>CM063108.1:18495219-19841407 GCA_031841125.1 Acanthococcus lagerstroemiae | reverse complement strand
ATAAGCGCATTCTCCTTCGCATTCGAAGCAACTCAATTTGTTGAAACAGAGGATGCCACATTCTTGTGCGTTCCATGTGACCTGGTGTACGGACATCGTTCCTTCAAAGAGAAAAAAAAGGTTATCTAGGATGAGTATTGACAGGTCATGAAGATGTGAAACAGCGGGCTGAAGAGAAATCATCACCATTCAGCTGTCTCTTCTGGATAATGTGGCAAAAGCAACGATAAATTCCATTGTAATATCTTCTTTTCCATCGTAGTATTTTTCAAAATTATACTTCGATACTACGATGGAAAGAAAAAATGTATACCACGATAGAAAATTTGAACATCTTTCTTAATTCAACAGAGCAACACTGGCCAGCATGTAGTAATGAAGCACAAAATTATAATAGGCAGTGTTCCCTTTTATGAAAAAGTCAAAATCGTTTTTCTCAGACTAGAACTTCATGGCGTATAATCGTATACTACGATGGAATAGAAAAAAAATAGAACGGGATTTTTGGACAGAAATTTGGCAAAAAGTCTGCAATAAATTCAAAAATAGACAATTTTCATGATTGGATCGCTATACTTCTGTGCTAAATAAGAAGATTCAGTACTTTTTCCCATCAGTAAATCTAAACTAGTCCCATATTAAGATGATTCAAATTTTGTATACTACGATGGAAAAAAACTAATTTCATGACTTCTTCCTCCCTTGTAGATGTACGTCTCAGTTCAAAAATTTTTTTCTCCGCTCTTAACTTATATTCTATTACCTCTTTTCTCGTGAACCTTATAAATTTTGATTGTTTCTTGATAATAATGGACCTACGGTCAACTACAGTCGAAAATCGAAGTTGGTTACAGTATACTACGATGGAACTTTTACTCTATTTGAGTACCTTCCTCAGTTCTAGTGCGATGGGAATGACTGAGAGATTGCTGTCGGTAATAAGGGGGTTCTTCGCTATTGATTAAAAAAACAAAACAAGTTACTTCATGTTCTTAGTTGTAGAGAAAATTCCTGGTTACTACAATTTTCTGGTTATTCAGAGATTCACCCATATATGATGTGGGGGAAAGGCTTAGTTGCGTTCCAGAAGAATATAAGAATTTCAGATGTAAAATTGAAGATGGAAATGGAAAACAATGAAAATAAAACTTATTCTTCTTATTCTACTTATTCTACATATTCTACTTTACATAAAAATCTTATTTTACTTTACATATTCTACATTTTATTCTACATTTAATTTACATTTTACATTCTACGTTACCAACCCTGGCCTGGACCAATTTGTGAACAACTGGTTTTTGAGTATGCAAAAGGAGCTAGGCATTGAAGCACCCTGGAAATTATGGAAAGACGATCTTATTTCTACCTTTGGAAATGTATCCTGGAAGCCAATTCGCTTTGCATACCACTTTTGTTACATGACTGGTTCTTACATTGATTACACTACTGAACAACTATTTTGCACAACGCATTTCGACAGGTGATTCTGAGGTACTTTTTAACGCTTAACACGATACTGCGACCCATTTTTCTCTATCACGTCATAATTTGGAGTTCTGAACGACTGAAATTCGTTTCCATTTTGTTTTGTAGTGGAATAAGCGGTACCACTGACTGATATTATCCGTGTTATCAGACCAATATAACAGAAAACAAACAGACGGAATACGCACCACTACACACAACTAGAGTTGCAGGACTCGTTATTTTACCAAAACTTGCAGTGCAAATTTACGTAAAATTACATTGCATTCTTACCTTGCAGTATTGTAATTTTCCAAAAAATTGTATAATTTCTGTAAAATAATACAGAAATTATGCAATTTTTGAAAAAATACAATACTGCAAGGTAAGAATGCAATGTAATTCGGTAATTAAGAAGAAAGTACCAGTTTTAAAATTTTCACCAGTCCAAACATAAAAAGTTATTTTACCATAAACATATTATTATAGGTACAAGTCTCAAACTTTCCAATTACCTTCAGTTGGGGTTCTTCACCATAAATTCTCACTCTCCCAAAAATGACGGTTAAATTACGGTAACTTATGAATTTTTGTAATTTATCGCAATACTACACACAACCTCAGCACACAACAACACGAATCAGTATGACCCCATTCAGTTCCTAAACCTCTTTTTGAACACATTTAGTTGAATTGTTTATAGTTTTTGATCAGAAAAACTAGACGTGATAGAGAAAAACGGCCGACGGCACTGTATTCAGCGTTGGAAAGTACTCAAGAATCACCTCCTTACATGCGTTGTGCAAACAGAAAATTTCATTTTGTTCAGTAGTGTTATGTAGTACAAAAAGAGAGAATGCTTTTGGAGCTAGACCATGAAATTCCTGACAATATCAAGCAGAATCTGATTGTGTTAGGACTTCCAGTCCAAACTTAGAATGGTCTAAATTGAAATTCCATCACCACAGTTAAAAGCTTAATCCAAAAATTGAAGAAATATGATGGTGATACTATAAAGCCTTCAAGCTCTTTAGAACGAGCAGAACAAGCAGGTACCAAAATAGCGGTTTCAAGTTTTAATGAGAAAAGTAAGAAGGCAACGCTGAATGGAAAAAAAAAAACCTTGCAAAAGCTGGGCCCCGGAACAACCAAGGTACTTGGTTTTATCCAGAAGATATGTGTTGGTTTTGTCATAAGTCGTTGAATCAAATTAAAAGTGTTAATAATTTAGAAATTAAATCGGATCTAAATCTCTATTAAAGACCAAAAAAACCTTCTAATGACCCCATTGATGAAAGTCAAATTGTTGATTAATAATAAAGAAAAATGTAATGGAATCTATGATTCTGGGTCTAACATTTCTTCAGTAAATTTTGACTTTTTACAAAAAATTAATATTTCAATTTCGTGAATGGATGGTAGTAAATTCGGAATGATCAGTGGTGTAGAAAAGGTTTGTGGAATTGTCGAGCTTTGTATTAATATAATAAACAATATCCACACTGTATCAGTATTTGTAGATAAAAGTAAAAGTTTTTACCATGATTTCCTTCTGGGTCTGAATTTAATCAAGAAATTTCGATTATATCAAAACGAAAACTTGGAAATTCTCAGAAAAAAAAGGTCTGCATTTCTCCAATCAGAAAATGAAAATCCAAAGAATAATGTAAATAATCATTTTCAATTGAATTTTGATGAATTTATTAACATAAAAGATTTTAAAGTAAACTAGGATCACTTAGATCCTGAAAAAAAAAACAAAAAACAAAAAACAAAAACAAGAAACTGAAAATCAAATTACTAAATTATTATTTGCTAATCTTATCAAAGAATCCACTTCTTTGTTTGCAGCACCTGTCACTTTAGCTTTCAAAAAATATGAAAATAAGAAAAGCAGACTCTGTACTGATTTTACTGAATTAAATAGGCTGATTATACTAGAGAGCCAACCTTCTCCTCTAATTAGAGACTTGATAGTTAAAACCAAAGATAGCCAATGGTTTTTGGTCCTTGATATTAATAGTGGCTTTTAGTCTATTCCTCTGCGCAGCAAAGATTGTTATAAAACTGGTTTTGTAACACAAAACGGCCACTATAACTAGAAATGCTTACCTTTCAGTCTAAAAACGTCGCCGGCAATTTTTCAGAGAATCTTAAGAAATATATAATTTGTAGAAATTGATTGGACTTTTTTTTTTGTGCCAGTTACATCGATGATATTTTTATCTTTTCAGTAACATTTAAAGAACATTTGGGACAAATAGATGAAATTTTATCAGCCATCATTAAGGAAGGATTTAGACTTAAGTTCATGAAATGTAACTTTGTAAAAAATAGTGTAAAATATCTTTGTCACATAATAGAAAATAAAGTAACAAAACCAATCAATGACAATGTGCTTCCTATAAAAGATTTTCCTACTCCAAATAACACAATGAATACTAGGTAATTTTTGGGCACAGTAAATTATTACCATAATTATACATCTAACATGACTCAGATTCTCGAACCTTTTCATAATCTACTGCGTAAAAACATAAATTTTTATTGGGCAGAAGAATGCGAAGAAAACTTTAATCTTGTAAAAAATTATCTTTACTGGGAACCATATCTTGCTATTTTTACGCCTAAAAAAGAAATAATTGTACAAACCGATGCTAGTATTGCTGGCATAGGTGCACTTTTGAAACAAAAACAGAACAATGGTATTTGTAAACCAGTGGCTTATTTTTCAAAGAAACTAAACGAATTTCAAAAATGTAAGAAAGCCGTTTTTCTTGAATGCCTAGCTATTAAAAAAGCTTTTTAAAGTATTGGCACTATTGGCTTATTAATATAGAATTTGTCGTTCATTCCGGCCATAAACCAGTAGGACATTTATAAGGATAAATTCTCGGACAGATGAAGAAACGGAACACATGATGTTTTATTTATCACAATATAATTTCAAAGTAAGATATATCCCAGGAAATTCTAACTCTGAAGCTGATTGCCTTTCTCACAACTCAGTCTTGGAACCTGTGGAATCCGCAGATGATTTCAAAATTGTAAACTTTATTGAATTCCAAGAGATAGTAAAACATCAAAGTAAATTTAAAGATGACCTTCCTTCTAATATTCGCTTAATTAAAAAAGGGGACATAATTTATACTCAACGGAATAACGTTAATAAAATATTTATTTCTACAGACTTTTGTCGTAACATAATTGAGAAAATCTGTAATAAATTTGGCCATATTGGTCCGAAACAAATTGAATATGAAATATCATATTTTTATTTTTGTCCGAATACACGAAAAATAATAACGGACTTCTGTCACTCTTGTGAAGTCTGTATAAAAAACAAATCTCGTACTCCGTTCACTTATGGCTACTTATCTCAACTAAGTCCTGTTACACATCCGTGGTTTGAATGAAAGGTTTAAACCAAACCCTAGTTAACTGAATCAGATGTCGAATGAATGAAGACTCCTAGCATTGACCATGGTGCGTCATTGCAGAACGTTGCGTTGCACAATATAACGATACTATTCATACATCCACAAAATTTAGTCCTAATTTATTATTAAACAATATAGATGTGAATATCCTCCAAGATGAGTATAAACTAGAGAGGGAGAGGGGGATGACTGCGCCAGAGTCGTTGAATGCAATCCAGGTTTAAATAAGTTCGGGTTCGTTTTAAATTTCCCAACAAAATTGGGTAGCATTGGGCAGCAATCGACAGCCAACTATCAACTGGTCAATGAACCAAGCCAGAGGCGCAAACGGGAACACGAATTGATTAACACGAAGGTCGCCAGCAATTTACGAGCGATTGCGAACCTTTTTGTGAAAGCTTTCTTCGCCAATTACTCGACGAGAAGGAAAATGCACTCGCAGGTGGTTGAAATTAAAACGATGAATTTTACTTCGTTTAATTCTCGTTACGAGAAAGGCTAATATACATCGCCTTATTTTTCATTTTTCTCGCTCCCTTCGACGCCTCTCCGGGTGTCTCGCTGCTTAAGCATGATAAATATGCAAAAGCGACCGAACGAGTTCCTGCTTTTCGCGCGCGCGAAAATGTCACCAACTTAGAGCTCGGCACGACTCTACAAGCGTTCGTTTAATGCACTGTAGGCTCGGGTGCCACACTCTATTACATTTTAAATAAAATTTATAACCTCGTCGTACAACAGCTAGACCAGTTTTAACATCTATTTTGTTCCTAATAAAAAAAATAAAAAAATAACTAGAAAGTAAAATGAGACTCGTACATTTTTCAAGATGGGTCGGAGGAAGGAAAAAAAAACCAGAATATCCTTCGCCGGTATTATAAAATTTACAACGAGAATGCGGACTACCTTTTCACCGGTGGATTAAAAAACTCACGAGGTGAAACGGCCAACCGAGCGGATATGTGGACCGGCGATTATTAAAATGCCTTTTAGTTGAAAGGAAAATAAGAATACTAGGTTAATATTCGATTGCGAAGGACCTGAACATGATTTTTGGAAAAAAGAGATGAACTGGAATGGCTTGATAAGTGTCTAATCTATGGATAAGATTTTGGAGTTTCCCGATCTGCGTTTTTAAGCTTGTGACACTATCTGTGGCAAAAAAAAGTGCTCAAGTCTGTAAATTTCGCAAATTTGTGGTAAAAGTGTGGTAAATATTTAGATCCGCCCCTTTTATCACTGGAAATATGTCACACGGCCTCCGTGACATTAAAGTGTCACAAATATGCTTGTGTGTGACAGTTTATGTTGACATATTTAAGCAGAAAACTGCTTATTTGTGGCAATGAGAGAACTTAGAAATTAAATAATTAATCGTTATACTTAAATTCAACTCTGAACATTAATTATAATTTTAAATTTCTTCGCGGTCTCAGATCGTTGTTCATAAGAAAATAGAATGAAGGATTCACACTCATCTGCACGGCCATATGCCCACTACACTTGCAAACACCCACACACGCACACGCACGCATACAAACACACAGAAAACCAGTACGCGGTAATGCCGAAAGAGATAATATTGTCTTGTACTAACTGGGATTGTGCTCTCATTGCTGTGTTAATACAGAGTAGCATAGCCATTTGAAATTTGACGAGTATTTGCATCAACCACGAACTAAATACTACTTATAATTTATGATTTTATATTTAAATATATTTCGTGTATGTGTTGCTGTGCTCCTTGACCACCACGTGTGCGAATGAAATACATGGCTACAATGAAAACGAGTAAGTTACCTAATTATAATTATTATCCTGTGTATTTTTTCCTCTTTCAGTCTGTTCTGTTATTTGGAGCTTCATAGTATATAATATACAAGTATATATTTCAAAATCACTGGTAAACAGCGCGTGTATGTTCCTCACGCTGTTCACCAGTGATGTCAAAATATACTCGTATAGGTATATACGATGAAGCTCCAAATAACAGAACAGACTGTAAGAGGAAACAATACACAGGATAAGTATATAATAATCTTCCTCCGGATGATCTTCGCTGGCGGAATTTTTCTGTAGAATAACATCCTTTATAAGTATCTACGTTTGTTCACCTGATAGATAAGCTGGAATCAACATAGCTGCATGATACCTGTATTTTGTGATTGCACTGCGCTGAGAGAATAATATCCGTGCATTTTGGAATTGCTGGCAGTTTGTATTCTGAGAAGGAGCGCTCCAACATCAACCAAAACCAAAAGTGCATATAAATAAGAACTCAATATTTTGGGATTACACGAAATTCACTTCGGACGTACATACATTTTCGAGTTACTTCAGTCACGTGGCGTCCTGCATACATCGCTTTGGCTTCATTTTATCTTTCAGATCATCAAATTTACTCGTACATACGTAATTTTGTGATTTTTAATGGGTACCTTGTAATTTTTAATATTTAATTTCGGATCAGAAGGTCAACTTGGACGGTTGGGCAGTTTTTCGGCATTTATCCTACTTTCGGCATTTATACTCCATTCGAGTATTATACAGTGTGTGGTGCACGAGGACTCGCACCAGTATATACTTATACTTGTGATATTATACTGGCGGAACATGAGAAAACGCACAAATATTCAGATTCTGATAATGTGGGACAAAAGGTAACGAAAATATATATACACCTCGAAATAATACCGTAAAAGTAGAACAATTGTACAAAAGAATTAATTCGCCATCTGCGTTGTTGTAATTGATAAATAGTAAGTTTATATTTATGTGTATGTTGTACTCTCTAGCTTTTTCTATTATTTGGTTAAAGACAAACATCTGGTCAATTGTGGAACATTTTTTCCAGAAACCCGCCTTCTCCTTTGATTCGTTGGAATCTAAAATATCCTCTCCTTTAGAGTTTTTAGATAAGTTTTACCTATATTCGAGTTAGGCTTATTGGCCTGTAATTATTTACATTTTTGCAGTCAGTTTTTTTTTTTAATGAAAGTAGATTATTTTAGCACCGAGCCACTGTGACGGCACGCTGCCCCTTATTTTTCTTAATTGGACACTGTTCAGCAAAAAGGGACCCATAAGCAAAATCCGCTGTTTGAGAACACATGATTCGAAGTTCAAGAGCCATGTAGAAACTATATGACATAGCGTTTACTGATAAGCATACATTTTTGAATCGGCAGCCCAATTTTGAAAAATTCTACTTTTTACGCTCTTTCCAAACATACTAATAACTCATTTTGTTTACAAATGTTGGTTGGTTCCTTGACGCTGAATATAGCGTCCAATTAAGTTGAACAACTTAGTCAGGGGTTGTTTTTAGTCCTGTACTTTATTTTTAGTACCTATCTATAATTATTATTTTGTTGTATGTATGTAAAATATACATTTTCTACGTGCTTTTTGTAAATATTGACTACATTATTTACATTGTTACCGCGCTCCTACCACACTCGCTGTGTATTTATTTATTCTTATGGCAGAAATATATTTCTGTAATGTATGTAATATACCTATGCGATGCCCACAATTGAGGGTGCAGCGGGGGCTATAACCAGCGCCTGCAGAGGCGAGCAAAAAACTGCGTAAATGTGACACTTATTAAAATGGCACAAATGAGCACATTTCTGTCACAAGTGGCATTAAAAATGCCCAGTAAGCAAAAAACTGCTTAAACGTGACATTTTTTTCATTGACACAAATGAGCACATTTCTGTCACAAATGGTATAAAAAACTGCCCAGTTGTGACACCGGTGGCAGCAGACTGACAAAAACCCGTTCTCGTCTCCGATTGGTGGAATTAATTGTCACAAATTGTACAAAAAAGTGCTGAAATTATCATGTCACATTTGAGCACTTTTTCTGAAAAATTTGCAGATCGGGTTAAAACGTTCTCGGAAATCTAATTGGAGCGTCAGCTCAAGTGGTTCTCAGGGTGTGTTCAAAAAGCGTAAGAGCCTTTTCACACGAATGTCGGATGTCGGGCCGATATCGTGTCGGCATCGGTGATTGGTTATGAGGATACCTTTCACACTTGACCGATTTATATCGGACGCAGGGTGCTTTTCGCGTATTTAGAACTTTTCGTCCACAAAATGATACGATTAGGTATGAAGACATTTGAAAAATTCGGATAAACCAAGAAAATTCAGATGATTGCTTATTTTCATCCAATTTTTCAGGCTGATTTCAAATTAGTTGATCAAATTTGGTGGCGACATTCCATTGCCAAAATGTAGACTTGAAAATTGGAGTATATGCGGCTTGTAGAATCAAATGTCTACTTCTCCATTTTTTCAACTTTTGAGTAAAATGCAAAAAACTTCCTCAGAGCGTACTGTTGCCTGAAATTGCGTTGTAATTGGTGAGATATTTTCACACCAAAATGAAAATAGTGACCCATATGTTTGCTTTACTTCAAGTATTGCTATAAAACGGTCCTGGGTGCCTTCAAGTTTGGAGAAGTCAAATTTTGTCCCTAATCACATACTTTCCGAATATTTTTAGGGTATATTGAAATCTTAACATGTTAGTAATAAAATTAAATTCTACATGTTTAGAAAATCTTGAACAAATTTAAAAAAGAAAAATGAATTATATGGTTTTTTTTGTGGTTTTTTTTTTGAAAGTTTATCTAAAAATCGGAATGTATTTTTTTTTTAATAAAAAATTGTTTAGTAATACAAAACAAAAATCCAAAATTAATTTTTTTTCACAAAATTCAAAATTAAAATAATTTTACGAAGTATAAAAACGAACTTTGAATAAAATTTCAGATGGATGCAATCACAGAAAGCTAGCAACTTGATTTTTTTTTAATTGAAAATTGTATAATTCTAGAAGTAAAAAAGAAAAATATAAAGAAAGTGCAATGAAATTAATAAACTAGACGTTCACTTAAAAGTCGAAATGTAATTTTTTAATGGGAAAAAGAATTCTTGGTAGGTAATACGAAACAAAAATCAGAAGATTATTTTTTCAACTCATTGAATTTCCGATCAACCGAATTTTTCATGCTCATCCGCTGAACTCACGAGTCGATTAGGACCTAAATAGTTACTGGAAAAATGCTACAGCATTAGTCTATCTTTTCACTTTTATTATCTCGCCACCATACCGCCTTTTCCTCTTCTCTCCACCCCGGCCATTGCTGCGGCTCTAAACTCCCAAATTTACCGGCCCATATCCTATAAACTAAAACGGCCCACCAGGAAATATCCCGATGACTTATACGATAAATCCACTCCTAGCAGTACCACTTAATTCAATCCCTCGGAGAGAAAAGGAAACAACTCTTCCGCTTAGCTAAAACTCTTCAATCTTCAATACTCATGCAAGAATTTTTCAGACTTCCCCAGACTTGTTTTGAGCTCTTCAAACATCTTCTAAACCTAATTTAAATCTCTCCGTAATCATTCAAAACTGGTTTCTGACTTCATAACTTTTTCAGACTTGATTATGGCTCTTAGAGACAATAATTAAGACTTTTGAGAGCCCTTACGGCTTTTTATGATTTATATAAGACTTTGCAACTTCTTGAAAATAAGATGCTCATTCAGGACTCTCCCAGACTCTTGTTCAAGGCTCACTGATTGTGTAAAACTCATTGAATACTTCTTATGGCTCCTCCAAACTTTATTAAGCTCCTCCAAAGCTGATTCACGACTAATAAGAAGTCTTTTATTCTTGTTTAAAACCAGTGGACGCTCTTTAAAAAGCTCTTCCAAACTTCTGTAATACTCGCTAAGATTATTCAAAACTCTTCGTGACTCTTGTCAAAGATTCTTTCGGACTCTGTGAAAATTCCTCAAAACTTGAAACTAATGAGAACGAATTTAAGACTTTTGAAAACATGTTTAAGAGAAGACTCTATATGTGTTCAAAACTCTTGAATCTTTGAATTCTCAAGACGGCAGAGATTATTGTCTGTCAAGATCACTGTGCACAGAATTTTTGGTTCGTGCATCCACATCAGAACTACCCAAAATTCGATTATCGGTGACAGACCGCTCCCTCGACACGTTCCTCTGATACGAGGGTACCACCCCCCCTTTCCACCGCTGTTAAAAAGAGCATTTCAGACTGTATTTAGCACAATAATTTTAATAATAAGAGGACCAGACATGTACTGTAGTGATACCCCCTCACAAAAAAAGGGGGAAAAAGAAAAAACCCTCCCAAGACTGAGACCTTTCTACGCCGGTGGTGACTCCCAAAACCAACTACGATTATATTTACAGTAATGAAGAACCATTTTGAAGTTTTCTTGCCCCTACCCCATGGACTCTTATTATAAGACGGTACAGATAAAATAACCTCCAAAACGGATTCAGCGACTCCAAAAACTTCATTTTGACAGTATCTGTAATTTGTAGGTCCAAGAAAAAAAAATACGTCAACGTATCAGCACTTTTCGCTTCAAGATAATGAAAACATGGAATGGCTTACCGGATTTTCATTGATGTACCAGTTGAGTACTGACGCTGGGTATGACTTGCTGGAAGAACAATTTAGATTTAATTCGTCACCAATCTGATACTGTTTTTTCTCGCCAGTGATCAGGGGTCCGTTTGATGGCAAGACTGAAAACACAAAGACATAGTTTCCACAATCTTAGGTTCATTTTGGAATATTGCATATTTTTCGGAAATACTTTCAATCTGGAAAAACAGGCATGAACGCCTCCCTTGAAAAGAGATGTTTACGAACCTGCAGTGGCACACTCCTATTCTTTTGTATTTACAAAGAAACAGTCGAACAGATAACAGGCAACAGAGAATCAGTGTTGCCAAACACAGAACTTTCACAATACGAATTGGAAATTTCTACGTCATTTCTGTACTCTGACTTTCAGAGCTTATAATATAGTCTTTAGGAATTACTTTTTTAATTTTGTTACTTTCACCACAGCTTTACTCACCGAGGATCAGTGGCGTAGCCAGTGGAGGCAAGGAGCCATGCCCCCCATGAGCTTGAATTTTGGCATCCTCTTGGAAAAATTCTAACTACGCTACCTTTATTTTTATTTTATTTTTTTGCTACAGTTGATTCAGGACAACTCGATAAAAAAAAAAGCATATTAACAAATTTTGCTTGCACCCCTTGAAAAATCCTAGCTACGCTTTTGCCGAGGATAAGTTCGTCAGGATGAAATTATCGGACACTGTTTTGGCAACTATTGAAAATTGTTTCGCAATTTCTTTCTTTTCTTCTTATCGAAAAATTACAAGAACACGACTTAACATATTAACTGTTTACTCGGTTGTACCGGTGCGGCGGTAGAAAATTTTCATACGGAAAAGTTGAACCCTTTTCTGAGCGTACATGAGTCCAGGTTACTCGAGTTATTAGTTCTAATTATACTTAAAAGCAGCTTGCAGATAACGATCGAAATTATTTTCGGAAGTGCGGCACGGCGAAGAGTGAGGTCGGTCTGGAGAATGATGCCGAGGCATGCGAACATTACACGAATTGGGGGGAACTCGTAATACGAGGCTCTTTATGTCAACGCAGAAAAGCCACATAGGGTCGACATTACCTCTGAATCGAGAAGGAAAATAGAATGCCTGCATACCTAGCCAATTGTCATGGCAGCGGAGAGCTTCGTACTGACATGTGAGTGAAATTTGAAATCAATTCCGCCTTCGCAAGATGTTACGCTCATCGGCTTATTTACGGCAAATTCGGTATGCAAAAATATGTACATCTGTGTGTTCATGCGGTTTGACTGGTGATTTGCAGGGGTAACTGTATTACTAGATCAAGCTGCAGAGAAAGAATAAGCCGTGGATCAAAAATTGCGGTAGAAATTGTAGAATCTGAAGACCTTCCAGCTTCTACAAAAGTGAAATGAGTCATTGTATTGGTTGAAAGGGTCTATTTGGCCGCCACGATGTTTTAAACTTCAAGATGTCAAATCTCGCCAACGGGAAAATATTTTTCGATGCGACCAACAGATTTCGACGGGCGAATGTTTGCTATACCGGAATTCGTTCTTAAAAAACCGACCTTTTAAGAATCCAGGATTTCAAAACATAGCGACGTAAAAAATTGAGGTAGTTCCTCACTGAATGTGTTAATAATGGTGCCCTCTTCTGTAAATATTCGAACCCTTATCGAAAACTTATATCCGAATATTTTTATATTTGGGAAAAAATAACTTGAAAACGTCAAAATTCCATGTCTTTTCCGTTGGGGGGCGGGGTCGTAGCACAAGTTCTTCCTATCCGATTGAGCTGAATTTCTAAAAAGGACTTTTCGAATTTTTGGCACCTATTTTCATGGAGTCCTAACGGATCTGAGAAAAGTCAGTTTTCCAGCCAATTTTTATTTATCGTCAACTCAAATTTTAATATTTTATACCAGTACCTCCTTGGGGGGGGGGAATTTTCCAACACAACTATATGAAATGTTATGAAATTTGTCGCATGTTTTAAACCAATCTTACTATAAGCGGCAGTTGTCGCCGATATGAACCAAGACGAGGAGGTGAGCGTTTCTTTCCACCTTTGTCCTTATGCACTCTTACCAGTTTTTCTGCCCTCTCCTTTTTATTTCCTCTAATATTTATGTTTTTCACTGATTTTGTATTTGCCAGCGTTGGCTAATTCTATCTTTTCAGTATTTCTACTATTTCTTTTCTTCTCTATTACCTCATTTTCTCGTTTCGTCTCACTTTTGTTTTTTCTTTCTTTTTTGCATTATTTTGGTCTTCTGTTAGACGAAAATGGAATGAAGTCAACTTGCACAAGCACAGGACTTCCAACTTTTGAAATACAACCTGTATGCTCATCCGAATAAATATTCTTTCTTTTCTATAATTGGGCTTTTTGTTATTCACTTTTCAATCATATCATTATTCTTGATCTGATCCTTCTTTGTGATTTCTGCTTCAGTATTATATGTATATGTTTCTTTTTTTCAATCTTATCCTTTTCAGTTTCAATGAAAATTTATATTTAAAAAATACAACCACTATAGAAGTTCATGATCAGGAGGTTGAAGATAATGATGATCTCATGCTGTACTCATATTTTCATGCCTCATGCCTTATGACTTACATCTTCATATCACAAAATAATTTTTTCATGTCGAACGGGGAGGCAAAGGTTAGATATTGCATATACGATTTCTTCGTATCTTCAGGTCCCCAATTAAGATAAGGACATAATAAAGACTCAGATATATTAAAAGTATAAAAAGGCATATTGAGACAGGTACAATAAAGCCATAATAAGTCATAATACGACCTAACAATTGATAATGTCGTTATGTTGCACTAGCTGAATATTTGTGGCAGTGCAGGGAATAAGGTTCCGCTTTGCGGATATGAAATTATGAGTACAGGCTTAGATACAATTTTTGATAAAATGAGACCTTAAGGAGCTTTCTAGCTTCAAAATACGATACTGGGTGAGCGTTGCCTCGGTCAGTAGGGTGCCCCATTGTGGCCCTGAAAGGACAGCGCGAATCCGAAGAAAGGAGAGGCGAAATAAGGACCTGGCCAGCCACAACACATCCTTTTGGTCATCGATGCGATACTTAAGAGTATTTCCGGGGCTAGGAGTGCGGTGTCTGGGGAGCCAATTTGGTATGCGTGCAGTACCATACGCTCCACCAAGTAAATGAAAGGCCCCGTGAATGTTTGACATAATCGCTCATTCAGGTAACCTAGATATTGATCCTGAGCCTCCCTTCTTAATTAGTGAAACTGAACGTACAATAAAGAAATTGAAATGTTATGGAAGTGCTAATCATAATAAATTCCTAAATGAACATTTAAAAAATGTAAGAAGTCAAATTTGTATAACACAATCTGTGCCAATACAGGGAACAAAGTTCCACTTCGTCGATACAGAGTTATGAGTACCAACGTATACTAGATAAGATTTCTGACAAAATGAGACTTTGCGGAGCTCTCCAGCTCCTAAATTAGCTGAGCTATGGCTGTTTAAGGTTGAGATTCAAAAGTAAAACAAAAACTTGATTTTAAATTAAAAATGCAATTTAAGAAAGCGTCAAAGAAATGAAAAATTACAAATTTGAAGTGACATATCTCAGAAACAAATAAACCTCGAGAGCTCCGCGGGGTCTCATTCGCCTGATATTTTATAACGAATTTCGTCGACAAAGTGGGACCTTTTCAGAAAACTAATATGAAATTCAAGAGGTTAATTTTCAGTGATAACAAAACTGGGCGAGGTGAGGCAAAATGGAGAGGAAGTGGGTTTACATTTTCGTCCGTAATAGACGAACGAAAGTGAACAGAGAAAAACGGATAATGCCATTCGAAAGAGCAGAGACTTTATTCTACCGAAATTGTCACGAATCCCGATTTCGACAGTTTTGACAGCTTTTGGTCTGTTGGTAAGTAATTTCGATTTTTTTTTAAATTTTTTTTTTTTTACAAAATGTTTGACCTTTAGTTTTTAAATGATTAGGTTACCCTATTTATTTCTATCACAAAAAACCTTCATTTTTGTGATTTAATTTTAATTGAATTTGGCCACTTGAATTTCATAAAGCGGAAATGTTTGCAAGTTTTCTTTGTTTTCACTTACTTTTTTTTATTTATTAAATTTGACTCATAAAGAAAAATGCTGGTTAATATTTTTCAGGTGTCTCAACTCAACGCGGGTTTTATTTTGGTAACAATAACGATCTATCTCAAAATAAAACACGTGCAATATAAAATTTCAACGGTAAGATTCATAAGTCAAAACTGAGTTTCGACTTACCCATCAAAATAAGGTCTCGTTAAAAAATTTTATAATTATAATTATTTATTCTGATACATAATTCTTTAATATTAGTCCGAAAAATATTCTTAAAATCACTTTCCCCTCGCTCAATACGAGGTTGAAAACTTTAAACTATTCTCTTGAAAAATTGAAAATTTTGAGATATGACAGTACTGCAGCAAAGAAGCGATATGTCATAAATAATATTGTACAGTACTGTGTAACTTTTGGTGAAAATTTGAGAACATGAAGACGTTTGTATTTCAATGTACAGAATACGTACTGTTTCTCTGCTACAAGAGGCGTTCCAAAAGTAAGGTAACAGGGTTTATTATGAAATAACTATAAACTGTGAACATTTTATTTTACAAAATTTGAAAAGATACAACTTTAGACTACTTCTCAACATAGTTACCTTCCCGAATAAGGCATGTATTCCATAGATTTACTAACTTATACATGCCTTCCCTGCAGAATTCGCCGTCCAACGAATTAAACCAATATTTAGAACAACTATTTTTGCTACACGTCGTCGTTTTTAAAGCGAGCTCCACCAAGGTATCTTTTTAAATATGGAGATAAATGAAAATCAAAAGATGCCAAGCCTGGAGAGTTAAGTTCGGCAAAACATCCCACTTGGATGACTTTAACTTAGTACTAGTGACACGAAAGGTGTGCGGTAGTGCGTTGTCTTGCAAAAAGCAAACACCTGTTACCAACTTACCTATGGGATAAATACCTCAATCGGGAAGGTAACTATGTTGACAAAAAGTTTAAGGTTGTATCTTTTCAAATTTTGTAAAATAAAATGTTTACGATTTATAGTGATTTTATAATAGCCTTGTTACCTTACTTTTTGAACGCCTCTCGTAATTTTGAACAGTATCACTGAATAAGGAAAAAAAAAATAGGGAAACACATTTTTTATTATTTCAATTTTCACTTATTTCAACCACCACATTCCCCAGTTAGTTGAGATAATTAAGCTTGTACAGTACTTGCTGGCATGAAATTTGCGACATAGCAAGTTCTTTCTAAGTACTCTTCATTTCTTCATTTGAGAATGTGTTCTACCGCTACTTCTATAGGCAAACTTCAAAACATTCGATAAAAGGCAGACGATTTTTACAAGAATTTGGGCGAGCTCTGACTAGTCATGACGACCTCAGAATTCTCAACAAAAAAGCTCGATAAGACTATAGAGGCTGTCAATCAGAACGTCTAAAGCCGATTGAAAATCAGCCTCGATACGATCGATGCAGCCGCCGGTATTTATCAGAATAGTAAATTGTACGGTGGGAAGCACTCACGTATGTGTTTCTGAAATGCACTCCAGACTTGATGTCTCCGTCGCCTTTTCGAATCGTGAAAAATGGGCGAGATAAAGAGGTTACCAACCCACGCTTCTAACCTGTTTATTCGAGTACTTTGAATACGAATTACGGTTCCTCTAACACCTGAAGAAATCCAGTAAAGGGAAAATTGCATTTGCGTTCGAAACAAAATACACTCGTAACACGATTTTGGTTTTAGACCGCCATCGCGGGGGCAGGGTGGCGAGAATATAAAATGCGAATAAAAGACGGAACTCGCGACGCAGATGTTAAAAAGCGAACGAACTATTCTAAATTACGCTTACGTCGAGACAGCGAAAAAAAATTTTACGGGTCGAGGGGGAGCAGGCAGAGCGCAGAAATACGGAAATCGTCGGTGGTGAGTCAACAATACGACGATAGTAGGGTGCTCCTTAATTTCGGCGTTTTTCTGATCGATGGCTCCGGGGTAATTCTACCAATAATACCTAAATTGAGCAACCGCGTAATATCTTGACATCTTGAGAACTATGCTACATCCATTTTCTCCTTTTCAGTAGGAGAAGGTTTCCTTTATCACATCAATCTATCACACCGATGAAGATACTTGACCCCAAGTTCCCGGAGTGCTATAATATACTAAAAATTCAATCGCCCTCTACGTAACTGTTTGTGTTCTTTTTCAGCAACATGGGTTGCCGAGACGTATTTTTCTCAATAAAAAATATATACAAATGCTTCATTAGAAGAGATACGTCGTAGGAATCATTTGAGGGCTGTCCATACAATTTTGCTACCTTGTGGTCGTCTACCAGCCATAGCATTTACTCTTTCGTAGTTTACACATTTTGTGCAGTGTTTATTGTGGGTGACATTTGTTGCCGAAGAAAGTAGAAACCCTGAATCCTTATAGTTAGAAGGATGGTATGTATCGTCCACAGAATAATTTCCAAAAATTCTGAAATTAATATAATGCTTTTTTTTTTCTACTGAAAATCGACTTTCCGTACTCTAATTTTTCCTTCGTAGATTACACTGATAAACTGTGAAGTACCTAATTATCACAAGTACTATTGTAGCAAGCCAACACGGTTGAATATACCAACGTGTTCCGTATTTAAGTTTTTCGCACTGTGGGCTGCCTACAATCAGTTTATACACAAAATTTTCCTTCGTCTACTACAAGATTTTTTCTCTTCGTCGTATCCGAGTGAAGTTTAAATAAACGACGAAGGAATATAATTTGTTTTCATCAACGTCTGGTAATCGATCCATCATGTAATCCTCAAAGATACAGAGATACAGCCATGTTGATGCTTGGTGTTCGTTATGTCCAGTGTTGTTAGACATAACAAAACAAAATGACAAAATTACGAAATCACAATTGAATTTTCAAAATTTTGTCTTTCGACAAAACCCTAAACTTTTGTCAGACTGTTTCGTCAGTTACATAACAAGAAAACTGAATTATGGACAAAACAAAATTACAAAAAAGATTAGGTTATGACATTTCCTCAATGTTCGAATGATGAACTATGTTAAGCGACACAATTACTTGATAATGGCTTACGCTAATCGACATTGTCATTGAGTATACGCTATACTGGACAACATAACGAAAAAGGAAGACAAAATTACAAAATTATTTCGTCAAAAAAAAAAAAAAAGTGAAAAAATAAAATGACGGAACTGTGAAGATGAGAAAACTCATGACGTAACAAAAAAGATGAAACGCTTGTCTAACAAACTGACAGAAAATCATTCTGCCTGACAACACTAGTTGGCTCACTGAAAAATAAAAGAAAGTTTCACTAATGAAAGTATGGAAGTTTCATCAAATGATAACGGTATTTCCCCACTTTTTTTCTCAAGAGCGGTCTTCTAAATAATTGGATTGTAGCTCGTTTCCCTTTTCCCGCTAGATAATAAGAAATCTGGATATTTCAAGTTCGTTTCTCAGATTATTGAAGAAGTTATGGTAGATCATAATAGAGTTTTTCGAGGTGTGACTGTTTTCAGACCAAAAATAACAAAAAAAAAAAAAGACATAATGATTATAATTGTGGCGAACGCTCCCGAACATTCGAGATAAAAAATAAAGAACGATTGACACGTTTCAAGCAACAGAGTAAAAGATCGATAACGAGAGCGATAATGAGTTCTTCGATAACGCCAGGGTATACAGGTTGCTGGCCGTCACCGCAGAGCTTAGTTTTGTATGCGATAAACCATGCGCTTTCAAAGTGATTCGCTACTGTACTCAGTGTTCTCGTGTATTCTTAGTGGAATAAACGTTGTTATTCCATATCTCGTACGTTTTTCAGTGCGAATATCGTTACAATATTTATAAATTTCCCGATGTCCGCGACAACGAATGGTTGGTTCCAATTATAGATATTATTCAAAAAGTCGATGCTCCTGTCTTATCCCAACGAGCTTTGATGTTTAACATTCATGTAAAAACTTTGATCCATTGAAAGAATTTTTTCAATCTAAGAAAAACTTATCATTCTTATTCTCCTTCTTATTACTATTATTAGATATGCAGTTTCTCACAATGTTGTCAAATTTCGAACTCAAAGTGACTCATTTAGGTTTTTAGGGAAATTTTTTTATTTTCAGTTTAGGTAACCATGACAACGGTGCCGAATTTTCAACACAAAGTACTCAATTGATAGTTCTTTTTAATTTCGTTAATCTTTCTCTTATCATATACAAGTCTTCGAGTTTCCCTTACATTATGAAAGAATGTTAAGAGTATCATGATTTTTGATCTGTATTCGAAGGATTCGAATCTTTTTTTTAATCAGTATTTGTGATTCGAGGTCTTACGAAAATTTTGTGATCATTACTCTTATTGTTTAGTTATTTGAATACAGAGAAAAAAAATTAATAATTTGAGCATGCGCTTACTGAAGAAGTTTCATTTGTTATCAGTATCTATTGTTGTGAAGTTACAGATTCAGTAGATATTCTTTTGTTGTCCAAAAGAATTCCATCACCGTCTATAGAAATTCCAACGTTGTCTACAAAAATTTCTTCGTCGTTTGCAAATCGTATCCCCCTGCCACAACTGGGGGGAGGTAGAGTGTTGGGACTCACACATGCCTTAAGGTACATATACATTTTACATTCCGTGAAAAAATCCCTTAAAAATGAATTTGAAATTGTTGAAAAAAATAACCTAAAATGTAGCTACCTTAGCTACCCCTAGCAGTCCTGGGGTCGTAAACAAGGAGCTGCTTTACCCAGAGGAGATCCGACAACCGGTGAAACTCAGACGAAATGCGAGGGGAAAATGGCAGCACACTCGTCTCCCGGCCGATTGGCAGCAGTTCAATCGGTTGTCCAGAGAGATTACCGCTCCTATTTGAAGTGCCAATGTAAAATCCTTGAACAATTACCTTGCCAACCTGTCGCCTAACAAGGATATTGGTTATTCCCTGTGGAAAGCGACCAAATGGCTGAAGAAACCCGCCATTGGTGTGCTTCACTTAGAGACGACGACCGGCGAGTGGACCCGATCAGACCAGGACAGAGCTGATCTCACTGGCGCCTTCTCAGCTCACCATATATACCCTCCACTATTCAACCGGAACTCGCGTTTGATATGACGGAACGCATTAAACACTTTACGCCTCGAAACATTGCACATGAGCTGAATCACCTGAATTCGAAAAAAGCAGCTGGCTACGACTCGTTACCTCCACAAGTACTGAAAGAGCTACCGAAAGAAAAAGCATTATCTTCCTAACGAGCCTACTCTACGCTGTGCTAACACTCCACTATATCCCTAGGAGGTGGAAAACTGCGAATATCATATCGATACTTAAGCCTGACAAGCCACCGGAGTCTCCTTTGTCCTACAGGCCGATTTCGCTCCTGACCATCATCTCCAAGGAGTTTGAAAAACTTTTGCTCAGAAGGTTGCTGACGATAGGCAGGTCTGAAATTCATGTGATTCTTTTGCCATGGCCCACAAACTTTGCCCTTACGGGAGATGGAACACCTGGAAAAATTCTCCCACTTCCCTAAGAGATGGCGCACTCGGCACTCCGCGCACTATATACATTGCCACAATAAAGCGGTTCCGTGAAGCACACGGTACCGCTACATCTGCTTGAAATGACACAGAAATTCCACAAAGTAGCACGATATTTCTTTCTCTGATTGGTTCGATTTTCGCTTTCTTTCGGCAAAAACAGTAACACAAAATGCCACAATGTAGCGCAATATTCTCTTCTCTGATTGGTTCGATTTCCGCTTTCTTTTGGCAGAAACGATGTCACTCTCAAGCGAACAAACCGTCAAAATTCGCAGACCGGAATGAAGCATTAAAATTAAACGTCGCTTTATTTTGGAGCTAACTTGAGAATGGAATTATTTTAATCAAAAACTCTCATTTTGGTGATTGATTTTACAATTTACACACTATTCTACATCATTTTACACCATTCTATATTCTACATGTAGAACGTAGAATAGAAAGTCTATTCTATATCAGTTATTCTACGTGTAAAATAGCTTGTCGAATGTAGAATTCATTCTACCTGCCAACCCTGCTTTTTACCGCTCGACACGATGCCGTGTGGTCCATTTTACATGAAAAAGCCTCTTTCTCCTACTTTTGACTACTTTTGACAGCGCTGCACGTGAACCGCGTCGACTTTTCTATTTCGTTTCCGACTTAGTGTACCTTTTTTAGGGTGTTTGCCGCGCGCAGCGCTGCAAGCAAACACCCTCTTGCAATTGCTTTTTCATTTTTTAGGGTGTTTGCCCGCGCGCAGCGCTGCAAGCACCCTATTGCAATTGCTTTTTCATTTTTCTTTAAATACGAGTGAATTGTTTACAGCTCATAGTTCAGTTTTAGCTCAGTTGCGTTTAGATCGTTAGATCGGTCTTAAGGTGGAGGCGTGCGGTTCGATTTGTATTTTACTCATAACAGTATAATTGTGCGACTCTGTTCTACAAAAGGAACTATTTCCTCAAAGAAAGTGAAGACATTAACTGGATTTAGAAGAGGTAAGTGTATTGTTTGTTTGTATGAAATGGGTTCTCAGTTGAATTAGCGTGTATAATGTATTTGAATCGAACCAAGTACAAGCAACCAGGGATGATAAGTCAGCCATAAGCTATAAGATTTAAGCCATAAGCTGAAGGTTTTTGGGCAATTAAGTCAGCTATAAGTTTAAGCCAAATGTTCTGTAAGCTATAAGCCATAAGCATAAGCCATATTTTTTCGGCTGACTTATGATTTTTTTGTTTGTTTCTCAAATCTGAAAATTTTAAATATATAAATTTTATCTCAACATTTTTTATTTTATGATTTTCAAACCAATATCCCACACACAATGTTAATGGGCATTCATCACCATTTCTTCCAAAATTGATAACAGAAAAACTTATCTTGACTATAGCGCTCATACCAATTGCTGGAAATAGAAATAAGCCATAAGTTTAAGCCAGCCATAAGTTTAAGCTATAAGCCATAAGCTTAAGCCAATCAATTCATAAGCTATAAGCTATAAGCATCAGCCATATTTTCAAGGTCGTAAGCAAAAGCCATAAGTTTAAGCTTTATTGATTGGCTTATCATCCCTGCAAGCAACATTCTGTGGTACTCTTATCTGGAAATTTTCCCAGGAATAATGCGATTTGAGTTATGTCTCATAAATATGTTAGCAGTATTAAGTATAATTGGTAATTTTGGTATTCTGTTTCAGAGGTCTTTCACGAATATTTCGTTTCTCGTTTGACTATTTACGTTCCTTTTTCATTATCAGTCAGGATCGAGGAATCATCCAAAACCATCAACATGCCTTCAACCACGCATTTGAACTTCTATTATAATCGTGTAGCGGAATTGATGAAAAACGTGAATAAATAATTGGCAGATCACGTTTTGTTTTTGAAATGACAAATTATTTTTCTCGCATTAACAGTTCACGAATTCACAGGAGTAGAGCATAGAGCTAATGTCTTTTCGTCTTATAAACATTGTAATGAGGAGTGAGAACACATTAATGCGCGTTTTCTGAAATGAGAACACAACTTTATTTGAATGGAAGTAAAATTCCTCGTTTATTTGAATCGAAACAAAATTCCTGTCCCTCTGAATTGTTATCAGCAGTTGACAGTTCATATTCGTTGAAACTCCTGACTTTTTAAATTCCTTGGATTTATGTCCTTTGAATTTATTTTTTGTCTTGTAAAGGTAGAGTGTTTGATTTCTGCTTGCCACTTGGAATGAATTAAACGGAAAATGGAAATGTATTCTAGTTTTCTAGTTCTAGTATGTTCTGTGTTGATCAAAGTCTGCTGGTAATTGCAGTTTGCAGCTTCACAGTTCGAAGCCGTGAACTTCCGTGATGTGCGTGTAGCGTCCTGAGCTTTTATGTTCCCGGGTCCGGGGGAAAAACGAAAAGAAGACTTCAAAGCCTTAGAGCGTCATTCGCTTATCAAAAAATACCTATTCTACACTAGCGCTTCTACAATTTGCATAGTCCCAATGGCAAACACCTGTACCTCGCGATCCGCGAGGTCGCTTGTCTTATTTCACACTCTGCGTCATACCGCAGCTTAGAAGCGTTCCCATTCTCCAATATTTCTGTGTCATGTTCTCGAAGTGTCGTATCGATTCCTATCAAAAACCGGAAAACGGTAATTCGGACCTCATTTTCCCTTTTTCGCTCTACGAAATTTGCCGACTTTGTGTACCTTTTTTCCGATCGCATCATAATTACGTAAGACAGATCGAGAGGCTGGGACCATCGATTACAATAAAATTCGAAAATATCCACCCCACCGATAGGGTTCGTGCGAGCTGTGAAGATAAATCAAATTGGAACAAAATATCTCATCTAAATACCCACTCCTACGGATTATCAACTTAACCACGCCTCAGAACGGATCAGATTGTCAAAGCAATCCGAATATTTCATTATACAAAACGGAACTACACAGAAAAACTACGATTTGAATGTTGAGAATACTAAAGGGCTGAAGAAAAGAGCGAAAAAGAAAGAGAAAGAACAGAGAGAGAGAGCGAAAAGAAAAAAAAAGGATATAAAGACAATAATATTCGGATTATTCTCGTTTCAGCTCCATTATTAATAATTTCGTCTTTTATAACGTTACTGAAGCATACAGTGCTGGCGTTTTATTAAAACTAAGACAAAAGGATATTACGATGTAAGATATTACATCGTGTTGTTCAAACGTTGCAGGTTTCGCCGTGAAACACCCTCCCCGCTTCCCCGTCTGTTCGCACTGTTTCGAAAAGTGAAATTTTTTACTATACGAAAATTAGGAAAACCGAAGGAGGTGGCGGAGGTTCGAATTATTTGATTCTCCGCTCGTATTTTAATCGCGTCAAAATTGTATACGAGGGAATATAAATTTTAAATCCGTTCGCGGTGACATTTTGGTAATTAAAAACAAGGAGATTAATATTCATTGTTTGAACGCGACCGAATTCGAATTTCTTTCATTCTTTTCTTCGCGCCTCGTTTATTAGCCGCGCTTTTCAGGTTACACGGATTCAGAAATATTGTAATTCGATGCAAATTTCAATTCCATTAAACGCGAATGAACGGTCGAGATAAAAAGATTTTTCAGTTTTAATACCTTCTTTTTATATTAAACGCTTTTGATCCCGGTTCAATGGGAAAGGCGAACGTTTAAACGTCTCTTGTCGAGAGTTGGTCGTGTACTTCGTTTTCGAAGCCCTCATTAATTAGCTCGACATTACAACGAGACATAATCTGTTTTCGAGGAAGGAAAAGAAATTTGGGAATTATCTCCGCGAGCCCTTCGCCAACCTTGTCATTGTCGTTTCCCCTCCATCTTTCCCCCCATTTTGTCCTCGAATCGCTAGCCCTTTCATTAATAGCGAAAAATATCGTCACAAATAAGGCTAATGAATTATCGAAACTAATTAGGCCGGAAGCACGAGAAATAATTTGCCTTTTTTTGTAACCTTTCACATTTCATAAATAATGCTTCAGTCGAGGGGAAAAAAGTCGAACAACGCTTGCCGGGAATTATTTGAGACTATACTGCCGAGGGCTTTGTTATTTGCAGTTCGTATCTACCCACCCCGGGATGGGGAATAGAAAAAGTGTCATTCACAGTTCTTTTGTTTTTTTCATTTCTAATTCAGCTTTTCTTCGTTAAGTTCCTAATCAAGATCAGATCTGCGGCTCACATGAAATGTTTTTTCATGATCACGCGACCCTTACTTCATCGATGCTCAATATTTTTTTCTCAACTCCCAAGTTGTCGTCAATAATATTATACAAGGGGCGTTTAAAAAGTGTAGAGTAACAAGAGCTATTATGAAATAAATATAGATAGTGAAAATTTTACTTTACAAGGTTAGAAAAAAGATACAAACTTGAACTACTTCTCAACACAGTTACCTTCCCGATTGAGG
This sequence comes from Acanthococcus lagerstroemiae, assembly GCA_031841125.1. Taxonomy (NCBI): domain Eukaryota; kingdom Metazoa; phylum Arthropoda; class Insecta; order Hemiptera; family Eriococcidae; genus Acanthococcus; species Acanthococcus lagerstroemiae. The sequence continues at coordinate 19,816,007 of CM063108.1, read as the reverse complement.
TATTTGTGACCAGTGCTGAAGAAACAGGGCTTAGCTTCGAAAAAATTTTTTTCTCAAGAGAGCGATTTAAAGATAACTGGCTTGATTTTGAGCAATATTGTTACGTCACTTCTGAGCACCGTAGCGTCGAGATGGTTGATTTTAGGCGATTTCTGAGTTGATCACGTGAACAGAGGCGAAACTTCACTTAATTGGGGGGGGGGGGAAATGTGCCGACAAGACAAATATTTTCTTTTAACTAAAAATTTGCCGACAAAATTTTCTAAAAATTTGAAAATTCGCCGATTATTCAATCAAAATATTTTTTAATTGAAAATAATTATAATAAACGAACAAACGTTCTTAGAAAATGAAAAATTCAAATAAATATAGTTTCTAAGTTTGCTGACTGCCTAATTATTGGGAATGTTTCACCCCCCCCCCCCACCCCCATAGCTTTGTCCCTGCAAATGCAGATTGGAACCTTATCCCTCAAGCACTCACATTTGCGCACATGAGCACCCTATTCTGAGAGGATAAGGTGGAAGGATGTTAGGAATACTTGAGAGGAACACACAACTTCCTTTACACACTGAGGTGGTCGTTGTTTTCTCTTGGTGATTTTTTTTTTTCTGAATTTCCTCTGATTCTTCTCCTAAATTGATTCCAATAAAAACAAATCAAATCGAAAAGAAATTTCCTGTCGATCGGATTAAGAGAATCCGTTCCAGAAGTTCCCTTTCGTTCTTATGGGAAAAATACATGGAGTTTTGACTTTTATTCCAGACTAGATTTCCCTTCTATTCGGGCCGTACAGCGCTAGTATCGCCTACTCTAATCAGCGACCAAAAGGTAAAGTTTTTGATACATGTAGCAAAATTTTGGAATCTCGGATGTACGGCCCGTATATTCACCAGGACCAAAGACCGTAAATTAAACAATAGAACATTTGCTATCGGATTCAGCTTGTGACATTGGAAGATAAGTCTTTGGCTTTTCAACTTTTAGATTTTAATAAAATGTTCACCTTTCTCAAATTTCAGGCTCTAGGTCAGACAGAGAATCTAGTAACAACAAATTCCGGCAGCTCAAAGCGGTGGCGCGCTGTAGTCGTTTACGAATAATTGAGTGAGTGAGTGAGTGAATCACTGACTCACTGAGTGAGTGACCGAGTAACTGAGTGAATAACTCAATGAATAAGCGAGTGACTGAGTGAATCACTAAATAAGTACGCGAATGACTAAGCGAGTGAGTGAATCACTAAATGAGTAATCGAGTGACTGAGTGAGTCACTGAGTAAGTGATTGAGTAACTGAGCGAATCACTAAATAAGTAAGCAAATAACTAAGTGAGTGAATGAATGATGGAGCGAGGAAGTGGATGAATAACTACATTATAGAATTAGTGACTAACTAAGTAAGTGAGTGAGTAACTTAGTAAATCACTAAATGAGTAAACGGGTGATTGAGTGAGTAACTGAGTAAGTGATTGAGTGAGTGGGTGAATCCCTGACTCATAGAGTGAGTGGCGTAGTAACTGAGTGAATAACTCATTAATAGCGAGTGACTGAGTGAATCACTGAGTCACTAAGTAAGTGATTGAGTAACTGTGTGAATAACTGACTAAGTAAGCGAGTGACTGAGTGAATCACTAAATAAGTAAGCGAATGACTGAGTGAGTGAATCACTGACTCAGTGAGCGACAGAGTGACGAAGTGAACAGGCTTCGGGCTGCTGAAAGCGGTGGCGCGCTGTAGTCATTTACCTTGTAACCCTGATCAAGGGGAATATTTCATTTACAGGCATACGAAGAAATCTCACAATATAATGAAAATGAAAGCGTTTATCGAAAAAATGATTAGGACAAAATTTATAGCACATAAAATTTTCCTTCCATTTGGACCATTTTCATTTCAATCTGATGAATTTTTCTAAAGTATGTAGAGTTTCAATAGTTCCTTTTTTTTTTCACGTTCTTAAAATTATAGAGGGCGACTCTTTCGCGCTGGCAGTCCGAATAGTCATTGAAATTTGAAATTCAACGTTCTCTGCCGACTTTCAGGTTTTCGAAATGTCTTCCACATTTCAGCTTTGTTTCAACCTTTCAAATAACGTACGATACTCAGCTTGAAACCTTCTGCTTTTGACTGACTAGTCTCTTAACCGGGGCCCAGGGTATTCCATTTTCAGAAACGAAATTTGACCTTCAGTTTGGAAAGGTGGAGATGAAAAATTTGCCGACGAATATTTTTTGAAAACTAAAAATTCGCCGACAAAATGTTTAAAAAATTAAATATTTGAAAAATTTTTAATCGAAATCTTTTTCAATTGAAAAAGAAAATAAATAAACAAACAAACATGCATTAAAAAAATGAAAATTCAAATGAACAGTTTCAAAATTTGCCGACTGTCAAATTATTCGGAAGAGGGGGGAGGGGTCAAATGAACAGTCTTAAAATTTGCCGACTGCCAAATTATTGGGGGTATTTCAACCCTCCAAACCCTCTGTAGTTTTGCCCCTCCACGTGAAAGAGCATTGAAAATAGAACAAGAATCAATATCAAAACGAAAATTGTAACCTGGAATCCTAAAATGTGCCTCTGGTGTCAAAAAAATCATTTTTCACTTTCCTGACAATTCTTATAAAAGAAATCACGCTCTTTCGAATAAAACAAATCGCAGCTTTCCATCTTCATTAGTTTTTCCACAAACTGCATTCAAAAATTACATCAAACATTTAGAAGCATCCGTTCACATGGCGTTGTGTGAAACGGACCTATGGGAATGACAGAGAACAAGAATTCGAAACGCGGTTGTCATGGCAACGTGTAAACGCACTACCACAGATGTACATCTGTGCGCACCTCTACCTCCATCCCATCTTTACACTCGTTTATCTCGAGAACCTGTTTTTGCACAAGAGGTACATTTCATTATTCCAGGTCACAATTGATTTTTTTGAAGCTAAGCCGTGTTTCTTCAGTGCAGGTCACATTTATCCCATCGGTTTACTACGAGGGCCATCCAGAAAGTAAGGTTACAAGGGCTCTGTAGGACGTAGGTAATTTTATTTTTCAAATGTGACACACCTGACGCGTATTGCTGTTCTTAATGAACGCAACAAGCAGTCTGGCTCTTCACAGGGTTGCCAGATGTACAGATTTTTCTGTACATAATACGGAAATCTGACAATTTTAAGGGAGACATACAGAATTTGTACAGATATTCAGCAACTGTGCAGAACTGTACGGATTTTTGATCATCTATCTCAAATTCTTTTACCAATTTTTCTAAAGTGAATATGAAGATGAGAACCGAAACATAAAAAATTATATTTCATATACAGTGATTCTTATTATGTTCAGTTTTATGCCCATTCCTTTTCCCCAGGGGCCTCAATTTTGAAACAAGAGGCAAATTAACGTCAAAATTGTATTATATTTAATAACCCCGAAATCTGGAAAATGATAACCATTTTATAAAATAAAATTTCACTATGTCTGTTGCATCCTGAAGCTGAAATTTTGAAATGAGATATTCAAATTAACGTCAAATAAACTGCAACGACCCCCAAAACTTATAGGAACTGATACCAATATTGTTATTCTTGTCGCGTTTATTTTTGCGCCCCCTTCCCCGTCCCCTAGATGCATCGGCCTTGAAATGAGGCCCCAGTCTTGAAATGAGAATCAAATCAACGTGAAAGCCGAACTCCGAGATTCCAGAAATCTAAGAATAATATCTCGTATATTGTTATTCTTGTCTTGCTCACTTTTGTGCCACATCCTCTGCTTCCTAGGTGGCTGAAATTCGGGATGAGGGTCAAACTAAAGTCATTCAGCGACCTCCGAAACTTGAGAAATGATACTTATATTGTATTTTATGAATTTTCCTATTTCTTTCTGCTTTCTGGTGTCAAAATTTTGTATTTCCAGTAAAAACATTATCGAAAATGAATTCGGCGATCTTGAAAATCCTACAACAATTAGCTCATTTCATTATTTCGATCGAATGATAGCTCAAAATTACATTATTCAAGTCTTTTCTAAGGCCTACAGAATACAAATCACCTAATTTTTACGATAGTAATATCTAAGGGAAGGGGGGGGGGAGAAAACTTTCGATGGATGACGGATATATAGACATAGGAAAATGGGTTTGGGGTAGTCGATATTCAACGAGTTCTCCAAAGCCGATGATAGGTATTCACAAACAGCGATATCTAAGGGTCGGGGGGGGGGGTGACAAAATTTGCGATGAATGATGGGAATGAACAAAGGGAAATGGGTTTGGGAGAGTCCATATTTAGAGACGAAAATAAGAACACGGGAGGGGGGAGCAACCTGCCTCCAAGCCTCCGCCATCAAATGTTGGGAAAATCCAACAAGTTAAAGGTTTTTTTCTTTGTGCTAATGTAAACAAATTTTGATATATGGGAATTTTGACTCGAGTCAGTTGGATTAAAAATTGGGAAAATTCAACAATAGTTTTTTTTCTTTTTTTTTTTCCTTTTTCTGCTGATACCAACAAATGTTGATATTTGGGAACTTTGACTTGAGTCAGTTGGGAATTTAACAATTGTTGCCCCTCCAGAAAATAACTCTTCGCTACGTCCCTGTCGATATTCACCGAGTTCTTCCAAGTTGATGATAAAGAATGGTATTCACAAATAGTGGTATCTAAAAAATCGGGGGGGGGGGGATTTTCGATAGATGATGGTTATCGACACAGGGAAATTGGTTTGGGGTAGTCGGTATTCACCGACATCGATGATAGGTATTCAGAAATAGTGATATCTAAGGATCGGGGGGGGGGGAGAGAAAATTATTTCCAACGGATGATGAGTATGAAAAAAGGGAATGGGTTTGGGTGTAGTCGGTATTCATCGAGTTCTCCAAAGTCAATGATGAGGAATCGCACCCAAAAAAAAGGCTTTTGTTGATGTAGGGTAGTATTAAGGGTCATTTTGAACCCTCTTCTTCCTTGATGACGTCAGGAAGGGAGCTACGAAAAAATTGTAAAATCATTTTACTATTTAGAAGTCAAGAAGCAATTTGGGTTTCCTCTTTTTCCCTTGTCGTTCATAGTACCCAAGATTTTTGAGAAAAATCAATTTTCGTGGTATGTTGAGCTTCCTTGGGGAAAATGCTCTCCCCGGGAACATTCAAAACTTTCGATATGTTAATTATGAGGCCAGTCTGATGATATTTACGAAAAAACCTTGACTGAAAGTTTGTCGAAGTATTCTTGCGGATTTTCCGGAAATTGTACGAGAGAGAGAAATATTTACTCCAGACTGCAGGGTGGACATTCGAAATCAAAAACTCGGAACTGCAGAAAAAGCGCGTGTACAGATCGATAATAAAAAAATATGTAGGCGAAAATGCGAAATATAAACTCCAACTAAACCGTGACTGAACTTGAACTAATATCCTGCCTGGCCGATCAAGGGAAGAAAGGGATACTGAGCGAGAAGAAAAAAAGCATAGTTTGGAAAATATCACGCACAGGAAATACAAGCGGTGTGGTGGGACGTATGGCGATGCAAGCACGCCAAAGTGGCCCCTATGACACTGCACCCCCGGCACCGGAAACTACCCTTTCGAGCATCGCATCAGTGCCCGGGGAACGCTTCGGGGCCGGGGCCGAGCCCCCATTTCTCCGTGCCGGAACGGTGCGCGCGTCCTGCCAGGGCCACCACGGAGTTCCCTACTGACCGAGGTCCGCGCTCCCTGAGTGCTCGCCTAGAATTCAGGTCCCCCGCGGCCGGACGCGCTGCCTCTTCACTCACCCATCACGTGAGACTTTGTCTGCTCTAGCCCTTGCCTACGGGCGAGCTCCGCCGAACGGGATTCGCCGCAGCAGCAGCAACTTCACCTCATCCGTCAGCCCTCTGTGTCGACCACTCTGTCTCCATCTTCTTCCGCATGATGGCCGAAACGAAGGCCGACACCTGGTTCCATCCGCTTCGGCTCCTCAGATCTCCGGGGCCAGAGTATCCGGCGCAAGACGGTCGATCACGCCGTGGGATCGATCAGCACCGCCACATGCCTCTCCTGCTCCCAGATCTCGCACTCGAATAGCGTGTGCCATGGTGTATTCTCTGCTCCTCGTCCGCAGTGCGTGCACTCAGCGTTCGCGGCCATCCCCATCCGTGCAGATACGTGCTGAAACAGCCGTGACCGCTCAAGACCTGTGTCAGGTGGAAGTACAAATTACGGTGCTTCCGACCCGTCCACAGGTCGAGCTCACGAATCAGCCTTCTGGTCCATTCGCCTTTGGAAGAATGGGCGAGCCTGTCCTTCCATTTCTGAAGCGTGGTCAGCTGAATGCCACGCTTCACCTGACGTGCATCCTGGCGTGTCTTCGCATTCTTCTGCGCGTAGTAGACCTCTGCCATCTCGCCGACCTTCAGATCGATAGGTGTTAGGTGGTAAGCGCGTTAGCACGCCTACCGCCTCCGACGAAACGGTGGGGTACGCACTGACGCACATCATCGCGACTTTTCGCTGGACCCTCTGGATGGCGTCCGCGAATACCGGCGCTCCATACAGCAGGACTGACATTACGACGTTCACGTACAGCTTCCTCTTCTGCCACTTCGCCATCAGACGTGACAGCTTCCCGGCCACACGATCCGTCTTCTGCGCCGCCCTTCGGAAGTGCTCGCGGAACGACAGCTTCCAGTCGAGGAAATAACAGGTATGCAGGAGACAAAAGAAGTTTGTGAGACGTTCGGATCGTGCTAGGCAGAAACTGACTAAGATAAGTCGATTAGACGATTTATACAAAAATGTACATTCGAGCAGAGAATCGCCATACCCTATTTTTTCATTTACTGGGCGAGCTGAAAGACATAGCCATTTGTGAAGAATTTCTGACTTTCAATAGTATTTTTTCCATTGCCTCCGCGGTATATCCGCGCCTATTTTCAGGGTTCCCTGCGAAGTGAAATTCTCCAATGAATCCATTTTCGTGAGAGTACCACTGCATCGTATCCAACCTGCGCATCAGTATGTCTCACGCAGCTCCTTCAATCATGTGGGTTGGTAAAATAGCGTACATGTTGATGAAATAAGTTGCTTTACTCGAAGTTACAGAGTAACTACCTCAGGCGGAACACCTCTACTCCTTAGTGAAGTAATTTAGAGTTACTCTACTACGTGTACTGGAACTCAGAATGTCATAACACAGAAGCTCCAATTGGGCACTTTACTTGTCCTCTGCAGAAAAATAAGAAATTCTCTGTAATCCTCTTTTCTACATAGGCTGTAAAGTAACCGAGACTAAAATTCGTACGGCCCACCAACGCTACCTATCGGCGTTTCAACGCAGTAGGGAAATAATTTGGTTCATTAGCTATCGATTGGGACCACGTCGAGTTCATTTGATTGAAAACTCGCTGTTCCAGACCAATTTGAGAAAAAAACCATATGCGTTGACCCCTACAGGTTTTTTAAAGAAGGAAAAAAAACAACATACGATTACAAAATTTCTTATTAATCTTCATCTCCATTAAGTACACGAATATCTTTTTCAAAATAAGCGCCATTCATGGCTATACAGGCGTCCGTTCGTTCTTGCCATTTATTGAATGTTTTCGCGTATTCTGCCGCCGGTAAGGAGGAGAAAAACATCTGCGCCGCGGTGATGACTTCTAAAAAAATCACAATTCACCCCCATCCACGTATAGTCCTCAGCTCACCCCCTGCGACTTTTGGTTATTTCCTCAACTGAAGGTAGCCTTACGGGGTCGTCAATTCAACACGAATCAAGAAGTCGCATCACTGCGGCGCAGATGTTTTTCTTTTTCCTTCTTCAAAAAAATCGTTAAAAAACCTGTAGGGGTCAACGCATATGGTTTCTTTCAAATTGGTCTGGAATAGCGAGTTTTCAATCAAATGAGCTCGGCGTGGTCTCAATCGATAGCTAATGAACGAAATTATCCCCCTACTGCGTTGAAACGCCAATAGGTAGCGTTGGTGGGCCGTACAAATTTTAGTCTCAGTTACTTATCAACAACCTATGTAGCTGAAAAGGTTGACATTTTCCCCTTCGGAAATTTCATGTTCCTCGGATTCATCTTTCCTCGTACAATAGGCTGATTACGGCCCTGCTGAAATGAAAGTGCCAGACAAAACGTACTTTCATCCCGAGAACCAAAAGTCTTGGTGCCTACATTTTAAATATCGAGGATTCCGAAAAAGTATGCCATTTTAGGAATATTTACCCAATGACGAACTGAAACATTAATGACGCCGGCTAACTCAAATTAAAAATAGGTAATTGCCACCGCGCTTTGCAACTAATTTCAGGGGTATTTCGAGGAAAGTATACACGTAATAATGCGTGATTAAAACACGAAAACATGCTTCAATCCCCGGAATACTTAAAATACAAATAATATCGTACATCTGGCCAATTTACAAGACCTTTTAAACCAGAGAGGTATTTAATAACGTTTGAATTTAATAAGAGCGGGCTTACATTTTTCACGCAATGACACGCCGCCAATAACGCAACATCGCATCGGTACGATAAATGGAATAAATACACGAAGCGTCGATTAGTGTAAACGTTGTGGGAGGGGACTCGAGGATGTAGATCCACAGTTTGACCTGAAAGGTATAAATGTGCGTGCAAAGAAAAAGTGGATATGGGTGGCGTGTGCGGTGACACCGAATGAGGAGCCGTTTGTTTTGACTGGCGAGCGAATGCTCTTGATGGTGATCAGGTAAACATAATTAGTTTGAGGAATTTCTATATGGAACCACACTTGGCTGCTTCAATTCGATAGCTGTCCCACCTGCTCATGATTGCAGATGAGATGCTCGGAGAGAGAAGTGAGAATAACTGCCCAGCCCAGAGAAAAAACATTGAAATTGAATAAGCTTCAAACGTGTCCAGGTCTTTCGTTTCAAAGAGACCTACTAAAGTCAGGGAGAGTGTCAAGGAATCCTGGACAAGTATGAAAGAGTCTCGAAAGTCGTACGTGATTTCTGACCTTTGATAAATCGCAGCCGGCTGTTAAGTCTAGAAGAGTCGTGATCAAGTTCGGAAAGTCCTAGTCAAGCATGGCCAAAGCATCGAAAAGCAAATGAGGGCAACCCCCTGGCAGAAAGATCAAGTTTTTGCTTCTCTGGAGTGCACCCCTTCCTCTGAAGTCCAACTTATTCAGAAAATTAAATTTTTTTCTCAAATAGGTATTGGACAGCGCGGTGTCACTAAGGTTCGGAAGAAAGTACCCAAATCTTGGTTTAAGAAAACTAAAATCAATCCGTATTACAGGGAACCCAATGTTTTGCTGTTCGGTTGCCCTGAAGTTGAGATGCATAAAAATTGAAAAAATAAAAAATAAAGAAAATAAGGGGGAGATGTGCAAAAACTGTTTGTACGTGTCATCTAAACCTCAGAAATCTATTATAAATTCGCCTGCAGCTAATTTTGTGAATATTTAATCCCCCCCCCCCCCCCGAAAAAACAGTTTTCGCAAAAATATTTTTATTTATTTTTATTTTAGCAGCATACAAGTGTTTATTGTACTTCTTATTTCATTTCCCGGACGGACGAGATGGGCACGGTGAGTTTAAGCTAAGATTTAAACTTACGAGTACATTTACCAACTATTGCGACGCCTTGCACTACGACCAGTGAGTCCCTTCCCCTCCGTCCTTTCGTTTGTCGCACACACCGCCCAGCTTTGGGCAAATGTCTCCCTTTTCTTTTTTCAAAACTCTCTATCATGGGTACTTCTTCTCCACTTCGTTCCTAGAGTTTTGTCGAGCTCATCTCTCCAGCGGGTAATGGGTCTCCCCCTTCCCCTCCTGTAGTTCCGCGGGGTCCACCCTTCCACCTTCTTCTCCCATCTGTCATCCCTTCCCCTCCAAATGTGACCTGCGTATTTCCACTTGTAGCTTCTAACTACCTCCCCTATGTCCCGCAGTATTGATTTTCCTCTAATTTCCGAAAGCTTTACACTATTTTTTTTTTCTTTATGTTCAACATACTGCGTTCCACAGCGGTTTGTGTAGTACGCAGCCTGTTTACACTACCCTGGGTTAGCGTCCAAGTTTGGGCCCGTATACTAACACTGGTTGTATACAGCTCCGCCAGGCCTCCGCCTTAGTCTTCACTAGAAGTTTACTTTTGAAAACTTCTCTTAACTTCCAGTAATTGCTCCACCCGCTCTTGATCCTGCTAGACACTAGACAGCACTTTGTCCCAGCGTTTCGAAAGGATATTGTTTGGCCGAGATATCTTGTTTCGCACTCCCATGTGATCTTTCCGTTTGCTATCATGATAGGTTCCTCTTGGGCGTTTAAGAGTAGGATGGTCTTTTTTGTGTTGACCTCAAGATTAGCCATCTTACATGCACCTATAAATTCTTTTGCCATCTCTATCAGGTCTTTCGGATTGTCTGCTATTAGGGAAACATCATCCGTGAATCTCAAGTTGCTCAGGAATTCGCCGTCAATTTTTAGTCCCTTATTATCCCATTCGAGCCATCTCATGGCCTTTTTCAACGCATAGTTAAATAGATTAGGAGAGAGGATCACCCTGGCGAACTCCTCTTTCCACTCTGAACTCTCTAACTTTCACATCAGTTTTGACATAAGCTGTTGCTCCTTCATAAATATTTTTAATAATTTTAATTGCTTTCTTACTTATGCTTTGAGCCAAGAGTACCTGCCAGAAGTACTTATGTTTTTTAGAATCAAATGCTTTTGAAAAGTCTATTAGTAGCACGTAGATCGGAATTTTATATTCTATTGCTTTTTCGATTAGTTGGTTCATGATAAAGATTTGATCTGTGGCTGAGTGGTTCTTTCTGAACCCAGCCTGTTCCCTGGCCTGGTTATATTCCAACTGAGAGTACAGCCGTCCCCTGATAATTTTCACAAAGATTTTTCCAATGTTAGACGTAAGGCTTAGCGGTCTATAGTTTCGAATACCCTCTTTACTTCCTTTTTTAAATAAAATTATTATTTTTGTTTTCTTCCACTGTTTTGGGGTGGTTTCTGTGGCAAAAATCTTGTTAAACAATTTTGTCATCGTATCTCCAAAAAGCTCGAGTGTACGATTTTCAACACCATCCGGGCCCACTGCCTTGCTTACTTTTAAGGACTCGATTGCCTTTTCCAACTCGCTACACAATATTTCTGGGACGTCTTCGTCCACATCCTTTAATTCCGGCCAATCCTCCTCTTCTTCCTCATCTTTGTACAGGTCTTCGTAGAAGTGTGTTGCTACCTCTACAATTTCCTTACGCTCATACACTCTCTCTCCGGCTTCGTTTAGCATGCAGGGAATGAGTTTTTTGTGTGGATATAACTTCTTCTTGACCTTTCTGATTGAGCCGCATTCCGCTAAGATTTCCTCAATTTTTTGGAGTCATAGTCGCGTACATGCTTCCTGATTTTCGCTCTTACTTTTTTCCTCAGCAGTAGTAGCTCAATCTTTTCCCTCAACGTTCTTATAATTCCTTTTTTTCCAACATATTTCTCTTCTCCAACAACTTCTTTGTTACGGCCTTTAATTTGTCATTTGTAAGAACTTCGGAGCTATCCTTGCCAAATTTCCCACTGATTTCTTTTATTGCCTTTTCAAATTTATCATATAATTCCTGCATGCTAAACTCGTCCCAAGTTACTTGTATTTCTCTCATACTTTCTAGCATCGCGGCTCTGGCCTCATTCACCTTCCACACTGGGATCTCTTTTCTTCCTTGATTTCCTCTTTTCCTATTCTTGAATCTCGCTCTCCTTGGGAAGCTGAAGGTGCCTCTGCATATTCGGTGGTCTGAGCTGAAGCGGAAACCCGGCAGAGTCGATACGTTCTCGACTACGGTTAAATCGTTTACCAAAAGGTGATCAATTTCAGTTTTATGTTTGCCACCCGGCGATTGCCAGTTCCATTTTAGTTTATTGTTTTTAGGGGAAAAGGTATTCGCCATTTTCAAGTTGTTTCTCACACAAGAGTCAATTAATTTTTTTCCATTTTGGTTCGAAAATATTAAAAACTGTCAAATTTTGGAATAAGTGTTTCAAACAAATAGATTTCCTCGTGAAATCTTACACATTTTCTCTGTAACTAACGCCAAACTCTAGGAAAGGGAGGGGGTCAAAACGGTCCATCTCACTACTATACACATTAACAAAGACTTTACGGAGGAAAACGCAGAATTATTGTCATTATTCCGGAATTAACAAGGTTTGTAACGAGCTGGGGTACAAGCTGCCATCTAACACACTTTCCAACCTCGGTATCAACCCACCCTTGCAGTTTTTTTCTACATCGCCATTAGGGTGTCCCTTATTTTACAGGTTTTCGCCAATTAATTGAGTGCGCAAGGAAATTTGTTCCAATGGATCTAGAAACTCGCCATAAGAAATCTGAGCTCAATCTGAGGTCATTAACCCGTGGCGCTTTGATCTTGAAGTTATGTGTAATACTGAGATTTTACAAAAAACCGCGAGTATCTCGGAACATACTAACTTCAAGACCAAAATGCATTTAACATAATACGTTCCTTGTTAAATTTTCTGTACAAAAATTCTGTACAACTTTTCTCTAAAACGCATATTTACCGAGATAATCGTAAAAATTTGTGAACGTTTCGAGGCACGTGGCTTTTGTTATTTTTTCTTTCACGACCGATGTTTACTAGCCAAATCGTAATTATGTAAAAAATATTCACTTTAGGCCCAAAATGCAAATAACATAAATGTTCCTTGATGAATTTTCTATAAACAGGTCCCATACAACTTTTCTTTAGAAAACATATTTATCGAGATAATCGCAAAAAAGCGTGGAATTTTCAAAAAAACAGAGGTAAAACTTCAGCTGGTCATGGCGTCTGCCCAAACACGAGTTGAGGTCGCGTACTAGCTGACGGGTCCACTCTCCCTTGGTCCTGCGGGAGAGCCTCTCTTCTCACATGCGGAGCGTGGATTGCCTAATATCCCGCTTGACCTGTAGCGCCGCACTGCTCATCTTCTGCTTGTTATCCCAATTTTTTTCTATTTTCCTACGTTTGTAAGGCAACCAAACACCAAAACTTTGAGGCTTCTGTAACATGGGTTAGTTTTAATTATTTTCTAACCAAAATTTCGGTACTTTATTCGGAGACTTAGTGTCACAATACCCCAGTGCCCGTGTTTCAATATTTGAAACAAAAATCCATCGTATAAGAGTGTTGCACCTCATTATTCATGTTGTATGCCCCATACCTTGTGCATAGGAATCAACTTATCAATTCAAATTACAAGCATTTTAAACACTGGTTCTTTTGACGTACGTTAGCAGAGCAGCCTGATGAAAACCTATCCCAAAAAATGAAAATCAAGCAGAAAATTAAAAAAATAATCATTGCGAGTCTTAATGTTCGAACGCTCATGAATAACGATGATCTAGTTGAACTCGAATATGCTCTCAGAAATTCTAATATAGGTATACTGGGATTAGACGAGGTAAGAAGGAAAGGGGAAAGTATTGTGGAAATGAAGGAGGGAAATTTAATTTGTCACATAGGCAATGATTTTGGACAAAAAGGTGTAGGCTTCAGGATCAGTAAAAAACATAAAAAAGATCTGATGGAATTTAGAGGAATAAATGATAGGATAGCAGTTTTAATGATGAAAAAAGGAGACAGAAAAACGTTTACCATGATCCAAATCTATGCACCAACGGCTTTATCTAATGAAAAAGACTGTGACGAATTTTATGACAAACTCTCGGAAACATACAACGAATCGAAAAAACAAAAAAATGACAATATATTTACTATGGGCGATTTTAACAGCCAAGTAGGAGAACGTAATGAAGAAGAAAACGAAAATCTAGGTCCAATGGTCCATATTATTTCGGAAAGAGAAACTGGTTCGATTTTGTCAAGAAAATAATTTACAAATTCTAAACACTTACTTTAAGAAGAAAATAAATGCCAAAAAGTGGACGTGGGAGGCGCCAAACCATGAGTTTAGGAATCAACTATATTATATGCTCGTGCCCAAAGAAACAAAAAATATTACAAATTTCGAGGTCCTCCAGAAATTCCCCTTCAATTCAGATCATAGAGTCATCTCTTGTACTCTACAGTCAGCTACTCCGAGAAAATATTATGATATACATAAAGAACAAACTCTTTCAGGTCGCCCCCATGAACGAAACAAATACAAATACCAAAAAGAGCTAGGAAAAATCCTTAAAAATTTAGATAATGGCGTGGAGATAGATCAGCTGAACAAGACCATAATTGACTACCTCTGAGACAAGCAAATCACAATACACAGAAGCTCCCGGGAAAATAAACTCCTTCAACCTTACCAGATAGCATTAAAACCCTCATTCAAAAAAGAGAACTTCTAAAACGTAAAAAACACAAATCACTGAGAACCAAATTAAAACTAAATATTCTGTGTAAAAAAATCAAAAACGATTTTTGAGAAACATCAACATGGAAACAGATGATAGAATGATTAGAGGAATTTTGGAATCTACTAGGAGTATAAAACAGATAAATAAAAGCCGGTCCCTGGGGAAAAGACACACCACTCATTTGACAAACGCAAAAAATCAAAGGCTATACGACAGACAGGAAATTAACAATCATGCAACTGAGTGTTATGCACAACTGTACTGAGAAAAAGACCACAAAGATCCAAAGGATACAGAAAATTGTGAACAGAAGGTAGAAAATGAACCAGAAATTCTTGAGGTAGAAGTGGAAAATATTATAAGAAAACTGAAAAACAAAAGAGCTTCTGGTCATGACAAAATATCTAACAAATTTATCAAGGTAGGAGGAGAAATTGTTCCAAAAATTTTAACTAGGCTCATTAACAAAATTCTGAAAGAAAAGAAAATTCCAAAAGACTGGAAGCGTTTAGATATCATTCTTATCTTTAAAAAATGAGAAAGAGACAAGATAAATAATTATACACCGAACAGTCTAAGCTCAAATATTTCGATGATTTTCGCTAAGGTCATAGCGGGCAGAATAAAACCTTTTCTAATTCAACCCAGAGAACAGGCGGGATTTCGGCCGGGTTTTTCTACAACGGATCATCTCCACGCCATTAACCAGTTAATCGAGAAATGTAATGAATATCAGGTTGAACTCCATCTGGCCTTCATAGACTTTGCCAAAGCCTTTGACTCACTTAACCATAAATTCTTGCTGTCAGTACTAAAAAATCAAGGGGTTCCGGAAATTTTTATCAAAATTATCAAGGAAATGTACGAGGGGTTAGAAAGTTGAATTGTAACAGACGTAGTTGGACATTATTTTCCGGTCCAAAGGGGAGTAAGGCAGGGAGACCCTTTATCTCCATTATTATTCAACTGTGGTCCAGAGGAAGTTTTCAGAAATTTGGATTGGAAAAAAAAAAGGTATAAAGATTAACGGGGAACACTTAAATAATTTATGCTTTGCTGATGATGTAGTGCTGATAGCAAGCAACAAAGAAGAATTAGAAGACATAATACGGGAACTGGACGGAAACGGGCTGACTGCAGGTCTTAGCATGAATCTAGCCAAAACTAAAATGATAAATAACCAAAACAGAACCTATGACATTAAAATCAACGAAGAAATAAAAATAAAAGGGGTGGAAAGCGTAATATACCTGGGCCAGAAAATTTCATGCAACAAATCTCAAGAGGAAGAAATTGAACGCAAAATAACTCTCACTTGGAATAAATTCTGGTCTCTAAAATTAATTTTGAAAGGTTCTTTTCCACTTTGATCTAAAAGCGAAATCTGCAACGCATGTGTCCTCCCAACTCTAACGTATGGTTCCAAAACTTGGACTTTGTCCAAGAAAATGGTACAAAAAATTAGAACTACTCAAAATTCGATGGAACGATCAATTTCAAGTATCAAGAAAAAAGATAACATCAAAATCTCAACTATCAAATTTAAATTTAAAAATAATACATGTGCTGTAGAGCTGATAAAAAATAAAAAATGGAGTTGGGGTGGCCACGTAGCAAGATTGCAAGACAACCGTTGGGCGTACAAATTGACCTTTTGGTACAATACGGGAACAAGAAGGCAAGGTAAACAGAGGATCAGATGGAGGGATGGCTTCGGCAGGCTGCTGGGACATAATGCCTTTCAAAGGATTGTCCAGGACCGCAAAGAGTGGAGCAGGCTGGGCGAGGCTGTTGCCCGATTATAGGGCCACGAGTACGCACTCTATTGTAAGTATGTACTTGTTAAAAAATAAAGCTTGATGAGCTGCAATAGAATTCTTATTTCACTTCCCAATCATCTTTGTTCCCCATCAATTTGTTCTTTTCTGGACTTTTCCTACCGTATTGTGTCTTTTTCGCACGTTGTTCTGCCCTTTCCCCTGTTGTTACTCTCTTGGCTCATGGCTTAGTTTCAGCTTCTGATTCAGTTTCCTTCCACAGGAACAAGTGACAGAAGTTTTTGGTCCTTGAACATAAGAAAATTATCCCGAAGAAAAGAGTTGTCTCTTTGGGGGAGGAAGAGGGGCGTGCACACCACACGTTCAGTCAGTTTTCAGATTTCATCTGCCAGTCTTGTGTTTCCATCTGCCAGTGCTATTGAGACCCAACCCAGGGCTGAAAATTACTGAGTTGACTGACGTCAGCTGTCAATTTCGATATCACAGATTTGTTTAACTGTATAAACTACAGAGATAAATGTGTAAGGAGCTGGTCTAATTGTCTTTTCAAGACACATCTATAGCATTTCATCTGGTCTCGGCGTAATAATATACAATTGTATGGTGCCCTTCTGGCAGAGCACGACAAGAAAACGTAAACCATAAACAGTGCAGTTTTTTTTTCTCTGTATTCCCTCGGGTAGCTTCATCCAACGGTCACAACCCATTAAATTTCACATTATCAA
Organism: Acanthococcus lagerstroemiae; assembly: GCA_031841125.1. Lineage (NCBI taxonomy): Eukaryota > Metazoa > Arthropoda > Insecta > Hemiptera > Eriococcidae > Acanthococcus > Acanthococcus lagerstroemiae. The sequence goes on along the minus strand of CM063108.1, from coordinate 19,799,150 downwards.
AGAAAAGAATACGCTCCACCCACCGTAAATAAGACAGAGTGAAGCAGGTGAGCTTTATGCATTAGCTGAGCCACGGAGGGTGAACGGCCCACTGGGATACACCTTTCTTTCTTCCGTACTTACAGTTTTGAAATATGATATCAAAACGTTCCATTTAATTACGTCATGATTTATTGACCACGATGCCGACGAGTTGTGCTACACCGGGTGTTGTGTAGCTTAGCTAAAAAAAAAAAACACGCGATATATATGTACAGTTCTATGTATAGTTCTTGTATAAGGCTGATGACTTTCAAACTATATCGCCTTCACTATAAACGAAACTATTATAATGAAAATGCGAATGTATATCAGCAGTCAGATGCTGCCGTTTCCAATTCGCCATATTTAAAATCGTTCTCGAGCATTCTAATTTCTATTCTCTTTCTTCGAGAGCAAAGAGTGGAAAAATTAGATGTAATTAAACTACATTCAGCAAAATAAAAAGCGAATAATTGTGAATTCGTTATTATTTTGTATTCTTACAGTTCAACGTTTGCGCGTTGGTTCAGCATTATCTCAGTTTTAATTACAGGGGGCCTTGGTTCCTAGGAGAAACAAAATACCAAAGTTTGTAAGAATGGAAATAAATGCTTTAAGATCGGAGGAGCCGTTGTAAGTATAAATGATCCAGAGACGTGCAAGTAGAATGTATCAATTTAATTACGCAACATTAGATGTTGCTTGTACAGCTAACAGAAGCAGAATGAATTTTTAATTCTTCAACAACACATCTTGCACCATCACTTTCCCCAGTTCAGCTGATTCGCGGTGTGGAGGGAGAATCCTTACTGGTTGATTGCGCGTGGAGGTGGAAAATATGCGGCTTGGTAACGGGACAGCTGGTGGGGAGATAGCTGTACAACAGAAGTGGTAGAGATGGGAACAGTGTTTTGTCCAGTGGCTGACAAAAATGTTACCTCAAATGAGAATCTTACGACATTTCATAATTGATGGAATGACAGATTGTCGTGTTGAGCTTAGCATTCGAGCTGGAGGCTGGAGGCGTGGAGGGCACAATACTTCAGGAGAACTGTGTTCTCAATTAGTAGTTGAGCTACTTGATCACACAGAAGACCCGGAAACATCTGCCTCCAACCTTATCCAACAATACTATGCTCTTAAATTGACTAAGAAAAGCCAGAAAACGTGAGATACCAAATACCAAGGCTGAGAGCCATGATTTTTCAACCAACACATTAGAGCTGCCAACTAGGGTAACAATAATGTAATTTTACAGGGAACCTAATTTTTGGGCCGACCGACATAAGACCCAAGAACAGGAAGGTCGGGGTGCGATGGGATTGGAAAAGGTTGTTGTCTATGTCTCGCAGAGGTATCCAGCAGCGGAAAGGTAGGTAAGGATATTGTTTATGTGCTTGTGGAAGCTGGAGAGGACCAAAGTTCGACTATGGGAGACGTGGTGAGAGTTACGAAGGCAGGTGAAGAAGGAGCATGAGAAGAGTGGGCAGTCGAAGTGATAAAACTTTAGTGAGAAGATACGTACGTGCGAGACGTGTATGTCCAATCATTACTTCCTCGCGGCGGGAGGAACGTTGGGACGTTGACCAGGGGACAGGCGCACGCTTGATTCGTGCAAACTTGTTGTGCCGAGATGGTTTGATGCCGCCATTCTGTGAACCACTTATGCAAAAGGTCTAGCGATTGGCGGAAGTGAGATCTGTTGAGATAAGGAGGCGACGAGTGATATATGGGAGCTACGTAGCTTACTGTGCTGCTTGATCAACTGCCTCTTTGCCCGGGATACCAATATGGCTTGTGATCAGAGGTGGGTAAGTTCACTTCGTGAACTCGTTCACATTTTTGACGAACGTGAACGTGAACGAGAACGATATTTTTAAGAGTGAACGTGAACGAAGTTTCTGACGAACGTGAACGAGTGAACGAGTGAACGAAAGTGAACGAGATTTCTTTGGGTGTATTTCTACGGTACCCCAAAAATGTGGTAGGGGGTTGGAATTAGCAGCACAAATTTTATTGTAATTTGTGCTAATTGTGCTCCGAAGTCCCAGAATTTGTGCCGCCTCCCGTGGGACTACATATGGATAAAAAGTTTGAGGGGGGGCAATGTTAGCCCCTCAAATGAAAGTAGGGGATTGGAATTAGCGGCACAAATTTTATCATTTTATCATAATTTGTGCTAATTGTGCTCCGAGGTCTCAGAATTTGTGCTGATTTTTCTAGGCCCACAGTCCAGTGCCCAATCTGAAAGGCTGGAAAAATAATGAACTTTTGAAAAAACGATCTTCAAAAGTTCGAGGAAAATCTTTTAAAGATTTTTTTTTTAATATCATCAGAAATTTTTGCTGAAAAAATCCGAGAATTTCCCAAGAATCGCAGTGGAAATTTTAAATCAAAGAATATCTTGGCCATGAATTTTCGAAAAGATTCTCATGATTGTTGAAAAACATCTCCGATGATTTTAGGAGGTTTTTTTCTTCTCGAAATTTTAGAAAAAATCTGCAATTATTCCAAAGTATTTAATCGGAAATTACTGCGAAGTGTCTCTTAGGAAATTTGAAAAATTTCTTCAGGAAAATAAGTCGATAATTTCTTATTTTCTGAGAGATTTTCATTGGAAATTTTTGAATCACATTATTGCTAAATTCAGAAGAATTTCATCAAAAAAGTTCAGGGAATGTCTTCGATGACTTTTGAGGACTTTTATCGGAAATAATTAGAAAAAATATTCGATAATTTCCGAAAAATTTCATCGGAAATCTTTAGAGAAAATTTCCAATGTTTTCAAACAAAAAATTCTTCAAAATTCTTTGAGAACATTTTTTGACAAATTTTGAATATTTGGGGGAAAACTCCGACAGTTTTTGAAGGATTTTATCATAAATTTTCAGGAGAAATGTTCGATAATCCCGGAAGAATTTCTTCGGAAAACTTTGCGAAAAATCTTCTAATGATTTTTCAGGAACTTCATCGGAAATTTTGAGGAAAAAATTCCGGTAATTTCCGAAGAATTTCTTACGTGATTTTCGAGGAGATTCCTTTGATTATCCAAGATAATTTCCCAGGAATTTTATCGAAAATATTACGGGAAAATTTTCGATTATTTTCAGAGATACTTTTCAGTAATTCCCAATAAAATCCTTTGGAATAATTGCAGATTTTCTCCAACAGTTCGAAAAAAATTCTCCTAAAATCATCGGCAATCAATGATGTTTGATGAAATTGTTTGAAAAAAAATCGGAAATCGTTCTCTAACATTTTCGATAAAATTCCTCGGAAATTATCTTTCCATTTCCAATGAACTTCCTTTGAAGATATCCGGGTTTTTTCCCGAATTTTCTACAGATTTCGGATGAGATTCTTTGGACATTATTGGAATTTTCTTCCCAAAAATTTCTCATGACATTCCTTAAAGATCATCGAAAATTATTCCTGAAGATTTTCGATGAATCTCTTCGGAGAACATTTTTCCTGGAGGTTAGTTGTATCGAAAGTTACCGGAATTTGTTTCCGAAAATTTCCAGTGAAATTCCTTAAAAATCCTCGGAGATTTTCACCAAAAATCTTCGATGAAATTCTTCGGAGAACATTTCTTCTGAACATTGTTGGTACTTCAAAAATCATCGGAGTTTTTCCCCTAATGAAATTCTTCAAAAATTATCGCAATATTTTCCCCAAGAATTTTCAAGAAATTCTCTGGGAAACATTGGAAATTTTCCCAGAGATGTCCGATAAGATTCTTCGGTTTAGCATTAATAAGCTCGTTAATAATTTAAAAAATTGGAAAAACCTAGGGATTGTTTTTTCGAAAATTTCCGATGAAGTTCCTTTAAAATCATCGGAAAATTTTCCCAAAGATTTTCGATGAAATTTTTCTAAAATCCTCGAACATTTTCTCCGACGATTTTTGATAAAAATCTTCAAAAACCATCGGAGCCTTTCCCCAAATGTTTCCTAATAAAATTCTTCAAAAATTATCGGAAGATTTTCCTAAAGATTAGACTTATTGCAATTTCTTCTCAAAAAATTCTGACAAAATTCCGCAAGAATTTTTTGATGGAATTCCTCGGAAATCATCGAACATTTTTCCTGAAAATCATTGATAAAATTCTCCAAAACCATTGTAGTTTTCCCTCGAATTATTTCCTATGAGATTTTTTCCCGAAAATTTCCAATGAAATTCCCAAATTTCTAAAAATAAGGTATACAAAAAAACTGGAGTGACATTTGCGGTATCGATTTTTGACCTTTCTAACGTAAGTTTTTCTTTGAATTTTCTCAGAAAAGTTGGAAATTCCTATAAAAAGTATGAACAAAGACAACAAAACTTTGGACAGAATGGGTGCACCTCCCAAAATTGTTGAAAGGATATGAGATACCCTGAAAAGAACCTGAAAAATGAATTTGGTGACAGCAAAAGCATTTAATCTCTCCTTTTGAAGATCGTTTTTTCAAAAGTTCATAATTTTTCCAGCCTCCCAAATTGGGCACTGGACTGTGGGCCTAGAAAAGGCGGCACAAATTCTGAGACTTCGGAGCACAGTTAGCACAAATTACGATAAAATTTATGCCGCTAATTCCAATTTCCTACCTTCATTGGGGGGCCAACATTTCCTTGCCCCCCCCCAACTTTTCATCCAAATGTAGACCCACGGGAGGCGGCACAAATTCTGGGACTTCGGAGCACAATTAGCACAAATTACGATAAAATTTGTGCCGCTAATTCCAACCCCCCTACCACAGTTTGAGAGGCCGTAGAAATACACCCGATTTCTTTCCCTTCTGAAGAAATGAGGGCGAGATGTAAGAGGCTACTCAGCTACCAGGGACGGGCGCGTTGTGAAATCAAGACATGAGGGGAGGGTTGAGCATATATGAGTGTCGGTGTGTGTGTGTGTGGGCGTGTGGGTGTCAGTGTAAAAGTTTTTACCGACTTTTCGAAGAAAAGGGAGGTATTACACTCGTCACAGTTGTGAAGTTGGGGGCGGGGGCAATGTTTTTTTTGCGTTTCAGAGTGTTTAGAACACGACTGTAATAGTGGCTGAATTTCAGGTTTCCTTATATATATATATATATATGTATATGTATGTATATATATATATAATATATATAATATATATATATATATATACACCTTAATTTTGTGGGAAGAAAATCTCAGAAACTATTGAATCAATTGATTCCAAATTTTGGTATATTATGGAGAAGTACTCGAAGTTGTTAAAATAAGCTTTTGAAGGCAATCGGTCGAGCCGTTCGTGAGTTTTCCTTGAGGACAAAATTTGTGGCAAAAAAATCTCAGGAACTATCGAATCATTTGATTCCAAATTTTGGTACATTATAGAGAAGTACTCGAAGTTGTATTGGTGAAAGTTTGATGACAATCGGTTGAGTCGTTCACGAGTTTCCTCAATTTAAGTTCAGCATAAGAAGCGCAATTTTGTAGGAAGAAAATCTCAGAAACTATTGAATCAATTGATTCCAAATTTTGGTATATTATGGAGAAGTACTCGAAGTTGTTAAAATAAGCTTTTGAAGGCAATCGGTCGAGCCGTTCGTGAGTTTTCCTTGAGGACAAAATTTGTGGCACAAAAATCTCAGGAACTATCGAATCATTTGATTCCAAATTTTGGTACATTATAGAGAAGTACTCGAAGTTGTATTGGTGAAAGTTTGATGACAATCGGTTGAGTCGTTCACGAGTTTCCTCAATTTAAGTTCAGCATAAGAAGCGCAAGGCGACTTATGTACTCAATGTTGTTTGGGATTTAATTTATACGAAATCAATTTTGATAGCCGCGTAGTTTTGTTGTATTATACAAATGTTTCGGTCTTACACGTTTCCGCCTTGAATGTATCGATTTCAAATTTATACGAACTCTAATTTTGATAGCCGGGTAGTTTTATATTTTTATAATACTATTCCCTGTCGAGAGTTGCGTTTTTTAAAACGTGAATGGCCTTAAACATTTCAGCCGAATACCACTAGTCCTTGTCGACATTTGCGTTTTTTAAAACGTTAACGACTTAAAACGTGTCGACAGTGTCTTGATTTCGCGAGGAACGAGCGAAGCGAGTTCCGAGTACTTTTAGTTACTACTGCGAGGAACGAGCGAAGCGAGTTCCGAGTGCTTTTCGGCCGAAGGCCGAAAAGTCGGTACTGCTTTCGCGAAGCGAAAGCAGTTTTTTTATTTTTTTAAAATTTTAGTTATAATTTTCAATCATGTAACAGTTTGTTTTTGTTTTTTTTTTCGTCAGTTTTTGTTTAGTTTTGTTCTTGTTTATTTTTTGTAAACTTATATTATTGCAGAGTGGTGCGGGCTATAATTGGTCATAAGACTGTTGCCCGCACCACTTTAAAATAAATAAATGAAATGAAATGAAAAAAAAATAAAGAATACCACGAAAATTAGAAAGGATGTAAACGCCGTTCACTCGTCCACAAACGGCAACAGAACGTGAACGTGAACGACTATATTTGTAGGTGAGTTCGGGTCGCAAAGGAGCCACGGGGTGGAGACCCCCTAGTTCAAATTTAAATTTCGATTTTTATGACTTTTTTTCTCCCGAGTTCAAACGTGGCGATACTTTGACTTCGTATTTCGAATTCAGATTCGGTGTGTCTTCTTCAAATCAGACGAATGATAAATTCGAAAATTAGGGCTGATCTCTAGCCTATTCACAAAGTTACAGGCGCGGCAATATACAAGGCGAAAGTTTTCTATCTTAAGAAAAAGTAATTTACCGAAATTCAATATTATCGAATGAGCGAGAGCCCATACAGAGACCCCCGTGTTTTATTTGCATTACCAACATCGCCATCTCAATCATCAGTCATGATATTTTATACGTGGAAAACACGACCACACCGCAGAGCCTCATTTTATCAAATAATCTCAACAAAATTGTATTCATACAAATCGAACCTTCGAGAAATAACCAACATCGAGAAAAGTAAACAGGTCAATATTTAATTTCTACTCCGCATCGCATCATCGAGTAATATTGATAAGCAACAGGATCACCCCTGCCCTTTATACCTGTGTAAAAGGAAAGTTAATTAATGCCTTCTCGCATTATCAAATATTTGGAACGTTTTGAGAGAGCGAAAGAAAAGTAAAAAAGTTGGCAAACGATTTCATCGTAAAACTTAATCCGTTCTTTGCTACCCTTGTACGTTCGATAAAAATTGAATTTCTTTTCCCCCCTCGAGTTAAACGGTTACATAGTATTAATTTTTCTGCAAGAACTTTTTAATAATTTCATTCGGTTAGCAGGAAGTTTTCTTTTCAAATATACAAGCGAATATTTTAGTCGGCGAAAAAGTATATTGAAAGTTGAAACCTTTAATTAAGCGAGTGAAGAGGCTTTTTCTTTTAGGGAAGCAATTTTTTAAGAATTCAATCGCCCGTTTGGAAATGTATTTTACTTTTCAATATTTTCGATTTGCGTTTCACTGCGTCTTGGTTAACACCTTCCGGTATTCTGGTCGAGATAAAACGGGGACGATGCGGCCGAAAAATATAAATTAAATGCCGGCGTCGGTAATTTTGTGTATTTCCTTCTCGATGGGGCGGCTGAAAGTATTTCGAGTGAAAAACGTAATTATTCCGGAGGCGCGAATATCGAGCGAACTGTCGATGCGACTGCGAATGAACAAAATTTTCGAAATTAATTTCGTGAAAGGTTACCACCCAAACTGGAACACCTTGTTGTACCTATTTACAAACTAGTTTATTAAAAATACTTCCTTGGACAGTTTACGTAAACTGTCATCATACAGATTCGAGGACCCTTGAAAAAATGTTCAATTTGTACACTTTAGGTCTCAGTTATACGCGACAACTCAAGAAAAATAGTGTAAGATTTTCTGTCGCTGTACAAATATGATTATAATTATCATATACCGTAAACCGGGGCTATTCGGGAACATTTTTCTATTCCTCGGCTCCTATCTCGCAATTCAGTGGACAGATTGGGTTCGGTGATAGCCCACTGGACTCGCTCAACCCTTGGCTTCCTTCGCACATCCCACCCGTCAAGATTGAACCCATAGAAGTCGCGCCACAGGCGATCAAGGTGGCCAAAGTAATTACCCTGTCAATGGGGCTATTTGGGAATCGCTCAAAAATTAGGCTGTTGGCTGTAAAATCGAAATAAAGTGAATTTCATCGCCGAAAAGGTTTATTGATGCATATTTTTCAATGTATTCACATGTATTTCAAATTTGAGAAGACCTGCGCGTAAATAAGTCGGCGGGTCAGGAAGTACCTGAACTCGATGTCTTATATATTCGTATCACCGCGTATTCGAATCTATGAAGCAAAATTAGATTTATAGTGCATTGCACCAAATGGTGGTATGTTCCCACAGCAAAATCCTAGCATAATTCACACCTGCTAATAATTCTCAAACAGTTTTCGTACTCTGGTCGTCGACTCCTCTTATGCTAAGTCGCAATTCCCAAACAGCCCCTTCGTATTCAAACGTTACTTTGGGAAAACGATTTGAGATATTGAAAAACAATTTGTTTTATCGAATTACTGACGAAATTTCACTTCGGAATAGTTTATCACCGCAGTTTTCATAAGCACCTCTCACAGAGCATTGAACAAAAGTTAGAGAGGGTTCTCAAACACGTCATTTTATCTTGTGTGTTCACATTCGACGCTCCGCATAGAACTTTGTAAAAGTGACTTAGACAGAAAACTTCACTGAGGTGAAATGTTCGTCTGGGTCTCAAATGCAAACTCTGAGCATCAGCTGATAGGCTGCGAGCTCATTTGGTCGCTCAGCAGTGCCAACACTCCGAAAACTCGTGAATTTACCGAATAGCCCCTATTTACGATACCTGGTTGGTCCGACTCTAATGATAAAGAATTTGCGGAAGAGCCTAAAATTGAAACGTTAACTAGGTATCCACGAGCTATAACTAATTCTAAATTCAGTGATTGAAGAAAACCAAACTTTGCCATCTAGGGTTAATAAACTGGTTTTATTGAGTCTTGAGCATTGTAAGATTCCGTTGAAGACTTGATATGGTGGACTTGAGATGATGTATATCAACAATAGGAAACAGCGATTTGCCCGTAGGAAATGATCATGAATTCTGAGAACACATGGTTGTTCCTTAACAGCACATGTTAATGCGCAAATTGTTGACTATTGTTGATACACATGTTACAGTACATGATGTAAATTCGGGATCGAACGTGAATTCCCGGGCAAATACGTTGTAACCCAGCGTCAATGGGCCGTGGTGTTAATGATCGGGATATGACGTAATTTACCTAGCTACTTGGGCCATGTTGGTGCACGTTCAAATTATCATCACTTCCCGAGCTGATCGACGTTGCCCAGTACAGTTTGGGAAATGACGTGCGCCATATTGCATTATACTGTATTGTCTGAGCCCGATGCTTATCAGGACTCGGGTTGAGAGCAAATTAGAAAAAGAGAGCCCCTTCAATCTGGCTCCGGCTTCGAAGCAAATTTGAACTAGCCCCGGCTTCAGCTAAAATTCTCGGAATTAACTTCAGTCTCATCTCTGGCAAATAATATTTGTCGGTCTTTGGCTCTAGCCGGCGAAAATTTTTTTTTTTTGATCGCTCTGGCTCCAAAAATGTTATCTTCGCTCCGGGTCTAATTAATTTTATAGGAAGAGGAAGGGTGGAAAAGTGTAATGGATATCGATGAGGGAGGGATAGAAAAAGAGGATATTTAAGGCTGGAGCCGAACATTGAATTGGCTTTGGTTCAAGTAAGATTCTTAAATTAGCTCGGCTTCGCAGAAGAAAATTCTTGAGAACTCCTGTTTCACCAGAAATGCGATTTTTACTCCAGCTCCAGTTATTTTTACGGGGACGGAAAAGATGGAAGATTATGGGGACGGTCAAAGAGGAAAAAAAGGAGAGGGTTAAAGGGCTGGAATCGAAAATTTGCTTCCTGCCAAAAAATGACTACAAGATCGAAATGTTGAAGAGAAATTTGATAAATATATTTTACCTAACTTCAATGCCCCTTCAGGTCACGGAGCCAGCCAACTGTTCTGCATGGGGTATAATAAGTTGCTCCACTTTCGCTTACAGGGTAGTCCATTCATGTTGATATGCCCATATCTATCTGTCTACCAATCCATCTGTATCTAGCAGTCTTGTATATCTGGTAGTTTTTTTTATATATCCTCTTCATATCAAGATGGCCCAGAATGCCAAGATTTCCCAAGATGTATTGGGAAATCTTGAGAAAGCCCGGTCCAGTTCTAATATTATCTGAAATTTACAAGAATTCCCGAGTAAATTGTAGACAAAATGGGTGTTCACGATATTTCTCGGCCTTTAACGTGCATGCCCGTTGGTTTTCATAGTTAACGTTATTTCCCGGCCATTAACGTCATTATCAGATTTACATCATGTACCGTAACACACATACATAATCCAAGGTCTACTCTTGTATACTAGGTACCCAACAAACTGTCATTGGCGTAGCCAGTGGGGAGGGGGCAAGTAGACAGAGATTGAAGTTATACTGTAGTGTGCATTACCCGACATTAATACAGATTTCAGCCGTAAAATAAAATAAAAACCTCACGCAGGTGATGAGCGGCCATGGAGTGTTCAAAAGTGCCTACACTGGATGGGCATAGCAGAGATCCCGCGGTGCTTCTACTGCGTTGCAGGAGGGTGAGATGATGATGCCAGGCACACCCTGTTCGAGTGTCCGGCATTCGACCAAGAGAGGGAAGAAGCGACGGCCACCCTTCGAAACGCGGGCATTAAAGCCGCTTACACTGGAGAACCTGGTCCCGAAAATGCTGAAGAATAGAGAGGGATGGGATCAGGCAGCTGCCTTTGTCAAGAAGACGTTGGGCCGCAAGATGGAACTGGAGTGGCAGAGACAAAGGCAGCGGACACAGCACCCTATGCCGGCACTCGCCATCCCACCAACATCGACGACGATGTTGCTGCTGCCAGCAACCGACGAAGAAGACGATCCGGCGCAACTCGACAGCGAAGTAGAAGAAGAATAAGACGCCGTAGATTCGCCGCCGTGAAGAAGCGGAAGGGGAAATGGAGCTAGTAGGAGCTACCTCAAAGCGATCCGCCCTATCCTGACGCAGGACCATTTGGGGCACTTCCGGGATAGGGGGTGCGGTGTCCCGGGGCCAATTTGGTATGCGTGCATCGCTATACGCCCCACCATCGATCTAGTATAGTGCTTTGATTGTTGGTTAGGATACGATCGATCTCGTTCTCAGTAGTAAAATTGGGGGCTCTCCACGTCCATTTGAAGACCCATTTTTCAAAGTGACCTCAGTAATTTTTTTATATTTTTTTTCATTTGCAGCAAATAGCAGACGAAGTAGATACGTATTCGGACTTCCTAAGATCCAACAGCATAACAGCTGATATCTGACGGATGCTTTAGGCAATCTTAATTTCCTTGAGTGCGGAAAGGGAGGACGTCCCGATGCTACCGCACCACCGGTCTGGGAAGTCAGAATAACACATCGCTTTCCAATGCCCTCCTTTCTAGGTCCATTTCGTCAGCCCCCCTCCATTTGGATTTAAGGGCTGAAACTATGAAAACGAATTGTGCTCGAATTGTGCCGAATTGTGCTGACATTATTTCGAATTGTGCTGCCCCCCAAATAGGAGAACCACCATGGGAGCTGAGGGGGTGGCATTTCCCCAGCCCCGGTGCTGGTTCTCCCGTTTAGGAGGCAGCACAATTCGAAATAATGTCAGCACAGTTCGGCACAATTCGAGCACAATTCGTTAACCCAGTTTCAGCCTTCGAATCGCTACTTGAGGGGCAGGCATTTCTCCAGCCCCCCTTGGTGGTTCTGCCATGTAGGGGACAGCACAATTCGTTAACACAGTTTCAGCTCTGAAATCGCTAATTGGGCCTGGAAGCGGCATTTCCTCAGCCCCCATGATGATTCTCCTGTTTAGGGGGCAGCACAATTCGAAATAATGTCTGCACATTTTGGCACAATTCGAACACAATTCGTTTACACAGTTTCAGCTCTCTAATCACAACTTGAGGGGCAGGCGTTTCCCCAGCCCCCCATGATGATTCTTCCATTTGGGGGGGGGGACAGCACAGTTCGAAATAATGTCAGCACAATTCGGCACAATTCAAGCACAATTCGTTTACACAATTTCAACCCTTAAATCCAAATTGGGGGGCTGACAAAATGGACCTCTCCTTTCTATCATGATGCCTTGTAGACTTAGGTCACTTTGCCTGACGAGCCGATCGGATCAACACAGTACTAGGTATATATCGATGGGAAAAAAATTTTTTTGTGTTCTAATATGGTTACAAAATGTAGAACAGTGTTTCCAAACCAAATTCACTAAAACCTCAATTTTGATGGAAAATGACGAAGGTCACTTTGGCAAACGGATCTTCATATAACTTTGGCATTTTATTGAATAAGTTGTTTCTTATAGCAATCTCTCGTCTTGTTCCTTGTGCCTAAACCATACTTCCAGCTTTTAAATGCCCCCCTTCGTCACTTCCTCTTTTCCCACTTTTTCATTGTAATTTCCATAATTATAATAAATTATTATTTTTCCGCTGTCATTATATTTCTAAGTGAATTGTAAAATTTTTCTATTCCTCATTTGTCGGCCTTCATTGTGGGAACGTATACTTGAATAATTAATAACTTTGTGTTTTTATCAATATCAATTTTAATCGAGCATATCCTTTCATTCTTCCCTTCAATTTCGGTGACTCTTGTCATGATTTCTGTTCGTATAAACATTTGACACCGGGTGTCACATGTCTTGTTGTTTTTTTTGACCTTTTTTGAAATCCACTACCACTCAGCGGATACCTAGTACGTCCACAACAGATGTTTTTATAAGGAATGTAGAAATCAAGGTTTAGGAAAAGGGAAGCAGAGAAGCTGAAGAGATTTGATAATGAACTTTCATGCCAATTCTCAATTTGCCATTTCTGCCATCAAATGGCGCTCATAGCTTCTCTACTTACCTTCATGAACCGCAATTGTTGCATTCCTAAAAACATTAATAGTGGACATACCAGGTTTTCGCTGAGTGGTAGCGAACTCCTGTGAATCAACACTGACTGAACTTTGAAAACGTTCTACTGAGAAAAGTAAAAGCAGAAGGTTGCGGGGAAACTTCAGCGGTGCTCACAGGCTCTAGCGCCTGATGAGAGTTTTCGAGCACCACCTGAGAAAATTAACGTTTTAGGCGAACGGAGAGGGTGGAGAGATATCTTAAAAGACTCTGAGAGGGAAGGAGAGAGTCGATCCAAATCGAGCACCACATGAGAGAAATAAAAGTTACCGCCCACACATTTAACGGTGAAAAAAAGTAGAAATTAAAAGAAACACCCTGTATGAGAAACTCTCCAGTATCCCACAACTGTGCCGATCTGTTCTAAATCGCACCAAAATAAACGAATTAGCGATACAGCATCGACCCGAGCGACGAAAAGAACACCGACCGACAGGGAGCAGAAATGCAATCCGCTTAAAAGTACTTCCTGATATCAGAGCTCAGGGGCCAGATAGGTCCAAACGGAACTGTACACATACACTTTGTTGCAGATTCACCAAATTCACGCTCGACCAACCGTACAGGGCCAGACCGACCTGCATTTAGTAGGAGACGGACGCGGACGAGAGCGGATTTAAAAAGTTTTATCGCGTCTTTTAGCTAAAGCCGGCGAAAAGACGACCGTTATAGGAGATTTGACGGGTACCGTGTAAACAGGAGCGAGAAAAGAAGAGGTCGTCTGGCTGATGGCAGGCAATTAGAACCGAGTCGTCGAGCTCGCGAAAATTACGACGCCGGAGAGCGACGGGGAGGGGGGGCAGGGGCGCCTAAAATAAGGCCTACGACGAGAATGCGAACAATGACAGACGCGCAAAGGTTACACATTCGGGGTACACAGTCGATTCGATTTAATTTAACAACAGGAATGTTTGTCGGCGGGCCTTATTGTGCACGTCGGTAAGGTGCACAGATACAGACCTACAAAGGTACAGAGGTAAGGCAGAGAAAGGCTTGCAGAATGTATTCTCGTCGTTATTAGCGAGACATTAAACGTAATTCTTATAACGATCCGGGCCCGGTTTTTGTATGTGTCGCCCGGAACAAAGCACACGATCCGCTGCTCGTTTTTATTGCCAATGACAAACCCGATCGACGAGCAGCGAACACAAATGCTGTGAATTCGTTTGACAGACGGGAAAGTTACTTTTTTTTTTTTTGCAAGACGCGATCTTTTTTTAGGCGAACGAAGTGTAGCATACGCAATGATCGCGATGTTCATTTTTTAGCTGATGCATCAAACGAAAATGGGGTTAGACTGACCCAGTTAGCTTTGGAAAAGAATCTACGAATTATCAATACATTCTTTAAAGTGCCACTTCAACCAAACTGGACTTGGAAATCCCCTGACCCCCCTTTCCTAAGTTGCTCTCAACCCAAGCCCTGGAATCCGCCCTTTCGAGCATTACCTCAGAGACGTCGAGGAGGCGGCTAGGGCTATCTTAGCCTGCTTCACTTCTGGCCGAAAAATCGGCCTAGGTCGAACATCTGGTGAGTTGCTGCGTGGGATCGAACCCGGGAACTCCGGGTTCCGAGACCAACGCGCTATCCACTCGGCCATCCAGACCTCAATCCCCTGATAATACTCGTAAATCAAAAAAACGAAATTGAAATGCATATTTTCCAACTGATCGTGTTTTTTTTTTTTCTTTATTCATTTTGTAGGTACATTTCCTCGGCACCCTCACCCACGACGATGGACTTGAAATATGTGCCGTTCGTTTGTGCTACGTTTGTGCTGCCATCCATAATCTTCTAGCCCATCTCCTAGTCCGGAGAGGGGTCTTTGTCTTTAGCACGATACGTATTAAATTAGCCTGACAGTGAAAGAGTAGGCAAAACATATGTAAGCTATAAAGGAATGCCATAAAAATTATTTCTTTGCTTGTTAATTAGTTTAATTAATTTTCCGAAGTTTGTTTCGTACGTATCCAGGAACCTACCTACATGCATAATTCATTTTTGGGCACGAATTCATTAATCAATGTGGTTATTGTGCAACTGCTACGAGTATCTCCAATGAAATGAAAAATCTGGTGCTTCACTTCGTCGAACAACATTTCAGAGGCTGCACAGCTTTCCGTCATCTATTTATTTTATTTTATTTTTCAGCCCGTTTGTACATCTTAATATTATTTTTTAACTTGAAATAAAAATTACTAATTTAATGCGCCCATTGACGGGCATAGGCCTCCCCCACTCTTTTCCAGCGGCCCCTTTCCCTGGCGTCTCTTCCCCAGGCAACACCGGCCTGTTACCTGATTTCATCAGCCCATCGGGTAGTAGGTCTCCCTACATTTCTTTTTGTTCCCCTGGGTACCCATTCCAAAAATTTTTTCCCCAACTGTCCATCCCCCCTCTTGCAACATGACCCGCGTAATAAAATTTCAGTTTTTTTTTTTAAGACAAATCTACAGTCCTTCGCTTTTGATTTATCCCTCACTCATCTATTGGTTGTCTGTCTTTCCTTTTTACTCCCATTATAGCCCTCTCCATTGCCATCTAGGTCCTGGCTAGCTTCAGATTTGAAAAGGCTCTTTTTATTATGCAAATTATTTTCGTTCACCCAGTAAAACAAAATTCATTTTCGATTTGTATTTGGCATTTGAATTTTTAGTGTTGATTTCCCATTTAAAATTCAAATGCCAAATACATCGCGGTGGGAGGACGGGGCGGAAATAACTCAAAAATGGCGAATCAGCAATAAAATTACCCATGCAAGCAGAAAAAAGATCAACAATTCAAAATGCTGACTTCAAAAATCCGTGAGCTGGGAGACCTCCTTCCCTCGCCCACTAAAACCTTGTATATTATCTGCGGAATATTTCTTAGTAATAACTTGTTGGTCTCTCAACTGTACAACAAACTGACAGATAATCAGAGAGTTTCAAAGTAGCGTATACAGGTTGTAACTTTTACAATGACTCGCCTTCCACCTGATAGGTAGGCAACTTACCCCGACAATTGATAGATATGTTTGCATACTCTTACTTTTGAAAGGCTTAGTTATAGTCAAAATTTGAAAAGTTTTCTCTTTTTGAAATTTTCTTCTTCTCACGACTGGAGATGGACAGAAAAGTGGTACCAGTAGGTAATAGTAGAGGGCGGTTGTGGTAACCACAGTTAGAAAAAATGATCGGAATCGGTTCAACAGGATATTCATAAAATCAATTTTCGGTTCAACAGGATGTTTGTAAAATCAAATTTAGTACAAATTATATCAGAAAATGTTCACATTTTTTCAATTTTCCGTGAAACGTGCCATCTTAAGCTACTGTTATTTTATTTGCAATAGATTGTACTTTAAATTCCCCATCTAAAAAGTCATTAGCAATTTTCTTATATTCGAATCAGAACTTCTCGAAATGGGGTTCAAGATATCCCCGTTAAGAATTATTACTTTTGAACACAGATGCACAGATCTTATGAAGATAATAATCATCTTCTTGAGCTACTTTTCCACTTCACAGAATTATATCATTTATTTGGGCTTAGTCACCTCCCTCTTTTCATCTATTTACCCTATATTTGAAATTAAGGCCCATGCAATGAAGGGGGGGGGGTTCTAGTATTTTGTAAAGTTTAATATGGATACCCAATAATTGGTTCCAAAGGTCGCTAAATTCGGTTTTGGTAACATTTTGGCCATACTCCCCGAACTGTGGCGCATACCAGTGGGAAAGAGGTGCAAGATGACAGTTGTGGTAACCACGCAGAAAAAAATTAAAGATCATGGAAAGTGGCTGAACATGATTTTAAAATAAATTTCACTTAGTACAAAATTAAGTTAGGAAATTTTTGTATCTTTTCTATTTACTGTAACACTCGGGAGGAGGGAGGGGGTATTATTTTAGTGATGAGGAATGTTATTTCAGGGTGTCTACAGAAATTGAAAAGTAAAAATGAAGTACTTTTTCAGGACCCTTTGCAGGACTGCAGGATTGTAGCCGGAATATTTAACATCTTTTCCCCAAATGTGCAAATATATATTTTTTTTCAATTATTGTTTTATCCTCTTTACCTCTCCCTTCTTTTCACTCCCCACTCCTCCACTTGTGAATATAAGTCTTGGGCTACACTTTTTAATGACCAATCATATATAGGAATCGCAAACATTTTATTTTTAAGTATTTATAACAAAAATGTAGGACTTTTCAATATTTTTTTTTTTTAGTTTCAGCACTTTTCAGAACTTTTAGGATCTACCTTCAAAATTCAGGACGGCTTCTCAGCACCTGTAGACATACCCTGTATTTATGAAAAGAGGGAGGTGAATAAGCCTCTGAAACTATATAACTCTGCGAAGTGATAAAGTAGCTGAAAAAGATGCTTATTATCTTCATAAAATCCGTGCATCTGTGATCAAAAGTAATAATTCTTAACGGGGATATCCTGAACTCCATTTTGAGCAGTTCTAATCCAGATATAAGAAAATTGCTCATGACCTTTTCTATGGGAAATTTAACGTACAATCTATTGCAAATAAGATAATAGGAGCTTGAGAGGGCATGTTTCACGGGAAACTGAAAAAAGGTGAAAATTTTCTGATATAATTTGTACTAAAATTGATTTTATGAACACCCTGTAGAACCGATTCCGACCTTTTTTTATCAGTGGTTACTACAACTGCCCTCTACTATTACCTACTGGTACCATTTTTTTGTCTATATCCAGTCGCGAGGAGAAAAAAAAATTTCAAAGCTGGAAAACTTTTCAAAAGTTGACCATAACTCAACCCATTCAAAAGTAAGAGTATGCAAACATATCTACACATTGTCGGGGTAGGCTGCCTGCTTACTAGGTGGAAGGGGGACCATTGCAAAAGAGACACCCTGTATACATTCACGAGTTTTTTAAAACCATTTTTCAAGAATTTTAACCTGAAAGCACTCGGGAGGGAAAAGTAAAAGGAAACCCTAAAAACCGTCTATTATTCGGGGAAAAAATCCAAATAAATTGGTTCATTTCTTTTCATTGGCACCTCTGGGGTTGAAACCGAAAACTCATCCCGAAAATGGGTTCAACTGCCCCGAAAATCTGATAACCAAATCACATACAGGGGCGAAACTTTAGGGGGGTTTAACACCCCCCTCCCCATAATGTGGCAGTCGGCAAATTTTGAAACAGTTCATTTGAATTTTTTATTTTTTATGAATGTTTGTTTATTTATTTATTATGTTTTCAATTAAAAAATATTTCGATTAAGAAATCGGTAAATTTTTAATTTTTAAACGATTTTGTCGGCGAATTTTTAGTTTTCAAAAAATATTTGTCGGCAAATTTTTCTTCTTCACCTCCCCAAACTGAAAGTCAAATTTCGTTTCTGAAAATGGAGTACCCGAGACTGCTGTCAGAGACTAGTCAGTCAAAAGCCGAAGGTTTCAAGTTGAGTATCGAACGTTATCTGAAAGGTTGAAACAAAGCTGAGACGTGCAGACATTTCGAAAATTAGAAAGTCAGTAGCAAACGTTGAATTTCGAATTTCAATGACCATTCTGTTCTTACTAGATTCTCGGTTTGACCTACAGCCTAAAATTTAAGAAACTTGAACGGTTTAATAAAATCTAAAAGCAGGCCCGTAGCCAGCCATCTGCGGTAGGTGGTGCTGACTGTTTACGAGGGGGGGGGGGCTTGAGGATACGCATAGTATATAATGTGAAGAGTTCTACGAGGCAGTGGTATAGCCAGGGGGGACAAAGGGGGCGAATTCCCCCAAGGCACCTGAAAGAGAATGTAAAATATGCAGAAATGAGCAACTTTTCGCTTTAAAACACGTTTTTTCGAAATATTTTCGCTCGAGTAGTAAAATATTACCTTCATTTTCATCCAATAGTCCTCTAATATCGGCGATTTAAAAAAGTACTTCAAGTTTCGACTTTGTCTCCCTTGAAAATCTTAATTTGCCCCCCCCCCGGGAAATCCTGGCTACGCCACTGATTGAATTTGGTCTCAAAATTCACAGTTAAAACTGATCTTACGGACAATCCATTGAAAAAAAAATTAACACTTGGAACAATCAAATTTTCGAACTTTTGGAAGTAAAAAAACTCTATTTCTGTGGACTGATCAAGTTATCAGTTCTCAAACAGCCATTCAGGCATTTAGACACCGGTATTCAATGTGAACTGGATCGCGAGCCTACCACTGTGTTTGTGAATATTGTAATGCGACACCAAAAAAAGGCCTGTGTGTTTGAAACTGCCGGATGAACACTCGGGCCCTTTTCTTGTGACACGTCACGTATAAAGAACTACAAACATACGATTTTTCTATCTTTCAAAGCAAAATCAGTGTTGACAAGTTTGAAAAGTTTTGAACAAAACTAGCGAGAAAAATAGAAGGAATTCGTTATTTTTATTCACGAAATTTTGCCAGGGGAGGCTCGGGCAAGCGTTAGGGGGTGCTCAGTACCCCCTAGTACCACTCTGCCTAGGGGAGAGCTCAAGATACCTTCAGAGGGGGCTCAGTCCCAGCTTGCCCCCATGGTTACGGGGCTATCTAAAAGTTGAGAGCAAAAGACTTATCTCCCAATGTCACAAGCTGAATCCGATAGCAAATATTCCATTATTTAATTTACGTGCTTTGGTCCTGGTGAATATAGGAAGGAAATTTAGTCTGGAACAAAAGTCAAAACTCCATGTGTTTTTCCCATATATAAGAACGAAAGGGAGCTTGAACGGATTCCCCTAAATCCGATCGACCTGAAACTTTGTAGGTTTTTTTTTTCATTGATTTCATTGGAACCAACCAATTTAGGAGACGAATCAGAGGAAATTCAGAAAAAAATATCACCAAGAGTTAATAACCACCTTAATGAGTAAAGGAAGTTGTGTGTTCCTCTCAAGTATTCCTAATATCCTTCCAGCTTACCCTCCCAGACTAGGATATGCTCATGTGCGCAAATGTGAGTTCTTGGGAGATTAGTTTCCAATCTGCATTTGCAAGGACGAAACTATGGGAGGGAGAAACCCCAATAATTTAACAGTCGGCAAATTTTGAAACTGTTCATTTGAAGTTTTCATTTTCTAAGGTATAATGTTTTAATGAAGCCAGAAAAAGTCTTGAACAAATTCGGAAGATCCTTGAAGTCTCAGAGAAATCTGAAGGAGTCCTAAAAATTTTACATAAGTTGGAGGAGGAGGTCTTGATGGGTCAAAAGAGTCTTATTATCATAGTATTAAATGAATCCAAGAAGCCTCTCGGATGGTGTACGTTTGCACAAGGGCCGAGGAAGGAGAATGTCTCCAGCGGCTCACTGTGAAAAAGGCGCTTCAAAAATAAGGTAAAAAGAAGAACGAAGGAAGGAAGAAAAATAAAGAGTAGAAAAAAGGCAGACTTTTTTTGAGGGTACAAGGACGTTCTCAAAAATTAGTCCCCGGGCCCATATTTTGCTTCTGTTTTTTCATTATTATTATTATTATTATTATTATTATTATTATTATTATTATTATTATTATTATTATTATTTTCCAATTTTTTTCTCAATTAACAGATTTTTTTTTTTTAATTCTTTATTACTTGAACTGTACAATATACATTCACAAGTATTTAGAGAAAAGGTGTGGGCATAAACGTGAGCAGTAGTTTGGTGCTGTCACCTAACCGCTAAGTATTAAAGTGTAACTAATGACTAGGCGGACATATTGATATTTGCAATGGCCTTCCGCTTGAGCCGCTGGGTGACTGGTTCTTCCAGCAAGATGATGGCTTCTGTATTAGGGTGTCTATGTAGACGCGTGATATAGCTGCTTGTAGCTCTTTGTGCCACCTGCTGAACTGTTTCGAGCGATAGATCGTTGTGTAGTTGACGATTGGTAAGGTACCACGGGGCGCCAGTGATTATTCGGAGTACCTTGTTTTGAAACCGCTGGATGAGCTGCAAGTTACTGTCCGCTGTTGAACTCCATATGGGGATACCGTAGGTCCATACTGGTCGTAACACCATAACGTATAACAGTTTCCTGTTATGAAGTGAGAGTTTGGTGGTAGATCGGAGCATCCAGGAGAGCGCCCTAAGGCGGAGTTGGAGTTCACTTCTTTTTTTCTCCAGGTGAGCTCTCCAGTTTAACTTGGAGTCTAGGTGAATACCTAGGTAGCGGGCACTGGCAGACGGATTGACCAGGGAGTTACCGACGTAGATTGGCTCATATCCATGAGGTCGTAGTGCGAAATCCACCCTTACCGTCTTATCAGGGTTAATTTTGATTTTCCACCTGTTTGCCCAGGATAAGATCAAATTAGCTGCAGACTGGAGACGAGCAACTGCTGCAGTGTAGTCTTCATGTACGGCTAGAATAGCGGTATCATCGGCAAATGTGGCCAGCTCTGTGTCTTCTGTTATTGGGATGTCAGCCGTGAAGAGTAGATACAGCAAGGGGCCGAGAACGCTGCCTTGCGGGACCCCAGCACAGATGGGATAGATAGTAGAATTATATTTGCCATAGTGGACTTGAAAGCTGCGATCGGTTAGGTATGAAGTTAATATCTCCACATGCTGGACTGGAAGATATGTGCTGATCTTGTGCAAGATCCCTGGTATCCAGACCTTATCAAAGGCCTGTTTGACGTCAAGGAACAGTCCTGGACAGTATTTGTCATCCTCCAGGGCTTGACGTATGGTTACACTGACCCGGTGGACCTGCTCAGTGGTTGAATGATTAGCTCTGAACCCGAACTGGTGATCCGGAATAATATTTTTTTCCTGAACAACAACCTGTAGACGAGTTATGTATAACTTCTCAAACAACTTGGAGAGAACTGGTAGTAATGATATTGGCCGGTAGGATTCTGGGTTATCTAACGGCTTCCCAGGTTTTGGTATCATAATTATTTTTGCCTTTTTCCACTGGCTTGGTACAAATCGAAGACGTAGCATCGCATTGAAGATGTAGGTTAACAGAACCAATCCTTTCCGCGGGAGTTCCTGCAACATGCGTGCGGTTATTTGGTCGTGCCCTGGTGCTTTCTTAGGATTCATCTTTTTCTTGATCATGGTTGAGATCTCTTTGGGTAAAAACGGCTTAATTTTTTGGTCATCGAGTGGTTGCGGATATGGTACCACATCCGTCATCAGATCATTGGGTTGAAATGTTGTGTAGAGATGGTTAGCGAATGTTTCGGCTCGTTCAGTTTCGCTGCGAGCCCAGGAACCATTAGAACAGCGAATCGGAGGAACATAGCCAGGTGGTTTACAAGCTGCCCGGGCTACTTTCCACAGCGAATAGTTGGTGTCACGAGTGGCCCCGAGAGTGGTGACAAAGTGATTAAATGTCTCATTATTATGCGCTCTAATACTACGTTTTACCCGTGCACACAGGTTGTTGAAGACTCTTTTGTATTTTGGGTCACGAGTCTCCTGCCATACTCGTCTCGCTCTCCTGCGTTCCTTGACTAATTCCAGGACCTCCTTTGGGTAGGTTTTGCGCGCGAATTGTGTCGGAGTGATGATTGGGGTGGCATCTTTGGCAGCTTGGACAACTAGTCTGGTGAAGGTGTTGACGGTTTCTTCCAACTCCAATGGAGATTTCAGTGGAATTCTTAGTTTAATGTTACCATCCACTATTTCACGGAATGTATCCCAATTGGTGTTTTTATTGGTGAGTTTCGAGCGGTCCTCTTTCCGCAAGATAGAGTTACTCAGTATCAGTATTATCGGGGAATGATCAGATGAAAGGTCATGCTGATTCTCTACATCCATGTAGTTCACAGATATCCCACGGGCGATGAAAAAGTCTATGCAGTCAGGAATTTTATTGAGGTCACTAGGCCAATAAGTTGGCTGACCATTGGATATACAGGCCGCATTAGCTGCGCAGATTGATTGGTACAGCTGGTTACCTTTGGTTGTTATGATTCTCGAGCCCCAGTATGTATGTTTCGCATTAAAATCACCGCCCGCGATCCATTTGGTGCCGAGGTGGTTGAAGAAGCTGGTAAAATCTGGTGAGGTGATTTTATGTTTCGGAGGACAGTACACTGCCGCAATGACTAGTTCAGTGCCACAGTGGAGGCGAGTCTTGACGCAAGCTGCCTGGATATGTTCGGTGCGATACGCTTCAATTTCATAGTGAGGTATGGCCTTATGAACGTATATAGCTGCACCACCATGCGCTGCATCATTCGGGTGGTTGCATGTATAGAGCTTATAATCCCGTAATTCCGCGTAAGAACGAGATGTCAGATGTGTTTCTGAAATCATCGCCACGTCCACCCGTTCTTGATTCAAAAATTGTGTTAGCTCGGACTTACGTGACAGAAGACCATTAGCATTCCAGGTTAGCAGTCTGGTCGTATGACTATTTGTATTAGTTGATGCTTGAATAGCCATCAATATCTCTTACTTGTTATATTAACCAAAATGGTTAACATCTGATCCATACGTTCAGAGACTTTTTGTAATTGCTGTGAAAGGCTTTCGACTAGGTTCTCTAGTCGAGTTATACGGTCGTTTTCGAGAGACGGTTCTGACTTATGCCCTGCAGCCATACTCGCATATGATAATGTTGGTTGCGTGTGTGAGGAATCCGGCGCGACTGTACCACCGTTTCGTTTGCTAAGTGGGGGGAGACTTTGCTTATCGTTGTCCTGCAGCGGCGATTTACGATGTGGTAATCCTGTTTTGCTTCTAGCTAGCATTTTGTACTCAGGACAGCCCTTATAATTAGCCGTATGGTCTCCTCCACACAGACCGCATTTAGGAGTCGCTGTTTGTTCCTTCTTGCATGCTCGATAGTCGTGCTCCTCGCCACATCTAGCACACACAGGGGCAGAGTGCAATATTTGCGAGTATGACCGTACTGCTGGCAGTTTTTGCATTGCGCAATTTCTCTTTGGGGACGTGGTGATTCTACTCTTATTACTGAGTGTAGCAGCGTTTTTAGATTGTAGATCTCTTTGTTGTTTTCTTTCGGCTCGAGGTCGACGAAAAACAGAGGGAGTTTTTCTTTGGTTTTCCAATGTCGGATATTAATGATATTCCTGACCTCATGTCCGAGACTGCTTAGCGCTGCTTTGATTTCCTCCATGTCAGTTGATGAGTGGAGATTACGCAGGACTATCTTAAAAGCGCGATCACTTTTTAGTTGATAAGTATAAAATTTGATATCGTGGGTTCTCAAATTGCTTACCAGTTTACGGAACGTGTCAGGTGTGTCCACTGATATTTTAACAGCATTATTAGAAAGCGATTTCGTCGAGAATGATTCGATGTTGATAAATTCTGAAAGTGTCTTCATCATTCCAGTATAGTTGTTAATGCCTTGTAAAAAGATAGGAGGAGGTTTTGGCTGTTTACGTTGAGGATGGGTTTCTTCTGGCTTTTCAGCGTCAACAGAGTTGTCATTGGATGTTTCAGTATCATCCCTGAGTGTTTGAAATCGGTTGGACAATTTAGTAGAGACATTTGGTTGCTCTATGGGCGGAGGTGAGAGAGCAAACTTCCGCTTTTTGTTGGAGATAGTTTGCCAGTCATAAAATTTTGATGTGTAGTCGTTGATGCTTTTCTGGACTGACTTCTCTTTAGAGGACGTCTTCGGAGTAGTGACAACTGGACCGGGCATGGTAGCCCTAGGGTCCTCGATTTAAACTCGTAACAGTGAAAGTCTGTGTATAAAATACGCAGTAGTTTCGACAGAACAAATATTAGAGCAACGAGACACACTGCACTGTGGCAACGCACAAGAATATTCTTGCGCGCTTGACGAGTACGAAACACTTAGATACGGCGACGCGATAATATACTGTGATCCGATCACGACGACGTACAGATAAGAACTGAATTAACAGATATTTGGATTGAAAAATCGGCAAATTTTCAAATTTTTTAAATATTTTGTCGGCGAATTTTTAGGTTTCACAAAATATGTGTCCGCAAATTTTCCTTCTCCACCTTCCTAAACTGTAACTCAAGTTTCGCCTCTGGTCACATCTCGGAAAACATTTTCTTATAGCCAGGGTGTCTAACAAATTTTGGAAAGCGAAATGCAGGAGTTTTGCAGGAGATTTTGCAGGAGATTTTGCAGGAGGTTTTTCAGCAGTTCAAACAACTAGAAACACCCCCCCCCCCCCCCAAAAAAAAAATCTGTATTAAAATGGTTTCAAAATTGAAAAGAACTAAAAAAATGATACTTTTTAAATTTTGAGAATAAAATTAATGAAGTGTACAAATGAAAATAATTTTGCAGACTTCCTCAAAAGTTTATCGTACAATGCTTTAAGAAAAGCGCAACATTTATCAAGAAATTTCATTTTCTTCAACGGAGAAAATTTGGATACAATTGTTTTGGCTCCAAATCCGACGTTAACCTTCTCTGGTGGTAAAAGGTTCTTTTTAGTATCTTCAAAACTATATGTGACTTTGGAGAGAAATCTGGTACCGATGTTTCGAAGAACAGTTCTAAGATCTTCATAAAGAAAGGGTATCAATGGCTCATCGCTCTGGTATTATATCAAAAAATGGTACAAGTCATCACACACTGAAGACATAAAATGTAATTTTGCTTCCAAAAACTCCTTCTTCAAAACTTCAGTCACATAAGTGTAATTGTGTGTTTTAGGAGGTTTATTTTTGACGCCCTCAACATACTTCTTGACATGAGGTAGTATATTCAATGCTCTCGGTAATACCTTTCCATTTTCCAGCCATCGAACAGAGAAACATTTTAATGTAAATAACGAAGATTTGGAATAATATTTAAGATCCGCGCGTCTAGTAGGGAAGTCTTTGAAGAGGTAATACAGACTTCGTAACAACCGATGAATATTCCAGTTGCTGCTATCGTGAGCAGTTTTATACTCGTTATGGACGATATGCAAGGTACAGGTACCCAAATTCAACATTTTGTTCATACCATTCTCTTCCATGTATTTCAACAGATCTGAATGTAATAATTTCAAATTAACGTTGGGGCCATCCATCGCCACTTGCAAAACGTTAGATAAATTCAACTTCAAATCTTTTAATGCATTTGTAATTGCTTCGAACAGTCCATCAGAAGTACATCGTTCTGGGAAAATGGAAGCTAAATAACGAGTTGATACCTCCTGTTTACTAGAATCCCAATAATGTACGATCATATCCATTTGGGCGCTTTGGCAAACTTTATTGAGATAGTGTCTGCGTTTTGAACTTCGTCTAGTAAGATCTGTCTGAAGTAAGGCCCAAGACCATATGTAATACAGTAGGCAATCTTATCTTTTTTTAAACTCATTTGCTAAAAAGTGCGTCAATTTTTCCACTTACGTTAGATACAGAATTGACATAGACGCAATATTTGCACCAGTACCAGTCAACGTATCAGCACTCCTACAAACGATACGCGTTAGGCAGCGCAACATACCTGCCACCTAGTTCAAAAACATGTTAATGCTAGCGCTAGTAATGGCACATTGCGGATTGATCAGTTTATGCAAACAAGTGGTGGTGCAAACAACCATTTTTTTCATGAGAAAAGAAAAATTTTAATTCACTTTTTTTTCATTTCTCTGTGAAAATTGCAAGTTTGTAATACATATTTCATGGTGCAGTAAAGTACGATTTTTGCAGGAGGTTTGAGTGAAATGCAGGAGGTTTGCAGGAGATTTTGTGAAATGCAGGAGCATTTGAGCAAATGCAGGAGTTTTGCAGGAGATGCAGGAGATGCAGGAGGTGTTAGACACCTTGTAATACTTTTCTGCCTTCTTCTCACCGCCCCCTCCAACAAGAGGCATCGCCACGAAGCGCTCTGAATATGGTTAAAGTCTATTAGAAATCAACCCAAAACTCGTAAATGTACATTTTCAGCAGTATTCCGAGCTGAAGGAAAATAGTTTTTCAGTCCAGGAATTTAGCAATCCCAGAAGATGTAGCGTACAGCTCGTGTTTCCCTGATCCACAAAGTGGAGCTGAAAATTCAAGTTTTCTCCTTTCTTTTGTTTCCCGTTCCTCGTTTCATGAAAAAAATCTGATCTCAATCAAGAAGCTAACTAAGGTAATCTTCCGTAACCTTTACGACACTGCTCTTTTCTTTTATCACAAGACAAAAAGAAATTCAGTCTACAAAGATTGAAGAAAATAAGAATTAGGACAGGGAAGTGAGTGGGAATCGAAACTGGAAAAATATGCCAACAACCGTTCCGGAATGGGATTTGGTTGACCGTTTTTCAAGGTGACTGAATCACTTTTGGGGTTTAGTTTTCGATTTTAGTTCTGGGAGAAATCTCATTAAGAGAAGGGGCCGAGGAAATCAGATAAAGGTAATTTTTTCGATATTTTAATCGAATTACAAAGTTTCAAGGTGACTGAATTGAGTTTTGAATTTAGTATTCATTTTTCAGTCCCTCAGCTGCGGCTGTGAGAATGGGACTCTTGAGTTATACTTTCTACGGGCCTAGCAAATCAGCCAGTCAAAATACGTCGCAAAGTAAGCTCGAAAATTCAAAATTGGTAATCTGAACTCTGGTCGGTATCGAAATCTCAAGTATCGGTCACGTTTGACAAGACATCCCGTAGCCCTTCCACAACAGGAAAAGTAGGTACATCTGAAATATAAAAAATATATATGTGTCGAGTGTACTCACCTACAACTTCCAGATATCCTTCCTTCTGTGCCGAGGAGAAAGATGGAGCCTCCGCGGAGACTTCGCACCGGTAAAGACCTCTGGTTTTTAAATTCACACCTCGTAACACCACCTTCTGGCTGTTCGACTCTTCGTCCTGGAACACAAATACAAGCGCATATTTTTCAGCACGGAGACACGAATGTCTGGTGAAACAATTGATAGCGCCAACTTGGCTGTTAATGCTCTTTCGCTGTTCCTTTTTTTTTCCCTTTTTCATCTTCCCGCCGGTTGAATTATGATGAATGAAGACGACCGCGCTGCGTTCGTGAAAATTGCACTTCAAAAACCGCGTATATATTTATGTGCAAGTCAAAAGTACGTACCCACTCGCGATATTTAAATTCGAAATGTTTTCGCGTTTTTTCCTTCTTTTTTAGTTCTCTTGAAATTGAGCAACCTATTTCGGTTAACCATTTTCGATGATTCGAAGAATGAGACGTACATACAAAAACGTTCGGGGCGTCAAGTTAGTCAAATTCTCCGTCTACTCGTCTGTGATATACATCTATCCTAATTTATGCTAATGCGTATTCCGTGAAGTGAATCGAAAAGGCGTTTTCGAGATTCGTCGATATTTCTCGAACTCGAGTACACGTGAATTTTAACATCGCCTGTGCGAGACTCAATGCGAAAATCCATGTTCGGCGAGCACCTTTCAGAATCGAACGTGCTCATTAATGGGGTACCAGTATATAGTATATTTTTCTGGTACACGAGTACATCACGTCTGCGATGAGGGTATGTTTGGGACGAAACAATCGGTACGTCGAAAGGTCGAGATAATGTACAAGCCCCCGGTAAATACGACAATAAACGCAAATTAAGTTACATCAACAGGTATACAAGCGGTTGTCGTGCGTGATAATGATAAATAGCGTATTACGTGGTTTCGTCGAGTTAGCACCCTTACCCCTTCTTTTTTTAAATCGAAATCATCTTACTTCGCAACAGTATGCAGATCGTTTGCCGTTTCTCGTTTTTCTGTCGAAGCATCCGAAGTGTCTCAGGTTGAATGACTTTCCTATAACTGAAGACTAGGCAACTTATTGCGCGTATAATGGTTTGCCTAACCGCATAATAGAAGGGACAACGTTTTTTGACATTCTCATGTCTTTACTTTGACACACAAACCAGAAAACCGTTACTTTTACGCGTGACGTTTTACGCGTTACGAGTTACATTTGAGGAGGAATGAAATAATCATTTCCACGGAAATTTATTTTGACATTTTCTTGTCTTTACGTTGGCACATTCCAGACATGGGTATAATACCACAAGCGAGGAAAACGTTGCATTTGAGGAGGAATAAAAAGGAATATCAAAAAGAAACTATCATTTCCATGGAAATTCATTTTGACATTTTTATGTCTTTATTTTAGCACACAACGGAAAAGAGGGTTACTTTGGAACGTGATGAAAAGAGCGTTACGAATAATAATAATAAAACCACTGACTGACTGACTCAACACTTCATTGGTCTGCGAGTACCACACTCCTTATACTAATGTCATCGTTCAGCGAACAAAGAGACCAAAAAATGAGCACGCCAAAAAATATGGAGCGCAACGAGCTCTGCGGAGCGTACCTAGTGGACGACGACATTCTCATCTCCACGCAGTCCGCGAAGCAAACATGAAAATGCTCTCCCGTGGTTGCAGACTCGGCTGCAAGATAATGCACTAGCAGAGCGTAGTGCTCGCAGGTTGGTACAAGAAACGTGATGCTCGCAAGGGAATACAGGCTAATGCAATTTTTTTCAGTTTTGCTCTCAAGCCGAGACCTGGAATCCGCCCTTTCGAGCATTACCTCAGAGACGTTGGGGAGGCTGTTAGGGCTGTCTTAGCCCTCTTCTCTTCTTGCCGAAAACCCGGGCTAGGTCGAAATATGGCAAACTGCTAAATAATTTGAATGCAACGATTTTTTTTTTTTGCGCTGCATCTACGTACACTCAACACTGAGTACAGTCAAACGAACTGCAGTCCTGCTGGAAGGACAGTTATTTTTCTATAAATTTGTGTAGATGGTAGGATTGGTAGGACGCGGCGTCCTACCGGAAGTACGTTGTACACTCTATCACTAGGTGTCTTGGGGGGGGGGGCATTCCACCACTGCCTCCTAGAAATCTTCACATTATATACTATGTGTATCCGCATCCCCCCCTTGTAAACAGTCAGCACCCCCCTACCGCAGATGGCTGGCTACAGACCTGATTTTACAGTAGGAATTATTCAACACGCTCACAGAAAAAGTAAGATTCGTGAAAAATTGTAGTCACCTTGAAAAAGTAATCAAATAATCATGATAAAATTTTTAAGAAAAATATTTAAAGTTTTAGAAATTAGACTAAAATGAAAATGGAACTGATAGCAGAAACTTTCAAAAAACTTGAATACGGAAAATCGGCTAGATTCGTATAACAATAAGATGGAATACTGTAGTCGCCTTATAAATATGATCAATGAGTCAGGACAATAACTTAAAATGTGAAAAAATTCGAAACTGAACTCGCACAATTTTACAGTAGGAATTTTTCAACGCTTGCATGCAAAAAGTAAGATTTGTAAAAAAAAACTGCGGTCACTATGGAATAGTATATGACACACCAAGAGTCAAAAGTGGGTGTTTACATGGCGAGTGAGCAATTCCCGAGTCATGTAAACTCACTTTTGGCTCTTGTTGTGGAAGATATTTTTTTACACTACTTGATCAGAAGCGGCAATGTTTTTCGCTGACATGGTCTGTATTTAAAAAAAAAATCTATTTAGGTATGTATTTAAATTATAGACAGGTATTTTTGTGTGCCTAATTAATTCAAAAATTTAATTTGCTCAGTTAATTACTACGAAGTACAGTATCGCAGTTTTGTCTTCAGTTCGTTCACGTGCACAAACAGCATACACAGGTAGTGGCCAGCAAAAACGTAACGACAGTTAATTCGGCATAACACGCGTCAAAAATACTTACACATATGCACGCGCAATGAGCATTTTTCTCACATATGTATTTTGAATGGAATATAACAACTTTAGGTAGTGAAGTAGATGATACATTAAATTTTTACATTTACATGACCAACATTACATATTAGGCCTATATTTCGTCTTCAAAACATTTTTCACAAAGAAACACAATGTGTTCATTACAAATTGCTTTGTCACCCCTCTTGCAAAATTTTTTAGTTTTTCTATTCTTTCTACAAGGGCATTTGGCACAAAATCCTCCCGCAATGTCTCTCCTCACCTCTTGACCTTCACTCATCTTCGTAGTCATCGTCTGTAGCTGAAGGGATAATCTATTGTATTCAACCCGTTTCAGAAATTGAGAGTTCATGAGTTTCTTCAACGCAAGATTTAAAAAAAAAAATTTCGTTGTGCCATCGCTTTGCCCGTGTTTTTATAAAAAATTATTTGAGCATTTATCGGACCAACGTTCATGATTCCAAAAAACACAGTGAGGGACCAAAAACAACAACATAATTATCATTTCTCTACTAAGGGACGTACCGAAGACTTTTGTCTGAGGGGGAGGGGGGAGTAAAAATTGTGAAAGTTCCAACTGACTCGACTCAGAATTCTCAAGTATCAAAGCAAAAAATATAAAAAATAATAAGAAACTTTTGACCCGTTGGATTTTTTTAACTGACTCAACTCAAAATTTCCAAGTATCAATACAAAAGAAGAAAAACCTTTTGACTTGTTGAGTTTTCCCAACTTCTCAACTCAATTCCCAATTGTCAAAGGGAAAAAAACCTTCTACCTTGTACCTTGTTGGATTTTCCTAACTCGCCTGACTGAAATTGTAAATTTTCCCAACTGCTGAGTGAAAATTCCTACGGGGAGGGGAGGGGTAAGTTGCCCCCCGCCCTCTATTGGTACGTTCCTGTCTCTACTTATGGAACTTCGATCACGCACGATGAGAAAAGTTCTGACACTTACTTTTACCACAATCTTGATTGCACGCACAGTGAGAAATTTGCTCACAAATTCTTTTTTCACAAAGTATCTTCTCCATACAGCGGCCAAAGTACAACTGACTCACACGAAAAGCGCATGCCAAGTTAGGACATTTCATAGAAGGAAGCTACATAGAGTCGCGAATATCCCCACTTTAAGACTATGTTCCTCTATCACTGAATAAATACTGTGAAAAAAATGCTCATAGCGCGTGTTCTCCCGGGTTAACAACGAACTGTAACAGCTGTACTACATCGTGAATATTTAAATGCGTTCTTAAGCCGCTATTTCGTAATTCGCTTCATGGCCGAGTGGTTAGAGACGATCGCTGCATTTCAGTCAAATGTTTCAATGGACGCGGGTTCGATTTCCCGATACAAAATTACTGTCCAGCAATTTTTTTATGTAAACACGCTTTACATTGAGGGACGTTTACTTTACATGCAGGTTTTGTCAGCACTCGATGCATAAATGATAGGCGCTTCTTGTCGTCCGTAAAACACTAACGTAAACATTGCCTTTCTGATCAAGTAGTATGAAAAAATAATTAAAAAATCATAATACGATGTTTGGTGGAGCGTATGGCGATGAACGCTTGTCAAATTCGCTCCCCAAATACCGCACCCCGAGTCTCGAGAACTACCCTTTCGAGTATCACATCAGTGACCGCCTACTGACCAAGGCAACGCTCACCCAGCATTAAACTGGAATTTGGGTGCACCACAGCCCAACGCCCTTCCTTCCTTTTCCCCTCACCTCTCCGCCTTAGTACGTGTAGTATGATGCAGGAAAATGGTGACGGGGGGGGGGGTGATCCCTACCGGGAAGTCCGCAGCTGCATCAGCTCTAAGATGGCGCAGAGACGTTCCTGGAATTCGGGTGCACCACAGCCGGACGCGCTTCCTTCCTTCTCCCCTCACCTCCACGTTTGGGTACGTGTGGTGACGCAGGAAATTGGTGACGGAGGGGGTGAACCTTGCCGGGGGTCCCGCAGCTGCTGCAGCTGTAGGATGGTAAAGAGTCGTTGTGTCCAGTGTGGGCCGAGCTTCGTTCGTCGACCACTCTGTCTGCATCTTCTTCTTCATGATGGTCGAGACAAAGGTCGACACCCGGTTCCATCCGCTTCTACTGCTCAGCATTTCCGGAATCAAAGTGTCCGGCGCGAGACAGTCGATCACGCCGTCGCTATCACTCGTGTTGCCCCCAGGATCGATCGCTATTATCGTCCCGCACCTCTCCCTGGCCTCACACTCGAATAAGGTGTGCCAGGGGTTGTCCTCCGCCCCTCGATCACAGTTCGTGCACCCGGGGCTCGGCGCTATTACCATCTGATGCAAGTACGTGCCGGAGTACCTGTAGCCGCTCAGGACTTGGGTAGAAGTTCAGTTCTCCATGGGACCTGCCTGCTCAATGATCGAGGTCGCGTATCAAACATCAAAAACAAAAATCATAAGAAAATTTTTGAAAAAATGACCAAAATGAAAATGTAACTAGTATCAGGCATTGTCAGCTGGCTGAAATACAAAAAATGAGCCGGATTCGTGGAACACTGTAGTCACCATGTAAACATAATCAATGAGTTGATTAGAAAAAATTTAATGTGAAAAAATAGGAAACTGAATTCGCACAATTTTATAGTAGGAATCTTTCAACACTTGCACACAAAAAGTAAGATCCATGGAAAATTGTGGTCACCTTAGGAAAATAATCAGAAGAATCATTAGAAAATTTTATGAATTTGCTCACAATTAAAATAGAACTAATAACAGACGAATACAAAAAATGAACTAGATTCATGGAACATTATATAGTCACTTTGTAAAAATGATCAATGAGCTAAGATCAAAACTTGAATGTAGAAAATTGGAAACTGAACTCCCAAATAAAAATCAAGTGAAATTCGGGGAAAATTGTGGTTAGTTTGGAAAAATAATTAAAAAATTATGCTAAGAAATTTGGGGAGGGGGGAATATTTAAAAATTTAAGAAAACTGAAAATAATTTTATATTAGAAGACAGCAACCAACTTTAATCAGACAAATTCGTGGAAAATCTACCCAAGTCATATTGTAAAAAATGATCAAACAGTCAACGAGAATTTTGAAAAGAATCTCAACATTCGAAAAATTCTACAAAATTGAAAATTCAAAAATTGAAATTGATATGAGGAGTCTTTAAGCAACGCATATTTTTTTTATTTTTTTTTTGTTTGTAAGTACAACTACTTACTTGTTTAACCGGTGAGAGTTTTAAGTTGGATTTGTCAAATCTTCAGGGGGAAAAATGTTAGATGTTTTCATAACATGATTCAGAAAAGTGTTACCAATAGTAAATGCATTTCTAAATGCAAAGTATAGATAAATATTTTATTGAAAAAATGAAAACATTCAATCATATTGGTGAACAACTAGGAAACTGCAAATAAGAATTCCAATTCAGCTTTGTGAGTTTTGTTTCGACTTCTCCTTTTTGGTAGGAAGACCAAAAAATATTCTCCACTTGCAGGACTCCCGTCTCTTATTGTTTTTACTGAGTTTCTCAAAATCAACTAAGGAACTGAAATGTGTTTTGGTATTTTTACAGGTGGAAATTTCAACTTTCTTGAATGATGCAGAAATCTGCTTCTCGATTAGGGTATTTATGAATAAAATAATGCAATGCTATCACAAATTCTGCAGTTTCATGGTCAATTTCATTACGACCTTTTGAAAAAGCGCAGTGGACTTTGTGTATGCTGCAAGTCCCTATGATCAATAAATTTTTAGAACGTACAACTTTCGCTCTCTCATTGAATAAACTGAACACTGATTTGTTAACATTGGGACCATCTCAGTTCAACATTAACAAATTTTTCACCGGCTATTGAGCCTTATCCATAGCCGACCAAATGGACTGAAAAATGACTTTAGCTTCATCTCCAGAGCTCAGGAAAATTGTTTCTAAATGAGCAACTATCATCTTGTTCCAACTTTTAGACCAAAATCAAATTCAAATTTTTAACTCTTTCTTATTAGCGACATTAGAAGTTTCATCACGCAGAAGAGAATAATAGGCACTACCATCTTTAAACAACAACCTCAATTAAACGCCTTTAAAAATATGGATCACAAGCTTCTG
Source organism: Acanthococcus lagerstroemiae (assembly GCA_031841125.1). Taxonomy (NCBI): domain Eukaryota; kingdom Metazoa; phylum Arthropoda; class Insecta; order Hemiptera; family Eriococcidae; genus Acanthococcus; species Acanthococcus lagerstroemiae. The sequence continues at coordinate 19,764,369 of CM063108.1, read as the reverse complement.
TTATTAGGTATCGAGCTTTTGTTTTATTACAAATTACTGTTTCCATTTCTTGGGTTTCGAAAAACATGGCGTTGAACAAAGAGAAGTTATATCGTGAACTGAAATTACTTGCAATTACTTTCATTTCAGCAGCCACAGGATTTCAGATCTGGTTGTAGCATCACTACGACAAAAGAGCTGGATATCAGGAGTAATTGTGACACATTCTGAAGAAAACAATGTATCTGATACCATTAACGTCGATGCACACTTGGAGCAACTAATGTAGATGGGACTTGAATTTCCAGTTGACAGTTTGAAAGTTTAGCCACAATATTAGTTTGATGTTTTGGAGGAGAAAAATAAAAAAGACGACCTACAGACCATATTTCCAAATAAATTACCAAAAATGACCAAAAATGACTTAACATTGAGAAAATGACTAAGTGGTCACTTTGAATTTAAATGACGAAACAAAAACACAGCACTCGACCATTTAAATTAAGAAATGAGGGGGGGGGGGTTGTAATTTAATTTTTTACGTGCTGAGACAAAAATTTTACACATTTCCTAGAAATTACCCCCGTCAGTGGTCTTGAATTTGCACCTAATTGGGAAATGAAAAAGTGCGCTCCGTGAGAGAAATGTTCATATGAGCCAGTGATCTCATGAATGAATGATAGTAATTTGGTCTTAACCCTCTTTGGAGGCACCCCGAGGGTTCGGATCCAGAAAATACTTTCAGAATTGATTTCAGCGACTCTCAAAACCTATAAATCAACACTTATCTAAAATTTTATTCTTCCGCGCCCCTCCCTCATTTTCAGCCACTATGAGAAGAAATCGATTAAGATCACCGATCCACGTTGACCGTGTCAGTAATAGACACGAAGAATTTCGAAACTGAAGAGTTTGAATTTTTAGAACTTGTGGGGTCCCAGAAACGCAATGATTAATCAAATTTGTCTAATCAGAAGGGAAGGTGCTATGGCTTTCATGCCCCTCATCCGATCTATCTGAAACTCGGTAATAATCTTATTTGATCTTAGAATCGATATGCGGCGTTTCTCCGACAAAATTGATATAATGAAGAACACATTACTTTTATAGGCAACCTTTTTGATCTGAAATTTAAAATTAGAATTGGTTCGGAAAAATTTTGAATATTTCTCGCTGAAATTTCGCATAACTTGTTTTCACGTTAAAAGGCTTAAAAATGGCCAATCGTAGAAAACATTCAACCATTTTTTTCACTCCCCTAATGAATAATTTATCCCTTAAGGAGCGAATGTAAGGCCCCTGCTAGCAAGTTTTTTGTTGGAGAGGGAAGGGGTTGACAGCCGAGAATATAAACAATTTCTGAATTTCTGTTGAAACGTACAAAGTCTCTCCGTTTTCGGATGGCTATTAGAATTTATCGAGTGCTGATTTTTGGAACATGGAACATGGAGAATACCCCTCGCTGCTCCAGTCTTGAGTAAGAGGGTAACAAATATTCAATCCCCCCTGGATACCTCCTGAAACCACCACTTGTACCTGCTCAAAAGAGACCGCGCCTTGTTTCTGGAAACTTTTTTACTTTCGTCGTGCACTGTACCATTATTTACTTTCCACATTTCACCGATAAAACAAAAAAAAATAATAATAATAGCCTATTTAAATTCCGGGAACTACCAGTTTGATTAAATCGAGATAATGAGGAAACCCGACATACTACATGTACATCTAAGGTGGATAATTTATGACCTTTGACTAATAAAGATCCACGATCAAAAGTATAAGTGTATAAATAATAACCGTGTAATCGCGTAAATCAACACAAAACCGATAATTTTGAGACTTCAATCACGGCTCGTTAGAGCCGGTGCGAAAAACATGCTCGGTGAGGGCATCAGAAGGGCCACGCTGAAATTTTACAAATTTTAGATGATAAGTGAGGAAAAACCTAATCTCCCAATTTTCCGAGCTGAATGCGGGAATCTCCCGACTCTTCGGTATAACTTCACGGATGGGTGGAGATCATATAGCCTTCCTCCCGCTATGCCGGCAGCGCATCTATACAGCCAGTCCTTCAATTTCACCTCAGCAGACAGCAGACGCATTTTCGAAAAAGTTTTTTCGTCTTGGCATTAACATATGTTACCAGAAATACGCACGCTTTCGCTCAAAACAAATTAGTTATTTGTAACAAAACATTATATATGGGCGTGTACTATTTTCCACCAAATACGCCTTCCCGCGTATATAAAGAAGCCTGTGATCGAATCTTGGATCACGCAGATAGAACGAACAATTTTTTGATATTAGGAGATTTTAATGTTCCATCATTCAACTATGAGCGATATAGAGAAGAGGCCATAACGTCAAATCCCAGAGAAATTTTCTTATATGATCTTATAGAAATAATGGGCTTAAAATCATGCAATACGGTCTTGAATCAACAAAACAGAACGCTTGATCTAGTTTTCAGTAGCGTAGATACAACGGAAGTGCACAGAGAACTGTCAGTTGTTGGAAATTTTGATAAATACCACCCACCTTTGATAATTAATAACCCGATATCTCATGTAAATTATAAAGTAAGAAATGAAAAACCCGTAGAGGACCACATGCAACATAGATACAATTATGCGAAAGCGGATTTCCTTAGGTTGTATCATAGACTTAAAGAGGTAGATTGGGCACCTCTGTATCAAATGAAGGATAGCAATTTAGCAGCAGAACACTTCCACAATAAGGTTATCTCTATCATTAGAAGTACCGTGCCTCAAAAGAAGTCAAAAATTGCGAAATACCCGACATGGTTCACCAGGGAAATAATACAGGTGATCAAAGAAAAAGAAAAATTCAGAAAGAAGTTTAAGAAAAGTAACTCTCCATTTTTTCAATCCCAGTACAAACAGTTGAGGCTGCTCAGCAAGCGATTAATTAGGAAAGCTTACAAAACTTATGTAAAGTCAGTTGAATGTAAACTACAGCTGGACCCCCGAGCCTTTTGGACATTCATAAACGGCAAACGAAAAGACAGTTCCAAGTCACCGGCGGTGAAATATAAAGGATCTAGTTGCCTTAATTCAACCCAAGCTGCGGAGGCCTTCGCTAATCACTTCATATCTACTTTTGACAATACCAAATCACAATCACCTGACAAATCGGCCACAATTAGTACATCGAATTGCAGTTCCTTTCATATATCTGTTACAGAAATATCTTGTCAAGACATTAAAGAAGCTGTACAAGCCACCCCTCCCAAACGATGCCTGGGTCCGGATAATATACCCCCCTATGTGTACAAGGGATGTGGGGATTTAATTCAACAACCTCTTAGACATATATTTAATGTGATTCTTCAAACCTCGGTTTTTCCAGAAATATGGAAGGTTTCTAAGGTCACCCCTATACCGAAAAGCAATGCAGATCATGATGTCTCAAATTACAGACCCATTGCCATCCTTCCGGTCCCCGCGAAGATTTTTGAAACTGTATTGTTCAGGAAATTATATCGGCAAACGGACAATCTAATATCACAAAATCAGCATGGTTTCATGCGCGCGAGATCTGTGCAAGCAAATCTACATGATCTTGTAGAATTTATACATCAGACCTTTAATGAAAGTGCACAGGTGGACGTTATTTACACGGACTTCCAGAAGGCATTCGATAAGGTAAATCACCACATTTTGTTAAGGAAAATAGAGAAGTTGGGTTTTTCTGATTCACTTATATCACTGTTGCGATCTTATTTACAAACTAGGAGACAGTATGTAGCATACGGAGGCTCACATTCAGCTATTTACGAATGTCCTTCTGGAGTTCCGCAAGGGAGCAATTTAGGTCCCTACTTATTTCTGTTGTATATAAATGATATTGAGAAAATTATAGAGCATTCTAAAGTGTTGTTATATGCAGACGATTTAAAATTATTTCGGCGGATTAACACTCAATATGATTCGCACTACCTACAAAAAGACCTCGATAATCTTGCAGTTTGGAGTGATCAGAACAAACTACCACTCAATATCAAAAAATGTGCGAAAATTACTTTCACTCGCAAGTTGAATCCTCTAACAACTCAGTACAGTATAAATGGGGTCCTATTAGAAAGCCGTACTCAAGTGCGAGATTTGGGAGTTATCTTGGATCAAAAATTAAAATTCACCAATCAGGTAAATTCAGTAGCAAGTAGGGCGAAACGTAACATGGGCCTTATCATCAGGCAGTCCAAATACTTGCGTAATACAGACACCTTAAAAACACTGTATTATTCCTTAGTTAGATCGCACATTGACTACGCAATGAATGTATGGAACCCAACAACAAAAAACGACGATAGCAAATTGGAACGAATACAAAAACGATTTCTTAAGTTTCTTTACTACAAAGATTTTGGATATTATGACACAGCAGTACAATATGGTGAATTAATCCGGGGATATGAATTGACATCTCTGAAAAACAGAAGAAAACTTTACTCTCTATTATGGCTGCACGACCTACTGCACGGGAAGGCGAATGCCCCTTCCCTTTTGCAACAGATAAACCTGTATGTCCCTGGAAAACAGGGTCGTAAAAGACAACTATTTCTTCCCAGCCGCGCGCGCACATTACAATCGCAAAAAACTCCGCTTAACCGAGCAATGGAATTGCATAATGAAGTAGAAAAAATCAATTCGAAAATAGACATATTTGATATGAAGAAAGAAAAGTTTAAAAAAGAAATATTAGAAGTACTCGCGCATACCTAAACTCAAACTGATATGCAGTAAGGACAGTATCAGGGGGCACCCATCCCGCACACCTGCGCACATGATCCCGGTCCCATTTCTATCTATCTTTAGTTAATTACTACTACACCACTATTATTATTATTATTATTATTAATATTATTATTGTTATTCATTTAGCCCCCACGCTGTTTTGGCCCATAAGGAGCTGTTGCGAGGTGGGCTTTAAAAATGTCTAATAAATAAATAAATGCTCGGTGAGGGCATCAGAAGGGCCACGCTGAAATTTTACAAATTTTAGATGATAAGTGAGGAAAAACCTAATCTCCCAATTTTCCGAGCTGAATGCGGGAATCTCCCGACTCTTCGGTATAACTTCACGGATGGGTGGAGATCATATAGCCTTCCTCCCGCTATGCCGGCAGCGCATCTATACAGCCAGTCCTTCAATTTCACCTCAGCAGACAGCAGACGCATTTTCGAAAAAGTTTTTTCGTCTTGGCATTAACATATGTTACCAGAAATACGCACGCTTTCGCTCAAAACATTCAACACGCTGAAAATGATTAACCGAAAACGCGAATTTGCTTCATCGCGGTAAACTAAGTATGGAAAAGTTGCGCGAAACTTTTCGAACACGTAAACGCGGTCAATATCACAGGCAGGCTCGCGAATATCGCGAATAGTTTGCCAACTCTCGAGCAAGACTCGCGATACACAGAACAGGCGCAGGAATAGGTGCACTTCGATGTACTTCGTCGAGTATTAAATTACTTACGTCTACTTTGATTCCTTCTACTTTGTACGAAACCTGAGGTGGCCGTGACTTCGGAACGTATCTGTAGAATTCCTCGTTTTCTTTGTACCACTTGACCGCGTACAACGAATCTCCATCCAACTCGTACAGACATTGCAAAGTCGCTTTCTCGCCTTTTAGTTTGTAAGTGGGTACAACGATTTGCTGTAGACGCAGACTGCAAACTTCTGGAATGAAAATATTACAAACTGGATTACGCCTAGAAGAATGTACGAATTAAAAATCGAGATGAAAGGTAGCTCTACATAAGATAGCCAAAGACGAAGCAAAGAAGCTCCCCTTAAGTGGTATCAGTCTGCTAAAAGAAAAATGTGAATACAATTTCGAGCATCGCGGTTCTATCAGTTGAGCCCGTGATGTAAGCGTTTCTTGCGAGTGGTACAGCAAAAGGTTAGAATTTCACAGTCCATCCTTTAAAGAACATATCACACTCTCTCCTTCTGTAAGATTAAAATCTTCTGCGAGGAATAAAGCTATCAAGCTGCATTCTTGTGCGTGGCTATTTAAGGAAAACAATTTTTCCAATTTCATTTCGAATGTAAAGGAAGACTCCAGGAGTTAGAGTTGTATACATCAAATATGAAATGAAATATAACATTTATTTATTTAAATGAACATTGGCATAGGCAGAAATTTGTAAGGAAAGGGATGGCAGCCCCTTCGCAATTGGTTCCTCTGGGTTGTGAAGGCGGATAGTAACTTTGAATAGGTACACCTAAATATACTGTGTAGAACAGATCATCACGCAACATAGGAAAGTCCCATAAGGCGCATGTTGAAGTGTACTACTGTGGAAAACGTCGTACTGGTGCAAATAAACACGCAACATATAACCATGCGCATTGCATCCTGCATCTATTTACTGAAGGATTCTCTTGGGACAAGTCGAATAGCTGAACCCTCACTTCCACGTTCTATGAAAATAGGTTTTAGCCGTTCACACCAGTGTCGTCACATTTATTACATAATCTGCCTAACCGCAGTAGGCTATTTAATTAGATAACCACACCCGATGCACAAAACCCCACAAGTTACCCGGGTAACTAAAGGGGAGCAAGGGGAAATACAGGGGAAGAAGTGTAATCTGAGGGTAACCGGGGGTAACAGATAGGTAACTTTTCCGCCGCGGGTAACTGGGAGTAACTAATTGTGTAGTATCCCGCCAGTTACCCGGGTAACTAAAGGGGAACAAGGGTAATCTGATGGTAATTCGAGGGTAACAAATGGGTAACTTTTCCGCGGGTAACTGGGTAACTGGAGGGTAACTGATTGCGCATCGGGCAGAAAATCAGTCATTCAATTAAATACATGGAGCATTTCTCCATATTCAGTAATTTTATAAAGTGTCTGGACATTTTATTGAATTACTGATTTTTCAATCTGCCTGCAAACACTTTGAACAAGGTCGCACGAGCTACGAGCACATATACTGACAATAGATCTGGACAACGAACGGATTGCATGCGTGCGTGCTCTCTTGACAGAAGGTTGTCATTTCACAATTTATACTTTCCAAATGGAACTATAGTCCTACAACAATCCCCCTATACACATGAAAAAGATTAGCTCGCGTTGAGGTCTGTGTATAAACAAAACAGAATGGGAACGACCGCGCGCTTCACAACTTCACAATCAGAGAAACCCGTATCCTTAGATTCCATGTTCAAAATTACATAGCAGGCGAACCATTCTACAAAACACTACCGAATAAAAAGCATCTGCCTGGAGACATCTTGTGGACATTCTCTCAAAATTTCAGCTCGCCATTGTTATCCATTGGGGAGGGGAAAAATGTGTTACCTTACTTTTGAAACATCCCTTGTATAGTGTGGAACAGATCATCACGCAACATAGGAAAGTCTCATAAGGCGAACGTTGACGTGTACCACTGTGGAAAACGTCATATTGGTGCAAATAAACACGCCACATTACGCTAGTTTGGAATAATTTCATCAAAAATGTTTGAAAAAGAAAAAATTTCGATAATTTCCGAAGAATCTCGATGAAAATCTTTAGAAAAAATTTTCAATGTTTCCCAAAGAATTTCATGATTCGAGAAAATATTTCGCTAATTTTTGAAGACTAATAGGAATTGGGAAAAAACTACAACGGCTTTTAAAGGATTTTATCAACAAATTTCAGGTAAAATGTTCTCCGAAGAATCTATTCGAAAATCGAGAAAAATCTTCGGAAAAATTCTTTAATGACCAGGAATTTCATTTAAAATTTTTGGAGAAAAAAATTCCGATAATTACCGAAGAATCTCTTCGAACATCTTTAGGAAAAATGTCCAATGTTTTCCAAAGAATTTCTTTAAAAATCTTAGGGAGAATTTTCCGATAATTTTTGAAGAATTTCGTAGGAAATATTCGGGGAAACTCTGACGGTTTGAAGACTTTTATGAGAAATCATCAGAAAGAATGTTCGATGATCTCCGAAGAATTTCATCAAATATCATCGGGAAAATTTCTAACAATTTTTAAGGAATTTCGTAGGAAACTTTTAGAAAAAATTTCCGATAATTTCCGAAGAATCTCATGGGAAATCTTTGGGAAAATTTCCAATATTTTCCAAAAAAAATTTCATCAAATTCCTTCGAAAAAATTTTCCTATTGTTTTTGAAGAATTCCATGGAAATATTCGGGGGAAAACTCCGATGGTTTTTGAAGAATTTTTATTAGACAATCTTCAGGAAAAATGTTCGATGATCTCCGGAGAATCTCATGGAGAATCTTCGGGAACAATATCCGATGATTTTAAGAAATTTCATCGGAAAGTTTTGGAAAAAATTCCGTCAATTTCCGGAGATTTTTATCGGAAATCTTTAAAAATAACTGAAATTTCCCAAAGATTCTCGATGGGATTCTTCGAAGATCATCAAACATTTTTCCTGAAGATTGTGAAAATTTTCTCGAAGGATTTTGATGACATTTTTGGAAAACATTGGAAATGTTTCCAAAGATTTCCTATGAGATTATTCGGAAATTAACGGAAATTTTTTCAACAAATTTCCTACGAAATTCCTTAAAAATTGTTAGAAATTTTCCCGAAGATATCCGAAGATTTAAAAAAAATTCTTTGGAAAACATTGGACATTTTCCCTAAAGATGGTTGAAGAGATTCTTCGGAAATTATCGGATTTATTTTTCTCCAACAATTTTAAATAAAATTCCTGGTCATCAAAGAATTTTTCCGAAGATTTTTCTCGATTTTCGATTAAATTCTTCGGAGAACATTTTACCTGAAATTTGTTGATAAAATCCTTTAAAAGCCGTTGTAGTTTTTTCCCAATTCCCATTATTCTTCAAAAATTAGCGAAATAATTTCTCGAAAAATTTTCATGAAATTCTTTGGGAAACATTGAAAATTTTTTCTAAAGATTTTCATCGAGATTCTTCGGAAATTATCGGAATTTTTTCTTTTTCAAACATTTTTGATGAAATTATTCCAAACTAGCGTAATGTTGCGTGTTTATTTGCACCAGTATGACGTTTTTCACAGTGGTACACGTCAACGTTTGCCTTATGAGACTTTCCTATGTTGCGTGATGATCTGTTCCACACTATACAAGGGATGTTTCAAAAGTAAGGTAACACATTTTTTCCCTCCCCAATGGGTACTACTGACCATGTTTCCTCCAGTAGGTACATTTTTTATTATTTCAGTTTCGTAATTACTAACATTTTCTTTAATTTATATTTTGATAGTTTGTTGATCTCCGTAAACTCAATACTCTCTACTTGAGTTTTTTGATTTCGATTTCTTGAAAGTAATTATTGTGTCTATAAAGTTTTTTGTTTGTATACTCCATTTGTCATCTGTTTGCGCCTCGATCTTCAAACTCCCTACTTCCCACAACGTTTCCTTAATGCATGTCTCAATTTTATCGTATTTTGCTTGTATCCTCAATGGTAACAACTGTTTTCAATTTTTCTTGTAATATGTTCAAAGCTTACGGTATTTTATATATAGCGATATATAATGTACCTCTTATTTTCATTTTTACTTTGATGTACTAAAATTTTTGTTTTATTTGGAAATTTTAATTTGCGCCTTCTCATCTTATGATCTGAGCTGAAGTGTAAATTTGAAATAACATCCACATCCATTACATTTTTCTTATCATCGATCAAAATATGATCTGTTTCATTTTTTGACTTCCCATCAGGTGACTTCCATGTCCATTTCTTATTACCACACTTTTATGAAAAAAAATCCAGCCACATAGGATTTATCAGCCAATCCTAACACTTTTTCGCCCTTTGTCGTTTGTTTTTACTTTAGTATTTACCAACATTTCTTCAATTTCCCCTATTTTCACCCACCTTAGCATTAAAGTCACGCATTATTATTGTATAGTATCCTTTTCGTTTTCATAATTTGGCTCAATTGTCGTAAAACTTTTCGGCTTCCACTACTGAAAAGTCAAGTGTAAGAGCATAAATCTGGATTATCAAAAGCTTGGTTCCTTTACTTATTTCCATATTCAATTCGGGCCGTCCATCCTACAGAGAGCGCTGCAATCGGACATCGTGATACATTACAATTTTTCATAAAAAGCTGAACCTTTTTGTACATGGTGCCAAAAACATTCACCTTTTCGTATATCAGCGTTATCATTGATAGCGATACTAGCGCTGGCCGGCCCGAATACTGCTATGCGTTCACTTATACCTTTAATTTCCTTTACGTGGGGTACCCACTGCTCCTTGGCATAAAAACATACTCCCCACCCTGCTGTTGACCCGAAATAATAAAATAGATTACTATTTCTCCTTTTGGATAAATGTTTCCCTTCCCTTTTTTGTTTCTGATATCCCGATTATATCCCACTTTAGCCCTCCCCCAAATCGCTTTTCCCAATTCCAAAAATCTCTCCACACTGGCTAACCATAATCTTTATTAAGTAATACTGAAGATTTGCGTTGTTAATACTTATTCATTCTGTCCAATAACCCGATAATTAAAATTACATAACGCTGAAAATTCGTCTAGCTGATGATTTCTGCAGCGATGTACCACATTTCTTTCAGTATCCAATTAGCAGGTTATCAATCAACAGATAAAAGATGCAAGTACAAGATAAATAAGCTCAATTATTGACGAATAAATAATGAAATTATCACAATTTACTTTCCTGTCGAAGCTTTGTTTTTTACTACTTGGTATAAGCACACTGTGTGGCCAAGTGGTCCCGTGCCCGCTTTGCAACCCTTGCGTCGAGTCCCACCAATGCCGGGCTAACGATATTCGAATACCCTCACTAACATCCTAGCGAACACAGCGACTACAGTGTCAGTCGAGATGAAAACACAGCGCATCCTGTAAATCCCGCCAGTTCACACGAGCAAATCATTACAACCGCAGGGCATGTTACCGACAGATCAGAAAAATTGGTATTGTGCGTGCGCACATCGCGGATAGCTTACTTAACTCGTGAAGCACGCGGCTAATAAGCGAACGACGGCTGCACATTATTCGGCACAGAGCGGGAAAACTCTAACGCAACAAAACCGTGGGGAAAGCAATGGCAAACAACCCCAACTAACCTGCCCAGGAGAGCCACGCGTCAGTAACTGTAACCGCTAAGTCCGGCATCGGATACGACGCCTGAAGAAGAAGAAGAAGATACATAAGCGCTGACTTTTCAAGATTTACGTGAGTGAGTAGTGAGTACTGACTGCTGTTTCCGCTTTATCTTTGTTCCTCTTGCCCCCACCTCCAAAAGGCAATATGGGTGACAAAATGCAGGATTTTTCCAGCCGGTTATATTTAGCGCAATTTCCATGCATTTACAAACGTCCTGAAAAATGATTTTATAAACTGAAAGTATAAATGAACATCAAAGTAGAATACGAGTGTATTATCTCTAATTTTGAAACAAAACCAAGAAATATTGTTTATAATTATTATTACTTTGTAAGAGATTAACGCTCAGTTATCAGAGTTGGAGGAATATCTTGAATTTGGCATTTTCCCCTCAATATTTTTCTGCATGTTTTTTTTTAAGTGGTAGATTTCCCCCACGTATTTTTTTATATGGGAGATCACTCACCCACACGCCCACGTAAGTCAGGGCCTATGAGAAGATAAGCACATCCACTTTGTTTTCCTCGTAAATATTTGAACATTTGTAATAATCAACTGATTTATAAAATTTATGTATGTTGTGCCTGCGTAAATACCGAAATGTAAACATTACGTTTGAACAACTGATCTGAATTCTTGGGAAGAACAGTATCAGTAACGTGAATTTCTCCACCCTTTGAAATAAGTAAGCATTTTCTCGACAATGCAAATGTTGGCTGCCGTCCAGAGCTCCAGACGACAAACACCTATAACTACAAATTTTAAAACCACGAAAACAGAGAAAACAGATAAGAATAACTCGGAAATTTAAGCTTCATTAACCTTAAGTACTCGCTTCCCTTCGAAAAGCAAAGCAGCACTTATTTCCTGAATTAAAATGAGCACATACGTGACACACCAGCTGTAAACGTGATTGTCTATTTTATTTACATCTATTTCCCGATTTTCACTTTGTGGCATTTTTATAAACGACCAACCAAAGCAAAACCAAGGTATTTCGATCGCTCACAAACATGTGCACATTGTACTGCTGATACCTTCCGTTTATCAGCGGGTACGTGCTTAAATCAGAAAATCGGCGTCAACGCTCAAAAAATGCAGGCATCCGAAAGGACCTGGGAAAAGCCACGACTAGCTCATACGAGACTCACCCAGGGAGCGGGAGGTGCCAGGGCTTTGGAAGGCGGTTACCCAGATCACATGTTGAATATTCTATAGTTCCGGGGCCAGAAGCAAGAAAAGTAAAAAGAAAATTAAAGCATCTCTCTCTCTCTAAGCCATGCTCCCTTACATTCTTTCTTACAAAAAGGTACTTACGACCTCATGTCGTTCACGCGGTGCACCTTAAAAAGAAAAAAGAATAACGCAGGTTACACATCGCGGACAGCCATTTATTTATGAAAAAAGAAAAAAAACTCCACGGACGCGGTGGCGGTCACGAAACTGCGGCTAAAAGAGCCGCACGAGAAAGTTCGCGAACACGCGGTCAGGTCCCGGGTTGAAGAAAAAAGAAAAATCGCGAAGCTCGGCAGATCGCGGAAAATCGCACCAAAATTACACTCGAGGTCGCGGTGTCGGGTGGGAAAAAGGTCCACACCCAGAACGCTCTTAAAAACGTAAAAAAGAAGTCAAAAAAATGAAAATCAAAACGACCAGAAAAGCTCTGTCTTAGAGGAGAAAAAAAAAAAGACGTTCGCTGCCTAAAAACAGATTCACACGAGTACACCGCCTCGATTGCAATTAGCTGCCGATACCAGCAGTGCGGGAGGGGTAGAGAGAGGAAAACTGCAAGAGTTTTCATGCAGGAAGATAAACGTTTGTATGTGGAGCACAGAGAAATCGCTAGATGGACAGAGAGGAAAGGTGGAAAAGTGGGGTGCGGGAAAAGAGAGAGGAGAGGACGTACTAATGCCTGCGGAACTCCGTGACGTCGAATTTTGAAGCGTATTCACGTGTTTCCATGCCACAACTTGACTGGTGTGGTATTTTTACACGAGTACAAGATTTCGGCTCTACAACTACGACAGACTGAAGCCAATAATTTACCATTTCAGAATTCCATATAGTAGGTCATATTTTAAAGACGCAGCATCGATCAGTTCCTTTTCCTCTCCGTATTCCGTATCAGAAACCTAAAAAATGTTAAGGGCAGATCTGTTATCTTAAGATCTAGCCAGACTGGGGATAGGCACTAGTGGTGTCAAAAAAGGACGATAGTATCGATACTTGACTGGATTTGATACTTATCGATACTTGGACTGTTGGACTGAAAATCGATATTGTAATAAATTTTTTAACACTATGACAATTTTGTCAATTTAGTTGAATCAGTGATATTTTCTTCTTTGCTTCTTTCAAGTGTTTCACTACTCTAGTTTTTGGTATATAGTCTTACCTGGTAATTTTAAACCAAAAATTAAAATTTTCATATTTAAAAAAATAATAATATTTTGCAGGGGCCCAACCAGAACTTTTTTTTTGGTAGGAGCTGGAATTTAGGAAAATCGTCTCCCTCTTTAAATTTTGGTGCTCTTGCTTTGTAAGCTTGTTGAATAGTCTTTACTACATATTAACTAAATATTATTGGGGGTTTCACGTCACTTTCTTTCTGAAACCATGTCCTCTAACGACAAATTCTCTAAAATCAATTCTCGCTAAAACAAATTTCTCTAACGTTATTATTTCGTCATTTTCTCTAATTGTATCTAAAACAAATTGTAAAATATTTACATTGGCTGCAGGGGCGGAAATAGAGGGGGCTAGGGGGCTGAGCCCACCGGTTTCAAAATTAGCCCCCCTAAATGGAAAATATAAAATTATACGAGTACCGCTATTATAGTTTGTGATGTTGTGCTTTCTTTTTTTCTTTTTTTTTCTTTCTCACAAAGAAAGTAGTATTATAGAGAAAAAAAATCTGTTTCATTTTTTTTTTTTGGGGGGGGGGGGGGAGAGGCTATAATTTTTAGATTTTTATAAAGTTACTAACTGACCTGCTTTGAGGTTCATCTATACCGTGGGTTTAAGTGAGTTTTGGCTAAAGTGAGTTGGTTGAAGTGAGTTCAATACTATCACCCTCCAATTTCGAGGGATAAAGAGTGGAGAGGAGCCTAATCGCGATCCTACTGATAACGAAATAGACCAAGGTAGATGTTTCTGAGTGCTCAAAGTACAGTAGAACCTCGATTATCCGACATTCGGTTATCAGACTTCGCGATTATCCGATCAAAAAATCTCATCCGACTTCTGTTGATTATCCGACGTCAAAAAGTCGGTTAATTTTTTTTTTTTATCCGACCACTTCCAAATTTTGCATCGACATGAATACAAAAGTTCACGTAGCGTTGAGAGCTGGCATCAATGCGACCTATAACTACCAAATGGATGCTGATAAGCGTAACAGAACCAACCAACAACATGTGTTTTTGAGAACACGTGATTCGAAGTTCAAGAGCCATGCAGAAACTATATGACATAGCGTTTACTGATACGCTTTTTTCAACGTGAGTACACATTCAGGGACGTACTGATAGGGGAGCAGGGGGCGACCTACCCCCTCCCTCCCACAGTAGGAATTTCGCACTCAGCAGTTGGGAAAATTTACCATTGCAGTCAGGCGAGTTCTGAAAATCCAACAAGTTGAAAAGTTTTTTTTTTCAGTGGTTGACATGTCCATGAAAATATATTTTCTTTCCAGCCACGTGTTCATTGATCTTGATCTTTGCTACGCCCTGCGCGACGACACTCCTCAGCCGTGTTGTTGATAGAAATTTCCATGCACTTTTTTATTTGTTAGGGTACAAAAACATATAACATGTTACAATACTTACACCTACAGTCTACAGCTGTGTTGTTATCAGAAATTTCCATGGAAATATGAGGGATATAGACAGGCAGACATACGTTCATTTTTCCATATGTGTAGAAGATTTTAGGCGCTGGGGCTTCAGCCCCTCCCCTCTAAAGTTTTTGCTCTATTTCCGTCCCTGATTGGCTGCAACCTATTGTTGTATTTGGTGGCAATTGATTCTAAGTGTGCCTGTAATTCGTTCCATTTCTTGGTAGGCGCCGCTTTAACCTTCTTTCCCATGGCTAATTTGTTTACACAGATCTCTGTATATCCTTGTTCTTTTTGTATTTCCCTGATCGCTGCGTGAAGGTCCGGATGGTGTTTACCAACAACGAGTCGGAAGCGATTATGCCATCCTTCCGACACGTTGTTGGTACGGTGCGATTTGGTAATAGTTGTTTCGTATTGGTTCCAAAGTGATATGGGATATCTGGGCCTTGTGGCTGGGCGACGACCTCTATTTCAAGATTTGTTGGGCGATAGATTTGCTATTTATTCCTGAAACGTTTTTCGGATTTTTTCAAGCAGCTGCTTCGTCAGTTTGTTCAGTTTGTTGTATGAACTTTTATCTTCTGGTCGGCGAGTACGTTGCCATAGCTTCCTAGCTGTCCTACGTTTCTTGACCATCTTCAGAACCTCCTCCTGGTACAAGATTTCGCGATCTTGAGTGGTGCTTGTTGCTGGTGTAGCTGCCCTGGCGGCCGTCAGGATCATGTTAGTAAAGTTGGTGACAGCGACATCTAACTCAATGCAAAGAATGGGCTATGAAGAGCAGATAAAGTATACAAAGTGTAAATCTTTCTCACAGATGAAAAGATCAGCGCAGGAGAGAAAAAAGTGGAGAGACGCAACCTACTGGTCGAGCAAACTATTCTCATTTCGAGGACGAATTGTTCACTTCATCTGAAGCCTCTAACAGTGTTCCCAGACTGAAAATTTTCAAAGATCTGGATATCAATAATGCTTTTTCTTTTTTTTTAATTCCTTTTAATGTAATACGTATCTAATAAATTTTGCGAATTTGATTTTCTCTGGATTCGCATTTTGCATTAGCGTTCAGGGTTCAAGTACGAATATTCAAACTGGCTTCGATGGTTAGATGTCATGTATGCAACTTTTCTATGTAGGTGGGCCCGACTTAGGCCGGTGGATTTGGTAAGCTTCCTCTGGTTACGCCCCTGGATCTTGAATTCATGAAGCAGAAGATTTTGAAGTTAGATTCGAATTCAAATTGTTTTATTCTCAGTTTACTATCATTTCGAACCAAATTCGAGAAACTTCATTCGAGTTCCTCGGTGTGTCGATAGTTCGTGCGTATGCGACATTCCCCTCAAGGGTAACGAATACCGGATTCGATCGGTCCAACCTTTAAGTAGTTAACCGCACAGGAAAACATGGAACAAATATTGACCGTACTGGCTCTTCGAACCTTTGTCCCAAGTTTCGACTTGCACAAAAGTTTCTTTACATTCAACTGGCTCGACTCCGTTCCGTTTTCCGCGCTTCATTTGGCTGAAATTCTTTCGCGTCGCGCGATAACCGGGGTAACAGCTAACAGAGCGAACGATTAAAAATATTTTCGCAGAAAACTATTAACGAATAACGTAATTACGTAAGGCTGCTCGTTTTTGTAATTTGACCAAGTTACTCTAAACTCGCGCAAGTTTCTTCATTTTCCGGTATTTTTTCATAAGTAAACCGTGCTGCTGGTAATTTAAGTAATGGTTTTTCCACTCGAGGCGTCTCTCTCGTATATACTTCAACTTTTCGTTTTTAATTTTGTATTAAAGTGTAATTTGATAGCCGCTGGCGAAATACACAATATAAAATTGAAGATAATGCCGTTGTAAGATAATCTTTATTGCCCCGACTGTTTTGCCGTTTTGCCTCCGTTTTGCGAGGCCACTCGTGCAGGCCCACGATTCTTAATACCTGGCGCTTCATTTCGCGTCCAGCCCATTTCGCTGTTCCGAGTTTCTCAGGCGCTTTGTTTATTGTTATGCTCGAGATTATTTTCGTAAGATATTTTGACAGCTAGGTCTGGGCCTAATGCCGCTGATTCACAATCGAATATATAAGTAGACGAGAACCCGCGAACAAAGGGAATATCGAGCGTCGTGGTGCGGTTGCTCCAGAGATTGTATTTTGCAAAGAATTACACCCGAATTATGTGCCGAAGTTCACGTAAGTATTTGTTCGAATAATTTATTGAGTAAATAATACCTAATTTCGAAGTACATGAATGAATGAAACAGTAACGATAAATGGGTTAACAATGTTCCTCAGAAAGGATAAAGAAAGCAAGAATAAATGATTAAAAGAACCTAAAGTAATTGATGGCTCCCGTCTTCTCTCCTGCTGGAAAGACATGAAGACAGTCATAAAACTTGACACCTATTCATCTCTCATCTAATCTCTACGTAAAGATAGGCATACAAAATTATTGTTTTTAATGACTGAAATTTTGGAAAGAATGTTATTCATTCTCCATCATTTTTAGATCCTTTCAATTGCATTCTCCGCACTGCTTCCTCTTTTCTAATTTCACTCTCAACCTGAGCCCTGGAATCCGCTATTTCGAACATTACTTCAGAGACGTCGGGGAGGCTGTTAGGGCTGTCTTAGCCTTCTTCTCGTCTTGCCGAAAAACCGGCCTAGGTCGAAATGTAGCGAGTTGCTACGTGGGCTCGAACCCGGCACCTCCGGATTCCAAGACCAGCGCGCTACCCACTCGGCCAACCATTATTATCACTTCTACTATCATTTCGAGTATCGCATCGGTAACCAGTGAGGTATATGTATAGTATGGGATTGGAAAATGACAATAAATAAAACGTGCCAAATGCTCTCAGGAGACCTATTATGTAACTTTTATCACGATACCACAAATCGTTACAGTGGTAACGTGATCAGCGATATAGTGGTGGGGATCTTCCGTGGCATTGTTTACATACAACCTCCAATATCACTCCAGTATCTTCTTATGAGTTATAACTGTTGTTTGCTGATATTGGAAAACAGAAGAACTGCATAAAATAGCACTATCACGATATCGCCTGCTTGCATGCAAGTTGCAGGTGGTATCTTTATCACTTTATCACCCTCTTTTATCACGTTAGCACCGTAACACTCTTTCCCAATACTGTGATATATGGTACCTATCTAAGTTATCACAATAGTGGTATCGTGATAAAAGTTTCATAATAGGTCTCCAGGAGGGAAGAAGCCAAAATTATCAGTGAACTGATGATGATGAGTATTTACACTGCATGCAGACAAAATATCACGACTTTTCATGATACTTTTCTTTTTCATTTTAATCATGGCGTTATCGGCAAAACTCCATATCGCTCTCTCTTTGCTCATCTTGAATATTGCATATGCAGCGGAGTAGTTCTTATCTTCTGAATCTCAGAAGCAGGCATACTTCCTCAAACAACTTGATTCAAAGTATCTCCCCTGGTCTGTACGTAGCTCCAGTGGGACACTATAATGTGTGATCCAATTCTCTATCAGCGTCCTGGCCACTACTTCTGCATCCTGTGTTAGCATTGGGTATACTTCAGGCCATTTACTGAAGTCATCACTTACACATAGTACATACTGGTTTCCAGCATCCAAGAATGGGAATGGTCTTGCAATATCCAATGCGACCTGTTCAAATGGATATCTGATGTTGTACTTCTGCATCCTCCCGCGAGACCGAGTTTGTGGCTCTTTCACTGCAGTATAAGTGGTGCAGCGGCCCCACCAGTCTTCCACATCTTCCTTGCATGTCGGCCAGTAGAAGCGCTCTTGAATCATCACTAGGGTTTTTGCGGTGTCCAGATGCCCTCCAGACACTTGGTCATGTATACCATGTAGGATTTCCAGAAACTTCTCTTCCATGGAACAATGGTCTGGATTCGCACTGTCGTGTCATCTTCCAACCCCCAAAAGCGCACACTAGAATACCGTCACTAATACGCAGCGAGTCCCACTGAACCTACAGAGCTTTCAACTCTCGTGACTGATCTGAAATTTCCTGCCACAGTGGTCTTTCGCCTGCTTGCTTGGCTCGCAAAATCCGAGCAACAACGTCATCCTCCAGCTGATCTTTCTTCAGGGCATCTCTAGACTGTAGCAATACCCGCTTAACGGGCGCGAGTTTCTTCTTCTCCAGTCGCTGACAAAACCGGCAGTCTGCTGGGCACGGTCGCCTCGAGAGTCCATCCGCATTTCCATGGCTTTTACCTTTCTGGAACTGTATTTTGCAGGAATACTCCTGCAGCTGCTGAAGCCACCTGGCGATATGTCCTTCCAGATATTTGAAGGACAGGAGCCACTGTAATGCCGAATGGTCAGCCCAGAGAATAAATTTTTGGCAATACAGATACTCATGGAACTGGCGCAAAATCTTGACCACAGCAAGTAACTCTCTCCTAATGATACAGTAGTTCCACTCAAGCCGTGAATGACACTTGCTGTAGTAAGCAATGACGCGCTCATTCCCATCTTCCCGCTGGGCAAGTACACCTCCAATGGCTGTGTCCCTGGCATCTGTGTCCACAATGAACGGCTGCTCCGGCTTTGGGAAAGCCAAGACTGGAGCGGTACACAACAGCTTCTTTAACTTCTCAAAGGCTTCTGTGCACTGGTCAGTCCAGACAAATTCCCGGCGATCTTCCATTAGCTGATGCAGCAGTCGGGCAATACCAGCAAAATCTCGGATGTACCTTTGGTAATATGAACAGAATCTGAGAAAGCTCCTGGTCTGCCGCTTGTCCACTGGAACTGGCCACTTTTCCACTACAGGTAGCTTATCTGGATTCCTTCCTTGGAGATGACATGGCCCAAAAATCGTACCTTCTTCTGGGCCAGAGCTTCAACCCGGCATTCTTGAACCTGGAGAACACCTGTCTGGCTTCATCTAGGTGTTGCTGCAGAGTGGATCCTCCGAAGATGGCCATATCATCGAGGTACACTAGACAGATCTTGCCTAGTACGCCTCGCAGGACTGTCTTCATCAAACGCTCAAATGGAACTGGCGCATTACACAGTCCAAAGGGCATCACTGTGTACTGCCAGAGTCTGGACCCAGCTGAGAACGCTGTCTTCTCTTTATCCTCTGGATGGAGGATCAATTGCTGGAACCACCCTTCAAATTCACTGTGGTATACCACTCGCTTCCACTTAGTAGATCCAGTGTGTTGTCAATCCGCGGCAATGGGTAACTGTCTTTCCAAGTCACATCATTCAGCCGACTATAATCCACACACAACAGTGTTGTACCATTCCTCTTTAGTACCAGCACAATGAAGGATGTCCATGGACTTGAAGATGGCTTGATAACACCCTGTCTGTGCAGATCCGTGATCATTTGGTTGACTTCCTCTTGTCTTGCCAACGGGACTCTCCATGAGCGCTGCGTAGTAGGCGGACTGTCCCCAGTATCAATCAGATGTTGCACCAATTCTGTCCAGCCATAATTGTCGCTGTTCTTGGCAAAGATCTTCCTGAAATCCTTCAGAAGAGCCTCCGTCGCCTTCCTCTGTGACCGCTTCCACTTCTGACACCAATGTAACGGAATTCGTACCGAAAACCGCACAAAAACACGTAATAACGACTTTAATTTTACACTAATACAGCACAACATAAAACAGTAGCTAAATCGCTTTGAAAACGCACGATTTATCGCATACAAAACTAGACCATACGGCGACGGCCAGCGGCTTTTTATACCCCGGCGTTATCGGCGAAACTCCTTATCGCTCTCGTTATTGATCTTCCATTCTGTTGCTTGAAACAAGTCGATCGTTTTTCACTTATCTCAAATGAACGGGAGTGTTCGCCACAAAGTAATAATTATTCTTAATGTGGAAATCTTGACTCCATTCGGGCAGTTCTAATCCAGATACAAGAAAAATTGCTAATGATTTTTTAAGGGAAATTTAATGTACAATCTATTGAAAAAAAAAAACAACAACAACAACAACAACAAAAAAACAGGTAGCTTTAGAGGGCAAGTTTCGCGGGAAATTGAAAAGATGTGAATATTTTCTGATATAATTTGTATTAAAATTAATTTTATGAATACCCTGTTGAACCGATTCTGACCATTTTTTGTGGGGTTCCCACAACTGCCCTCTACTGTTACCTGCAGGTACTATTTTTCCGTCTATCTCCAGTCGTGAGAAGAAAAATAAAATTCAAAGGTAGAAAACTTTTCAAAATTATACCATAACTCAGTCCCTTGAAAATCAAGAGTATGCAAACATATCCACATAGTATCGGGGTAGGTTGCCTACTTACCCGATGAAAGGGGGTTATTGCAATAGAGACACCCTATAGAATGGTAAGGGAAGGTTCACTGGTGATGATTCACAATAAAAAAAGTTGCGAGCGCTCCAACGGAGACTTATTGAACCTTGAAAAAACTGATCAAAATTCGATATCTACATAGATCAACATTTGGTACTTTACCCTAATTTTTCAAGGAGGATAGCCCTACCTTTCTTTCAGCGAAGGCTGTCGCCTATTCTGCTCCCTACACAATTACCGCCACTGCTTTAATTCCACCACTCAAGTCCTTAACGCTTTTTTTTCGAAATCACTATTACGCTCACGATTGCTGGTATTGGAAGGTTTCATATTATTTGATACTTGAGGATGGGAGGCAATGTAATACAAATGGTCCGCGCTCCACAGTCAACCCTTACTGTGAAAACAACCATAGTCTGTTTTAATTTTTTGACTTAAATAATAGGCATGCAAAGACATTACGGCTCATTTTATGGAGTCATTATCTGAAAATGAAAACACGCAGGTATTTTATCCATCTGAGCAGTGGATACAGCTCAATCCGTCATTTAAGTCAAAAAATCAAAACTAACTGCGGTTGTACAATCAAAGTTTAATTCATAATTTTTAATTTTACCTGCCACCATAACACAACATTATGCTCTTACAGAATTTCCTATCGCAAGAAATTTGGTAAATACTTTTGCAATCACGCATACATTTGATACTTCATTTTCCGGTGGAAGGGGAGGGGGCAAAGACTTCGCTTCGGGTCAGATATTTTTCTACTGCTCTGACTGAGTGTCTTGAGCACTTTGAATGAGTTTTAAGAATTCATAAGAGATTTTTAATGATTTTTAACGAGCATTAAAAGAACGGTAAGCTACAGGGCCTAAGGTAACATTAAGTCCACCCAGAGTGGCGTATTCAATTTTTTTCCATCGACTGATAATACACCCGAAAGTTAATTTATCGTAAGCTATACTTTTTTTTTATTTTTTATTTGCGTAGAATTCTCTCGTTACTCGAGCAACCGAGACGATTTGATTCCTCGGATATTTTCACGCTACCCCGAATGCTCCAAACTTACCCCAAACTTTGGCAATAATTTTCGCAATTTCTTTTTCTATTTAAACGCCGTAAGTCACCGTGCTTTTTTCTGTTTATAATTTTAATTTGCGTTACCTTCCCACTCATTTCTAACGTTAGATACGTTTTTTCCTTCTTTTTTATGTTTGGTATTTAATAAGAAAGTTACACCACGGACTGCAAACGTTAACTAAACTTAAAGACGACGTAAATTCGTAAAACGCAATTTATTATCGTATAAACTTGCAAAATAGCGAAATTTATTTTCCTCATTACTACGTCATTTAGAAAATATTACGCTTTCAACCGGTAGCATAAATCTGTATCTTCGTGCTTTTTTGTTTTAGAAGTATTACAGCAGAAAAAATGGTAGATGATGGAACAAAACAAAATATAGCGATAAAAAGATATAAAAAATTCAGAATAATTGGATGATAATTCTATCGGATTAAAGCTCTGATATTTGATGTAGCGTGGCGAATGTTCTCGAATATTCGAGAGAAATGAAGAATGATCGACAATGTTCTTGTAACTGCATAGAAGAGTGATAAAGAATAAAATTCCAGTAGAATTATCCAAAATATTAACGAATAAATTCGATATTTGTAGTAGTTCTGAAATTTGGTACGGTTGGTCAGTTGGGCATATTATATGCCATACTGATTTTTCCCGAGTATTCGAGTTGTGGCTTCATCCCTGGAGAATGAAGTAATCCATCAAATTCGGAAATTCCACGGTAAGTTAACAAATACTGGTCTCATAAAAAGATATTTCAAACAAAAATAAATCCTTGCGCGATTTCACTCGAGAAATGTTCTTCAAGATTTTTTTCTCACTGCCCTAAAAACGCCGTTATGGGGGGGGGGGTATATATAATATAGGCCTTATGGGAGAAATCGCGCAGACGCCGCGCTGAAGTTAAAGAGTCTGGCGCAGAGGGCGATCCGCGAGCGGGAGTTCTGCGCGGCGGTCAGCCTTGACTTCAAGAACGCGTTCAACTCCATTCCGTTTACGCGTATCATGGAGGCGTTGGAGTTGGCGCGGGTACCTGGTTACTTCGTGCGCATCATCAGGAGCTACTTGGACGGCCGCCGGATAGAGATGGAGTCGGCGGTCGGACCAATCACCGAGGAGATGACCTGCGGCGTTTCTCAGGGATCAGTACTCGGACCTACCTTGTGGAACGTCGCCTTCAACGGGATGCTGAGGCTGGCACCACCACCAGGCGTTAAGCTGATCTGCTACGCCGACGACACGCTGGTGGTGTGCCAAGCCGAGTCGACAGCAGAGGTCACGCGACGAGTTAACCAGGCGTTAGAGATGCTGACTCACTGGGTCCAGTCGGCAAGGCTGTGCTTAGCCGTACAGAAGACGGAAGCTGTGTTGTTCACGACGCGACGCAAGTACAGCCCACCCACCTTTGTCCAAAAAGGTGTGGAGATTGGGCTCTGTACGGCCCTGAAGTACCTGGGGCTGTGGTTCGACAGGAAGTTGCAGTTCCGAGAGCACTTCCGACAGGCAGCTGAGAAGGCGGATCGAGTAGCTGGACAGCTGTCCCGTCTGATGTCGAATTTAGGGGGACCGAGGGAGAAGCGAAGAAAGATGTACGTCAGCGTCATCATGTCGATCCTTCTATACGGGGCGTTAGTATTTGCCGATGCCATCAAGATTCCATACAGAAGAGCGGAGAAGGAGAAAATTCGGCGAAAAGTCGCGATGAGGAGTGTCAGTGCGTACCGCACTCTTTCTTCGGAGGCAGTAGGCGTGTTAGCGTGTATACCGCTGATCGAACTCAAGATCGGCGAGATAGCTGAGGTATACGGTGCGAAGAAGAAAGCGAAGATGAAACTGGAAGCACTTCGGGTCATGCGAGTCATCCAGCAGAACACGCTTCGGAAGTGGAAGGACGCGCTCGCCTATTCGACCAAGGAGCGCTGATACGCGACCTCGATGGATGGGCAGGAAGATCGCACGGAGAGCTGAACTTCCAACCTGACTCAAGAGCTGAGCGGCCACGGGAGCTTCGGCACGTACCAACATCGGATGGCGATAGCGCCGAGCCCGGCCCGCGTGCGCGCACTGTGATCGAGGGGCGGAGGACACACCTTGGCACACCCTGTTCGAGTGTGAGGCCTAGGAGCCGGAGAGGCACTGAACGGCCACAACAACGATCGATCCCTACGGTAGAAGCGACGACGACGACGGCGTGATCAGCCGTCTCGCGCCAGACACCCTGGTTCTGGAGATAATGAAAAACCGAAACAGTTGGAACCAGGTGTCGGCCATTGTCTCGGCCATCATGAAGATGAAGATGCAGACGGAGTAGCGGTGACGAACTAAGCTTGGCTCACATCATCTAACAGGACAACTCTGTACCGGAGAGCAGCTGCAGCTGCGCTGCGGACCCCCGGCAGGGCTCCCCCGTCGTCGTCACCTGCCTACGTCAACACATGGACTAAGATGAGGAGGTGAGGAGTGAGTAAAGAGGCAGCGCGTCCGGCTGTGGGGGACCTGAATTCCAGGCGAGCGCTCGGGGAGCGCGGACCTCGGTCAGTAGGAAACCCCACGGCCCTTGCAGGACGCGCGCACCGGTTGCGGCCCGGCCCAAAAGCATGCCTCCAGCCACTGATGCGATATCGAAAAGGTATTTTCCGGGTGCGGTGTCATAGGGGCCACTTTGGCATGCGTGCACCGCCATACGTCCCACCACACCAGTACCTGAGGGACAATACATCCCATCGAATAATCCTCCTAGGACATATTGTCTCATCCACTATGGGGGGGGGGGGTACAAAAAATTAAGTCTAACGAAGTTTGTGTTCTTGGGAGCTTACTGAACAAATTTCAAGATGGGCAGGACGATCGCATGGAAAGCAGAACTTTCACCTAACTCAAGTCCTGAGCGGCCACGAGTGCTTCGGCACGTACCTACATGGGATGTCGATAGCGCCGAACCCCGTGTGCGCGCACTGTGATCGAGGGGTGGAGGACACACCTTAGCACACCCTGTTCAAGTGTGAGGCCCGGGAGCAGGACTCGCTCCGGACACCCTATGAAGATGATGAAGAGCGGAAGCAGTTGGAACCGGGTGTCGGCCTTTGTCTCGGTCATCATGGAGAAGAAGATGCAGACGGAGTGGTCGAGGCAGAGGGCCGGCGATTTACTAAGCTCGGCCCTCACCATCGAACAGGACAACTCTGTACCATCCTAATAGAGCTGCTGAGCTGCACTGCGGACCCCCGACAAGGCTCCCGCGTCGTCACCACCTGCCTGGGTCGGCACACGGACCAAGAGGAGGAGGTGAGGGGTAAGTGAAGTGGCAGCGCGTCCGGCTGTCGGGGACCTGAATTCCAGGCGAGTGCTCAAGGCGCACGGACCTCGGTTACTAGGGAACCCCACGGTGGTCGTTGCAGAACGCGCGCACCGGTTGCTGCACGGCGAAGTGGGGGCTCGGGCCCGACCCTACAGCGTCCCTCCGGCCGCCGATGCGATCTCGAAAGAGTAGTTTCCGGGGCCGGGGGTGCGATGTCATAGGTAACAGTTTGGCATGCGTGCATCGCCATACGTTCCACCACACCATGGGAAAAATCGCAAAATTTCTGACATTTTTCCAAGAACACGAAGTTTTGTAGACAGCGAGGGCGCAAATTATTTATTTTCAGACCCGTTCTCTACCATCGCCTCTATTTATACTAGAAATTTTTCCTTCCCTTTTCCAGTCCTGAAAAACCATTCTTTGAACTTGATATTTTTCTTTGTTTTAACAAATTCTAGAATGGCTTTAGGGTTAAAAACGTTTGAAACTTTAATTAACTCTTACCACCAAATCAAAGTACCGTCAGTGGAGGTTTCAAATTCAATTTTGGCGATGGTTTCGCTGTAAATTCAGAATTATGACCTCCAGAGAGACAGGGGGTTTAATACCTATTATCATAAAATACAATATGGATGTCCTATTATAGGTTTCAAGAATTAACAAACTGTGGGGCCTGCGGAGGGGGAGAGAGCTGCGAACTGAAGATGCAATAAACGTAATATGGGTGTCATTTTTTAGGTTTTGAAGATCGCTGAATTCGTTTTTGACGATACTCTTCTACCCTAACTTGCAAATGGCAGCATCTGAGAAGGGAGGGGTGCACTGTTGATGATATTTACAATCAGATTTTTTTGATTTTTTTTTTTTCACACTTTTATTTGGGACTGCATGGTACATTGCATTTACCAAATCCTAAAAATATAAGTAAGACTAACTTTTGTGAAAATTTTCAAAACAAACTAAAAAATTTAAACTAGAATATATAGGTATATATGGAGCTAGTAGACCAGATCCGCTGGGTGTAAACGTGCCAATCGCCGGGCAGTGTGAGTGGTGTCCAGGAGTATGATTGCCTCGAGATTTGGATGATTGTGAAGACGTACGCTGTATGCACCGGCTTTCTGCTTAATTGTTTCAGCAATTGGGGGAAGCTTGAGGTCGTTTCTCAACTGTTCGTTGGTCATGTACCACGGGGCACCAGTGGCAGTACGCATGTATTTATCCTGGAATCTTTCTATTACCAGCTGGTTGGATTTTGCTGTTGTGCCCCACAGCTCGCATCCGTAGGACCAGGAGGGGCGAAAGATGGCTGTGTAGATTTGCATTTTGGCTTCTAATTTGAGCGAGGATTTAGGTCATATTAGCCAAAAGTATTTGCGAAGAAGCAGGTTTAGTAGATTCCTTTTCGACCGGATATGCTCCTGCCAGTTCAGCTTACTGTCCAGGTGAAGCCCAAGATACCTGGCCGAGTTTGAGATGGGTACTGGCTTGCTCATGATTGTAACTGGGATAATACCATGTGGGCGGAGAGCAAAATCCACACGAACAGACTTTTGCTCATTTATTTTTATTTTCCATCGGTTGGCCCATGCGGAGATTTCATCAACAGCATTTTGGAGGATCTCAATTGCATCAGAGTAGTTCCGGTGGCTGGCTAGAACACATGAGTCATCGGCGAAGAGAGCAGTGGTAGTGTTTGGAGAAACTGGAATGTCGTATGTGTAGAGTAAGAATAAGTTCGGACCCAGGACACTGCCCTGTGGGACGCCTGCGCAAATGTTGGTCCAACGTGACCAAGAGTTTCCAATATGAACTCTAAAATAACGGTCAGAAAGATATGATCCAATCAGGTTGCAGAGCGGGTGAGGGAGAAGGAGTGATAGTTTATACAGGAGGCCAGCGTGCCGTACTTTATCGAACGCTGCACTTACATCTAGGAACACTGCCGGGGCATATTCCTTATTTTCGAGGGAGTTGGTAATATGTTGAACCACTCTGTGTATTTGCTCGATAGTAGCATGTTTTACTCGAAACCCAAATTGGATGTCAGGAGTAAGGCTTTTCTGGTATATAACAGCATTCAGCCTGGCACGAACTATTTTCTCAAACAGCTTTGATATAATTGGCAATAATGAAATGGGTCGATAACTCCCTGGTTCTTCCGCAGGTTTATCTGGCTTGCATATGACTATCATTTTGGCTTTCTTCCACACAATAGGTACATGGCATAGTCGTAGTGCTGCATTAAATAGCTGTGTGACCAGAACACGATGCCTTTGCGCGGTAGTTCCTTGTATACAATGGGAGGAATAGAATCTGGTCCTGGCGATTTACGGTCTTTGAGTTTATAGATAAGTTGCGCTACTTCAAGAGTTGAGCAGTGTTTGATGCGGCCGCTGCTTGGTTGTAGTGGCTCTGGAGTTATATCCGTGTACGTTTCGTTTGTCTGGAAGACACGTTCAAAATATGCGGCCAGTAGTTCGGCTCTCTCTTGATCAGAAGATGCCCAGTTACCACTATGGGTACGTAAGGGTGGCATGCGGATAGGTGGGCGTCGGATATTTTTTGATGCCCTCCAGAGCGAGTAGTTGGCTTCTTTGGTAGGAGCTAATTCGGATAGGAAAGATTGGAAAGAATCACTTTTCCAGTTTCGAATAGCCGTAGTTGTGTTTCGGCTGATTTTATTAAAAGCTCTTTTGGTTGAAGAACATCTGTCTCTTTGCCATGCCTTTCGAGCGTGCCTTCGTTGCTTGATCATGCGTAGGATGTGGGTAGGGAAAATTACTGGTTCGCTTGGTGGATTTCATTTCATAGGTTTTGGAGATCGATGAACTCATTTCCAACCATATTCTAGGCCTAATTTGCAAATCGTGGCATCTGGAGGGGAAGCGGGTTTACTGCTTATGATATACTATACAACTAGACGCTTTCTGTATAACATTTCGTAGGTTTTGGAGGTAGCTGATCTCATTTTCGGTCATATTTCGACCCTAGCCTGCAAACTGCGGCATCGGAGCGAGCAGGGGGTTCACTGATGATATTTACAACCAAATGCTTTACGGATATCATTTCGTAAGTTTTGAAGATCGTTGAACTCATTTCCGGCCATATTTTAAGCCTAAACTCCACACTACGGCATCTTTAGGGGGGGGGGAGAGGTCCACTGCTAATGATATTCACAACTAGATGCTTTATGTACATCATTCCGTACGTTTTGGAGGTCGCTGATATCGTTTAATCCTAAATTGCAGATTGCGGGATCCACAAAGCATGAAGACACGTAGAAACAAGCAGACAGCGATAAAACGTGAATTATTCTTTCAGTACCGATTCACGTGTCAATATTCTCTTGGGGTCTACTGTTAGTTATTCGGCGCAATATCTCCCGCTCCTACCGAGTGTTCTCGAGTTTGCGCGAGGGGTTTTCTCTAATTTTACTCTGAACCCGAGCTCTGGAATCCGCCCTTTCGAGCATTACTTCAGAGACGTCGAGGAGGCTGTTAAGGCTATCTTAGCCCTCTTCTCGTCTTGCCAAAAAACCGGCCTAGGTCGAAATGTAGCGAGTTGCTACGCGGACTCGAACCCGGGACCTTTGGATTCCGAGACCAGCGCGCTATACTATCCACTCGGTCAACCAGACCCCCGAGGGTTAGAAAGTTCCCAAAGACGAGTCGCGGTGCAGCAGAAAATATTTGTTGGTATATTTTTCTTCCTTATCACTAGAGGCCGGATTTTTGGGCATGTTTAATCAGGTAATTTGGCGCTATAAAGTCAAAATTTGGCATTTTCCGGCAGAAATAAGTAAAATTGCAAGAAAATAGAATTTACGACTAAACGATGTACATAGAACTGACTGTATGAGAATCGTGACCTATAGCGAGACAGTAACAACAAGCTATTCAGACTGGGCAATCAACAACAACAACGATACAATGCTAATTTTACGTGAAAAAGGAAATCATTCGGATTTCGATTAAAATGAGCTCATCTGAAAGGAAATTTTATTTGCTACAAGGCATGTTCTTTTCAATTTTCCGTTAACCGCATTCATTCTCGAGATATTTTGAAAAAACCATAAAATTGCCATAAACTGCTGCGCTGAACTCCCCCTTTTCAACCCTGTTTCCTTATCACTTTTTCTTCGATCGATGCTAGCAAACCTAAAATTTGTCCGGGCCCCATTATCAGATAACTCATGAGATCATGACTCAGCCGATGTTAGTGCGAAATTAAAGTTTAACTTTTTTTTTTTCTTGCTCCTTCTTTTCTTTCGCATTTTTAGAATTTTTCGGCGCTATTTAGCATTTATACTCGTTGTTGGCATTTATTCCATTTTTGGCATTCTTTGGCACAATAAAATTTCTTTACCAGGCTCCTTACCCCTTGAAACATGCTTGTATTTGGTTCTTATGCCTCCCGCTCTTCCGGAAATGATTTGACAAATACCCGCGAGACCGATCCCTACTTATCACTTTTATTGAGCGACAGTGACGTAACGATATGAGGAGAGGGTAAGAACCCATCTCCGGACCAGTTGAGAAAAACTTCGCACAAATTTTTTTCAAAATAATCGAAAATAGATCACTCGCTTCACTCGCGATTGACCTTTCGGATATTTTTCAGAAGTTAACTCCCTCCCCGACAGCCTAGCTATGCCCCTGCTTGGCGGGCTCGATTTGCAATTACAAAATCAGTCCGAATGTAACGTATAGTTAAATATTTAATTTCATTTACCGTGCATGGATAATCTGATTAAACAATTTTAATGAGTCTAGTCTGGCGTTATATTTTCTTGAACGATAAATCAAAAACTCAACTTGTCTATACTACAATAGTAACGCTCAAATACTTTTAGTACAACAGATATGTACTAGCAAACGTTATACACATTTGTTCATTATTTTGAATGATCATTTAGCGATCAGAGAAGTCAAAATAACAAAAAAAAAAAGAAAAAAAAAGAGGATCAAATTTGGATTTGGGAGCCCTACTATTTGGACTGACAATATTTAATTCTCGAAATTACTGATCCAAAAAAATATAGGAAAGGGGGCAAACCTCCTCTCACCTCAGATTAATCATTTTAAACAAAAATATTGGCAAAATCCAACACCTGTAATCAGGACCGTATCCAGAATTTATCTTCTGGGAGGTCGTACACATAATTGAAGACCGTATAATTTCCCAAACCAGTTGAGTCTATTTTTGAAGAAATCGCAAAACTAGCGTTCTTAGACATTACGGACGTGCCTCCATCAACAGCTGCAAGAATTTAAATCTGTTAGCATTTTATATGCTTTTACTATTGGGTATATTTCAGCGAAACCCGTAACGAATGACTGGCTGGCTGTGTTGGCTGGCAACGGAACTAGTGCTCGCAGGCTGGTACAAGGAACGTGATGCTGGTATGGGAATACATGCTGATACAAGGAGTGTGGTACTCGCAGGTAAATGAAGTGTTAAGTCAGTCAGTCAGTCCCGTTGTGTGCCACAGTAAAGACATAAAAATGTCAAAACGATTTCCATGGAAATTATAATTCCTTTTCGTTCCTCCTCAAATGTAATGTATTTTGTGTTGGTGTTATACCCGTGGCTGGAATGTACCAAAGTAAAGACAAGAAAATGTTAAGATAAATTTCCATGGAAATGATTATTTCATTCTTCCTCAAATGTAACCTATAACGCGGGAAACGTCACGGGTGAAAATAACGTGTTTTTAGTTTATGTGCCAAAGTAAAGACATGAAAATGTCAATAATGAAATATTGAATACAACTCGACATCCCTGCGTTTCGCTTATTATTGTAGCAGTGAACTCCCTTCCTGCCCCCTCAGATGCCGCAGTTTGCAAGTTAGAGTCGAAATATGGTCGGAAATGAGTTCAGTGACCTTCAAAACCTACGTAATGATATCCATAAGGTATCTAGTTGTAAACAATCAGAAATGAACCCCCTCCCCCACCTATCAGATACCACAATTTGCAAGTTACGGCCGAAATATAATCAGAAACGAGTCAATGACCTTCAAAACCTAAGTAATTATACCATATTGCGTTTATTAGTATTTTTAGTTCACAGCCCCTACCTTACCCATCGACATCACAATTTATTAATTAGAGTCAAATAGCCATCAAAATATGAGTTTAATGACCCTTAAAACCTATAGAAGAACATCTATATTGTATTTTATGAAAATATTGAACCGCCATTCCCCTCCACATGCCACAATTTTGAACTTACAACAAAACCGACATCAAAATTCGGCGACTTTGAAACCTTCACTATCACGATACTCTAATTCGGTGATACGAGCTAATGAAAGTTTCAGAAGTTCTACCACTAAAATCATAGTACAAATATTGTTAAAAGACGGAAAAACAAGGAGTTCTGTGTGCGGTTCTCCAGGACTGGAGGAGGGGAACGAAAAAATTCCCGGGATGAGAGAGGGGAAATAGAGAAACAGGTCCGGGGTAGTTTGCACCTTCGCTGTTTACAAAACTTGGTGGCTGTCGTGAGGTCGCTGAGCCTCTTGGGCTCCTGTCGGTTGTTGTAGTGGATCGACGTGAAATCAGGGAGCTCCACAGCGTGGGCCTCGAGGCTGTCGGTTAGCAAGCCCCAAGTCAACGGTCCTCGGCCTGATAAATGAGTTGGCCGAGTCGAGTTTAGAATGTACAAGTTTTATTTAGCAAGTAGTACAGTTCAACACTTTAGCCGGATTGGCGTCTGGATGACGTTTAGTCTGATGTCGTACGAGAAATATGCCTTATGGAATTTGCGAATGTGTATGAGTGCATTTCTCGTCACGACAGAGGCATTGGAAAAATGGTAAAAATTTAGCGATTTCTCTAGGGACGTACCGGTAGGGGGCGAGGGGAGGAGTTTTTCACTCAGCAATTGGAAAAATTTACCATTTTAGTCAGGCTAGTTGGAAAAGTCCAACAAGTTCAAAAGTGTTTTCTTTTTTTTTGCTTCGATACGTGGGGATTTTGAGTTGAGTCCGTTGGGACTTTCACAGTTTACCCCCCCCCCCCCCCGAGGAAAAACTCTTTGGTACGCCCATGGATTTCTCCCAAAAGGCCTATGTTAATGCATGGCAGTGTAATGGGTCGCTTTCAATCCCCTCATAACGGCATTTCTATGGCAGTTAGAAAAAAATATGAAAGAACTCTTCTCAAGCGAAATCGCGTGAAGAACATTCTTTGTTTGAAACATTGTTTGATGAAACCAATATTTGTTGACTACCCAGGAATTTTCGAATTTAGTGGACTAATTCTTTTTTTTTGGGTGGGGGGGGGGCACAACTCATGGATACTTTGAGGAAATCTGTAGGTATACTGTGTAATATGCCCAGCTGATCATCTACTTCAAATTTCGAAATTATGCATTTTTGCATATATTTTTCCTAATCCTACTAGACACAGATAAATTCGCCGACAACGTCAGGGCATATAAAGGCTATTGACTACCTCGGGTGTCTAGTTTTGAATGCGATAATTGTTTGCGAATTAACAGCAATATTATTAACTCTTGTTTTAGTTGTGTTGAGTGGAATAAACGTAGTTATTCCGTTAATCTCGTGTTTTCTGGGCAAATATCGTTACAGCAGATTAAAAGCTTTTAACTTTTTATATATATAAAAAAAAACAAAAAAAAAACTATAATTCCGATTACGAGATACTTTCACAGAAGTAATAATGCAGATCTCCGATAACGAAGCTCAGTGAAAAGTTTACCCGAGTCGAGTCATCGACGGGTAGACTTCCTCTCTTCCTCGCGTGCTCTCTCGTTGCGAAGGAAAATTCAAATGGAAAACAGAACTTTGGCTGTTAACATTTCCCAAAACTTTAATGGTTTGTTGGTTTTAATCGATATAAAACTGTTTCTTCTCGGTATTTTTTGAATTCCGTTATTTTTAAAGTGGCCGAGCAACTTGATAATCAGACATTTCGGAATTATTTTTCTGCACCCGAAGAGAGAAAAAAAGTACAAGTATTGTTTTACTTTATACATAACAACGTATCTCACTGACGTTTTTCCCAGGAATGCAAACGAAATGTTACATCAGCATTCAATCGAAACTTTTATTCAGTTGAAATGTACCTACCGATAATTTTTTTCTCAATTTTGGCCCGAACTCTCGGAACATGAAAATTAGTTTCCTGACAGAAATGTTGAGAAGTAGGACTTAAAAGATGACGAGAACACTAATATACTTTTTCGGAGCGCTCGTTTAAGAAAAACTTGGGTGAATTTCATGCTTCTAAATACGTTGCCGGATAACCACTAAACAGGTTGTTTAGGGTGCCAGTAATGTTTTAAATTTTGAATTTTAACAATACCCAACGGATTATTGTTGCTTTTAGTGGAAAGGGAAACCACTGAAAATTTCAGTGCTATCGGATAGTAACGGTTAGCGCCTCGAGCCCCCCCCCCTCATTCTGAATCAGTTCACGTTCATTCAGGTAACTTTCATTACTACTGCCAGCAATTACTCATGTTTCGAATAGTA
Organism: Acanthococcus lagerstroemiae; assembly: GCA_031841125.1. NCBI lineage: Eukaryota > Metazoa > Arthropoda > Insecta > Hemiptera > Eriococcidae > Acanthococcus > Acanthococcus lagerstroemiae. Next base: position 19,730,222 of record CM063108.1, on the reverse strand, counting down.
GTGACTTCGTGCACATCTTATGGGAATCTTCAGCTTATACCTCTTCTGTTCCTTATTTTCTGTTTGTTTGTTGTTGTTGTTTTTTTGCCCAGTAGAGTCTTTTCCGTTTTTTGTGTCATTTTCCGTTTCCTTCTTTTGTTTATTTCCTCTAATCCTTTCCCCTCTTTTTCCTGCTACTTTTTGTTCTATATTTCCTTTCTTTCATTTTTTATTCCGTTTTTTCTGCCTCTTTTTCATCTAGTTCTGCATCTTTTTTTTTTTTTTTTTTTTTTACCATCTTCCCGTCTTTTTGTATGTTTTTATTTAATCACACAATGTCAGCCTATCTATAATTAACTAGCTTATTCACGTTTTTTGGTCATTTTTGACACTGTTTGAGGCAAATAGGAAAAAATTAATTTTTAAAAGCGCAGAACTTCAGACGACTGAAATACAATCAATTTATCATCATGTCATGATTCCTCCCTATAATTTCTGTGTTTCTTTTCTTTTTCCTTATTTGTTTCAATTTTCAAAGAAATTAACAGTTAAGAAATACAATTAGTACGTAAGTTTATGACAAGACAGATGATGATGATCTCATGTTTTTGTACCAAAATATGTCCTCATGTCTTCATGCTTCATGTTTATATGTCTCTATTTCTCACGTTTTCTGTCTACGTCTCATATCTTTACCACTTGTCTCTTAAATTTTTTCTCAGATTTATAATCGAAGAGAAGACAAACAAGTCTATAAGTTCCTGTTAGAGAGATGAGAGGAGGTCAAGTTTGTCATATCTGCATTCCCACAACAAATTAGGATGAAGACATAATAAAAAGACAACAAGACATAATACACACAAAACAAGAACATTACAAAGACATAATCAGACATGATAAGACACAGCAGGGTTAGTTATGTCTTAATATCTTATCAGTCGTAGTTTTTCTTTTTCGAATGGCAAGCTACAGCTTACAATAAATGGACTTTCTGAGTGGGGGCAAAGATTACAGACACAACCGAAAAGAATGGAAACGCAAACGAACAAACAAGACCATTTTTGGCTCAAGATTTTTAAAAAAAGGGTTCCAATTATTTGACCCTTTCCCCTCCAATTTTCCTCAAAAGGTTGAGAGCACAAACGAAAATAATGAAAGCACAGTCGAGTATAATAAACGAAACATAAACGACTGAAACCGATTGCATGCCCAATTTTAGATGTGAAGGAGGTGAGGGAGGAGGAGATGAGAAAGGTCGCGGGCTGAATGAATGTACGACAAAAATATCTTCAAGTGGCAAAGTTCAGTTTCTTTTCGCACGAAAGAATTCTTTTCTTCCAGTTCTTCCAAGAAGAAAAGGATAAAATGTCCACCAACTTCGGAATTTCAAATGGCAACATGTTGAAAAAACTATCAGAACAGGGTTTTTTTTAGTCACTGATTTCAAATTTTGCAGATTTTTGATTTGGCTCCGATTTGGATTCCAAAATTCAAATCCTACCATCAAAAAAATAATTGAAACTATTTCGACTTTAGGAAATCAAATCAACTACCAAAATTGATTTTTTTAAATGTCGTCATAAATTTTCAAGTATGCTCCAACTTTAACATCCGAAGTCGAAATTTTGCACTTGCGAGATGCCAAACTAGATTAATGTGGAAAATCGAAAAAATAATCGAAGGGGAATCCGGCTTCTGATCGCTGATTTCGTATCATTGCATTAAGATTTCTGATCGAACGTCGTATTTAGACTCGCAAATAGAATTTTACGAAAAAAAGAAAGACGATGTTGCACTGTATTCTGACATTATAAGTCACTCAGGCCCGTTATCAGGAAGGAGCAAATGAAGGTATTGTCCCCCATCCTCCCACTGAGAAGAATTTTGTTCTCCTGCAAAGCAGAAAATCTATTGTTACCCCATCCCTCACTTGAATTAGCCTCTTCCTACAAGAAACATTAGTTAACATAATATGGACGTGGTTACTTTTCTTCGATAGCATTAATATTTAATTACTAAGTCAGAATTTTTGAGGTGTTCTCCTTACTTCCCCTCACGACAACAGAGCTCGCGACGCCCCTGAAAAAATCAAACTGAATATTGTAATAACGTTTTTATGCCGTTGATTTCAACGATTTCCATAGATTTTTGATAAAATCCTGATTTTTTCAGCCCTCAAATTTGGTATTTCACTTTTGAAAAGAACAAAACCGACTGGACACGGAAAATAGAGGTGTCAAAACAAAGGTCTTTCGGGTCATTTAGCCAGAATATCCCGACAGATGTTGCACTCAGGGGCTCGAAACCCAAAGTTTACAATGGAAAATAATAATTAGCTTTGCATTTAAAAAGTTATTTTTATATACATGGTCCAGATGTCAATGTCGAATGGAATACAAATCTATAAAAAACTGAACTTCTCCGTCTCCTCACAGCGAATTTGCAGACAACTTAAAATGGACAAAACCGACTGAACCTGAAAAAGCGATGAAGAAAAAAGAGATCTAGATTCAGGTTTTTAATCACTGATATGAATCATCACATCAAATTTTTGTTGTGAATTTCAACTTGGATCCTTAAAATTCAAATCTCACTTCAAAATTTTCTCAGTTCTTTAATTTTATATGAATTTCATTCTTTATGAGAGTACCTACAGTGTTAGAAAGATTGCGACAACAGGAATATAAAGCAGTAACGAAAACTTGAGAATTTTCCCTTTCGCCTCACAGTGAATTGAAAAATGACTCGAGATGGGTAAGATTGACTCGACCTCGAAAATTGAGAAAATATGAAAATTAGGGATTTTTGTGCGGATTCCAAATTATTGTAGAATATTCTTATTCAATCTCGTATAGGAACTTCTAAATCCTAATTTGACAACAGAAAATTCTGTTGTACTTGCGGGGATTTTTTCTTTTTTTTTCTATACACCTATTTAGTTTGAAATCTTTTGAGAGTAAATTGAAAATTTTTACTTCAGATGTCATTTTTGCACATACCGCTCATACGCTTGGGGTAAATTGAAATTTACAACAAAAAAATAATAATAAATAAATAAAAAGAAAGAAAGAAATTGCCCATACGACAGCTGGATAGGATGACAAAAAATTAGGATAATCAAAATTTCAAATTTAAGAAGCTGGAAGAAGTAATAAGTTGTTTTTATGGTTGCTGATTTTGAGAATATCTTTTTCACAAGGCTCCATTTGTGATAAAATCCACAAAAATGTCACGCTTCTTCGGTAAAATTTGATTCCGTGAGCGAGTTATGGAGATAATAAGTGACTAAAATCATTCCTATTTCGATAGTTTTTCATTTCTTTAAAATCAGTTGAATGTTTTCTACTTCAAGTTGTACTCTGCGACCCTCTGTGCGATCCATAATGAGAAATTTACAATTTTCCCCAACGATTTTGTGATTCTACTCCATACAAGCTTCATGACAACGTTCGTGAAGATGAATCATGCAAAAACTGTAAAATCGTTACTTTTATCATGAAGTTTGGATTTTTGGAGCTCAAGTTGGCGAGATCAAAATTTGCTGCCGAATTTCAAATAAGTATACAAAGGAAAGCTATTCTTAACAAGTACAATATATTTCATTTTTGACCTAGGGTCTGGCCGAAAGGGAGAGAACACCGAGATTTATTCAAAATATTAATATTTTACATCAGGGTCCTCAGTTCTTTTTTCTTAGAATGACTTTCCCTGTTTTATCCCGGTTTTTCAGACCAATTTTTCAAATTTTCCTTGACATCTTTTCAGTTAATATTGCACACACCTTTAAGTTATTACGCTTTACGCTGACATTTAATCATGAAAATTAGTGTACATTCTTTAATTCATATTATTCTTTAAAAGTTCCCAGATTTTAATCAAAATTATAGCAATTCACTGACTTTTTCCTGACTTTTCCCGGTTTTTCAGAAAGTGGCTACCCTGTTACTTGATAAGAATTTTCCAATGATGTGCTTTGATAATTTGTTTAATTGCTAAGTCAAGACAACTTCGTCCATTCAAAGTGTAAAATGGTCAGTGAAAGCAATTTTTTTCGACTTTGAAGGAAATGAGCGACCAGCGTATTTGTCCAGTCACATACCGTTTTATGTGAGTGAGCTCTCATTCTTACATTTTCATGTTGTAAGGGGTGAAATTTAAATTTGGAAGCCCGAACTGTATTACCGACTCACAACACTTTCCTCTACCCTGATACTTCGTTCAATTTTTTCAGCAGAATCAATATTTGTCCCATTAAAAAATAAAATCAAATTTGGATTTTAAATTGGTTTCGAATCAAGAGTTTGATTGAATCTTCGAATCAGCTACTCAAAAATTCTCAATTTTGATACTTTTTTCCGATAGATTTCCGCTTGAATTTCTAAAAATAGTAAATTACGTTCCCGCTCTATTTTATAGAAGTGAAATTTTTTTCTCCGAAATAAACTGAACCTTAACACTTGAAACTCCACGTCAATATAACTTCGTGATAAAGGAAGATCGGTATTTTCATTTCAAATCCTGTGTGATAAATAATGCGACCAACTGACCAAGTATACCAAATTTCAATTTCGTTATTATTTTCTCTAATTTTGGCCGAACTATGTATACTAACGATTAGCGTAGGCGTAATTATGGCGGAAAATTATTCGGTCAAACGGCCGCGAATCCATGAAGTTGTTTCAAATTCAAATTTCTTTTTCAACACGATTACAAAAAAGTGAGTTATCCGAGATTTTTACGGCGGTGTTTTCGCCACAGAGTGCAAATTTAGTTGACTGGCAATTTTAAACCGATGCTTTTTAATACGCCGAGTCAGGCCGTCTCGGGAATAATAATGTTTGCCGCGGACGAAGGGTACCGCGTATACGGTTCCAGGGGAGGGAATTAAATCTGAGCGAGAAAAAAAAAGGTGGAGATTAGAAAATAGTGCTGAAAGTTTTGTAAAATTCAAGCGCCGTGTAGAGGTCTGCTACCTTGTTATCAAAAGCCGCTAAAACTTTCGCACTAGATTTACGAGTTAGTGCAATTTTAACTGAAAGAAATGACTCAGTTGCTTGGCTGTTAAAGTTTTTATCTGCGCACTTGCATCTCTATAGAAAACACCGAAACTTCCCACGTGACCGCAAAGTTTTGCGGATAGGCGTCCGCAAGGTATACTGAAGTAGCTCTCTTTTCCAAGTTGTAACCAAGCGCTTATCTCTCAAATTATCTCCTTCCGGTCCCTCCGGTCGTTTTTGAGGACTTTAATAAGGAGACGATAAATTAACACTCTACAAAGTGCCCGTGTTCCGGGTTTGATTTTTTTTCCCTTCTTCTTCTTCTTCTTCACATTAACGCCAGCATTTTTCGAGTTTGTAATCCATCATAATCGAAAAGTCGGAGCACCACTGATACGGAAAATCCGCGCTAATATACGTGACTCCGTTATAATCTAAAGGATTAGATACAATAGGGGTTGATGTCAACAGGTTCGCAAAAAATCGAGGAGAATTTCTAGATTTAGAAAAATGAGGGCGTCATCAGTCACTTGAGGACGGTTACGAAAGAAGACGAAGTATACATACAAAAATATTGTTCCAAGACATAGCGTTTAAATGGATGGAAGACGTAGAAACGATTCAAGGTATTTCGGAAAGAATTTGTTTTTTAAAAATAAAGGTGGGCCAAAATACGAAAGCCTTAATTATTTCGGTGTACGCTCCAACGCTAGGGGCCGAAAAAGAAGAGCTGGATTAATGCTATGCGGATTTGGAGGAAACTCTGAGCAAACATAAAGAATATTATAAAACTTCCTCCTGGAAGACTGGAATGCCATTATTGGGGCTAGAGAAAACACATCGGAAAACATCGGGGAAATTGGCTTGAGTACGCGAAATTTCAACGGGGAAAGACTTTTGGATTTCTGCTCTAAAAACAATCGGTCAGTAGCAAACACGTTCTTTGGAAAAAAACAAGAAATTAAAATGAACATGGCAGTCTCCAGGCGGTAGATATAAAAACGAAATCGATCATTATATTGGTAAACGATATGTTAGTAGTGCAAAATGTTTCGACTCTGCCGGGCTTCAGCTTCAGTACTGATCATAGGCTTCGTAGGTGCACGATTCGCATTCCGAAAAGAGTAAAATACGAATCGGAAAAGAGAATCAGGGAAAGACAGAATTGTTCCTACATATGCAGTGGGCATATCTCAGGAGTCATTGAGTAAACGCCTGAAAAGAATTGATCGAGAATGGACACTAGGGTGTCCCTTATTTTACAAGTTTTCGCTAATTGATTAGAGTCACACTTAAATTTGTTCCAATGGACCTAGAAACTCGCCATATAAAATTTGAGCTCAATCTAAGGTCATTAACTCGTGCCGCTTTGACCTTGACGTTACGTGTAATACTGAGATTTTTAAAAAAACGGCGAATATCTCGGAACATATCAACTTTAGGACCAAAATGCATATAACATAAAATGTTTTCAGTTGAATTTCCTATAAAAAAGATTCTATAATAACCTTTATTTGAGAGTACATTACTGAGTGTTTTGCCGACACGCCGTGATTTTTTATTCTATTTATACCTATACATACATTTTGTTTCTGTACACGCTAGCGGTTATACCTTGAATGTACCCCCGGCCCATATTGGGCAAAGGTGTATCTCACCCTCTCCCATTCCTTTCGTTCCTGAGCAATTAATTGTTTGTTTTTTAGGAACAGATCTATCTCGTCATTCCGCCTAATTTTGGGTTTTCCTCTTTTCCTTTTTTTGTGTCCTAGAAATCAGAACGTGGTTTGGTATGCCTATCGGTGGGGAGGTAGCCTGGCTACGTGTCCCGCCCACCCCCATTTCAGATTCGAATGGTCTGCATCCAGTTTTTTATATTGGGCAGTGAGTAGTATAGAAAGGTATGATTCTGGACCGAGTTCACATTTCTGTAATTTACTGTTGAAGTGACATTTTTCTGAGTGAGTTCTGTTCTCTCTAAACCAAGTTCACATTTCTGTAAATTTACTGTTGAAAACATTTTTCTGAGTGAGTTCTGTTCTCTCTGAATCGAGCTCACATTTCTGTACATTCACTGTTGAAAACATTTTTCTGTGTAAGTATTGTTCTCTCTAAACCGAGTTCACATTTCTGTAATTTACTGTTGAAAACATTTTTCTGACTGAGTTCTGTATAATCCTAGACCGAGTTCATATTTCTGTGTAAGTATTGTTCTCTCTGAATCGAGTTCACCTCTCTGAGCATTCATTGTTGAAAACATTTTTCTGAGTGAGTTCTGTATAATCCTAGACCGAGTTCACATTTTTGTACATTCGATGTTGAAAACACATTTTTGTACATTCGCTGTTGAAAACACATTTGTGTGTAAGTTTTGTTCTCTGTAACCAAGTTCACATTTTTGTGTTGGTGTTAAAAGAATTGATATTGTAATATAAAGTGGTCGAGTTTCCATTTTTTATCAGACCACTTTTTTTTTCTAACTTGGATTTCAAATAATTTTTGTTTGAAATCTTAATACTAAAAAAAAAATAATAAAAATAAAAAAATAAAAATAATAAAAAAAATAGAAATCGAAAATTGATAACCTAGTTTAAAAAAAAATAATAAAAATAAAAAAATAAAAAAAATAAAAAAATAAAAATCGAAAATTGATAACCTAGTTTAAAAAAAAAAAAAAATATTATATATTATAAAATGGAAATGATTGAAAGTAAAAGCAATAACTTTAATTTTGATGACTCTACACATTGTGTATCTAAAAAGATACCATCAGTGAAAGTGATTAATCAAGAACCTGTAGGCTTCTGGATGTCTAATGAAAATTTGATGTCTTGTGAGTGGAGAAAAAGTTGCAACGAGTCATGTTCAGGTGCCAGCTGTGTAGAACATTTTGTAAATACAAAACCGCACACAATTGAGACTCGAGATGGATCAATTCAAGGTAGGATTATTGATAAAAATCGTATTTTAATCATTAGACGACAATTTAAACTTATCAGACTTTCTCGAGATGATTACTCTTTTGCTGGTTATTGGGTAAAAGGAGATACAGACTATATTTCAGCACGTAAGTATCTCTTAGTGTTTCTAGATGAAAAGAATCATCCACTACATAAAGAACCAATCCAGCTTACAGCTAGAGGTGTATTTCAGGTAGAATTTGATAAGAATTTATTAAAGTTTAGAAAAGAATTTAAAACAGTTTATAGTAAAACACGAGGTGTAATGTCAGATTTATGGTATTCTATGCTTGTGTTCTGTCCTACTTTTGTATCAAACGTAGTAGGTTCTTTAAAAAAGAGTAGAGCATGTTGTATTGAAAATTATATTGTTCCAACAGAATCTAATTTGAACTCTTTATGTGTAGGTAGAGATAAAGAAGTCTCAAAAATTGTTGAAGCTATGTTTAATGATTCTGAAAAATGGAAAGCTGAAAATAGTAAACCTTTCATAACCACATTAGTTTATTAAAGTTGTTATAATGTATTTTTATATGATTTTTCATATAAAAATAATAAAAATGGAAATGAATAACACTTTTAAAAATTATCATTGCGAATTAAAAAACATTGAATTCCTTAAATGTTTTAAATATATTAATATTTATTTGGAAACAGATCTATATAAATTTATGGAAAATATTGTTTATGACTTTATTCCTGAAAATAAAATTAAAGAATTTTATAAAGATTTAGAAAAAAAAGGCGAGAAAGAATTTGTAGAAGATATTAGAAAGACATTTAAATCTAAAGAACAAAAAGAAAATCAAAATATTTCAAGAAAAAATATTAATGATACAATGATAGAAAATTTTGCAATTAGAACGGGAAAAAGTAAAGAAGATATAAAAAAAATTAAAATGCTAATACTTTTAAAAAAAATAACTTAAAAAAATATTACATTTAAAAATGGAGAAATAGAAAATATAGATTATTAAGATTTCAAACAAAAATTATTTGAAATCCGTTGGAAAATGCGAAAAAACTCACGAGAAAATTTTGCAAAACCACTGCCCCCCGCGAACGCCCTGAATTTTTATTTGCATTTTTTTTTTGTCCGCGGGAGGCTGTGGAAACTCTGAGAGTTTTTTTTTTTTTTTCCACCAAGGCCGTCGATTCACGCATCCGAGACTGATATGGCCGGCTTCATATCAGCTCAGAGTACGCGAGTCTAAACCCGGTGTTATCTTTTTTTTTTTTTTTTTTTTTTTTCACTGTAGTTCGACCTCCAAGCACCCAGCGACGCGTGTGCACCCGCGCCATCGGAGTACGTCAGAGATCTAGTACAGCGTGTTTTTTTTTATTTATTTTGCATTGAATGTTACTACCTAATCAGCGCTGATTACAGAGACTTAGTAACTCGACATCGTCGACCCCGAGATAACACTTTTGATTTGCCGCCGTGACGCTGTTCAGTCACGGTTACAGTTTGTTATCCCGAGGGGAACTAGCCTAGGTGAGGTGTACGGACCTTTCCCCTCTTTAGCACTTCCGTCTAATATGGGGAGGAAGCCTAATGTACAGCTCCTAGCTCCGATAGAGTGTTATTTAAAATTTGTATATATACTTACGAAGCCCGTAACCAACATTACATATGAGTTTGAAAATGCAAACATAGCACTCTCATATTTATGAATAAATTATCATCGCCGTATAGATTCGATTCATGTATAATTTTTTTCAATGCCATGATGGTGTTATCATTTAATTGATTGCGCTAACCTTGTTAATTATTTGGTTGTTTTCGTGCATAAATTAGCGTGTAATGAAGAAATACGATAAATAAAAAATTGAATTACGTTAAAAGAATAATCATATATAATAATTATATATAATAAAATGGAAACGATAAATAAAAAATATGCACCGAGAATGTGTATAGAGTGTAATAAAAAAATTACATACAAAAATTATGCTAGACATGTCAGATCTAAGCATGGAAGGACAACAACAACAGCAAAAGATTTAAGAAATGATTTGCGAAATTGTGGAGTGAAAGGTGTATCTAAGTTGAAAAAATCTGAATTATTGGAAATTAGAGACAAGATACAGAGACAGAGTTCGAATTTTGAGAGAGAGATTCTGAATAAATTAACGAAAAAAGAACTCATTAAAAAAGTTGGAGAAAGAAACAAAAATTTAACTAGAGCTAAAATAATTGAAAAATTCTTACAATCTCAAAATGTAAAGTATCTCCAAGAATTTAATTTCGATGATGATAGTTTTGATGAGCCTATAGTTCGTCCTAGTGTGAGAAAGATAGATGGGTGTTGGAAAAATATGGTAAATCAATTCTCTATAGTATACGAACCTGCAAAATATGATTTAAGAATTTATTTAGACAAAATTACAGAACTTCTTGATAGAATGCTTAAAAGTGAGATGAAAAAGAAAAAGGCAATAAGCATAGGATTAATAGCAGTTGTAAACTATATAGAAATAGATCACACAACTGGAGATAAAATAGGTGATAAAGAGGCATATTTTCGATCAAAGCATCATATTATAGTAGATTCGAATGCAATTGAAAGTGCATTAATCTCAGCAAAAAATGAAGTTATAAAAAAGTATGAGAGTTATACTGCTCAAAATACTAAATATAAATTTGATCAAGTTATTGAAATAAATATTCAATCTGATAAAAATGACCCTTTACGTGGTGGGACTTATATTCAATTACCCAAATTTATTCAATCAAAAAAGTGTTGTATTAATGTGAAAAATATTCAAAATAGAAATTTCAAGTGTCTCAAGCAAGAAGATCTTAGATGCTTTGAATATGCGTTGGAAAGTGTTTTGAATTCAGTTACAAATCATGTAGATCGAGTTTCAAATTATGATATCACGAAATATGAAGAACTGAAAATGGAATATCCAGTTAATTTAATTCCAGAAAATATTAAAAAATATGAAAAATTTCTAGGTATATCTATCAATATTTATAAGTATGAGGAAGATGAAGAGGGTATTGGTCAATTTTCTTTAATTTATAAACCAATTAGTAGTGAAAACCATGTAAATTTACTACAGTATAAGGATCATATTGTTGGGATAAAAAACTTGAGTGCTCTATTAAAAGGAAAAATACATAAATATACAAATCATGTAGAAATTTGTATGAAATGCCATAAAAGATTTAAAGATAAATTAAAATATGAGGAACATTTAAAAAATTGTATAAATGATGAGCAAAATATAGAAATGCCAAATGAAGAGAAGAAATTTCGAAAATATTGCACAAATGGGGCAGAACAATATCATCCATACACAGTGACGTTGGATTTTGAATGTCTATTGGAAAAAATGCAAAAAGAAACTAAATCAACAAAATATCTCCAGAAACATATTGCTAACAGTTTTTGTTTCTATTCTGACCAACAAGGAACACAGCTGGTTAGAGACTCGAATGTACAAAACTTGATGAATCAATTCAATTCTTGGTTAATAGAACATGCTCGCGCATACAACAAGATAAGAAGAATTAATAAGCCAATGACTTGGGACAAGATGAAGATATCAAATTCAAAGAAACTTCTCACTGTCATTTATGTAACAAGATTCTTACAGAAAATGAAAAAGTTAGAGATCATGATCATTATACAGGAAAATTTCGTGGTGTAGCCTGTATAGAGTGCAACTCGCATTTAAGAATGCCAAGATTCATTCCAATTTTGATTCATAATTTAAAATACGATTCCAAAATATTTTTACAATGGTTGTTGAAATTATTTAGTGGGAACGAGAGGGAGCCTTCTGAGAAACATGATGTGAAAATTATTGCAGAAAATTGTGAAAATTATAAAACATTTTCCAAAAAGGTGGTGATAGATCATTGTGAAGTAAAACGAGATTCCACTTATTGCTGCACTTGTAAAAGAAAATATTGGGACAAAATATTAAAAAAATGTTCCTCTTGTCAAGGAGAAAAACTGAAAATAAGTAGGAAAGGAGATAAAATACCTATAGAAATGGAATTTAGATTTATTGACACATTAAATTTTGTGGGAATTAGTTTAGATCAAGCAGTAAAAAATCTAGCAGAAGTGAATGACTGTTTTTGTGCTAGGTGTAAAAAAGTACAGAAAATTAGGAAAGGACAATTTTTACCAATAAATGAGAATGGTATTTTAAAATATGCAGCAAAATGTGAAATTTGTGATTCTGAATTGACAAAACCGATTAATTATAATAAATTTCAAAATATATTGAGAGAATTTAAAAAAGAAGACCTACATTTGGTTTTACAGAAGGGGATTTATCCTTATGACTGGGTTAGTACTTATGATAAATTCTCTGAGCAATTACCATTAGATAAAAAGGCGTGGTATTCGATGTTAAATAATAAACATATATCTGATGACGATTTATCAAAAGCAAAAAAAGTTTACAAATATTTTGGATGTAAAAATTTTGGAGATTATCATGATTTATACTTGAAACTAGATACAATTCTCACAAAAGATATTTTTGATAATTTTAGGGAAATGTGTTATAAACATTATGGACTAGATCCTGTATATTATATTTCAGCACCACATTTATCAGATAGTGCTTCTTTAAAATTCACGAAACAATCGCTTGAGCTAATTACTGATCAAGAAAATTATGAAATTTATGAGAAAGGAATAAGAGGAGGAATTTCCAACATTCCTCATAGACACGCTCTTGCTAATAATTGTTACTTTTACGATGAGAAAGAAAGAAAAACGATAAAATTAAGCAAAGAAAAAGCCAAAGAGAAAGGAATTTGGGATAGTAAAAAGCATATCAGTTATATTCTATATTTAGATTGTAATAATTTATATGGGTGGGCTCTGAGTCAACCATTACCAATAGGTGAATTCTTGAACTATAATTTGCTAGCCCATCAAATTGAAGATGCGCAAGCAAAAAATTCCGAAGCAAAGAAATCTTTAGAAAGCAAATTTGAAAAATTGACTTATAAACCATCAGACTTTACTCAAGATGTAATTCTTACTCTAGATGACAATGGTGAGTATGGATATACTTTTATAGCTGATCTTGAGATTCCTACAGAATTACACGAAAAATTTAAAGATTATCCCATGCTTCCAGAACAATATGTACCTAGAGAATCAGAATTGTCAGATTTTCAAAAAATTTTGATTGAACAAAAAATAGGTAATAAACCAAAAATGAGTAAATTAATAAGTACGCTACACCCAAAACATAATTATCTCATTGATTACAGAATGTTGAAAGAATGCTTGAAACAAGGTATAGTTTTAAAGAGTATAAATAATTACATAAGATTCAAACAAAAAGCTTGGATGAAACCATATATTGATAAGAATACAAGCTTAAGACAAAAAGCAAAAAATGATCATGAGAAAGATCTCTATAAATTACTCAATAATAGTGTCTATGGCAAACAGATGGAGAACGTTAGAAAAAGATGTACAGTACAAATAGTGACTACTTTAGACTCATTTCTTAAACAGAATGAGTTTGAAACAAGAGTTGTTCTTGATGAAGAAACTGTTTTACTTCACATTCAAAATAAGAAAGTAAAGTTGAATAAACCAATATTTGGGGGGTTTGTTGTTTTGGAGTTGTCAAAATTATTAATGTTTCAGTTCTACTACAATGTTTTAAAAACGAAATATGGAGACAAAATAAGATTATTAGGAACTGATACAGATTCATTGATTGTTTATATAGAATGTGATGATGTTTATGAGGACATAAAAGAGAATCTAAATTATTACGACACTTCAGATTATTTAATGGATTGGATGCCTCAAGTAAACAAAAAAGTTCCAGGATTATTCAAGGATGAATACTTAGGAATCCCAATAAGAGAGTGGGTAGGACTAAGATCAAAAATGTACTCCTTCAGAAACGACACATCGAAAGAGAAAAAAGTGTGTAAGGGAATTAAAAGATCGAATATAGAAAGAATGAAATTTGAAATGTACAAAAACTGTTTGTTCAATAGCAAGCAAACTAAGGAAATTGTGCATGGAATTGTTTCCAAAAAGCTGAAATTGTATACTATATCAATCAATAAAATTGCACTATCTCCTTATGATGATAAAAGATACTTAATTGATGAAATGAATACACTTCCATATGGCTATAAAAAATATTGTATAATAAATGAAACGAACTAAAATAAAGAATAAGACTGAAGTTTTAAACTTTGATAATAGTGTTCCAACTTGTAGATTGAAGGAAGTGTTTCCTAATATAATGAGATGTTGTATATGTGGTCCTAGTGGGTCTGGGAAAACGAATGTTTTATTGACTATATTAGTGGATAGACCATTACCTGATAATGTATATTTATGTTCAAATACTTCTAATCAACCAAAGTATGAAAAGTTTCGCCAAATATTGCAAAACGAGAAACTTAAAAACAAAAAATTTCATACAGTATCACTCGAGGATTTACCAGACCCTAATAAAATAGAAAAAGGATCAGTAGTAATCTTTGATGATATCTACACAGAAAACCATGATAAAATAGGTAAATATTATTCATGGAGTCGTCATAATGATATTTCATGCTACTATTTATCCCAAACATATTCAAAAATTCCAAAACAACAGATTAGAGATAATTTTAATTACTTAATTCTTTTTGAACAAGATCTTACCAATCTGACACATATTTATAACGAATATGCTAGGACCATAACATTTAATCAGTTCAAATCAATATGTAATGATTGCTGGCAAAAACCGTATGACTTTGTAGTTATAGATAAAGAATGTGATCAGAAAAATGGTAGGTTCAAATACAAATTTGAGGAAAATTTTATATTATAAATGAGAAAGCTAACAGATTATAATTCAAATGATATTGATTTTGTTGTAAAACAACGTGCACTTCTACAAAAAAATATTGAATGTGCAAAGTTAGGTCAAGTGAATAGAAAACTAGAAATGGAAGAAAACTATAAACCAATCATTGATACAATAAAAGACCTTAAGCCTGTAATACAACAACCAGTATTACCTATGATTGCTGACAAACCAAGAGAAATTACCTATGAACGGTCAGAGGAAACACCAGGATTTGATATGTCTCAAAGTCTTGCATGTAGATATTTGTCTTACTATACTAATAAAAAAATACCTACTGATTCAACTTTTGGTATTAGATACGAAAATAAAGATTATTATATAGGAAATGCACGACTCATGGAAGTTCATCATTATGCTGATAATGATCGTGCTGATATTAAGCTAAGTAATGACACTACCCTTTATCCAGGAACACAAGGACTATGGGAATTACTAACTATGCAAAAACCTGAAAATTATACTGATGAAGACCTGAAAAATTATCAAAAAATTATTCTCAGTACAGAATCTTATCGTTCTGAGAATGGACAAATTAAAAGTAGTCGTGGGTATAAATATTTAAATTTCATCCAACCTATGTTGATTGAGAAGGAACTCATACTTTCACATCGTGGCTCTGGCCTCAAGAAAATTTATACCAATCAGACTGATTATAAATATTGGAACGATCCTAAAGAATTAATTGATCGATTTACAATACTGAAAGGTATGTGGGAAGCAGGTAATCATAATCCACAAATATTCAATGAAATGACCAACATTCGGGAGGAACTGATAGAAGCCAAAAAAAATTTAAAAACCTTATAATAAATGTTTACTAGAAAAAATCATCATTATTTGTATGAATCAGTTGAAAAAATTCAGAATAACACGGGGAAAATCTTAGAGTCTGTTCTGAAAATTGTCATAAAAGATGTTAGCGAAATTTCAGATATGATAATACAATGTATAAAAAATGTCATTAATAATGAAAATTATACTGTTGGTATAATAGAGTATGCTAATGGTGTGAAAGAGTACATAAACAATATAAAGGATAACACAAGCAGTATTTTACCACAACTGAAAAAGATTACTGAACATGATCAATCAGCTGTAACTGAACTGAAAAATATTACGCGGCAGGTAGTTGGATTGGCTGCCACCTGCGAGAATTCACTTTTCAATATTACCCAATTAGGAGCAATTTTAACAGAATTGAAAAATATATCAAAAACAAATCAAAATATTCAGAAAATATTGGAGGAAAATGTTCAAGAAATATTGGAGGGAAATTTACCACAAAAAACTGAAAATATTCAGAAAATATTGGAGAAAAATTCACAAACAACTGAAAATATTCAGAAAATATTGGAGGAAAATTTACCACAAACAAATGAAAATGTTCAAGAAATATTGGAGGAAAATTTACCACAAACAACTGAAAATATTCAGAAAATATTGGAGAAAAATTCACAAAAAACTGGAAATATTCAGAAAATATTGCAGGAAAATTTACCACAAACAAATGAAAATGTTCAAAAAATATTAGAGGAAAAGACAGAAATGTTCAAAAATTATTAGAGGAAAAGACAGAAATGTAGGTTATCATGAAGGTCAATAGAAAATGTCAAGTAATATAAAAAATGCAGTCATTAGTTGAACTTGAAGCCAAAGAACTTCATAAACCTGTGATAAAAAAATTTCAGAAAAGAAAAATTATCACAAATGAAATCAATGAAATCTGGGCAGGTGATTTATTAATTATGTCCCAGTATTCAAAAGAAAATAGGGGTTATAAGTATATGTTAGTAGTTATTGACACCTTCTCAAAAGTACTCAGGATAAAACCCCTCAAGGAAAAAACAGGGAAAGAGGTTTCTCAAGCTTTTGAGAAAATTATTGAAGAAAGCGAATATGGTCCACCTAAAAAATTACATGTCGACAAAGGTACAGAATTTGTAAATTCAGTTTTTAAAAAATTAATGGGAAAATATAATATTCATATGTATCACACAGAGAATGAGGAAAAATCAGCAATTGGTGAGAGAGTAAACAGAACCATTAATGGGATGTTGAGAATAATTTTTGAGATTCATAAGAATCATAAATGGGTTCCATTTATACCAGAGATATTGCACGAATATAATAATGTGAGGGTACATAGAACAATAGGAATGCGTCCTTGTGATGTGAATAAAACAAATGAACAAGAAATTTTTCATAGAATGTATTCTTCAAGTTTCTCCACGCGACCAAAATTCAAGGAAGGAGATCGTGTGAGAATACCCAAAAAGAAAGAAACTTTTGAGAACAAGTATAAGAACAACTGGACAAGAGAAATATTTGTAGTTGACAAAGTATTCCACACAAACCCTCCCGTCTATTCTATTAAAGATTTGAAGGGTGAAGAAATTTTAGGTAAATTTTATCGCCAGGAACTTCAAAAAACAGTTTTCTAAAATTTTCTACTATAAATATGAGTAAAAACTGTGGATTATCTAAAAGAGGTGGTGATATTGTGGATACAATTGGTAAATATGTACCATTTCCACTTCACTGGCCCGGATATAAAGCTCTTGGTCCTGGTTCGAATACAGACCTCGATATTCAAAAAGGTGTAAAACTGAAAAATAAATTAGATGAAATAGCTATGGATCATGATGTAGATTATGCAAATACAGATGATCCTAATGAACGTGATTATGCTGATAACAGATTCACATGGCGAGCCTGGGAGCGTGTCAAAGATCCTAATGCTAAATTAGATGAAAAAATTCCAGCATATGTAGCAGTAAATTTAATGAAATTAAAACAGAAGTTAGGTTTAGGAATTTATAAAAAATTTTATAATATAAATAATATGAGTAAAAACTGTGGATTAGGACAACATTTGCGATTACCTAATGAAATATTACCTAAAAAAGGTGAAGGATTTTATATTGATCGAAAAACAACCACTAATAATCAGAAAAAAGAAGGCAAAGGATTTCATATTGATCGAAAAACAACAACCAATGATCTCCCAGAAATAATGAATTATTTGAATAATTTATATGTTAACAAACAGAAAAAAAAAGGTAAAGGATTTTATATTTATCGGGAAACCGCAATCAATGATCGAAAAAAAAAAGGTGAGGGTATCAAAGTAAGTAGATACATTAAATATCCTATCAATCCAGATAATGAACAAGTTGACAAAATTAATATTGGTGTTGAGAAAGGGGTACCTGTTGTACTAAATTTAAGATACGAAAATTTAATCAGAACTAAAAATAGCACACAGAACGAAACATATTTACCTCTAACAAAAGCACAAGTGAATCAAATTGAGACAGCAAAAACCAAGGAAAAAGGTTTAAAGCTAAAACTGAACAAAACACAACTGAAGCAGGTTAAAAATGGTGGATTCTTCCCACCAGCTATCCTAGCAGGATTGGCTGCTATTGCAGCAGCTAAACCTGCTGTAGAAGTAGGTACTAAAATAGTAGAAACTGTAGGTAATTTAATATCAACCGCCAAGCAAGCAATTGATAATAAGAAAGCCAATGACGAGTTAGTAGAAGAGAGAAAACGTCGTAATGAAAAGTTGGAGTACAAGTCTGGTGAAGGCATAGGACAATATCTACAAATACCTAACGAAGTTCTAAAGAAAAAGAGCGTTAAAAAAATAAAAAATGGCGTTAAAAAAAAATGTGATGGCGTTAAAAAAATAAAAAATGGCGTTAATGGTAGTATTCAAAAAGACTGTTTAGGTGTTGAGAAAAATAAAAGAGGCGTTAAAAAAATAAAAAATGGCGTTAAAAAAATAAAAAATGGCGTTAAAAAAAAATGCGATGGCGTTAAAAAAAGAAAAATTGGGGGTGACATGATCACTCAACAAGTAATTAAAAAAATCTTAGATAATGAAAAAAAAAAAAAATAACCATCAAGAATGACGCATTAACTAATTTTGAAATAGAAGCATATGCTGAAAAATTGCAAATACCTCATTTCAGAGGAGTTTTTATGCTTGATGAGCTACCACCAAAAATCAAAAAATATGAATGTGGAATTGTAAATTTAGACACTTCAGACCACTCTGGAACTCATTGGACTGCTTACTGTAAGAATGATTCACAAGTTGATTTTTATGAACCGTTTGGTAACATTCCACCACCAGAATTAGTGAAATATTTTGGACAGTCTAGAATTACTTATAATTATACGCAGGATCAAAAACTTGATGAAACAAATTGTGGTAGACGGTGCATAGAATATTTATTAAAAATTAAAAAAAAAAAATACTATAAATGAAATATATAAATGGTTCTTACAGTATGCTTATGAGCGGTACAGATTCTGTTCTTTATCATGATTTTAGTGGAGTTGATGACATTATTAGACTCAACCCTAATAAAGAATGGGAAATTGGGTTAGAATCTTTCCACACATCTTATCGTTTTTTCAATATAACTACAACTAAAAACAATTCACTTACTTTTTATAAGCAGGTGAACGAATTACCTACAACTATAGTACTTGATCCTGGTATTTATGAAGTAGCTGATATTATTAAATGTATACATGAAAGTAAACATGCTAGGGCTGCTAATATAACCTTGAAAATAAATAAATACGCTCATACCATAATAATGGGGAGTCCATCACATATAATAGATTTAAGAGATGTGACTTCTGTTGGTAATATATTGGGTTTTACTAAGCAAATTATACCAGCTGGAGAAGAAGTTGAATCTGATAGCCACGTTAAAATTTTTCCTATTGAAAGCATTAAGGGAATATGTAATGAATGTAATAACGGTAATGAAAAAATACTTTTTTATTTTCCTATATCATCACTACCCGGAGAAAAAATAATCTATACACCAAATGAAACTCAATATTATAGAGTGAGAAATAAAGAAATAAGCGAGATTGTATTAAACCTTTTTGATCAGAATGGCAATCCACTTGAAAATAATGGTGAAACATATTGGGCATTTTTAATCATACGTGAAGTACGATAATTAAAAAAAAAAAAAAAAAAAAATACTATAAATGAATGGTTACGAAAGTTTTGAATTAATAGAATTCTCCACTGCTAATAATATTGATATAAATAAAAAAGATGAGGAAATTATAATTGAAATAAATACTCCTAATATTTGTACTTTACCTTGGAAAAGCGAGGTAGTTATAGCTGGTCGTCTGATAGTACGTGATAAAGACAAAAAAATTGCGAGTTTCGATCGTAGTACAGTACAAGTAATTAATAATGGGTTTCTCCACCTTTTCAGGCAAATTATTTATAGAATTTCTGATGTTCAGGTAGATATATTGGAGTATCCAGGTGTAGCCAGCACCATTAATGGTCTCGTTTCAATGTCCAAAACCACCAAGTATTCTAATGCAGGATGGAATCTAAATAATGATTACATGAATGTTGATGCGAATGGTTACTTCAAAGTTGCATTACCTTTCGATATGTTTCTAGGTTTTGGAACTTATAAAGAAATTCTCTTTAATGTTAGTCAATCCTTGATACTAGCAAGAGAACAACATGGTGTTACAAATATGCTACAAGTTGACCCAAATTTAAAAGATTATACTGTGGAATTGAATCTGAAGTATATAACTTGGAGAATGCCAGTGGTGAAGCTTTCATTACAACTTGAAAAAGAAGTTTTACCATTGTTAAATAAAGACATACCAATTCGTATGAATTTTGAGCATTGGCAATGTTTAAAGAAACCTGCTGGTAGTGTATCAGGAAAAGAATTTAGGTGGTCAATTCCTACAGATATTACATCACAATATGCTTTTGTAGTTTTCCAAAATAAAAGGAACAATGATCTCTTTGCTGATAAAAGTAAATTTGATCATTGTAATCCTTATGATGTACGTTTCAATGTCAATGGTTATGAATATCCTCGTCAGCAAATGCGATTAAATTTTAATGAAAAGGATTCAGGAGCTTTATATACATATTTTAAAAATTACAATGGAAAAGACGATGTTTTAATTGATCTTGGGCAATTTGAAAGAGAATATACTATCTTTTGCTTTGATCTTACAGGACAACCTGACGCTCTACAAACAGATGTAGCCAATGTACAAATTATATTCTCATGGCGTGATGATTTTCCTAATACAGCTGAAATATTTGTTCTTTTGAAACAACCTGTTTGTTATGAATACAAACCTATATCTAGAGCGGTTAGACCTGCTCCTAAAAACTAAAAAAAAAAAAAAAAAAAATATTCTTATAAATAGGTATGCAATCAGAAAACAATTCAGAGAACAATTCAGAAAATAAATTCAACTGGGTGTGTATTATAATTTTCTGTTGGAATATTATCGAACAGGTGTTTAAAAAAATGAGAAAAAAGAAAAAGAAAAAAAAGACAGTCAAATAAGTATTATTTTTATATGAAAAATCATATAAAAATACATTATAACAACTTTAATAAACTAATGTGGTTATGAAAGGTTTACTATTTTCAGCTTTCCATTTTTCAGAATCATTAAACATAGCTTCAACAATTTTTGAGACTTCTTTATCTCTACCTACACATAAAGAGTTCAAATTAGATTCTGTTGGAACAATATAATTTTCAATACAACATGCTCTACTCTTTTTTAAAGAACCTACTACGTTTGATACAAAAGTAGGACAGAACACAAGCATAGAATACCATAAATCTGACATTACACCTCGTGTTTTACTATAAACTGTTTTAAATTCTTTTCTAAACTTTAATAAATTCTTATCAAATTCTACCTGAAATACACCTCTAGCTGTAAGCTGGATTGGTTCTTTATGTAGTGGATGATTCTTTTCATCTAGAAACACTAAGAGATACTTACGTGCTGAAATATAGTCTGTATCTCCTTTTACCCAATAACCAGCAAAAGAGTAATCATCTCGAGAAAGTCTGATAAGTTTAAATTGTCGTCTAATGATTAAAATACGATTTTTATCAATAATCCTACCTTGAATTGATCCATCTCGAGTCTCAATTGTGTGCGGTTTTGTATTTACAAAATGTTCTACACAGCTGGCACCTGAACATGACTCGTTGCAACTTTTTCTCCACTCACAAGACATCAAATTTTCATTAGACATCCAGAAGCCTACAGGTTCTTGATTAATCACTTTCACTGATGGTATCTTTTTAGATACACAATGTGTAGAGTCATCAAAATTAAAGTTATTGCTTTTACTTTCAATCATTTCCATTTTATAATATATAATATTTTTTTTTTTTTTTAAACTAGGTTATCAATTTTCGATTTTTATTTTTTTATTTTTTTTATTTTTTTATTTTTATTATTTTTTTTTAAACTAGGTTATCAATTTTCGATTTCTATTTTTTTTATTATTTTTATTTTTTTATTTTTATTATTTTTTTTTTAGTATTAAGATTTCAAACAAAAATTATTTGAAATCCAAGTTAGAAAAAAAAAGTGGTCTGATAAAAAATGGAAACTCGACCACTTTATATTACAATATCAATTCTTTTAACACCAACACAAAAATGTGAACTTGGTTACAGAGAACAAAACTTACACACAAATGTGTTTTCAACAGCGAATGTACAAAAATGTGTTTTCAACATCGAATGTACAAAAATGTGAACTCGGTCTAGGATTATACAGAACTCACTCAGAAAAATGTTTTCAACAATGAATGCTCAGAGAGGTGAACTCGATTCAGAGAGAACAATACTTACACAGAAATATGAACTCGGTCTAGGATTATACAGAACTCAGTCAGAAAAATGTTTTCAACAGTAAATTACAGAAATGTGAACTCGGTTTAGAGAGAACAATACTTACACAGAAAAATGTTTTCAACAGTGAATGTACAGAAATGTGAGCTCGATTCAGAGAGAACAGAACTCACTCAGAAAAATGTTTTCAACAGTAAATTTACAGAAATGTGAACTTGGTTTAGAGAGAACAGAACTCACTCAGAAAAATGTCACTTCAACAGTAAATTACAGAAATGTGAACTCGGTCCAGAATCATACCTTTCTATACTACTGCAGTGTGTTGTGAATGGTTGTTAAATGCTGGTGTGATATTTTAATTTACATCCTAGAATTGATCTCATCATTGAATTTTGGGCAGTCCGTATTCTTTTTATTAGCTTTGTGGTGAGGAACCAGATGGGGGAGTCGTACATAAGAACTGGAGCGACACACATATTTAAGATTTCGATTTTATAGTCATTTTTGAAGTTTCCTTTAAAGATATGTTTGAGAGCCCAAAATTTTTTCCATACAAAAGTGATCCTACGATTTACTTATTTTTCTATTCTATTTTCTAATGAAATTGCTTGTCCTAGATAGATTGTTTCCAATACTATTTCCAGCTCTTTCTTTCCAACTTTTATTCTTGGGGGGTTTGGGGTTATAGTTATTATTTTCGATTTTCCAATGTTTATTGACAATCCTGCCTTTTTCCCTTCCTCGTTCAACTCTTTAATCATTTCTATCAGCTCCTCTATTGATTCCGATATAAGCACTATATCGTCTGCGAATCTCAAGTTGGATAGCTTCGTTCCATTTATCCGTAGACCTTTGTCTTTCCATTCTAACTTTCTCAGGATCTCTTCCAAGGCTGTATTAAATAAAATGGGAGACAATGGATCCCCCTGACGAACACCTTTTTTTATTTCGAAATACGAGCCAATTCTGTCTGTCGTAATGCGGCTTTGGGGGTTTGCATACATATTCCTTATTAGTTTTGTTAGTTGTGTGGAAACCCCTTGCTTTTGCAGTGACTTTAGTATGTATTTATGGTCAAGAGAGTCGAAGGCTTTGTTGTAGTCAATGAATGCCAGGTTCAACTCCATTCCGTATTCTTGTGATTTTTCTATAATTTGATTAATGGCATGAAGGTGACCGAGAGTCGAGTAACCTCTCCTAAAACCAGCTTACTCTGGAAGTTGTTGTTGTTCCAAAAATTTCCCAATTCTTGTTTCTACTGAAGATTGTTGAAATTGTAGGTGAGAGGCTAATTGGCCTGTAATTTTCAATGTGGTGTCTGTTCCCTTTTTTAAATAAGAGAATGATATCCGAAAACTTCCATACTTTGGGTATTATGCCCGTTTCCAAAATCTTATTGAATAGTGCAGTTAGTGTTTCGGTTATTCCTTCCCCGCCCCCCATACATTATGTGTTCGTTTTTTATACCATCGCTTCCTGGAGCTTTATTTTATTTTTTAAAGTTACTGACAACTTGCTTAACTTCTGCGTGTAGAAAGAGTGGTTCGGACTCCAGTTCTATGTCCTCTTTGGGGAAGCTGTCTTCGGTTGTTGCATCTTGGTTTGTTTTTTTCGAGTAGAGTTCTGTATAGTAGGTATTCTGCGGCTATTTTGTTCATTTCGTTTCTGTCGTAGACTCTGTTACCTTGTTTGTCTATCAGGTATGTATTTAATTGTGAGCCAAGGGATAAATCCCTTTGTAATTTCTTCATGTTTTTATTGTTTTCTAAGGTTTTACGAATCATATCTTCTGTCTTTTGGCGTTCCCTTTCTCTTTGTACACTTTTTATCTTTTTCGATATGATATTTAGTTCAACCTTGTCCGATACATATTTTTGTTTTTCCTTTCTAGCAATTTGCTCCCCAAAGATTATTCAGATTTTCTTTTTCCTCATTTTTGACCAAAGGTTGGTTGTTATTATTGTTTTTTACTCTCCCCGAAGTTTCTAATATAATTCTGCAGAGGGTTTCATAATCCTCCACTTGTTGTGGATTCTTCTTCACTAATTCTTTAAGAGCTGTGGATAACGCATTCTTATATTTTTCTGCATCGTTAATGCTCCCCTCCCCCACCTGGCTACGTTAATGACAGTTTGTTGGGTACCTACTATACATAGAGTAGACCTCGGATTATGTATGTATATAAAGAATAGTCATTAGTCAACACTGTGCATAAGATATAACATTGTACGTTAGGGAACAGTCACATTTCTCAGAATTCATTGTCATTTCCTGTGGGCAAATCGCTGTTCCCTATTGTTGATTGTACATCGTATCAAGTCCACCATACCAAGGCTTCAACGGAATCTTAGAATGCTCAAGACTCAATAAAAACAGTTTGTTAACCCTAAATCGCAAAGTTTGGTTTTCTTCAATCATTGAACTTGGAATTACCTGCAGAAGTAGTTACGTTACTCATACAAGTAAGAAAACATAAGTATGTACTATGAGCAACATAACTACATCTGCATATGTTTTTCTTCATTTCATCGTTAGAGGGGTGAAGATGGACACATGTAGAAGTGTTTGCAATTGTTAAAAGCTTGTATTTGCAAGAGGTAGGACTGTTGATCTGATCCTAGTTATGAAAAATTTGCGGATGGGCCTAAAATTGAAACGTGAACTATATAGGCATCCATGAGCCATAACTAATTCCAAAGTTTTTATTGAGTCTTGAGCACTCTACGATTCCGTCAAAGACTTGGTATGGTGGACTTGATATTATGTACAATCAACAAGAGAAAACAGGGATTTGCTCATAAGAAATGACAATGAATTCTGAGAAATGTGACTGTTCCTTAACAGTACAATGTTATATCTTATGCGCAGTGTTGACTATTCTTGATATACATACATAATCCGAGGTCTACCCTATAGTAGGTACCCAACAAACTGTCACTGACGTAACTAGGAGGAGGGTACAAACTGGGGTGCTCGCCCCAGTAGACAGAGTTTCAAGTTATATTGTATGTAGTATGCATTACCCGATATTAATAGATATTATCAGCTGTAAAATGATTAAAAAGCCAATGTTTTTCGAAAATTCCACGCATTTTTGCAATTATCTTGATAAATATGTTCTCTAAAGAAAAGTTGCATGGAATCTTTTTTTACAGAAAATTTAACGAGGAACATTTTATGTTATTTGCATTTTGGTCCTCAAGTGAATATTTTTTTTAGATAACTACGATTTAGCGAGTGAAGATCGGTTATGAAAGGAAAAATAACAAAATGCACGTTCCTCGAAACTTTCACACATTATTGCGAGTATCTCAGTAAATATGCATTTTAGAAAAAAGTTGTATGGAATATTTTTCATAGGAAATTTAACGTGAAACATTTTATGTTATATACATTTTGGTCCTAAAGTTGATATGTTCCGAGATATTCGCGGTTTTTTAATAAAATCTCAGTATTACACGTAACTTCAAGGTCAAAGTGGCACGGGTTAATGACCTCAGATTGAGCTCAAATTTTATATGGCGAGTTTCTAGATCCATTGGAACAAATTTTAGTGCGACTCTAATCAATTAGCCAAAATTGTAAAATAAGGAACACCCTAGTGGACAGATACGTCTTACCGTGCAAAAGGCATACGACTCAATAACAAAGGCGATTTTAGAAACTGTCAATTAGGTTAGAAAACTGAGAACAAAAATAAAAACGGATGATAAGCTGTCCGCTGGCATCAGAACGCTCTTGCAATGAGAGAGGAATTTGAGAGGAAAGACAGGAAAACGCTGAAAGATAAACTAGAATTACTTTGCTTGAGGAAAAAAGTAAGGGCTGAAATTAGGAAAGACTTGAGGAATTATGAGTGTAAAATAATAGAAGGTGTTCTAGCGGACAGCGGGTCAATAAAAAAAACATTTAAAGAACTTAATCAGAATAAATACCTTATTCCGAGCATGTACGACGGGCAGGGTAAGAGGGTTCATGGCCCAGGCGAGATAGTAGAAGTAGCGACAAAATTCTACAAGGAGCTGTATTTGAAAAAAGTAAAAGATGACGGTAAGTACGGAGGCAAAGCTAGAGTTGTCAGAGGAAAGTGACGACTTTCCTAACATACTCCAGGCAGAAGTCAGGAAGTAGCTAAGCACACTGAAAATTGGAAAAGCAGTCGGATCGGAAGGGCTAGACAACGGACACTTAAAATTATTTGCATTGTAGTTAACACCAATCCTAACTAAATTGTTTAGCAAAATTGTAGAGTCAGAAATAATTTCGACATAATGGAGGGAAGCTGAGATTATTCTATTATTCAAGAAAGGCAAACTGGAGGATATCAAAAATTATAGACCAATCAGTGTGACTTCTAGTTTGGGCAAAATCTTTATGAAAATCTTAAAGGCGAGACAGGCCTGTGCAGTGGGACGGGGGTTTCCCGGCCCGAGTCTTCTTGAGGGGCCCGCCAAGGGTTTTGAAAGCCCGCCAGTGCTAAAGAAATCTGCTTTTACAAAATGATTGTTGTTTTTTTTTGGTTTTTCTTTGCTCTTACCTACTTTTTACATTCCCCCTCCCCCAGGGCCCGGATTTCCTCTGCACGGCCCTGAAGCGAGAATATAACCCCAGCTGAATGTACAGCAGCCACGAGAACAAGCGGGTTTCTGGAGAAATCGTTCAACAGTTGATCAAAACATGTTCATTCTAAAACAACTCACCGAAAAAGCAAACGAATACAAGTTTGAATCATTTTTGCTATTTATTGACTTTACGAAGGCATTCGATACGATGGACCAAGAATTCTTGTGGAAGGCACTGAATTCTCAAAGTGTCGATTCGAAAGCAATGAGAATTATCCAAAATATCTACGATCAGGCTACGGCCTACGTTAAACTAGGTAAGAAAAGAAACTGATTCGGCGTCGAAAGAGGGGTCAGGCAAGGGGATCCGTTGTCGCCCAACCTGCTTAACTGCATACTGAAACAGGCCATGAGGGGATTAAAATGGGAAGGTAAGGGGGTCAAAATAGAGGGGGGATTTGTGAACATTTTGAGGTTTGCGGACGACGTGGTGTTAATAGCGAACAACCTGACGAGTTGACTAGGAATGCAGAGGAATTTCTTGAGGCTTGCGAGGAGGCAGGCTAAGCGTCAATACAAGTAAAACTATGCTATTAACGAACGCCCCACAAGGAAAAGTGACAATAAAAAACGAAAAATCGAATGAGTAAATGGAGCGAACTATCTAGGCCAAATAATTTCGCGAGAGAAAAGGAACTCTCAAATCGTATCACTAGTGGTTGAAAGAAATTTTGGAAATTGAAGAGCTTATTCAAAGGCCGCTTCTCGACACCAACTAAGAGGCTGGAGTCTGGAGGAGTTGTGTGCAGCTAGTATTGACATATGGGGCCTAAACATGGGCGTTAACCAGAGGAAATATCAAGCGGCTGCAGACAACACAAAGAGCGATGGAGCGTAGTATGTTGGGCATCAAGGTAAAAGACAAAATCGAATCTTCAGGGATTAGGGCTAAAACTGGTTTCGATGATTTAGGGGAAGTGGTAATAAGAAATAAATCATGGTACGGAGGACATATCTGTAGGCAGGGGGATGGAAAGAGGGAAAAACGGGTGGGAGGATGGACTCCGTACAATCACAAAAAGAGAGAGTAAGAGAGAGAGAGAGAGAGAGAGAAACTTATTCCGAAAGTCACTCGGCCCCTTGTGGAGAAGACCAAGACCGGATTTAAGATTTCGTGGCCCTGGGGCCCAGGAAGATGTGGAGGTCCCAAAGTGTCAAGAAACCACCCCTCCCAAAAAACAACAACAACAAAAACTGGAGTTCAAAATTATGAGTAAAAATAATTCGAAGTACGCATAAAGTACATATGAACAAGATATCATATTTGTAATAACGACACTTTCATGACTTTTGTGGAGGCCCGGGGCCCTGGGCCCCACCCTAAATCTGTCCCAGGAGAAGACATACATGGGGTAGGAAAAATTCGAGGGAAAAGGAGGAGGCACATGCCCAGAAATGGACGGGTAAAGCAATAACGACGGCAGGGGGAAGACTAGCCCCCTCCGCCGTCCACGACACACGCGAAGACTGTGGCCAAATCCGCAGTGATGTACTAGAAAATAAGTGATACCCTCTAGTGCTGGTAATAGTGCGGTTCTAATTTGGTAGTATGTATAATGTATATCAATAATATGTCACTGATTTAATCAGCCAATAGATGCTGAATATAGCGAAAATGATTGCTGATTGTATTTGTAATAAATTTATCGTTGATTCAAATTCAGAAAGTGGGATTTCAGTTTAAATCAATGGTCCAGGGACACTTGTGCTAACTAACATTTTTGTCAAAATTGAGTTCAGTATGCCGATCTGTAGCTGAAGGTGTAAGCTAGATGGTAGTATACAAAAAACTGCTGATAATTAATTATTTGGACCGCTAGAGAGCGCTTCCTGATTAAGCTAACTGATAAGTTAGAAGTTGAAGAAATTTTCAAAACACTCTCCTGAGAAATTTCATTTTTGTTAGTTAGAACATGTATCCGTGAGACCATCGATAATAAAAAATAGATAGATAAATGAAGACCTAATTTACAAGTGGTACCTTAGTTCAAAACAGCAAAGTTTGGGAAATCGAAAAAAACCTTTCATTCTTTATGTGACATTGATAACACTGATTTGATGTTTTAATGGGAAGTCAAGGATACATATAGTAACTCTGTCAAAGTTTGAAAACTGTCAGTCTTATAGTCTTCGAGTTATAGGGCCGCAAAGTAGGGAAATTCGTGGGGAAGACACGTGAGCTCTCGGTGAAAATTCTATGTTGTCGGGTCAAAACCGTCCGGACGGTGGACAATATTTGTATTTTCGGTTCGCATAATGCATGTGGATCAACATGTATCTAGGTTGGCAAATATAAACAGTGCGATTTCACACTTATCAGCTCTCTGCTTAGAACGTAATTCGAGTTTCACGCTGTTAGAGCGAAAAAAAAAATCAGTGACATCCGGAAGATGCGTATTGACTTTCTCCATCAGATGGCGCCAAAAAACCAACTTCGGGAATTTTGGAAAGGGCATTTGGTGAATCAAGGAAGTATATTTTAGAAAATACTCGTGCATGCTGAACATATTCGTACTTTCGTGGCGACCCTTCTTTTTGCCAACCCTGACTATAATCTCTTTTGGCTCGGCTACCAAAACAACTGCACCCTAGCTCAAACATGCCTCGAGTCACGCAAACCGAGTATCATACCTGAAATCTGTTATATAGTTGGTCTGGAATTAATTATTAAAAAGAGATTATCGGTAATACGAAGTCACATACGTACCCGTATTTGCCAACAGCGCGATAATTGCTAAATACAGCGTTATCTCAGTCTGCATTGTTTCACAATTCATTTGGATCCTCCATTTCGTGTGCAACGTTTCATTCTACCGGAACGCGACGGGCTATTTCATTTTTCTGCACAAACAAACAAGCAAAACAAAAAAAATGAAAAATGCTTTATTAACAAAAAACGTCCGGAAATAGAATGGTCGTAAATTGGAAATCATTGAACGTACAGTTCGGAATATTTTCCGGATACGATATAAGTTTATTCGTACGTAAAAATTTGACAAAGCAGCTTTGCCCTCTCTTTGTCGCAGCGAAAAGATTTTCCATTTCCAACGTTCATTAGGCCTGTTGTTGGATTGATAATACAAGATACCCCTCATAAATAGCTTGTCAGTTACAGAATAGTAACGCCTTTCCGCTTCGCGAAAATACAGGGGTCGAAATACCTCCGGTACCCGCCGCCACTGTACTTACTGTGCCCATCCCCGACCCAAGACCTTCTCCCGGCCCCCTCGACGTCTCCACATAAACGGGTGCAGGGGCACGAGTCGCTTCAGTCGATACAGCGTAACTGTTGACAAAATGGGTAATTAACTGATGTCGAGTGGTGCCGAGTCGCCGGAACTATTTAAAAGCTTTTTGAATACTTAGTTACCCGCCGAAAATAATTAACAGAAAATCGTTATGGCGGAAAATTTCGACTTTTTGTCGTCATGATTTACGTATAACACCAGTCGGGCAGTGTTTTTCCGCGAAACGTAATTTGGACGAATTAAGCGGATTTTAATGTTCGTAAAACAAATAAAAATGCAAATCGACCGTGCGATTTCGCAAATTTTCGAATACGAAGACACAGCGATCGAGGTCGCGGGGACTAGCCGCAGATCGACCGGGTATGTTGGCCAATTTCGTTAGAAATTGATAAATTCAAAACGGATTATACATCAGTGGAGTGTGCTCAACTACCAAGGAGATGTCGAGAGAGACTTAATAAAAAAATAAGCGTTCTTGCTCTCGGTGCCATGATGCTGAACACCTCACTTTCTTTCTGTTGGCCACTTTCCCAGTTAGTTGGTTATACAATTGGTCAGCCAGGTGAACACATTTAACATGTATGATATTTATGGAGTGAGGAGGGAAGGGGACAGAAAAATGCATCATTACTCAAACAACTCGGTGCAACTGAAAAAAAGTCGAAAATCCTAGTTTTCTTTCATAAGGCCTCGGTTAGTTTCAACTATAAAAAATAGAATCATTCGACCGAAATAGAGTTCTTTTTGTTTCTTTTTACCGCAGACCCCCAATAATGCCAGATTTTTTCATATGAACTAAGGAGCCAATCCAAAAACAAAGGAAGTTGAGGGCAAACAAGAATGACGTAGTCCCACCTATACTAAAATCAGAGGTTAGAAGGGCGTTAAAAAACTTAAAAGCCAACAGGGCCTCAGGTCCAGGAGATAGTGAGAATGAAACCCTGAAAATGCTATCAGAGGCAATTGAAGAACCTCTAACAGATATATTTAATAGTATACTAGCAACCTCACTAGTTCCCGAACAATGGCTCGTTTCAGAGATGATACTGCTGTTCAAGAAGGGGGATAGAACTGACGTAACTAGTAACTACCGTCCGGTTAGCCTGTCATCCAATATAGGAAAACTCTTCATGACTATCCTCAAAAATAGAGTATATGAGACGCTGGACTTCAGCCAACCAGTAGAACAGGCAGGCTTCAGTAGGGGATATTCGACTACTGATCATATTCTGACAATAAATCAAATAATAGAAAAATCAAGAGAATATAACTTCAAGGTGTACCTGAAGTTTATTGACTTTGCGAAAACGTTTGACTCTATCTATCACGATGTAGTATGGTTGACACTAGCAGAACAAGGTGTCCCACTGAAAATGATTAAAATACTGGAAGAATTATATAGCAAAGTATACGCCTACATAAAACTGGATAAGAAAGGGAAGAACTTTAGAATACATAAAGGAGTAAGACAGGGGGACCCCCTTTCACCAAACATATTCAACAGTGTGCTGAAATACGTATTTCAAAAAATGAACTGGGAGGGCAAGGGCATCAGAATCAATGGAGTTCACTTAAACGATCTCAGGTTTGCAGATGATATAGTCCTGATGGGGAAGAATATGGAGGAACTAGAGGAAATGGTAAAACAAATAATGGTGGAAATCGGAAAGGCAGGACTAAGAATGAATCTATCAAACACCAAAATAATAACGAACGACCAGAACAGTAAAGAAATAGTTATATAGGGGACAAAAATTGAAAAAGTGGAAGAGTATAAATACTTGCTAGTGTCATTTGAAAATAGAACAGATAAGGAAATAAAAGTACGGGTATCAAACGCATGGAAAGCCTTCTGGGCACAGAAAACGATACTGAAGGGTAAAAAATAAAATACTAGAAAGCTGTGTCATCCCAGTCCTACTATACGGAGCGCAGTCATGGGCAACAACGAAAACTCAAACACAAAAACTGAAAAACACACACTTCGCCATATGAAGGAGTATTCCAGGTATAAAACTGAAAGACAAGATGAGTAAAACGAAAATAAGGAAAAAATCGGGGCTAAAGATATGGGCTACACGAGTAAATGATTGAAACTAAAATATGCAGGTCACATAGCGAGGGGGGAGCTCAACAGATGGAATTTGGCGATATCATTATGGATTCCATACGACCAGAAGAGAAGAAAAGGCCCACCAGCGACTCGATGGGTAGACGAAAAAATAAAAACGGTAGGACCCCAGTGGGTGAGTGTAGCACAAGATAGAAGGAGGTGGAAAAGGGCGACGGAGGCTCATGCTCTACGGTGGGCCGATTAGAGGGGCGACTTCCTCGAATCAGAGCTCTAACAAATAAATGAATAAATAAATTGACTTATGAAGTGCTAGAAAACTGTTACGAGGTCTTGTTGATGTCACCATGGGCATGTGATAGGTCTTTACGAGGACAGAGGGGGGGGGGGTTATTTCAGACTTTCTGAAAAATGTGACCCTAATTTGGCGGTAGGATTTTTTAAAATCCAAAATTGTTAGGTTTTAAGGGTAGGTATTTTCAAAAGTGAGCAATAAAACTAGATCAGAATCAAATTTTTGTACAAAAATGAAAAAATAACGAATTGCCAAAAATAAGGAATCTTTTAGTAGCGCAACCTATAGTAGGTCACTTTTACTACCAAAACAGGATCAAAAAAAGCCCTACCGAAATCGAACCGGTTCGATTTTGGTTGGCTAAAAGTGTGTTTCTTTTTTTTTGGAATATTTTTGTTTGGGGAGATTAGTGCCATCTATGGCTACAGTTAGGAACACTAGCTAAAAAATTATAAATAGTATAAAAAAATTATCTCAGTGATTCTGATTTGGTAGGCTTTTCAAAATTGATAAAAAAAGGCGTTGTAAAAAAGATTAGTGTTTTACAAGAGTTAAATATTTGACTTACCCTTACGGTATATTATAGTGGAACTACTGATCTTTATCAGAAATCAGAATTTGACCTTCTCTTTTCACTGTCAGCGGATGTATTTTCAGGTTGAAAACAGTGAGGCCCAGTGAGTAGTTTACTTTATAACAGTGTACATTAGGGTGAGCAGAAAAATACGAAGTACGAATTTGAAAATGCAACTGGCAGAAAAAACAGCCATTGTATCAAGTACGAATGCCACCACATTTTATTTTTGTATCAAACTTATGCTCTCTACGAGTACCTGATTTTCAATTATTCAAAAACACATTGATATAAAATTTGAATTTTCACTTTGAAAACGCAACAGAGGGAAAATGAAGGAGTTGTATCAAGTAATAACAACCATATTATATTTTTTATATCGAGTTTTGAGCCCTTTACCGGACATGCAAATTCTCCTAAATTCGCGGCATTTTAAGAAAAACCTTGAGGACTCGAGCATAGATGAAAAAATGAAATAAAATGTGAATTCTTACAGACCTTCGTTATAGAAATTTATGCTAAGAATACTTCTGGTTTGAAAGATGTTCTCAAAAAATGTACCGGATTTCAAATTACAGCATATACTAACTTAAATTTTCCCTACGTTTTCCACCCCCCCCCCCCCGTGAGGAACAGGAGTTAAAGAAGCAATACCAAAGCTCATAGTTGTCACATTATTGCATTTTGCCATGTTCTGATTAAGTTTCCCGGGACTAGAGATCAGAATTATCATCCTAGTTGGTCAGTCTATCTGCCTACCTCTGTTTCATTTCATTTGCCTACTTAACTGTCTGTTCGTCAGCGAATTCGTCCATTGAACTACCTGCCTTCGGCCTATACTATACATTCGCAGGGTGTCTCAGAATGAATGGACTTCCTTCAATACTGTAAGTTGCACAACTTCTTTCAATTGCATGAATTATGGATTGCTGATCATATGATTTGAATGGGCAAAGATATTTGACGTAATGACTTTCTTAAAGTAAAAATTACTCAACTGCTATCGAACTGCTCTCATTCATTGGATTCTCCTACTAATCTGCTACTTTCGAGACATTCTAAAACTCAAATTTTCCCCCCTGGGAGGGGTACTCATTGCCCCTCTGCCCTACGTGTATCCGCAGCTATCCCACGGAGACACTTCCTGCAGCACATACACGAATATTAGTACGTCTCGAGTCACACGATTCTACGCCGGTACTTATAAATCGTTGTTTGAAAATTAACGACCTCAACCTGCAGCTGTAAAGCCATTATACTATTAAATTGCACGTACAAACTTCCCAATTTTCTGTCCCACGCGAAATCACGTGCAGTCGTGCCGTTCGTTGCCATAACCGGGTAGAAAATGTTAAATTTAGCGGAAATTGGCTTTTGAAAAAAAAATTTTATCGTCAAGGTGCGGATTTACAAAAATTACTCGCATTTCGTTCGCAAATTTATTAGCTCACTTGGGTTCTAGAGCAAATTTTCGACGAATCTCTGTCGATTACACATTAAGAAATTAACTTTCAAGAAGTTGAGCGCGTTTTATGGGAAGAAAAAGAACGGCCATAAATGATGAGTCTGAGAAAAAAGGGTGCTAATTTACAATGGCCTAGAAATAAAAAAGGTGTTTTCCAGTCGTAAATAAACGGCTACGCGGTTAATACGAGCTGATAATGGAGAATATAAAAATTAAGGGGATAACTTTTTTTTAGAATTGGGCAGTTTGAGTTTTGTTTGCCGTTTTGACATTAATTTGGATCAACTTTCGAAACCGTCATATAAATATAAATTTTATGCTTTTTCCTTCATGCCAAGAACCCTGTTGTCGAAGTACATTTGAATAATTTTGAAGTTCTATCGTCCCTGCTTTCTGTGAACGTTACAGTCAAAATAACCTTGAAGACGAATCTACCAATATTACAGTTTTCACTTTTTTTCACTTCCACACTAAGGTGGTCTTCATTCTTGCTGAAAAATAATTTTATGTTTTCGGTCGAGCCTCCCCTTCTCCAGATCAGTTCCATGGGTTGAAAAATCATTTTCCGCAAAGTTTGAGCAAAAACGAAAAAGGTTAATCAGTGCCACAAGGAGGCGAAATTCTTACACAGGATGACTACTCAAAATTTCAGGGGGAAAATGGAATGATGACCTTATTTAATTTGAGAAATGACCAAAATATGACCAGAATTAGAGACCATTTGTAATTTTGTTTCCCTTTTATTCGTGCCTCTCTCTTTACAAACTGCTCATCATAATGTGAGGGCGCATACGAAAAGGGACCAGTTGACCAAAAGTAAAACTTTACAGGAAAAGCGTTCAAAATTGAGAGTATTTTTTTTTTTTGTTGCAATTACCGTTCTGTTACTTACCAACATTTCAACCGTGAAGGTCCTACACACTACCACACGCTCCCCTAATCTCTTGTCCGTTTTTTTCGGAAAAAATTTCCAATGTGTTCCAAAGAATTTAAATGTTTGATGATCTCCGAAGAATTTCATCGAAAAACTTCGGGAAAATTCTCCAATGATTATCAAGGAATTTCATCAGAATTTTTGGAGGAAAATTTCGATACTTTTCGGAGAGTCTTTTCGAAAATATTTAGAAAATATTCCCAATATTTTCCAAAGAATTTCATCAAGGATTTTTGGGGAAATTTTCCAATTTTATCCAAAGAATTTCTTTGAAAATCTTCGGGTAAATTTTCCGATAATTTTTGAAGAATTTCATAGGAAATATTTGGGGAAAACTCTGACGGGTTTTGATGAATCTTATCAACAATCTTCAGAAATAATGTTCTCCGAAGAATTTCATCGAAGATCTTCAGGAAAAATGTCCTATGATTTTTAAGGAATTTCATCGGAAATTTTCGGAAAACAATTCCAATAATTTCTGAAGAATCCTATTGGAAATCTTTTCAAAAAATTACCAATGTTTTCCAAAGAATCTCAACAAAAATTACTTTGAGGAAATTTTCTGGTAAATTTTGAAGAATTTCATAGGAAATATTCGGGGAGAACTCCGATGGTTTTGAAGAACATTATGAAAAATCGTCAGAAAAAATATTAGATGATTTCGAAGAATTTCATCGAAAATCTTCGGATCCGAGTCCCTTAAACGATAAGAGTAGACAGGCATTCATGCATCAGGATAAGTTACCTACATTATAAGATTGAAAGAGATCAATCCAAATACGCATTGGCAGTACACTCTCCCCAAAATATACAATAGATAACGGCGTACCACAAGGGAGCGTTCTAAGCGTATACTGCTTTCTTCTTCTAATGAATGATATCGTACACGTAATCCCTCCACCAATCCAGCCGTGCCTCTTCGCCGATGACCTGAATATCACGCTAAAAACCAATAACCTCCCATATTCTGAAAACCTGTTGCAGCTATGTCTACATAACCTCGAAGAATGGAGCAATACGACAGGATTAAGATTCTCAACGCTTAAATCAAAATGTGTTATATTTACTCGTAAACGGAATATTACGCCACTTCAGCTCCATCTAAATAACTCACTGATACCCCTATACGACGAAGCCAAATTTCTTGGTTTACTTTTCGATAAAAAACTGACGTGGAAACCCCAGATATTAGCTCTCAAGAAAAGA
Source organism: Acanthococcus lagerstroemiae (assembly GCA_031841125.1). Taxonomy (NCBI): domain Eukaryota; kingdom Metazoa; phylum Arthropoda; class Insecta; order Hemiptera; family Eriococcidae; genus Acanthococcus; species Acanthococcus lagerstroemiae. Next base: position 19,693,307 of record CM063108.1, on the reverse strand, counting down.
TGTACTTTAGCGATCAACATTCTCAAAATGCTGAATAATAAATACCACGGACCAACATCCAGCAAACTGATCAAGATCTACACCACACTTATCCGGCCAAAATTAGACTACGGATCAATTGTATATGGATCAGCTTCTGAACGAACTCTCCAAGCACTAAATCCAATTCAAAACACACGTCTCAGACTCGCATTAAGAGCTTTCCCTACAACCCCTATCTCTAGCCTCCACTCCCTCTCAGGTATTCCACCCCTCCCCTATCGTAGAAGTATCCTCCTAGCCAATCATACAGTACACTCCTTGTCAAAACTTCCCAATCTATCCCACACAAGTCGGCTACACCCCCTTCTCCATAAGACCCCACCAATTTGCCCACACTACATCCTCCAATATATACCCTCAAATATACCTCCTTGGAAAAAGCCTTCCACGCAAATTGACTGGACCTTTACCCATCCCAATTGGAAAACGGCTACAACTGAAGAAATACAAGCAGAATTCGATGCGCTAATAAACAGATACCCCCAACATTTAACTTGCTTTGTCGACGGCTCAAAAACGACAGATAGAACTACTGTCGCCTATCTCATAGACTCACATATACTGTCATTTGCTGTACCAAAATTATCTTCAATCAACACAGTCGAAATGGTCGCTATCAACCAGTGTTTGATCAACCTACCAACCACAGCATTCTCGAAATTTCTAATTTTCACGGATTCCCAAACATCATTACGAAAACTCCAAGCAGATGAAAATCCCAACACGGATGCCCTAACCAGTCAAACACAGTTTATTTTCAACCAACTTGCTCAACAAGACATCACAATAGTATTAACGTGGATCCCGGGTCACCGTGATATTATAGGACAAGATCTTGTTGACGCTGCTGCTAAATCCAAACCAGAAACAACTATTTCACTTCTGAATAATCCAGACATCAAAGCCTACTTACACCAACAAATTATGGCCTTATGGAACGAAGAATGGATCCATACCACCGACAACAAACTCCGCAGCATCAAATCGGATATATCCAACTGGACCAACATCTTCAGCACCTTATGCGCTACCTCTCGATCAACCGAAACAACTATCAATAGAATCTTCCTTGGCCACTCACGTCTTACTCACGAATATATATTTCTTCACCAACCACCACCAATCTGTAACCTATGTTCTTCTCCTCTTACTATACTACATATCATCCAACACTGTAAATCATATAGCCGCAATCACCGCATCCAATACCTACAAATTGATAATGTACAACATCTGATTATCCTCATAAATCGCAACAATCTCTCACACCTTATCTAGACTAATTTTTATAACTAATTTTATAAGTTAGATGTACTTTAACAAATATGATGTAGATACCGAGATCATGGCCTACAGGCGTTACGTGTCTCGTTAAAAAAAAAAAAAAAAATCCCAACGAGAAATGTGAAACTTCCCTTCAGCAGATACATAGGCAACTCATCCTGACAATGGGTAAATGTATTTGCCTGCTCTCGCATTTTAAAGAGCAAGAAGTTAATTTGCCCAGTATTCATGGAAAATTGTTTTCGAACAATTTAATTTTAGATAAGAATATGCTATTTCCTTTTTGTACTTTTTGAAGTAATAAATTTTGACTTGCCTCACTTAAAACTGCAATATCTCGCTGAATTTACAAGATAGAGGTCTGTGGTTGTTTTTATTCGATTTCTAAGGGGGTTTTACATAAATTTAGCCAAAACAGGCCCGTAGCCACGGGGTGCCAGGGGGTGCTGAGGAGCTCCCCCTGGCTAAATTTAGTGAATAAAAATAACGAATTCCCTATATTTTTCTCGCTAGTTTTGTTCAAAACTTTTCTTTCGACTATATTTTAATGTTTATAAACTTAGCAACACTGATTTTGCTTTGAAAGCAGGGATGCGAAGAAGCCAGTAGCTGGAAGTCAGAAGCCGGAAGATTTTGCAATTTTAGGACAATTTTGAGAAGCCAGAAATTGGAAGCTGGAAGCGTTCTTAGCTTCCAATTGACTTCTTACAATATTCTTCTTAATGATTTTTTTTACTCAAATTCGAAAGCCCAAAAAAAGAAAACTAATCTCTTCTGCACCACTTTACTTCACTTTATTTTCCCTCATTTTCTAAAAAGAACTTTCCCTAATTATAAGAACCTTGGGTGAAAACAGGTAAAAGAAGCGACTTCCGCATCCCCGTTTGAAAGATAAACGAATCGTGTGTTTGTCATTCTTTATACATGACGTATTACAATAAAAGGGCCAGAGTGACCAACCAGCAGTTTTAGACACACGGATCTTTTTCTTGTGTCACATTACAATTCACAAATACGCAGTGGTAGGTTCACAATTCAGTTCACATAGAATATCGATGGTTAAATGCCTGAATAGCATTTGAGAACTGATAACTTGATAAGTCCACAGAAATAGAATTTTTTACTTCCGAAAGTTCGAAAATTTGCTCGTTGTTAAAAGGGTTAACCTTTTTTCACGCGATATATTCAATTGTTTTTCAATGAGTTGTCGGTAAGCTGAATCACCAGTTTGAATTATGAATTTTGAGAATAAATTCAATCAAGGGAGGGGGGGGGGGGGGTAAGTTAAGATTTTCAAGAAAGAAAAGTGGAAAATTGAGGTATTTTCTAAAAATCGCCGACATTAGAGGACTATTTTATAAAAATGAAGGTAAAATTACTGCTCGTGCGAACATTTTTGGAAAAAACGTGTTTTAGAGGCGCAAAGTTGCTCATTTTTCATATTTTACATTCAATTTCAGGTGCCTTTGGGGCGATTTGCCCACAGGAAATGACAATAAATTCTGAGAACATGTGACTGTTCCTTAACAGCACAATGTTATATCTTATGCGCAGTGTTGACTATTGTTGATATACATACATAATCCGAGGCCTACTCTATAGTAGGTTACTACTAACTGGGTACTTAACAAACTGTCATGGGCGTAGCTAGGTGTGGGGGGGAGGGGAGACAAACTGGGGCGCTTGTCCCAGTAGACAGAGACTGAGGTTATGTTGTAGTATGCATTACCCGACATTAACAGATATTTCAGTTGCAAAATAATAAAAAAACTTATATTTTTCGAAAATTCCACGCATTTTTGTGACTATTTCGATAAATATGTTTTCTGAAGAAAAGTTGTATGGAATCTTTTTTACAGAGAATTTAACGAGGAATAGGTATTTTATATTACAGCATTTTGGTCCTAAAGTGAATATTTTTTTAGATAATTACGATTTAGCGAGTGAAGATCGGTTATGAAAGAAAACAAAATCCACGTTCCTCGAAATTTTCACACATTATTGCGATTATCTCGGTGAATATGCATTTTAGAGAAAAGTTATATGGAACCTGTTTTATAAGAAATTTAACAGGGAACATTTTATGTTATATGCATTTCAGTCCTGAAATTGATATGTTCCGAGATATTCGCGGTTTTGTGTAAGATCTCAATATTACACAGAACTTCAAGGTCAAAGCGGCACGGGTTAGTGACTTCAGATTGAGCTAAAATTTTTTATGACGACTTTCTAGGTCCACTGGAACAAATTTCAGGACGACCTTCGTCAATTGGCGAAAACTTATAAAATAAGGAATACCCTAGTATACACCCCCTCTTATGTCCAATTTCAAAAAGAATTACTTTTTTTCTGCTTAAAATTTAACTAAATATCACCTAAAATGTCTGCCCCTGTGAAAAATGCAGGTTGCTACTACTGTCTTCCACCATCAGAACGGTCACGTAGTTTCTCACACCCAAGGTCCCTTTTGACTTCCGAGTCTTATACTAACGAAAAGGAAAGCTTAACTGTTTTTCAATCACTTCGACTCTTGTGTTTGTATCGCACGAACCACTCACTTCGGCCATCCCAGTATTTCCTATGTTTCTACAACTGAACAATGGCAGCACTGTCTGCGTTTCCGCAACTCGCCCAAGAGATTCATTTATTCAAAATTAAGTATAATCGCCAGTCGAGAATGAATACGAGTCGAGTTGGAGCTCGGGACACTGGAAATACTCGAAGCTGGCAATGCTAGAGCGTACAGTTCGGACATCAAAGGAAGAGAGGAAACGTTTAATTTGAAAATTCTGCTAAAATAGTTTTCGAAATCGAGCGCGGAAACATTTTTCAATTTATTAGGTATTTTTGAAAAGGGTGAGTAATGGAATGGAAAAAGGGAAGAAGGGAATACGACATCCGCGAGAACGTTTCGTTTTTCGTTTGCGCCGCGGCGAAGATGTAATTGTTTCTGCGCGCATTTTTTGATAAAGAATGATTTAATGAGTTCCTTCGCCCCAATGGGGTTGACGAGCGGGGAATTCGCGAGAATAATGGCGGGACATTTGATTCGGAGCTACCACTCTGTATACAGTTTATCAGTGAAAGGGCTACTGAAAATATGAGAGATAGCGAGCGTCGACCGTATCAACCGAGTCTGATTTCCGGGTATTTTCTAAGCAACTGTCAACTGAAATCGAAAGGGGGGGGGGGTTGAAAAACTGAGATTGAACGACGCTGGTGACGAAAAGATTTGGTCGTTGACTACAGCCCCAAAAGTAAATTCCTTGCTGGAAATACGTCATACGGAGCAAATCGAAGACAGACCTGATGAAATATTCGAAATTAACGATCCAAACCCCTTCCCCATTTCGATACATTGTCTAATTTCCAAGTCGAGTCAATTTTGCCCATATCAAGTGTGATATCTACATGTTGGGGCATAAAATCGAATATCGATTGAGAATCTGGTATCGCATTCGAAATCAGCGACAACTTGTCCCAGGAGAGAGCCTCGTCTGCTGGTCATGCAGAGGAAACAAGATGGCTAATTCAATGCCATAACTTTGGCAAGAAAGTGAAAAAAGCCATTCATTTTGATGTTTGTGTCTGTTTTGGGAAAACGAAATCTTCTACGCGCACGGCCAGTTTTAAGTACTTTGCCGCCCTGGGCTGCAGTAGTTTTGCCGCCTTATTTTTGACATTTTCATGTCTTTGCTGTGGCACACCAACGAAAAAAGCGTTACTTTTTGAGCGTTACTTAATCATGTCTTTGCTTTGACACATAAACGAAAAAGACGTTACTTCTTGAGCGTTACTTGGAGCATCACGAAAAAAAAAACAGCTGATCGAGAGCTTTGGCACCATAACGAAAAAGTGTTACTTTTTGAGCGTTACTCTCCTGATCATACCGTAATGAAAAAAATTTCCATGGAGATTTCTGTTAACAACCCGGCTGCAGATTGTTTGAGCGTTACTTCTATCCGTATGATTTAGCTCTTCAAGGTTACAAATCAGTTCAGTAGTTCAAATTTCCATAGCAATTTTTATTTCTTCCACACTCGACCCGACAATTGAAAACCGAATTGCAGCTTTGAAATGTACTATATGTATAGAAGAATACTCCGCACATCCTGGACCCAGAAAGTTAGGAATACCGGAGTTCTGGACAGGATGCATAAAGAAAGGGAACTACTGACTACACTGAAGACAAGAAAACTGCAGTACTTAGGGCATATGCAATGTGGAGGAAAGTATGAAATTCTACGAGTGATTTTGGAGGGCAAAATCTCAATAGGAAAACGACAGAATTCCTGGCTTAAAGATCTGAGAAGATGGTGCGGTTGCAGTACAGCGGAACTACTCCAAAAGGCCGTCTCAAAAATCCAGATGGCAATGCGGATCGCCAACCTCCTTCGAGGAAACGGCGTTTGAAGAAGAAGAAGAAGAAGTCATCTTCAGTATTCAATAGAAATTTCCATGGAACATCATTTTTTTGTTCTAAATCCAGTAAATCCAGGGGGGCTTGCCCCTCGCTGGCTACACCCATGTTCTTCGATAACACCACACTCCAAAAGCTTCTATTTTTTTTCTTGCTTGTGTTGCTACTGTCCAGGTCTCACATTCATACAATGCTATACTCCAAAAATACGTTCAAAGAAATATCAGTCTTACCTATATTTGCCCTAAATATGTTTCCTTTTTGAAAAAAAAAGCACTCTTAGCATATTCTATTCTACTCTTTATTTCTGCTTTACTTCTTCCATCTTGCTTTATCAGACTATCTAAGTATTTTTATTCCTTTACCTCCTTCACTTTTTCATCACCTATATCCATATTTACTCGTATTAGAGTTTGTTCCCATCTACTAACTACCATCACTTTCATTTCATTTTTATTTATCTTAATTTTATTTTATATTTTATTTTCAATTTTTCATCGTACTTTTTCAACTCGGTATTAGTTCTTCACTTCTTTCCACTATTGCAATGTCATCTGCAAATCTTATTCTAACCGCCTCGTCGCCTTGTATTTTCACACCTGATTTTCTTTCACTCATTTCTTCGATTTCTTTTTCTACAGATACATTGTGTTAAATCCTATTCTTCTCAAAACATTATCAATGTTCAGTACTTTTCTGCCAAATGAATCAGTTTGTCGGAAGTCGTCGCAAGTAAAATTGATGTTGCAAATAGTAAACACTTTGAGAAGTATGTACCCATGAATGATTCTTAACTCAACCGACTCCTAGTTACTTCTCTGTGTGTAGAGTACGTTGAAATTACTGGAGACTTTCACCTATTTTCAACCATTCTTTAGCATTTTATTATGCGACCAATTTTGGAATAATGCACGCAGAGACGAAACTTGACTTTCAGTGGGGAAGGGGGGGGGGGTGGAAAAGGAGAATTTGCCGATTGTTTAATCAAAATATTTTTTAATTGAACAAAAAAAGTTCTTAGAAAATGAAAAATTTAAATAAACAGTTTCAAAATTTGCCGACTGTCAAATTATTGGGGGTGCTCCCCCCACATAGTTTCATCCCTGCAGTAGCGTAGCCAGGATTTGGTCAGGGGGGGGCGAAAACTTCAGAACGAGAAATAGGCATTTTTTAAATGTCAAATTTTGTGTGGTGTGGCATGCCGTGCTTGGTGGGGGGGGGGGGCAGATAAAGTTTTGGAACATAACTAGGTACTTTCCCCCTCCATCACACAGCGACACAGCACTTGTGTCAACGAATCAAGGAAATACGGGTTTGTCAGGATCGACTATCCGAAGACGTCGAGTGAAGTTTCAGCTGCTTTCCGCAAGTACCAGTCAAACGGGATTTTCTATTATTGACTTGCTCATCAGGTTTTTGTGACTTCATTAAAAAAAATGGCCATGGGGGGGCGATCGCCCCTTCGCCCCCCCTTGGCTACGCCACTGCATCCCTGCAAATGCAGATTGGAACCTTATCCCTCAAGCACTTACATTCGCGCACATGAGCATATACTAGTTCGGGAAGGTAAACTGGAAGGATGTTAGGAATACTTGAGAGGAACCCACAACTTCCTTTAAAGATTAAGATGGTCGTTATTTACTCTTGGTGATATTTTTTTCTGAATTTTCTCTGATTTGTCTCCTAAATTAGTTCCAATAAAATAAATTTAAAAAAAAAAAAAAAAACCTACAAAGTTTTAGGTCGATCAGATTTAGGGAATCCGTGCCACAAGCTCCCTTTCGTTCTTATGGGAAAAACACATGGAGTTTTGACTTCTGTTCCAGACTGAAGGACCAAAGCCTGTAAATTAAACAACAGAACATTTGCTATCGGATTCAGCTTGTGACATTGGAAAATGTCTTTTGCTTTCAGGGGCGGGGTCTGACTCCCCCCCTGGCACCGGCCGACAATGTGGAAAAATTAAAATTTATTCTGGTAATAGTAAGTATTACACCTGTAATGCTGTAAAAGTGAAACGACCCCTCCCCCTTCATACCAAGTCTGGCTACGCCTTTGTTTGCTTTCAACTTTTAGATTTTAATAAAATCTTCAACTGTCTCAAATTTCAGGCTCCAGGTCAAACAGAGAATCTAGTAAAAACAGAATAGTCACTGAAATTCGAAATTCAGCGTTTGTTACCGACTTACAGATTTTCGGAATGTTTTCCACATTTCAGCTTTGTTTAGATAACGTTCGATACTCAGCTTGAAACCTTCGGCTTTTGACTGACTAGTCTCTAACAGGAGCCCAGGGTACTCTACTTTCAGAAATGAATTTTGACTTTCAATTTGGGGAGGTGGAGAAGAAAAATTTCTCGACAAAATTTTTTTTTAAATTAAAAATTTACCGATTTTTTAATCGAAATATTTTGAATTGAAAAAAAAAACAAAAAACAAACAAACAAACAAACATTCATAAAGAATGAAAAATTAAAATGAACAATTTCCAAATTTACCAAATGCCAAATTATTGGGGGGGGGGGTTGAATACCCCACATCCTCCTATAGTTTCGCCCCTGAATGTATGTGAAACATTTATACATATTTACACGTTTCAAAACACAAAAAAGTCTAGTTCCCTTTATTACTTGGCCAGCAAATGAACGGTGAACCTCATGTTCCCTAGCGTGTTCTTTCCCACAGTATGTGGCGTCCGAGTATTGGAATTGCTAGATAACGAAGTGGATGGGCGGGGAAGAAACGAACATGCATGCGATAAGAGCAGGGACAAATTGGAGGATAGGGAGCCTCACCCCTAAACATTTTCAGTATTGGCAAATTTAGCAAAACTGATCTTGAGCTTTTTTTAATCTCGCGAGGGGCCAAGGCTCCATCCGGTGGCCAGTCCGGAACTTTTTCCGGTGGCTCCTTCTTTGTATTGGTCAAACAGAAAAATAAGAATCCGGCTATCTCCCATCCACTATCTTATATACCTTCGAGTAGTTTTAGCGCGGGGTAGGGAGGGGAACTCACATTTTTGAGTTAGCAACATTGGGTCGGCAATTTTTTTTTTTGCTAGTCAATTTCAAAAATGTTTGATTGGGACTTGATAAAATTGCGTTTTCTATCCCCCCCCCCCCCTCCATAGGAAAAAATCGCTGTGGTTCATCAAAATAATCATAAAATAAATTCAGCCACTCCTAAAAAAAAAAAAATCGATATACTCGTACTTGACCAATTTTTTGGTTCTGCCCCGTCAGTGAAGCCTTCAAAATGGGTAATACCAGAGAAATGGCGTACATAGGAGGTGGCAGGGGGCAACCTCCTCCCCCCCTGTAGGAATTTTTCGCTCAGCAGTTGGGAAAACTTACCATTTTTGTCAGGCGAGTTTGGAAAAGGGAAATTCCATTTTTTTTCCTTTTTTTTTTTTTTTTTGCTCTGATACTTGGGAATTGAGTTGAGAAGTTTGAAAACCCAACAAGTGAAAAGGGTTTTCTTTTTGCTTTGATACTTGGGAATTCTGAGTTGAGTCAGTTGGAATTTTCACAATTTCTACCCCCTCCTCCCTGAAAAAATTCTTCGGTACGTCCCTGCGTACATGGATTCAACATTTTCACAATCCGAATATATACGTCATGCTTTTACTCGGTTTCCGCTATTTGTAATGTTCAAACTTCAAAAAAGAATACATTTTACCTCAAATTATACAAGAGCCATCAACTTTTTCTCAAATATTTTCGGTTGATACACCAGTCTTACATTAATGAGAATAATTTATAAGGTTAAACTAACTTTTTTGATAGAAATCGATGTTTTGGAGACTTTAAAGCAGAATTCCAGATGAGCAATTCTACGCTATACTTGATATCCCCTCCCTCTCGAGACCCTTATAATCGTTCGATTCCGAACAAATTACAAAAATGCCGGGCTATAATGTAAGCTGACAAGCTTTAAAAGTTTATACTTCCTCTTTTCTTTGGGCCATTCGCTAAAACTGAGAATACTTTATTATCAGCAAACTTTGAACACTACTTTTCAAGTTTTCGGGGGGGGGGGGGTTATTTTAGGTTACACAATAACATCCGCAACAAATTCCACCAATCCAATTCATCAGCCATGACAATTACTATTTACTGATGGGAAAAATTTAGGAAGATACCCATTGCCGTGGATGTTACCATCTTATCTCAATACACTGTACATTTTAAAAAAAAATTTTGTCTCAACTTCCCCCCCCCCTCCTCAATAAAGTTGTATTATTAGTCAAAATCGTTGGAAGTACTTGTTAAGAAGTTCAATTTTCTGTCAGTAAATTTACATCTCCAGACGAGATAGCGTACAATTCTGTTGCTAGGGTTTTTAGTCCATTGCCGTGGTCAATCTTTGACTGGTGAGAAGACATTGGCCTTGCATACAATTTTCAGCACAACAAATGGCAATACTGGTACGGTTTTGAACCCTGAATACAATCCAGGTGCCAGATCGTAGTTATTGGCGCGTGTGATAGCACAATTTTCAAAAATTCTGCGAAAAATAAAATTCTCGAAGTTGTTTTGTCCGTTGTCGTCAATACCAGAGTGCTTTCGCCATGAACAAGATGTCTATATCGTCGTGGACAAAAATCGTCTCCTCTCTAAATTTTGATACTCCTGTTTTGTAAACTTGTTGAATATTCTCTATTATGTAATAAACCAAGTATCATGAAAAAAAAAGTTGAACAACTCAGTTTCTGGGAATGGCCTTCCTGTGATTCTGAGGGGAAGATATCAAATTTCGCGCAATTTCTATTTGACAGAAAAAAAAAAAGAAGAAAAGAAAGAAAGAAATAGAAAATAAAATGGAAAAAAAGGTCTACGGTTCCGAACTTTTACTCCTGACTCTGCGGGGGGAGGGGGTATATCCTCACCTATCCCTATTCACACCACTGTTCAGATAAGTACAGTGAAATAAGACTACTAATTTGTCATTTTTCGAGTTACTGAAACATTCCTGCAGCAGATCCAAACAGAACGCATCGCTTAGCGGAATACATGCATTTTAATGTTGAATTTCACTTCATAACCGCCAGTTATTTTGTATACGATGCTCATTTCTTGGTACCTTGAATTTAATTTGCTTCCTTTCGTACAACTGATATTCTAAAAACATACCAACCTCACTCGCCGCCGCAACCCCGCAAGACACTTCTGAAGGCGATTATCGGGAGCAAGAGCAATATTAAATCCAATTACATCAATTCACGACATATTCGAGAAATTTCAATGCGAAAACTGTCGACCTGACCGCGAAAATTTTATCGAACTACGTGGTCATCGTAAGTTGTAATTTCGACGTACGTATTTCGAAGCGAATTCCCGACACCGAGCGCACGACTGCCACTCGCGAATTTCGGTTACTACTGTCTGCGGAAATCGCGAAACCGTTAAAGCAACAAGACTTTTCACTAGACGAGACTGCGCACGGGATGATGAGATTCAAATTCCATTGATGACACGAGGGTGGAAAACACGAATTAGTTATCAATGGGCGGTCTTCAAACATGCGGTACACCGTTTACACAAGTTCTAATTATTTTTAATGCCGACTGCGAAAATACCGAGAACTGTTTTCGAGTTTTGCGAATGCGGTTACGTGTAGCACTCGGTGTGGTTTTTCCAACCACCGAATGCAAAAGGCTTCAATAAGTTGTTTTTTAGACCAGAAAAGTTAAGACATGTAGCGAGAAAAATTCCGGAAATCCGAATGCTGGCACAGAGGGTTGGATGATATAGTACTGATTAATGACTGTACTAGAAGCACCCAAGAATCCGGATGTTCGCCTAACACTCCTCCAAATCAGTTTTTCCCGAGAATCTCGGAAAATATCAATTATGCGAAGAAAATTTTCAAACAAAAATTGTTCCCTATTGAATTGTACATAAAAATGGTCTGTTACAATTCTTTCATAACTGCCTTCAAAAGGCCACAAAATGAAGGGGTTCCATTTATGCCATAATATTAGTACACTAATCACAATACGCAATTCCTCACATGAAACTGTCTGCAAACACGAGTTGAAGAAATTCAGTCAAATATTATGAGCAATGCAGTAGGACATACAGATCCAGATGCCAATAACACTACTGAACAACTATTTTGCACAACGCATTTCGACAGGGGATTCTGAGGCACTTTTTAACGCTGAACACGATACTGCAACCCATTTTTCTCTATCACGTCACAATTCGAAGTTCTGAACATCTGAACGACTGAAATTCGTTTCCATTTTGTTTTTGCAGTGGAATAAGCGGTACCACTGACGATATTATCAGTGTTATCAGACCACTATAACAGAAAACAAACAGACGGAATACACACCACTATACACAACCTCAACACACATCAAAACGAATCAGTATGACCACATTCAGTTCCTAAACCTCTTTTTGAACACATTTAGTTCCATTATTTATAGTTTTTGATCAGAAAAACTAGACGTGATAGAGAAAAACGGCCGACGGCACTGCATTCAGCGTTGAAAAGTACTCTAGAATCACCTCCTTAAATTCGTTGTGCAAACAAAAAATTTCATTTTGTTCAGTAGTGTAATTATATACTCGTAGATTCTCAAGCAATGTACGCAATTCACATCCTTCATTTAGCAATACACCCATCATCTTCAATAACTATACGAGAAATAGCCTAAAAAGGTGACCGAAATTTACCATCAACAATGTAAACTTTTTTCATCAAGGGCCGTATTTGACACCAGACGTTGACAGTCGCGGTTCCTGACGCGCGACTATCCTGGGCAAATTAGTCGGGGTAGTTTGCCGCTGCTTTCCCCAGAGTTTTGTTGCGTTGAGTGTTCCGTCTCTGTGCCCAAGAGTGTGCAACCGCAAAAGTTCACTTAATAGCCACGTGTTTCACAACGTTGATTAAGCTGTACCGAAATAACAATGAAGTTTGAAGGACAACCACTGCAGTCGTCAAGCGACATTTTCGCAGCTTTTGCTAAAAGTACTTTGCTTCTGTATTTTCATATAATGTAGGGATAACAGCCGACTCGAAATCATGCCGCGCTACAGTAGCGAGTCCTAGTGTTATTGGTATTGGCTCTGTCTCAGTAGGTGAAGTTAAATCAGCAATGAAAGCACTCAAACCGAAACGATCTTTTGGTACTGATAATATTCCTCCATACATTTTTAAAGCCTGCAGAGATCTTCTTGCCTCACCACTAACGTATATCATCAATCTATGCCTTAAAAAGTGTTCATTCCCCGACATCTGGAAAACTGCAAAAGTGATTCATATTCCGAAGGACGGTGATCACGAAAATGTGGAGAACTATAGACCAATATCACTTATACCAGCTTCGGCGAAAGTCTTTGAAATGGTACTATATAACAGATTGTACCCCAAAGTAAAAAATTATTTAACACTCCTAATTGTCTATCGAAGAAGTTGCTCGATTTCTAGCCGGCAGAAGACATGACAGTATAGATATCCAAGTCTGAACTTGATACTTCTTCGGCTAGCTCGGGCATGATTCCCCAGTTCAAACCAATCAGAAACGTCAATTGGATATCATACCAGTTTCATTTATTGTAGTCAGATAATGTAAGGGCTGGGGTAGGAGTTTCTAGAAAAGTCAACGACGTTTTCGTCGGCAGGGAGTTTTCGAGCTGCGAGTTAGTAGTCCGCCTATGTGTGTCTTCGCAAGCTTACTAGTGATCAGGAGACGAGTTCCGAGTGTTTCTTCCTGGCTATAGTACCAGGTATGTCAATTTTCAGCTAAGCTTCATTTTTTTCGCGGGTCACGCGTCGCTAATTCGGAGCAAAGGGAGTCGATTAGTAGAGTGATCGAATTTATTTACTTGTTTGTGTTATTTTCATTTTTATTTTTTCATTTTTTCATTTTGAATTTCCAAAATTTACCAGTTCCCCAAGCTTACCGTGCGTTTCTGAGTCTTAGTCAACGTTTCAAAAGTAATTGCATTAACATTTCGTGTCATTTTCGAATGCAAGGCCGTACCATGGGTAAAGTTCGAATTACACCTTTAACTCGTTTTAGATGGAGTAATCGCCGAAAATTCACCAAGGTTTTCTTCTACAAGGCGAATGCTACTGGGGTGGGAGACAAGGTTAGGGCGAAATTCCATCGCTCGTATTTGTATCACCTAAAACGAGGGTATCTGAATTTGCAAATTTCGATATGTTTCGTCACGGGGAGGCGTGTGATGACTCGGCCTCCTGTAGTTTCGTGTAATGAGCTGTGTGCTTCGCTAGCCAATCTCTGGTTCAGCTGAACTTCCTAAGTACCAGCCATCGAAGACAGGGGGGAGCAGTGTTCTGTGGGACAGGAGAAATCGAATTTATTTTTTCATTTTATTTTTTATTTATTTATTTATTTATTTATTTTTTATTTATTTTAAATCCATTTTATCATTCCTAGATGAATCAAGCGCGAATACGGGCCCGCACTTAGATCTATTGATTTGTTGGTTTCATTTTCTTAATTTATTTTTATTTGATCTTTTTAAACAAGAATTTTGAATATTAGACCGTACGTAGTGTCTTATTTCTTTTCGATTTTAAAACACACAGACGTGCCACTGTGTTCTAAATTTTGGTACGTGGCATCCCAAATTATTTTAATATTGTCCAATCGATTGAAGTCACTCACCGTGGACTCGCCCAGACTCCCGTGGGGCTTGGTGGTAGTCTGTGGTTAAACACCTATGAGTATGGTGATAGTAGGCTGAACGTTCGTTATTACGAGTTATTAGCCCCCTCAGTCGGCAATCTACTATCGGCAAATTTCCTACAGGTGAGATCCTTGGGAGAAGCTCATTTTCGTTTCGGGCTCTTATTCCAAAATTTGGGCGGGATATCTGGTTTTCAGGAAATTTTGCTACAGTTTTTTTTTTTTTAATAATTATTATTATTATTGTTTTGTAATTTCGTTTACAGTGTTTTCAAAAATAAACTTCTGTGGAATTTTAAGCTAAAATTTATAAGTCAAGTATTTTACTTTTTCGTATACAACTTATCCCCCCTCCATTTTTCTCTGGTTCAGCCCCACCCAGGGGTAATCTCCGGTTGCGCCTATTCTGATTTGAGCTGTTTTTCTTTCCCGGACAGTTTGTTTCTTTTTGGCTGTTCATCATCAGTTTCAAGTCATTTGTTACTTTTAGTTGTTTCTAATGTTGGAGTCGGGGCTCAGCGGCGAATTGTAGAGAAGATGGAATTGAAAAAGAAATCATCTTCGTAAAAAAATGCACATTTCAACTTTTCTTTCCGTCTTTTTTTTTGGGGGGGGGGGGGGAAGGTTGAGCAAATTCTTGATCCAAAAATGAAATAAAATAGTCCCATACAACTGGGCCTGCAAGGCTATAGGGGAGAGTTGCCTAAATTGGATCGTTTTCACTTTGAACTTGCCGTTCTCGGCTGCATTTGACTAAAATTCGATTTGGATACGTCATCATGATAAGTCATTATTTGGCTACATTCCATCAAAATTTGGAGGCCAGACTAGAATTGAGTGAACGGGGAGATAAGTTTGAAGACCTAAATCTGTAAGTGGTCATTTAGGAAACCGATGCCTAAGTTGGACCATGGTTCCTTTCTCTTACGTTCCTATACACAAACAAAAGAATCCAAACCAGTCTAACTTAAGAGCCACTTCATTTCTACATAAGTTTTATCTCAAATGCAAATCCCTCTCGCTATTGACTTTTACTTTGCTCAACCATTAAGGCCGGTAAAGCCTAGCGCGCATCAACTGCAATGCAACATGTAATGTAACATGTACGAACAAAATTCGGGCGAATGCGCGCATGTACGAGTATGGACGTCCATACGATTATTCGTCCTCGAATTTATCCTCTCGTCTCAGGACAATATTTCGATTTTAATTTTTCATTTATTAGATGTGTGTCGTATGCTTCACTGGTCAGTAGTTTCTCTGGTCAATGAAAATCCCTTGTTAAAATTATTTCCAGGGATCGGCCTACTGTTGGGCAACGTCTCAGGTCAAATTGTTCTCGCATTCTACCAATCGTGGAGAACAATGGATGGGTTGGTATAAGGTCTGCACTCGTCCCGCTTATCTGGCCCATCCATAGAGATACAAAGTACCTACACAATTTTTTTTTTTAGGGTCGTACCTTGTTTCCCCTACTGAGTTGTGAGTTGTGAGTAAAGCTCCACCACCACCTCTACTATTATTATTTTTTTCTCTCTTCTTCGCCTGATGTAAGCCCATTATGATGGCATTCATGGTTTTTGCCGACAGGGTCTGATCACCCCTGGATCGATGATAGTTCCTTATTCCTTGCTCGAATAGCACCCGTTTAATTCCTATTTTTACTTTTCAGTTTTAGAAATACTTATCCTATATCTTTCTCTTAGATCTGTTTTTCCTAATTAAGTTTTCCTATCTCTCAAATTAGGGCATAGTTTTCCGGCCCACCCTTCGCCACAATCCCTAATGAAAGAGTGACAACCATTTGGTTTAGGTTTGGTACTCCCTCTTCTCATGCCTTTGTGAGAATCGTGTTAAATTTTTAACGGCTGTATTCATTTCTTTCTATCTTACACGTTTTTAAATGATTGGAGAAAACATACAAGATGTATATACTTGTCCGTATTGCTTTTATTTAGAACTGTCCATTTAACCCTATTAATTTGTTCGTACTGAACTTATAATAATTTTTCGGCCTTCTGGTTTGCTTGTGATATTTTTTTAACGTATTATTTTACCTCTCTTTTTGGTTAGATTATTTATTAGCGGCTACCTACGTGATAATCTCTTCAAATTTTTCTAGCCAGGTATAGCTCCGTATTCGTGTTTGTGTTCGGAAATTTTAGTGTTTTTTTTTGTTATTTTTTGCCTGCAATGGTATTTTAATTTAATTTATTGGATCGACCTCTTCGTAGGTTTTTCTCATTTTAACCCCTAATCTTAAGTTTAAAAAAAAAAAAGTGTGTGTATACTTCGATCATTCTACTAATCGACTTTGTTCTTGCATGCGCGACTTGCGAATATGATAACTTCATTGAATTGAATTAATATTGCACAAAGCTAAGGATATCTAGGCGGAACATTAGTATATGACTCAGAAAGAAAGAAATAGTGAAGCGTCATCATTCGAAAAGCTCGTTATCGGTTGCCGTAACGAAATACGAGATCTTTCGGAACTGATCACTGGTCGTCCCCTTCAGTATAGTCATAACGAAAGGTTGGGTATGGAGTTAAGGGACGGTAAACGCAAGGCGTCGGTTGTGCCGGTACCGAAACCCTGTAGGGCACACTTCCCAAGAACCCCTACCTCAGACGACCAATTGCCTGAATTATCGTTTGAAAATTTAGAAGCTTCGGGTGACTTGGTTTTTTGCTTACCTTGTTCACGAGTAGTGGGATACCATATGGCCGATGCCTATCGCGACAATCGCATACTCCTGTCAGATCCGAATCGACCCGCTAGTCTAGCCGAGGAGTTACGCCAGAGGGCAATGCCTCGCTCCCGGAGTGCCGATATAGGGTCAGAAAGTCTGGAGGAATTACAAGAACGCCTACAGGCCCTGCGATCTGTCGAGATCCACAGAGAGCAGCCTGTGGTCGAAGGGGGAACCTACCTGCACAATCTATTTCCGACATAGACGTGGAGGCAATCCGGGAGTCGGGTTATTTTATTCCGTCTGGACCCCCATCGGACGCCACCTATGCCCTCATGGAGGAACGAATTTCACCGAACAATAGTTATGCCCCGGAGGTTAATAACCCACGTAATCCGATCACGCCACTCAGGGCATCTCCTCGCAGGTTCAGAGGACGGGATACTCCCAATCACTACTCAATGTTGTCGGGCAGTCTACGATCAAATCCAAGACCAGACGGCAGTGGATCCCACGCACCTGTGGTCCCACCCCGCGGAACCCTTTCAAGGCGAAACTAAGGTACGCTAGGGGCAGGGGCTCCGCCACCACGATCCTTTCCGATCCGTCTTCTTCAATAGGCAATAATCCAGGAAATCCTGTTCCCCAGAACCAACAAGCCATGTCTCCACTGCAGATGTTACAAATGGAGACGGCTTTCTTTCAGAAGCTCTTCTATAAAAATAACGCATGCCGTACCCTGCCCTCGTTTAATGAATCCGATAAAGACAAACCACTCCCGTCCGTCTTCGTGAGTGATTTCGAGGATGCTTTAGCAGCGGAACGATTTGTGACTGACCAGTTAAGGGCAAACTTGGTTTGTAAAGCAGGTCAAATCGAAATGCTCGAGGTGGAAGTCAGGGCTCGATGTGACGAGAAACTCCTTTGCCGACTTTAAATACGCCTTTTTGGACGAATTCTGGTCGCGAAAAATTCAAATCACGAAATGGCAAGCATTTAAAGAATCCAAAATTGATTTTTCCTCTCCAGAAACTATAACGAGATTTATCGAAGACTGGAAAACCCTAGTTAACTATCTTGATGCGGTAAACGTAACTGAGGGTAAGTTCATAAATCTCGTTATACAAAAGTTTCCTCTCCCATGTCGTATACATCTCTCCGAGGCAGACTTAACAACTGAGCTCCTCACAAAGCGAATTATGGCAAAGTATGATTATATTAAAGACCATTTTTCGGCAAGAAATTCTTGCCAAGAGAGGAGGGTGGAAACATGAAGAGTTAAGTGTTAGAAAAAACCCGACCGTTTAGGAAACCTATTAGAGGACGCTGGGGCCGCTCAGAGGGTTCGTCCCGGGGTGATACCAACGAGCCCACAGGGGTTTCTGATGATGACTTTGTTACGTCCCAAATGCTTAACCACGATCAACCATCTGGTGATGGTACAACACGACTGCCATCGAATGGTTCACAGGGATCATTTTTCCGATCTAGACGTTCAATTCCAAATCGGTCGTATCAGTCGGCATACATATAAGGATAATTCTCGCCAAACCCAACTCCCAAACAGTAGCCGTAACTCGGGTGGTTTCAAACAAAATTTTACACCCCGTGAGAATAGTTTCAATCCACGTAATCAGACATCTGATGTGTCAGCCTGCCGGTTGAACAATGACTCTCCAATTTCATAATATGTTTTCCAAACTGCTTCTGGTCATGGCGAGAGTAGTCAAAACCCACGCGGTCCGAAGCAGGGAAACATGAGACCCCAGCCAAAAAAGAAATAACGGGACCGGCTGGGGGTACGTCATATGTCCCGTATCCTACACCCATACTGAAACCTAATCCGGCTTCAATGAAGCTTTTGTTAAATCGATTCCAACTCGTGGGTGATACAATAGCGTTTTCTTTGGCCTTATCGGAAAAACTTCCCATTTATTTGGAGGGGCCAACTAGTATTCGAACTTACTTCACATGCAGGGAACTCATGAACTTTTCATTTATGAAATCAATGGTCCTGACGACAACAGATTTCAGAGCCGAGGTACTCCTGTCCCTGGGATTCATTGACTGTCTTGTTGCAGTTGACTATGCTCCGAAACTAATAAAAGAATATGTCCGAGCGATTTTTGGTGGTCTGTTCCACAAGGGAGCTCAGCGGGTGGTCACAATGATGCCTGTTCCCCACCCGAAGATCCGATGGACGGACATGGACAAGTGGAAGTCATTGTCTTGTCTACGGCAAGAGATCAGGGCTATGTCAGAAAGGTTTCCCAAAAGAGTTGAAATTTTGGACATCGATAGGTACATTTTTGATCGTACAGACCCTTCTAATCCTGCTATGTTTATTTACGATAGCAATGGGCTGGAGGTGCCGAATTGTTCAGAACAGAAACTGGTGTTCCGCATCGGTGAAAATTCACGTAGTTATCTCGATACTAGAATCTGTTCCGTAATAAAAAATATGATTCGTGAAATTCCTGCCCTTACTGATGTAGAGTATTCCGACAAGCCTATACTGACATTAAAGGGTCGGGGGATTCGAATTTTCGTATCAAACAAATGAAAGACCATTCGGATCCGCCCCATGAAGAACAAGCTCCATCTACATCTAAGGTACAGACCGTAGATAACGTAGACAAATGTAGCTCTTTTTCGAGTCCACTCATAACGACCGTAAGTCAGGAGGCAAAATCACTCTGTACCCACGTTCTGACATGTAATGCACCGATGACGAATTCATTGATGTATCTCGAGTTAAGACTAGCCAGTAACACAACTGAGGCACCAATTGTATCAAAATTAAGCCTACTGGACTCTGGGGCAACCACCTCTTGCGTAAGTGGAGATTTGGTACAGTTTATGGTCAATAGTACAGACTATCGAATGAAGGTAGTCGACTTACGCCGTCCATATAATGTATCTTTGGCTGTGGGGACCACGTCAATAATTTCTCAAGCTGCGTACATCGAGTTCTGGCTAGAAAATAAAGTAAGAACCTCCTGGCTATTTCTCATAATTCCAGGTCTAAACGAGACCATCATTTTCCGGATGGATTTTATGTGCCATCACAATATTGAGTTAAAACCTACTCAACGCTCTATCTCAATTAAGCCATGCCATTTTCCTGGCTCGATCGATATACTTACACGGGAGAAGTTGGGCCAGGCGCATAGATTTGTATCGTTTCCAGTTGAGCTACTGGAGGAAGTACATAATCTCCCAGTTTATTATCAGGAGTCAGCGATCGATCATATTAATGTTTCGGGTCTCAAAAACCGAGTTGGAGAATATTCGCTCCTCATTACAATCTAAGCTCGAGATGGCAGTGGTAAATCACGTCATCACACCCGAACAACAGGAGATAGCACAGACAGAACTCGAACCCTTATTACCCACTGTGTTCCGCAGCGAATTGGGACTATATCGTGGTCCTCCTATCAAGCTGAATACCTCGCCTACGGAGAGGTGGAAGCCGAAACATTATCCAGTCCCCTTTCAATAATAGAGATGCAGTACGCTCTGAAATAATGAATTGGCTTAAACAAAACATTATCAGAAAGTCCTTCACTAGATACGTCAATCCGTTGGTAGTCGTACCTAAAAAAGACACAAGCATACGTCTGTGCATCGATGCATCCAGCCTAAATGGAATCTTGCGACCTCAGCATAATAATCCACCTTTACTGGAGGACATTTTGTTTAGCGAAATTGGAGAAGAAGATTCCGGAATGCATTCAACGTGCGATTTCGCTAAAGGTTTCCTTCAGATTCGACTAGACGATGAATCATCGGAATATCTAGGTTTCGAATTTGAAGGACAAACATACCAGATGTTACGACTACCATTCGGTACTAGTGTATCATCCTCAATCTTTAATTTCATAGCCCGTGATGCTGTGTTTACTGAAGAAATTGATGTACAAAAAGTAAAACTCCACGTCGACGATATTCATGTTCGGACTGGGTCCTTTGAGTCTCACCTAGCGTTAGTTCGAAAAGTGTTACACAATGTGTTGGCTTCGGGGATGACCTTGTCACTAGATAAAACTCACCTCTTTTGTGAGAATCTAGTTTATTTGGGACACATTATCTCAATGAAAGGGATCTCCCAACCGCCCGAAAGCATTAAATTTTTCGAAAATTTTGAACGAAAATACTTGATTGGCCAACAAAAATTCCCTACAAAACAAACTATACAAAAATTCATAGGTTTTATTAATTGGCATTCAAGGTTTTGTGCCTCCTATGCACGACTTTTGGAACCTTGGCTAGAACTATTGAAATCCGATTCTCCGTCAGGGGCGAAACTTGACTTTTTGTCGGGGGGGGGGGGGTGCAAAAGGAGAAATTTGCCGACTAATACATTTTATTTCTTAAATTTGCCGACTTTTATTAGCATGGTGTATCATTGAAAACTACTGTCCCATACTGACAATCACTGGCAACCTGAATAAAATCAAAAATGCAATGGATATATTTTTATAATGAAATGTTTATATTTAGTAAAAAAGAAAACACTACAATCATGATTTAAAAAAATAAAAATAAATAAAACAACAAAAGATTATTTGGTCAAGTAATAAGTAGGTATACATGTATGTAAGAAAAAAATTCACAAAAAAAAAGGCTATAAATACATGTATACGTAGGTAGATACTCATTCTGACATTATCATTAGTTTTATATTTTTAATTTTTCGAGTTTTTACCATTGACCAAATTTGTACAATTTTTTTCACATCAATCCGGTCTATTAAATCTTTCTGAGTAGTAAGAATGAGAAGCGACTTAGTTCTCTTATCAGTCATGATAGTCCTTAGAGGACTTTTTACAAATTTCAAAGGACTGAAACTCCGCTCATTCGAAGCTACTGAAAATGGTGCGGTTTTTACTACTCTGCAGTAGTAGTTTGCCGCGGGGAGAGCAGTTTTAAATTTTTCACTGATATTGATATCATTTACGCTCGTTGCCTCACTACACTGGTCAAAAAGAATTTCTAGTTCGGCAAAAATTTGGTCTTCGTCCTTAAATGGACAGTTCTTGCTGATCGGCGGCAGGATCACGAATCGCCCAAACACTTTTGTCATAGTGTTCATTTTTCGTAGAAACATTCGTTGTCGCAACAAGTCAGCTCACCGCGTTTTATCGCATCAAGCTATATCGCTCCGATGTCGCGCCGCATCGGCGCCGCTGATATACACTGAGGTAGTTGTAGTAGTCGTACTCACGTACATCTGCGTAACTCCGGAACAATGAATAAACTATAATGTGCTTATATGACTTACCTCTGTTTTGCAAAACAAATATCTGTGTCCTTTGACTGATGATATGAACAACTGAGAGATGACAAAAAAACTTCGGTCAGAGAAAAGTCGAAATATAAATGCGCGCCACAAACGGTTTCATTTTCACACAAAGGTACACCACTCAATACAACAACATATTTAGATTTTGTCGACTTTTTTCAATTTTTTACCGACTTTTTTGATTTTTTGCCGATTCTTTCACATTTTTTCCAATTTTCCCCGTTTTTGCCGACTTTTTGCCGATTTTTCAATATTTTGCCGACTTTTCGCCTGCTAAGGTGTGGGTTTCACCCCTGTTCTCCTTACATCATTACCAAAGAGATCCGGGAATCTTTCGAAAGCTTTAGACAAGAGTTCAAAACTAGTAGATTCTTGTCATTCCCGAATTCAAAATTGCCATTGCAACTACTGTTATCGGGAGCCACTAGCGCTCCCTATGCTAACCTAAATGTACACACTCACAACCCTACACTACACCACACTGTACTAACGATCTATAGTTCGAAAGCCCAAAACCTAGAGTTCCTTCTCGGGTTACAGAGCTTGATTGAGCGAATACTCACGAACTACAGACGGCTATTGAAGATTGACACAACATTAAATCGATTTAATAAGTATTTTTAAAAGAAATTAAGTAAAATTTAATGAGGTTTTAAAGTTAAATCGATAAAGATAGCATTATGTGAATCTTCTTCTTCTATCGAATCCTAACGTGAGAATAGTGTTAAAGTCCTGAACGAAAGCCAAGCCATGTGGAAAATCAGTGACAGAAATAAGAAGAGATCAAAATCAAAAAGGAGATCGATTATGGAGAATCCAATTCTCACTTCCACTCATTTTAACGAAACTCAAGATGGTAATAGCCAAAACAGGGAAAATCAACTTGGTGATAAGGAGGAATCATCACAGAGAGTTTCAAGGTGATAATGAGAACGAACGAAGGCCCAGGTATTATTCGGAGGAGTTTATGAACTCTATGATTTCTACTGCCGTATCATCTGCTATTGATCGTGTCGCTGATAGATTTGGTAACAATACGACGTCCGCAGCGTCGAATGTGACTCAAGCTCATGAAAACGCTGGCTTTTCATATCCACCCTGGTCCAAGCATGATAAGTTGAGAAATCGTAAGCAATGGAAATTGTGGCGCAAACGAGTTGAACTGGACCTGAAAGGACTTGGTTTGTGGGAGTGTATTGTTAATCCTGAAGGTGATCCGTCGTGGGATGATCGTAAGCGATCAAAAATGCTTGCTAGAGCACAAACGTATTTAAATGCGGCGGTGAGTAAAAATATAGAAGCCAGTATGCTGGATTCTATCAACCCACATGAATCTTTCACAAAGATTTCTCAAAACTATGGTGAGAACGGAACGCACGATAATTTAGCTCTTTGGAATCAAATTCTAAATTTGAAATTTAAGCTAGGCTGGCAGCAACAGAGGTATGTGAATGATTTTATGGCGATAGTGACAGCTGCCAAGGTTGCTGATATGCCAATATCCGAAGGGATGCAGCGAACCATCTTCTTAGCACAAATGGAAGGTATAGATGAGTTGGGGCACCCATTGCAAACTTACTATACACAAATGGCTACAGCAGCAAAGGAAAACAAAACTATCGAGTTTTGCATTCAACAATTCATTGGGCTTAACCTACCTGTGAAACCCAACAGTACTGATGATAAATCTCGATCAAGCGGAAATCCGCCTAAAGATAAACGTAAATTTGAAAAGAATAAGGTTGGCTTAAATAGTCAGGGTTTCAGGAAGGAAAATGAAGATAAAACTCCGGTTATGAACCAGTCTGGTCAACATCTGCAGAAGAAGTTTCGTTCAAATGATGATGGTCAACAACGTCAACCGGGTTCAAAAGATCAATCGAAGAAAATAGCTCACAGACGATCATCTGCCCCTGACAGTAGATATTACATGAATGGAATCCTCGTCATACCTGGAGAGCGGCCAAATTATGGTGAGCATAATGAAACCATCAAAAACTGGACACCTGAAGAGAGAAGGAAGAATCAATGTTCGAATTGTGGGCAATATCTACACCATGTGTCCAACTGCAAGAACCCTGGTAAACAATGTTACCAATGCTATAGTTTCGGACATGTAGGTAAAGAATGCCCATTCTTCACCACTGACTCGAAAAAGTAAATTCAAAGCTGGCGACTCTTGAAACACGGAATGGGTTGTATACCTTGCATGGAAAAACATTTTCAGGTAATAATATTAACGATAATATAACTAATGATGATAATATTAATTTAAATATAAGAGTAAATACGAAACTATCTGTACAACACCTACCAATAATGATTAATTTTAACGAGCTAGAGGCAGAAAATAGGAACGATATTGATTCTACTGACTCTAGCGATGAAGATAACAATAACAGGACAACTGAAGAAAAGTCACAATGTAAGAGAAAGCGAATTTCTCCGAAAAAGTTGGCTAAACGATTAAAAGAAACCAAACTTTGGCACAGGCGGCTAGCTCATGCCTCGGCACCTTTTGTATATAAAAATTCGAAGGTAACTGTAGGTATGAACAAAGTATTAAGCGAAAATAGAGATCACTGTTGTGAAATTTGCGCACTATCGAAATTTGTGAGAAAGAAGTTTGACGAGACAAGAGAAAGAGCAACAAGAGTTGGTCAAATTCTTCATGTAGATTTAATCGGACCAATAACACCTGAGACTCTTCATACAAGAAATAGGTATGTTCTAATAGTATTAGATGACTACTCGAGATATCTACAGACTTTTGTAATGAAAACTAAAGAAGAAACATCCACAATGATAGATGAAGCATTGAGGGTAATACAGGCCCAATTTCCAGGACCTGGTCAGTTTCAGAAAGTGAAATCAGACAAAGGTGGCGAATTTGAGGCTGATAGTTATCGAGAAATATTAAAGAAGTACGGGGCAGAACCTGAATATGCGGAAACGACTGTGCATGAGCACAACGGAACCTCAGAGCGTATGATTCGAACGTTGGAGGATAGATTAAGGGCGTTATTATTTGAATCAGGTTTTCCTGCGTGTATGTGGGGACAGTTGATTGACACTGCTACGTGGATATATAATCGAACTGTTCACTCGAGTGTTGATTATCTGACACCTTATGAAAAATATTTTTCAAAACCTCCAAGGTTAGATTATACTAAGATTATTGGATCCAGAGTATATGTTTATCGTAACAATGTGGCACGTGGTCGTAAATTAGAACCCCGTAGCGACATTCAATACCTAGTAGGCTATACAAAAACAGGGTATAAAACGTTCGATCCTATCTCACAGAAAACAACCGAACAATGTATTGTAAAAATAGATGAAGAAATCTCGTATAGAGATGACTTCCCTCAGAAACCTGAGCTGAGTGATTTTCACTTTCCAGGTAGAGAAACATTTACCGAAAAAGTTAATGATATTATAGAGTCAATACCTGCCGAAAAAGGAGGGGGTTTGTCCCATGAACTTCCCCAAACTGGAAGGAGTGCAGACAAGGTTCAACGAACCAAAAAGAAAAAGACAAAAGACCCAAAACAGTCGCCATTAAAAACAATGAGATCAAAAATGAGGACGAGAGGTAAACGAATTTATTATAAAAATTTAATTAGGTCAAATCTAACGACAATGAATTTTACTGATATTGATAAAAGTGCATTAGGTACTACAATTAACGAATGGACTCCTAACAATAGAGAAAAGATAGATTATGATAATTTTGGAAAGTACAATAAAGATATGTTTACTGAAACAGAGGTACCTGTCTCATATGAAGAAGCGATGAAGGACCCTGAGTGGCGTGAAGCAATCCAGAATGAGATTGATGCGTGGACAAGATTAAATGTCTTTACAAATGTACCTAAGACTCATCTAACAAAAGCGACTCCAGTCAAATGGATGTTCGTAATAAAAGATAGTGGTAAGAAAAAGGCGAGAATTGTAGCATTAGGGAATTTGGATAAAGAAAAATACTCGGAAAGTGAAAAACGATCTCCCACTCCTAACAGTCTTACTGTTAAGTGGTTCATAGCTCATGCTATACGAAAAGGTTGGGGTCTTAAACAGATAGATATAGATGCTGCCTTTTTAAATGGCACTATAGATAGAAAGAAATTCATAAGAATACCGAAAGGTTTTGTTGGCAACAACCAAACAGAAGCGGGTCATCTTAATCGTCCACTCTATGGTTTAGCCATCGCTCCAATATGTTGGAATAAAACGATAACGAAATTTCTGTTACAGAATAATTTTAAGAGATCTCCCAGAGAGGAGTGCGTTTTTGTAAAGAATGTTTCAAACACGATAACACTCTTAATTGTAGTATATGTAGATGATGTTTTAATTTCGAGCAATTCAGATAAGGCTATCGATGAAACTGTTGGGCTCCTAGAGTCACAATTCCAGTTGAAAAAGATGGGTTTTCCGAAAAAATTTATAGGAATCGAATTTGAGAAAATAATAGAATCATCTGTATTCTTACATCAGGCTGATTCAATAAATTCTATCCTCAAAGAATTTCCATTTGATGATAGTTTCAGACCAACCTATCCGATGGTGCCACCAAATGAGTGGAAGGTGCATCCTAGTGAAAAGATTCATATTTACCCCTATAGAAAGGTTATCGGGTCTTTATTATATTTATCGAATACTACACGCCTTGATATAGCACATAGTGTTGCATTTTTGGCTAGGGCTCAAGTAGATCCTCAGCCAGTACACCACAAAGCAATTGGACACCTGCTGTCATACTTGAATGAGAATAAAAATGTAGGACTTATATATCGTAAAAACTTATCAAACAAGTCAAAAATTGAGTTGTACGCTGATGCTGATTTTGGCGGTGATAAAAGCCGTAAGTCTACATCAGGATATTTAATTAAATATCATGACTCAATTATTGTTTGGGTATCGAAACTACAATCGACTATATCGGAAAGTTCTTCAGAAGCTGAGATGAGAGCTCTGACAGAAGGTATGTGTGATGCACTATTTGTTGTCAGACTCCAAGAAGATCTATTGGGTGTTTCTGAACTACCCATCTACGGTTATGAGGACAATAAGGCTACTTATGAAAGATGTATCTCTAAAGTGTCCGCCAGCCGGTTAAAACATGTAGAGACAATTTATTTTAAAGTGCAAGAATATATCGAAACTAAAGTACTAAGTCTAAAATTGATTGGTACTCTTGAACAACTTGCAGATATTCTTACGAAAACTGTAACAATACTAGTGTTTTTGCAGTTGAAAAGAAATCTCATGTATGATAAAGATAGCGAATACTAAAACTAACGATATCGACTAAGCTTAATGAAATTAACGAATTTTCTTTATTTTAGGGAGATTCATGGTACCAATATCCATCATAAGCATAATCCATGAGGATACCAAGAGGATGATATATTATATTATATTATATTACATTTAACTTTCACTTATCGAAACCTTTCATTTATCAGATCTCCTTATAGTTACTATTACCATTACTATTATTGATGATTTCAAATACTGAATTTATTGTGATCACCCTGTGATTGGTACAATTTTTTTTAAATTGTGCTACTTTCCTATTTTTGTATCTAGTGCTAACGTTTAGATTTAAGGTATGAAAGACTGCAGAGTACAATATAGATCTTGTAACGTTCAATGATATTGACTCTTCTAGTTACTGAATTGTGGTTACGAAAAATTTAGTTTTTAAGCTATGGAATTTTTGTCTTTGTTCTTCTCTTCTAATACGTTTTTCTCGATATTACCGAATTATATTGAAGATATACAAACAAGAGAATGTACTACTTATTACCAATAGCGATATATAATGATATGGTTCTCATATTATCCTAAAATATGTGAGGGACTCCAAAGTATATAAATATTATCAATATTTTCAAGATACTCCACAGATAATTATATGCATAATGTATTAAAGATATTGAATGTCTCAATGCAACTGCAGTAGGGAAAGTTAAGGATTTATAATTTCCCATGTGTTCCTCGCTCGCTAGATATGGTCGTCTTAGTATGAACCCTGGCTGAGCACCTCTTCCATGCGGTAAGCTAGTAGCGTCTTAGTACGACGAAAACTCACTGCTCTCTCTCCCTCTCTCTTCCGTCTTGTCTGATAGGGTTAAGATAGGAAATTAAAATTAAAAATTTATAGGGCTTTCTCTAACTTTTCAGCTTTATATCGACGTGAGTGTGGGAGGGGGTGTTATCGGGAGCCACTAGCGCTCCCTATGCTAACCTAAATGTACACACTCACAACCCTACACTACACCACACTGTACTAACGATCTATAGTTCGAAAGCCCAAAACCTAGAGTTCCTTCTCGGGTTACAGAGCTTGATTGAGCGAATACTCACGAACTACAGACGGCTATTGAAGATCGACACAACAACTACATCTTCGCGTGCATGAAAAATATGGAGTTTAGGCTCACTATCCCAAGTTGACTCAAACGGAGAGTTGAAATTGATCACATTAACATCTCATACGTTCGATTCTACCATATCTTGCTTAAATCCGCAGAATTAAAACACCTATTCAGTTTATATCAAGTCTTACATCGTTATGCAGCATTGCTCATTGGAAGGGTAGTTCGGGTTCCCCGTGTTTTCACGAATATCCTTCAACGATATCGTGAACATGCCCCCGTGCTTTCACGAATATCCTTCAACGATATCGTGAACATGCTATTATGAACGGAGTGATTGCCAAATGGCTTACCTATATATGGTCGTTTGAGCTACAGTTTGATCTACCTGATAATAAGGAAATTCAAAACATCGGAGAAATCATCAGTGACATTACAGAGGTCACATCCTCAGAGTACTCATTATGACTTCCAATGAAGATCCTTTGTTTATGTCCAAGGGGCAGACGAACTTAAAAAATCAAATCCTCCAAGAAATCGATACATTAAAGGTCAAAACTGTCCCGCTGTATGAAGTCCCAGTAATTCAATCGGATTGTTGTAATATTTGTTCTCCAAGCGTAGCTAAAAGAAAATTTCCTGATTGGGACCTAGTCCTATCGGATATATACTATTCTCCACACTTTCAGAGCTCAAAAAGCTCCAGTTAGCGGACCCATTTTGTAGAAAACAAATAGAACAATTAAATAAGAAACCTTCACCGAGTAGTAAATTTAGAATCATTAAGAATACTCTACATTTTGGCGTTACGAGTGAATATTTTGTACCAGTAGTTCCAGAAGTTTTGGTAAACCATTTAATAAAGTACCTCCACTGTATTCATTTACATCCTGGAATTGAGAAAACTACACGAATCTTTGAGCGATTCTTTTATCATCGGGGAATTAACGAGAAGGTCCGATTGGTTGTCACATCCTGTATACCTTGTAAACAAAACAAAGTCAGTAACTCTAGGACAATCCCAAATTTTGCATATGTTCCAGCGACAGGGGTCGGCAATCTGATCTCTGTGGATGTATACGGACCATTAGGGTTGCGCCGTGATGAGGTTGTAGCACTCCTTGTGGTCATGAACAGGTTCTCTGGGTTTATCGACTGTCAACCATTATATTCGTTGCGATCCGGTGACCTAGTTGCCGCACTCAAAAAATTTAATACCAAATTCAATAAATTGGGGTACAAAGCGGACTGCGTAATCTCTGACAACGCACGTAGTTTTCGATCTCGAGACTGGTCCCAATGCCTACAAGAATTGGGTATTAGAGTTAAATACGTATCACCCTATAGTCCGCGTGGATCCGTGGTGGAAAGAGTCATGAGGTCCCTTGGTGAGAAATTCCGTTTAATCTTAAACGATGAATTGTCGTCCCATATCGACCATACAGCCTGGGCTACTGAGGTAAACCGAGTTGTCGAATCACTAAACTCATGCCCAAAACAACATGGGTACACCCCAAATGAGATCCTTTGAGTCCCTGAACCCAATCCATTCATAGGCTATAGGCTCAAACGGATCCTACCAAGTCCGGTAGACAAGGTGTCTAGTTTCATTGCAAACATCTCAATATAGACCTCACTTCGAATTTTACGCGTGTTATTCGCAGTCAATGCAAGATCAAGTTCGACCACGATGACAATGTAGTATTCGTGCATGTTTGGACAGATGGGGCCTGTCGATCTAAAATGGTCGAGAAACAGCGATAGGAGCCTATTCAGTTTGGTTCTCTCACAAACACGCTCTTAACGAAACCAAAGTAATGAGTCACCCGAGAGTAAGCAATAATAAAGCAGAAATTATTGGCATTGTGAGTGCTTTATCGCTTGCCCAGTTTTACAGCACAGACCAAGTTCATGTTCATTCGGATTCTAAATATGTTGTAGATTTATTCGAAGGTAGTTTTTACTATCAGCCGACAATCCGAAGCTTGTTTTATGAAAATACTGCGAACTCACTATCGATACACTCGTATCTCATTTCGTCATTCAAGAACGGGTACTCATTACCCATTCGTACGGTCATACCGTTGATTTTGGTAATCTCGAAGCCGACTTTTATGCCTCATTGTCCATAGACTTGTATACAAAGGCCCTACAGATTGAAGGAACAAGAGCGAATTCACCTATGAAAGATATCATTCAACGTTATGTGGCCTGGTATCAGTTTCGAAAGATTAA
Source organism: Acanthococcus lagerstroemiae (assembly GCA_031841125.1). NCBI lineage: Eukaryota > Metazoa > Arthropoda > Insecta > Hemiptera > Eriococcidae > Acanthococcus > Acanthococcus lagerstroemiae. The sequence goes on along the minus strand of CM063108.1, from coordinate 19,662,275 downwards.
ATGTAAGGAACATGATTTCCTAATCGAAAATACTCGACCGGTAGCTATATGTACTCAATCCCGGTGATATCGTATCGTTATGAGTTAATGCACTCTCCGATGCATATACCAGGGAATTGTAAAGAAGTTCTGCAAAATTTACGACGGGCAGTATATTGTGTTAAGAGCCATAGGCACTAATGCATATCTTATCAGTTCTTCGCCGTTGACCAGCTTGGCTCGTTTGTAGTGAATATCAGACAAATGCGTTTGATACGTCGATCGAACGATCAATGATCGTTGTAGCCTTCTATATCAGCTGTTTTCTGAGTCACACGAGCACTTTCTTTCATTCACATTTTCTTTCCCGGAAACTACAGTATAGAATTTTGCTCCGTGATTCGGTCCCAGTAAATCATTGTACCAAGGATTTTCAGGGATCGAAGGGGCATTTATGTAGCAAAATTATAAGTTCAGGGACCCGGACGTGCGCTCTCGGGACTCTTTTGGGGGCGTAGTCATTCATCTTTGAAATTCGATCACCTGTCCCATAGCTCCGAATTTGCAATGCGTAACGAACCTGAGGCACTTTCTTGTATTTCTCGTATAACCGTAGGTGTACGATGATACTAAAACGGCGTTAATCTGCGCGTCGAGATTGAACGTGATCGCTAATGAGCCTAATCAATAAATTCAATAAACAATATTAGGAACAGGTAGGACTAGAATAAATAAACATGAATCAAGGTTAACGAAGGCGTTTTTTTTTGTTTTTTTTAATGGGCATACCAAAATGTTTGGAATAGCTCAAACTAAAACAAAAATCCCTTAATTCTAACAGACGAGAAAGTAAATTATTACTTACACATGGAGACTATAATCCAGGGGACTGTTGGCTCCCTGACTTTTTAAGATAGAACTAGAACAAATAAAGAAACACGATAATAATCAGAAGGTGGATACATCTTTTTAAAAATGAAAAGGAAGATCAAACGAACAAAACAAAGAATCATACGTGATGGCACTCCAAATCAAAATTTTATACCGAACTTTAATATCCTGAACAAATTGGATTTAAGACTTAGTACACCACCTATGATAAAAGTAGAAATAAAGGACAACATTTCAACAAGAAAATCGCACCTTCCAAAATAGAATGAATTACTAACCAAATTAAATGAATACACCAATATTAGCAACACTCAAGGACGTACCGATGGGGAGGAGCGAAATTGTACACCCCTCCCCCGGTTGGAATTTTTTACTCAGCAGTTGGGAAAATTTACCATTTCAGTCAGACGAGTTGGGAAAATCCAATTTTTTTACTTCGATACTTGGGAAATGAGTTGAGAAGTTGGAAAAACCCAACAAGTCAAAAAGTTTTTTTTTTTTCTTTTGCTTTGATATTTGGGAATTCTGAGTTGAGTCAGTTGGGACTTTCACAATTTTTAACCTCCCCCCCCCTCTCTCGAAAAACTCTTCGGTACGTTCCTGGCAACACTTGGAGGTAGTAAACAATGCACAAACTTTAGTAGGCACAGATGTAATTCACACAGCCCCAAAAAATATAATATATAGGTAAGTGGAGACGAAACACAAAAAGAACAGTTCCAATACACATAAAGAGATCAAATTTGATCATGGGAAATTTTGATTTTGGCAACCGTAATGAAAGGGTGAAAACGCATACAATTTTGCCAAAAAAATTATTTAAAAATAAAATTTATTTTTTTTTAAGAAAAAAAAAAGATGGACCTGAATTAGCCCGAATCAAGAATATCGAAACCAGATCGATTTCATCTTGACACCTAGGAACAACAAAAATATCATAAATTTTGATGTAAGTTATCAAAAAGGTTTAAATTCGTCTCTGGACCATAGACTTATGCATGTTACCTTAAGATTAAACAGACAGAGCTCATAGACTTATCCATGTTACCTTAAGATTAAACAAACAGAGCTATCAGAAACAAACAAGAAACAAATGTTCGACTCAGTTGTAAGTGAAAGTTACAAAAGAAAAATAACTGCAGTTTTAAACAATTGTAAAAAGCAAACCTTTCAACTAATCGAAGAGTATTACGATGCTCTGTGCAAGGCAATGTAAAAAAAAACGCGGGCAAAAAACAAAACGATGATAATACGCAAATAAGGGAGGAGGTAAGCAGTGAACTTGGAAAAGAAAATTTTAAAAATCTTTGGGAACTAAGGATAAAATTGCTACACCAAAAAATAACGGACAAAATTTACACAAAAGTAATAATAATAAAAATGCAACGGACAAAATTGAGCTAAGCATGGTGTCAAAAACAAAGTCAAACTTGAAATGAGAGAAAGAGCGAATAGATGGAGGACAAGCATGATTAGCTCAACTTTAGAAAATACAAAAAACATGAAAAGGCTAAACCGAAATTTAATGCTGGGCTCACAACTACTAACAACATATATGGTAGTCGACAAAGATAACCGAGGGAATAAATTTAATTGCCACCACATATTACGCAAACCTGTATGAAGCAGATAATGAAAAGGCGGAGGTAATCCTACCAAAAGGGTTTAAAAACCAAGTCAATACGGAACCCCCTTTTCTAACCTTAGAGATCAGAAAGGTAATAAAAAATAAAAAACTTGGAAAAAAACAAAGCACCAGGAAGCGATAGCATCAAAAATGAACATATTATAGAAGGAGGTGAAGAGATGGTTGAAGCACTAGCAACTATGTTCAACAAAATTCTGGAAGAAGGAAAATTACCCGAAAGCTGGAATCTATCTGACATAATTCTGCTGTTTAAAAAAGGTGATAGACACAATATATAGGCAACCACAGACCAACAGCTTGTCACCAACAGTCCTGGTTGTGAACCCTTTATCTATGTTAAGTTTGATGTTCTATGCGTTTTACGTTGAAGTTTATTTCCAAAGTGGCCTAAGTGCTATAATGCTGCTGATAACAGTAATACAATTACCTACTTATTTTTGTTGTTAATGCAGTATTTTATTTTGAAATGGCCTCAGTCTCTCACATTTTGACAGCTGGTAGGATGATAATTAAGGCCCAGATTTTCTGGTACAACCCCCCCCCCCTTCCCCAGTCTAGCCTTTTTGGTCTATTAAAGGTTTTTTGGACGAGTCAGGAAATCAATTAGTTAACTTTGCTACGCCTTTTTTGGACTATTTTTCCTTAAAAATAACATTTCACCTAAGAATGATGTTTTTAGAGACATTTGGGGACTATTTCGGGTAGAAATCCAATTTTCGAGACTATTTCGTCACTTTGACATTTTTTGAGGAAAAAGATTTTCAATATTTTCAATTTTTCGAGGAAACCCATTTCTAAAAATCCATTTTATTAAAAAAATAAAATAAAATAAATAATAATAATAATAAATGAATAAAACATTGTAACAACCTTGCTATTTGTTACAATAAAGTAGGTATTTTAATTCAAAATTGTTACGTTGTATGTACAATAGTTCGAGAGGAATAGAAATATATAAATTAGGATCAGTTTTCCAAGACTTTCAATTTGTTGCCCATAAAGCCATAGTTTCGTAGGGACTCCTTACACTACTTTACTTTTATTTTTGAGACTGTTCCACTATTATATGGCTTTTTATGGACTATTTGGGTCTTGTTAGATACTTTTAATACGGCCTTCTTTTGGAGTTTTTAACGCCTAAAAATCCGGGTCAGTTTACACTCGATTGATACTATCATTAACTGTCGATTCATATCATTTCCGCCTTTTTTATGGGGCATACAAAATGTTTTTATCGATTCTCCCAGAACGGCAAAAATTGACTCAGACCACATTGGGAAAAGGCTCTTCAATTAATATTCTTTTAAGTTAAGAACACGGCGAACTGGTGTTCTTGTTGGCGTGCTTCCTGGAGACGATTGCGCTGGTGTGTGACGTTGCATTAGGCGTGGTGATCTTCTGATGGGAGTTGATGGATGTGGGTCACTGACGCTGGGCAGATCACTGGTACTGGCTTTCCTCTTCTTTGTAGATTGATGGTACCTAATTCGGGTTTCATTCACTGTTTTTAGCCAGCTCTGCACTTGGTATACAGCAGTTTCTTACGTCTCAAAATATGAAGCAGTGTGGGCTGTAAAAGTATATTTCGCATTGGTATTCAAGTATTTTCATAAAATATGCATCTATGTAATGTAAATACAGCTATAATGAATGTAGCAACTCTTTGTCTCTGTTTCTCTATTCTGTTTACCTAATTTTGGAATGATGATCTTCAAAATGAGTACAGAAGAAACACAACATTTTAGAAATAATGAATTGTCACTGAATGTTAGAAACTGAATTTGGGGTCACCTTTTTTGCTTGCCGAATAAAATTTCCCAAAAGCGACAATAACTGCCCTACACTTGAATACTTTTTGAAAAGTAATCTAATATACTATTTTCAATCACAGCGAAACGTAAATTCAGGGCGAAAAATATTAGATTAGGTATGCTATCATTTATAAAAAACAAAAGATGTACCAAACATGACCATGTATGGTAGTATATGGACCCACAAATAATTTTAGTTCTCCAACTTTCACGCCATCTGACGGTGGGCCAAAAAAGAAAAAAAAATCAAATAAACCAGGTGACTCAAATGGTGTTTTATTTGCAAGCCACCAATACCAATTAGAATGAATTGGAGAACCTAACTTTTAATTGCAATTGTATTTTTTCTTTCCTTAATAATATGTTCATTGAAAAAACTCGTAATTCCATTCTCCAAACTATTTGAAAAACAAAACCGCAAAACCCCAGGGAAACTTTTCATTCTAGAAAAATTTTTGATTTAGCCCGCCAAATGATTTCAGCAATTTTGTCTATTTGCATAGAATCAACGCTGGACGCAGTGCTGGAAAGTTGTGGTTCCAAAAACTATTTTTGGCGTCTCCTGGAAAATGATCTGGAATGGAGTTACGATGCTTTGGCAATAGGGAGACGCAAAGTTAAAATTTGAAATCTGCGTCAAAGTAGGTAGTGGTAGTGGGAGTTAGATTAGAAGGTGAAGTTTGAACAAAATCCAAGTTAACGTTATAGATTTGGACGTCAGATTAGAAGTGAGAATAACAGTCTAAGTAGGAATTGATATTGGAGTCGTACTTACAGCCGAGACACTCATATTCCTTCTTTAAATAGCAGTCAAAGTGAAGGTCATTGTTGTAGATGATTCGTAGTCAGCCATTAAAATGTGTTAAGGCTGAGTTGAAGAAGTCAAGAATTTTGGGAAGAGTATAAGCTGAAGTAAGATGCAAAATCGGAGGGACATACAGCGTCTGTGTGACTCAAAAGTAAAATAAAAAGTACTTCAGAGTGAAATAAGTCACAGGTGAATAAGGAATGGAGATGGATTCGAAGTCACAATAAAAGTTAATTCAAAGTGGAACAAGAAGTTAAAGCCAACCTCTACATGGAGTTTAATAGAATCCAAATCAAATTTCCAGGGGAATCAAAGCCGAGTATAAGTGAAAGTGTTAGGTGGAATTTCAGTCAAATTTGTATCAAAGTTAACGGCCAACGCTTGAGTCAGATATGTAAATTAAAATGTGTGTGTAAAAGTCTACATCACACTCATAGTGGAAATTGAAAGTTAGAATCAAACTAGTCATTAAATTCAGAATCAATGTACATATATCAGGTCCGTGATGATGTGAAAATTGCAGCAGAAGTGGAAGTGAAAGTCGGGGATCAAAATAGAATTTCTGACTACCCAGATCCCTCCCTCCCACGTCGAATTTTGAGCTCGTTACATTTAGGAAGAACAAGTTGCCGGCCTTGCTCTCAACTTAAACTTTCACAAGACCTTTTCAGAACCCCCTCCTGGCAACTTTTCAGTTTTCATCTTTCTCAAATGATGTGCCTGTTTCAATCTTGACTGCAATTTGATCGAGGGTCTTGTACTTTTAACATTTTCTTAGAAATGTGTAATATTTAATCTATTTAATCTTTATAAAATCAGTTTCTAAAAGCTTCTCACTTTGACCGGCGGTACAATGGCTAGCTTAACAAGTTATTTTCAAATACTGGCGCAAAAATATAATAAAACTACGAATTCAAAACACTCGGACTTTTTATAATTATTATTGTTCATGAAGTTTCTTCTACTTTAAGGTTAATTAGTTAAACACAAGATGGTAATGAAAACATCCTCAGTTTTAAATTGAAAATCTGATAAAATATGGACAGGGATAGATTTTGTAGAGTCAATTCTTGCCTGTTGAAGTCTCGACAACATATTATTTCATTCTTGATGAGAAATCCTTAAAGCATAGAGTGATGTTTCATCTCCTTATAAACGTCAATTTATATTGTACAAATTCCCCCAGCAGTGGTCGGTGATGGAAAAAATATTGCAGCATAATTCTGGACACAGGGGCTACTGCAGAATTCTGAGTCAAACTGGCACAAAAATTAAAAATCAATAGTGTTTTACTTCTACAGGCTAGAAATTAGGATATACAACGTATGTGTACTTACCCTGACTTGTCAAGTCTTTGGTACAGAAACCAATGTTGACAGAACAATCACTAATACTTCCACAATTCAACAAAATTGATTGATAATCACCATAACACTATAAATTAATTAACACCGCCTGACACATAACCAAGACGCGGAACAACTGAACTGCAACTGATAAAACATTCGTTGCTTTCCTGGTAACGTTATAATTCAAATTTAACTGAACCAATCAGAGGAGACACGGTATCTTAAAACCGAGTAAAATACAGCTAATTATTAGCCATATTTTATCTACAGTGCTTCTAATTTCAGTTAGCAGTTTCTGAGATAAAATTATCGTAATAACTGCTAAATTAACTACCACAGATAGTGTATATACGGGATGTTCATCTTCGTAGTTGTAACGCATGGAAATTGTTATCTATACTGCTAAATTACTGCTAAAAAAAAGTTCATCGGGGCGGTCTTATCATACCTACTTGCTCTTTGCAAATAATTACGCGAACTATACGCACATTACTTTTCTTTAGCAGTTCTCCACAACTAATGAAGCAGCACCGCATTGAGACATCCCGGTATTTTAAATTCAATTCATCATCATACTGATCATCATTATTTGTGCTTACAGTCTCATGAAAAATGAATCATTTCTGAAAAAGACCTGAAATAGCATAATCACTTCTTCCAAATGTTACGAAGTCCAGAACAAGTTGGATAAAGAATTCCACGAAAAATTACCGCTCTAATTTTCATAAATAAAGAAGTCTCTCTGTTGTATAAATCGTGCCAATCCCTTTAAATTACTATTTTGCAAACTACTTGACTTCACTTGAATCGAGCATATTATGCCTGGAGAAAGCTGCCATAAAAAAATTCTCGGTACGGTGTCGATGCAGAAAATAATGCACACGAACTGCGTACAAGAGCTCGTTATACGAACTTTTCATCCCGTGTCGTTTCAGAAATATTAAATCGATTAATTCGGGTCGTAAATCATTTATTTCGGATCATATACTGCGTACCAGTCGAGCCTATCCCAAAGAAATAATACGTTTACTTGGCCTCGGGTGTGTAACGTAAGTTTGATTTATGCCGGAAGAAATTTGTAGCTTATGGTTACATGATAAACTGCAGCCTAGCGAGATAGGGACCCAAAACTAACAGTATAAGTTCTACGTTAAAATTTATGAGTTGTCCGAGCAGATGGTCTGCTGCAATCATAAACCAATTTTGTGAGCTTCTGCGACTCGGCTTTCCAACGTTTTAACAGTCGAGATTTCCTTTTTTTTTTTTTTTTACTACGTTACAGAACATATTCGAACACTGGTTCTTACGATTCTCGAGTTAATGGAAGCAATAAACAGCAGATGAACGTCAATTTTCGAGTACCTACGTTACTTGTTGATGTACCTATTAACTTCCTAATCCACTCGACCACAAGTGGATATCAATAGAATTCTAAACTGTAGCACCATCTTGAGTGGTCTCATTATCCGGCCCGGCAACTTCTACTTTTACACGTGGCATGGTATGTGAAATCAAAAGAGGAATCGAGAATTGTCTTTTATTAACACAATTCTGAACACACTTCCTAGCAACACTAGGAATAAGGTAACATGATTGAAAAACTGTAGGTACAAAAAATGCGACATTACTGAAACCACGATGTACAACACTTGACTTTAACACACCTAAAACTTTGTTACAATAAATTAAGATAACATGCCATTTTGGTGCTGCCAGGGCATGTACTCAGCCAAATAATCGACAAGAAGTAACGGGCACCTTTTCTTGACCTCCTCGTAGAGTTCGAAATCCGTTTGTCTACAACCTTTCCATTGAATTTCAACGAGACGGATTCCATCGATTAGATGTAATTCTAATATTCGTTCGGCCTCCAAGTTCCTTTTAAACCCAAAGTTCGTCGAATGTTTACTGGAATTAGTTAACTCTCGGTTAATTCTCAGGCATTTTGTTTTTTCCTCGAATCGCCTTTCAAATTCAGCAATCGAGTTTTTGAATTCGTCGGGAAAATTGTTCTCGGGAATGAACCATGGAGCATCATGTCCAACTACTGTAGTTAATAAGAGAACTACGCCGTTTTTCAATACTCTCCTATCGTGGAAGGAATTCACGTCATTACAAACGATGAAATAATCAGCGAATTTTGCTTTCATCTTAAGGTTTCTTTTGTACTTCTCAGATCTGTAAAGAAAAAACATGAAACAAAAAAATAAGACCAATTGGAACCTGGAGAACAATATGTTGAACTAGTTGTACACAACTAGGTCAATGTAAATAGATTGTGTTGCAGTACTGAAAAAAAAATAATTGAAAAAAAAAAAACTCGTTCCACCAGATGAGTCCTTAAATCTCTCATTAGAGGAGTCCTTTTGAAAGCCACATTTTGCAAAACCGTTCTGAATTATCGCTGCCCGGATTTCATTTTTGGCCGGGTAAAACGATTTGAAAATTTGACAGACCATGCTGTCATATCTTGAAACTAGGAAAATGTAAGAAAAACAATATGCCACCCTTCAATTTCTCATTTTTTTTTCTTTTAATTTGAACGCTGGCACATCCACGCGAAAATCACCGTGTATTTTAAATGGGAAAAATTAGTATATCGGCGACCGCTTATGCAAGCATTCGTACCAACACTGGATATGCTTATTTTATTAACCCTTAAACAACACATGTCAGTATAGTTTTTTATTTTAAAATTCTGTAATATTTTTGGAAATGGGGGAAACTTACCTTAGCGCGTTACTTATTTAACAGAAAACAAAAAAATCTCAAAGAGAATTGCCCATTCTCAATATTGAAGGTGCCATATATTAATTTTAAAAATTGATATTATGGTGAATTCTTTGCGCCTTTAATATTGAAAATAAGACATTATGTCTAGAAAGTATTTCGTTACAAATGGTATGAACAATGAAATACCTTGTCTGAATTTGTAGGTAGGTATCTAGGATAGTAATAAATGGACATTTTCGACCTCAACTTCACTTTCCAAGCAATTAAGAGTTTGAGCTGCAGCTGCACTGCTTTATGACTGCATTATCGCAGCATTATTTTCTTGGTTTCGCGAAAAATCGATTAAAATCGATAATAATTCTCGGTAATCGATAATCGTTAAGAAGGCTCGTTGTCAATTATAATTGATTATTTTGACAGGCCTAACGTACACACTATGCATGATGGTTAACAGCAAGATAGCCCTCAGAAGAATTCCTCATTTCATAAAATTTTCTGTTTGAAGGCATTCTTGCGATTTCAATTAATTGAAAGTGTTTGTTTACAAGGGACCAGTGGCGAATACAGGGGAGTCCAGACCCCACTCCGAAATATCTAAATCTTGCAAAAATTTAGAAAACGTATTAATAAAGTTGTCTACAGTGACCTACAGCTATCATATTTCGTCTGTAATATTTTCCACACAGACCCCCCCCCTCTGAAATTATTTTCTGTATCCGTCCCTGCTGCAAAAGACAATGAATTTTGCATAAAGTATGTAAATGGTTAGTACTTACTGAATTCGGTAATTCGTGGAAAATAATACTGGTTGCAGTTTCCTTCGAATCCACGATAAGTTAACTTGAACACCAACAAAAGTTAAAAGGAGAATAACACGAATTTTACAACTACATAGCTCTGAGGGCCGTAGCGCAATGGGTACTCACTACTCAGATCACACATCGGAACTGGTTCGGTTTCTACTTCGCGACCTTGGTTCGACCAGTCAGAGAACAACTATTATCTAGCTGACTGGAGTAGCAAAGAGGAGTGCGGAATTAAGCTCGAGATAACGTCAACTTGTATTCACCAGATGACATGAGTTTACAAAAATAAAAAGTTCTCGTCCGACTGTCGCCTATCGGTACATGTATCAGTTTAGAAAGAATCATTGCGTCTGTGTTTTTCATCAGATTTCAATCTTCTTGTGTGTTTGGAAAGCAGGAAAAATATATAGCCTTTTTAATGGCGTTTTCCACTTTTTTGTAACATGCTAACTAATCGAGCGGCGTTCAAAAAAACCAGGAGCATTTGAGCTTTTATCAAACGCCATTTGAAAGGAGATTTTCTTTCCAACAATGTAAAAGAATAAATTGGAGGCGGGTAACCCGATTTCCTTATTGTCTCAAATACCAGGAGGTGTGCGACGATTGAAAGGAGTTATATTGCAGATTGGTTGACAGCAGATGATGATGTCGAGTTTACCGAGAATGATATTGTTAACTTAGTTACTGGTTCGACAGGAGAGGAAGATGATGAAGTGGAGTCAGAAGTTTCAACTCGTGCAAATAATGTACGAGTCACTCACGCTGAAGCATTTCAGGCCGTGGAAACTGACCTCTCACCTACATTAGGGTGGTCGTTATTTTCAAAATAGAGTTTGAGGTGCAGGACTCCTTCATTCCGTTCATTTTTATTTTCAAACAAAGCAAAAAAACAAATTTGAAGTTGAAAAAAAAAAATTAACGCGTGCCGCAACTCGATCAAAGTTTACTGAGATTTACCTTTCATGGAAAAAAATTATTAATGAGAATTTTCGCTATTAATGTATTAATTAAGCATTAAATATTATTTTTACTCGATTTAGAGTGAGACATCGTTTTCAGGTACTCCGTCGTCTGCAGAATGTACGCGAATAAATATATTCGTCCAAAACAACATACAAACTGGAAAAGGCAGTATTCACTACTTTTATTATTTTAATACACATAAGTGCCCAGGGTCCCTCTTCCTTCCTGTTCTGTGGATATGCCGAGGACGCTGATGGCACCCACTGGTCTTCCTGGGGATGGGCCTGCGTTATCCGGGGTCTTCTGCCTATAGCGGATTCAGGGGGAGGGCTGCTAGTCTTCACATAAGGAATGTAAAAACTATTGTACAGGCCAATTTTCTGGATTAAGAATAGCGGGTTTAGGGAGAGGGCTGCTAGCCTTCACATAAGGAATGTAAAAAATATTGTACCGGCCAATTTTTTGGATTAAGACTGTTAAAATGACGTCTAGTAACGCGTTTTACCAATAGAGCGCGCTAGTTGATTTTTCCTTTGGTTATAAAACTGGTGGTACGATTTTGGAGGCGTACGATTTAGACTACCTTACCCTACGAATTTATTTATTTATTCTTTTATTTATCTATTTACTGGTTCATTTTTTTTTCTAATTTGCTTTCCACCCGAGTCCTGGAATCCGCCCTTTCGAGCATTACTTCAAAGACGCTGGCAGTGGCGTGCGGTGATTTTTTCTAGAAGGTAAGCGATAAACGTAGGGGTGAAGTAAAAATCAGAATGAAGGTATGAAACATGCTACTACAAAACGGCATTGATGAAATAATCCAAATTGTCGTATCCTTACGTAGGGTCATTCCATATCCATTTATTCTTTTGTGATGAATAATAGACACAGGGACGTACCACCAAAGAGTTTTCCGGGGGGAGGGGGGCAAAAATTGTGAAAGTCCAAACTGACTCAACTCAAAATTACTAAGGATCAAAGCAAAAAAACAACCTTTTGACTTGTTGAATTTTTCCAACTATGTAACTCAATTCCTAAGTATGCAAAGCAAAAAAAAAAAAAAAAAACTTTAAAATTTTTTAATTGTTGGATTTTTCCAACTCCGCCTGATTAAATATGTAAATATAAGCAACTGCTGAGTGAAACATTCTTACGGGGGGGGGGAGTTACCCCCCTATCGATACGTCCCTGAATAAACAGGGCCAACAAAACAGTTTTCCACCATTTTCACAACTGGTTAACCACAATATGTTTTCATACTGCGATACATGGCAATGTCCCAGTAAAACTGTACTCGAACCATCTCTCTTTTGCTGTTTTTAAAAATGGTAATTCTGGTTTAGGCTTCCCGCCATTAATAATTTCTAATTGTTCATTAAGACTAAGTCGCGAAAACGGGTTTTCAATAAGATCTCGAGTACGCATTTTGTGGGTAAAAAAAAAAAAAAAACCGGAGCATTCAAACATAACGCATTGACTAGTAGAAGAACATAATCACGTTTCACTGTCCACTTCGACGTTTGTGTGTAGACAAGGCGAGCCAAGCCAGACTCAAAGCGCTTCCAGAACGCAATCAAACGCACAGGTTTCGTTGCGTTGAACATGCTAGTGTGTTTTTGTGTTGGTAATTAACACGGAGGCAGAGCGTAAGTCGTGCAGTGCGTGCAGTATGAAAAAGAAGCGTTAGATCCGACGCACGTACATGCACGAGGATTGCCAAATGCCAAACAGTATATATCTCAGGTGAATTTATTATATGTATATACTTCAGCATAAGTGTCGTAAGCATCAGTACAGTCGCTGTTTTGCCCAATGTTTCATTATCTTTTATTTGTTACAAGTTGAAGTTGATATTGTACATGAAAACTTATTTTTTAGAAAATTTTCAGGGGAAGCGGCACTTGCCTTGCTTGCCTGGAATGCACGCCACTGAATGCCGGGGAGGCTGTTAGCGCTGATCTTAGCCCTCTTCCCTTCTGGCCGAAAAACCGGCCTAGGTCGAAAATTCTGGCGAGTGGCTACGTGAACTTGAACCCAGGACCTCCGGATTCAGAGACCAAAGCGCTATCCACTCGGCCAACCAGACCTCTTACTGGTTGAATTGCCCGCGACCACGTAATTTTGTTTAAAATTGTAACATTTTTTTCACTAGTAATTGGTCTGCGTAAACACTCAGGCTATATTCTACTTTAAAAAAGAAAAGAAACTTCATACTTGGGTGGATGAGTAAAAGCACGAGTAAGAATCACTAGTAAAAACAAGATTTTCTTTTTAATGGCTTAAACTAAAAATAACTTAAAAACGAAACAAAATTTGCTTTATTTTTATGCCAGTGCGTACCAAGCCCCTCATCACGGGCATAGGCCTTCCCGATTTTCCCACATGTCTTTCGATTTTGAGCCGCTCTCACCGATGGTAGCCCTACTCTTCTAGTGGTTTCCCCCCTCCAACTAGTCGCCGGTCTGCCTTTACGCCTAGTGTGATCATATGGAACCAGAATGTGATCCTCTTACACCAGCGGTCCTCCATCATCCTAGCTAAGTGACCAGCATATTTAATTTTAAACTTTATAATTGTGTAGACCACATTTTTGCATTTAGTTTTTCCTCTTATTGTGGTTGCCCTAGTCTTGTCTTTTCTTTTTATACCAAGAAGACTTCTCTCCATGCTTCTTTGTGTGGTCACCAGCCTTTTAGTTTGGGCCCTGGTGAAAGACCACGTCTGGGCCCCATATGTTAGAATTGGTATGACGCAAGATTCCAAAATCTTGATTTTAGACGATATTTTGAGGTTCCGTTTGAAGATTGATTTTAGTGACCAGTAGAGCCTTACCTTTAGCCCCGCATATTTGCTTTCTTCGACCAGCCCGTCGAGCATGCCTTGTGCTTTCTCCCTGTCACCACTTATCAAGATTATCATCCGCAAATTGTAGACGATTTAGATTTTTCCCGTCAATTTTGATACCCTTTTTTGCCCAATCGAGTTTCCTGAAGATTTGTTCTAAAACAGCGTTAAATAGGTTCGGGGATAAAGGGTCGCCTTGCTTCACTCCTTTGGACAAGGTGAACATCGGACCCGGTCTGTCCATTTTAACATACGCCCTCGTGTCGTGGTATAGGGCTTCCAGCACCCTCACTATTTTTTCATTTAATCCCTGGGTCTTTAGAGCATTCCATAGATAATTGTGGTTCACCGTATCAAAGGCTTTGCAGAAATCTACGAATACTAAGGTTACTTCAATGTGATATAGGAGTTAGCCTTTTCTACAAGTTGGTTTATCGTGTGAATGTATGGTCTATAATTGCATGTCTTTTCACGCATCCTGCCTGCTCCACCGGCTGGGTGCTATCCAGCTGGAGATAAGCCCTTGTCATAAACACCGGACGGTAGTTGTTAAGTTGGTTTTTGTCCCGCTTCTTGTGCAGTAGGACGATTTCCGATTCTTTCCACTGTTTCGGAATTTTCTCCTCCATACGGTTGAACAGGACGGTTAGTGGCTCCACCCATGCCTCTGAGAAGTCCTTCAGCGTTTTACTTTCGTTCCCCAATTTCCAACTTTTTAGGGCTACTTCGAGTTTGTGTTTTAAAATTTTTATAAATGTCTCGTCGTTTGATTGAGGGCTTTTTGCGTTTCTTGCCACACTTCGATTCGATTGACTCCAAATTGGAGGTTTGTACAGGTCCTCGTAGAAGTCAGTGGCTTCCCGCAGTATAACTTCCCGGTTCGTTATTCTCGCGCCTTTCTTGTTCTGTATACCAACTGTTATTCGTTTACCGTAGCAGAGCTCCCTTTTCAGTTTTTTGGTCGACCATGTACTTTCCACAACTTCCTGTACTTTCCTACTCTCGAACTTCCAGCAGTCATTTCTGATACCTTTTTTGATTGCCTTCTGCAGCTCTGCGAACTCGACTCTTTGCAGTGGGGTATCTCTTCTACCATACGCATCTTCTCTCTTTTGTTAATGAGAACTTTCGTCTCGGTTGAAATTTTATCATCCGTACACTCCTCTTTTTTCTTTTTACCCAATTTTTCAAGAATTCCCGTAACTATATTTTTTTATAAGATAGTCGTAGCTGTCCTGCAACTCCCACGAGCAACTCTGGAGCATCCACTCCCTACATTGGTCCCGTATGGATTCCAAGGCCTCACACCACTTATATAGGGGGATTATTAACTTCGGGGCCAGTCTTGAAGTTATACGGACTTTTAAATTTCGAGTCATCCATTTACGATGTGCATAAAGGTTAGCTGAACGACTGGTATTTTTCTTGAGGAGGGGGGGGGGGATTACGATCAAATTTTAAGAAAATTTGAAGACAAGATGGCGTCACCTTTTACCTTTAAAAATTTTGCTTCTCTTATCTCCTATCTACAGGTAATAGTTGAGCGCTGGATCGCTCTTTTTTTTAATAAATCCAAACATTTAAGATGCATTGGACATGTAGAATCTGGCCTGGCAACAACATATTGTAGGGATAGGAAGAGAGAAGAAGAGAGCGCGGGGGGGAGGAAGTGGAGAGTCCTGTGTTCAGTAGGTTGGAAACTTCAACCCTCTCTTCAGTGCGCAGAGTAAGAGTCGGATATAGTCCGAAACGCGTTTTCGATTCAATCATTAAAAAACTCCCTACCCTTCACGTATCAGCTTTTCTTTTCAAACATTTGGATACCCTGTGATCCAATCCTTGTCTGTACCAAAAAAAAAAAACTGCTTTAGTAAAATACAGTTACTGTACGTTTTCAAGTAAATTTGCCTACGGGACCACACGGTTACTTTCTTTTCAGGAATTTCAACATTTTCAAAACGCTCCCCCACTCCCTGAAAAATGGTAACTGTTCAGGTTCGTTGGGATTTTCCCAAAAACGTAGGATGCATTTTTTTTTTTATTTGTATTCGCCTTTTCGCCCGTTCGTGATGAATGGAATGTTTTTTTTGTTCGGTTGTTCTCGGTTTCTTTTTCGACTGAGGGTCTTGTTGTTGCGGTGTGGGGTGGCATTCTTGAGCAATCGCTGATGTTCAGGTTCGTTGGGATTTTCCCAAAAACGTAGGATGCATTTTTTTATTTGTATTCGCCTTTTCGCCCGTTCGTGATGAATGGAATGTTTTTTTTGTTCGGGAGGGTCTTGTTGTTGCGGTGTGGGGTGGCATTCTTGAGCAATCGCTAGAGAAGGCTAGTTGTAGCAAGACATGTTGTAATTTGAGCGCTGAGTAAAAAATTTATTAAAGTGTTTCTGCTTACATTGTTTTTGTGTATTATCTTTTTTTTTTTACAGTTCGTGATCTATTAGAAACAAACATTGGTCCTCCGGGCCGGATTTAATTTTCGGTTTAATTTTTTTGAATTAACGTTTCGAAACCATAATTATAATTCGGTTTTTTTTTTTGTGGTGATACAAAAATGTCTGAAACCGGTGATGGTGAAACTGGTGCCAGTGGTGATGTTTCTGTTGATGAATCTGGTAATTCTGCGTCTGATGACAAGTCTCCTATCTCATCATTCATTGCGCAGTGTCGTTTGGCGAATGCGGATCTCCAGCTGTCAGCGGAGTTAATTGAAGATGCAGTGGTTAAGGAGCATGTTGATGCATTGCAGATGGAATTGGCGGATCTTGACAACATCAATCAAAGGTATAGTGACACGTTTGTAAAAATTTTGGAATTTTGCTCGCAAAGTGAATTTATGGACACGAAGGTCCATGAAGACAATCGTCGTAAATTTTCAGTGTTGTTTAAGGCTACAAAAAATAAAGCTACTAAAGCTCTTCCTAAAAACGAAAACCCGTCTAAATGTGATACTTTTAAAGAAGTTACTGGTGAAACTGTGTTAAAATTGCCTAACGTCGAAATCCTTCCTTTCGCGGGTGAAAAAGAAGAGTGGAATTTGTTTAAAGGAACTTTCATTACATATATCCACGAAAATAAAAAACCATTAGATATTGAAAAATTTCGTTTTCTGAAAAGTAAACTGAAAGGTGTTCTGTTAACGTTAATTGATGCAATTCCTCTCGAAGGAAGCTTTTACGAAAACGCGTGGAAAATAATCGAAACGCATTATGATAATCCGTTGAAACGTATTTCGCGACATCTTGATGCTATGATCAGTGCTATGCCAGTGAAAAAAGTTAAGTCTTCGTACTCTAGTCACTCAATTCAGAGCTCACATGACTGCCCTGCAAGTTACTTTTCAAGAGCAATCTGAGATTGACATTTTGAGCCAGTTTGGTATTCACGCCTTTCTCCAACGTGCTGACAAGGGAGCCAGGCTTGATTGGAGCGTGAAATGGAACGCCGGAAGAAGTTCGCGACATTCGACGAATTCATTGAATATATGGATGGTCGATGCAATGCTTACGAGCGAGCTGTTGGTGAAGCAGAAAAGGCTGGTCCTTTTACGTCAAAATCCAGTGCTGCTACTACATCAAAGGGCAATGTGTTGGCTGCGACAGATGGGAAGAATAAGCAGTCCATATGTTACTATTGTTCCAAAGTAGGTCATGGTATCCTGCGCTGCGAGGAGTTTGCCAAGCTGTCTCCAGAAAATCGACTGTCATTTGTCAATAAGAGGCGTATTTGCAGACGCTGTCTGAAGGGCAAATGCTTTGGTTCGTGCAAGATCACTTGTTCGACTTGTCAACGTTTTCATAATTCTCTGATCCATATTGAAAAGTTGTTGAATATGAAGTCTGCGTCGCAAAATGCGGCTCAAACATCGTCATCATCTGGTGAGTATCTTATGCAATCCAATTTTATTTGTGACTCAGATAAGATTTCTGAATCCCTGGAATCTAGTATTGAAGTAGATTCTAGTAAACATTTCTCTTCAGATGAATTTAATAGGATTATTGTTGGCTGGGTTGGCATTTCAGCCAGCGAAAGTGTTTATACTTTATTGGCCACAGCCATTGTCGAAATTATAAGTGCAAATCCACATCTTTTTGCTCGAGCTTTGATTGATCCCGGCAGTTACTCGTAATTTCATTTTATAACTAGGAAATTAGCCGCAAAATTAAATATAAAAATTATTTCTGTTTCTTACCGGATTAATGGTATTGGGAATTTGTTTATATTTATTGATAAGGCAGTGAATGTGAAATTTAAATCTCGAATTTCTAATTTTTCTTTCACTTTGCAGTGTTTAATAGCAGACAAAATTGTTGATGAGGTTCCAAATAGTTTTTTTTTTCTATTGACAACCGGGAATTTCCAAAATACCTAACCTTAGCAGATCCACAATTTAATATTCCGTGTGGTGTGGATTAATTGTTTGGGGGAGGTATTTTCAGGAAATTATTAAAACCTCATATTCATAAGATTGATGATACTGTTCCTCGCATGTTTTCTAGTCATTTAGGGTGGCTGGTAGCAGGCGATATAAATCTGGAATTCGATAGCGAATTAAAAAATAATTTGTCTTACTCGATCATCAATAATTTTGAAGAATCTGTTCAGCTTTCTAAAGTTATAGAACGTTTGTGGTTAGTGGATGAGGTAATTGACAAGAAAAACTGGTCCTTTGAGGAAATTGAATGTGAACGCATATACCTAGAAACTACGAAAGGACTCAGTAATGGAGTTTTTAGTGTATGCCTTCCTATCAAATTACCCAACGAAAAATTAGGAATGTCCAAGTCTCTAGCCCTAAAACGCTTCTATGCTTTAGAAAGAAGATTTCAAAAATACCCTGAATTGAAAATCAGTTACGTACATAATATTCAGGATTACATTAATCAAGGTCATCTACGTGAAGTTGATGAAAGTAAAGAGATAGCTGAGGTTGTATATTACCTTCCTCATCATCCAATAATTAAAAAATCTTCAACATCTACAAAAATTTGTTCTGTTTTTGATGCATTTATAATGATAAACTGAGTAACCAAGTTTCATTTTCAGGAAGCGTAGTATTGAAGGTTGACATCAGGAATTCCTCTTTCTAACAGGGTTGAAATTATTAAATGCTATTTCCAATTAAAACGAGAAATAGGGAACAAGAGTATTCTATGCCTTCATATTCGGGATTGTCGTTAAATCAATGTTTAATGGTAGGTCCGACTGTACAATCTGATCTTATCAGTATTTTAATCCGATCTAGAATTTATATGTATGTGTTTTCGGCTGATATTATTCAGATGTACAGACAAATCCAAATAGACAAAAAAGAAAGATCTTTACTGCGTATTTTTTGGAGAAATGACGCATCTGAACATTTAAAAATTTATGAGCATACAACTGTTCCCTTTGGATTGGCATGTGCACCATATTTAGCTACTAGATGTTTGAAAAAACTAGCTGATGAGGAAGATGATAGATATCCTGTTGCTAAACCCGTTTTGTTGAGAGATTTCTATGTTGATGATGTAATTACTGGATCACATTCAATTCAATCTGGTTTAGAAATTCGAGATCAAATTATTCACATTTTAGCTAGTGCAGGATTTTTATTGAGCAAATGGTGCTCAAACAATACAGAATTATTATCTGGAATTCCTGCTGAAAAAATGGAACAAACTTTTCCATTATATATTGGTGACAAATTTGTGGTGAAAACTTTAGGAATAATTTGGTATACAAATGAAGACGTAAAAAATTTGGGTTCATTAGGACAATAATGAGATTTTCACTAAAAGGAAAATTTTGTCAATTGTTGCGTCTATTTTCGATCCACTTGGTTTTCTTGGCCCAGTTCTAGTGGTGGCTAAGTTAATAATTCAATCTTTATGGTTGAAAATTGATAAATCCAATAAAGCTTTAAATTGGGAAGAAGAAATTTCTGAGGAAGTTAAACAGACCTGACTCGAGAGTTCTTGAATAAATTATCTCATTTGACGGAAATTACCATTCCTAGACATATTTTTGGCTCCTCATCATCATCCAGAATCAAACTCCATGGTTTTTTGGATGCATCTGAAAAGGCTTATGGAGTTGTGATTTATATCAGATCATTTGATGATGCTGGTGTTACAATTAAATTATTGTGTTCAAGAACAAGAGTTTCCCCTCTGAAAAAATCCTCAATTCCAAGATGAGAATTGTGCGCAGCAAAGTTGTTAGCAGAATTATTCGATTCTGTTAAAACAGCCTTTGGAGAGTTGATAAATTTTGATAGTTATCGGTTATGGACCGATAGCGAAATTGTGCTTTACTGGATTTATTCGCATTATGCTCGTTGGCAGCCATTTGTTGCCAATAAAATGAAAAAAATTCAAGATATGACCGCTACTAGCGTATGGGATTACGTAGCATCAAAAGAAAATCCTGCGGACATTTTATCTAGAGGTTTGCAACAATCTAAATTGAAAGAGTGTAAAATCTGGTGGAATGGTCCAGGATAGTTGCAGACAAATACAAAATTTGATGACGAAAAGACTTCAAGCCGTCAAAAATTCAACCAATAGAAGTGAGACAATGTAGAAATATATTAGCTTGTTCTGTTATCAAAAAGAGTACATGGTTTGACAGATTTTCGTCATATATGAAATTAATTAGGATTACTGCCTGGGTTCTGAGATTTATTTGGAATTCTCACTGGTTTGGACCACATCTTAGTGGACCTTTACTCGTGTTAGAACTAAACTAAGCCTTATTTGTGTTGATTAAAGTTATTCAATCCGAATACTTTCAAGAAGAATTGAAAAAACTCGAGCAAAATGAATGCGTTTCCAACAATAGCAAATTAATTTCGTTGTCTCCATTTTTAGACGCTGCTAATATTATACGAGTAGGAGGTAGATTGAAATATTCTGATTTAACTTATGATCAACGTTTCCCAATAATTTTGCCTTCAAATCATGCTTTTACCAAGTTATTAACAAAATTTGAACATGAACGTCATTTTCATGCTGGACCACAACTAATGAAATCAATTTTAAGGCGCCGATTTTGGATTTTGAAGCAAGGTAATGTGATTCAAAATATCATTTTGAACTGCTT
This sequence comes from Acanthococcus lagerstroemiae, assembly GCA_031841125.1. Classification (NCBI taxonomy): domain Eukaryota; kingdom Metazoa; phylum Arthropoda; class Insecta; order Hemiptera; family Eriococcidae; genus Acanthococcus; species Acanthococcus lagerstroemiae. The sequence goes on along the minus strand of CM063108.1, from coordinate 19,641,361 downwards.
GCCTTGTATTAAACAAAAGGCTGATAAAAAATTCCAACTGATGGCTGCCTTACCAAAAACCCGAGTGGTACCAGGAAGGGCGTTTCAGACAACCGGAGTTGATTATGCTGGACCAATAAATTTGTTGAGATTCAGAGGTGACAGAGCAAAAACTGTTATTCAAACTTATATTGCAGTATTTGTGTGTTTTAGCACCAAGGCTATACATTTGGAGCTCGTGTCTGCTCTAACTTCTGAGGCTTTCCTTGCTGCATTGAGTCGTTTTCCGAATGAGGTTTGGTCCGACAACGGTACTAATTTTGTTGGTGCATCTGAAAACATCTCTGGGCGACACCTTGTTCACTTATGAACAATATGAAACTTTTTTGATCCAGATTGAAGCTTGTGTGAATTCGCGACCTCTCGTCTCAGAATCTAGTGACCCTGGAGAAGCCAGAGCTTTAACCCCTCGTCATTTTTTAATAGGAGGCCCGATCACAAGTCTGCCAAACCCTGATCTCACTCAAGTTCCAGCAAATCGGGTAAAATATTGGGAATTAATCACACAGCGAACGCAAAATTTTTGGAAGCGATGGAATGCAGAATATTTAAATACACTCCAACAGAGAACCAAATGGAGAATAAAAAAAAACGAAGTTTCGATTAACGACATCGTAATCGTTAAAGAAGACAACATGCCGTCTACTCGGTGGCCCTTAGGTAAATGAATGAATTTAGGAGACCATTGACAAAATTGATATTTTTGCCTTCTGTTTCGTCCGATGAAAATAATTAAAAAAATTTTGCCATTCTGGTTGTTTGTCTGTTTTCAGATAATGCTGTTTCTAAATGATGCACAATAACTTGTTTGCGCACTCAAACGTATAAAAAGAAGCTGGTACCAGTAATTTTTATTTTTATTCTGAGAGCACTCTCAGAGTGTTGAATTTATATTGCTCCAGTCAATTTATTCTGAAGATCTTGTCTTATTTATTATATGATATCTCTCGAACGGGATATTTTATTTCTGTGATTCGGAGTTAATTTAATTTACATTATTTGGCAGGTAGGCATTAGCCTGATCTTTTAGTGCTGATAGATTTAACTGGTTTAAGTTGTGCAGAATAGCATTTTTAGTTCCGAGGGTGAATAAAAATGTAAAAAATTTAAAGTCCTGCCACGAATAGAAGAAATAATTTTTGTGATTGCATAAGTTACAGGTTCTATTTTTATGGACGGATGCTCCTCTATTCTCATTTGAAATAATAATTACCAAGTTTGGATCATTTCAAATGGGGGGAGGATGTTCAGGTTCGTTGGGATTTTCCCAAAAACGTAGGATGCATTTTTTTATTTGTATTCGCCTTTTCGCCCGTTCGTGATGAATAGAATGTTTTTTTTGTTCGGTTGTTCTCGGTTTTTTTTCGACCGAGGGTCTTGTTGTTGCGGTGTGGGGTGGAATTCTTGAGCAATCGCTAGAGAAGGCTATAGTTGTAGCAAGACATGTTGTAATTTGAGCGCTGAGTAAAAAATTTATTAAAGTGTTTCTGCTTACATTGTTTTTGTGTATTATTTTTTTTTACAGTTCGTGCTCTATTAGAAACAAACAGTAACCTTCAACCGCGTTGACAATTTGTATTCTTCTATTTCCACAGGTGATTTGATGTTTATACTTGTAGCTTAGTTTTGCAATCTGGGTCAGTGGTTCAAGGAACGTAAGAAATGAAATTTGAGACATGAGTTGATTTAGTGGGTTTGAAGGTCACTGAGTAAATATGATTTTGAAAGATATTGAAAGTAGTTTTTATATCCGACACTCTCCTCGAGCTACTTGAACAGGGATTGACACCAAATACTAGTTATTTTTCGAGATGCATAATAACTCATTCACAGAAATTCAACTTTACTGGACTTGATTATGGGACTGATTTTTGTATCCAACCCATCGAATGCTACTATAGGAAGTTACATTCAAACCTTTCAATGTCTTAAAAATCTAGCCTCCCTCCTCTTTTGGGAAAACCTCGGGAAGGATTCTACCCAGTTAGGCTGGTAGACAGACAGTCAGCCTGATGTAGGGGTCTGGTTGGCCGAGTGGATAGCGCGTTGGTGTCGTAATCTGGAGTTCCCGGGTTTAAGCGCCCGTAGCAGCTCGCCAAATTTCGACCTAGGCCGGTTTTTCGGCCAGAAGGGAAGAGGGATAAGACAGCGCTAACAGCCCCTTCGAGGGCTGTCTTAGCCCTCTTCCCTTCTGGCCGAAAAACCGGCCTAGGTCAAAAATTCTGGCGAGTTGCTACGTGGGCTCGAGCCCGGGACCTCCGGATTCTGAGACCAACGCGCTATCCACTCGGCCAACCAAACCTCACTGTAGAGTACTGTACATTGGTCTATGATGTCTTTTAAAAGTTTTTTCAGTTTTTAAAGCATCTATGGATCATCAGGTTGAGGGTAAGTCAAGAAGAAATATTGAAAATAAACATAGAAAGTCCAGAAACATAATTTTCTTAAAAACGCGATTATTCGGACGCCTCATTCCCCAATTGATCCGGATAACCCAGGTCTTACTTTACCATCAATATGCGAAGGGTTCTGGATGCATCAGAAGTCACAGTCACTCGGTCGCCTTCTTTCTGCGTCATACTATGCAAACGAAGTACCCGAACGCCTCAGATTTTTCTCTTCTGCAGAGGCGAGGGAGAAGAACGCGACTTCTTTTAACGAAAAAGTGAAAAGATGTTCTCGTTGCAATGCTGTACGCAATTTCAACGAGAAAATTAGATTTGCTTTTTCGTGCTTCCACTTTTGTCCACGCTAGAACAAAGGCAACCGTTCCTCGTTTTCCTCGAATAAAAAGTCCAGAAAAGAAAAGCGGGAGGTGGTGAAATGATTCAGAAATAAATGACCCGGTGCAATTTCATTCAATTAGGCTATTCGCAATACGTCTCCGGAGCCCGACGATTGTTTAAAATGCAAATAAAGGAAGAATGGATGAAATTTTCCAAATTCAATATTCTTCGGTTAATTATTCAGTCGAGCGATAAATGTTACAAGAACAACAACCCTTCTTCGAATACCAAGTAAAACGTGGAGAATAATTTGCATTTTATTACACAGATAACAACCGCCTTAGAGAATCAAAAATTTTTACGCAATTCATTTATAAGGGGTCGCCAATATTGTTAACAAATTAATTTTTACCCTGTGCTTCCAGAAGGCAATTTTACTCGAATGTTTTTCCTCTCTCGGTTCTGCACCTTGTTTTCTCGCGTCCCCCCGGTTTTAATTAAAGAATACGAAAACGTACTTGGTATACCTAAGAAAAGCGAATTTTTTTATTCTTTTACTGTTTATTTCATGGTAGCATTTTGTCAAAAGCCACATTTTCGTAAATAAACTAAGTGAGTTGCATTGTCGTTGTCTGTGTGGACTGCCGAATCAAAGGGGGCGTCAAGGGTAGCTAAATTAATGTACCCGCAATAAGCCTCCCGCTAAGGGAAGGAATATTAGGCCTTGGGCCAGTGTTCCAGACTTTCCGGATTCTAAAAGCAATGTTTAGAACTCTACAATACTAATCCAGACATGTTTAAAACATCACACTCGTTCAAAAATGTTTTAGGCCTCATTGAAACTTATTATAGGACTTCTGCAGACACCAGTTTGTTTGAGCCTCTATAAGACTTCTTTCCATCAAGTAACTTTGAAAGCTGTTCCGGTTCTGTTTAGAACTCTTCCGGATTTGTTCGAGACATTATATTCATTCAGACACTTTTGAAACCCTTTGAAGCTCTTCAAGGAGGTTTCAATCTGACTCATGTTAAAACTTCATGTTTTCTTCATAAGATGAGATGAGGCGTGCTCATTCGATCAAGCTGAAATTTTGGAGTAATTTTTATTGAAGTAAATTTAATGGGGGAAAACCCCGAAATAATTCGAAAACAGACCACCAAAGGTACAAAGGGCCATTTTAGAGCACAGTAGGGCGGTGAAGTGTTTTTTATTTCTAGTTTTGTTATTTTTTGAATAAACTGATTTGACTTTAATTTAATGCTTAAATTCAAAACACTTGGTGTTTCCCAAAATACCAATCATTAAATTGGGCTTAATTTTTCACAGATTAATGTCAGAGACTGTGCCAACTCTGAGTCGGAAATTGAAGAAAATAATTTTTTGCCTTTAAGGAGTAGGGAGTAGTAGGGGGCTTAGTCAAGCGGTAACGAGCCCGCTTCGCAATCCTTGCATCTCGGGTTCGAGTTCCACCAACGCCGGAAAGCTAATGGTATTCGAATACCCCCCCCCCTCCACTAACATCCTAGCGAACACAGCGACTACAGTATCAATCGAGTGGAAACATAGCGCGTCCTGCAACCCCCGCCAGTTCACACAAACAAGACATTACAATCATAGGATGTGTTACCACCAGATCAGAAAGACTGCTACTATGCGTGTGCACGTCGTGGATAGCTTACTGAACGTCGTAAGCGAATTGCGGCTGCATACTCTTCGGCACAGAAAAGGAAAATTCTAATGCAGCAAAACTGTGGAGAAAGTAACGACAAACCATCCCGACTAACTTGCTCGAGAGAGTAGTGTGTCAGAAACTACGACCGTCAACGTTCGGCATCGGATGTGGCGCCCGAAGAAGATGAAGACGAAGAAGGAGTAGTATTTTAAAGATTGATAGCAAGTTAAAAACGGGGGGGGGGGGGGGTATTGGTGCAGGAGGTCGATTTAATACACTGATCAAAATTCTGAAAATCTCCACAAATATAGTGGTACTTCGTCCTCCAGAGCCCCAGGGATAAAATAATAGCCCAAAATCGAGTATTTTCTCGCTATATTTGACTAAATAGTGTGTTTACTAATAGTTTTTCTTAAAATCTGATGCAATAAAGCTTTGCAAGTAACATATACTCTCGTTTGAGTCAATACTTAGTTTTCGGAAAGCTAGGTTTCAGGCTAATGAAGACTTATTACAAAAACTGGAGTATCTGTCAAGGTAGCTCTTATTTTCACTCAGTGGGCTTACTTTTCGGACCACTCTCAATTTAATATTTGCTATAGAAAAACAGTCATCTCCGTTAAAATACTTTTGATTTTTATTACATCTTAAGGGTCACTACCACAGAATGATGTTTAATACGTAATTTACATGGAGTTTGGGCTCAAATTAGTGAAAATTGAAAGCAGAAAAGAATAAAATTATTAAAAATGTCAAAGGAGCTAAGAAAAAAGTAGAAACGTCTCATTTATTGGCGCGCGCACACACACAAAGCATACAACACCTCTGAACCCTATCGACTCTTCGCAGGGTGGTTTAAAATAAGGGGAAGGTGGATAATAATTCGAGTTTTGAGTTAATTTGAGATTTTTGAGGTCGCCGAATCCAATGTTCCACAATTTTATTACGACGCGATTTTAGATTAGAAAGCCTTGGTCTCGGGGGAGTCGAGGCGTTTCATCAATCGAGTACCTACTTATAAAATAGTATAAAATTTTCAAAAGTAATAACACTGAATACTAGGGATCTGGTTGGCTGAGTGGATAGCACGCTGGTCGCGGAATCCGGAGGTCCCGGGTTCGAGCCCACGAAAAAAGCAACTCACTACATTTCGACCTAGGCCGGTTTTTCGGAAAGAAGAGAAGAGGGCTAAGATAACCCTAACAGTCTCCCGACGTCTCTGAGGTAATGCTCGAAAGGGCGAATTCCAGGGCTCAGATTGAGTAAAAAAAAAAAAAAAACACTGAATATTGAATGAAGTCATTAACCTTTTGAGTCCAAACAGGACAAAATATCCCAAATATCCCAAAAAATCCTATTTGGATCACTAACACTGTTTAACTTCATTTAAACTGTCCCACTGGAAGTATTTGAGCTGCTGAACAACATCCCAGCCTTACTCTTGTCCGCCAGAATGCGCCGCAGAGTGGCTATCAGCCGCTCTTGTAGGTAGGAGTTTTTCAGTACCTGTGGGGGACAGGATTGAGTCGGCAGGGTTGTGTTCAGCGGTACAGAAGACGGAAGCGGTTTTATTCACGACGCGACGCAAGTACAGCCTACCCACCTTTGTCCTAAAAGGTGTGGAGATTGGGCTCCATTCAGCCCTGAAGTACCCGGGGCTGTGGTTCGATGGGAAGTTGCAGTTCCGAGAGCACTTCCGACAGACAGCTGAGAAGGCGGATCGAGTAGCTGGACAGCTGTCCCGTCTGATGTAGAACCTAGGGGGATGACCGAGGGAGAAGCGAAGAAAGATGTACGTCAGCGTCATCATGTCGATCCTTCTATACGGGGCGTTAGGAGCTCGAGTCCAGAGAGATAAGCATTAACAAAATTAACCGTATTATCGATAAATATGTACATGCTTGCAAGCGTCACCGCAGTAGAAATATTATTGTTGCGCCAATATGTCGTTAATTTCGCTTCTTCTTGTGAGTTGTTTTATACTAGTTTTTTCAATATTCATTTTTGCATCTCAACGGTCTGTTACCATATCAAAGCTATAAAAGCTAAGAACAAACTAAGTACTTCATTATGACTTGAGCTAGTTCGGAAAATAACACACCTGAATTGTAGGAAGAGCGAATTCAAATTTTCATTCTAAAAACACACCATGAACCGCCGTCATCATAAAATCAAACTGTAGATTTTTAAGATCAGCAAACTCATTCGAAAGTTATTCACATGAACATGTTTTCAGAGTAAGGCTGTATTCTTCTGAAAACGGTGAGATATCCACCGTCGACATTTTATAGTAGATAAGCATTCCTGATAAAGATTTCACGTCTTTTCTCCATTAAAAACTGTAATTCTTGATAAACTTCGTTCTATTAGAAAATAGTATAGCCGCTTTAAACAACAACCTATCAGATGACAGCGTTTATTTCAAATTTTATACTCGCAACCATCGATATTTCCACATAAAACGTGGATACTGATTCGTCGTTTTAGATCAGCAGTCTTTACTCCTTTGAGTAGTAAACCAGACTGAACATGATCCAATATGACAATTTTAAAAACGCAGAGCACGGGCACCTTAAAATGTCAGGGAAGAGCCAAGTATCGATATTCTATAAGAAGCCAGGACAATACATTCCATCCTCAGATTTGTGAGGAACTTGACAACAAACTCACAGGGAAATACCAGGCATAAGCATTCATTGTCTTCATGACACGGTTCAACCTACTAGACGAGTGATCTTAGCTAAAGTAACAACGTTACAGAGCGAGTAATTCTACAGGTATTTGATACTGAATACAATTCACTTACATTAGTCGACTTTGTGGTGAACTTTTCAACACCAAATTCTTCTTGAGCTTCGAAATGCACGTCGGGATCTGAACTCGATACATCATCACTGCGAGAAGAATGATGAGTTAAAAAATTACAGAGTATTTTAGAATAAACGAGAGGCAAGCACTGATTCTGCAGTTCAAGCATATAAGCGTCCGCGACTACCAAGTAACTAAGTGTAAAATATACTACTGTAATCTAGGAACTAGGAATGTAGAATACTGTACCAATATTCAATACGTAAGCTAAGAATTTGAGAAACGATGTACATAATATCTCATGACATAGGTGATCGCACATCCACATTCAAATTATATAATCAAGCGTTTTAGCCATTCGTTTTTCCAATAGTAATCGACGAAGCATGTCGAGATAATACTTACACGAGAGTGGAACCCATCGTCGAAGGTTAAATTTGACGGACTGACGCGCTGATCGATACAATAATGCCGAAATTACAATTACACCTGTAGAAATATGGAAAACTTGAAATTCTGTAAATTAATAGTATGACGAAAGGTTTCCGGTTACCGAGTAATACAATCATGCCATATTAAACACATTTTCTAATTGTTAGTTGTATAATTACCTTATCCAGCAGGACGATAATTGGAACATTGGAATTTGGAAGACATTTGGAAGATCATCGGAAAATTCTTGGAAACTTCTGTTAAGCAGATTGAATAAGCCAAGATGCCGCGCATATAAAATTGTCCAATGGGAGCTCATAAGCTCATACCATGTGCCCGATCATCTCCGGTTTCCTTCCCGTCAGTGTGCTGCAGCTGAAAGAATCAGCTTCGGCTTTTGGCTTAAACTTCTGACCTTGAAAAATATAGATTCGGCTTTGGCTTTTGGCTGTTCAAAAAAAATTTGGCTAGCTTTTGGCTTTTTTTCGGCTGGCTTTTGGCTTTTCAATCAATGGAAAAATTAGACAAGATCAGGAGAACAGGATCTCTGTTAGAGGTACAACGTATAAGTACAATGGTACAAGAGAGAAAAAGAATAAGTTGAAGTTGAAAAATGAAAAGAAAAACTACATCTATATGTTTTCTTTCTTGACACAGGGCTGAAGGAGGAAAGAGGAAGAGAAGGATTAAAAAAGGATGAGGAGCCAGTTTCAGATGCTGAATCGTTAGCTAGTTCTTTTTCCTCTGATATGGACCAAGGAGAGCGGCTTGGGAAAATATGTTATAGTCACGAAATAAAGTTCATTATACTACTGCAACTGCAGAAGAATTTGAAGTTCAGTGCCGAACATTGAAATTCCCAGACAGTAAAATTTGATTAAAGCAAAATGTTCTGAAGTTTTGGGAAACTCATAAAAATGAGTATGGCGAATTGTATGATGTAGCACAGGTAATTTTTGGAACTCGAGGAACTCAGGTGAGTGTTGAACGCCTGTTTTCCCTACTACGTGATTTGTTAAGCCCTAAGCGTTACAATTTAAAATCCTGTACAATCCACAAGATTTTATTTCTGATCTCAACATTTTGTTGCAATTACAACAAATATTGTAATTTGACTGGAGAGAAAAAAATAAATGAAATAAAAAATACGCTTTTTTTTATTTATTTATTAAGAAACATGGTTTTGTACGAACTTCTCATAACTCAGAAGAGCCAAAAGCTAGTCGAAAAAATTTGGCTGAATTCAGCTTTCGACTTCCATAGGTGCGCTTAAAGCTGGCTTTCGGCTTTCATCTTATCAGTAAAAATTCGGCTGATTTTGGCTTTCAGCTTTCGGCTTTCGGCTGGCTGCAGCACACTGCTTCCCGTCTCTCCCTTCTCTTCACTTTATCAGACAATGCCTGAACAGCTGATGGCTGAACGCTTGAAACGACCACAACTTGAAAGAAAGTTATAAAGGACCTAAGCATCGCATGATCAAGCGTATACAATGGCTTGTTTTATTTTACAGTCTTTATACTGATACGAAAGCTGCAAAAAATGCATAATAGCACTCGTTAGCGCCCGTGTAGAAGTCGGCAACAATAACGATTTTTCGGAATAGCACTCTGTTGTAGAGCACGAGGCAGGGTGCTTAACCCCTTTGTTTATGTTGATATTAGAACAAGCTGAACCTGAACGGCTGTTCTTGGGATTAACTTTTTTTTTCAACATGTACGAGTTTCTTTGTTATTACGTACAAAATATTCCGTCGTATTTAATCAGTTATTCGTGTTAACTAATTCCGTAAATTTTAACCGATCAAATGTGTCGTTAGTATCCCGTCATATGGTGGACGACACCATGAGTTTTCGTGTCGTTTTATTCGGTTTCTGACCGTAATAAATACTGCCATTACGCTTTCCAGATGATTGTCGAAAGGATTTATCTGTAAATATGAAGAGGAGATCTTCCGTTGTGTGTGGTGAAGGACGAGTTTCACCGTCCGTCAAACGGTATCTATTCGCGGTCACACGTCTATTCTAAAGTTGATAAGTCAACATTTTAAGTGTTGTATTTCACAAGTGTAGTTACCTGACGAATGTTTCATTTCAGAACGAAAGTTCTCGCACAGCGGAAATTTGCCCAGGGTTCGAGTAGCTATACGTATTCAGCTTCGAAAATTATTCCTAAAACACCCGAAAGTGTGTTTCCTTCGTTTCAAAATGGTCAACAGTCAAGTCCCGAAAATGAAGAATGTGAATTGAATAACTTCTCAAGTCTTCCAACTGTCGATGATTTTCTTACATTTTTATGCTTCAGAGGTGAGTTTGAACCTCACATCTCGTGTATTTCCATCCTGTCAGACTCGACTGTAATTTATGTTTTTGTTTTTATTGGTAGAAACGGATGTTCTTCCGGAAAGGCTAAACTACTTGAATACACCTCAGTTTGACGTTCTTCCTGCTAAGAAGAAACCTTCTAAATCCAGCAACACGGTTCGTGTTCAGATAGTACTTCATTTATTTGTACTGTATGAAATATTATTTGATATTATTCTGTTTTCAAACCTTTTTAGGCTCAATCCTCCAAATCTCAATGTCGCGAACAACGTAAAATATTGAACAAAAAATCCAAAAATGAACTGAAGAATAAGAAGAATGCCGAATACAAACTCCGATCTCGAAATGCTGCTGGTACATTTACGAAAAGTCTGATTTTTATAGATTATTACCGATACGTTAGTTTTATACTCGTTTGCTATTTCAGTTCCAGGTAAGAAAATCGTTACCAAAACATCGCGCGCTTTAGCCCTGAAACATAATCAACGACTGCGATCCAAAACGGTTGTTAAAGCTAAAATCTGCGAGAACAAATTACAGAATCTCAAGACTAAACCTAGTGCGCTGCCTAGTAAATTAAAACCATAGTGAGTGGAATGCAGTTTGAATTATCTCTATTGTATTTCTTGTGAAAGTCGTTTGGATTTTGCATTCGACGAAATTGACATTGTTCGGTTTGATTCTTTTAGCACCGTTTCAAAACCAATAGTGAAACTCGAAAAAGGTCGTCCTTTGACGCGAGCTGTCAACAAGAAAGAGGTTATGAATAAAGTTGAAAAACGTGAATTAAATAATTCTAAACGTGTTACCAGAAGAGATTCATTACTCGAGAGGTTGTCAGGTACTTGAATTCGTTTGACTTTAGCCTTGGACTCCATTATTGTGTTTCTATGTACTTGTCGAAAATTGAGAACATTTTGTATTCACAGAACGGGCGTCGCCGCAGCCGAAAGAAATTCCGAGTAAAAAGACTGTTCCGATCAAATCACCAACGAATATCGGCATCAAACCGATGTCAGTTTATTTACATAATAACCAAGTTGAAAATTTGAAGAAGCCTGCGGCTCGATCTCTGCGAGTATCGTTACCGAAAGTGAAACCCGCTGTTACCAATTCGTTAGCTTCCGAGAAATTTTCATCGGCTTCCGAAAAATCTTCTTTGGCTTCCGAGAAGTCTTCGTCGGCTTCAGAGAAATCTTCGTCGAAACCGACTACCAGGAATACTCGTTCGGCTAGCTCGCAGGTGGAAGAAACGGCACCGCCACCGAAGTACGTAACTAATCAAATGTTCTTGTTGTATTTTATATGTCTACATTCCTCGAGTAGCTGTAATCAAGAGTATGGATAGCTTCAGTATTGACTGGTTGAAAATATTGAATAGAATCTATTCGATAAAGTAGTTTGTTAGCCTTTCGTAATTTCAGTAATGTTAGTTTTCATTCAAAAGACGAAAACTTCGAATTCTAAAGAAATGCTCACGAAGGGGTCCCAAGACGTCTGAAGTCATCGCCACTGGGGAAAAAAAACAAAACGAAAATCACAAGCTAAGAACAAGGATCTGTCGAGCTCGTAGGCAACCCCAAGGAACGGAATTGTCTAGCTTTATTCTGAAACTAGTGTGAAACCAATAAAATTGTATTTATATTGCAGTGTAAGCTCGAGACCATCCAGGCGAACGAAAGAGGCAGCAGCCTTGTACATGGAAATGCTTGGTAAAGAATTATTGTGTCCGGAAGAGAGTTTCGACGATGATGATAATATATCGATTGAAAGTTTTCCGGAGCTACCTAACACTGAACAGCATAGTAAGTTATTTCAGAACCGAAATTTGGACTCCCTTAGTTAACTTCTAAGAACGTGAGAAATTATATCCGCCCCACAGCTCAAAGAGCATCATGGTCTGATAAGAATCTGCGAGGAGTGTGCTGTATTTATAAGGTTAATTGGTTGCGTCAAAATACCTCATTTATAGCTATTTCCAGTTTATAAAATAACTAATGATACTTTTCCGATTGATCCACATGTTTTACCAATAAATATTAAGAGACTATTTTCTATCTTTCAGAGCGCCTTGAGAAAGAGTTGAAAGAAATGAACCAAAAGAAGATTCTGGAAAAGTCAACGACTCGGAGAACCAGTACTCCGAAAACGAAAGCATTTGTCAAACCTTCTGAGAACTGCATACCAACAAAAATCCAGAAAAATTCGGCTAAGGTCGTCAAATCTTCTGAAAGCTGCATACAGCCAACGAAAGTCCAAAAAGATTCGGCCAAAGTCGTTAAATCTACTGAGAACGATGTATCAACGAAAACTCGAAAAGATTCGGCTAAAGTCATTAAATCTTCAGAGAGCGACGTACTAACGAAAATGCAAAAAGATTCGGCTAAGGTCGTGAAACCTGAGCGCGATATACCAATGAAGATGCAGAAAGATTCGGCTAAGGTCATCAAACCGTCAGAGAACGACATACCAACGAAAATCCGAAAAGATTCGGCTAAGGTCGTCAAACATTCAGAGAGCGAAATACCAACGAAAATCCGAAAAGATTCGGCTAAGGTTGCCAGACCTTCTGAGAGCGACATACCAGCGAAAATCCGAAAAGATTCGGCTAAGGTGGTCAGACCTGAGAGCGACATACCAACGAAAATCCAAAAGGATCTGGCTAAGATCGTCAAATCCTCTGAGAGTGACAGCGACATACCAACGAAAATTGAAAACAGTTCGGCTAAGGTCGTCAAATCTTCTGAGAACGATAAATCAACGAAAATCCGAAAAGATTCAGCTAAGGCCGTCAAATCTTCAGAGAGCGACAAACTAACAAAAATCCAAAAAGATTTGGCCAAGGTCGCCAAACCTGTGACCGACATACCAACGAAAACCCCAAAAAAATCGGCTAAGGTCAAATCCTCTAAGAGTGACAGCGACATACCAACGAAAATTCAGAACGATACGGCTAAGGTCGTCAAATCTTCCGAGAACGATGTATCAACAAACATCCGAAATGATTCGGCTCAGGCAGTCAAATCTTCAGAAAGCGACATATCTACCCAAATCCAAAAAGATTCAACAAAGGTCGTCAAACCTCCGGTGAGCGACATACCAACAAAAATCCAAAAGGATTCAGCGAAGGTGGTCAAATCCTCTGACAGCGATAGCGACATACCAATGAAAATCCAGAAAGATTCGGTTAATGTCGTCAAACCTTCTGAGAGCCACATACCAACGAAAATACAAAAAAATTCGGCTAAGGTTACCAAATCTTCTGAGAGCGACCTACCAACGAAAACGCAGAAAGATTTGGCCAAGGTCGCTAAACCTTCAGACAGCGACATACGAACGAAAAACCGAAAAGATTCGACTAAGATCATCAGCTCTTCTGAAAGCGACATACCAACGACAATCCAAAAACATTTGGCCAAGGTCGCCAAACCTTCAGAGAGCAACATACCAACGAAAAACCGAAAAGATTCGGCTAAGATTGACAGCTCTTCTGAAACCGACATAGCAACGAAAATCCAAAAAGATTTGGCCAAGGTCGCCAAACCTTCGGAGAGCGACATACCAACGAAAAACCGAAAAGATTTGGCTAAAGTCATCGGCTCTTCTGAAACCGACATACCAACGAAAATCCAAAAAGATTTGGGTAAGGTCGCCAAACCTTCGGAGAGCGACATATCAACGAAAATCCAAAAAGATTTGGCCAAGGTCGCCAAACCTTCAGAGAGCGACATACCAATGAAAAACCGAAAAGATACGGCTAAGGTCGTCAGCTCTTCTGAAAGCGACGTACCAACCAAAATCCAAAAAGATTCGGCTAAGGTCGCTAAGAGTGACGAACCAACGAAACCCCAAAAAGATCCTGCTAAGGTCGTCAAACCATCAGAGAGCAGCGTACCAACAAAAATCCAAAAAGATTCTGGTAAAGTCGTCAAACCCTCTGAGAGCGAAATACTAACAAAAATTCAGAAAAATTCGATCAAGGTCGTGGAACCCTCTGAGAGCGACGTACCAACGAAAATCCAAAAAAATTCGGCTAAGATTGTCATACCTTCTGAGAGCTGCATACTAACGAAAATGCAAAAGGATTCAGGTAAAATCATTAGCCCTTCTGAGAGTGACATACCAGCAAAAATCCAAAAAGATTCGGCTAAGGTCGTCAAATCGGAGAGCGACATACCAACGAAAATTCAAAAAAATTCGACCAAGGTGGTCAAATCCTCTGAGAGCGACATATCAGCGAAAATCCAGAAAAAATCAGCTAAGGTCGTCAAACCTTCTACGAGCGGCATACTAACGAATATCCAAAAAGATTCGGTTAAAATAGCCAAATCCTCGGCGAGCGACATGCCAACGAATATCCAAAGAGATTCGACTAAGGTCGTCAAACCTTCTGAGAGCGACATACCAGCGAAAATACAAAAGGATTCAGCTAAGGTCGTCAAACATTCTGAAAGCGGCATGCCAACAAAAATCCAAAAAGATTCTGCGAAAGTCGTCAAGGTCTCTGAGAACGACATGCCAATGAAAATCCAGATAGATTCGCGTGAGGTCGATAAACCTTCTGAGTGCGACATACCAGCGGAAATACAAAAGGATTCAGCTAAGGTCGTCAAAAATTCTGAAAGCGACATGCCAATAAAAACCCAAAAAGATTCTGCAAAAGTCGCCAAGGCCTCTGAGAACGACATGCCAACGAAAATCCAGAAAGATTCGTCTAAGGTCGACCAACCTGAGAGCTGCACACCAATGAAAATCCAAAACGATTCGGCCAAAACTTTAGGACAAGAAAAGGCTGTTGAAGAATCAGTCAAAGTTCCAGAACAAGTGAGACCGGCTAAAGATTTGTCCAAGACTGAAGATTCGAAAACTGTGAAAGACATAGCCAAGACTGTGGAACCAGCCGAAAGTACTCAAGGTTCACCCAAGATATCGTCTTCAGAAGAGAAGCAGCCGTTCTTTTCGCGAGCGAAAACGGCGAAAAATGTCAACAAACCCGTGATTCAGACGGTGGTGCTGTCGAACAGCAAAGTGTTCAGTTTGGAGAGCAAGAAGATATTCAAGAAAAACGTGTCTCCGGTGGCCGCCGAGCAGGAAGAAGAGATAAGTCCTCGCAAATCGGAAGCGTTTTCAGCGGATAACGAGAATAGCGTTTACGCCTTCGAACCGGATCTGCCAACCACCAGTCCACCATTTAGGCGTTTGAAACCAGTCACACCACCGAAGCCAATCGTCAGTAATTCGATCGCCGTCCAGGTATGCGAAAATTTTCTTCTCATATTTACAATGTGTATTGTGTGGTGGGAGGACAGAAAATACGAGAAGCTATTGTGAGCACATGTACCTGTCTTATGTTCCTAGCAGACGGGTAGGCCAGCTTCCTAGAAGAGAAACAACGTTGAGCGCGAGAATCAGGGGGGATAAGAACCCTTTCCTCACTTGCCCACCGATTCCGAACAAGAAGTTCAGTGAACTGAATAACCGAACATACAAACAGTTGGAAAACGAAAAAGATAGTCAGGATCTGGGAGCGTCAGTTTTCCAGCTAGACTGATAACTGTCTGTCGGGCTGTCTATCCATCTGTTGATGTGCCTGTAAACAGTCAGATACCAGCTAGGATTCGAAACAGAGACTGTCAGCGTATCAGTCAGCTAGCTGACTTCTTTCTATCTCTCTGATCTCTCAAGACTGACAAACAGACTTACCGTGAGGAAGAGACGGTCGAAGCCCCCCTTCCGTATCACTTAATGAACATCTTCATTCTATTATCCGAAGTCTGTGCATTCTCATTTACCAATTCCACTTGCTAACCACTTGTCTTTCGCTCACAGGTTAGTTTCGAAAATGACTCAAATCTGAAGTGTTCGAGTTCGATGGAAGCGCCGGTATCGACGTCCGACTGTGGCGGGGATCGCGTATTCTACATTCCTATCCAAACGTCGACCACCACCAGCACTTTGGGCGTGGCTGTGAAACTGGACACCGATGGACCAAATCAGAAGATCATCATGAGTGCGACTCTCATCACCAACTCGCCAACGTGCACCACAAATACAACTACCACCGTATGCGCCAAGTATGTTTCTTTCTGGTGAACCTTGCCAGTCGGAATGTTTAATTAACTCTTTAAAAATGACCATTTTGCTTGTTCACAGAACACCCGACATCGGAACCACGTGCACCCAAACGGAGACGATGAAACTGTCAAATAAAGAGCAGGCTGCGAAAAAACCGAAGAACTCATCGACCTGCGAAGACGCAGCGAAGACGTTGACGTCGACGGAGAGTAAGAGCGAACAGACGTCCAGCAGTTCCACGTCGTCGTCGGTGAAGACTAGTAAGAAACCGACGAATGCGACGAAAGCCAACACGCAGTCCGTTAGAATTTTGAAGATCAATAAGAACAAAAAAACAGCACCGGACTCGAAGATGAAGAAACCACCGCCAGACCCGGTGAAATCGGAGAAGCCTGAAGAATCTGCCATTCTCAAACCTAAATCGCGACCGGTCATGTCAGAACCGGTGTCATCAGTGGCTGTGAAAATGAAATCACGACCCGTCGGCGCAGGGTTGACGAAATCAGAGGCTGTGAAAGCAAAATCACGATCTACCAGGAATAAGAAGTGAGTAGTCGCTCCTTGTTTCCTTGTTTCTTTCAATTCAATTTGAAAACGTTTCTCGATGTTTCTGATTTTGAAAATGGGAAAATAGTATAGCCGTAGAATGAAACTTTTTTGAAAAATTCTGGGGAATGTTCTGATGGAGTATAAATGTTAACCATAAGCTATCGAATAGTTCTTAAATGTTTGTTAATGTAGCAACATGACAGTAGTCAGTTTCCGTATTCTACTCGAAGGATGTCTCCATAAGAGGTGCAGATAGAGTCGTATTTCTGAAGAAATTTGATCTCAGTATTCTGATTTGTTCGAATTGCTTAATGAGGTATTTTAGCTCATGCATGCTTCTCCGAAGAAGAAAGTGCAAGGGGAAATAAAATTCCCGAGAAAGACTCTGTAAGTTTTGAAGTGACGTACCCCCTTCTATCTCCATTTCTGGATCTTGGAGACCTGCTCGTACTTAGAATTACTTATTAATGCTTGGTTGTGATCACAAGGTTCACATTTTTGAGTTATAATCAAACAGAGATTCGGTAGCTTTGTACCACTCGAACTGCGACTGGGAAGTTGTTCTGTAAAAACCATTTTGGACGAGTTAATTTCCCTCAAATACCTCTGATTGTTATATTTCTTGTCGAGCTCATGTTCCTCATTTCTGTTACAGCGCGAAAAAACTGGTTCAAGAATCGCAAACCAGTACCGATAAATTGCCATCAATTCCAGTGGGCGAAATACTGGAAGCACCGACGTTCTATCCGACTGAAAAAGAATTCAACGATCCCTTAGAATATATAGATAACATTCGTGCTGTCGCTGAGAAATTTGGACTATGTCGCATTGTACCACCTTCTAATTTCCGAGTAAGTCTCTGGATCACATTCGTATCCGGAAGAAGGGAAAAAATCGTGTTTGTAATATTTGTAATAACAAGAAGTGTAAGACGGGGGACGTCTTGATTGTCTGAATGAGACTTGAACTGTCCCCTTGAAGTATGGGTGAGTCTTATCCGAGTTCTAGAGGAATCTGTGCGAGCTTTAAGCAACTCTGAATTGCTCTTAATGGAATCTGGCCGAGACTTAATAAGTATTCGATGATAGAGGGGCGTATGACGATGCACAAATTGGCCCCGGGACACCGCACCCCCTATCCTGGAAACGCCCCGAATGAGCCTGCGTCAGAATAGAGGGGAGTCTAACAAGTATTAACTGCGAGTAACTACTTTCAAAATTGATCAGATGAGTAATAGATAGCGACTACTTTTTAAAACGCCTTTGTGCCATCTTATGACTGACCTCACCAATCGTACCCGTGCACCCATTTTTGGCTACGAGTGCTACACCTGTAACCACCCAAACGGGGCATCTCACGGAGGCTCCGCAATATACATCAAGAAGGGGAGTTCTTGTTCCCGCTTTCTGTACTCCCTCCATCCAAACCACCTGCGTCTCTGCTAGACTTTATTGTGGTACCAATATCCCAATCGCCCCATCTACAGCCCTCCCAGGCACAAAGTCATCGAAGCTGAGTACCTTTCTTTTTTTCCAAGCTATGGGCCCCCGCTGGATCATTGGAGGCGACTTCAATGTCAAGCACACATTGTGGGGCTTGAGGCTGGTGTCCCTCTAAGAGGTCTGAACTGTTCAAGGCCATAGAAGCTACGCATTCCACCGCCGTATCCAGAAGAGAACCCACGTATTGGCCAACCGGTCTCTCCAAGCTGCCAATTTGCATTGACTTCTTTATCCTGCACAGTATCACAGCTTCGTATGTGGATGTAGTCAATCTTCACGATCTCTCCTCGGATCATTCGCCGATCTTCCTCGCTCTTAGCAGCCAGATTATCAGACGGAGCACTTACTGGGCTTACGAACAGACTCGCAGACTGGGACCTCTTTCGGGAGCGGATTCATGATCATTTCTACCTACAGGTCCCTTTGAAGACGTCACACGCCAAATCGATCAGGTAATCAAGGATTTCCAGCTTGCGCTCACAGAGGCAGCCAAAGCTTCTACTCCTCGTCTCAGCCCTATGGCTGTGGCTGTCTATTATCCAAGGGAGCTCAAGCAGGCTGTCCATGATCGCCGAGCTGCCCGGCACCTCTGGCAGCTGTCCCAAGATCCTGCAGACTAGGCTGTGTTTAATCGACTATCCAAGCGGGTCACAACTTTGATTGCAGCCTATAATTCTTGATCCTTCGAAGAATTCCTACTCTCCCTTGACATCACGAAGAAGGCTGGCTACTCTCTCTAGAGGGTGGCTAGGGCCAAGAAGAACATACCGGGACTCAGCTCTCCGCTTAGCAGCCCTACAGGCATGTGGGTCTACAGGGATGCTGATAAGGCTGAGTTGTTCGCAGAGCATCTCACCAACATCTTCAAGCCCAATAACATTCCTACTGATCTAGCACTTACTCCCCTCAGCCAGAGAGATTAAAAACTGGATCGTTCGTCTTACTGTGCGGAAGGCCGCCGGATTTGATCGCATCTCTGCCAAACTGCTAAAGGAAGAACCCCAGGAGGCAATTGTTATGTTGACCCACACATTTTCAACGCATACCTGAAACTACTTCCCAACAACCTGGAAGACTGCTAAAGTTATTATGATCCCGAAGCCGGGCAAGCCAGTGAAGGACCCTGCTTCCTACCGGGCCCATCTCTCTTCTTCCAGTGATCTCCAAGCTCTTCGAGAAGCTGTCATACCACCGCCTCCTCCAGATGGTACTCGATCTCAAAATACTCCCCGACCATCAGTTTGGGTTCCGGAACAAGTATTCCACAGCAGAACGGGTGCTCAGGGTGGTCTCTGTGGTGGGAAACGCATTGGAAGCGAAGCAACGCTGCCCAGCCGCATTCCTGGTGTCAGCCAGTGTCTTCTCGCTTACTGCGTTGATCTCCTTGGATCATGTCTTCATAACCGGTCATGCTTTGTACACTTTGACAGTGCCACCTCTACCTTATCTCCAATCCAAGCCGGAGTGCCAAAAGGCAGCGTGGTGGAGCCGCTGCTCTTCCTTCTTTTCACAGCTGACATCCCGCTAGCCGGATCCACAACGTTGGCAACATTCGCCGATGATACAGCCATACTAACTCCTGCCTCCGATTATGCCTTGCCACCACCAACCTTCAGGGTGCGCTCAATCGTATCTTAACCTGGACCGAAACATGGAAAGTACGCCTCAATAGTGCAAAGTCTGTCAAAGTTGATTTCTCGCTCAGGTCGCACCCTACAATCCCTCTGATGATAAGACAGTGAACCGATCAGAACAGCCACTCACGCCCGTTATCTTGGGAGTCCATCTCGATCGTCAGCGCACTTGGAAGGAGCACATTTCGGCCAAGAGTCAGGAAGGCAAGCTCAGGTTCCGCTCCATCTTCTGGTTGCTTCGCTCTCGGAACAAGATAACCTTAAGCAACAAGCGACTCCTCTACCTAACTGTTCTCCGCCCCAGTCTGGGGTTGTGCGGCGGACAGCAACATTCAGGTGCTGCAAAGGCTACAAAATAACATACTACGGGAAATGGTGGGCGCTCCCTGGTATGTCCGGAACGTTCTACTTCACCAGGACATGAACATCGAGTTGGTGCAGCAGGTCATCCATCGGCTGGCCAGTTCCTACAAACAACGCCTACATCATCACCCGAACACACTCGCACTTCGCCTGCTTAAGGTTCCTCCGATTACTCGGCCCAAAAGAAAATTTCCGGCTCATATTGCGTAGCGCACTTCTCTCAAGATATTATTGTGGCGAGCGCTCCCGAACATTCGTGATAAGTAAAGAACGATCAACACATTTCGAGCAATAGAAGATCGATAACGTGAGCGATAAGAAGTTTTGCCGATAATGCCAGGGTATATAAAAACCGCTGGCCTTCACCGTACTGTCTAGTTTTGTATGCGTTAATCGTGCGTTTTCAAAGCGATTTAGCTACTGTTTTGTGTTGTGCTGTATTAGTGTGGATTAGAGTCATTATTCCGTGTTTTCGTGCGTTTTTCGGTGCGAATTCCGTTACATTATTATGTGATGCAATGCTGTGACCTTCTCTCCCTCCAATCGTACCTGTTACCATATATATGTTTTGCATGTTGACCTCCTCCTGACCTCATTGTCACTCTTAACTGTGCCCTCTTGTCACTTCTCGCTGATCGTAAGTCCTACTGGGTATAAGTTCGTTGATCACAATGTTCTATTAGTATGTAAGCTTCTTTGTTAACTTGTAATTCTTAGTCGTCCGCGAACGGCTGCAATCCATCGGACCCTTCCCGTCAGATTCATTGTCATAGTATTAGGTAAACGCTCTCGGGCAGTCCTTAATAAAGTAATATATTAAAAAATAAATCTTATTTAGGTATCCTAAATCATTTTAGATCGCGTTCTCCTGTCACCTCTCCCTATTCCCGAGTTTCTTTTCATCTGTACAGAACCTTGATCGTTTGAATTCCCGGGGCTTACTGAGTTATAAGACTAACTGGAGAATTGCTTTTATGTGTAGCCGGAGTGCAAAGTAGCCGATGAGATGAGATTTACCGCGTACAACCAATATGTCCACAAGATGCTGCATCGTTGGGGACCGAACGTGAAAGAAATGATGGCTATCAAAAAGTACCTGGCTACTCAGAATATCACATTCACGCATCCGCCATGGGTAAGCAAATGCCTTTCAAACCATTTCCGCTCGTGTGTTGATGTAACGTGCGTCGGAATTTTGAAGTACTGTAGCTAGTTATGTAAGATCCGACCATTTGTAACCGGTAAATTCCAATTATTTGATTGCAGATTGGTGGAATGGAAGTGGATTTACCTCGTCTGTATCAGATTGTACAACAGTGCGGCGGGTTGAAAGCAGTCATCGAAAAAGAACGTTGGCAGATGGTGGCGGATATCATGAAAATACCAAAATTAGCTCAAGACCGTATCACAAAACTGGACGATATTTATTGTAAATATCTGTTGCCGTACGATATTTTATCTCACGGTAAGTGGCGCATCATGATGGCTCTTCATAAGTCTGTTAATGGCTCTGGCCACAGCAGTCGAAAAGTAAAGAATAACGAAACTAATAACGTAAGGTCATGTACTTAATTCTTCGTATTAACGATCTGCGGATGAGGGAAAATTCACGTATGTATATTGGTTTGAATTACAGACGAACGTGAGAAATTGTTCGAAGAAATCGAAAAAGAATGGACAGCCCATCTGAAGAATCCCAGCGAAGACGAGGTGTTCGAGGATATCGACGAGTGTATTGTGAAAGTGAGTCTTTTTTGGACGCAGTAATCGCCATAATGTTGCTCCGATATCCTCGGTTGCATTCGAAGCCGTTTACCCCCCTCCCCCCTCCGATAGTAAAGGAGCCAAGATGTCTCCGGTTCTCTGTATTCTATGTCAGACCACTTACGTGCCCTGTACCCATAGTAACTGAGAAAATTTCAGGACTGATGAACAGTCAGAAAGACAAACTAGTAAAGTGATAGATGAAGGCGTGAAGTTCAAAACATCCTATGTGGCAATGTTTAAAGTTTACAGGAGAAATAAAATACTGTTTCAGCTGAGGTGAAAGGGTTGAGTTTGGAAAAATGGGTGCTCAGCCAAATCTCTGATGTCCATGTACAATTTTTAGGGCTCAGTCATGCTTAAGCTGAGAAAATGAGGGTTGACGTTGTGCACATCCTAAGTCCATGGGAAAAGACAGAGCAAAACATCCCAAGTCCATGGGAAAGACTTAAGAAAAACATCCTAAGTGCCATCATCATCAAACGGAGTTGAGATGTTTTGCATGGATCGCTCGCCGGCACGTGTGCGTGCTACGATCTTTGGGTTCAAATTAGAAGTACTTTGAGGCTGTACTTAAGATGTTCAGTATTGTATGGGCGGCGGTTCGTAGAACAGTTTGCATGCACAAAACCACTTTTGCAAAAGTTGGCACATGGATGTTTTGAACTTCATGCCTTCAAATAGACAAACTGTTAACAATCAGTTGGAAAGCGATGCGTGTAGTATAATGGGAGGACGGTATCTTTGAAACGTTTTGGTAGAACCTGCCAGAATGAAGTTGAGAAAAGGGTGCGCTACCGCTTGGCCGCGTGTACAATGTCACTGACTGATCGGCGGCCCGCTGATATCCACAGGGAAGAACGATGCCGCTGAGCTGCTTTTATCGAATCGCCCGCAACACAATGATGACCTGTTTCGGTAACATGGAAGGCCAGGAGGGTCCGTCGACCGAGAAGATCGAAGAAGAGTTTTGGAACCACGTGTCCAAACGCAAGTCCCACATATGCGTTCATTGTGGCTCCATAGACTCGGGCACTTACGGGTATGGATTCTCGACGGCCAAGAACAGCACGTTTCGAAAACACCCGTGGAATCTGAAAGAGCTAACGAACAATTCCGCGTCGATTTTGCGCTTCCTAGGTCCAGTCATGGGTAAGTTGCTGTGCCGTAATGTTTTCGATTCGTACGTTTTAACATTACTTCGGACCTAATCGAGTGTTTTATTTTTCACTGGTAGGCATCACCGTGCCCACATTACACGTCGGTATGTTATACTCGGCCTGTTGCTGGTACCGTGATCCCCATGGCTTGCCGTGGATCGAATACCTGCACACGGGAGCAAACAAAATATGGTACGCGGATCTGCTTACGAGTAACCGGACTAACGTTGTCGTTAATTTGTACTAAAAATATGGTTTGATGTAGGTACGGTATACCGGACGACCACAGCGAGCAGTTCAAAGAAGCTATGTTGTTGCTGGTTCCGCGATATTGTAGAGACAAGAAAATATGGCTGCCGTCGGATACGGTAATGATACCGCCGCCGTTACTTACCTCGCAGAATATTTCGTTGTCCAGGGTGGTGCAACACCCCGGCCAGTTTATTGTGGTGTTTCCGAAAGCGTTCACCTCGAGCATTTCCACTGGTTACCTCGTCTCGGAAAGCGTTTATTTTGCTCACGCAGCTTGGCTTGATTCCGCGAAACAGGTTTTCATGGTGAGTATACAACATACATTACTACGTTAGTGTTCGTGAACTACATGTTGGCGAAGCAACCAGTGCTGTGATGCGAGATATTTATGGGCGTATATTCTTTCCAGGACATGCAAGACAGCTGTGAACCATCGGTGTTCTCATTGGAGCAGCTTGTGATTAGCATAGCTGAGGATACCCGACCTAGTCTTCCAATCCTGGCCAAAGTAAGTGTCGGCAGTCTGGTTCTGAAACATGTCGGTGTAAATTCATAGGTAAAATAACGGTGTTCGTTGTGCAGGTTCTACCGCTGTTGCTTGACCTTAAAGATACCGAAATATCTCTTCGTAGTCAGCTGAAGAAGCTAGGCGTGACCTTGTTCGAAAAGTTGAATATCAATAGAAAACGTAAATCGAAAGGAGTATTCTACGGGGAAGATAACTACGAGTGTGAAATGTGCCATACTAATCTTTTCGTGTCGCTGGTAAGATGAAACTGAAAGTGTTTACTTTTCTCTCGTTTCTGTCGAGTGTACTCGGGTTTCTGAGTAATTGAGAACGATTGTACAGGTTGTGAATTCCCACGAACAGTGCCATTATTGTCTGACGCATGCGGTCTCATTTTTGAGCAAGAAACCAACGCAGGTGAAGCATTGCACGCTGATGTACGCTCATACGGAGGTAAGTGCTGTTGTGTTGAATTGTGTGAGTAAAGATTAGCGACACGAGGACAATTCGTAGTGCGAGAGAGTACTAGGGATCTCGGGCGAACTGATATTGGAAATTATGTGCTACTGCAGGAAATGTTCCACATGTTTGTTGCCGAGAAGAATGACACTCGGCCTAAAATCTTGCCCCCTGTCGTAGTTGACAGATTCCTATCGTATCAATTTTTAGTACATTAGGCAATAATATGGGCCCAGTTGTTTTCCCCTCTGTCTTCAAAAAATTGGGCCTTCGACTGTATTTCTGAACAAAATGAAGAACTGATCAATTGCAGATAGGAACCGAATTACTTGCCGCAACTTTGTCTTCACTATTAACAATATTTTCCCGTGAATATTGCAGGAAGAATTAGACGAATTGATAAACAAAGTGAAAGCTCGAATAGAAGCCAAGAGCAACAAAAAATCACACGGTAAATAGATTTGCAACCACGGAGTTTATTGTGTTCCAAAGGTTCGTACTTAAATCAACTTGAAACTTAATGTGTTCAATTTTCATTTTGTCGAACTGTATTCCTTCTGTTTTCCTTTTTTTTTTCCCCTTTCTTGTTTGTTGTAAATTAATTTATTAGCCGCGCATTATTTGCTAATTACTGTAATATTATTTTCTTTCTTCCATTGTCGGTAGTGATAATAGGAATTTGTAATGCTGTGCGTAATGTTTTTATAATTATTGTATTTTTCGCCTGTGTATTAGTATTTGTTTTGTATATTTTTATTTGTAGGGACCATTTGATGTAAAATAACTTTCAGTTTGCATTTGTGAATCAATTACTCGTATCTTGGTTGAATCAATTTAGGGAAGGCTGAACTAGTCTTAATTATTGAGTATTTTGTGTTCCTATGTTGTAAGGTTTTTGTACGGACGTTTTTACTTTTGGACAAAGAAAATTTTGAAATTTATTTATTTTCATTCGGTGTTTGGAAATGTAACTGATCGTGATGATAACTGTAGGGCTAATCATGAGTCAGTGCAAATTTGAGATGCGGACAACAAACCAGCAACATAAGACAGTAAGTATAATTGTATCTATTACAAACCTGTAACTGTCGAAATTTCGCAGGTGGATGGGAAAATGACCTTGGGAAAAATATATCCAACAGCGAAGGGATAAGAAAAGCTACTTCCAGGACTGAAATACACCCCTCAGCAGTTGTTCTGGATAAGTGCTACAAATGTGTGGTGCACGAGGCTTCACCCTTAAATATGCACTCGGAAATAGAAAATGATTCCCATGCACCAGCCAAATTTCGAGTTATTGGAATGATTTCAAATCAAGCGGCATTTGATACAGGTTTTTTATATCCTCGTGTATCAAATATGAATCTTATCACACTCTCACACTTTTGGTGGAGCGTATAACGATGCACGCATGCCAGAGTGGCTCCTCAGATACCGCATCGCTGGCCCCGGGAATTACCCTTTCGAGTATCGCATCAGTGACTAGAGGGATGCATTGAGGCTGACCCGAGCACCCCTTTCGCCTCTCCGCTTCGGATTCGCGCTGTCCTGCCAAGGCCACTATGTGACATCCTACTGACCGAAGGAATGCTTACCCAGCATTAACCTGGAATTCGGGTGCACCAATATGAATCTTATCAAGAGGTGTGCTTCTGAACAATTGTCATAATTATATTATCGTTACAAACCATGCATTAATTTTTGTATGAAGTAAGATTCTTTGAAATGAAACTGGTTCGGGGCTCACTGATATTAAATGCTTCAATTTGACGTGTTATATGACTCAAAAAAACCTGTTTTCAGCAATTACAAAAGCTTTAAACTTTAAAATATACTAATTTTACAGGTAATCTTATGGGAACATCAACCCTGATCAGTGATCGTCTTCGGTTTTTAGGTCATCACACATCAGCTCTCATCAGTAATACACTATTCGCAGTTTGTTCCAATGTCGTATTTCACGGGATTCACGAATCAGGCGAGGAATAATGTGCGAAAATATGGCAGTTTTGTTTTGTCACTTGAGAATAAAGTTGTACAATTATTTATTTCATCGAAAATCTTCGGAAAAAATTAGCGATGACTTCCAAAAGATTTCATCAGAAATCTTCGAGAAGATTCCAATTTGATTTCCGAAGATAATTACCGAGGAATTTTATCGAAAATATTAAGGAAAAATTTCCGATCATTTTCGAAGGATTTCATCGGACATAACTGAGAAAAATTCCAGATGATTTTCAGAATGAAATATTTGAGAACAATCTCTGAGAATTTCTGGAGAATTTCATCGGAAATTTTCAGAAATGTTTTCCAAAGAAATTCTTCGAAAGTTTTCCGATAATTTTTGATGATTTCCTTGGAAAAAGTTTACGGAAACTCTGCGATAATTTCCAAAGAACTTCATCAAAAATCTTCGAAAGATTTCGTCTTTTGATTTCTGATGATAATTTCCGAAGAATTTTATCGAAGATATTCAAGAAAAATTTCCGATCATTTTCGAAGAATTTTTCATCGGACATAATTGAGGGAAATCCCCGATGATTCCAAGAGAATTTTGTCGAAAAGAAATCTTTTAGAATATGATGAATTCTGAAGCATTTCATCGAAAATTTTTAGGAAATGTTTTCCGAAGAAGTTGTTCGAAAATTTTCCGATAATTTTTGATGATTTCCTTGGGAAATGTTTGGCGAAAATCTGCGATGATATCGAAAGAATTTCGTCAAACATCTTCGAGATATTTCATCCTTTGTTTTCCGAAGATAATTTTCGAGGAGTTTTATCGAAAATATTAAGGAAAGATTTTCGATCATTTTCGAAGAATTTCATCGGACATAATTTTGTAAAATCCCCGATGATTCCAAGAGAATTTTGTCGGAAAGAAATCTTTGAGAACAATCTCTGATGAATTCTGAAGAATTTCATAGAACATTTTCAGAAAATATTTTCTAAAGAAATTTTTTGAAAATATTTCAGAAAATATTCCAGAAAATTTTCCGATAATTTTGATGATTTGCTCGGGAAATGGTTGGGAAAAATCTGCGATGATTTCCAAAGAATTTCATCAGAAATCTTCGAAAGATTCATCCTTTGATTTCCGAAGGTAATTTTCGTGGACTTTTATCCAAAATATTAAGGAAAAATTTTCTATCATTTTCGAAGAATTTCATCGCACAAAATTGAGAAAACTCCCCGATGATTTCAAGAGAATTTTGTCGGAAAGAAATTTGTAGAACAATCTCTGATGATTTCTGGAGAATTTCAATCCGAAATTTTCAGAAAAAACTCCAAATGTTTTCCAAAGAAGTTCTTGGAAAGTTTTTCGATAATTTTTGATGATTCCCTTGAGAAATACTTGGGGGAAATCTGCGATGATTTCCAAAGAATTTCATCAGAAATCTTCGAGAGATTCATCCTTTGATTTCCAAGGAATCTGATCGAAAATATTAAGGAAAAATTTCTGATTATTTTCCATGAATTTCATCAAACACGCGCGCCTGAAAAATCCGACGCGTTTAAAACAAACATGAGAAACGCGGAAACGCCTAATTGTGCGCGAAAATCGAAGACGCGCGCGTGAAAAAAAACAAGAGTAGGAATTCACGTGGCTGGTTTTTTCTTCCGAAAGTGGTATGAAATACCGACGGGTAACCCACCTGGAGCAAAGACGTTTATACTACTACACTAGATACCTAACTTCACCCTGCTAGTAGTATAAACTCTTCTCACCCACCCCGCGTTTTAGTATCACATCTGCTAACGTCACCGGTATAGAAAATCGGCTACAATGCATTTTAAATGAGAAATTGGTCATTTTTGAATCGCGTTTATTATATTTTGCCTGGGTGAAACGATCTGAAAATTTGACAGACCATGCATTCATATCTTGGGAGCAGAAAAATATATAATAAACAATATCACTTCAATTTCTAATTTTTTTTAAATTTGAACAGTTAGGTATCTAGTGTAGTAGTATAAACGTCTTTGACACTTAGAGTTCCCGTTTTTTTCACGCGCGTGTCTTAGATTTTCGCGCACAAATTAGGCGTTTCTCGTGTTTGTTTTAAACGCGTCGGATTTTTCACGCGCGCGTCTTCGTTTCTGTAGTGTCTGATGTGATGAATTTCTTCGAAAATAATCAGAAATTTTTCCGTAATATTTTCGATCAAATTCCTCGGAAATCAAAGGATGAATCTCTCGAATAGTTCTGATGAAATTTTTTGGAAATCGTCGCAGAATTTTCCCAAACGTTCCCCAAGAAGATCATCAAAAATTATCGGAAAATTTCCTCGAGGATTTTCGACAAAACTCTGTGGAAAACATTGGTATTTTTTCTAAAAATTTCCGTGGAAATTCTCCAGAAATCATCAGGGATTCTTCTAAAGATGTCTATCCGACAAAATTCTCCTAAAATCATCGGGAATTTTTCTCAATTATATATCCGATGAAATTCTTCGAAAATGATCGAAAATTGTTCCTTAATATTTTGGATAAAAGTCCTCGGAAATTACCTTCGGAAATCAAAGGATGAATCTCTCGAAGAGTTCTGATGAAATTCTTTGGAAATCATCATAGATTTTTTCCAACCATTTCCCAAGAAAATCATCAAAATTATCAGTAAATTTTCTGGAAAATGTTCGAAAATGAAAAACTTTTGTAGAAAATATTTTCTGAAAATTTCCGATGAAATTCTTCAGAATTCATCGGAGATCGTTCTCAAAGATTTCTTTCCGACAAAATTCTCTTGGAATCATCGGGGATCTTACTCAATTATGTCCGATGAAATTCTTCGAAAATTATCGAAAATTTTTCCTAAATATTTTCGATAAAAGTCCTCGAAAATTACCTTCGGAAATCAAATGAAATCTCTCGAAGATTTCTGATGCAATTCTTTGGAAATCATCACAGATTTTCCCCAAACATTTCCCAAGGAAATCATCGAAAATTATCGGAAAATTTTCAAAGAACTTCTTCGGAAAACATATCCTGAAAATTTCCGATGAAATTCTTCAGAATTTATCAGAAATTGTTCTAAAAGATTTCTTTCCGACCAAATTCTCTTGGAATCATCGGGGATTTTCCTCAATTATGTCCGATGAAATTCTTCGAAAAATACCAGAAATTTTTCCTGAATATCTTCGATAAAATTCCTCGGAAATTATCTTCGGAAATCAATGGATGAAATCTCTCGAAGATTTCTGATGAAATTCTTTGGAAATTGTCGCAGATTTTCCCCAAACATTTCCCATGGAAATCATCAAAAATTATCGGATAACTTTCGAAGAACTTCTTTGGAAAATATTTGGAGTTTTCTCTGAAAATTTCGGATGAAATTCTCCAGAAATCATCAGAGATTGTTCTACAAATTTCTTTCCGACAAATTTCTCGGGAGTTTTCTCAATTTTGTCCGATGGTATTCTTTGAAATGATGACCTACAAACCGAAGACGTACCTACACACGAAAAAAATGCCGCAATGAAAAACCTTATGGAAAAACAGACAGAGATAAGTGATAACTGATAAGAACTCGATCATAGCGGGAAAAACAGAAAATGACGCAGAAACTCGGTCTTCCGAAAGTGGCATGAAATACCGACGCATTAGCAGGGATGATAAACCAATCAATAAAGCTTAAACTTATGGCTTTTGCTTACAACCTTGAAAATATTGCTGATGCTTATAGCTTATGAATTGATTGGCTTAAGCTTAGGACTTATAGCTTGAACTTATGGCTTATTTGTATTTCCTGCGATCGGTATGAGCGCTATAGTCGAGGTAAGTTGTTCTGTTATCAATTTAGACATTATTTTAAATTTCTCATTGGTTCCCAGCTTTCAACACAATTTTAGTTCTGCTATAACCGTAATTCATCGCGGGTCATCGCTATGGTCGTTATACTGTTATCAGGTAACCAGCCAAAAAATCAGCCGAAAAAATATGGCTTATGCTTATGGCTTAGCTATAGCTTACAACACATTTGGCTTAAACTTATAGCTTATGGCTGACTTATCATCCCTGCGCGTTAGGAGGGTTTACTCTAGGTAAAGCCACCTATAAAGATGAGTACTCGCATACGCCATTCTGGAGCCCATCGTGCCCGTCGATGCTGAATTGACTACGCGGATTTGGCATCCACGAGCATGATGGGCTTCAAAATGGCGTATGCGACTATACTCTAGGAATTCTGAAGGCTGTCCCCCCCCCCCCCCCCCCCCGAAAGTGGCATGAAATACCGACGCATGTCGAACATCAGGAATTTGTCACATGTCTTGTAAGTTGTAACCAAGACAACCAGCCGGAAAGCTATTCGAATTAATTTATTGTAGTAATCGTTTTAAGTTTTTCTAATTTTTTCAAAGAAGTGCAGTAAATTTGTCAACATGCTAGACTTCCATCTTATTCAGTATTACTGTCGTGAAAAGTTGTATCATACAATGCGAGTAGTCGCCGAAGCTGGACTGAAGAAAGAGCCAGATAATCCGGCTATGAAATTACAGTTTTGCACCTCATTAATTCTGGAAGATCAGAATGGAGAAGCACTTAGAGAACTTGAATCATTATTACCGAAACAAGACGTTACTTTGGCGGTAATTATAGCCATGCTCTACGCCCAAAATCTGTGTGAGGTAAGTTCATCCAATTTTGATGGAGTCGAATTTTAATTTGAGTAGGAATGTCCCGTGCCATCAATTTGACTTGAACAACAATTATATCCTTCCAGATTCCGGATGGAGAAGCCATAATAACGCTAGAAAACCGATTAAAATCGGAACGAAGAAAAGCTAACGAGGTTGCCTTGTACTACGCCGCTAATTTCTATATTCAAGTCAACAACTTCGAAAAGGCTCGAGAGTATACAGATATGATTTTTCGATTGAATCGTAATTCCACGAAAGGATTTCTTCTGAAAGGATGGCTGGAATTGAATGATGGTAAATTGACTATTGCTGCCGATTGTTTTAGAACTGTACTGTCTCAGGTGAGTGATACCGAGGTGTTCCTGTGAGTTGAGATAAATGAACTCCAAAAGCAGAAATCTCGAAACTTTTGTGTTCTAAAAGCTAATATTTTCTTGCTTCAACCATGATTCACAGCTGTGTTATGTCGCAGGATTCAGTCAACTTCGATGCCACGATGGGTGAAGTGCTTTCGCTTTCTTTAGATGATGCGGTAGCCCGACTTAATCAGTTGATCGTTAAATATCCGAAGCTAACTCCACCGTTGGTCGAAAAGATGAAGCTTCTTCATGTCGATCAAGATTGGGAAGAAGCAATAGATATTGCTAATCGAATTCTAGCTCTTGATTCGTCTTGCATCCCAGCTTTGCAGGTAATTTCAAGAAATATTTAGTTGGATGTTTCTTCATAACTAGTAGTTTACGACATAGTTTTCTTGTTCGAAGTACCACTCTGGCTTTTCCGATTTCTGTAACTGAATCGTTACAAAGAAATTTTGCTGTCTTGAAACGTCAACTTCTGCCGAATATGCTTCCAACTATATTCATAATTCCCTCTTCATATTGATGATGCTGTTCTCCACCGGTTTTAGTGTGATGGACTCTCAAGCTGAACAGATTTTAAACACTCTCTTTAGAATAGAGTATTTAATTTCAGAGGTATCAAATCGAATTTATAGAAATTCTATGTAATTTTCTCATTCATAGTTCAGAATGGTGTACAATATTCGTATGCGAGGTAATTTTGGTAACATGATTGGCTATTCGGACGAAATAATTTCATTCGTTAAACAACAAGAACCAAAGAACTGGACTATCAATTACGAATTTGGTACTTTGTTGGCTCGTCTATGCGGTCATAATGTCGACATGGTCCATCAGTGCATCAAGTTCATCGAAGAAGCTCTGGCACTAGCTCCTGAGAATATCAGCGTAAATATGGAAGGGGCTCATCAGAATTATTTACTGAAGAATTATCAGAAAGCGGTAGAAATTTATAAAAAAGTGGCTCGAATTGATGATTCAGCTACCGGAGCATTAATTGGCTTGATTAAATGTCGCATGGTTGAAGGCGATTTCAACGAAGAGGTATAAACTTGAATTTTGAAACGTTGTCAGTAGCTCAAGTATTCGTGTTATTTCCATACTGCAAATATGTTACAGATAAAACAACAGATTGATTTCCTAACAGAAGTGTATGACACCGGCTCTAATGCAGACTTACTGTTACTACAAGCTGTGAAAATTGATGATAAAACTGCAGAAAAATTGATTATGCAAGCAATCGATCTGAAATTTAAAAATGCGGAAAATCATCGTTTTGGATTGAAATACTTGATCGAATTGGATGCTACTTTTATTCTGGAAGCGCTGAGGAAGCTTCCTTCTTCGGTATGATTCGTCGTTAAAAATTCTTTAGAAATAATTACTTCGTTTTGAATAGATTATTTTGATGCATGACTAATTCAATTTCGTATTAGGTGAACTGCAAGTCGTACAAAACTGAGGTGTTGCGTAAATTGACCGATATCATTCCTGGTTTGATCGAGGCTTGGCTTTTGTTGGCGGACATTTATCTGGAAATGGATGATTACAAAGATGCAGAGTCCATTTTACGACATGTGTTGAACAGTCTGGATGGAGCTAATTCTGTAGCTAATTTAATGTTAGCTCGTATTTTAATTCAGCAGGTATTTGTCCTTTTAGAAACGTGAGACCAACAAGGTTTTGATCATCTGGGTTTCAATTTGTTTTAAGAATTTTCAGTTTTTATTCCATGAATGATTTAAATGACGTTATTTTCATGTGTAGGCAAAATATGAGGAAGCAGAGTCTGCTCTAGATTTGTGTCTGAGTCAAAACTTGAACGTACGTTCCAAACCGTTATTCCATTTTCTGGTCGGCAAAATTCACAAGTACAAGAATAATTTTCAGGAGTGTATCAGTTCTATGGAAAATGCTATCAGCTGTATGACAGGTAAGGAGTAATACTTTTTAAGGAAAACTTCCATTTTTGTAGCATCGTGTTACGTCTGGAATATTTTTGTATTCATAGAAGCAGAGTACTTGAAACCATTGGATCTTGCATCGTTATACTTGGATCTCAGCTCGAGTTATCAGATCACTAGGCAAGTAGAAGCCGCTACTAATGCAATTCAAAAAGCTACTCACCTTCTAGAAGGAACATCCCAAGAAGATCAGATTATAATGGCTCGCGTTGAATTGGAGCTGTGGAAGAATGATGCTAACAAAGCCCTTGTGTTATTATCGTCGATAACTCCAGATAGTCCGATATACTTGGAGGTTAGTTTTGTGACTTTGAGCTTCGCTGCGAGAGAAGTGACCTAGTTGTGAGCTACCATCTCCAGCAGAAATATAGCCGATAGTTTGATAAAATTTGTTAAGATTCAGAAGTTTACGCGAGCAATGATCATGTAACTTTGTCTGATTTTACTTGACAATTTTGGCTGCCTTTACGTGAAACAAATTAGTAATGGTATTGTTTCATGAGCTTTTGTATGCATCACGTTTCGTTCAATATGTATTTTATTAATGTTAATTTCACAGGCTCGTACCAAAATGGCGGACGTTTATCTGAAATACAGTAAAGATGCTTTGAAATATATCGAGTGCTATAAAAAACTAGCTGAAGAAAACCCAAGCCAGGAAAATTTAATTAAATTAGCCGAAGCTTATTTCTCAATTAGGGTAATTTGATAATCCTGTTCATATTGATACTTGCCAGCAAGCAGCATAAGTTTATGCCAGCTGAATACGTTGCCTTTAATTCATCGTCATTATTGAATTTTAGAAAATCACGGAAGCAGTGGAAATTTATGAAAAGGCTATCAAGAAAAAACCCAACCCTAAATTATCGAAAAAATTGGCGGAAATGTACTGTAAATGTCACCAGTATGATAAAGCTATGCGATGCTACCGAGAAGCAGGTTGGTTGGTGCCCTCATACTCTGCTATTGAAGAAACCTCTGTTACTTCGAATTAAAAATCACGTTTTTTGCGACAGGGACTGAAGGTACTATGGATCTGGCTCATTTACTATTTCGTCTGGAACAATGGGAAAGAGCAGAAGTAACTTTGTCGCATGTGCCTCTTCAAGAGAAAGCGGTTCTTCTGTCAAAAGTGAGATACTCAAAATTGTCAATTTCTTCACCAGTAAAATTAAAGCATCTTCGAGCTTACTTAGAATTATATTTATTTTCACCCTGTAGATAAAAGAGAAACTTGGTGATATACCAACAGCCATCAGTTTGTTGAACGAAGCTTATAAAAAGTTCAGTCGTACTAACGATACGTTGGCGGCTCAACTTTGCTGCCAGATGGCCGAATACGAAGCCAGTCTTCACGATTTCGAGTCCGCCATTAGACATTACAAATTAGCTCTATCTCACTGCGAAGGAAATGCAAACGAAGTGGCCGCTATTCAGATCTCACTCTCCAAACTCTATTTACAAGTACGTATCTTGTTCCTGCTATTCATTACCTCGATGTGGATTTTTCAGCTACTCTTGATAACCCGTACTTCAGCCGTGTTAAAGTTTTTCGGTTATGTGTTAGGTGAATGATTGGACCGCGTGCCAAGCAATATGTTCCTCTCTTTTGAGCAAAGATCCGGAAAACGAACTAGCATTGATGATGTCCGCCGATTTGTCGTTCAGAAAATGCGATTTTCTCCCTGCCAGTAACTTATTCAACAAGTTGCTGACTCAGAAACCCTCGTACTGGTTGGCATTGGTTCGTATGATAGAAGTGAAGCGTCGAATGGGCTTATTGAAAGATGTCAAACCATACTTGGAAAATGCTGCCGCGTGTAATCCCAGTGACCTGGGACTAGTGTACTGCACTGGTACGTTGACAACCGAATTTGGCGTTATTTTATTCAGCAGTAACGTAAATGAACTGATGTTCTCTATTCTAGAATTGTTATTGAAAATTTTGAACCGAGATCTACATCTGTAAATGAAATGCGAGTAGTAGGTAGGAGATAGCAAATCGATACGAATAATAGCTGGTAGGAAACAACGGATGAGTAAATCGAAAGTAGTTTTTAAAATTCAGCTTTACTGAGGTTTGATGACATTGGGAACCTTAAAATTGCAATGAATGAATTTCTAATATTAACTCTGGCCTGAGCTCTTCTCTCTCTAGCTAAAGACAAGTGGGAAGGAATTGGCTACCTTGGTTAAAAGGTACAGTGGGTAACCGGGAGCACCAACTTCGAATCCTGACACATTGCTATCGTAGATACACCCCGGGGCTTCCAGGCGAAACAACCACCAGATCAACAGATACTACTGCCCATGTGTCAGCATGTAGCTTTGACCATTTTAGAACGTCACGATGTCACAACAATTCCACTAAATTGCCGTCCAACTGCACGTCATTGGCCAGAGACCTTAACGTTCTGTTGGCATCTCGGCATCTGACTGACAACATCCAAGCACCATATAAGTCGCGCTATAATCTTCACAGATAATACCATCATAATATCGCATCCTTTTCACAATCTCAGTCGAACGTTTTACTCAAGTTTGCTGTCTCCATTCGTACGAGGATAACAGTAGATGTAATGAATTGGACTAGAGAATGTCCAGGTAAAACTCACCAATGACCAATACTTTCGTATTGTACGAGATATATATCATGTACAAATCATTTAACTTTACGGATTTTCACTTCGAATACGATATTCTATGGTAGAAGATAATTCTACCATAGACGCTCTCAACTTCACCAGAAATAGTGACTAACAGTATTTCAAGCTTGTATTGCTTTTTAGGAAATCTAGTAGCTACTATTTTACATCAAGTTTTCTAAGTTGCTCCAAAATACTTCTCATCAAAAATGCATTCGTAGAGAAGTAATAACACAATTCATGTCCGTATCTAGGATTGTATCACTGGTTCGACAACAACATGGAAGAAGCCGTACAATGCTTCAACTGCGTCAAATACGATCCGGAATGGGGACAACAAGCGCTACACAATATGGTCGAAATTTATTTATCTGGAAGCGAACACCATGAAACTGCCGAATCATTGTTACAGGTATTCCTTGTTCGTTTCTCAAAATGTACTGAAACCCTACTCCTTTTCCACTCCGTGCTAGAGGAAATGGGGGAAAATCTTGGTACTTCCAGATCGAGCCAGCAGAGTAGTGGACAACAGGAGTGAGACCGCAGCGAGACTAGCAGATAGACTGACGTGAGAAACAATCAGCCATATCGCCAGCCATACAGGCTGTCAGTCGGACAGAAGTATGAAAGAATGACAGTTCAGGCTAATTAACCGACATTAAGGTTCGCAATTTGACTAGACATGTACCTGTTTTGGTGGCTCAGTGCAAGAAGTGATGCTGTCGTATTGCGGTTGTTTGTCTCTTAGTTCTCTAATACGTGGTCACAGACTATACAAACTGAAATGCGATATAACTTCTTGCATTGAGCCCCGAGTGCCTGACAGACAGCTGAGTGGATTGTCGAACGGGCAACGAAGGCGTGCAGTGCAGCACAATGCCGAGAGTAAAGGCAGGTCAAGCCCGCCAGCGACTCCACCGTAAATGTTCCACCAGGCGTCGGCGGGCTACCAGAAGACATCGAGCCTCTCGAGATGACGATGTTGAGGAGGCGAATGCCGAGTGGACGGCTGCCAAAAAAGCAGTGCGCGCAGCCGTCAAGAGAGCAAAGGCAGAAAAGTGAGCCGAGCTCGTCAAGACGGTGGACGACGATCCATGAGGCCACCCATATAAGGTGGACCTACAGCGACTCCCGTCCCCCTCCCCGATGACCAGGCTACCGCTCGCAATGCTAGGGGAAATCGTTGCAACCATTTTCCCCCAGCATCCGCCGCTACCACAAAGGCAGAGCTCACCAGGCTGAACCGGTATCCGTGGCTGGAAGTCACAGCATATGAGCTAAGAGTAGCCGTGGATCAGATCAGAGGAAAGAGGAGATCCCCGGGGCCGGATGGCATACCTAGCCTGTCCTGGGAACTGATCCACTCGCTAAGGCAGGAATGGCTACACACCTGCTTCACTAGGTGTCTTGAAGAGAGCCGTTTCCCGGCGATATGGAAACAGCGAGGCTGGTCCTGCGTCGTAAAGGCAATAACAAACCAGAGGGCTTGCCCTCCTCATACCGCCCCCTATGTCTACTGGATGACATAGGCAAGTTACTGGAGCGGGTTATTACTTTGCGGATAGAAGCGCCCATCGCTTCTAAAGGTGGGCGGTCAAAATCTCAGTATGGATTTCGAGCGGGTCGGTCGATCAATGACGCGGTGTTGTATGTGCAAGAGATCATCAACACCGTATGCAGCAAAGATGGTTTATGCGTAGCCGTTAGTCTTGATGTGAGGAACGCTTTCAGTACACTGCCCTGGAAGCGTATCCTGAAAGCGATGGATGAAAGGATCTCCCGGGGTACTGATAAGCGATCATCAGGAGCTCCCTGGCCGACAAAACGATAACGTATATAGACGCAGAAGGTCGCCGGGTCCAGAAGATCATCTCGGCGGGTGTATCTCAGGGATTGGTTTTAGGACCCCTGTTGTGGAACATGTCTTTTGATAGGGTCCTGCGGCTCACACTTTCGAGGAGAGCCCAGGCCATCTATTTTGCTGACAACACCCTTCTCCTTGTAGAGGAGAGGTCGGAGAAAGAAGGCAGGTACATACTCAGCACTGAGATGGTGTCTCGCTGGACGCAGGCGAATGGCTTAGAGGTGGCTGCCCATGAGACAGAAGCCGTCCTTTTTCACGGACAGAAAGGGGGCAGGCCACAGCCATTTGACCTAGCGGTACTGGGTGATCCCGTATCCCTACAGCCCCAAATGGTGTACCTGGGAACGACGGTGGATAACGAGCTGTGTTGGAAACTGCAACTCCGTACAACGGCAGAGAAAGCAAAGCGGATGCTGAGAGCGTTGCGTCAGCTTATGCCGAACCTCCGGGGGCTGAGCGAGAGTCGAAGAAGACTATATCCGACAGTAATCAACTCGGTGCTTCTCTATGGGGCCCCCAATCGGGCAGCAGTCGCGGCACTTCGCGAGAACGGAGAAGACATAGGAAGGGGTCGAGCGGGCTACGGCACTATGCATAATCTGCGCGTATAGAACCGTCTCGTATGGGACAGCTCTTGTACTAGCTCGAATGCTTCCTGTTGATCTGCTGGCTAGGGAGAACGCTACTCTGTATCAGAGCTTTTAGAAGCTCCCACCAGCTAATAGAAAAAAGAAAGGAGTAACGTAGAAGATTAAGAGAGAAGTCCGGCGGCAAACAGTTCTAGAGTGGGTGGCTCGCCTCCAAGAGACCACCCATGGCCGCTGGACATTAAGGCTAATGCACGACCTTGATGCATGGCTTTCGCGGCAGCACGGTGAGCTGACGTACCATCTTCCGCAAATGCTCACCGAGCATGGGTGCTTTAATGGTTATCTGAACCGTTGGAACAAGGTACCCAACCAGTGCTCGCATTGTCCAGCAGAGGTCGATGACGCGCAGCATACCATCCTTTGCTGCACTGCGTGGAACAACGCACGAGCAGCGCTCGAGGCGTCTGTTGGCAGCCACATCACTCGCGAGACGATGGTTGAAGTGATGCTGGCCAGCCCGCAGAACTGGTCAGCGATGATCCGATTCGCCGGCACAGTGATGCGGGCCAAGGAGGATGTCGAAGCGGATAGCATCCGCGCAGCTCACACAAGCCACGCAGCAGGTCTTCAGCGACGAGGACTCCCCATAAGTAGGGAAGGCTCCCCCAAGGGACGGTCGGCTCTGCAGCCGAAGCCCGTCGCCGTGTCCGAGAAGAATACCAAAATGTGATACCGGGACGCAGCGGCAGGAAGGGCAAGGATGGACACGACAACGATAGTGGAACCGCGAATAGGGAAGCGTGTGCTGTCGTTAGGGGTATTTGAAAAAAGTGTATTTATACTAACCCCCTCCTCCGTGCCTGTCGTTCCACGGGGGGGGGGGACTTTGGTATCTGAGACAAGCAGTTAATCTACCGACAGCCAGGAACCAGACCAGCAGTTAGTTTGGGGCGAAGCGCTCAGTGTCAAGCAAGGAGTCGGTACAAGCAAAGTGATTGTTAGCCAGAAAGCGACACCAATTTCTTAAATAATTCAGGGTTAGCCTACCCTCTGGTCACTGATGCAATACTCGACAGAGTAGTTCCTAAAGCCAGGGGTGCGGTGTCTGGGAAACCACTTTGGCATGCGTGCATATACCCCACCAAACATTGGGATTTATACTTAGAGTTTCAAGTGTTGGCAGCCCTGCGATATGTGTGAGTGATTACGTATGATTTACCGTAAGCGTGTAGCAAACTTCAACTATCATCAAGTCGATTAGAAATTCACTTTCAAAGAAAATTTGTCCTAAATTCGACTGCATCATCACCGAACAATTAAATTATAATCAGTTCTACTGGCAGAATAATTTGTACTCGGTTTCTTACCCTACTGAAGATAGCAGTGTTTCTATTTGAAAGTACACATGATCACTCACTCGTTTTCACCCGCTAACACCCGCGCAGGTAATTTTGCAGCGCACTCTAGTGCAGGTTTAAAGCCCAATAGCCTACAAAATCACAAACTAAGCAGAACTGTCGTTTAAGACTTAGGCATAACCTCATTTTCCCTCCGAGCTGACAAAAATGAGCTTGACCCCCCCCCCCCCACACACACATCCCAACTTATAATGCCCCTATATTTGGTTCCATTTTTGTTTTTAAAGAACGTAGTTCAGAAAAATTATTTTGGTTTCAGTGTTCATAGTGCGGTGCTCCCCACCACAATCGACTTTTTTAAGGTTCGCGAATTCTTTTGTAAATAGTTTTTTATTGTATATTTGTTACCTGTCCTGCCAAACCAGTTTTCTTACAAACACCGATGCCTTTTTACCTGTGCAACATCTCTATACCGAATCGCTTCTTTCTTTCTTTTCCAGGAATCTTTTCCTTTCTTTTCCTCACGCTATTCTTCCACCCTCGTATTTTTTAAACCTCGTTGTCCGGCTAGGCAGTGACTCGATGGTCGTGGATCAGTCGTCTTTTTGAGTCGTCTCGTACTCTCGCTCTCGCTAATTTTCAGTTCGATACATTTCTCTGCTCGCTCTCTTGAAATTCAGTGTAAATATACTTCTGAACACGCCAACTGGAACTTCATTTTTCTAATGGTGATAACGCGCTCGTGATGTAGCTTCAAACGCGCTACAATAGAAAGGCCTGTCTTACCTCTCTTTCTCACTGTAGTTTTACCGTTATTTATGTTTCAGGAAATACGGCCTAACTCGCCAGAAGAAGAAACGAATCGTAGTTTGTTGGTCAACTTCGTGCTTTTGGCGTCCAAAGACAAGCAATTGATTGAAAAAGCGATGAATGAATTGACCCTGTTGGCTTCTCGAGACGTTCTGAGGTTAGTGTGTAACATTTTGCCGAACGATGACGAAAATCGAAGTACATACTCGTATTTTATAATGTAGGAGATTATGAGTACTCGAGATCCCTTGAAGCGTCTACAGAGTTTAATTTTACCCAGCATTGATTCATCTGTGGAAATTCGAGCACGTGTTCGTTTCGATATTAATTGCTGGAACATCGAAACCTAGCTGTACCTTCTCGTTGTTCTGCAGGGTAGGGGCATCCCTCGGTCTAGCGACGGGTTACATGCTGCAGAAACAGCCGCAGCGAGCCCGCAATGTGTTGAAGATCATTGCAAAGACAGCGTGGCAATTCGAGGAGGCCGAGTACCTGGAGCGATGCTGGCTCATGTTAGCCGATCACTACGTGCAGTCTGGGAAACACGAATTAGCCTACGAACTCATCAAAAAGATACTGACGTACAACGCAGGCTGCGCCAAAGCGCACGAATTACACGGTATCATCGCTGAAAAGGATCAGAAATACGGTGAGTTGGCTGAAGATGTTATCCTGAGATTGCCGAAGAATTTTAATTTCATTATTTAAATTTTATCGATTAGAGGGCAGATCGAACGAATTATGCTTACGAAGGTGG
Organism: Acanthococcus lagerstroemiae; assembly: GCA_031841125.1. Taxonomy (NCBI): domain Eukaryota; kingdom Metazoa; phylum Arthropoda; class Insecta; order Hemiptera; family Eriococcidae; genus Acanthococcus; species Acanthococcus lagerstroemiae. Next base: position 19,600,111 of record CM063108.1, on the reverse strand, counting down.
CTGAGTATGTTATGCAGCTATGGGTATTCAGGCGAGATATCAAGGTTTTTCACTCGATGCATTCTAGTTATTCATACGTGCGGTGAGCTTTCGGCGAGAAGGGAAAAGTTTTCCTGTTCGGCTAGTACGAGAAATCAAGTGCGCGTCGACATTCAGTTTTTCGAGAGCCCTTCAACCGGTAGAACCACTTAATCTTACTTCTTTCTCATTTTTAATTTTGTCCTTGTATGTTGTACAGGAGATGCTGCCTCGCATTATTCAAAGGCGTGGGTCTTGAGTGGCCAGCGAGATCCCGTTCTTGGTTATCGGTTGGGAATGTTCTTTTTGAAGTCAAAGAGATACGCAGATGCAATTTCTACTTGCCAAGCAGTGTTGAAGAAGGTGCCCGATAATACGAAGATCAAAAAAGACATATACGAAAAATCATTGTCCTTACTCAGGACGTAGTGTAGCTGTTCGAGAAAAAATCGCTGGTGAAGTTCAACAGTGCTCGAAGAAATCGATGCGGTAACTAACGAATTAATATTCGTAATTTATGTAGATTGGTGACGAGAGTGATGAATCTCGTATCTATCAGAATCGATTGCTGAGAGAAGATAGAAAATTGATTTGGTCGCTGCTTAGGTTTGGAGATAACGCCAGCATTTTCGGTTCCCCTATCCCTAGTTCTTTGGGATATGTTTTTGTTCGCATAGTAGATTTGTATGATGGGTTACGGCATAAAGGGTTGCAAGTAATACGGGAAACTAGAGTTTTGTCGGGCCATCTGGGCGTCCGGAGCGTAGTTGAATACTAGACGTTCTTTGATATTTTCCGGACGATCGAGAAGAGTTGCGGATAGCTATGTCCGTTTGGTTTCTGAAGTATGAAGCACAGTCTGTATGTTTTCATTGGACTGAAGCATGGGGATCTGTGATCCAAACCCCGGGAGCGAACTGGAGGGACAAAACCTGTGACATTTGTAAATTCAATGGATTACTAACCAAAGCAACAAATTAATGTGAAAAATGAGAATAATATGAAATACCATAGAATAGGCCTACTTGGTAGACTTTTCATATAATGAACGTACTACGTGTACTAAAATGACCCAAAAATTAGAAGCAAGGCGACGTCATATCTGAGGGCTACTTATTCTTTCTATGTGCCATTATGCTACAATATCCGCATATGCAAAATCTTCAACTACGGCATATAAATCGTCCTCATTGCGTATTTTTAAAATTTCTTCCTGTGGAAGTCCAAGTGAAAGAACCAGGAGCTAAATTACATGACTTCGTTAAGTCGTAATGATCATTCGTTGCGTTTGTTATGATTCGCTCGTCTCAATCTCGTTCGTTGATGTTACTAGAAGTCGATGGTTTTAATAATTCGATGATATTACTGAAACTGGTAGCCTCTTTCAGAGCTTTCGTGATCGTATACATATGTGTTGCTCCAGTTCGGAGTCTTCGAGCCGTGTTAACGAGAACACTGGCTCCTTATGTAAAGAGTCGTTCGCAGGTGTCGTTATGATTCTCTAGCATTCGTTATAAGCATTTCATGGGTGAATCTGTAGAGAATAACTGATACTGGAACAACGCGACATCACGAACCACTGTTCCCAGCGGCTGGGAATCGATTTTATTGTTATCTGTCAAGTACATGGATCTTGATTGAGACATACATTATGGAGAGCTGCACAAGCATTAATGATTTTGGAACTCATTGTTGGGGTGTAATGCAAGACTCGGTCTAGCTTCAAGCACCGCCAACGTACTTTCAGCACGCCTGAAAATAGAAATCATTGAAGTGAGAAATTATCGCCTAGATTTATGTAATTCTGCTCTCACTCGATCTCATTTTCTAACTTTCACACTATGAAATTTCAAGTGCAATAAATAGAGTTATAGAAGTATCATCATACCTCCAACATCTTAGTATAAAAGGAACAAATGATAAGAACAACTGATAAGGGGGGGGGTATTACACATAGTTATCATAATGAAAACAAACTGAGAGAAGGGAGTGTTACACGAAAATATTATACAGATCCTTCATCGTACCTAACAGTAATCTCTTCTGCATTTTCACTTTCTTGAAGGTCACGAAGTCTTTTTTTCCTGGGCACATTTTTGATACACTATTATTTTCAAAGAAAATTCTGACGTCCTGTCGAATTTTAGAGCTAAATTTCCGGATTTTCTAGCCGTCAATGGATTTATTGAATGTCAGTTTGGGAAAAAGTTTTATGCTTAGGAAATTGTATTCGCTCAATAGTTAATACTTTTTCAACAATGATTTTCGTTTCGTCAACAACTGGCGAAGGAAATTCTTATCATGACGGCTTTTCTGGCGGTAACTCTTTAAGTCTTCTACTAGCATTGTAGGTATTGAATAATAATTTCCTTGAAATTACCTTTTGATTTCTACTAGCCAACACTTTTTTGACCTTACTCCTCGGAGAGAGAAACTCATCATGAGACTTTAATCGACGTTGTTCTCTGCGTCGTAAGGTATTCATTTTTCTTTTCAGTTTTTCAATCTTCTTTTTCAATGTTGAAATTTCTCTCACACGTTTTTCTCGATTTTTATTTCTCCTTTTCTTGGCTATTGATAGCAGGTGACTTAGCTGACGAGTCGAGTCAAGGGTAGAAAAAGTATCAGCTGTAGAGACACTAGGGGTCGCCTCGATCTCATTCAGTTCTTTAACTATAACATTTTTCTTTTTCTCTCTGGCGCTATTGTTTTTTCTGTACTCAGTGTTCGCGAGGGGTCAATTTTGAAACTGGTTTTACCTGACCTTTCTCCAACTTTCGGCGGTAAATGTAACGGTTGTCGACACCGATAACATAAAAGACGTATTTACTTCATTACATTTTATAGTCAAACGCAATTAACCGCAATACAAGAAAGCTAAGCTAAACCTAATCGCCATATCATAACGATTACCGAGTACATCAGTGTTACCATTAGAAAGCATAAACACTACACTTCTCTTGTTCTTTCTTTTTCTGGATCTCTCGGGAGTACTTGATCATTTTTCATTTTTTGGTAACGAATTTTTTCGGCAACTCTCTTTTTCTTCAGCACTACTTTTCGCGTCTTGGTACCAGCTTCTTTACTACTAGTATCGGCCTTCCTCATCTGCGCATCAGTAGTACCCGTTTTTGGCACTATTTTCTAGAGGGAAGAGTTATATTAGGTTTTAAAAAGTTTTCTCGTAAAGCAATAGTTATTCTCATTCCCCTGAATTGAAAAAACATTGAAAACCCAGGGGAATGAGAATTTCATCGTTCTTGAGCGAAAGCTTAGATCACTTGTAATACTACTGCGCTATATAAGTGGCTCGGGCCAATAGGAACTACATGCAAATAACATTTCACTGAATGATTAACAACTTACTTACTTTAACTGGTGCTATCCTTTTCAGGAAAATGAAATTCGGTACAAACACGCTCTAGATATTTGGCCTTCGAAAACGACGGACACCTCAAACTCTCTAGGCACGTTGCTAGGTATTTCAAATAAAATTGAAGGAACCGTTCCTCTCCAGTAGTGTAACTCAAAACTAACAGGGGAATGAAGTTCAAAAGTGACGACACATATAAATCCGCCTATCAGTTTGGGCGACGTTCAGACGGATTTCTCGGTATTATCTAAGACAGAAGTCGCCACGCTACACAAAACATTTTCAGTGTCCGGGAAAGAATACTCACGATATTGAATCCGAGGATTGGCGACACGGCAGGGGAATAAGAAAATTAATACTTCTCGCTATAGGAGAGGGGTTACAATGATGTTACGAAATCAAAACGCGAACTATTTCATTTTTGATGTTATTTCTCATCGAATATGAGTTTTAGAAATGCGAAAAACCTTTACATGGCCTCGGGATAGCCTTCGGATGCAGAATGCCATGTTCCCAGAGAATGACTGGGTTGTGGATGTTGGTTCTGGTAGTGTTGGCGCGCTGTTATCATTTAAATCTTCAAAGTTTAGTTCTGGTGTGGTGGTTTCATTAGTAGTTTGCAATGTGTCTGCAAAGTGCGTAGGAAAATAATCAAATACGGTATAAGCGCTATGGAATTATTGTTGCTAAAAATGATAATTTCTTACTCTGCAAATTTGACTGCATGGGTCTTGGAATCAAAATATCCCTCAAAAAGAACAACTGCTCATAATATGGCCACGAGATCCTTTTTTTAGCCCCTGATCCCGACGATGTATTTTCACTTAGCAATCTTGTTCAAAATCCATCTTCTAAGGATTTCTACTTATCACGAACACTTGACCTATGGCAGCAAGGCATTAGTAGATGAATTATTGAAGACTATATTATACAGAAATAGCTTTTATTGAGAAACAACTCAAAAATCAAAAATAAATCTTAATAGTGTGTTAGTGAATAATATTAACACTTGAAGGGACGTTTAACTTTGGCGCGCTCTCTCGGGAAACCAACGCATTGTACGAGTTTAGTGTAAATGGAGGAAGATGGTTCTTCCTCTTTCCAGTGATGTTAAGATTGTTTGGTTTCCGGTTTTCGTACGAAGAGAAATTGGCGTGAAATGATATAGAAACGTACAAAAAAAAATGTATTAGAAAATGAAAAATTTTGGAACACACTTCTGTCGATACAAAATCACAAAATTAGGAAAACTTAACTTAATTCTGGACGATTATTGGAGAATACATCACATTTAGGATCACATACCGCATTTCTAAATCTGGTCGTAAGATTTTTCGAGCTGAATAATTCGACATGTTTAACGTTAATCCAATTCTTCTCGTGAATGGATATTCGGTATTTTGAACAAGATCTCTTACTTTGACGACGTTTTCGTTGGTTCTTTTGGTACATCGACAACCGGATACACCTTTTATGCAATTTTTTTGCTACCGAACCTGTACAAAGAAATTTTGCATGAACTTCGATAAATGGTCCGTCGACTTGGTGGTTCACTATTGAATTCTTTCTTGAACTTATTGCGAACTGTCTGCGATTTATGCAACTCCATTTGTGTGGTGACAAAAATCCGTTCTGGAATCGGTAAATGTTCAACTTTGAGCTTTTTAACCGGCTTTGAACTAGGTTTAAATCTACAAGTACGAGCCATACTTAACAGAAAACAGATCGAATTTACGAAAATTGCGCACAAAATAGTAAGAAATTATGACAGTAGCAAGCTTAAAGAAATTGTCCAGACGTTAGAAAAACAAATTCACAACACCACAATTAGGCCAGTCATTTAAAACATCGTAGGTCGCAGAAAATCGACACACTCTGATTTTTTTGGATTTCGTTCGGGTAGGCACCAGTAGTGTAAAACCAAATTTGCAGCTTCGAAAGACCTATGCTAACTGCGTGTGGTGTTCAGAAAACCTCAAAATTTTCGGACTTTTTCAGTTTTGACTTATTTTTTCTAAAAGATGTATCCTAGGGGAAAAGCCACCCCATACATTTTTAAAGTAAACGACATTTGCTACAATTTAAGCGCAACCGCAGCTCTGTAGGTCCAATAGGTCCCGAGATACAGCACTTCAAAAATTGGCAATTTTCCCCAAAAAGTTTGAAATCGTAGTTTTAACCGTCTTCCGTGCAGAATATCGGCTAAAATACTCACCCTACGTGGAAAATCATGGGAAATGAAGTTGTAGAGCAGTTTTAATTTAAGTACAAGCGGAACCCTGTAGGACCAATAGTTCTCTAGTTATCAGGGGGAAAACGAAAAATTAAGGAAATCCGATTTCTCCTATGGAACCTTACAGCTGCGCGCTGCATTCTGTCCCTATTCACCCCATTCTACGGCAGTACTTTTTGAAGAAAGTTGTATCCACACCGATTGAGGACTGAAGTCAGAGCCAATAAGTTGTATCTGCGTAATGACTTCGAATTCCGCGGTAAAAGGAAAACAATGCAGTTTCGAACATCAACTTTATTTGATGTCCTTTTTTTAGGATTTTGACTGCACCCTTTTCAGTTCTCACTGAGAAATTTGAAGCCGTAGCGTTTTCTACAATGATATGGAAAACTCCTTTTGTCTCTCCTGAGAAATTACGTCAGATGCAGATACAACCTTTTTGCACTAGACCAACATTCTAGGCCCTTTTCAGGGAGAAGTTATCAAAAACTATCGATAACTATCAATAGTTTCTTTTTTCGATATTTTTCCAACCCTACGTCTAGCAAATGATTCGGCCACTAGATTTACCTCCGAACATGGATCGATGAGACCGAAAGCCATGAAAAATTTCGAACGGATCACTTGGGAGTAATCTCAATATTTCGAGTAAACACAGCAGCAGCTGAAGTAGTGTCGAATTTCCAGCTGTAGAATCGGACCCCGAGGAGCCAGCATTTGACTCAGGTTACAGCGCGGATAGTTACGTCCTGGTCGGAAAATTGAGACGCCGAATTCTCCCGAATGTTCAAATGTAAACGGTGGCTATGTGGAAAAGTAGAGAATTTTCTGACAGATTTCTCGTGGTTTTTTTATTTTTGCAACTTTGGGTATAGTGCAGTAGAACTATAGAGGCGTGGCAATAACTTTTGGAATTCCCCCGAGTTTCTCATTAGCGACTTCCTCACTCGAATCGTCGCTTTAATAATTACGACCAGCAACAATATCTAGGGCTTTTCGTTTTAATTGGTCTAGCATTATCGATGACTTCTTTTCTCTTCTCATCAACAAATTTAATGAACGCAGCTCCAACTTTTATAACATCAATTTCATCACTACGCGAAAGTTTCTTTAGAATTTCAACGTTCGCAGGTACGAAACCGCAGGCCACAAAACCACTTTTCGACTGAAGTCGATCATTAACGCGTCATCATCCGTTGATTTCCAATCGGACAAAAATTTACCCCAAATTCGTTTCATCGGAGCGAAGAAAGCAACATCTAATGGTTGCGTGGGGTGTGTTTTATTCGGTGGTGAGAAAACAAACTTGATACAATGTTTTCGACACTTCGCAGTCACACGTTCGCTGACCCGACTGGACAAATTATCACACATAAGTGACAGCAGTCATCAAGGTTGATAGAAAGTGATAGAGTGAGGCGAGTTTCAGCGAAAGGATTCGAAGAGGCCAGGAACCGAAGCTTCGTGACTCTGAAAACGAAAATCCCAACTCATGCTTCAGGCTAGCTGACCTACAAAGAAATTCATATTGGCAATGTTGTGGAGTATTGCGGTGGCTAAAATTGTACGAATAATATTCTCTATTTTCAGCTCCATGCACATGGTCAAGCATCGAAAACGTCGTTTCCAAATGCCAAAAGTTCTGCACAAACAGGATCGTACTCGTAATCCACGACTCTGTAATCGAGTTTCATATTGAAAAATAACGCTGAGAATTACCTTTCAATAATTATCCTGGTATCAACGTGAGCTCTGTTATAGCGTTCCTCTGGAAGCGACGCTGGTTCCAAAACTGTGGATAACCACTGTCCCCCAAAAGAATACCTGTCATGTTCATAGTATTAATTAATCATTCACTCAATGCGAAGCATCAAATAGCAAGGGGAAATGTTCATTTTGGTTAGACTTGCCGGTTAACTCATTCCTTTCGAATCTTAAATTGACTGCGGAGCTGGTAAATATTCGACTGTCATGGGCAGACCCTGGCCACCTACATACAACGTCGAGTATTTCCTGATTGGGCCCACAAATTACTTGCACATTCAAGCTGTGGACAATAAATGGATTTATGATAATCTCTCGATGATGTCAAGAGCCTAGGCCCATAGTATAGAAGTATTATGTTTATGAGAACTACATTCCTTCTCATACCTGAATCGACCTTTCCGGTTTCGATACACCTCTCCCCTTGCTGCATCTGGGCATCGAATATATATGTGGGTGCAATTGACGCAGCCCACGACATGTGGAAATCCCCGCACGTTATAAAACTGCAACATCGACTGTCGCTTCTTGGTTTCAGAGAAATTGATGTACTATGGTACATGTTCACATAACTCTGAAACCTTGGAAACAATTCTGCTGACAGTATTTTGGCGCACGGTATGAAGGTCTCCATTGGCAATCTAAGTATATTCAGAAATGTTATTGCATTCACGATTAATTAGGTCTAGAAAATAGTGCATTTCTTTTATGTGCATATAGTTGAATTAAACCGGTACTATAAAACCTCAGAGTGGTCAAAATTTGCAAAAGAGGCGGAATTGGGCAGCCTCTGTTATCGGGACGCTGTAAATTGTCAAACACTAGCGGCAGAATTTCATGAACAACTGTATTCTTCCAAAAGCTGAAAAAGAAATCAGGAAATAAGATGATTGCGCCATTGTAGCAGTAAACAATTTTATGCAGGGACACCACAACATGAAGCGTACCGATATCTCTCCCTAAATTCTTTTTCATTCAGATTTTCCAGCAGATTTGAACGGTCCAACACCACTCGATGAATACGTAATCGTTGGAGTTCATCAATTTGCCGCAATTCTTCTGAATCATCCATCGTAAAAATAAAATAAACTTGAACTTCAATTTAACATTTAACACAGAACTCAAGTCCAAACAAACAAATTTCCACGTTCTTATGAAAAATAATGATCATAACACGCAACACAACAGTGAAAACTGATCAAGTATTCCTTAAGTACCGAAGAAACCACTACTTAAGAAATGAGTAACGAAAATCTCACATTTCATCCCTTAACTACGTGAAGTGGTGTTTCTGGATTCCAATGGACCCTTAGGATCCGTTTAAGTGGAACTTGAGAAATAAGGGGCGTTCTTGGATACGGCCCTTAATCACACTCTGCTTAAGAAGAAAAAACTTATCTATTTACACGACTACAACTGGAGATAGCTCATCTATCGTCGTTTAAGACGTAGTTGTACATAAATTTCGATGTACCGTGGTTGTTTACGTATGTGCCTTCAAATGTGATCATCGTTCATGCCGTTCAGCTTGTGTAAACAATTTTCCCAGCCACGTGGCTTGTATCTCGCGGTCACCCTATGAAATGAATCAAAAACTGTCGTATCCAATTTAAACGTCATGCTCGAACTACCGAATATAAGACGAATTTTCGAAACTGTAAACGTACAATATGTTTTCCTGATACATCACTGTCACCGATTTATTAGATTCAACAGTAACAACATTTAGGGAAATGCGACGTAGATATTGAACTTTGCTGTAAAATTCGCAATTCTCGCTGTTCAGGCTGTAGTACACGTATCTTCGTGTCAAAGCATACGAAAACCGTTTTTTAAACTATTTAAATTGTTCGAATTCGAAAAGTTTCAAGGTCTATTTTGAATTATTCGATATTGGTGGTGATGATTGCAGAGAGGTCTCAATAGGTGATGTTGAGAACTTTGAACATTGCCAGAACTGGAGTAACACTGGTTAGATGCCTACGTTATTTCTTCGTGAATTATTTTTTATTACAACCTTGGTTGAGCATATAGGTTTCTGTCAGCCTGGCCCATGTTTTTCTATGCCTTGCTGTACTAACTCAATGATGCCCCACAAACCCTACAATTTTGTCCAGCCATCTAGTCGGTGGTTGACCTGCGGGACGAAGGTGGTTTGAAATTAATTGCCGCCCTCAGTGTATATGTTCCCTGCTCAATGGAAATATTCTGCGGAATTTCTTTCAATGATGTTCTCAAGCGGTATGAATTATTTGAATCTGGCGTCAATGTTTCTAGAACTAACCACGGAGACACATTCGTTTCTTTCTGCTTGCTTATTCCATCACAATCCAGTATCTTACATTGGGTTGAAGGAGAATTTAATGTTTTATGAATACAAGCTTCAAGGAACTGCAGAGAATCTTTTACCACTTGTAGTTCAATTGTAATTATGATTCGGTTTCTAGAAAATATTTTTCTACATATTGTACAGTGTCCATATTAAATTACTGATGGTTCAGGGCAAAATATTTCTTGCATCATGGCCACTGCTGTAGATCTTGCATCATAAACCATCACACTTCCTCTTTTCTGACTCGTGCATATGGGCATTTCTTGTAAAATGCGGCCTCGTTTCTGGTAACTTTGAACATTGACTCCATCCTTCAGCATTTTGGATACTGTTTCTGCAAAGAGCCAATTTTCTTGCAAATCATTAAAAATACTAGACCAGTATACACTGTCAGCATATGCAACGCAGAACGCTTGCAGCACTGTATCAAATACACATGTATCGAGAAAAGTGCATGCCTGCCTGTTGTAATTAATAGCATACAAGTCAGAAAAGTTACCATTCTGAATGCACTTAATCACCCTACATTTTGTTTTTGACTTCAGATTGATGTGGTGCAAATTGGGATTTGCATCAAGATAGGTGTGTTTTACCACATTTTTAGGAGTAGAATTGGATTTTTTCTTCCATTGCTCATGCGCAATTTCATTTACACCAAATAATTTTATGTCAAGAATCACATCTTTATTAGGAGACTTTTCCTGTGTAGTGTCAAGGCATTCAGTTGGCTCTGGGATGGGTATTGTGCACTTATTAACAAGCTCTCTATTTTTTCCTTCAGTCAACTCTTCAATGTCTCTGCAATCTTCAGTAAGAGACTTTTCCTCTGGAATGTTAGGGCGTTCATTCTGCTCTGGAATAATGGGCATTGTGCACTCATCAGGTAGCTCTCCACTTTTTCCAGTACTGACCTGTTCAATGTTACTAATTTAATTTTACCAACTTCATGTGTCCTAAAATGGATGAAATGTGCCGTTCAATAAATTCATCTACTCTTATTGGCAGTGTTACATGCTTAGAAACTTTGTTCTTTATATCGTTAAACGAACTTTCTAATAATGCACTTGTTTCTATCTTATGCCCATATCCAAAAATTGGGGTCATGATTCCTGACCACAATATTATGTCCTCGTAGAACTTCAATAACTTATTTGCCAAGGCTGGACCGTGAAAGGCATTTTTGGAATCACCTTCATTTATCCTCAATTCAGATGCTGTTTTTGCTCTGTTGTATATATTCTTAATTTCCTGAAAGCCTGCTACCGACTGCAGGATGGACGTGTGCAGGTGTGACATGATGTAGTCAAGCGCTTTGTCGCGTGCGCTTTCGGTGCCAGATGTCGAGGAGGCTAAAGCATTGCTCCATCCTTTGGCTTTTATGGCTTGATCCATCCTTTGTTTCCACACGTGGAAAGCCTTAGCCCGTATTATATAAATATTTATAACCATGAACACCCAGTGCAAAACGAAGTTTTAGGCCAAGTACAATATTGTTTCATCGTTCTACCGATGAATTTTCATCTTTCCTAAAGAAGAAATTTGATCCACTATTAAAAAAGATTGCAAGAACTCATCTTTTTCGCGACGTTCTTTCTTCAGTGTTCCTAAAAATTTGTCTTTTTCGCGACATTCCTTCTTTAATTCTTCAATTTCCTTTTTTAGAGTTTCAATTTCTTCTCAATGAGGACAATTTGAAGGGCACTGAAATATAGAACATTATATTTTAGTATATCAAACACTCTTATTCCCTTCATATACAGAAACACTATCACACTCACCAACGACAACGAAGGTGACAATTCTGAAACAGACGCCACAGGCAAATCCTGAAACGAACCGCTCAAGTTTACAGACTCTGATTCTGTGAAACATTGCAATGTAGAACATTTTTCTGAACTATGTTCATTCTGTAACAAAAGCAAAGGGTGCAATTGCAGTTTCTCAGTAATTAATTTGGTACTTGACTCATAAATAAAAAGTGTATAAATTTACTTTATCACTAGCCATTGGAGTAATTAGATTTCCATTTTCTAACGTCTCGACCAACTGGGAACTCACAGTATCACACAGGAGAACTCGTTCATACACTGATACTCGTTCTTGAAGTTTAGGGAGATCATCAGCTCTATTTGGAATGGCGTTTCCTTTCAATAACCGTCGTCCATCCTGTCTATTATTTTCGAACTGGCCTCCTTTAAAATGTATCTGTACAGTAAATAATATGACATACCGTCACAGCGTGCAACTTTGTACAAAAATTTGCGAGTTTTCAACTTTGGCGCTCTCTAGCTGTGTGAATTCAAACGAAAATGAGGTAGTGATAAGAAGCAAAAATCATGGTTTGATGGTGCAGAATCAGTCAGCGTTGATAGACTGGCAAAAAATTAATAATTGAACAAACGGCAACACTGGGAAGCAAGTGTGCAAAGTTGCACTCCAAATTGTCAACTTTGCACACCCATATAAAAGACATAGAAATTTTGTTCAAAATGTGTTATATCATGTCGAAAAACTTAAAATTACAATATATCATATGGAAATATGTGCCTCCCCCGTCGGATTTCTGGAAAAGGCAACACGGCGATAATATAATCGTCCTCCACTTCCTCTTCTTGGTTAGTAATAGGGAAGCAAAACTCGTTTCGTCGATTATTGTACTGAGTTAAAAATTTGACAAAGAATTTCTTTTCAGAAATAACTTTTATGACAAGCCCAACATATTCTATCCGCGGAGCACCTCTTCTTGATGCTATGTACTCCACCAAAACGAAGTCGTTCAGTTTAATCTAAAATAAAAAAGACAAACATGATACTAAGGAAGCAACCAAATAAAAGAGGATGTGAAAACAGTTCAATGAAATTGTACCAAAGTCTGCTGTTGATCAGGAGTTTCCTCGTCAGGATTTAGTGCATTCGCGGACTCCTCTTCATCCAAATCTTCAGGAGTATCCGCATCAGGATTCGGTGCATTTGCAGACTCTTGTTCGTCTAAATCATTGTCAGCATTCTCCCTTTCAATATCAGACAAAGTCTCATCCGGGGGTCCATCATCAACATCACTGTTTTCATCAACCTCAGAGGAATCCTCCTCGCTAGACCAAACATTTTTGCCTGTATAAACATAAAGAAATATTTATTAGAAATGTACAACAGCATGATGAATGAAACAAAAAGGAAATGGAAAACGAACCAGCAACAGCATTTGTACGTTTACGTCTACGCACTGGAGTGTCAACCAATACTTGTCTTTTACGCTCCACATATTTTTAACAGTTGCCATTCGCGAAGAAAGAACTTTATGCCTCCGTATGAAGCCATACAACCAGTCTTTCCCCGGTAAATTATTCTTAAAAATCTTGACAGTTTGCCCTCTCTCCTCTAAATAATTTCGTACACAGATCGTCACATCAGCTACGAGAATAGGCATATCAAATTCGGCCAAGAGTAATAAATGCTGGACAAACGACTCTTCCTCAGCTTCCGAGAACACTGTCGGTCGACCACACTTTCCTGAATGTTTCGCCTGCAACTTATGATAGATTGTTTGTCGAGCGATTCCATACTGTCTTTCAGCCTCACAAATAGTAATTTCCTTGTTTTGAACTCGTCTTAGGCACTCAGTAACAGTCTCCGGCGGATAGTCTTTGTACCTACGACTTCCAGGTACTCTCCTTGATTTCGGCATCCCTGAAAATATGGATCTGTAATTAGTTTTTGGTTCGTATCTTCGTTCATATTGATGCTATAGACTTCGTTTTCACGTCATTTTTGAGCTGATAAAATTATCTATACAATGATACCAAATTCGATAATATTACCTGTTTCTTTAGCACAACTCCGAGGGCATTTATTCAGGTCAATTTTTCGGCATGATAATTCATCAATTATTAAACAGAGCACAAATAATGTAAAATTAATCAAATCTAAATTGTTTTCGTCTGAAACTGTTCGTTCATCATCAATGAATATGATAACGTACTTCACAGTGTTGCCAGATGTCGATAAACAGACCTACAGCACCATGTAGACGTGAAAACGTGAGGTGTGCAAAGTTACCTAGTGAGTGCAAAGTTGCACGCCGTGACGGTAAATACCAAATTAAGAAACACAGAAGTGCAACTAACAGAAGTTAGGAGCAAAATTCGCTTACTTCACAAACTCGATGAGTTTTCGACACAACATTTCTTCTCTTACAGTTCAACTCCCAAATTTTCCTTCTGTGTGGTTCTCGGGGGAATCTGAACATTCTGTAGCCTTTACTTTCATTATTTGAGCAGCCGAACATGGCACAACCGCCCATTTTGAAGTATTATGTCCAAAACTCGGTAAAACACGAACACAATTATTCCGAATTATCATTCAAAATTTCTTCATAAATATCTCGATCTTCCATGATAAACATGTTAGCCTGCTCGATACAAATGACAACAAACATCAGCTGTTAGGTCCAATATGGCGGTCCGGTTTACCCGTGTGAAACTATACTGCCCTACTTACGCTTTCTCAGTTCTCCGCCCTAGCGCATGCGCTCTTATTCAACCATCACAGGTTTCTAGGACAAGCATAATGACCCTATATATTACACGAACTTTTTCAAATAGCGAAGAAAGCTTTTAATGTGCTGTACATGAAATTTCGTTTTTGTCCTTCAACTCGGAAACAAATTAGATTCGGATAGAATGCCAGGCTGACACGAAATTCACCTACGCGAAATTGGGAAATTTATATGCGTTCGCTTTTACTCTCTCTTTTTCTCTACTTCCTGTCTGAAACTAGAGCGAAGTAATTTTAATTCCTATGTAGGATAATACGTGATCCCCGAGTTACTTTTTTTTTTTTTTCTCTCGGATTAATGCATCAACTTTCAATTTAGTGTGAAAAAAGTGTCGCGACTGGGAAAATATTTTACCTGCCGGGTGACTTCGACTTCTATTAAGGGAAAAAAATTACCGCCCTAATGAAACAAGCTTTCTTCCTCAATCTTTTTTATATTGTTCCGGGAGGCTTTTGTTGTCTCCAATTACCGAAACCGAGAAAAGCAGTAACCTGAGTTTGAGATACACGTATAAAATTTGAAGGTCGTTGTAAAACCCGAATGGCGACAATGTGTCTGTTCTAATGATCAAGTTCTCACAGCTATCGCTTTCGGAAACGGAAGAAAATTTAGTTTTAGTATCTCTATTTTATTAATCAATCGTGATTCTCGTGGGACCGTACCCTGACCTTGTCCCGACTCGAGCAGTTCTTCGAGTCTTCTCTATTTGTTCATGATTACTTCCGGGGCAGAGCTTTTCTCAGAAAATGGGCCAAGTCGCCGGGTATTTCACCAATCAGCTTCCTTTATTTGTCGAGGTCGTAGAGGGATAGGCGGATCGTGACAGTAACAAGAAGGACCCTCGAATAGCAAAATCCAGCTTATTTTTGGACGAAAATACCTGAATCCTAAAACAAGATCATTCATCGTTTTCTAAAAAAAAAAAAAGTTGTATAGTTATCATTTTTGAACTCTCGCGAGAATAGTTTCTTTGAAAGGTATCGTTGATGGTCATTTTCCTCCAATTTGCTCAACAAGATGACGCCTTGTTAATTAGCGGGACAGTACTTCACGATGGACCATTTTAATGCCCTCTTCCTGTCTTCAGTTACGAATATTACATTACCTACCTACTGAACAAATAAACGAATTTTCGCCTGCTGAAAAATTTAGAAATCGCCACCTACTATCATAGGCAGATACAGTACTTATTTTTACTGACATGTGCGACATGATTAACGACCTGCCGAGGAACTTACGAGTACCTAACTTTACAGCTACCGGTAAATAAAATTTAAAGCCACCCGAAAGTTTGAAAACCGCAGTCAAGTTTTCAAAAGTTTTCGAGTGATGAAAACACCGCTAGTCACGAAATATCAGGCTCGCGAGAACAATCACAGTTGGGTGGACCGGGGGAGGGAGGTAGCTTGACCCTTTGGGCCCCAGGACCACGAAATCTTGAATCCGGCCTTGCAGACAGACAAACAGGAGTGGAATTTCTAAAATTACAGTCGATTCCGCTTAATCGGGACACATCGGGCGGAGCCTTTTTGTCCCGATTAAGCGGCTGTCCCAAAAAACCGACAAAATTGACTTTTTTCCCAAAAATGATACATACATGCATACGCAGAGCGAAATTTTCAAGGAAGCTTTCACGCCAAAATTCCCAAGCAGTAGACTGAGTTGACAGACGCATAGTGCTATACCATTTCTCTGCGGTATCCTCCAAGAAAAGACGAAGTACTTCCCAAAAATGTACTTGCTCAATACCCAGACGAGTGCATTCGGATTCAAGTAACTTTATCCAGGCTTCAGCATTGGCGGAGGCGGATTTCGCACTGAATTTAGAGATGACTGCATCTTTTACAATGGTAGACAAGGGCTTTGATTTCGGTTCCGGGGTTGACGACGGCGTGTGCAGGGTTGATGAAAAAGAAGCAGCAGAGGCAGGTGGCGATAACAGGGACAAAAATGTAGTGGAGTCCAGAAGATCCAGCATGCAAGACATAAAAACGGCGTTTCCTTTAGTGTCAACGTAAAGCGCCGCAATCTCATCCTCAAGAGTGATCTTGAACGCGCGTATTTTCCAGCGGACAGTCAGGTCCCGTTTGCAGCAAGTGCGGTAGGGAGAGCCATGAGACGGTCGTGGTGCGAGAGCGGCTTGTATTGATCAGGAAACTCGTAGATGCCATCATCATCCATAAACTGCATGGCAATAAGATGGACGACGGTGGTCTTTTCATCAGCAGGCGAAGGCACAGTACGTAACGTGAAGCGAACTTTTATACCCATAATGGAATGGTAAATCGCGAAAAGATCGACAAAAGTTTTAGAATTTATAAGATTCGAAGAATCTTATAAAAAAAGAGCTGGTCGGCTTTGTAAGAATGCGTTTATTAGTTAAGAACGAATTCTAAAACGAAGTCGACACAAGCGTGACGAGAGCAAATTATTATGTAGAAGCGGAAGAAAAACGAGCGAGAGCCGAACGTGCACAGCACAAGATAGCAAAAATAACAGTAATGAACGGAATGAATGAAAGTTGGTATGACGGGAGCGAAGAAATGACTGGGAGATAAGGACAGGACGAAACGAGAACGCTGCAGGACATGACGTGTAGTGGAATGAGATAAGGCGTACGAGTGAATCTTACATGCATACATATCGATGGTTCTGCGGAAAAAGGGCCAAACTGCATTTCTTGGGCTAGGGCCAATCTATGTTCGACATCTGCGTACATAAGGGAAAATGGCCAATGTTTAAGGCCAAACTACAAAATAAATGTGAAAAGGGCCAATCTCGGGTAGGAATGTAGAGACCAAACTACTTACTGATATCATTTCAATTTGTTTACTTTTTCTTTCGCTAGTTTTTGGCATTCACGTCAGGTATCAACACAAATATAACCCTTCTCCATACACTGTGGTGAAACTAACCCATCCAGACTTCTACGATTGGAAGACAGTCAGTGATAAATTGAACGTAAAATTCGTTGATAGTCCGGGCGAAACTTTTAAAATTTCAGAGGTGAGACGAGTCATATTCACCAAGTCTCTCGCAAAGAATTTTCAGTTTAACGTTATTAAAAATGCCACGAATCCGCAAGAACAATTGGCTACCATGAAACCAAAACGTAGACAGAGAGTTGAGTCGCCTACTCGAAAATACTGTAATGCGATACCTATTCCTACGAAAAAGTATCGTGACCTGATTGATTTATGTACAAATAAACATGCCATTCCAGACCATTATCACAGCGAAAATACCTTAATTTACCGCATTCTAATACGACCAGAGATGCCCTTCTGGAACCAGATGAAGAAGAAGACTATAATTAATCTTAGTCTTTAAGTGGTAACGAATCAGTCTTCTTGCACATGGAGGAAAGAAAAGGCGGAAAAATGAGCAAACGGGTGCTATCACCTTATCACATCTATATATCTTCCCTCTGAAAAAGTGGAGCGTTCTATATACTTACATCTTAAGTGAATACAAAACAGTCTAATCACTTAAACAATAAATTGCGAATGGTACTCCCCCCCCCCCGTCCAAGTGACTGGCAAGTGCGTTGTGGGGTGATGACGTTCGGATACTCATTACTAGTGCATCAGGGTCCAATCTACTTTCTCACGGACATGTACAGTTACAATGTTGAGGAGGGTATTTTCGCGAAGATGAGCCATATGCTTGGGGTTGATCAGATCGTACCCTCAGTTTCTATAAAGTGGCATCGACATATTTCCTAGGTGTATAATGGTCCGACCTAGACGCGTTTGCTCGGGTTGAAGCAGTAAACGGGGTAGTATGGGTTTCTTTTCATAGGTTCGTTTTCTTATCACCAGGTTGTGTCTTGGTTCTGCTTCCACCGGTGGTTCTGTTGATTATCCTGCTATTTGCACGTCTGGTTGAGAGAACATTTGTTGTTCACGCAGAGCTTCACTATCCTGTAACTGGATGATGTCTTCTGGTGTTGTGGATGTTGAAGGCAGAGGATCGACTGGGGTAGAGAAATCTTCCTTTGGCAGGAAAGCTAGTTTCAACCTGTCAGTCGTGACAGTATTAGAGTGACTACCAAAATCAATCAACGAGAATTTTTCACTTCTTGATATCACATAGTGTGGCCCCTCATAAGTCGGCGATAATGGAGATTTGGTTTTGTCAACTCAAATGAAAACGTGTGTACACGACTGCAGTGACGGATGTATAAACGGTTTCTGTCGGCGCTTCCAGTTGAAAGGCTGTGGGCGAATTTGTTCCAACGCTTTTTGAAAACCTGCAACATACGAAGTGGATGGTCCGAGAGTTCCCATTGTTTCAGTCGAGAAAAACACACTGGGTAATTTGATATCACAGCCAAAAGTAAGTTGCGCTGTGGAGACATTCGTGTCCCTTCAGGAGGTGTTCCGTAGCGGAAGCAAAACTAATGGTAACGTGTCTGTCCAGGTTCCACCCGCACAAGCGAGGGATGATTTTAGCGTACGATGCCAACGTTCTATGGCTCCGTTTGCCAGGGAGGGGGGGGGGGGTATGCCGTGGGGTGAATTACATTTGTACCCAAAAGTGTAGCTGTTTCTGAAAAGAGTTTGCTGGTGAATTGGCTATCTCGATCACAAGTCAGTTTCAGAGGCACACCATGTCGAGAGACCCATTCCCGTATGAAAGCTGCAGCTACATCTTCCGCTTTCCCTTTCGCTAGTGGAATGGCGTCTGGCCACCGAGACCATCTATCAATAAATCTACGTAAGTAGCGAAAACCGTTGGAAATGGGTAGTGGCCCCACCTGGTCCACGTGCACATGTTCGAATTTTGCTGGTCGTGGGAAACGGTGAAGAGGTGCTTGAGTGTGACGCGAGGTCTTATTTCTTTGACACCACAAGCAGGTATGACACCGACGCTGGATATCAGTTTCAGCCTCAGGCCACCAGAAATAGCGTAGGATGAGGCGCGTGTAGGCACGTCTTCCGGGGTGTGAAATGGTATGAAGCGAGTCAAAGACTTTCTTACGCAGAGTGCTGGGCACAGTGGGTCGTGGTTTTCTATTGCAGGTGGTAACGATGGCTTCGACGTTGTCAATGACTTTCCGTTCTATGTAAAGGGAGCGAAACCCGGACTCCAATAATTGTTGAATGAAAGTGATTTGTGATGATACCAGGGCGATTTTATGAAGTTAAACGAGAGAAATTGCTACTTATTTGTAACTTTGAAAAGCTGTATCTCGGAAACTATTAGGTCTACAGAGACAAAAAATCTCAAAATTTAGCAAATTTTATCTAGTCTAAAAATATGTTCGTGGTTATGGTCGAGAAATCACTCCTTCCTGGTCAAAATAGCAGAAAACTGAAAAAAGTGACAAAAAATTGCAGTTTTTGGTCTGGAAAACTATGTTTTGGAGGGATCCCTAGGTCGAAAACGTGACCAGAGTACCCCCACGTCATCCCGAACATTGTGTGAAAAAATCGCTACTACCTCATTTAATATATGTGACATCGATTTTGGATTAAAATTTAATTGTATTATAAAGATAGTTTTGGCTAACTTACTATTTTTGAGGTTGCGGCCTCTTAGGGCACCGTAAGGGTAAAGGATATACACTCGAAATGATATCAAAAACGAATATTTCACTACATTCAATACCACTGAAAGTAGTTCTGGCCCGTCAACAATTTCTTAGATTATGGCCCCCTCCCCTGTGGTGTCCCGCATTAAGTGTTACGCTCAAAATAGTGTTGAAAATTAAGTTTGCTATCCAGAAAACCCCCTGTATGATGTAACTGATGTGATAATTTATGGACCAGTATTTCAAACTTCGTGGGTGAAAATCCCCTGGGGTACAGTGGCGTAGCCAAGGGGGGGAGATTAGGGGGATGAATCCCCCCTTGAGATGAGAATTTTTTTATATGCTGGCAGTATCACAGTAAATGCACGAAATTAAAACTAAATTCAGATACATAATTGAAGTTGAAAAGCACAACATACTGATACGTCAATGTGAAAACATACCTACAGTTCATATTAGGTGTACCTCCCCCCCCCCCCCGCCCACCCATAATTTTGCTGATCCCCCTCCTTGGAAAAATCCTGGCTACGCTACTGCTGGGGTACGTTTAAGGTGAGAATGAAAGTCCAAAGAACATTAAAATTGAATTCGGCAAGCTTGAATGCCCATATCGTGACATATTTTGCTTACTTAATGTGTTTATGTGATCTATAATTAATAAAATACAGGTTTCTAGTCTTAGAAAGCACTTACGTGTGAAATGAATCTAGAAAGATTGTATGGTGATATCATGTTACCACGGGGGATGGAGTGTATTGCTTCCCACGTAAAGTTTTATAAACTTTTTTGCATTGACCTATTCTTGAGATAAAGCTCATAATTTCGAGGAAAAATTGGGTACTGTAACCCCTCCTCTCTGCCTACCATGAATTTTCGCCATACACCCCGCCTGAAATGAAGGAGGATAATCACCTTAATATTTATGCTGAAGGAATTCTTTTGTTCACATAGTACAGGGTTCTTGTCAATTTTATATAATTGAAAACTGGAGTCCTGTACTTATATATTGAGCCAGCATACATGTGAGTCGGTATTCATCAGAGTTTCAAACAATCTTCCCAACAAATTTCAATTACAAAAACACGCGAAATTTGACGCCGAGGAAACCCTGCCGTCTTTTTGGCTGTAGAATAGAAAATGTGGAAGTTGAATGGGCAAAGTAGGCTGATGTATGACATTTCGTGTCGCCCGATGTCAGGGCTCATTTCCTCGCTCATTACACTTCTCTTTCGTTTCGGGATCGCGTTACCTCGTCCTTGATACTTCAGCAATCAACTTTAGATGAAAAATATACTAATGAAAAATCTCCCGTTGGAACCAAGGGTATTTTCTGGCATTCGCTGCTAACTATATACGAGCCGACCGGTAAATAATGAATTTTTCTTTTTAAACGAAACTCGGCGAGAGGATATAGAGCTGTCGCGATACGAGTGTAATTTTAGTCGGATTATTTGGCCCGAGCCGAGAGGGAAAATGAAATATCTTTTCCTCGATAACCTTTTT
This sequence comes from Acanthococcus lagerstroemiae, assembly GCA_031841125.1. NCBI lineage: Eukaryota > Metazoa > Arthropoda > Insecta > Hemiptera > Eriococcidae > Acanthococcus > Acanthococcus lagerstroemiae. Next base: position 19,578,797 of record CM063108.1, on the reverse strand, counting down.
TTCGTTATTTCGTGCCTCGCAGTACAGCCGAGGGATGAAAATTGAGTGAAACGCCTGTCACATTCTCGCGCCATTTTATTTATTTGGCGAATCGCGGCCATCGTTTAAGGTTCTTCGCACCTGAACGAGTGAACGAAATTCCTATTCCCGAAAATTAGGTTCTCTGGCAGTTTTTTTTTTTTCGATTACCAGTGCCAGATTCAACGAATATGCACCCTGAGGACAATCCTCAAAAATAAGTCAGAGTTTCTCGTACTTTAAACTATAACTCTTTAGGGGCAGGAGAGTAATAAAATAACGGTATCGTTTGAAATGACTATTTATCTTATATACAGAGTGGAGCGCAAAAATTCCCGCATTCTTTTCTACTGCGTAGTGAGTATCTGTTTGGTTCTCGTTTCCCAGTAACTAAACGGGTCCGTTTAGTCGGCGTTACTTCAATGAACTTTAGAATAAAGTTATCTTGTTCGAGCTACATGAAACATAAGAGTAAAATAACATTTCAAAACCAAATTAGGTAAACACAGTGAAATAATAAAAATAAAAACAATTACTTACTTTCGTCTCATTTGCATAAAACATTTCGTGAAATTTCTTCAAATCTTTGGAATTTAATGATGAACAGGAAAATGCTTTTTGCATCGTTTGTGTGAACATGACACTTTCTTTGGTGCCATTCCTGGGCTAGCATATCTATTGACAGTACAGAAAAGTAAACTTGTGTTACTTCGCTCATGAACAGAAGGATTCGGATGTACATAACACCAAATAATACGAGCACTTACCTTGAACGTTTTTCTTTATTTCGTTTCCACTCATTCTCGGACTTACGCTTCCTTCTTGGATTGTCATTTTCTTCTGGGTACTGATCCAACTCCTCTACATCCATTATTTTTCTTTTTACTCGAAAATATTCACAACATCACAAGAACCTAACCGAAAAACTTCCAAAATCATGAAAATGATACTGATACGATTGATAAGAAATTGCGAACTGGCTACTTGATAATGCGCTCCTACCGGTGGAACTATGAACCTTGGATTGAGCTGGGTTTGATACAAAAGCATATCTTTGATACCATTTTATAATGGGATTGAGATGGATTTGAACCGATATTCGGTTGGTAGGTGATGGAGGATGGTTTCAACTTACAGTTTCAGCAAAAAACGGGGTTTCCTTAAAATGTGGATTGAGCTGGTTTTCATACTCAATGCCTATATAAGAACACACGGTATAAGTATCACATAAAAAGAAATGAGTTACTTCACTAAACTTAACGAATACGTTTGCCTGCATCGGCGAAAACTAGATTGTACTTCTTTAGTAACAACAAAAAAAAAAATTAATAAACATTTACATTGAAAAACTGTACAAAATTTATTTACAATTGATATTGGTTTGGACGTCGATGTTGTCGGCGGTGGCGGGAAGGTAATTGCAAACGAACTGGCATCTCCGCAAGATTCTGGGACCAATAGAGCAGTCTCGTTAGGGTACTCAGTTCCATCGCTGGCAACGGTGAATACGTCGTAGTCGCTATCGATTCGCCTACCGATTCCTTTCTTCAAGATGACTTTGGTGGGCGTAATTGTAACGGTGTTGGCCTTAAAGAAGTCATATCCGAGTATAAACTGAACTCCGGGTTCGGACCACTTCTGAGCGACTTTAAATGTGTATCGCAAAAACCTGTGTTCGACCTTTGACAGATAGCGGGAGCAAGGCTTGAGATACAACCTTTTTAGCTCGAAGGGTTGAGTCGTTGAACCAATTTACGAGTTCACGGCAGGGCTTGACCGGTAGGATTTTGACATAGTCAATCTGGTCTACAGCCTCCGGACTACAAACTGAGAACATTATGCTAGGATCGATCACCATATTGAGCGATTTTTGACTTTTGGTTTGCACAGATAGTAATGGCAAACGATTGAATCGGACCTCTCGTTCGTGGTTGAAACACGAGACAGTGCGATATGGGTCCGGGGCTGGCCCATATATGATTGTCCGTCGGGGATCCGGTTGATTGACAGGCGGATAACCCGGAAGTGAGTCCGACTTCTCGGATGACGTTTTGTTACTACGCACGGTAATGAAGGTTTTCCATCGACGGTGATTTTCTCCATTTGACTGACGACCTTGAAACCACATTACATCTTTCGCAGCCTCGCACATGGCCAAAAGTTCTGCCTCTGTGGATGAAAGGGCGACGGAAGACTGCTTCCGAGAAAACCACGAAATAGTGTTTCCATTCAGAGTCAACATACACCCCGAATACGATTTTCGATCAACACTATCTGCCGCCTAATCCGCATCCACGAAGGCTTCCAGACCAACAGCATTGTCATACGAATACGTCAGTCTAATATCAACAATACTGCACAGATACTTTAAAATACGAATCGCATATTTGTAATGAGTTTCACTGTAACAGTTCTGAAATCGACTTAGGTAACCAGTCGTAAAACAAATATCAGGCCGAGTGCCGTTACTCAAATACATAAGCGAACCGATAAGTTTACGATAGTTTAAGTTACAATTATTTGAATTCTCGGCGAGTTCTAATTTTAAATTCGCTTCCATCGGAGTACTATAATTACGCGCATTTTCGACTTCATATGTTTTCGCTAACATTTCAATATATTTGCGCTGACTTACACACATTTTTCGGTTACGACGATCACGCTCAATTTCTATACCGAGATAGGTGGACGCTTCCCCCACGTCTGTCATGCGGAACTCGTTATGAAATTTAGTCTTCAGATCGTGCACACAATTACTGTCATTACTAGCAATCAGAATATCGTCAACATATAAAAGCACATAAATTTGCTGGCCTTTTGACCTCCGATAGTACAAACAATTGTCATACTCAGAACGGCTAAAACCAAGGCTCAAGATAAACTGGTCAAAGCATTCATTCCATGCTCTGGGGGACTCTCTTAGACCATGAATGGCCTTCCTAAGCCTACAGACCAAATTCTCGTCCTGAATAAAGCCCTCCGGCTGCGAGATACACGCTGCCTTTTTCAAGGTCCCGTTCAGAAAGGCGGATTCGACATCCATTTGCTCAAGTACATAGTCGCGCACTGTCACTAAGGATAACAACGTACGTAGGGTCACCATTCTAACAACGGGTGTGTAGACATCATCTTCTAGTGACGAACCCTCTTGAAACCCTCTCGCGACTAACCTCGCCTTCTTACTACCATCGCCTTTAACTTTGTAGACCCATTTACTGTCGATGACTTTCTCTCCAGCAGGCACAGTCACCAGCTCCCAAGTTTCATTTCTACTTATCGCTTCCAACTCTCTCCTCATAGCCTTCTCCCATTCGCGACTTTTTACACACGTCATAGCTTCTTCATAGGTAGACGGCACGAACCACATAGTCATCCAGTCTCCTTGGAAGACGCCTCTCGCGGATTGATCGACGCGGGGAGGCGACCCTTTCCGAGTTCCTGTCTTTGGTGTTCAGCCCCTCGACATTCTCCTCCTGACTTACCTCCTTCTGGATGCTATCGGCACACTCCTCTGACTCATCATTTTCTAAATCCAGCAAACTCCGAATTCGGTCTTCTTCCTTTTCTATAAACACGACATTTCTAGAATGAGTAATTTTTCTAGATTCTAATAATAATTTATAGCCAGATTCGGTAAAGCCAACCAATTTAGCTTTCTCGCCACGAGAATCGAACTTGGAAGTTCTCTTGGCTTCTGGAATACGAACGTAGGCCTGGGAGCCAAAAATACGAACAGTCGACACATCTGGCTTTTGTCCTAAAAACGCTTCATAAGGAGTCGTATTTTTCACAGAGCTGGTAATACTACGATTATGTAAATAAGTCGCCGTTGTTACGGCTTCGGACCACAAATTCTTAGGAACACTCTTATCAAGAAGCATAGCACGAGCCTTGTTTACTACAGTTTGATTAAAACGTTCCGCCACCCCATTTAAGGCGGGAGTGTAAGGGGGGAACAAACTCTACGTTAATTCCTTTACCACGACAAAAGCTCTTAAAATTTCGATTATCATATTCACGTCCATTATCACTTTGTCACATCTTAAAATTGAATGCTTTTCCCAACTAGATTTGTAACACGTGACTCATAATCTTTAAAGCATTCTAAAACTTGATCTTTTGACTGAATACAATACGTAACAGCAAATCGGGAAAAATCGTCAATAAACGACTCAAATAATTTCGATTCATCATGAGCTGTCGGATTAATTACCCCATTTACATAAGTGTGTACGATTTCTAATACTTCGCTTGCCCGCCGACGATCATCTTGTTTTTTGGTGTCCCCGGTTTCTTTTATGTTCGAAAGATTGCCAAAGGGTTGTAGAATATGTCCATCTTTCGTCTTTTAATCTTGAAATGTGCCCTGCCCATCACCATTTTAGCCTCCTTATTGTTCTCACTCCATCTTGATTATTACTTAATTTCTTTTTGATAAATTCTAGTTTTGTGTGATCCTTTCTTTTTATACACAAAATTGATCGTTCCATTGCGTTCTGTGCAGTTTTTATTTTATTCGGAAGTTGTTGATCTAGTGATCATGTTTGGCATCCATATATTAGAGTTGGGAGTACACACACATTGAAAATTTCACTCTTTTGCGAGGAAGTGAAGGAGCATTAAAAGATATTTTTAAGAGACCAGTACTATGACCATGCCTTTGTAACAATTCTTGCGTTTATTCCTTTCTCTGTGCGCTTACCAAAAGATATTCATTGCCCAAGATATGTTGCTTCTTTCACTACTTCAATTTTTAGATCGTCCTTTATTACAATTCGTTTCAAGGCTTCTGAAGGGTCAAAATTTTGGTTTTTTCTATATTCATTGTCAAACCTGTTTCATTTTCGAATTCTTTTATTTTGTTTATCATGTTTATCAATTCTTCTTTTGTGTTGGCAAAAAGGGCTACCTCGTCTGCAAACCTCAGGTTTGGCATGTATTTCCCATTAACATTTATCCCCTTTCTTTCCCAATTTATTTTTCTGAACATTTCTTCGAAAGCAGTATTGAATAAGATTGGAGATAATGAGTCTCCTGCTTGTATCAAAGTATTTGCCCTCGACGTCTTTTGTTATTATCTTTTTTTTTTTCTTTTTTTTTTCCTCCAGCACGTCATCCTGATAACGTGTAGAGTGCCCGGGTTTTCCTCGTTCACAAAAATCGCCTGGGTTACTTCCCGATCTTATTTCTTATCATGAAGTAGTATTGTCACGAAATTTTCAGCCATTTTGAATTATATTAACCGTGCCGCAAATTGCTCGGAAGTTTTTCATATGGGATTTACCTAAAGATTTTGATTCATCACGAAATAGTTGAATAAGGAGTACCAGATTCAGGGGTTTTGTGCTCCGGGGCCCAAGCTTGGTAGAGTCCCATCCGACTTTGTAGGATTAGTGACATTCCAGGGGGGGGATGTGTTTTCAAAGCCATTCATATATGGGTAACTGATTGACGATCAACGAACTTTTTTTTAATTCTTCATTTTGTGGTGGTTTTTTGTTGGCGAAGGCCCAGGGGCTCGGGTCCCATGAGTGCCCCTTAAATCCAGCCCTGTCAATAAGACAATATCATAACGAGTTAATAGTGGTAGAAATTATTACTATTCAGCTTTACGCTGTTGGCTGTTGAGATTACTGGCGGATTTACGGGGAATTGAGTATGCAATTTCATATGCACATAGATAATGGTGGTGAACAGTACAGAGTGTAACAGGAAAATCCTTTTCTTTCATTCTAAACGCGAAGTCGGATGGATAGGGTAAACGAGAAACTTCAAATGAAAGGGTCCTGTTTCTTTCCAAATCCAGGGGGAGGCTCAAATGTACCACCCTACTTTGGAATCTTAGAAGACAGAGTACCGAATATGATGTCGGAAAACAGCTTTCTTTAATCGTTGATTCCTATTATTTTAAGCCGGCTACACACATGCGGCATTCGCCGAACTTCGAATCACGAATGTTCGTCATATGCCGAACATCTAGTGGTGTGTATGGCAATATTTGGCATTTGGCGAGTGTGAGAGGCACGTTCGCCGAATGCCGAACATTTTCCATCCGTTGTCGGTAAACTGACGCGAGTCAAAGGAAACAATCCCAAAACATTCGACGTTCGCCGAATTCACGCATAGTGTGTAGGGGTGCATTTGTGATATTGCGAACGTTCGAGAAGTATGCCGAACGTTCGTCATTCGGCGAATGTCGCATGTGTGTAGCCGGCTTTACACATGATTTTGATCCGGCCCCGATTGCAGTCCCAGAATCCAAATTGTGGACCAAACATGGGCAACAATAAATTGGCATGAAAATTTAACGAAAGAAGTAGTGGTTTTTCGGTCGTTGATCCGAATATCGCATCAGATTCTTGGTCTTGCCTCGAGTTAGGCTCAAAAATTAAATTTTTTGTAGGGGCTGGCTCATTCCGAGTATCATCAGATATTTGCTCCGATTTCGATTTAGACTACAAATTCAACAATTTCTCCTTCAAACGTGCAAAATTGACTCCAATTGAAAAGCTGAACGTCGTAAACCTGGGCCCCTGCTATCCGAATTTCATATTGAAGGTGGGAGAGGAATTAGTTCAACTTGGAAATTCAAGCAAAGTATTCTTATACAGGGTGTCTATTTTGCAATGACCTCGCTTCCACCTGATGAATGGGCAACCTACCCCGACAATATGCAGATATGTTTGTATACTCTCACTTTTGAAGGGACTGAGTTATGGTCAAATTTTGAAAAGTTTTCTATGTTTGAAAATTTTTTTCGTCCTCACGACTGGAAATAGACAGAAAAATGGTACCAGTAGGTAACAGTAGAGGGCAGTTGTGCTAACCACAGAAAAAAATGGTCGGAATCGGTTCAACAGGGTGTTCACAAAATCAGTTTTGGTACAAATTATGTCAGAAAATGTTCACATTTTTTCAATTTCCCGTGAAACTTGCCCTCTTAATCTCCGGTTTTTTTAATCGCAATACATTGTACATTAGATTTCCCCTAAAAAGTTTTTTTTTTAAATATTTATTACATGAACTATCGTGGTGATCTTTACATGTTATATTTTGACATATTATTATTATTATTATTGACGAGCAGTGCCATCAGTGGCGTATTCAGGATTCCGCCGGGGGGGGGGTAGGAATTCAACCAAGTGGGATATTCAAGACGCTACCAAGGGGTGTAGGGGTGACTCTAGCGTTCGACAACTTATCTTTTTTCGACTTCAGTTTTTTCTCACATTTCATCTGTCGGTTCTCCCTGTAAATAAATGCCGGAAAAAAACATTTCAGAGCTGTATAAAAAATATATATTACGTGGGTTAAGTAACAAAATCATAAAACTTTGGTATGTATGTATTAAAAAAAAAAAAATCAGTAATTTCATGTATGCCCAAAAAATATTAAATTAGTATAAAAATCACAAAAACTTTGGAATTTATATAAATAAAAATAAACATTGATAATTAAATTTAATAGTAAAAAATATATCAGCTAAATAAAAGAATCACAATAATTTTGGGATACGTATAAAAATACTGTAAATATGAATAATTCATTTCAATCGGAAATTCAGCTTGCGCGGTTTATTTGCCAATAAATCCAATACTTCTTCCGGTTTTGGTGATTCATTTGCATAGATATTTAATACGCTCATTTGTGTATGTTGTAACCGGTAGAGTAACCAATATTTTCAAAGGCGGTGAATATTTGGAAAAATGTTTTCGTTTTCATCACACATATTCAAATAATATGTGATGCCATTCCACTCTATGTTTGTATTCTCCTGTCGCGCATTCCCAATATGTTTGTACCATAATGCCATTTCACCAATAGGGATTTCAGTAGAGCCTTTTAAATCTTTTTCATAGAACTCGCATAATGTTTTCATTGATGAAATTTCATTTTCAGTGGGAGATCGGTCACGATGCGGTAATAGGCACATGAAATTTTTCAAAATTTCAGTGTGTTTTATAAACCGTTCTTTTAGTTGTGACAATATATAATCTAAAAATGGTACATAGATTGCAATACAATAGTAATCTTCCGACGATTTGGCATTCACATTGCATCGCTTGGTTTGTCTACCACAAGTTCATGGAATAGAAATTTCCTGTTCGATTTCATGAGCGGAGCGAACTGCTGTTGCAAATATAATTCTGAATTCATCCTCAGACTTCTCCCTGTTTTCTGCAATTTCTTCGTAGACATTATTCACCATCTCCAAAGCTGCTACTAAATCAATTTTTTCTAATTGTAACATCCGGCAAAGAGGTAAGGTTTTTGCAAACACAGAGGACAGAACGTGTAGACACACTAGAAAATTCGATGTACGAATTGTGCATAAAAGAGTTGCAGCATTTGAAGAAGTATCTCAGCATCTAGATTATTAATAAATTCCCCATTTATTTTTATACCCTTATTTTCCCATTTTAAATTTCTAAATATTTCTTCCAGAGCACAGTTAAATTCGAACGAGTACAGGAGGTCTCCCTGTCTCACTCCTCTTTGTATTTCAAAGTAATTCCCTGTTACATCTGTAATTATTCTCGCCTTTAATTTTGATAGCATTTCTTTGATTATATCTACGCATACTTTTGGTATACCTTGGTTTTTCATTGCTGATAGCAGTAAACCGTGCAGCAGCAGATCGAAAGCTTTTGTCAAGTCGATAAAAGCCAGGTGGAGCTCGCATTTTTCTATTAGTTGTCTAATGGCATGTAGATGATCAGAAGTAGAGAAACCCGATCTAATGCCAGTCTGTTCTTTGGGTTGTTGGAAGGTCATTAAGTTTTTTAGTCTGTTTACCAGGATCTGCGAAAAAATTTTTGAGGTTGTTGGGCTTAGGCTAATAGGACGGTAGTTAGAGATTTTATGTCTTTCTCCCTTTTTATAAATCAAAATTATATCTGAGTTTTTCCATTCGCTTGGGGTTTTTCTTTCTTTGAGTATTTTATTTAAAAGTTTTGTAAGTAGTTCCAAGGTAACCCTCCCCCCTAGTTTGATATGTTCGTTTGTTATTTTATCGTGTCCTGGAGATTTGTTATTTTTTAGTTTTTTTATTACAAGTTCGACCTCATTTACTAAGATTTCCGGTTCTTCTTCATAAGATGGACGGGAGTTCGACGTCTTTGATTCTTTTGAAGAGGGATTATCGCTGTATATCTTTGAATAGAAAGTAGTTGCGAGTACGTTTATTTTGATTCTGTCGTATACCTTATTATTTTTTTCATCTGTTATGTAGGTTATGTATCGTTTCCCTAAAAATTGTTGTTTTTTTCTCTAATACTTCCATTGAAGCTAAGGATTTGAGAGATGAAATTTTCCTTTTTTCTTTGTTGAATTTCCTCAATTCTGATTTAGTTAATTTGCTTAGCAGGTTTAGTTCTATTTTGTCACTTTTTGATTTGTGTTTCTTTTAGTTTGAAAGTTTCTCTTTTTTGGATAAGCTTTAGGATTTTATCTGGTAGTTTGTTTGAGGCATTTTTTTTTTTTGATTTTTGGGAATTATATTGGCCTTTAATAAGGATTTGTTTAAGATATCATTTATTTGACCTATATCCTGCTTCGCATCTGTCTCTTTATTTAGGTTTTTTATTTGGGCTTGGTAATCTCGCTCATTTTCTTTTGTTGGTCTGCCAAAGTAGGGTGTTGTTTCTTTGTAATAGCATGAGCGTCTATTGTTTAGATGAAGAGAGCAAAATATAGCTCGATGGTCTGAATTGTAAGGGAATTTTTGCATTGCCTCGAAATTAGTAATATTTTTTGTACCAGAAGGAGTTAGCATATAATCTATTTGACTTCTAAATTCATGATTGGGGATTCCCAAGTCCATCTTTTTGCATTCCTTTTCTTAAAGAATGTGTTTATGATTTTTAGTTGGTTTTCCTGACAAAATCTGATTAGTTTCCAGCCTCTCTCGTTTCTATCACCAAAATTGTATGGTCCTACGTTCGTTTTTTTCTCTTTAGATCGTTTGCCTATTTAGCTATTCAAGTCTCCCATTATGATTATTTTTGTTTTTTTAAGCTTTTTGACTTCGTTGAGTGTATGTAGTAGTTGGTCATTGAAGTTGTCATTAATCTCTTCTTTGGAAGTAGCCGTTGGAGCGTAGATCTGAATTAAGGATAGTGTTTCTTTATAATCTATGTCGACTGTTAACTCTGCGATACGATCATTGATACGAGGGTCGTTTAAGAAGTAAAAGTTTAACGACGTCATAAGATTATGAAAAAAACAAGGTCATTTTCGAAATCTACGTTTAATTTGCTATTTTTCTACATAGTCACCAAAACGTTCAAGACATTTTTCATAGCGAGTAATTAATTTTTGAATTCCAAGCGCGAAGTGAGTTGCGTCCAAATTTTTGTAGTACAACGTAACTGCTTCGCGAATTTCTTCTGTCGAATCGAATCGTTGACCGCCGAATGTTTGTTTCATCGCTGGGAAAAGATGATAGTCACTCGGGACAAGATCAGGGAGTATGGAGGGTGCTCGAACACCTGCCACTTGAATTTTTCCTATTTTTCTCGCGTTACACGGGCAGAATGAGGGCGTGCATTATCGTGTATGAAGAAAACTTTTTTCGTCAATAAACCGGGCCTCTTATTCTTAGTCGCGGTTCTTAACCTGTCCAGAAGGTCACAATAGTATGCTGCTTTCACAGTTTTTCCTTTTTCCAGGTAGTCAATCAATAAAATACCGCGGTAGTCCCAAAAGACCGCCGCTAAAACTTTGCTGGCAGAGAAAACTGTTTTGCATTTCTTTGACGGTCGTCCCCCCCTTTTCAACCCATTCCATAGACGAACGTTTTGATTCTGGTGTATAATGGTACACCCATGTTTCATCTCCCGTAACGACTCGTTGCAGCAGCGATTCACCTTCCTCATGGTACGCGGAGAGAAAGGTTAGGGCAGCACCCATTCGATTCTTCTTCTGTTCGTCAGAGAGAAGGCGAGGTACCCACCTAGCGCTCACTTTACGCAGACCTAGTTTATCGTGAATAATCGTTCGTATAGAGGAGCGACTACACTCCCCTCTGGGACGAAGCCGGTCCTTCAATTCGTCCAGTGTGTAGCGCGCATCTTCTTGACGCGATAACATTCGAACGCCACTCAGTTACTAACCCAACCCGGAATCGGCACGTTGCGGGGTTCTGGTCTCCGAGCTGAAAGACGAAGTCCCCTATCTGGCACACGATAGCGTCCCGATAGAGTGATGGCCTCCACCAGACGGACACGTTTCTGGGCGGGAAGACCAGTCGTACGGATTCAGGTGTGGCGTGCTTGAAGGCCACTAGGCCGAGAACGCGTCTACAACCACCCTTATCTTCTTATTAGCTGCATTTGTTAGTTCGACCGCTATGGGCGGATAGTGGACGCGTAGGCCTGGCATTTTGCTGCTGAAGGCTGTATCGGTCAGCTCAGAGTAGCTGCTTGTAATGTACGAGCTGGCCTTAGCTGGATCTACGAGCTTTGCATTTGTTCCCGATGTAGTCGAAGATACGTCCGAGCTTGCGGGTTGGCTGGACTGCGGGACGGACGGGGCGACGTGAGTGACGGCAGCTGGGACAGTATTTGCCCTGGACGTCTGTTATTATATTTACTTTTAGCCCCTTGTACCTTTCTTTTATTAACTGTATGAAATTTAAGGGAATACCTTGGTTTTCCAATGCTGAGAACATGAAATATGCTTTAGGGAATTGAAGGCTTTGTTATAATCAATTAGTGCAATACAGGGTGCGGCATCTTAAAGTTTACATGTTGGCAACTTTGCTGTATCAAAATCATCTGTCGGGGAGAAACAAAAAATACGCTGGTGGAAAGAGGATGAAATGCCATTTTTAAAAAGTTTATTTGGTTTTAAAAATAACATCTAGAAAATGTTTACCAGTACTTTTTATAAAATTCAACTTTTTTTCAAAACTTTTCAAAACGTTCTCCAACATTGTCTTACTGATCGCCGCGCATTCATCATGAATCTGTTGCTTTAAATCCTGTGAGATACTGGGCACCTCAAAATCCGAACGAAATCGTTGAAACACCGCTACACAGTTCAAAAGTTACAGTGTGGTGCGCTGTTGGAATAAATGGCATAATTGGTCCTTATTTTTTGAAGACGATGCTGGCAAAACAGTGACTGTAAATGTGGATCGATGCATCGAAATGCTGCAAAATTTTGTCTGGCCTGCTCTGGCACGAAAGAGAATTCTATCCAGAACTTATTTTCAACTAGTGAAGCCACTTCCTATACCTACATTAAGACAATTCGTGTTTTAGAGAAGATGTTTGGCACCAGAATCATTTCGAAAAGCGGTTTCCGTCTGTGGTCCCTAAGATGACCGGACCTCAACGCATGCCATTTTTTCTTATGGGGACATCTCAAGCAAAAGGTCTGTGCCACCAAAGTTCGCGATTTAGAGGATTTAAAGCAACGGATTCGTGATGAATGCGCGGCGATCAGTAAGCCAATGTTGGAGAACGTTTTGAAAAGTTCTGAAAAAAGGTTAAATTTTGTAAAAGGTACTGGTAAACATTTTCCAGATGTTATTTTTAAAACCAAATAAACTTTTTTAAAATGGGCTTTCATCTTATTTCCAACCGCGTATTTTTCGTTTCTCTCTGACAGATGATTTTGATACAGCAGTGGTACCAACATGTAAAGTTTAAGATGCCGCACCCTGTACATAGTTCAATTTTGTATTTCTAAGCTTTTGTCTATAGTTTGATTCATGGCGTGTAAATGGTCAAGGGTTGAGAACAATTTCGAAAAAATGTTTGCTATTGTGGGGCTTGTGGTTATCAGGCGGTAATTTTCGATTTTTCGTCTATCTCCTTTTATAAATAATGTTATTATATTCGAGTATTTCCAATCTCTGGGTATTTTTCCGTTTTCCAAAATTATATTCAAATATTTCGTGAGTGTTCTGGCCATTTTTTCTTCCACCATCCCCCAATTTTATATGTTCGTTCTTTATCTCATCGTGTCGTTGGCTTTTATTTGGTTTTAATTTATCGATTATTGTTATTACTTCTTCATTTAGAAATTTGAGTTCCTTCTCCGTATATTTATCAGTATCATCAACGAGAGACAAAGTGCTAGAAAGTATTGCCATAATTGGAGAAAAAAAAAATGGAAGCTACCAAATTTAGCACCCAAGCTGCGAAATTGGCCACAATGTTACACAATTAGTCCAATTCGCATTTGCAATATAAAATGTATCGGGCTAATGTATATGATAAAGAGATCTCGACCTGTAAAGCGACTGAGAGAAAGAGGGTAGATGCTTTTAAACGGACGAAGAATTCGAAAAACAAGCTACACGTGGAGACTGGCGAAGTTTTCATAATTAGATGCTTGAATTATTGCTTCGCCAAGATTGCCAGTCAAAATAAGATTAGTTTCCATAAATGAATAAGCCATCGAGGCGCTCAAGAGTGAAGACGGCGAAACGGGATATTTTTCTCGCGACAGACAATTTCCTGCCCCGTCCCCGTAATGCGTCTCGTTCGAGAAAGTCTGTCGCAAATTTCCTTTCGAGGTCTCGAGCCATCCATTAAAGTGTTTTACTAGCGCGATACAATGTAACATTTGGCGCCATTCAGGTGACGCACGTTCGAAATGTTTTTTTTTTATCTCGACGGGGAGCATGGCACGACCTCAGGAAAAAATTTTCTGCGAGCTCGCCCACATTTTAAATTCACCGCCGGCTAGTGAGCCGAGTATAATAATTTGATGTAAGTTGTCAGAATACTTTGAAATTCGGTGTTGGATTTTAATAATTCATCGACGTCGGAATATTAATGGCGTAGAAATGATTGCAGAGGACGCGAGTACAGAAATAGGGTTACCTATTATCGACTCTATTACTGACGTCATTTACACGCTTAATTGTTCTGTATATTGAGTATAAAATTCGTGGGTACGTTTTGCTGTGATTCTGGTACGGACGTTGGTTCTTTCTGATCCAAATATGTGCTCGATGTGTCGGACAGAGCTGGATTTACATAAGGGGCCATCAGGGCGACCGTCTGGCTGGAAGGTAACTTGTTAGAAATCTAATGATCCCTTCTTGTAGGATCGTTTCGCAGTTTAACAGCTCTTTAAGACTGCTTCGAAAACGTTTCCATCAAACTTCACAAACTTGGGTAATCCCGCAATTTCCCTCTCTGTCGTGGTAAACCAAAACGGTTAAGGTTATGTATTATTTTGTAAGACTTGTATCCGGTACTGGAGAACTTCTGGTAGAAAAATGAAATAAAATGGTGAAGAAAAGGGCGGAAAGAAGGGAACAGGACGAGGCCGAATCGACTCAACTAGAAAAATCGAACGTAGAACTGAAAAGGGGTTTTAGAGCGCTGCCTATTAATATTTGATTAGATTTTGGACACAACTCCAATTGTCGGCCTAAATTAAAATTATACACGTGAGCGAAGGTAAAGTGAGCTGTACAAAGAAAATCAATTTGGAATACGAATACCTTTTTCCACTTGAGTCTTGGATGTATTTGATAAAATACTTTCAGGCGTTAATCCATTCTCAGTGAAGTCCTAGAACACCCAAGTGATGACATACGCCATGAACCTTGTAACACCACCCTCCCCCCAAGAAAGACAAAAATTATGCGGGATGAACATGTACATGGAACAGAACTCAGAAAATTGCGTGACATGTAATTCAGTGTTACAAATTTCTCTTAATGCGCAGATTTTTTTCCAAAGAATTTTAGAAGTTCGCAATGTCTTTCGCAGTGTTATTTAGCCGTATTTGTGAGAGGCTCGTGCTGCTGGTGGCACGGTTCATAGTGGGGAGGTGAGCTTGGGGTGATGGGAGAAGTCGAGGTGTTGGTACTGAAAAATGATTGCTTGTGATCGAGGAGTGGGCTTCGGGTAAATCAGGGAGCTTTTGATTGGGGTAGAAACGTGTAATACTGGCGGGGAAGTTGATAGATGGGGAGTGCTCGAAAAAAGTGGAAACTTCTATAGATGGAAGAAGGAGGGAGGACGCAGTTGGTGGATCGAAAGGAAGGTGTAAAGTAGGTGGAAAACATGAGGGAATTGGAGTTTGGAGTGGTTTGGTAGAGGGGGATGAGGAGAAGCAATGTTGGAGGAAACATAATGTGATCTTTGTTCACCGTGCCAAATTGTTCTCTTCTGTGAGCCCCATACTGTTTTTCTTTGGAAGTGAAGAAGAGGAAGACGTGGGAGAAGTGCAGGTTGGAGGACCAAGTGGGGAAAATAAAGGAAATCATCGTGTAAGTCTGATTTTATTCTTGGTACCACAAATTGCGTCTCTTCTTCTTCAAGACCTTTGTTCTTTCACATGGAAAGTACAGATCGGTGTGAGAGAGAGAGAGAGAGAGAGATGTAACTGCAGGGGAAAGAGGGATTAAGTGTAAACGGAAGCAGATGGAGTGGAGTGAAGAACATGTTACATAAATCGTGTCTGCAAGACCGAATACTTTATTTTTACGGAATCATCACAATTACAATGTAATAGAACAACAAAACGTACATCGTGTACCAAACTACTGGTGCTACATCGAAACAGAAAAAACAAAACAAGGAAACAGTCACAGCTCAAAAGTGTGAGAATTTACTTCATATTCTCACACTCCCCACAATTCTTACGGGTTTGATGCTGTTTGTATTAACTAAGACAATTCATTAATTAAACGCTTACTTACAACACTTTTCAGCATTGATTGTGGTACCTTTTTTCAAAATTGGTCAAGTTTGGCAACAATTTCATCCCTTTTCGGGAATTTTGGGTGCCCTGACCGAGGTTTATTCAGTGATTTCGAACGTACCAGCCTTTGTTTCTCTTGCCCATATCTATACCACACTGATATTAAAACACTCATCCCCAAAACGCGCATTCAATTGTCGAAAAATCTCAATTGGCGTAGCACTTTCAAGCATCACAAATGTTTGTATGTACGAAGCGACAGTAGATAGTTTTCGTTTCGGACACATGTTTCGCGAGGAAAAGCAGATATGGAGCCGATGTACCCCTCATTTTGAAGCTAACGAGTTTATCTTTCCAAAGAGCACGCGCGCACTCTTTCAGGTCTAGTGGTTTCCAAGATATGGGCTTGGAGACATTACTTATTGAGCAGCCTTTAAATATTTTACATATTTTTTCATAACACATTTTTCAGCGACTTATTTCCGGTCATTCATATGCCTCTCTAACGAATACCTTATTTTTAAATATCTTTTACAAATTAAAGTAAACAGTGTCAAGATTATTATCCAAATCGCATTCGTCACACTGCAAATTTGAAAATAAAGATGTAACACCATCAGCAAAAAAATCTCGTTTCACATTATACAGAATTTTCTGTCCTTGTAAGGTACTTAAATCTGTACAGTAAAATTGTACAAATTTTTCAGCGACTCTAACAATGGAAAAACTGAAGAAGATGGGATACACAAACCACCTCTATTTTTGAAAACAGTAAAACTGTGGATACCTTTTGAGTAGCAATGTTCTTGAGTTCCACGTAAGGCTGATGCACATTCTTTGCATTTAATAAGAGACAATACTCTAAAAACTGACAGAGGTCTTTCAGTTCTACATCGTCATTATCGTCTATCACACATTTTTTTTTCTGCCAACGACTACAACCACTGATAGTAGCAAACACACCATCATCATCATTACTTGGAAACATAGAACAGTTTGTGGCGGCCAAAACAAAAATTGAGTTTTTCAACAATAGTTTTCGAAGTATTTGTTTCAGTTGTAAAGCATTAGGGTTATTATTGCAACCCAATTGAAGACGAATTTTACCAAAAAATAATTCTAAGTGATCCTGACTGAATTTATTTCCAGTAAATTTGACAAACAGTATTCAAGTATCACTGGTAAAATATATAATTTCTGAAATCGTGAGCAACTACTGGCATACTATCAATAAGTAGGGCTGATACGACGTGGATACGACCACAATACGACGACCTAACTGTAAGGGGCACATAGGCATGGACAGCAGTATATTTTTCCGTGAGTTTGTCATCTAGCTTTTATACTCGTAATGTATGTCTGTGCGCACGCTTGCTTCCTCTTACACCAATACACACAGTTTCCATTAATCAAGGAGCCACTTGTCGACTTACAATCATTTTGATCTCCTGCATGATCAGAGTCAGCAGTTTTGACATTCTTTCCATACGTGTAATTCAGCTTCAAACTGTTTGTAGATACTTGACGGCTGAGATAATTAGTAGCAAAACTGATGTCAGGTCGTGTACTTGTTGATATATATGCTTCAACAATCCAATTATTTCTCAATATGGACACGGATATCCTTCTCCTTCTCTTGGTTCTAAGTGGAGGTTCACCTCCATCGGCATTCTAGTAGGACGACCTTCCTCAATGCCAAACCGCTTGGCTATACTGCCGATGAACTTTATCTGGCTCAGTGTCATGGTCTTTTCTTTTTGGTTTCGGACAATC
Organism: Acanthococcus lagerstroemiae; assembly: GCA_031841125.1. Classification (NCBI taxonomy): domain Eukaryota; kingdom Metazoa; phylum Arthropoda; class Insecta; order Hemiptera; family Eriococcidae; genus Acanthococcus; species Acanthococcus lagerstroemiae. The sequence goes on along the minus strand of CM063108.1, from coordinate 19,561,331 downwards.
TCAATGCCCAAAAATAACTTGGCATTTCCCATGTCTGTCATTTCAAACTCCCTGTTCAGGGCCAACTTCACTGCATTCAGCTGGGTCATAGAGTTACTTGCTATTAACAAATCATCGATGTATAATAACAGGAACGTCTTTTTGTCTCCATCGAACTTTGTGTACAAGCACTGGGCATTTTCTAAGTGGTGGAACTTCATTTGTAACATAAAGTTGTTGAAACATTGAATCCAATTCTTTAGGGAAATTCTCAGACCATGTATAGACTTGTTCAGCTTACACAATTTTGACTTGTCTTCTTGTACTCCATCTAGCAAGGTCATATACACCTCGTCCATCTAGTGTAGTTCCATATTTTTGTGAATTACAATGGATAACAGAGTCTTCATGGTTGTCATAATGGCTCCTGGAGAATACACATTATCTTCCGCTTCGCGTTTTTGTTGACATCCTCGAGCAACAAGCCGAGCCTTGAAACATCCTTCTGCTTTCTCTTTGAAAACCCAGTGACTGTGCACGAGAAAACCAACCTAGTAAGCAAAAAATTCGATTTCCGGATTATGATCGATTTTTGTTCTTTGAAGGGTCCTCTTTCACGTAGTGTAGTTGAAAATTTCGAAAATAAATTTTTAATGACCATACTTTTTATTTAAAGATTAGAAAACACCAGAAAACCCATGAAAATCCACTTTTTTACATAATCAACTTCTACTATAAATATCCTTCTGTTAGAAGCCATTAAATGTTCAGTCACCTTGAAAACCACAACATTTCCTTTCCAATGAGCTACAGTATGTGCATGAAGAATAATATTTATGTGCCTACAATAATAATTATACAAAATAACTCATAACTAAGGTCAGTGGAAAATAATATTACAAATCAAACAAAAAATAATCAATGAAAAGGAATACAGAAATTGATGAGTTTTATGCACAAATCAAATATAAAATAATCAAAGGAAAACAATACAAAAATTGATAATGAATTTTAAACTATGTACAAATACTAATAATTGATGTTTTTGTGGACGCCCATGTGATCGTTTTGGGGCATCCGTCGGCTTTGCATTTTTCTTACGCTTTGTCGGCGTTGGTTCTTCTTCCTTTTGTAGGGTGTGCCTATTCACTTTTCCTTCTTCTGTATTCCAAAGCGCTTTCGGCTATTATGCCATCATCAGTGGAGTTGTTGCCTCCATGATGGGCTGCTGTTGGTTCTGGATTTTCGAGGTCTTTTTTTCTTCTATCTTTTTTTGGATACCCTCGGAACTGTGGGCTTTGGTGCTACTTCATCCTTGGTATCTTCTCGGGTACAGAGAGACCGAATGGAGTCATAAAGATACCACTGTTAGTCTGGTGTCAGAGGTTGAGGCTCAGTTGTTTCCAAGTTCTTGCAACCCGAATCTACAGGACTCTGAAGCAACTTGAAAACCTCAGCTTCAGGGTCGACAAATAATTTCACTTTGATGTGTCCATTGTCCTTCATTTTGAAATGGTGGTATTTCAGGATGCCAACAAACGTCAAAAATGATTTCATCAGAAAATCATCCATCTCCCCCACACCACAGTTCTGTGCTGACCTACTTTTGTTGCAACAGCTTTATTGAACCTGTTTGGAGAAGACTCTTCAACACATTTTATCAATTTGGTCAGGCAGTCAACATCACACTGAGCATAGTGATACTTGAGGAGGCCAAAGTTGCGTTCAGGCCCAAACTTTGTATGGCCAGCTAGTAGAAAATTCAATTCTATTTAGACGTTCCTCCAAGTTACGACCCTCCATAATAGAAAATGAACGACGGCATTGTTCTTATTCTGCCCGCAACAGTTGTCTGCAAACAGAATCAAAATTTCGGCATCAATATTTTTGAAATAGTGGTGTAGAAGGCTGATAACAGTGTTCACACCTTTTCCAACTTGATCCGCTTTATCGATTAAATAATTTGTCTGTACACCTGTACGCTCATCATGCACCCCGAACAACCCACACTTCCACGCTGTTTTAAAATATGCTGGACCTACAGTTTGAGAGCTACTTGGATAGTAAAGCTGTTCTGCAAAATCAAATGACAGCATTGCGAATGTTCTGCGAATACCATTCAGCATGATTAACTTTTGCTTTCTTGCTCAACTTTGCCAGTGATTATAATTATCGCGCTAAACCTTTGCTCGATTTAAATGCTCCTGGGCTTCCTCCACAGCTTCACTCTTTGTGTCATCTCCCATATTCGCCGACTTCATGATTTTGGTGACATTTATTCGGCATGTATCGCATAAATCTGTAGCAGGCTTACTAACACGAATGTGTGGGCAGTACCGCTTCCACACGTAATGAAAGGAGCGTCTCCCAAGCTCTTTCACTGTCTCATCTTTAAGAGACTTCATCGCCTCAGAATATTTTCTTCAAATTGCCTCCTTTAAGTTGCTAGATGGGAGAAGGACAATGCGATAATCGGTTACATTGACACATGCGACTCTACCAGGCAATGGGAGTGCATATTTCTCAGTGTATGTTTCGATAAAATGAACAGCATTATTGATGTCTGCTTTTGAGAACACATTCGCATGGGTTGCGGCTTTTCCTTTCCCACCATGTGTTCAAGGTGTGAGACTGTGTTCGTCAAAATTTAGCACCAAGTTCTTGAAACAAGGCAGTTGTAAGCCGTGGACGAATAGAAAAAAACTACGACAGACAGGAATACCTGAAAGATAATATCCCAAGTTCTTAAAACGAAGCAATTGCAAGCCATGGACAAATAAAATTAAAAAAAAAAAAAACTATGACAGACATGAATACCTAAAAAATGATATTGAATGTCACTACGTCCGATGTGTGAAGGATCTTTTAGCTGAGAACTGCCTCGACTAGTGTCTTCGCCATATTTTTCCATCAACTAGTTCGAACGCTGATACAATCCAAGATAACTTAACATCATCACATCCAGTTCATTTTTCTGCAACTGTTGGCATTGGTTCCTGCAAGTTGAATTTTAATGACGTTATTGGTACGAGCATTAATCGTTGTATTCTATATTCAGAGGGATACATACCTTCGCTCGATAGCCAGGTTTTTTTGGAATCAAGTCAATACATGCTCATTCACAACATAGACTGGCTTCCTCGCCATACCACTTGGTTATCTCTGTCTTTTCACGATCATCAGCTACCCTTTTTTTCCCCAGAATTTTTAGGGAAAATTAAAATATTCCCGGGTTGAACGTGTCGTCCCAGGATTTCAACCGTTTTTGTGGTCCCTATTATGAATGTTTTATCTATTTGAAGTCGCTCAAGTTTGACGAATGGAATGCAATGATTATTAATAGCAGCTGTCTTGAATGAGTACGGCTCCCTACACGTCGAGTCATGTACAGTATTAAAATTATAGAATAGAAAAAATTGGTTCTGTAGCGCAATTGTACGGCATATATTGACCCTGCTGGTCGTTGCGTGTGCGACCGCCTTACATTTCGATGCTTACTTTTGAACCGAATGGACGAAAAGGACTGCATGGGAGTAGAGTACTTATGTATGTCCTGGCGCAGTGAACAATTTCTCACTTTTTCATTCAATTTTCACGACTTTCGACAATCCTACCAATTCCTCAAGTTTTCAGATTGAGATTCTTCCCATTTTCATAAGAAAAAGATGTAATTTTTTGTGAGCCCATGTCGTGTAATTTTCAATTTTTTGTGTCAAATTTTTATAAATTTTCTATATTTTCACTATTTTTCTACTTTCTATATAGATGATGATTTCCATTCTATCATACTTCACTTTTTTTTCATTAGTGCAACCGTTATTTTAACATTTCTGATTTCTCCTGAAAAACTGAAGTATTCATGTTATGTTCTAGCGCACTTACCCATTCCTCTTGCGCAGAGCACAATTTTCCCATTTTTTCAGCCTCTTTTAAAATCATTGAAATCTTCTAATTCGTGAATATTTAGCTGTTTTTGAAACGAATATTATTCATTTCAGAAGGAAAAAACATGGCAACTAAAAGTAGCCACGATTGAGTCGGTATCAATATGAGCACTTACCTTTCTACATCAATATATAATTTTCTCTCAGGTTTCACCCCAAAAATGACAAAAATTATAAATTCCTTTTCCACATCTCTCTCACTTTCCCACCCAAAATGATGAAATTACAAATTTCTTTTCTACATCTCGTCGACACTCAATTTTCTCCATTTTTCCAGGGTGCGTGATGCTGCACCCTAACTTTTGAGACAAAAATGATATCTAAAATCGTGACCAGTTTTTCTGACCACTCTACAGTAAATATGATTCAATAACCAGGGTGTATAGTGATACATCCTGTATACAGGGTCTACAATCATAGACCCTGGAAATAAATATAACTTTTGGATTCAAAATTATATAATCTCATACACGTTTATTAAGTTAATACAGACAGAAATTTCTTCCTTGATTCTTCCAGAGTCTGGCAAGCGGTACCCTGGATTTATTGATGAGGCGGTACAACCATACCTCCTGAAATTTTAAATCAATACAGTATTTTAATGCAACAGCATGAGGGAATCGCAGGAGCTATGATCATAGCCCCTGAAATTTATTACAAAAAGTTATAGGAAAGAAAACATGCTTACTAGGATGAACTAGCACTTTATCCTATAAGACAGTATGGCGAATAAAGAAACAACTCGTTCTAATTAAATTTAAAATTGACGATCTTGTTCCCTAAAATCTCGACGTTAGGGTGAATTATCACTTCATTCATAAGACTGTATGCTCGTAAGTATTCAATTGTTTGAGTTGAGAGGCGTATCAATTTATTATCTCAATAAAATTATCATACAGAAATTTTACATTTTGTTATTCTCTCCTTAGCGTACAAAATTTTCTACAACGAAAGATATAACATCGAAAACACCAACACAAAAAAAATGCAACTAGAGTACTAATTTTATAAACAAAAGAACTTTTTACTCATAATCGATTTTTTTTTTTAAATCAAAATTTTTACAATTTAATAACACACATAACGTAATTTTCTGTGCCATTGACATATTGAGACCCATGTACAAATGATAATCTACAGCTTTTCCTTCAGGATTATATTCAACGTTTTTAAACGCGTCAGCATATTTTCTATCTTTTATTTGTTGTAATGCAGCGAAAGTGTCTTTATCAAACTTTAGTTCTATAATGATACCGAGTTTATGAAGAGTGGTCAACATCAAAAGATCTAAGTGCTTCGGGTTTTTATCCGCGATCCTTATCTCAGAAAACGTTTCAAAGTTATTAGAATAAAAAGCAACTAAAAATATAATGTGATGGAGAGTAGCTTCGTTTTTCGCTTTAAATTTAATATTTTTAATAATACGATTTAAAGAATCGCAAATATCAGACAATGTTTCTCGATTATTCTCGTCTGACGTATCTAGTTTGTTGAAAAGAGAAGCACAATTAGCCACTTCTGCCATATTTACATTAATATCTTCATAATATAATTTGAGTTTTTCCGTAAATTCAGTCTTTATTTCCGCATTTGGAATTCTAACTTTAGCTATTATTTCCAATTCATCCGATTTATCCAATTCGGAAATTTTTAGATAGCCGTGTTCCATTAGGAAATTGAAGTATATATTTACATTGCTAGCGTTAAGGTCTTTTGCTTGCAGTACGTTTTTTAAATGAGAAATGTGACAGTATTCAATTTTTTCAAAGTAATCAATCTCGACTTCAGGTGACAGACCAGACAGCAGTTTGTTGACTGTACTTCTGATAACAGGAATTCGTAGAGCTTCTGACAGAGCGTTAATGAAACCTGATCTCTTCCAATAACTAGCAAGTTCAAAATTATGATTGAAATAATGCATGATGGAAAAAATATTCAAAATATTGCCACTGTATCCATTGTAGTAGTCTTTAATTTCTTCAAGCTTAGAAATCTTACCAAATTTATTTAAAAGGACTTCAAGTTCGGTAAAAGTCATACCGTAAAATTTCGAGAAATCGTTTTCTATTTGAAATTTGCATGTTTCCACAATACCTTCCAATCCACTGATGCCCAACGTCGCGATGTAGGAGATACCTGTTAAAACGAATCTGTCCACGTTTTCATTATTTCTCGCGAGACACGCGATGCTTCCCATGCAGTCTTGAATGATATTTTTTACGATTTTGGTTCTATTTTGAACATATTTTGTGAAGGTTTATTTATTGAACGTAATTCAAATGTAATTTGAGCATAATTTGAACGTATTTTGAGAAGGTTTTAGGAAGGTTTTATTTCGGATATATTTGAATGTTTATTCTCATACCTATTATAGGAAGGTTTTATGCCTATTATAAGAATGTTTTTTCATCTTGGAATGTTTTATGTTGTTTTTTGGAAGGTTTCATGTCTATTTTTTCCTTATTAAATTCTTATTAAAATTTATTTCTTTTAAATAAGTACTTAGTTGAAGACAAGCTTCTTGTGCTATACTAGTTAGAGATCAACATGGAACTTTTTGATACACATACTACTTTAGTTACTGATCAATCCAAAGGATCGGATCGCGTTGCGATTCACACTTTACATGATACTTGTAATTCAACTTCATTAGATACAGAAAATAGTAAATCTCTGATGATAGAAAAAGGAACAAATTTTAAAAAATATGATGTTGATGAAGCATATGTAAAATCCGCTCTGGATATAAATATCTAAGGATTTTTTAGTTTAGCATCTGGTCACGCTGAATAATAAAATTGGAGAATTTTGTGACTTTTATGTGAGCTTAAAAAATGATGAAAAGTGGGTCTGCACTACAGAAGAAAGTCAAGTACGCTAGAATTTTCTTCAGCTGTGCTACTGATGTGTCAAGGGAAATGGGAAATCTTCGACTGCGCTATCAGTTGCATCAGTACATACATTGGTATGAAAAGTTGAGGAAAAAATGAGAAATCTGGAATTGTGCTGGAAATTTGAGTTATTATTAGAGGTTTGAAAAATGATGAAATTTCGACTAAAAAAATGAGAAATCTGAGACTGCGCCAGAACATAACATGAATACTTCAGTTTTTCAGGAGAAATCAGAAATGTTAAAATAACGGTTGCACTAATGAAAAAAAAGTGAAGTATGATAGAATGGAAATCATCATCTATATAGAAAGTAGAAAAATAGTGAAAATATAGAAAATTTATAAAAATTTGACACAAAAAATTGAAAATTACACGACATGTGCTCACAAAAAATTACATCTTTTTCTTATGAAAATGGGAAGAATCTCAATCTGAAAACTTGAGGAATTGGTAGGATTGTCGAAAGTCGTGAAAATTGAATGAAAAAGTGAGAAATTGTTCACTGCGCCAGGACATACATAAGTACTCTACTCATGGGCCCCATCAACCGTAAAATGCGGGGGTAGTGGACGATAAAATGATGTTTCAGTTTTGGTTGAACGTTCCTAAAATATTCGGATCGATGTCATTTTGCGAGTGAACTACGTTTTGCAGAGTAACGTATTGCAATCCTGTAACAATTTAAATTCCGTTCAACTAACAAAACTCAAATACATTCCAAAAATAGCACGTTTATGTTATGACCGCAGTATATCTGTCAACAGGATATTTCTTAAGTTAATTTTGGAATATTATACAGCCCAATGCAGAATACCGATAGAGAGCAATTAGACGATGATTGTATTCATCCTGCCTCAGAATGAATCCTATACTTATCTGGTTCAATAATCGATTTTTAACACAGAAAATCTATAGTTTATACGTTAATCAAAGTACACAATATTCTATTGTACGTATAATACATATGTTATAAGATGCCATTAATTTGATAATAATATGATCATTGTCAACAACCATTGTACGTTACATCAGCGCACCACAATATTCGCGCCCAATGTACACGTGTTGCTGATGAGTGGGAACTCTGATAATAATGAAAAAGCACACACTGGACAATGAGAAGTACTTATTGTAATACCTTACGTGAAAACTTACCAGCGCCTGTATTTTCACTATTCGAAATCATCATTCTGGATGTTTCATGAACTAGTCCTTCATCAAATACTTACATACGTACTTCTGAACTTTTGTGCAGAGAGCAGAAACGACTATAAGAAAACTGTTACGTACTATAGTCACAGTATACATATAACAACACACAGTACCGTCATTCTCACTAAAATCGACAGGAAACGTGCGCGTTTCGCACCGCAGCGCGCCAAGTGGTCACCAAGATGAATTACTGTACTGCACTGAGTGCCGTACATTATTTTCGTGGTTTTCAAATGGTTTCAGTCCAATTTTTTTTAGATTAGGAGGTTTCAAACTTTGATGGTATGTTGAATACAAATAAGAAATAATGTACTCCAATTTTTATATTTTTCATATGATTACAAATGAGAAAATTGTAAATATTTCTTAGTTTTTCTGCTGTAGTGAGTGTTGCGACCCAACTTTTCGTTCTCAAATTTCAATATGAAATAGACGCGAATTCTTACAAAAATTTTCAAAATTATATCCTTAATGCTATCACATAAATTTGGACAGTATTCTTCTATATCTATATTATTTGACAAAAACTGTGTGTATGTTGCTATAACATTTTCGCCATACCCAATGGAATCAAAACTTTCAGTCAACAGTAATTCTACTTTATTTAAATAATTGTAAAAGTTATTGGAACATATAGTCAATTTTCCATAGGACTTGAAGTATATATACAAGGTTTTATGATCATCTGACATTTCAATACCATTAGACTTCAGAATAATACTTTGACAGAGGCAATTCTTATTCAACCCATAATACTTGACATTAGCTTCAGGATCTACATTGATTTCAGGTTGTGTGAAGTCTTCCATCAGATTGTTTGTTTTTTTTTTTTTTTACTCCGGCCGATCACTAACCGATACAACGAGTTCGGCCACGACCCGACGCAGTGGTCGGGAGCATGAATAATTAAAATATGATGGTGTCGGGCGAAAAAATCGCCAAGTGCCGTAGCATGAAATTGTTTAATTTCGCATATCAAATCACCGTAAGCGCGGTGCAGGTGCCCCAAGATGTCGCGTTTTTTTTTTTGGTAAAAATACGAAAACAAGAGCAAATTTACATTCACAGTAAATTACATAATGTACAAGAACCCAAGAAAAAGTCACATTTGAACCATATGAAGATATGAACCGCAATGAGACTAAGGTCTCTTGATGGCTACCAGGTACTGCAGTGCCTGGTATAAACATGATCATGACTCATTGGTTTAACATTAGTTTTCCTTCGGATGTTAGAACTTCAGCATTTTGCTTCTTACGTTTAATCATTTTCTTTTGCGACCCCAATTTTGGAATTGGAGAAATTTTCTTGAGTGTGGTTGAAGGTATCAACTGTGACGTACTTGGAGTAACCCATTCAGGCCGTTCGGAAAAATCAGGATGGTCTAGCTGTTGAAGAGTTGGAATTGAAGGAGAGGGGTCAGACGTGTCTCCAAGAAACGCATAATCCGGAATTACAGTCGGATCAAAGGGAATTATTCCACACACACGAAAGCCACTCGTTCCAGTTTGATTGGTAGCAGATTGCTTCCAGGCTTTATCTAACAAAGGACCCAGAGTGAGTTGATTGATACAACCACCCGGATTTTGCTTCATAAACAAATTTGTTGCAGATCGGAAATAAGCTTTGAGCGGTTTAAAGAAACTTCTGTCCAAGGGCTGCAACCAAGCAGTTGTGTAACTCGGTAAACAAAGCATTGTGACGTCATTTTTTTCTGTGAAATCTAACATTTCTGGATCATTCATGTGAGATGCATGTCCATCGAGAACCAACAAAACTCTTCCAGCAGGTTTCTAAGGTAGAAAATGCTTCTCAAGCCATTTTCTAAATATTTCTGCATTAATGTACGACGATTGTACATTCATTTTTATTTTAGTACCAGGCGGCATTCCATGTTCTCATTCATTTTTTCTATTTTTACCTTTGAATATGAGATATGGAAGTAAAAAGTTTCCTTTGCCACTGCAACAAGCTACAAGAGTTACTGTTTCTCCTCTTTCCGTTGATGTGACCACGTGAACATTTTGAGAACCCTTTTTGGCCAAAACGGAATGTGGCGTATTATTCAGTTGCAAGCCGGTCTCATCCATATTGAAGATATTCCCGGGCTTAGAAAAAAGATCATATTTTTCGAGAGTTTGGTCGAGTAAGTTGAAATATGCTGCAACCTCTTGTCTATTCATTCCAGTAGCACGTGCATGTGAGAGGCCTTGTGGTTTTCGTACTGAGATATTGGGATTTCTTTTCATAAATCCCTCTAACCAAGCGTATCCAGCTTTCCCAGTTTTGTCATTGAATGTTTTACCATTTTACGCTAAATATGTACAATACAAAAAAAAACGATTTAGTAAAATGTGATTGTAAATAGACTAAGTTACCGAGCATCTTAGACCTTACTTACATGGTAAGTTCAATATAGATACGAGATAGTAAGCCATAGCTCTGACATCGCTTGTAGTGGGAGCGAATCCGGCACGCTGTAATTCTAGTATGTGTTGAACTAGCTTTCTCTCTCCTACTTCTCTTAAGAATGACGACGGACCCAACGAACCTTTTAAATAATTCTTCGATGAAATACGTCTACGTAAGGTTCTCTCAGGTATACCATACATTCGCTCAGCTGCACGATAACCTCCACCATCTTGTATGAATCAAACTGCTTTGTCTGGATCGTCTTGGCTCCATTTCCCTCGTTCAGTCTTTCGTACATATGGAGCCATGATTGAACCACTATGATCATAAGAACAACAATAAAGTATCTTATAAAGACGCAATTTGATTATAATATAAGTACAAAGTACTCTAATATCGTAACCAAATGCGGCATCTTCTGAAAGTTGATGAACGGCCATCTTCTCAACTTGTTAGGAGATCATGCCGCTAGCTGAAAACTGACTTCAAAAATAAGCGAGACGTAAAACAATACGTACAACATTTAGAAGAGTGTTTTTACTTACCATCAATCAAAACCCGGACAAGATTTGTCAACTTTGCTTCGAATTATACCATTTTGTATACAGGCCTGAAAAATTTTGCGTAATTTTACCACATTCTGATTTTTAACCACTGATAACAATTACAGTAATCACTCCAGAGACTTGAAAAAACGTGGATAGCAATGTTGACACATAGCGCATCTACTGTCGGTATCGTGAAAAAAATCAGTGCAGCCAACCCAGAAATATTGAAAGTGCGGCATCTTCACCGGAATTACCTTATACTGCGATGTTATTAATACTGATTCATCTTGGTGACCACTTGGGGCGCTAATGTCAAGCATCAAGCAGGCTATTTCGCCACATGACAGTACTGTGTGTTGTTATACGTATACTGTGACTATACTACACAATACACTAGACTGCACCAGACAGTACCAACTGCACAAGAGACTCAACCACATTCCATTACATTGCGTAAAAATCAGCTCATCCGAGTATGGTTATGGTCAACGGATCTAGGTGGCTGACGAAAAAAGCGACGTTTCAATTATGTTTAGTGTGGTACATGAGTAACACGGTACCTAACCATTTGAGTGTGATGTTCTAACCGGCAAAGAATCCATTACCCCGTTGTCCTACGAACATTCGATTATATCCATATTTTGAGTGGTATGGTGTGAATACAATTACTGAAACGTCGCATTTTTACCTTTTCCATATTCCTTTATTCCTTACACAGAGCACCTACTTATGATTAAAAATATATTACCACGGCTGAATATCCATACGTATACTACAAGATACGTACTTAACTGATGAGTGTATACTCACCAAGAGAATTGGTCCATTACTGGCATTGATACGCATAACCGACGTGACCCGACAGCGGCGAATAAACAGTTTTACGAATAACACTTCACAAGTACGCACGAACAGATTCAAAAATGATTGAAACGCGAAATGTAAAACAAATAATAAAAGTAGTCAAAGCATTCGAAACTATTGGTACATCTCTTTTGGAAATCACAACTCAACGCTAACTATTACACGACATTAACTACTGAAGACTGTTAAATTACGGTTTTATTTAAAAATTGAAACTTTAAAACCGTTACAGACTTTTACCGTGGTGGAATAGTAAAAAATACAATATGGAAGGTAGTATATCCTATTTGCAGGGTAAAAATTACTATACTCATACCTGTATAGACAAATTTCCTTGTCTGGACCAGTAATTTATACCAATTTTTGGCAGTGAAAAGTCTCGAGTCATCTAGGTAAATTTTACTGTACCAGCTATTCACTGTGACAGAACGGCAATTTTTCACGTATGATATTGTAAATTTTACATTGGGGCAGCAATATTTACTAAATTGTCATCAAATCATACTGTTTTCAGCGGTATAAAGTACTTTCATTTCTCTCAGTGCACGTCCTTAATTTATTAAGGTTTTTATCACATATTGGTCGTCCGTATTCATTCTTAAAGTCCTCACGCTTTCTGCAATTCAAGATATCGAAAGCATCATTGAACATGGAGCAAAAAGAAGCCGTTGCTTCAGCATCAGCGAATTCTGGGTTTTTCTTCTTCACCAGATATCTGAGAAGCGACGCAGTAGAATTGCTGAGTGTTTCGACAGCAAGTCGTACATTCATTTTATTGTCTTTATATTGAATGTGGCGCTTATTCACCTTACATTTTCCGCCTCGTAGTCCATTTGACTCTTGCACATCAACAAGTCGTTCAATAAACTCTCACGATATTTTTCTTCCTTTTGAGTCTCGAAATGGAGATGTATATAATAATTCCCCAGTCTTATTTCTCGTCACCGTACTACCGAACGAATTTCTAACATTTTTCATCATATGGCATGGGTCAGGGAGTATATATACAAGCTCCTTTGTTACAGGGTGTGGAAAATGTGGCTTGAACTTATTTACATCCGACAGGTCTAAAGAAGCCCCTAATTTAGTGGTCATCGTAAAATTTGACTGGACTCCATCAAATGTAACTGATCTGACTATCACGTTGCACGCTTCAATTTTTATCAGAGCTTGTTTCAGCAAACATGCTTTTTCTGTACCATTCAACACGTCAATAAAAAAATATCCAATGGGCACCTTGCAACTACCATTGAGTGCCACTAATAACACGAAAGCATTTTTAGCTAAGGGCGGTAATTCTCTGATCTTTATCGTCACTATCTGATATTTCTACTTCTTCAACTGAATCCATGGTTTCCTCCTTCTCATCCGGTATACCAAGGTCCACACAACCGTATTTCTTGCCTTTTTTAATATCGTTGAAAGCAAAAGACGTACGTTTCCAGTGTTACAAGCTGAATCCGATAGCAAATGTTCTATTGTTCAATTCACGGGTTTTGGTCCTAGTGAATATAGGAGGGAAATTTTGTCTGAAACAAAAGTCAAGACTCCATGTGTTTTTCCCATAAGAACGAAAGGGAGCCTGTGGCACGGATTCCTCTCATCCGATTAACCTGAAACTTTGTAGGGGTTTTTTCTTCTTTTTTTGATTCTATTGGAACCAACTTAAGAGACGAAACAGAGGAAATTCAGAAAAAATATCACCGAGAGTAAATAACGACCATCTTAATCTGTAAAGGAAGTTGTGTGCTCGTCTCAAGTATTTCTAACATCCTTCCAGCTTACCCTCCCAGATTAGGGTATGCTCATGTCAGCAAATGTAAGTGCTTGGGAGATGAAAAATTGAAAACGAATAAAGTGGGATTCATTTTACGTATATTTTTGGGGCTGGTAAAAAAAATTAGCTCATAGCGGCCTGTCACGTAAATCCGGCCTTGTTAGTGAATAAAAACACTAACCGTTAATTTTTATACAAACTGTAAAATGATAATCCCCACACCCATTTTTATTCCAAAGTCCGATCGACGTGGCACAAACTGGGGTCTTCAAAAGGCAAGTAGAGGTGCTGAATTGAGGAATGCATTCACTCTCATTTTCCTCTTTTTTTTCTTTCTCGCTAAGAATGAAGATGAGCCCATTCTGAATGCGAAAAGAATGAAAGTTTTTTCCCCTCATTCGGCATGTCTGACGGCAAGGTCTCGTTTCTTTTTGACGGTAAAAAAGAATCCCTCCCATTAAGCAAGACTAGAGCTAAACTTGAAATTTTACGGAAAGATCACTAAAATAGGAGTTTTTGGGTCGTTGTTTTCGAAAATTTCAACAGAAGATTCTTCTTTAAACCCTGAATTGATTTTCAGAGTTCTCTATTCTTGGAAAATTGAGTAACGAATCAAAATACAAGCAATTTTTCGCATCGCTGAATTCAAAAGCTTCCATGAGCTTTCTTATTAAACTGCGATTTGGGCCCCAAGATTCAAAATTGATTTTTAGGAAATCGAATAAAGTATTAGAATTTTCTTGGTTGCTGAATTCGAAAATTTCTTCAGATTCCTCTTGGATTCCCGATTTAGGCTTCAATAGCCAAAATTGGTCTCCAAATATCAAAATGGGGAAGGGGAGAGGAGAGGTCGCCTAATTTGCAAATTCTATCAACGTGATAAAATTTCGATATTGACTCGGGTAGGCCATAAACACCAAAATGAGAGTCGAAATTGAACGAACTTGATTTAATCTTTCAACATTTTCATAACCATCAAATTACCAAAATGCGGAAAAATTTCAAAATTACCCAAGTATGAGTTATTATAAGGGGAAAATTCAAGTCTTTAAAAATCAAAAACTATGAAATAGAACCGAAATTATGAATTACAATAGTCGCTGTTTCAATAGATTACGTGGGTTTTCAACGTCAATTAATTTTTGTCCATCTTTTTGGACATCAAATGTTGGCTCGTAAAGTGCAAGCTTTAATGAGTTTTTTCTTCAACATTACATGCAAAAATTGCCATTTAACCTAAGAATGATGAAGTCCAATCAGAAATCCAAGGGTCATTACTAAATTTGTAACAGCCTCCCCCCGCCTCAGACAAGAAAATGGAAATAAAACAACTTTCACTTCGATAGTTCAATCATTTTTTTATAAAATCATATATGCTGCTTTTGAAAATTCGGAATCTGACGATTTAACCCAAGAGATTAGGATATTTGTAATGATGAAAATGAATCAGCGATCTTAAGCATTTTCAAGAACAGTCTGTTAATTTGAATTTAAGATTGTAAGAACTCTCCACTTCCATGGTCTACTCGATTTGTAAAAACTAATTAGTGCTTGTCCATTTCGATTTGTCGGGTCTTTTAAGCTTGAATCAGATTCAGAATTTAGTGCATGTTCGAATTCAGCTACCCTTAAGGTCAGTAATTAACGTCGATAGTCTATCTACTTTGGGATTCCATTCAGAGTTCTGGAGTCCAGGGATGTACCGAAGAGTTTTTCTTGAGGGAAGGGGGGGGGGGTAAAATTGTGAAAGTCCCAACTGACTCAACTCAAAATTTACAAGTATCAATGCAAGAGAAGAAAAACCTTTTGACTTGTTGGGTTTTCCCAATCTCTCAACTCAATTCCCAAGTATCAAAGCAAAAAAAAAAACAAGAAAAAAACAAAAACAAAAAAACAATAATTTGGCAGTTGGCAAATTTTGTTCATTTGAATTTTTCATTTTCTAAGAACGTTTGCTCGTTTGTTTGTTTATTATTATTATTATTATTATATATTTTTTTTTTCAATTGAAAACTACTTTAATTAAATAATGGGGAAATTAAAAAAAATTTTGTCGGCGAATTTTTAGTTAAAAAAAAATATTTGTCGGCAAATTTTCATTTCCGTTCTCTACCCCTCCAAACTGAAAGTCATGTTTCGTCTCTGATTTGCCAACACCAAAATCCCGCCATAGGTCACTAACGTCACAAAAAAGAAAATCAAGGCGGAGAATTTTCATGGAGGAAAAAGCCGAATAGTACTGGCTTCCAGCTTTCAGCTAGCTCTTGTACCCCGGTATTCAGCTTTCAGCTTTCAAATCCCACGAAAAATACAGCTTTTTGGCTTTTGGCTTCCAGCTTCCAGCTAGCTTTCAAGCCCTGGCAAAAGCAAAACACAAATGGAGGCTGTTAAGCGTAAAGGAACCAACCAACGTTTGTAAACAAAATGAGTTATTAGTATCGTAGGAAAGAGTGTAAAAAGTAGAATTTTTCAAAATTGGGCCCCCGATTCAAAAATACATACGTTGAAAAAATCTTATCAGTAAACGCTATGTCATATAGTTTCTTTCTACATGGCTCTTCAACTTCGAATCAAGTCACGTGTTCTCAAGAAAATAAGAAAAATGATTTTGCTGGTTGGTTCCCTTATGCTTAACAGTGTCCGTAAGTTTTACTGTAGAAGATGATGAGGTTGAATTTGAATTTGAGGAAAGCGGTCGAGACGCTTTTTCATTTAGCTTTGGTTTTTTGCCAAATTGTAAATTTTCTCTTTTCTTCCTCCTCGACATCAATTTGGCGTTGCTATTCCATATGTTTAATAAAACTGTCGATCCGTTGCTCAAGTATTTGCAACCAACCGAATCACAAATCACGGATCATTACAGTTTCATAATCCGGATCACGGATCTTTTTATCGACATGTGATCCGAGTCGCGGATCACGAATCAAATTTGCGATCCGGATCGCGATTCGGATCATTCCAACCATGCGATGAAGATATAGATAATCACGCAAACCATCTCTCAAAAGATTTCCTCTTTCAAGAGGCTCCTCTATTCCATGTACTTCATCGTCATTTCCTTCATTACCTATTTCAAAATTGAATTCCAAGTCGTTAACATCACTCAAGTTATGGAGGACCCATACAGGCACGAACGAAATAGCACAATAACTTATTTCATTTAAGTTTGCAGTAATATAATTGCCGAAAACGCTGCTTCAATAAACCGAATGAATGTTCAATATCAATACGTTGCGAACTCAGGGTATAGTTGAAATGAGTATGTGCAGCTGTTAAATGACCATTGTCTCGATAAGGTGACAGCAGTTGTGTCGAACACGGATATGCCGAATCACCCAAAATGCGAAAGCCGGAGAAAAGTTGATAATTGTCATAACAAATAAATAATATTAAAAATCCTACTTTCCAGTTTCAAATGCAGCGGCGCAACAAATTTATTTGCCTGCAGGGAACTGACATAATTTTTCATACAAGGTAGAGTTATGAAAAACTCGTCTACCATGAACGCTGCCAGGAAATCTTATGAAACAGTCAATAAATTTTTTCTTCTTGTTACAAACAGCATGAACGATGAGAGTTATATCACCTGAAAAATACAATGACATTAATTGAAATGAAACCATGAAGTAAATTATTAGAAACACGTCAATAACGAACTCATGGGAAAACTATTCAACGCATAAGTAGTGAGAACATCAGATAAAATTGCCGAGTCGCAATTTGCGTTCAAGTTTAACTGACCTATACGATCTATGTAATCATCTTTATTCAATTCAGGTGAATCGATGACAATATGCATACCATCCACGCAACCTGTTACATAAAATTTAAAAGTCCAATTAACGTCTCTCAGCCTTTGATAAATTTATTCAAAATAATATGTTTAAAATATACCTATAATGCCGGGGATTTTGCTCACGTAAATCTGCTTCCTCTTGCATTTCATCCACAGTAGGCCATCGAATGACTTGATGGGCCAGGTTGCTGAAGAATGCCACTCCTCGTAAAATGGCAGAGCGAACGGTGCTTAAAGAAATATTAAACCGGTCACTAATATCCCTGAAGGAGCAAGTTTCGTGACCAGCAAACCATAGGCAGATGGCTAATCTTCTATCTGGTCGCAAAACTTTGTTAGGGTTATACTTCACCATCTTTTGATACGAATCTGTTTCTTCATACTCATTTGAAAGTTTGAAGAATAGATCTTGGTGAATGCGAAAATGGCGAATAAATTCTTCAGCGGAATATTTCTGCAGAACGGTGGTTTCAAAATACTGTTCCACTGAATTCCTCGGCATTTTCTCACATCCTCTAAATAGAAAGTGTTCGGGTTCTGCTTCATCTTCGATGAAAAATACCAAGAAATAAATACTCCACAGATATCTTGCTGTTATAAATTCACTCCAGGATCACACATCATACGATACGACCATTACGACCATCATACCAGTTACCGTTGATAAGAAATAATTTTTTTTTTTTTTTTGAATTTGTAAGTATAAAGTAACCAGATGATCGTAAATGAAGAAATTCATTCATTTTTCAGCTTATCCAGCAAGTCCAGAGTGACTGAAAACTGAATGTGTAGAAAATTAATTATTCTTAATTCTGAAGTTTCAGAAAAACGTGCGAACACAATTCAGTTTTTTCAGTGAAAGCGTGAGAACGCTATTCTGACAAAACTGACGTCAGATTTGTCAGAATCTTGAAAAACTGAAAGCGTGCAAATAGACCTAGTATTAGTAACGGATTTTGATTTTAAAAATTGGTTTTTACTCTGTTTTCATCAGTTAAGAGGTATGGCCAAGTGAGGGTCTCGAATTTAATGATTTCACCATCTTTAACTAGCAACCTGTCCGAAGATGGGTACAGTGCTAATTCATTTTTGGCCACCCTTTGTTGTGAACGAGTTAGAAAAGCTGAAAATTTCTCATAAAATTCGCAGATTCTTCGTTATGTCACCATGAAAGTGTTGCACAAAAAATAAGAAGAAACATACCAATAATTTTTCAAGCAATTTACGAATAAGAAATGACGCACCAGAAATGTGAGATTTGTTTTTAAGAATAATATGAGTATAAAATGCAACTTATTATATTGGAAGTACTACTTTTTCACAAAGAAATACGTCTAATATCTTCTGTTTGCATTCCTACACTATTTTCCAAGCTTATTTCAGCTTAAACGTGTCAAATTCTGTCCTGCAAATGAAATGTAATCCATGGGGCCAAAAATGGTTATGAAGTGAGCCATAGATGGTAAAACTGGCCAAAGATGGGTGTTTTAGGTTACAATTTTTCTATTTTCAGGTACTAGGCAAGTGAATCATTTATATGAGCAGATGAACAAAGTCTCTCAGTCTTTCAGAACATAAACAGTGATGATAAAACAAATTTCATGGAAGAAACTTGATTCTTGTATTTTTAAATGGCGTTCAAGTTGAAGAATCTCCTTAACCTGGCCTAAAGTGTACGATTTACCCTACTTCATTCTAGGTCTAATTGTTAGCCTGTAAGTCGCCAATTTCCGAAGATACTTCATAGTTCCGCTAGTCCCTTTCATATTTTAAATACTGAGTTTATCGAATGTATGTAAGTCCATTTATTTTTATTTATGCGAATATTTACAAAAAATCGAAAACATTGGAGATATTGTTCAGCAAATTTATTTATTTTATTTATCAGCCTTTATTTCGAGAAACTTACATTTTACAAAGGAGCCGCGACACTCCTGCGTCACGCGTCATTTTCTTAAATCTACCATTAAAATTATGCGCTCCCTCACGCGGCGTTCAGGCATCGCGGTGTCCCTGCCCATCATGCGCTCAACCTAGGGCATAGGCCTCCCCCACCCTATTCCAGCGTTTTCTGTCCCTGGCATCTCTGCTCCAGGCAATCCCGCCCCTCCATGATTTCATCTTCCCACCTTTTTCTCGGTCTCCCTACCTTCCTCTTTTTGCCCCTTGGAAGCCAAAATAGTACTTTATTTTCCCGTCTCCCTTCCTCCCTTCTTGCTACGTGGCCGGCATCGTCGAATTTGAGTTTTTTAATTTTCCATCTACAGTCCACAATTCCACTCTTCCTCCTGACTGCCATATTACTGACTTTATCTTTCCTCTTGATACCCGTCATCGACCTCTCCATAGCGATCTGGGTCCTCGCAAGTCCTAGAAGCTGTCCTTCCGTGAGCGCCCAAGTCTGGGCTCCGTAGGTTAATACCGGCATCACGCAACTCAAAATTTTTTTTCTTTAATGTTTGCGAAAAGTTTCCTTTGAATATATATGAGAGCTTCCAATAGCTGTTCCACGCCCTGGCTTTCCTTCTCTTTAAATCTGTATTCAGGTTGTCCGAGAAAGCTATCGTCTGGCCTAAGTATATTGCTTCTTCACTGCTCTTTATCTTCTCGCCGTTGAGAGTAATTTCCACTGTCTCCGAACAGTTTGAGAGTAACACTGTTTTTTTTTTGTATTTATACTTAGACCAGCTTCGCTTCCTGCTCTTCTCAGTTCCTCTGCCATCACTTGGAGATCCTCTCCACTCTGAGCAATGAGGGCCACATCGTCGGCGAATCTCAGGTTGTTCAGCTTTGTTCCTTCCACCTCTAATCCCCTGTCAGCCCAA
Source organism: Acanthococcus lagerstroemiae (assembly GCA_031841125.1). Classification (NCBI taxonomy): domain Eukaryota; kingdom Metazoa; phylum Arthropoda; class Insecta; order Hemiptera; family Eriococcidae; genus Acanthococcus; species Acanthococcus lagerstroemiae. Next base: position 19,541,082 of record CM063108.1, on the reverse strand, counting down.
TCTAGTCTTCTGAACATTTCCTCCAAGATACCATTAAATAAGTTGGGCGATAGGGGATCACCTTGTTTCACACCTCTCTTGATTTTGAATTTTTCACCCACCTTATCCGTTTTGCAAAGAGTATCTTAATACCTGGTCTGATAACGAACAACGTTTACTTGCAATTGTACCTCTAGCTTTAGCGATAGCCCTGAATGCCCAATCATTGATAGCAAGCCGCTCTTACTCTGCTCTCTTTCTCGGTTCATCTTCAAATTCATCAAAAAGGTCGAAAATCTTCGATTGTAGGTCTTGCAGTTGCGTATTTACTTCCGGAAGTAGGTACACTCAATTCAGATTCTGCTAGATTGAGAGTCTCTTTTGTTATGGGAGACTCTTTCAAATTTTCATAAATTCTGCTCAATATACTACTCATTTGGATTTTGATAGCACAGCAAGCACAACAAGACTTTTTATACTCCGCCATCGCAAACGAAAATTTAAACGAGCTTTAGTAAATCAATGATTCTTACAAACCAGTTCAACAACAAGAAGAATATACTTTTCCAACACTGGATTTATCGAGTTTCCCAGGTTTCAGCACCAAAATGTTCAGTGGAAATAGTATACCAGATTAAAATTAAAACATATTTTATTTTGTGCTTTTTAACAAAGCTCAACCATAATTAAAAACTAAAACAAAACTTGATACAACTAAGTAAATGAACTCATAAATGATAAGGAAAACTGCATTCTTGTCAGTGCTGCCAGGTGCGACGCATTAAAAGCTAAACAAAAATAATGATACTAGGCTTTCAAAATCTAACCTAATTTACAAGAACTATATGCGGCTGAACATCCACACGGGCTCCTGCAAAATATCATTTTCATCTGTTGGGAGGGGGGGCATCGGATCTTGTGTACTGTCCTTGTTCTTCTTCCATCCCCATTCTGTTGGACTTGAATCATTACCAAGTCATTTCTGCACGATCAAGTAGACTCGAAAACTATAAAGTCGTTAGTAGTTGGAGGTACACTTTCTTGGCTAAGCAGGTTGAAAACAAAATATGTATAATGTAGATACTTCAATTCTTCATCAAAATCATTCAAAGAGTAAAGTTCGGAGCAAAATTGGCATTCTGCATCATCATCGCTGCCGTTATCTTCTGAAGATGCATACGGGATTTCAAAATCAGAGTCGTTGTTGCTTGAAGAATCAGAATCTGAAGAGACTTGTTTTCTCTTTGTAGCATTCTTTTTGGAGCAGGGGTGATTTTCCGTTTTAAAGAGGTAGCTGCCGGGGTGTTTCAGGTTTTTTCTCCAACGTTTTAGTATTTTCAGTTTTGGATTTGGTTTTCTTCAAATTATCAGCACATGTAGTTTTTTTTTTTTTTTTTTTTTTAGTGTCCATTTTGGAGTGTGAGTGAACTTGGTAATATTCCCTTTGTACTCCACTCTATTTCCTTACAGTAAACAAGTGTATTTAGACTCAATTTCCGATTCCTCTTGTGATTTCTTTCAATTTAAATGATTCATCATAGTGAAATATTTCATCATTTTACAAACAATAACACTGACCTTTGTAGTAGAAGCTGATTGTTCTTCACCTAAATCTTGATTCTGTGTTTCATTCATAGCTCAGCAGATTGATTGAACACAGTAAATGAGATTGAAAAGATGTGGCATACCAAACTTTTATTAAGAAGATTGAAAAAATAATATTATAGGGAACGAAAAGATAAGGCATTTCACAAAATCGGCCGTTCTAGTGTAAACAAACTTGATGGAAATCAAACGACAACAAAGATAGAAATATGGCGTCAAATGACTTGTTTTTTTAGGCTTTTTGTGGGTGTGATAAGAAAGTGGCACTATTTTCCACAACATCTAGAAAACCTTTTGGAGGTATGAAAATTGAAAATCACTTGTAACTTTTTTTCTTTTGGCTTCACAGTCACGAATTTTTCTACAGCATGATGGAGCACTAAAAACTACATAGTACATTAATTGGCCGCCAGATTGTGTTATTAACAGACGAGAAAACAGCGCGGCCGATAATCAGTACCCCTACCTTACATACTGAGTACAAGAAACCCTGAGCAACTGGCTTGTTTGTGCGTCTCAACGTTTCCGTAGATGCTCGTCCATGGGAAGTTTCATCGCTCGTTCCGTTTTGATGAACGATATCAGTTCAGCCACTTGGAGATATTCTTCGATCATATATTTTTTTACGCTTTATAGTTCTTCGCACCCACCAATTTTTCGGATTCTTGATAAGCTCGGACATGAAAACTTGTCGAATCCTTCGAGTCCAAATCCATTTGATGCGCGTTCATGAGGAATGTTTTCCTCCATTTTTCAACCTTCGCGTTGACTCGGGCAGCGATTTCCGCTTCTAAGGCCGGCGTGTTTCCACTTTTGCGAGCAGTTTCATACATACCCACGGTGATAACTTCCTCGTCATTAACTATCCTCATGATATGAATCAAGAAAGTGAGAGGAGAAACAAAGAGTTCGAAAAGAAAAATAACCAACAACAGTACTAATGGTTGAAGTAGGAATCGCAAATACAATAACCAGTTAAGAGCAACCAACCATTAGGAATGTCTGGTCAAGTCCCAAACTGATCGTTCGATACGGCCGTAAGCGAATTAACGTGTAGTCTCAAGAAGTGCCGCACGGTGGCGCTCCTTCTAACAAAAATTGTTAAGAAACTTACATCTTTCCCTTTCTTTTCATAGTACTTTGGTCCATGCGCGAGTGGATATATGTAGATTTCTTTTGCTGGTAGGATAAACATTTTTGGCACTCTCCAGTACCGAAATAAGCAGCTGACCCCCACATTGAATTTTTTACAGATAAGTACTGATAATCAATAGAATATTACTATTTGTAATTTTTGTTTTCAAATAAAGTTTGTTTATTTATTTATTTTTTTAGAGTATATTATTTTTAAATACATGTTAAAATTTTTCTTCCTCCGAAGTGGTGCGCTGTTGGTTGTAACCTCCTCTGGCCTAATAGTGAATCCGGCCCTGGCCACCCATACATATGGAAGCAAGCTTTAGAAAGTAGGATAATATTGCTAGAATCGCCTGTATAATGCGAAAAGCCGACGCTATATTTGTCTTCGGTTCGTCAATTATTAATTTTCTGTTTCAATTTATTTTTCACGATATGACCTTGGCGAGCTTTTCGGTTTTCTTGGCATTGCGTCCGTCTAATCGTTTTTCTTATTCGCCTTCAGTCGGCGCCAATAAATCGGCCTCGTCAACATCAAGCAACGTTCAAAGGTCAATAAACTGCAGATAAATACGTGTTCGCGTTACATATCGCAGGTATTCCCGGTATTTATGACATGGAAAACACCCACTGCTAGTCGGCAAATTCCGCGCAATAAAATGTGTTGAACGAAGTAAAACACATTGTGGACACGCAATCGCCGAGTAAATTTCTCGAGTGTTTCGCCCGGCCAATCGGTGTAAAAATAAATAAAGCTGGGGGAAATCCGTTTGAAACTGCGAACACGGAAACTTTGTACAAGTACGTAAGTGTATTCCCAAAGCTGGTTAAATTCTGGCTCAGACTGCATATACGAAAGCACTGAGCTGCGGTCGTTGCTGTCCTGTGCACTCATCTAATTTAAAAATTGGGCCAACTGAATGACAAACAGTACAGTCAATTTTCCAGCATCTGTTAATCCCCGAATCGCTGTATGATTCGAACTCGATTTTCTCGCTTGTAGTTCTCTCTTGCCGCTCTAATTTGTCTCTTTTTGCGATGAGTATTTTTGTGTCCTCTGACAGTTTATCATCCGTCCTCATTTCTGTTCTTAGTTTCCCGAACTCATTGCTCGTCTCTTTCAGGCTTTCTGCAATTTTATCACCTCCTGAAGGGAGAGGTTGTCCCACTTTTTGTAACTGACAATGCAGTCTTCTCAGAGATTTTTTTGATTTTTTTCGCGATCATTTTCTTCTATTTATTTCCTAGAGTACTGACTGCTGACTGTGACTACTTGTGATGAGAATGAAGAGAACGCGAAGACGCGAGGATAAACTAGTTTAAACTTTAGAATTTCCTCAAATCTCGTAGCATATTTATAAATATAATGTATAGCTTGGAGGTTGCTCTAGCTTGGATCTAAAAATTAACAACCTATGAAAGATAATGCCTGTTATTTTAAAACAATTTTAATTGGATCACTGGCACAATTGAATAAACTTAAATTGTTCTAAATTTAACAATAGAAATTAAAAAGAACACATCACATTCACGTTGTACTATTCTCGACCTGGATGGAACATGCTGGTGAGAGATGCAATGGAATTAGCAGCAGCCACCATACAGTGCAACGTGTCCCACTGGACTTTCAGTGCTTCCTGTTGAACATCAAGTTCTTCTTTTTGTAATGCCAGATCTTGTTCTCGCATTTCGATCTCCTTCTTCCGGATTTCTAGTTCTATTATCCTCATTGCTAACAATGACTCATGAGAAGTCTCTCGCTTAGCTACAATAAGGAATAATGAGAATTAGTGGCTTGTTTGAGAGAAATTCTATCTTTGAGAAGCATTTTATACTGTAACTTATTTCCAATGAAAAAAGGTACGTGTAGCCATTGTTCTTCCTTTCTTCATTTTTCCTGACTTTGTTTTCAAAGGAGTATGTCTTTTAGAGGACTGCTGAAATAATATGAAATACAAAACTATTAGTAACATCATCTAATTTTCAATAGTACAACAGGAATTGACCTCTAAATGTTTTTAATACCGCGGGAAAACAAGTGATTATTTCTGCCTCATCTGCAACAATTTCTTTGTCGACTTTTGAAGTACTACTACAAATAGACCCCGTCATTTCTTCACAAACATTATACATGTACATTGCAGGCAAGTAAGATTTAGCTTATGACTTCCACTGCTTTACTTACAGGCATTTGGTGTGATGAAGAAGGCAGCCCAAATTTGGATATTGTTGCATCCTCTTCGACTACTACTCGACTTCCATCAATGACAACATTATTTCGTTATTTGGGGATAATGGCTCTGCGTTGTCTTCTCCTCCTGTAGTCTTTTGAGGACTCTTAGCTTGTTCACCCTCCTTCCTTTTGAGAGACGACTTCTGATCATTATAATACTGACAGATTTTTTATCCAATGTTAGGACAACGCGTTAGGCACATTTTATTCAAGACACATTTTCTATGTATGTGAAATTCGCTCATTTTTGACTACACTTAGTGCGTGTGCTTGCTAGTGTTCGTTAAGGAGCATAGCGCTCTGGACTATAGAAGGAAGAAGAAATTGTGAATTTTGGCACACTCTACATACAGAATTTACCAAGTTCACTCGCATTTTAACATGGACATTAAGCAAATTAATTTTTATTTTCCCTGTTTTTTAATTTAACAATTTCAACAAGTTTATTTTTGAACAAGGGGGTTATGCAGCTTACCTCCTTTACAGCTAGTTTCCAATTGGCGTCTCCGCCACATCAAAATACAGGAGGTGCCAAAATAGTTGACATGTTTTTAAACGCTTACCGTGTGGCAACACTGATGCGTAGGCTTTTTTTTCATGAAATTATTCAAGAGTGCCTCATATGGCAGACCGCAATGAAACTGGATCTACTTTTCTAACCTTGTCTCTGTTTACTCTCTGTTATCAGTTTTTTATTTTGTTGTTGATAATCACATACAGTATTGATCATTTGAAACATAAATGAGTTAATTCATAGCGTTACCAATTTAAACATTTTCAAAAATTGATTTAAAGACCCAATTGAAAAACAATAATAATAAACAATAAATGCATAAGTAGGTAACAGTTATAAGTAATTACAAGTAGAAAAACAGGAAAGTTATTTTTCATTGTTGAGTTGAAAACCAATCTATATACAAGTTTAACAATAAAATAACAATAACTATAAAAATAACTTTGAAATATTAGAAACTAACAGCTAATGACGAACTAGAAAGAATATACCACCTAATTTTCGTTTCAATTTGACAAGTAATTTTAAAAGTATTAAGATTTATAAGAACATTCACCGTCAAAAACATATTATTGAAGTTCTTAGGTTCTCGAGAATTTAAAGATACGCGGATAATGTCAGCATATGTATTAGAAATACAAGGTAACACTTGTGATTTCTTTAGTTTCTTTTTCCTAGAGGAATAAAATTCTGGCTCAGTAATTTTCTGTCACGGATTAATAGACTTATTATGTATGGGCAATTCATATTCACTAGAGGAATTATTCAAAAGATCAATCAATTTATCAAAGCAATGATTGATTGCAATATTCTCTTTGCCCTTAAAAGATCTCCCCTCAATTAATGCTCCTATTTCTCCATGTTTTTGACGGAATTGCAAGATGTAATCACAAGTTTCAACATTAGTACTACAATCATTATGTGGGAACAGATGGTCATTGTTGAACATTAATGCATTTACAGCATCTTCATGATTTGTATGAGTATAGCTGATAGTATTAAAAAAGAGATTAGCATTTATAAAATGGAAAACTGTGTGTGTATATATATATGGTGGAGCGTAAGGCGATGCACGCATGCCCAATTGGCTCCCCAGACACCGCCCCTCGCCATTCGCAACCCGGAAACTACCATCTCTAGCATATTGTCGGGTTGCTGGTGCGGACGTATTGAGGCTAGCCCGAGCCCCCATTTCGTCGACCGTGTCGGTGCGAAACTGTGTGTATATGCTTGCATACTTAAAATATTGTCGATACAAGTGCGTGTGAATGTGTGAATGCAAAGACCAGTGCAAACAGTACACTGAAGAGCGCGTATAGTGTTTCTGAACATACATTGTTCACTTTAGTTACTTCATAATGCTTATTTCTATGAGAAGTTGATTGTATACACCATATATTGCTTTCCTGAGGAATAGTTGCAGAAATACTTGATGATTCAAAGAACTTTGTTCATGACTGTCCATAATCACAGTAATTCTTTTAGAAGATTTACACATTTTTATTTTTATAACATGCTTATATTTTTCCCAATTAACTAATTTGTCCAATTGTTTACAGACAAGACCAGATAAATGGGTGTATTTTATCTTTTTATGTAATGATTCTAATACCATATTGGTATTTAACCAATATATGGCCGGTAACATAGAACCCATTCATTGGCTTTATACATATACTCATTCTGAAAATAGTTCCCAAAAGCTTCTGTTTTGGTATCTTCAAGAAGCTGCTGTACAAATGAATTCAAGGCAATATGAAACTTTTCTTCATCAACTTCATACAACAAAGCATAAAGCGCATTTTTTACCAATGTACGTTTTTCATTATTTTGAATTTTTGAACTATTTTCAGTCCAATTTTTAGAAGTGTGCTACCAGCAACAAAGGCAATGTTCGGCAGGCCCCTTAACAGAAACCCATCCATTATAAAACGCTTCTGCTGAATCAGACATAAATACTTTCATATGAGTTGAACCTACACGTTCTTTGATGACAGAAAAGAACTTCTCAAATAGCATAGAGTCCTCTCAATTTGATATACAAAAGGCCACAGGGACCCCATTTCCAAATTCGTTGATCGTGATCGCAGAATATAGATGAAAATCAGAAGCATTCAATCTGTGCGTGCCATCTATACATATAAAACTTTGACCAAATGACTGTAAGATTTTTTCCTGGGATGAAGTCATAATCATTCCTACAGTCACGTTGGAGGAATCCTGACTGACTATCAATCTTGTCCTGATCTTCAAAATATAAAATTGGATTCTTGTCTTTAGCACACTCATGAATTCCTTGAAGAGTTATTCTGCCACTGACTTTGTCACTCTGATGCTTTTGTACATTATTATTTATATTATACTGCTTACTGATGTTATAAAGGTCCTTCTTATCAACAAGATGAATATGTTCTAACTTGAAATTAGGATCTTCTGGATCTGCAGTTGCTTGTATATCATCTAAGACACATTCTAATAGAACACTTGTGGCCAATTTTTCTACAAATCTACAAAAAAAATTATGGTGATAAATACATTTTAGAAACTACATGAAAGTCTCAAATAAACAATAGTTGGACTACTAATTTTGTGAATAACAAACCAGCCAAGATTTTCTTCTCATTAAATTGTAGGGGAACGTAGCCCACATTGTAGAAATGGCCAAAATGTGTCTTTACAAAGTATACAAAGATTTTATCTTCAGCATAAACTACACGTATATTTGATGGACAAGCACTACCCATCTTTACACTTCCACAGTATTTGGTTTTCCTACTGCTACTAATATTTCTTGGTATATATGAGTAAGAGCAATGGCATTTCAAATATTCGACTCTGCTGGTTCCACTAATGCGAGTACCGCTCTCTTTGATGTAATATCCACCCAGAGTACTCGTTTTTTCCACTGTTCGAACTCTGAAAGAAGAAATTATTACTGAATAATACTCTAATCTTTGAAGGAACCTTTCATAACAATCCAGGCTATCATTAATGGACATAATACAAACGTACTTTTGAATCAAATGTCAGGTTTTCTTCTTGCATTTCCAACCCGTGACTACCTTTCAAATGCAAAATATAATGATCGTATGGCATGAATGATTCTTTGCAGTGAACATTCGCGCATGTAATTTTCTTCTTCACGTTTTGGTTTTATTTCGAGATTACCTACTGTATTCATGCTAACTCCAAATATGCTTTTCTATAGCATTCTTAGTCAAAAAAGTACTTTCACAGTGAACAAATTTACATATATTTGTTTGATTTAGGAGACGTAGGTAATTTGAACGCCGCATCGTGTTTCAGTCAAAAGTGCTTGGAAATGACTTCTTTGTTGCATACGATTTTCCGCAAATCAAACGCAACATTTCCCACTGAAATCTAAATTTTAATTTCAAAAAAACGTTTGTAAGCGAACAAGCAAAAAGAGGAACAACAAAGAAAAGTGATAACAGAATAAAACTGATAAAGAGAGTAAACAAAGGCAAGGTTAGAGAAAAGTGGATCCAGTTTCATTGCGGTCTGCCAACAGGCACTCCTAAATATTCGGCTATATGCCATTTAGTAAGCATGGCTCTGTGGTCTGGAGAACATTGCGGTTTCTGTGTAGAAACGTTTAGGCCGGTGTACACGATCAATTATATTGACGTCAATACAATTGCTTTCAATATACCAAAAATGGACGAAACGCACACACGTTCAATACTTCACATGTACACTAGCAATTATTTGTGTGAATAATTTTACTGAGCGACTGATAATAGTGATAAGAGTAATTATTGAGTGACGGTTTTTTTCTTTTCGCTGAGCTGAAAGTGAAATTCAGAGTTCTTGTTAGGAATGGACGATTTGGACATTGCAATTGTAGCGCTAGGATTGTACAGCATCGCAGCAATGAACAAGAAAAAGAGAAAAGGGAGCCGAAAAGGACGATTGTGGTCACAAGAGTGGTTACTGCGAAGGCCTCAATATACACATGAGAACCTGCTACGTGATCTCCGATTAACATCGCAGAAAGATTACAAGGACTTTTTGCGGATGGATCCTGAAACGTTTGATAAATTGTTGAATCTTGTATCTCCACTTATTAAGAAGCAGGATACTGTAATGCGACCAGCAATTACTCCGGCTGAGCGTTTATCAACAACACTGCAATTCCTTGCTTCCGGAAGATCATTTAAAAATATGAAATTTTCAGCAGCTATGTCAGAATTGAGTATTGGGAAAGTTGTTATTGAAACATGTGAAAGTATCATTACAGCACTGAAAGACTATATACGGGTAAGCATGACTTCCAAAGTGAAACAATTTTATTAGAAAAAAATACTTATTTACAAAATGAAAATGTCAGTTTCATTATTCATTATAGTTTGAACCTGAAACCATCACATCTTCATCTCCCATCTCCACAACAGTATTCAAGATGAGCGAATGTCTGTGAAGGGTGCCAAGTTGAGCTTCCAACAAAATTTCGCTGATAAATTTCTTTGCCAACACTTGTTGAGTTGGCGCCGCTCTCTTCAAATCATTCGCCCATGCCTGCCTGTGCTTGAATCAAATATTCGTCAGATTCCTGTCCAATTTGTCCAGCGTTTTTCTGTGCGCAGGCATTAAGTCTGTCTATAGCTAGTTCCAGCAACTTTTGCTGGGGATCTTCCTTCTTTTTCCGTTTGCTACTGCTCCTGGAAGATGATGATGGTGTGCTGGAACGAAGCGCTTCTTCCTCTTCATCCGAAAGAATGCTTTCTTCCATAATCTGTAATAATTCAATATTAAAATGGTAATCTGTTTATTTTATAGCTGCCTCAAAACGAAAGAGAATGGATGGAAGTGGCAAATGAATTTTATAGAAGATGGGATTTCCCTCATTGTTGCGGGGCTATGGATGGCAAACATTTCAATATACGGAAACCGGCAAACTCAGGCTCTCTATATTTTAACTATAAAAAGCAATTCAGTATTGTCCTTCTGGATTTAGTGAATGCTAAGTATGAATTCATAATGGTAGATGCTGGTATTAATGGTAGAATTTCAGACGGTGGTGTATTTCAACATACTGATTTTGGTCGAGCTCTAGTTTTTAATAAATTGAAGATCCCACCCCAGAGAAATCTGCCGAACAGTATTATTCGAGCACCATTCGCAGTAATCGCTGATGATGCATTCCCATTGGGCAAAAATCTCATGAAACCATATCCTTACACATCACTGAAAAAATCAAAACAGATTTTTAATGGACGTTTAAGTCGAGCACGAAATATTGTGGAAGATACCTTTGGAATTCTGACTTCTCGCTTTGAAATTTTTCAGCGTGCTATGAATGTAGAACCTAGGAAAGCTACAACACTAGTACTTGCTGCCTGTTATTTACACAATTTCCTATGCCACCATCAACAGTATTATGTGACATCTACCTGTGTAACATCCTACAACTCTGAAACAGGTGAACCTGTACCTGGGGAATGCCAACCACAAAACATACTTCCATTACAAAGAGGACACAGCAGACGATCTACAGATGCAGCTACAGATGCTCGCAAATGTTTTGAATCATGGGTGATGAAAGAGGGAAAACGAGAGGGGCAAGATCGATATTTACATTCGTAGATATCTCTTTAATTAATTAATTTATTTATAATTCAAGTGTATATAATTAGAGAAAATCATATACTCTTGCGAGAAATTGTTACTCTCTTTTATTTACCTCTGACTGGTTCGCTCCAGTGTTGTTATCATACACCTCCATTGAACTCCGATGATCATCAGCTGACCCCGTTGAAGATTTTGATGTGCGTATCCAAGTGGAACGCATTCGGAAAACCACATCCACTACTACATTGATGAGCTCTGTATATAAAACGGGGTTAGATGCAAGAGTGGTAGTAAAGATACGTCGTCGGCGTAGCGCCGCTGACATTCGCATTCCATGCGCGTGCGTTTTCTTTGAAAAGACAAAAGGTCGTAGTGGCATTTCCACTCTAATACGTGTACGCAGCGCAACTAGATTTTCATGTTTTTGTGGGAAAATCTTCAACGGGACTCTGCTGAAGAATGGTCCCGTAAGAATGCATCCAAAGCGGTATAGTAATAGCGTTTCGGAACATAAACATTGTCTGTTCCTGCTCCCAAACGTTCAGAATCCAACACCTTTCTTTCTGCACGATAATTTGTTTTTATCGCGTTTATTTGTGATTTAACGTCCGTAACCGTCGCCGCTGGCTCCTTTTCCCGGTACACTTGAAGAAGTTCATTGTATGCAACTTCTTTGGAGACACGATTATGATATTGAGTATCCGTGATCTTCCATAAACACTCGTGATTACGATACAGTTCGAGCATCCTCATGATCACACTTTGGTCCTCTTCTCGTTTTTTTCTTCGTTGTTCTTTCACTTGTACTGACATTATTGATTAAAAAAAAAATAACGAATCTACACCGACGGATTAATTAACCTTTTATTCACATTTTCACAAGAAACAGCATTTTTCAGAACACATTGTTGCGTCGTCCTAAATATATAAAACAGTGATGCCACCTAGAGCATCCGAAAATACAAATTTAATTTGGCTTTCTACAGATGTATAGCCGATTTCTTAACACGCCCTCTCAAATTAAATTTCCAAGAATTATAAAAATAATAATATTAAAAAAATCCAAACATACGATTACAAAATAAAATTAAACTTTAACATAATAAAGGACGTTAATGTAAATTCAAATCTTTTCTAAATTCTAAAAACTTACCTAATCTTACCAAGTGCTTTTGTAAATATATCGGCAACATTTTCAGCAGTATCTATCTTACGTACATCAATAACATTCTTCTTAATTAGGTCTGTAACAAAGTGTATGGCAACACGAATGTGCCGTGACTTCTTTGTAAAATTTCCATACTTAGCAATAGCGATTGTACCATTATTATCTTCATGTATAGGTATATTATTAAGGGACTTCGTAAATCCCACATCGATCAAAATTTGTTTAACATACAGTGTTTCATCAACACAATCAGATAAAGCATAATATTCCGCAAAAGTAGACGATTTTGATACAACCTTTTGTTTAGTGGATTTCCAGACAACTGGGTTTCCATAAACATAAACAACATAACCTGTTGTGGACTTAGAATCAGATAGATCAGCAGCCCAATCAGAATCAACAAATGCTTTAACCTTTTCAGATACAACATCTCCTTTAAATACTAACGAAATAGTCCTTGAGTGATACAAATAGATCAAGATTCTCAATGCATATCTAAAGATTTCTGATGTAGGGCACGACAAAAAACGACTTAAATAATTAACTGAGTACGAGATATCTGGTCGAGTATTTGATGCAATATATAACAATCCACCAATCAATGAACAAAACTCTGAACTTTCACACTTTTCTCCACTCTCAAGTCTTAAATTCATTTCCATTGGAGTAAACTTCACATTAGCATCTGTCACACAAAAATCATTCGCTAACTTCTCAATATTACGACTCTGAGACAAACTCATAATACCATTTTCATACACTACATCAATTCCCAAATACGTCTTGACACATCCTAGATCTGTCATTCAAAACTTTTTCATAAGCGACAACTTAACCGAGTCCATAGTTTCAAGATTAGGCGCACAAATTAGCAAATCGTCAACAAATAGGATACACATTGTACCATCTTTTCGAGAATACAAACAACCATCTGACTTTCCACGTTTAAAACCTAGCGACACAATAAAATCATTGAAGCAGTCATACCAATTTCTTGGCGACTCCTTAAGACCATATAAAGACTTATGCAACAAAAAGACTTTACCTTCATCAACTATGACACCTTCGGGTAGTTCCACAAAAACTTCTGACTTAATATCCGAATTCAAAAACGCTGACTTCACATCCATGTGATGAACCAAATACTTATTAGCAACAGCAATCGACAAGAGTGTCCTAAGTGTGCTCATACGAGCCACCGGTGCGTAAATGTCATCCAAACTATTTTCCTGCTGAAACCACGAACAAGTCTAGCTTTGAATAACCCATTTGCTTTCATCTTGAAGACCCACTTAACAGTCAACACCTGTTTATCCAACGGTCTATCAACCAACGACCACGTGTTCGACTCTGACAGCGACTTAACTTCGTTTCTCATAGCAGACAACCACTGCTTCTTATTCGGACTACTTAAGACTTCATCATATGACATCGGATCGACAGAACAAAATCCAGCAAATAGAACATATTCATCATATCTTACCGGCATCTTCTTAGTTCGCTTTGATTTCCTTTGCTCACCACTCGAGCTTCTTTGAGGTACACTACTCGAACTTCCTTGACCATCTTTCTCTTCAGAAATTTCTCCATTCTCTTCATCATCCGGGTCACACAAACTTCCAGATTCTACCACATCCCTTTCGTCCTCTGAATCACTCTCAGAAATAGAAATGAAATCCGACTCTTTATCAATAAAACGAATATGACGAGCAACAATAACTTTACCGTCAACTAGAATGCTATAACCTTGATCTGTGTAGCCAACTAGAATTCCACGAGTTCCTTTATCATCTTGAGTCTTCCTTTTCTCTTCTGGAATACGACAATACACAATACTACCATATGAACGCAAATTTGAAATTGAAGGCTTTTCACCAGTAAAAATTTCCAACGGAGTAAGCCTTTCGAAAGTACTACTGTTCAACAAACGATTACCAAGATAACAACGTAATTCAAGCGTCTTATTTTTAGTAAAATTAGCAAGAAAATTAAAATACGTCTTGAAGCAGTTAAATACTTCAGATTTCTGTTTGAGCCACTCTGGAATAATCGTCGATAAAAGAAACAAAATATTTGTCACCTTTGTAACTGTCAACATCCATATATTTTACGTCTGAGTGAATAATCTGCCCAATATATTTAGCTCTTTTTCTATGATTTTCAAACTTGGAATTTGTTAGTTTACAAGATAAGCAGTACTCACATGATAAATATTCCGATTCAATGTTGGGCAAATCTGAAACGATATTAAATTTGGACATATTCTGTAAGTCTCTAAAGTTAACATGTCCTAGAATTCTGTGCCACTTTTCTTTGTTGGTTTTTACTTTATTACAAAAATTAACGGAAATGTCACCAACAAAGTTTTCAATTACTTTACATTCAACTTCATAAAGACCATGTTTCTGTGACGCTGTAATAACTAATTTTTCGTTTTTATCATAAATCTCAACATAATCATCTTTAAAAAGTGCTACGTTACCTAATTTTGTAAATGTTGAGACACTTAACAAATTTTTGCACATTTTTTCACAGAAATAAACGTTCCGAATCATTGCTTTAGATCCATCAAAATTACAAACGATATTTCCAACTTTTGTGGCCTTTTCGAACTTATTATTTCCAACTTTCACAGAAATTGGATTCTTAAGAACAACAGATTGACAGAAAACTTTATCATCGGTAACAATATGGTCAGTACAACCAGAATCGATAGTCCATACAATATTAAACGAATCAACATCAGCTTGAGTGTTGTTAACACCAACTTCTACATTTAGACTACTCATGTCGCGATTTTCACCATCACGTTTCGATTGATGAACCTGATTGTTTGAGTTCCAACGGCCACGGTAATTTTGGCCTCTAAAGCTTTGCCCACGATGGCTTTGACCTCTGAAGTTCTGACCACGAGAACTTTGACCATGAAAGTGTGAGAAATTATTACTAGAACCTCTACCATATGAAGAATTTTTACCTCTATTCTCATAATGACCACGATACGAATTATTACTAACATTTGACATACAATTTCTACTAATATGACCCGGTTTGTTACATTTATAACATACAAAATCTTTACCATCTCTACCAACACTGGCTTTGAACGAACTTGCTTCTTGATTTCCATCGGTCTTTGAATCTTTCGTTTCAGTACTTTTCTTAGAGGCTGCCTCACGTGTAAGGAGTTTCTCACGGACGTAATTAACGTTATGATCCTTCTCAGGAACTAAATCGATAGTGTCTATTAGGTAATTCAACGAATCAGGCAATGTTAACAATAAATAGTGTAACTTCTTTTGAGGGTCAACCGTGACACCTGCACCACTCAATTCTGTGATAATACTCTCGAATTTGTTGAAGAATTCTGTGACATTTTCACCTTCTTTGAACTTTAATCCATCGAGCCTGCGCTCTATCAGAATAATACGGCTTTCTGATTTGGTTTTATATGTACAACGAATCTAACTTTTTTACCATTTCATAGGAAGTCTTGCAGTCCATTATCTCGTCAGGGTTCACTGCTAAGCTCAAAAAAAATTTTGCCTTGACGTCCATCCGCTTCCATTCTTCTTCCTTGATACCGTCTGGTCTCGTTTCATTCGCCACAGCATCTTGGCAGGACTTGTACTCGAGAAGCAGCATAAACTGATACCTCCGTGTGTCGTACTTGATGCTGGAGTTAAACTTCGGTATCGGTACATTATCATTAGACATTTTTAACTTTTATTCACACATTACGAAAATCTTTGCGCATAACTGGGCCCGTAACCTGATAAAAAAAATAACGAATCTACACCGACGGATTAATTAACCTTTTATTCACATTTTCACAAGAAACAGCATTTTTCAGAACACATTGTTGCGTCGTCCTAAATATAAAACAGTGATGCCACCTAGAGCATCCGAAAATACAAATTTAATTTGGCTTTCTACAGATGTATAGCCGATTTCTTAACAATTATGATAGAACAAATTGACAAATAATGAAACAAAAGATAACGTTTAATAATAAAACAAAAGATAACAGATTTCCCTCGTAAAAATATTATGAATGTTCCTTCAGAGATACAATGATTGATGCTATTTTCAATCAAAATTCAACCACGTTTGAATTTCGATTGACGGCTTCAATAAATTGATAAGCCCATCAATAATTGTTACCTTATCAATTTATTGATGCGTTACGCACACATGATCAATAATAATGTCACTTTGTGTTCATTTTTGTCAATATAATTGATCGTGTACACCGGCCTTTTATTCTAAAAAACAGTATTGTGGCGACTCATCGCGTGTTTCAAAAACAGTTTAAACTGGAAAGACACGATCTCGTTCCCTCTCCAAAGGCAATTCATCCACGCTTATTCTCCCCTCTCTGAACGTTAGTGGTGATGCCCTTGAGTCGAACATTCTCTCTCTGTCCACTGCTTGATTGCCTTAGGCCTTAGGAGAGGGAACGAGATCTTCTCTTTCCAGTTTAAACTGTTTGTGAAACACGCGCTGAGTCGCCACAACACTGTTTTTTAGAATAAATGTTTCTACACAGAAACCGCGATGTTCTCCAGACCACAGAGCCATGCTTACTAAATGGCATGTACATATAGTCGAATATTTTCATGGAAAAAATTGCGTACGCATCAGTGTTGTCACATGGTAAGCGTTTAAGGACAGGTCAGCTATTTTGGCACACTCTGTAGCTGTCCATTCTGATAACGAATTATCGCGTGATCTGGGTCTTCTGATGAATGCTGTTGCTCCATTCTCGCTCCCCAATTGGAGTTTTTTGTTTGCCGTTGTTATTGCTTGACTCTTGTTCGGACTCCTCTCATTAATATTCTGCGTTGATCCTCCTTGCGTCCTTCTTGGATCCGTAGGTCCGTCTGCACTCGGCTACCTTGGTCCTTGAAATTAATTGACGTCCTCCCAATGATTGATCTTCTTCGCCGGAGTTCCCTCATCTTTCCTCACATATAGATATCCGTGTCGGGTCCACACGAATCTGATTCTGTTTTCTCCTTTCAGTTGTTTCGCTTCCTTCAGCAACCCCTTCATTGGTACCAGCAGCTGCTCGCCGTGTAAATTGGTATTCCCTGAATTGTTAGTCGGCTTTTCTTGGCGCTTTTAATTGTTAAAGTTTTTGTTTATCCTTTTGAAACTGCGAACACGGAAACTATACAAGTACATAAGTGTCTGGCTCAAGCTGCATTTGCGAAGGCGCTGAGCTGCGGTCGCTGTTGTCCTATGCACTCATCTAACTTGAAAATTGGGCCAGGTGAACGACAAACGGTACAGTCAATTTTCCAGCGTCTGCTAATCCCCGAATCGCTGTATAATTCGAGAAACTTTGCACATTTCAGCGTTGAGTGATTGTCATATCCGGGTGCGAAAGCCGACACTTTGCACCCTTCCGCATTGTCCGGAACATCGATAAAAGTTGTTGAACCTCACCCCATCGACGAGATGTTATATTTGCGCGCTTTCGCCGCCCGAAATGTCGAAATATTGTTTTTCATCTAGCCGAAGAATCGGCGAGGGAGGAAGGGTGCACGAGAGGCGCACGAGTCGGGCGCCTCGCGTCCTTCTCAAGGCGCAGGAGCGAGAATCTCACCGTCGACTCGTATACGCGCGAGTTCTTGAAGTTTTTTTTGTGCGATACTCTTAATTTCGCAATTTCGCCTGTCGCGTTATGTTACCTTTTCGCGTTTTATTGCTCCGAGTCGTGAATCGTACGATGTAACCGAGTTCGGGCGTCCATTTCCAAAACCGTCGAACAGTGATCGTCGATCGAACCGTGTGCCCGCGCGTTACCACCATTTATTGCTGGTTATCGT
Source organism: Acanthococcus lagerstroemiae (assembly GCA_031841125.1). Classification (NCBI taxonomy): domain Eukaryota; kingdom Metazoa; phylum Arthropoda; class Insecta; order Hemiptera; family Eriococcidae; genus Acanthococcus; species Acanthococcus lagerstroemiae. Next base: position 19,523,020 of record CM063108.1, on the reverse strand, counting down.
CATCATCCCCTGGGGTTAGACCGTATGTCTTACCTGGGGGACAAAAACGGGGTAAGATACGCCATAATCTGTATGCATTGAATGTTACGAGCGACACATATTCGTCGTGTAACAGATGTTCGCTCCGCATACTCATCGATCGAATTTATTTGTAGGTGGTTGCCCCTCAATGCCGTCCGTATCCGTTCACGACTACGAAAAATGCAGAAGCGACAGAATGAAACAAAAATTGGGACAGCAGCATCGAAGTAAGTACGCTAAGCTGAATAGATCAGACTGGTCACGTGGATCCTATCGTCTAACCATATGATGAAATTCGTGCCCATTGTACGTGTGACGACCCCGAGATAGGGAGGTCAGTACATCTAGTCGAGCTTTTGTCCATCTGGGAAGTGAATGTGGTCAGTTTTTTACCAATTGAACGCGCACGATGCAGCGGCGCTGACAGCCCCCACTTGTGAATCTAGAAGGGACAGTAGGATACTTTAACACCCCCCCCCCAATTGTAATGAAAGAAATTGTGCGAATGAGTTACACGAAACAGAATATGATCGGAGTGGATGCCCATTTTTCTTTAAACCGAAGAATGAGAAATGGCTTCTTTCATTCTGGAAGAACTTCGGTTACTGCCATAATTGAAGTGGATGGTAGGCGAAGAAGTACTGGCAACAGACTGCATGGGTGTAAATTAGTAAATTGAGCATAAATTTCAGCATACAATGTATTGCCTACGTTAATTGTACATGTCTACAGGTTGTATGAAAATTACGCATGTAGTATGTATCAGGGTATCAACCAGTCATGAAAATTATGAAGAATTCATGAATTCAATTAATTGTATATTTATTTATTTATAAGCTCCACGCAGCCATGTGGCCATTTACGGGGACGGAGGGATGCAAAAGTAGGGGGAAACTATTATTTTTATTTATTTTATTTTACAGCCGTTTAGTCAAAGTTGATATCAAGGGGAAAATGTACCCCCTCCCTGACACCGCGACAAACCCCATGTTTGGGCATAATCTTCTCCGCAAACTCTCCATTTTTGACGGCTGACGGCCACTCTGCTCCTGTCCCTATTACCTTCTCGAATTCGCCTCTCCATCTCGTCACCGGTCTGCCACACGATCTTTTTCTCTCGTACGTTCTTTCCCATCTCCCTTCCTTCTGTCTTAAAATATGCCCTACGTACTTCCATTTCAGTTTCTTCACAAAATATCCTATATCTGTCATATTGTATTTTTTCCGTAAAATTTGGTTTCCTGCGAACGAATGTGTAGCAGACGTGTATTCGTGTGTTGAATTTATCTTATCGCGCCTACTCGGTTATCTCATATTATTGTTCGCTGGTGAGCCGTTAACTTTCTTGCGGAAAGAGAATATCAATTTTGCGCGTGTTTTTCTTTGCCAAGCAGAATGGTGCCAGATTACGATGGGTAAAAATTGTCGTGGATGCGGTAAATTTTTAACTTCTTCAAAAACTTGTCCTACTATTGGCTGTCGGAGACCACCGAGTCCAAGTACTCAATCAAATCTGGGCAATATTTCTACCTCTCCAGTTTGAAATAAAAATCGAGAATATTGTCAGGAAAGTTGTAGTGGCTGAACTCGCTAGCATCAAGGCCTCATTAGATGAACTGCAATCATTAAAATATGAATTGAGTCTGGTTAAGGCAACGGTTGAAGAACTAACGCAGACAGTTACCACCTTAAGTGAAGGAAATTTGGCTTTGCGAGCAGAAAATGCTGATCTCAAAAACAAAGTTAGACAAAGCTGGGAAGCGGAGAAAAAGTTAGAAGATAATCTTGAAAACCTGGAACTTTGTACGAGGCGTAACAATGTATTGATTATTGGTGTTCCTAAGGGTGACGAAGAGAATCTGAATGATATCGTAATCGATTGTGGTACGAAAGCTGGAGTCCATTTAGGCGTCCATGATATCGATGTTGTCCACAGGCTGCCTAGCTCGCAGGCTGAGAATAAACCTCCCCAATCACTGTTCGCTTTGTTAGAAGATCAATTAAATATGATCTCATCAAAGCACTGAGACGTAAGCGATTAAATTCTTAATGCCTTGGTTTCTCAAAAGATAATCCCATATACGCTAATGAGCAGCTGACAAGGAAAACGTCGCAACTATATAGGGAAGCGCGGAAGCTGAAATCACATGGTTTTCAGTATACTTAAGGCGTTTGTATATAAGTTTTGTCTTGTCCTTATATCTTTATATTTCCCCTTTTGCAGGCATCAGGTGGGGGTTTCCAGTGGCGATGGTGGTGGGCGCGCTGGTTTCCTGGTGGCAGTGAGCTAGATTCTTTGCTGTGTTTAATTGTTTAACATTTTTTAGTGGAGACTTTCGTGAAAATAAAAATAAAAAAGAGAAAAATATGGATAAAAATAAGATGAAACTGTCTTGCCACTATCAAAATGTAAGTGGGCTGAGGACTAAGGTCGAACAATTCTACATTAATAATAAAGCAAACTCGTATGACATAATTGCATTAACCGAGACATGGCTACATGGGGGCATAAAAAGTGGAGAGCTTTTTGATAGCGAATACAATATAGTTCGCAAAGACAGGGTCCAGACTATCGGGGATAGTAAACGTGGGGGTGGGGTCATGTTAGCTGTCAAAAAGCATCTTTGGGTTGAAAGAGTTACTGCATTGGAAGTTGAAGACATTTCCTGCGAACAAATTTGGATAAGAATACGTACTCCAAACCACATTTGGCTGTGCATAGGTTTATTTTATTTCCCCCCGGGATCGGGTGGGTGGGAGTATTCACTAATTTTCGAAAAAATTACCTCATACTGATTAGTAAACGATGACTTACTTTTACTTGGGGATTTCAACCTTTCATTATTCGACAGTAATTTTAGTAAGTCTGATAAACATCATGGAGTATACAAAGACATGTACTCAGTTTTAAATATCAACCACCTTAAGTCACATCCACTCAGAAGTTGAATTTCAGTTTTAGGGGCTGAAATCAGGATCTGATCAAAAATCCTTTGCAATCTCTGAAATCAACTACCAAAAAACCTTTATTTTGATCTTTTGTTCGACTTTTGAAACCAAGCCACTTTCGCCAATTTGAATAATAAAAGTTTCGAATGAAGGCCTAAATCGAGGATGGATCAAACATCTCCATCACATAGGATGATCGAATTCACCGAAACAGAAAACAAACAATCTCAGTAACTTCTACATCTTTTGTACAGAAAGAGTAAATTTGGTGGGCCTGCAGCCCTTGTTTGGGACAGAACGTATTTTCCTTCAAGAAAGAATTTTAGCATTGCAAGAACCTGCTTGGTTCTCTCCTCATGTCAGCTGTGTGCATTAACTAAAAAAAAGTTTATCTTTGCAGGGTAAGTTTATCCCCGGTTCTAAAATTTCGATTGTTTCACTCGGCTTTCAACGCTCACCATCTCCCCCACCCTAATTAGGATTGTAATTGCTACAAAAAAGAAACGAAATAAAGGAAAAAAATCGTAGTCGTCAGACTGAATTGTAAATCGCCCTCTCCTCGTAAGTTCTTCTATTCGCCTCTATAGCCATTTCTCTTCGGCAGAGATGATCCAAGGAACGAACGGAACGAAAACGTAAATCGATCATTTTCATTGAAGTGAACGAGAATCAGACCAATCATCATTTCCTAGCTCCTGAACCTAAACGAGAACTTTTGATTTTCAACCATCCTGTTGAGTTGTTTAGTGCTTTCATGGTTCGCAAATCTTTCCATGGCAAGGAACCGTTCGCGAATCGCTAATTTTCACTAAATGGAACAAGAACGAGAACCAACCATAACTTCTGAAGTACCAGATAGAAAAGAACAGGAACATAGAAGCACCCCCTCTACATTTCTCTTGAAATCCTCGTTTGAAACGGCTTAGAAGTTCTGTAAAATTCCTGGTGCCTGGTTTCCAGTCAGTCATTCGTGAATCAGGCTGTATTTTCTAGGGGGTATTGAAGATTCTGGTATGTGGGGGGGGGGAGGTATAAAAGGTTTCGTCTCTAAAACTGAATTAACAAGAAAAATATCCCGTACATTTCATCTACAATCTCTGAAGGCACCTTTTTATCAACATGCTTGATAGTTTGTGAGTACTTTCTCCATTTCTTGGAAGAGTACAAATAATATTTTGTACCCCACGATTTTTAAACTTTTTTTTCTCTTGGAAGGTGAAAGTACAATGCACCCCTGTACTCCCATTCCGACGACCTGGAATCAAGTACAGCATTCGAGCCGTTGTATTGTAATACGTGCATCCATTCAAGGTTCGGTTTCTGTTTTTCCTTTTTGGCCGCGTCAGTCTTCGTTAATTATCGCAACGAGCCAAATTTCAGCAGCAGACGTCTAAAAGCAATATTATCGGACTGGAGGGGTGGGGAGACCATCTAGTATCGATAAAAGTAATGAGAAATGCCACAGTAAGAGGCAACAGAACGAGCTTTGAAATCGATTAAGCAGCTAACTGTTATTAATGACTCTTTCAGCGAGTAGAAACGTGCTTCGGAAATGAAAAACGTTTTCACGCAAAATAATGGAGCTTAATTTTTAGCTAATTAAAAAGAATCAGCTATTGCTCTTAGTCGGATGAATTAAAAAAGAGAGAACTAATTTCCTTCGACATTTCGTGAAGTAAGAATGCGAGTGGAACCATCTGAATAATTGCGTAATTGTGAGGGCATGCAGGAAGTATCAGGGTGATTGACTCTTTTTCCAGCACGTCATCCTGATAACGTGTGTAGAGTGCCCGGTTTTCCTCGTTTACAAAAATTGGCTGGGTTACTTCCCGATCTTATTCATTATCATGAGGTAGTATTGTCACGAAATTTTCAGCCATTTTGAATTATATTAACCGTGCCGCAAATTGCTCGAAGTTTTTCACGTAGGATTTATCTAAAAATTTTGATTTATCAGAAAATAGTTGAATAAGGAGTGCCGGATTCAGGGGTTTTGGGCCCCGGGACCCAAGCTTGGTAGAGCCCATCCCACTTTTTAGGATTAGTGATATTCCAGGGGGGGATGTGTTTTCAAAGTCGTTCATGTATAGGTAACCGATTGGCGATCGACAAATTTTTTTTTTAAATTCTTCTTCATTTGGTGGGGGCTCATTGTTGGCGAAGGCCCAGGTGCTCGGGTCCCATGGGTGCCCCTTAAACCCGGCCCTGTCAATAAGACAATATCGTAACGAGTTATCAGTGGCAGAAGTTATTACTATTCAGCTTTACGCTGTTGACTGTTGAGAGTACAGGCGGATTTACGGGGAATTGAGTATGCAATTTCATGTACATTTCCATATAATGATGGTGAAACAGTACAGAATGTAAAAGGAAAATTCTTTTCTTTCATTGGAAATGCGAAGTCGGATTGATGGGGTAAACGAGAAACTTCAAATGAAAGGGTCCTGTTTCTCCCCAGATCCAGGGGGGCTCAAATGTACGACCCGACTTTGGAATCTTAGATGACAGAGTACCGAATATGATGTCGGAAAAGAGCTTTCTTTAATCGCTGATTCTTATTATTACATCTGATTTTGATCCGGCCCGCATTTGAGCCCCAGAATACAAATTGTGGACCAAAAATGGGCAACAATAAATTGGCATGAAAATTAAACGAAGGAAGTTGGTTTTTTTCGCTCGCTGATCCGAGTATCGCATCAGATTCTTGATCTTGCCTCCAGTTGGGCTCAAAAATTAAATTTTCTGTAGAGGCTTGGCTCATTCCGAAAATCGCGTCTGATATTTGCTCCGATTTCGATTTAGACTACAAATTCAACGATTTCTCCTTCAAACGTGCAAAATGGACGCGGATTGAAAAACTGAACGTCGTAAATCTGGGCCCCTACTATGCGAATTTCATCTTGAAGGTGGAAGAGGAATCAGTTTGACTTGAAAATTCAAGCAAAGTATCCTTATACAGGGTCTCTTTTTTGCAATGACCCCATTTCCACCTGGTGAGCAGGCAACCTACCCCGACAATTTGTAGATGTTTGCATATTCTTACTTTTGAAGGGGCAGAGTTATGGTCAAATTTTGAAAAGTTTTCTATGTTCGAAATTTTTCTTTCTTCTCACGACTAGAGATTGACAGAAAATTGGTACCAGTCGGTAACCGTAGAGGGTAGTTGTGGTAACCACAGAAAAAACTGGTCGGAATCGGTTCAACAGGGTGTTCATAAAATCAGTTTCGGTACAGATTATATCAGAAAATGTTCACATTTTTTCAATTTCCCGTGACACTTGCCCTCTCAAGCTACTGTTTTTAGGGTGTTTGCCCGCGCGCAGCGCTGCAAGCACCCTATAGCAATCGAATTTTCATCATTTTGTGCGTGCATCTAAGAAGGTCCCACTTTGTCGATTTTATTTACGGAGATACAGCGATTTTTCGGGTGTTAGTTCAAAAATATAAATTTTGGAATTTTTAGCGTTCTGGTAGAGTGAACTCTGCTCTTTCGAATGACGCAAACCGCATATGATCAAATGAGACCGCGCGGAACCTCCGAAGTTCAAAATTCGTTGATATTTTTTACATTTTTCACTGGAAAATTGTAACAAAACTTTAAATGCGTTTTTCTCAAAACTATGTTTTTTGAAATTTTGACTGTGGAAGCGAATGTCTCGGCCAATTTTGAACTTAGGAGGTTCCGCGGGGTCTCATTCGATCATGTCAAGTATAACGTACCATGCATAACTCCATACCGACAAAGTGGGACCTTTTTAGATGCGCGTACACATTTTTTCTTTGAATACGAGTGAATTGTTTACAGATCATAGTTCAGTTTTAGTTCAGTTTCATGTTAGAATAGGACCGCTTTACACGTTCTCCGTGAACTGCTGCCATCTATCGGTAAATCGGTCTACTATTATGAAAATTTCTTCTCGGTTACGATTGCAACTTGGAAAGATGAAAACAAAAGATTCTCATTCTGGCATATATTAGTTTTATCGCATAGACGTTGGTACCGATATCTGCATATTAGCTTCAAAGCTTCAACATTGCAGATTTGGTTTTGTTTTATCAATACCAGTGTAGGAAGTTAGCGCAACAACACCAGGGATGCAGAGAAGCCGGTAGCTGGAAGTCAGAAGCCGGAAGTTTTTGCAGTTTTAAAGTTTGGTCCAGTGATGAAACATGAATTGCAACCCGCAATACACATCGATAATGGTTATTTTAAAGTTGAATGGGAAGGACGAGTTTAAGAACACGTTATCAGCGCCGTGGAATTTTTTTTTTTAATTTCTTTATTATTATATTGCACTGCCAAATATTTCTCAACTGGACTACACGTTAGCATAATGTTGAGAAGCCAGAAGTTGGAAGCTAAATGAGTTAAAGCCTGAATGAGTCAAAAGCTGGAAGCCGGAAGCGGAAGTTGAAAGCTTTTCAGCTTCCAATCGGCTGCTTACAATTTTATGAAAAGTGTTTTTTTATGTTTTTTTTATCTAAAAAGTAGAAAATAAAAAGAGAGAAAAATAGGTTAATGAAAGTGAAATGGTGAGAATAAATAAAAGAAGCTGGAAGCCGAAAAAGAAATTGGAAGTTGAAAGTTCATAACTGAGGCTGAAAGCTAGATGAGAATTGGAGGCTAGAAGCCGAAAGTGGAAGCTGTATCGTTCAGCTTCTACATCCCATCCCTGATAGCCTAAACCCTGAACAACACCTTTTATAAATGAAGCTAGCGAAAAGCTCATTTTATTGACTTCAACTTATCAGCTAGTTAATTAATGTAGTAGCAAACACCCTTGTACTACTAGCTTGTTTCATTCGCAATAGATTGTACATTAAATTTCCCATAAAAAAGGTCATTAGCAGTTTTCTTGTATCTAGATGAGAACTGCTCAAAATGGAGTTCAAAATATTCCTGTCAAGTTTTTAACGCCGATGCACTGACCATATGAACATAATAATCATATCCTTCAGCTACCTTACCACTTCACAGAGTCATATCGTTTACGGGGCTTATTCATTTCCCTCCTTTTATCTATTTACCCCATATTTGAAATTGAGTCCCATGCAATGAAGGGAGGGGGTTCTAGTATTATGTAAAGTAATATGGGTATCCAATTATTGGTTCCAAAGGTGGCTAAATTCGGGTTTCGTAACATTTTGGCGATATTACTCGAACTGTGGCACATACCGATGGGAAAGAGGTGCAAGATGACAGTTGTGGTAACCACACAGAAAAAAATTAAAGATCATGGAACGTGGCTGAACATGATTTTCATAAAATAAATTTAACTTAGTACAAAATTATTGACCCCTTTTTTTTCTTTTATTGCCCATAAAACTTGCTTTTTCAATATGCTAAATTTTAATTGGCATAAATTCTTCTTGCACCTTCTTCCCCACCCTAATATCTCACTTGCTTTACGGATCAAGAAATTTTTGAATCAAAGGAATTTATTCTTACGTGTATTTAGTATGCCATTCTGCGAGAACAGAGATTCATCTGTGCACAGTATCTTTCTCCGTAATAGTCTGTGCTCAATCAGCCACTGGCAGAACATTCGTCGAGTGTGGTAATCTCTGGGGAAAATGATAGCGATCAGTGTCCTGTGATATGGATAGAGCCCGTTGCTATTCAACACCCGCCAATCCACGTTTCGATCTATACCAGTCATGATGCTTCTTTGATGGGTGCTTAACGTTAAATCTTCTCGGATCAGATCAGGTATCTGCTCGTCGACGTTCACAAGGCAATTGGTAGACCTCTCAACGATTGGGTTGTAGAAGCAACCAAACTCCTTTCAGTCGGATAAAAATTTCTCTAAATACTCTACTGTGTGGGTGGCGCCGTTCTGGAAAATTTCCGCATAACGTCGATCTGCTTTCTTACTATTTTCTTCGCAGAAACCATAGTAATACTCTATATTGATGCAATCCGAGTTAGAATATCTCCCAGGCATTGTATCAATATACCATTTTTCTTTTTTTTTTTAATTGAAATTTGAAATATTTCAAAATTTTAGGTCACAAAATACTTTGCTAAACAATATCACACTGTAAGTGAAAAGAACAAGAATAAAACCAAAACAGTCAATAAATTAAATTTTCACGTTACTTTGGTTGGTTAGCAATAATTTTGTAATTCTGTCGTATAATCGCAATCAACCTGAATATGGGGGACAACGTTTTTCATTATTCATAACCAGGACCATAACCCAGCTGGTTCTTTTATCCATGTCAACAGCAATTTGTTGGGCCTAGATTCTTAATCTACATAAATAACATTCCTTATCACTAAACTAATACCAACCCCCCGAGTGCTACAGTAAATAGCAAATATATCAACATTTCCCAATACAATTTTGTGCTAGTGAAATTTATTTTACGAAAATCATGTTCAACCACATTCCGTGATCTTTAACTTTTCTGTGTGGTTACCACAACTGTTATCTTGCACCTCCTTCCCATCGGTATGTGCCACAGTTCAGGGAATATGGCCAAAATGTTACCAAAACCGAATTTAGCGACCTTTGAAACTAATTATTGGATACCCATAGTAGACTTGACGAAATACTAGAACCCCTTCCGCCCATTGCATGGGTCTCAATTTTAGATATGGGGTAAATAGATGAAAGGAGGGACGTGAATAAGCCCCATAAACAATATAATTATGTGAAGTGGTAAAAAGTAGCTGAAGATTATTATTATCTTCAGAAGGTCTGTGCATCTGTGTTAAAAAGTAATAATTCTTAACGGTGATACCTTGAACTCCATTTTTAGCAGTTCTAATCCAGATACAAGAGAATTGCTAATAACCTTTTTTATGGGAAATTTAATGTACAATCTATTGCAAATAAAAAAGTGATAGCTTAAGGTGGCAAGTTTCACGGGAAACTGAAAAAATGTGAAAATTTTCTGATAAGTATAATTTCTAAAATTGATTTTCTGAACACCCTGTTGAACCAATTCCAACGATTTTTTTTCTGTTGTTACCACAACTGCCTTCTACTATTACTTACTGGTACCTTTTTTCTGTCTCTCTCCAGTCGTGAGAAGGAAAAAAAATCCAAGTTAGAAAACTTTTCAGTCCCTCCAAACATAGGCGTATGCAAACATATACATATAGTCAAGGTAGGTTGCTTACTTACCAGATGGAAGGGGGTTCATTGCAAAAGAGACCGTATATCCTGATAAGTTTTTTGCGGTAGTAAAGCTTGAACCATTTTGTTTCATTTTTATCAGGTTACGTAGTCACTTTTCAATTTTCAGAATAAAAGTAATAATAATTTTTCAATGTTTTTTTTTTTTTTTTTTAACGTTAATTGAAAATTGATATTTACTGACGCGACTAGAAAGCTTGTAAAAGATAGAATTACAAATTTGTTCGGCAAGATCGAATTCCCTTCCTCGGTGCCGCACAGCGTGTCAAATGAATGATTGAGAATGAGTAATGCTTACTTCACCTGGCCTTTCACCGACCTTGCCTAGGTTTGTGTGAGCAGCTAAGAAAACTCGTAAACTCGATATGGCTTTCTAGGATTTTATGTACCTATCCCAAGTGGCTAATTTTATTTCCTCTTAAGTGATCTTCCAATTCGATGTGTACAGTGGAGGATAGAGACTTCTCAATTTTTTCATAATACATATGAACTTATGATGCCACCCATCCTCAGCTTCCTTACGATTCAACGCGGAAAAGACTTCTCTAAAATAAAATAGAAATAGTTCGAAATTTATCTTTATTATGAAATTCGGTTTTTGGGCCCTTACAATCCAAATTCGTCTTGAAGGAAGGGAGGAGAGATCATAGTTTGACTTGACGAATGTAACCAATAAGTATAAGGACCTAAATGAGGTGTCGATTTGTCGACTTACAGACAGTCTCAGAAATTGGTTCCGCTCTTATCTTTTGATCGCAAAATCAGACCGTCATAGGACAAAGATTGGATCTTCAAGAAAAGCATCGAGAAACGCAAAGACTACAAAATCAATACCTAAAAATGATGGACCTCAAAAATTCAAGAACATTCTAGAAATGACCATGACTACTCGAGGAAACAAATGAAAAATAAAATAAATACCAATAAGGGGTAGAATTTAGGGTTTTTGGGCCGCGGGACCTCAGCTTGATAGAGTTCCCTCCTTATTTTTTAGGATTGGTAAATCTCGAAAGGGTAGGGGGTGTTTCCAAAGTCCGCGTTTTGTGTGCATTTAAGTAACCGATCGGCTAGTGTTTCTATTTCTTTAAATTTTTCTCCATTTGGCGGGGGCCAGAGGCCGGGCTTTTGTGAGTATACTCCTAAATCGGGTCCCGTGAATAAGTCGACTTGAGAAAACTGAATTCAACTGTTAGGGTAACTGCTCGATAGGAGAAAAAATTCCGAACATTTTAGAGGGAAAAAAAGTATTGGAGTTGTGAGGAATCTTCGCGATTTGAATGTCATAAGAATATAAGTCCAGACATACGTCAAGCTAAAAATAAAATCAATCAAAAAAAAAAAAAGAGTTTCATGCCGAATGGATTAGGGGAATCCGTGCCGCCAGCTCCCTTTCGTTCTTATTGGAAAAACACGTGGAGTTTTGACTTTTGTTCCTGACTAAATTTCCCTCCAGGACCAAAACCCGTAAATTAAACATTAGAACACTTGCTGTCGGATTCAGCTGATAACATTGGAAAATAAGTCTTTTGCTTTCAACTTTCAGATTTTAATAAAATGTTCAACTTACTCAAATCTCAGGTTCTAGGTCAAACAGAGAATCTTGTAAAAACAGAATAGTCATTGAAATTCGAAATTTCAGATTTTCGAAATGTCTTTCACATTTCCGCTTTGTTTCAGCCTTTCAGATAACGTTTGATACTCAGCTTGAAACTTTCGGCTTTTGATTACTGAGTAAGAGTCTCTGACAGGAATCCAGGGTACTCCATTTTCAGAAACGAAATTAGCCTTTCAGTTTGAGGAGGTGGAGAAGAAAAATTTGCCGACAAATATTTTTTGGAACTTGAAAATTTGCCGATTTTTAATCAAAATATCTTTTAACTGAAAAAAATAAATACAAAAAACAAACAAAACCAACAAACATTCATAAAAAATGGAAAATTCAAATAAACAGTTTTAAAATTTGCCGACTGCCAAATTATTGAGAGGGGGTCGTTTCAACCCCTCAAACCCCTATAGTTACGCCCCTGGATAGAGACAAAGTCCTTTTATAAATCCTATGTTAAACTTTAAGCAATTGTGGCACGAGTTCATATTATTCAAAATTGCTCAAAATCTGATGGTAGATTTATCTCAACACATTCAAGGAGTGGCCCATTTAACTTTCCAAAATATCCACCCTCGATTGGCGAAATCGAGTTTCCAGTCGGCAAAATTTCCAAATCGTTGACTTTTGTTTATGTATTTATTTTTTATTGATTTTAAGAATGTTTGTTTGTTGGCTAGTTCAGATCGCCTTTTAGTAAAATTGGAAATGTTGATTTTCTCTTTCTCGTCTGTTTGTAACTGGCAAAAGGCCAAATCGACCCCTCATCCCGAAACAGGATCCAAAAATGACGTGGGCAGGTTAATCGAAAACTGAGACCAAATCGAAGCGGAGTTTTTTGCGGTTTTCGAACCAGATTTGAAAAGAATCAAAGTAATGAGTAATGACGTTTTTTCTGCTCTCATTCGAACTTGGGCTAAACTCAGAAAGTGCATTTTTTTAATTTGTTAACCAAAATGTGCCACGGAAATTGAAACTAATGTTTTTGCTTGTGAACCGAAAACAAGGATGAGAATAATGGAAATAATATTATGAACAAAATTGAGAAGTTGCTATGGGATCAAAACAAAAATGCTTACAGCATTGTTTGTACATCGAAAACTTTAAAGTAGCAATCAACATGCAAAATTAGGAGCAGATTACTTTTTTTTTGGGGGGGGGGGGGGTGAAAGTTAGAATGAATGAAAAATATTAAGAATGTTTCTTCCTGCGTGTTGCTTTGTCGGTCAATAAAAATTTACGAGAAAATTCAAAGCCAACTCCATGTTTGTTACTTTTTAATCAAGAATACTAAAAGGAAGACGTTCTTGTCATGCTTGTCAATAAAAATTCAAGTAGGTCCCGTACCCTCAGTTTAGCTGGCGCAGCTCTCTCTCTCTCTCTCTCTCTCTCTCTCTCTCTCTCTCTCTCTCGTCTCGTCACGGTGTTATTGTTTTTTTAAAGAGCTGAATATCAAATTATTTCTTATGTTTTTGTTTACACTTTCGTAGACATTCAGCCGTACTGCCATATCCAACTAATGTTCTTTTTATGGCCATCTAGAAATGATGCCTCGCGAACTTCGTTATACTTCTATATTTATTTTATTTAACTCTGACTATAAGTCCGCCATTGCTTGTCAAAAAGCCATTTCGTACGACGCGTTTATGGCTATGTAATTTTAGTCATTTACTGTGTTCGAGTTCAACCCAAATGAAGTACTGTGCTACGAGTTTATGACAGTAAAGGTGTTGAGTGATAGGGGAAGGTGGGGGAATTGTGCGCAGCGGGTAATTGTGCGCACGTCAATCTGGACGAAACGACAATCGTTAAAAAAAAAGTAAAAGCAACAAAGTGTACCTCCGAACATATAATAAGAATAGTTTAGGTCAACAGCCAAAAATAAATGGTTTTGAGAAAGAAATCGTCGAATGTCTAAAACTGCGTTTTTTGATGTAAGAATTCAGTCATCGAAAATAAGGTGATAAGTAAATAATTTTGAATATTAAATTTTTTTGTCATTCATTTCTAGAAGGGTACACTTTGACACACATTTTGCACTCTCTGTTTCTCAATTTGATTAGGCGGTTTAAAAAAAAAAAATTGAATCACAATTTGTTGTGACGGGGTAATTGTGCGCATCTCTTATTATATCTTGACGAGTTCTTTTTTTTCTTAGATGCCACGAAATTATACTAGGATATCTAACCGGAACAGTTGGAAGGAAGAAAATTCACCTGTAGCTGTAAGAAAAGTTAAAGAAGATGGTATTCCAATCAGAGCTCGGAAATACAACTGTCCCAAAGAAAGCCCGAAAGTCTATGGTCAAAAAGGCGAAAAAAGAATTGGCTCCGCTACTTCCGCTGAACGTGGTCGAAACAGTAACTGCAGTTTTTTGCATGAGTGCTTCAGGATTGTACCTATCGCCGATGTTAATATATTCGAGAGTAAGAATGACACCTTTGCTTGAAAAAAATGGCCCGCCTGAATCGATTTACCGTTGTTCGAAAAATGGTTGGACCAATGAAGTTTTATTTGTTGCCTGGTTAAAACACTTCCAGCGTTTTGTGAAAGCTTCGGAAGATGATCCAGTATTGCTTGTTCTCGACAATCATGGTAGCCATATTTCCATTGAGGCCACTGAATTTTGCCGAAGTAATTTTATTCATGTTGTATCACTACCTCCAATACCTCGCATCGGCTTCAACCTCTCGACTTGACGTTTTTTGGTCCTTAAAAGATAAGCTGTACCGTCTGTGCGATTCCAAAATCAATGCATCCAATCATGAGAAGATAACAGAATACGATCTAGCTGCACTTCTTGCTAAGGCGTACGACAAGTAGCCACAATGGATAAAGCAAAAACTGGTTTTGCATCGGCAGGAATTTGGCCTTTAGACTCTAATAAATTCACCAGTGAAGATTACCAACAGCGACAAGTACCTCGGGCCATCCCAAACTAGTGCCAGGCACCTCAGGCCATTCCGAACCAGTGCCAGGCACCGCAGGCCATTCCACCCAGACAGGACAGAAAACTCGCCAAAAAATGAAATTGCATTCCGAAATTTTGACTCCACCCCCCAGCTAGAAAAAGCTAAAATTGCCCCCCAAAAAAAACCGCGAAGAACGTGAAAAAAAGGAGCTAACGCAAGCTAAACGGAAATTGAATTTGTCATCAAAGGATCTGAAAACAACTAGAAAAAAACGTGGCGAGGCAAAGGTGCAGCTTCCTGAGAGTGATTCGTTCGAAATAGATGATATGGTTGTGCCGCTACAAGATGACTCCAATAACGAGGAAGAATCTGATGTAGAGGAAACCTGTAATATTTGTGGCGAATTTGGTAAGAGTGAGTTGTGGTTCTGTTGCAACGTATGCCACTCATGGGCACACAAGAAATGCACCAACTCTGAAACTGCTTCCGTCTACATCTGTGACTATTGTCAACCGCGAAAATCATATAGAAAATAGTGTAGGTTGGTAAATTTATCAAAATGAGTAGTAAATAAACGTTTGTACGATTTCAATATTTCAATTCAACATGCGCACAATTACCCTACCCATGCGCACAATTACCCGAAGGGGTGGGGAATTGTGCGCAAATAACTTTTTTTACATTTTTGTGAATAAATGTTTTGATATTAAATATAAAATTTTGGTGATTGAGGGGGATTAAAATAGATAGATTGGGCTTCACTATCCTGCAATCCGCTTTTTTTATCTTTAATACAGACATTTCTACAGCCATTCAAAGTTAGGTTTGCACAATTCCCCCACCTTCCCCTAATACTTGCCTAGTGGCATCGGTATGTGTAATATAGCTAGGGGCTGGGAGAATTAATTATATAGCAAATGCCTAAGCACTTATTACTGCCGAGAAAATGCCCAGAAATCCTCAACATTTGTTGAGCAAATGCTTCGACAGTGAGAATTTGTTAGAATTTTCCATGATTTGAACTTGGAACTCATAACAGGCCAGCATGCCTGTGATAGTTCCTATAGCACATTTGACAGCTACGTTATTGAATTAAAAGCACGAAAGACTGATTCCGAATCCAAATTTTGAAACTGAGAAATTCAAGATCCTTTCAGCTTCTAACTGCATTCAATTCTGTGTTCGAAACAAAGTAAATTTCTTTTTTAGCTCTCAATTTCTCCATTATAATATGTTTTTCATGATTTAGTCGAGTATTTGCTGAGCAACTGCTTCAAATTTCTCGAGCTTGCTTCAAAAATCCCAGAAATTGTCGCACTGAAAATTTCTGAAATTGAACATTTACTGGGAGTTTCTAAGGAATGCCGAGTATTGATTAGCGAGTACGTGCTCACCTGCTGTCATTAGGAGGAGTTACCTACATGTTAGAATTTCCACTTCGAGAACAAATTTTTGAAACCTTTCGTCAATACAAAGAAATGAAAACACTTGGATCCGACTGTAAGCGTTGGAGTAGGCTACTCTTTCAATGATTCATCGTCAGTACTTATTATTGATTTGGGAATTCTTCCGAGTTTCGAGTAGATTCCGTTCGTCCTCGAACTTTGCGGAGTTGCTACGAGAAATGAAAAATCGGTATGCGAACCCGATCTCTCAGTCATTTGTTGTACTGTACTCGATTTTGAATAACTGTTATCGCCGTTGGTCGTATCGAATCAGTTTTAATTTGAATACGAAAATAACGCAAATCGTCTCCGTTTTCTTTTTTTGTTTCAGGCAAATCCGAATGCAAAGAAATCGATGAAGAGAAACACGAGCCCGTCCAGTCGACGTCGAAGAATAAGAAACCGGAAAAAGTGAAGAAAAGACAAGTAAGCTGACAAACCCGAAAATTATTGATTGTTTTCGAAATCACTATTCCCCTTTAAAGCCAGAATAATAAATCAGGTGTTGCTCGTAGTCTTACCTATTTATATTTTCTCTGAATGCTCGTTTTAAATCGCGGGCTTACCGCCGCCGTCATCGATTACAAAGTACTTTATAACGATAGTGACATGCACAAAATGCCTAAGTGATATTTTACTGATTTTTTAGGAAAGCAATTTGAAAATTTAACCAACTTCCACTCACTGTTTTGTACTCCATTTTATTCAGTGACTCCTCAAATAGGAGGAATGAGACTTGCTGACACCCCCCCCCAAAAAAAAAAAAAAGTTTAAACTTGCATTGATGGCACTCTGTAGCTCTTCCATAAAATTACCACACAGTTGATACATTTGGCGCGAATAATTATCTCACTTATATGTCCGGAATTTCAAGCGCACTCAGCCCATTTATTTTACAGCCGTTCATTCGTCGTAACATTAGGCCCCGGAGTTTGGGGGGGGGCGTTGTGACGTCGCATGCACCCGTTTCCGGCGACTGGCATCCATCTCCTTTTTCCACGATAATCTGTCCCTTCCCACTCTTCCCAGTATCCCAAATTCATTCGTAATCTCTCCCTCCACCGTGTAGGTGGTCTACCCTTTTTTCTTTTCCACTCTTTAGGTGATCATTCTTCAGTCACCTTTCCCCATTTGTCTATGCCCCTCACCATATGCCTTGCGAATCCTAATTTTACCTTTTTAGGGTTAGCTGCGAGTAGTCGAGCCTACTACATCACTTTTTTCCTCTTCCCTCTCATCCGTTCAAGTTCGGTTCAGTTCAGTAGCGTGTCATTTCGGATGTGTTGATCTGAGCGAGTCTGAGTCACAGTTCAGTTCAGTGGCTCTTTATTTTCGAGAAATTGATTAATTGGGGAAAAAATTAAAAGAATTAGAAGCGACAATTTTGATTTTATTAGGGTCGGCAATGAGTTTCTTGCAATAACTTTTTTTCTCTTCGTTTTTTTTCCTTCTTCAGTAGTGCTCATTGACCTGATCTTTGCGGTTCTACGTTCTACATAATACGTTCTGCAGTCGTTTACAAATGTTTGAGTGAGTGAGTGAATCACTGACTCCTTGAGTAAGTGACGAAGTGAAGAAGTGAATGAATAACTGAATTAGAGAATGAATGAATGACTGAGTGAGTGAGTGAGTAAATCACTAAATCACTGAGTGAGTGACTGAATAACTGAGTGAATAACTCAATGAGTAAGCAAGTGACTGAGTGATCACTAAATAAGTAAGCAAATGACCTGAGTGAATAACTGACTCATTGAGTGAGCGATGGAGTGAGGAAGTGAATGAATAACTAAATTAGAGAATGAGTGAACGACTAAGTAAGTGAGTGAATCACTGAGTAAGTGATTGAGTGACTGGGTGAATCACTAAATAAGTAAGCGAGTGACTGCTTGAGTGAATCACTGACTTATTTAGTGAGTGACGGAGTGAGGAAGTGATTGAATAACTACATTATAGAATAAGTAAATAACTATCACTGAGTCGCCGAGTAAATGGGTGAGTAACTTAGTGAATAACAGTGTGAATAACTGAATAACTAAAAGCAAGTAACTGAGTGAATCACTAACTCATTGAGTGAGTGACGAAGTAACTGAGTGAATAACTCAATAAATAAGCGAGTGACTGACTTAATCACTAAGTCACTGAGTAAGTGATTGAGTAACTGTGTGAATAACTGAATAAGTAAGCGTGTAACTGAGTGAATCACTAAAAAAAGTAAGCGAATGACTGAGTAAGCGAGTGAATCACTGCCTCAGTGAGTGACGGAGTAACGAAGTGAATGAATAACTGAATTAGAGAATGAATGACTGACTGACTAAGTGAGTGAATTACTAAATAAGTAAGCAAGTGACAGAGTGAATGAGTGAATCACTGACTTAGGAGTCGCTATATAATATGCAATTTTTCTAATTTCACCTAACGGATTTACAAGAGGAGAAAATGGACGCGTCATAGGTCGATTGAGTCGTATCATATCCCTGTACTGAGTACTGGAGACGTGATGTGCACAATGGTCATGAAATTGTGGACAGGGTGAAACCGTTTTACAAAAAAACAAAAACGCCGCATTAACTAAGAAAGGCGAAGGGAAATGTGAAAGCGGTCGAGTTCAACTTTCTCAAATTTCAGGTTCTAGAGGTCAAACAGAGAATCTAGTAACAACAAATTTCGGGCTGCTCAAAATTTTATTTACAGGCATACGAAGAAATCTGAAAATATTATGAAAACGAAAGCGTTTATCGAAAAAATGATTAGGGCACAATTTATAGTACATAAAATTTTCCTTCCATTGAGACCATTTTCATTTCAATCTGATGAATTTTTCTAAAATATGTAGGGTTTCAATAGTTCCTTTTTTTTTTTCACGTGCCTAAAATTATAGTGGGCGACTCTTTCGCGTTGGCAGTCCGAATAGTCATTGAAATTTGAAATTCAACGTTTGCTACCGACTTCCAGATTTTCGAAATGTCTTGCACATTTCAGGTTCGTTTCAGCCTCTCAAATAACGTTCGATACTCAGCTTGACACCTTCTGCTTTTGACTGACTAGTCTCTAACGGCACTCCATTTTCAGAAACGAAATTTGACTTTCAGTTTGGAAAGGTGAAGAAGAAAAATTTACCGACAAATATTTTTTGAAAACTAAAAATTCGCTGACTAAATGTTTAAAAAATTAAAAATTTGCCTATTTTTTAATTGAAAAAGAAAATAAATAAACAACCAAACATGCATAAAAAATGAAAATTCAAATGAACAGTTTCAAAATTTGCCGACTGTCAAATTATGGGGGGGGGGGGGTCAAATGAACGGCCTTAAAATTTGCCGACTGCCAAATTATTGGGGGGGGGGTTTCAACCTCTCGCCCCCTATAGTTTCGCCGCTGCCCTTATCAGTAGATTTTCAAGAGAACAATGGCATATGAATCATGTTTCCTAAATATAGTCAAGTATTATCGTAGTTTTGATATTCTGTTTGAGGTTTCGAGGGATGAAGCTTTCTTGTGGCTGTTTGAAACTGCCTGCTCGTTAACATGTCTTGATAGCATTTGTGATGGCAATGCGTATGCAAATGATAAACTTCATTTCAATGAAAATTCACCCTTTGTCTGTAGCGCAGGAAAAATAATATTAAGAATTTTGCAAATGCCACTCCCCCTAAATTAAACGACTTAAAGAACTGTAAAAATCTGTTTTTCGAAAACACGTGACTCAAAGTTCAAGATCCCCATAGAAATTATATGACATGGCGTTTACTTATAACCTTTTTGCAACGTGGATACGCATTCTTGTATTGGGAACCACAATTTTAAAAAATTCTACTTTTTACGCTCTCAATAATTTAGTCATGTAAGTTGTAAGTGCATCCGTTAGAATTTTTATTAGTTCGTTCTCCATCCCATCTGGTCCAGTCGTCTTCCCTTTCTTCAACGTTACTAATATCCTCCAAACGTCTTCGTTTATAATTTCAGGCGTAATGTCTTCCTTGTTTTCTTCCCCCTCTTCTGTTATATCTTCTGTCCCTTTCTCATCCTTACCCCTTCTTAGCCTAGTCCCCTTCACCTTCCCTTTTCCCGTATATAGCTCCTTACAAAATTCTGTTGCCTCTCTTACTATTTCCTCCCTTTCAGAAAGTTTTCTTTAGATTTCTCGTTCTTATGTCTGGGAATAGGTTTTGCCCTTGAACAAGTGCTTTACGTACTTTTCTGATAGAGCCAGTCTCCTCGATTATTTCCCTTATTGCCTCCTGTATGTTCGTACATTTTTCCTTATCCCCTTCCTAATCAGTTTCCTCAATTATTCACGTCGTTCTAACTGGTCCTACTGGTCTAACCTGCTCCTTGCTTCTGATCTCCGTTCGCTTATTTATGAGTTTTTTGGTTTCCCAACTGATTTTGTCATTTGTTGAAAGCCTGGCTTTCCTTTCCCCAATTAGTGCTGCCACCTCCTTGATGTAGTTCTCCATCCAATCATATTCCTCTTGCAAATTGGGGAAATTTTCTGTCCTAATTTTCCCTAATTTCTTCCTCAAAATTTCGTTCGCCTCTGTCCGTCCATACACTGGTATGATCACATTCCCCCCATGTACCTCTTTTCCCATCTTTTCTATTCCTGGAGTTGAGAGCAATGTCCACTGTAGCTCTTGCTGTTCTATAATCTGAAGAGAAGCTAAATTTACTTAATACCTCTTATTTTTTAACAACCCTTACATCGTTTATAAAGAGATGGTCAATTTCCCCCATGGTTTTATTATCTGGAGAGCGCCGCATCCATCTCCTTTTTTTGTAGTGAGTCCATGAACATGTTTGCTATTTCTAGATTTTGCCCGAAAGCCAGATTCATTAGTCGTTCCCCCATTTTCGTTAGTTTCTCTCCCCACTTATATTTACCCAGACTTTGTGACTGGGGCGCATCCTCTCCTATTCTTGCGTTCCAGTCGTTCGTGACAATTGTGTGATACCCCCCTTCCCTTTCTATCGTCTCTTCTATCCTATTATAAAATTCTTCCTCCTCTTCTTCAGCTGCTACATTAGTGGGTGCATACACTTGGATTCACTTGATACATATGTCCGGAATTTCAAGCGCACTTAGCTCATTTGGCATGAGGAAAATTGTACTTAATACATATTGGAACTAAGTACACCAAGCCAAATGTATCAAGCGTCATGTAAAACCTTATCCACTCATTTCCAACATCTGTCCCCGACTGATACAGTTTTCGATACATTTAGAACACATTTGAGTGCCGCTGCCTGGGGGTGAAATGGTGAACTATTTCGTTCTGTTATCAATCCAGGCTGATAGTCTGCCTGCTTACTTCCTTCTTCCTGTATCTAACTCATTTTCGACCAAAATGTCACTTGGGCATTTTGTGCATGTCACCATCGATAAGGTACCTTATTAGTTATCATTTACATTTTCCATTTAAATTAATTGCATTCTATTCGCAATGTTTTACAGGCTACTGTCCCAAACACAAACACGGTGAAAGGGCACATGCCAAGATCTTTGTCTTCGAGTTTTTCGTGCTGCCAATGTCACCATCCGAATACGCCCACGGACACTGTCGGCCGTAAATCGTAGATATTTAGGAACATTTTATACGCGTACATTACAAGACTTTAACTGTTTATGGTTTATTATTGCAAATCTGATATACAAACGAGCAGTTTTCGACTAATAAAACTGGAGTAAAATTGACGCTGCATAAAATTTTAAGAATTCTGTTGTTTTTTTTCTCTCTCTTACTCTCTCTTAATTCCGTATTCAGATAACAGGTCGTAGTTGTTCTCATCTTCGATGAATCTCCACTGACAGATTTTTAACTTTGAGGCGTAATGGTATTTCTTGGGATCTTTGTGTCTTATGTATGTGTACAGCTTACAATTTAATAATTTTGCAAAAGTTCGATGTGAGTTCGTTAATTTTGAAAAATGGGGAACCATTATATTCATGTGTCGTGTGTCTTTGTGTCGTATATACCTCTGATTTACTGTGAATGATTTTAGCTGGTGTTAACGCTTACTTCCTTTTTAGACCTTATTATGATATTTTTCCTATTATTGTTTCTCCTTTGTTCTTATCTCTTATCTACTTTTTTTTTTTTAATTTAGAGGCAGGCTCGTAGCTAATCGCTTGTGTATGCCACGGCATGAGCCATAAGGGTGCAAAATAAAAACTTTTGACTGGGTCCGCTCGCATCTACTTCATCTTCTTTACCTCATTCTATTTATCTTTGAAGTTTTTATTTTTTTGAGAATGTGCTAGGCTGCCCTAGCCTTTGCTACGTGCCTGTTTAGAGGTAATTGTGTAGTCTTTATAAGATTCTAAAGATTAGAAATCTCAGTTGATTGCGATTCAGTTGTGTAGTAGGTACTGTTGATATTTTTTATATCTACTGTGAAGTGAATTGCGATCAAACCAACAATGTACGTCCCTGTGGGATACTTTTGTCATATTTTTTAAAAGCTACTCTACCGTGATCTATTTTTTTTTTTTGTAGTGCTTAAGTGCTGTATGTTCAATTGATTACCTATTCGAAAAGAGGTTTGTTTTCATTCTTCAATTATGTAAGTCTTACAAATCTTGCGGATAACTCTTCATGTGTTACTGCTCTGATCTTGATTTTAAATTACACGTCCTGGAGCGAGGGTATAAGTTACATTATTCATTTCAGTTTTTATGTCATTAGTACTTGTACGCTTACGTTCAATTCTTAGCAGAAATAAAAACCCACCACATCAGCAGGGTAACGCGAAACCATTAATATTTTATTGACGAATGCCACAAGAAAATTGAATAAAAGAAAATATCCAATTTCATATCAAAAATTTCTAATTTTGTAAAAGAAAATCTAGTCGTTGCAGCTGTGTGAATCATTTCTTTGACTCTATCACGTCGTCGGTCGATACATTTTTCGGGAGCAATTTTCATTCGCAAGTACGACCCTGACAACTGCACTTCATCGGTGAACACTCAGTTCTCACTTCCGTTAATGTAAATACACAGACCTGACCTGATTAGTTTATAAACTTACCAACTATTACAATAGACGTATTAATTATTTTTGTTTGATAAATTTACCATTTTTTGTACGTTATATTTTTTATTGGTTAAATTAATAACTAATGCTGACCTTGGAAAAAAAAGTATCGCGAATAAATTGTGATATATGTGATGAACTTCGACCATTTAAGAGGTAATACTGAGGAACAAGGATAAGTTATTATATTGTCACATTATTTGTACTTTTAAATACCCAATTTAGCATAAAAAGGTGTGCATATATTATGTTTAGCATACCTAGCATCTGAATTATTTTAAATTATTTTATGTGGGTTACTCACCGACTTACCATTTGTTTTTATTTTCTAATTACCTCTATTTTCTTTTTAGTTATAATTTTTCAATGACCATATATGTTCCATTAATTTAAATGAAATAAAGAATATGTGACGTGTTCTCTAAATTGCTTTCTCTTCAGAAGATCGTTTGACGAAAAAAAAAAATAACGATGGGCGTAGATACAAATAGGGAGGAGTTTGGGGGCTTAGTTCTATCCGTGCGTTAACCCCTCCACCTTGAAGAAAATGAAAAATTGAATGAGTGAAAGAATTTCTAAAGGGTAGTTTTATCTGTCTTCTGAATCAAAAGTGTACCTCAGAATTTGAGGGAAATGAATACAAGGGATTTCGACCAGCTCAAGTCCAAAGTTGGTCACACTGATGTAACTACAATTTACACCTAAAGAACTCACGACTTATTTGCTTAATGCATCTAATGCTTCACATGCCAAAGCTTCAAAAATATTACGGAAATGAAATTTGTCAGATATTGACTTCCAAGACTCTGAATCAGTACCATCCTCTTCAACTGCAGTACCTATGTCGGCAATTATGTTTCATTTGGTAAAAAAGAAAAATCATACCAGAAAATTTACAAAAAAACAATCGTGCAGTATGACGAAGAAAACTACTCACAATTGGACGTTGTTACGCAAAACAGAACCAAGCGACAAAATCTGTTTTTTGAGAACACGTAATTCGATGTTCAAGAGCCATACAGAAATTATATGACATAGGGTTTTGTGATAAGCTCTTTTCAACGTGGGTACACATTTTTGTGTCGAGGGCATAATTTTGGAAAACTTCTACTTTTTACACTCTTTCCAATGATGGGCTACTATGATACTAATAACTCATTTCATCAACAAATGTCGCTTAGTTCTGTTTTGCTTAACAGCGTCCAGTTCAAAATCAACTTCCTTGTTTTCAACTTAATGACTTAATGATGCATCGTATATGTTTAACAACATCATTCGTATTCGGGCTTTTCAGTTCGTCCGTCATTCAAGCCAAAACATTATCAAATTAGGTAGGTATTCCAAAAGAATCCGATTCTTAACAAATTCAAATTCAATAAGAATACGATTCGAAAGAATTCGCAAAGAAAATCGAATTTGAATTCAAATCCGAAAAAATGATCGAATTTATTCTACACTCCTGCGGAGATGTAGACATTCAAAGCGTGTCAAAATCAAACTGCGATGCTGCAGGCTGCAGTCCCGCAGCAAAAAGTTTATTGGCCAAATAACGGGTATTTTTGCTAACTGACGTAACACACTGTATGACGTCACTAGGAAATCGTGCGTGATGTATTACTGGCGTGTACATGAATCTGTGCTCTGTGGTCCGAACCATCCGAACTTTGGTCCGAACCAGTTCCTGTCTTCATTCTTGATAAAAGGATGAAACTGACAGTAAAATTTAGATAAAGCTCGCATTTCGGAGGATGTGAATTTAAACATAATTTAGTAGATGGTAGTGCTCGTTCTAAATTTCGGAACTAGTAACTCTGAAGTTGTTCGTGCAGTAAACTAGCAGCTGGGCATGGAAAAGAAGCCGCATTAAGTAGGTCTTTCTTAATGAACATCTTATCGCTACGAAATTAACTATCTTTCATTAGAATGCCATATTGTATCCGTAGAAAAACACGAACGTAAGTTATGATTAAATTGCGAGTTCCGGGAATCGATGCTTGATGCATATGGCAAGATTAGAAACTGTACGTATGTAGAATAATTTGAGTTGTTTCAAAATTCGTAGGTAGTGCTTATTGTTATGAAATTGTACTTGTTCATTATTGTCTGATTATTGAATATGTTGAGTTGTGCGTGTACAAGTTACAAAAGAGTGGCTCAATGAGAGTAGTTAGGTAACATTTACAGTTAGCATAGTCTGTCATTCTCGTGCGTTCTTGTTTCATATAAATGAAGGCGACAGACTATGCTAACTCGCAGTTTCACGTGATTCCCTATTTTGAATCCTTACAAGTCCACGATCTAATACATTATTTTCAAGTTGGTTCCAGTCATGCCTGTAGCGTCACGTGATCACTTTTCTAGGGTGAATGGGAATAGTCTTTTAAGGAGGGGGAACTTGGTACAAAATTGCAAGTTTCGCGCCCAAAATTGCTAAAGAAAGAAGGATAAATGTCCTGGCTTTTCTGCTGGGAGGGAGCAAACCATTGGCTCATTGAGGCGGACACAGTGCTCATTTAACCTCCTCCCCAACGCTGCAGTTTTTCAAGAGTTTATTTTTCTTCTAAACCTCATTTTTCTGTGATCTCAGTGACTTGCTGTTTTACTTTTCCAAGATTTTGAATTCAAATTAGTTCTCAGTTATAGTAGTATCATGGCTTCTAACCCGGCATTAAGCTTGAACAGTCTACCTGTTGATAAAGCAGTTTTAGATGTCCCGCCGTTAGAAGATATAGCCGGAGGTACGTTTGTATGATAATATTAATTAATCTATATATCCACGTGTACTGAATGTATTCAGCTTCTTTGGTTTCATGAATTTAATCTTTTCGTTTGATTGTAGCATTCAATTTAAAAATAGGAGAAAATTTTCGTGATTTCTGTGTGGAAGTTGTAGACTGTCCGAATTTGACTTGTGAGCCATTTAATTTGGCTGCAGAAGGTAAGATTACAGTTGTGTAATCTCATAAATATTTTACAAAAAAAAAAAAAATTACATTTATTATATTCTGTACATCCTTCATTAATGTAACTCATATTCACTAGTCTATTGGGTACAATACTAACTTATTTCATGACATTCTAAATTATGAAGGACCTAAATATGACATTCTATCTACAAATAATAATAATGATAATAAATAAATAAATGAAATAAATTAAGAAACTAACTTTTTGTTCTTACTACTATTTTTTTATAGTTTGAAAATATTTTAATCATATTACATAATTTAATCAATTGATTAGTATAGAATATTGTCATTGTGTCTTACCTCAGGATTCGGAGGAAATCCTAGCATTTTAGATATTGGAGGACCTGCCTATCTACTTCCATCAGTAAATCGAGAGAAAATCTACGATTTGCGGAGCATACCGCAACTAGTTGGTGATACGGAATCATTCGTTGTTGGAGCTGGAGCTGGTCCATGGCCGTATGTTGGAGTTAATTGCGAAGTACCTATGTTCAAATCGAATCTACTACATAGAAGAAAGAAAAGTTTCTATTTAGAACATTTTTTTAAAGTGAAAATTGAATGTTTCAGATGATTTGCAACTCAGTTGTAAGCCCTGAGAAAGTTGTCGTACCGTCCACAAGACTAGCTAAAGTAGTTGATCAAGGCATACAGCTTCAGATAATCCCGGCAAATGAATGGAGATATTGTTTACTCGCGAATTTATTCAGTTGCAGAGGCGAAACAGGAAAGGTATACTAATTTTCATGTTTCTATAGCACAATCAATGCGACTTTCTTAATTCTAGAAACTGTAAGTACAAATGTGTCACTTTGTTCAACAGGTCGTCAGAATACGCTGCAGTAACAGAATCGGTCCAAAAGACTTTATAACTACCCTGCGTACAGCACTGCACAGTTGTTTCCCAGATAAAGTTATCGGTAAACAGACTAGAGGGTTAAACCACTTTATTGAATTGTAACGATGTTTCAGCTCAGCCCTACAGAGATGTATTGGAAATTCATTCTTTGTTTCAGGAATGGGTGGTGTATTTGTTATACTTCGCGGCAAAGCAAAGTTGCACGTGATGCCTGATTTCTCAAAAACACCTATATATTCAGATGACGAATTAAATCAATGGTTGCAGTTCTATGAAATACCAGCTCCATTAACAGCAGTTGGAACATTCGTTTCTAAGGATCCGGTATTACAAAAAACTTATCTTATTTATTTACGTGTATCATGATGGACATAACTGATATTATCGAATAGTAGTTGCATGAGGGTAGAGATAAATAGAGTAAATTTTAGTGGAATAAGAATGACTTAATGTTCAATCTCTTTTATACAGGAATTGGATTTGAGAGTGCAGCATTTTCATGCCTTTGGAAAGACCGAAGGAGGCCATTACCATTACGACACTACTCCTGAGGATGTCGAGTATCTGGCTTATCTTTCACCAGCAAGTATCTTATATCGAATTGATCGTCCTCCAAAAACTGCCGGATTCGGAGCTGATTGAAGCATATATTGTCAACATTTTCGATTTTCCTTATACTTAGTAAAAATGAATCAACTTAGTTACCATTTTTGTAAATTTCAAGTTTAAAACAAAAAATTGTACCTATACTGAGCTTATTTTTTGTATTTATTATTCAGCTAATGAAATACATCCATCTATTGAAACGCTTGTTTTTTTACTTTGTGTGGTATATCCTTATTAGATATCCCATTGTGTGTTGTAGTACACAATGTTGAAAGTTCTGGTAGGTACCGTTCAAACCATAAATTACAGATGTGAATTTTCTAGAATAGTAAAAGACTTTCGCGAAACGTTTTGTCTCACTTTGTTTTGTAAAACGTACTCGTATTTAATTTCAAAGATCTGTATGTTCTGAAACTGAATGTTATTACCTAAGAATTTACTCTGGGTGATACTGTGGTGGAGGTCGTTAATCTCTCGTGCTTTTTTGACTCCACGGCTATAATTGCATATTTTTGAATCAGCAATATGCAAGTTACTTACGTTACATCAATGTTGTCCTTTTATACATTATGCAGTCAAATCGCGCTTTTGGTCGATTTCCAACACACATCTAAAAAGAAATAATTACTCGGAAAAGCTACCTACATGTTGTGCGAGGTAGAGCCAATTTTCGATGTATTCCCGGTTGATGGCAAATTGATCACAGAGCCTTTCAGTCCACAAACACGCAAACAGTGAAACTTGGACAAAAATTGTTGCATATATTATCAACCAGTAAGAACGCGGGCTCATCTCAAAGGAAGCCGAGCCGACACAACTTTGCCACAAGTTTCACATGAGGCAATTTCATGTCCGAAAATCATTGCCTCAAGTGAGGCATTTTTTCAATCAGGCTTGTTCTGTGGAAAGAAAAATTGTAAACGAGTGCGATTAAACAGATCTATATCAGTTTTTTGCACCTAATTTGTTATTGCATTTTCAGTTTTTGTTACGTAAGACATCGATAAGCTGAATTTGAATTTTATCAGAAGTTAGCAAACGTTAACGATAGGTACTAGCTGAACTATCCAGTATTGTTAAAAGTTGGCCATCTTATTGTTCGTACGGGAGAGAAGATAAAGGAACCTCTGAATCCGATGGAGACGTTAAAGTTGGAAAACTTGAAGGTTGAAAAAATTGAACTAAAAAGCCCTCCTCTAGAGGAATTAGCTGAAGGTCAGTAAACATTATGTTAAGCGCGTAGATTATAGAAACTTATTGGGATGTGAAATTAAATCATAAAGCTACACATATGCACCCATGCTCCCATGCACACTAACGAACAGTCATTTTTAAGGAGATAGAGTAATCAAAATTGATATTTTTTATCCTCTGTAACACATGGGTAGCGAAGATCGGTCTCATTTTATGAGGATTTCGCATAAAGAAATTTGCAAAATTCTCGAAATTCAAAAAAATTGAGTTGACTTATTTCCTCTCAATTTTTTACGATGATTTCAAGTTCATTTACCAGATTTGGCTGCTACGCTCCATTGTCGGGATAGAAAAATTGTAGTATGACATTGATGAAAGTTGTCCTCCTGTTATTTTTGATTACTATTTTAATAATAATTTCAATAAGAATTTACCCCCAAGTAACTCTAAATTTTGCAAAATTTGAAATAGCGAATCATCGTCTATACATTTCTTATGGGAACAAGTCAGGTCCGTAGCTGTAGCTTTTGTGTGTGCTAGGGCATGAGGGTACAACAGAACTTCATTATTTTCACTAAAATGGTGTTTTTTTACATTTATTTTTTGGAAAGTGCTAGCCAAAGCGACGCACTTGCCAGAGAGGGCTTCGCTTTGGCTGCCCTGGCGTTGGCCACGGGCCTGTAACAAATTATTTGATTATTCAAACTAGACAGGTTCTCATAATTCTGCCGCTAGCTGCCGGCTGCTTCGATTCCGAGTTCCAATTTCATGAAAATAAATTCTGAGGTTATAATTATGATCAGTGTTTAAGCCTATGTAAATTAGGTACCTACATATATGTTATTGCCTTTTTCTGCAGCTTTGTCGAAAGGTCTAGCAACCGAATATGAAGAAGTCGCTGTTAATGTAGTTGATTGTCCGAATTTGACATTAGCGCCGTTTAATCTTGCTGCTGAAGGTAGGCATTATTTTTTACAGCCTTCTTATCAAGCTGATGCTCAAATATTCATTCCTATCTCCCCCATATACTGCTGCTAACACTGACATCTCGCCTGAACTTAAAAACTTCGCTAGTATCAGCGGTACTGAATTTTGTATCAAATTCAACCGCAGGGTGCTGTGTCGAAAAAGTGGTAGGTTTTAAATGTGAACGAGAAACGTTTTTCGTACATCGACTGCCTCACTGATGAAAAAATGTAGGTCACATTTAAGACATGATTGAACTGTGACCGAAAATATGATAGAATGAGAGTTGTAGCTTTATCAGAAAGTCAATTTAATGAAAAGTGATGTAATACCAAGATTTTTGAGATAGTCAGGGAATAAACTTAGTTTTTTCTAGTTGGGTAGTTATAACTGTTATAGGTATCTATGTACCTATCTGTCGCTCTGATCATCTAATGTTGCCATATTTTTATAATACCGTAGGCTTAGGAGGTGATCCTTCTGTAGTACAAGTAGGCGATGCAGCTTACGTCGTTCCGAACACGTTAAAAGAGAAATTGTACGATTTTAGAGACGTTCCAAAAGCTCTTCAGCTGGAATCGGCATTTATAATTGGTGCTGGAGGAGGATGTTGGCCTGCATGTGGACATTTTTGCGAGGTTTAGTCAGCAAGAAATTTAATATTTCTGCTTTAAATTACGTATACTTTTATCTTGTACTAACAATGATAAAAATGATATATTTCACTGTGCAGCCTACTGACAAGAACCAGGAAATACAAAACATGAATTACAAATTCTTTAACTGTACTTATTATACCAGTTTTCCTACTTGGCTCTCGAATCAGCCCCGTAGAGAGAAAAAGAGGGTATGTGGGAATTTCCACGGGCCCCGCTCCTTCCAGTTCGTTTTGTTCTTTTATCAGATGGGAAAAAATTATAAGCTACGACATGACAGGTTTCTTTCATGGTGTAAGGAATGATTGCTGATTTGATGTACAATATGATGCAGCCGTAAGCGTTGAAATTCAGGTCTTTTAAAAATATCGGGCCCCCCTGAAAGTCCGGGCCCGGAGTATTTCCCCCTTTCTCCCGCTTCTCTCGACAGGGTTGCATCGAATATACTTTCAACTTTTCCTACAACCATTTAGATACGTTTGGTGCTTTATAAACAGTCTTCAGCAAATGAATAATGGTAGCCTTTCTTGTTCTCATGATGCAGATGTGCGCGAACGTCACAGTCAATGGAAATGATGTACGTAATTTCACGAAAGAAGTTTATACGGAAGACAAGACATTGGAAGGGTTGACTGTAGCGAGTGAAAATGTGAACGAGTCGAGATTCAGTGTCTTGGGGAGTCTGTACGTCTGCCGCGGAAAGCCTGGAAAAGTGAGTATGGCTTTCCAACAAACCATGATTCTCTATTTGGTTTCTTAAAATATCTAGGTACTGAAAATTATTATGTTTCAAAGGCTGAAATACACCTAACTTTGTCGGCTACAGGTTGTTCGTGTGTCATGTAAGCGTCGTAAGGATGGAAATGGCGATTTTGCTGCGTGCATCAACTCATCCATGAAAAAAGCTTTCAGCTATCCAGTTGGTTAGAATTTTCACCATTGCGTTTAAGTGTCACTTTTAAAATGTGTAAAACGAAATAGAATTGCATGGCTCTAAAAGTACATTCTGTCTTATAGCTGTAGGAGCTGTTATTCAAATGATCCGTGGCAAAGCTATTCACCATGTTTGCCCCAGTTTTTGCAAAGGAATTCCTGATACAACAAAGATGATGAAAGAGTTTCTCTTACTTCCCGAAGTTTCAGCACCTTACACAAGCGTAGGCACGTTGCTCACATTCAATCCGGTTGGTTTCTGCTTTCTAGTCAAGAAATTAAAGATCATATTTTTTCTTGAATAAGTATGTCTGATGATAAGTGATAATTTTGTTATAGCCTGGGTGGAGAGTGCAGCTTCAGCACTTTCACAGTTTTAATGAGCGCAATGAAGGAGGTCATTATCATCATGATGTCACACCGGAAGATGTTGATTATTTGGCTTATGTCGCTCCTGCAACCACGCTATGTTCTATTGATCAACCTGATCAGTCGATTGATATTTTTAATTATAAATGTCCTGACGCCTAATAGATATACTGTTCATATCCGACAAAAATTTATATGAAGTGGGTGCCTTTTCTGAATGTACCTATTTATTAGTGTTTCAGTTTCATTAGAAGTATAATTAAAAATTTTTATAATTTGGCATGTCCTAATGATGGTAATTATAAGATTTAAGGAATATGCCTTGTAGTTACTTGTTGAATTCCTTGAACACAAGGTAGGTACCTATAATAGATACGATCATCTCTAGACATACACAGCTATATATAGGTTCCTACTCGTAATAGAGACAATACTATGATTATTTCTGCGTACCGGTGCACACACAGCTTGTGATGTTCGTGGCTCGGCTGTATATTGACTATTGAGTTGCTTTCTGATAAGCGCTAAATGAAACTTTGTATCAGTAATTAATGTACTTATATACCGGCATTCTATCTATGACCTTCTTCACGATTTAGATAACACGTTACAAAATTTCTATTTATCTGTCAGTTGCATTTCAATACATGAAATACATGACATCAGAAATCTAAATCTCACCGGTATACGTTTGTATATAAGTTTTATTTATGAACGTTTCTCGTAATTTAAGTTTAAGAAAAAAAACATGACGGCCTTGCGATTGAAGGATTTAGAGGTGGAGAAAATCAAGCTGAATGTTCCTCCTTTAGACGAGCTTGCTGCAGGTAAACATTTATAAGCCAGTTAAAATATTAATTTAGTCTATTATTACACGTACGTTAATTTCTCTTGGCGCTCATACACACACAACTGCTTTACGAGTAATTTCACAAGCACTACTTTTCTACGAAAATTGATGCAAGTCTTGCATTGTTTTTTTGAAAAAATAGGTAGACATATCGGTTTCTTTGGCACTGATTAAGAAAATAATGAATATGGTTAAGCTGAAATTTGGAACTTGAAAGAAAAAAAAAGGATTTTTTAATGCTCATTTTATTATGTTTTGCCATTTTTCACCACAGCTATCGCAGAAGGACTCAAATCTAATTATGTTGAAGTCGATGTTCGTGTGGTTGATTGCCCAGACTTGACCTTGGCACCGTATAATCTTGCTGCAAAAGGTAATACATAAGACATTAACATCACCTGCATCAGTAGCTAGATATATCTATCATCCATACTGATCAAACATAAACGGGTTTTTCCTTATTTTTTATCACATGTATGCAAACTACTACCGATGGGAAAATTCGCAATAGGTACACTTTTTCTTACCTTTTAATCAAGAAATCTGAACTTTGGCATTCGGAGTTTGCATCCAGCCAAGATTCAATTTCTTCTGTATTTGACATTCACCAACATTGAACATATTTTTATGCTTGATACAAATAGTATTCGCTAGTGGTTTGACAAGTAGTATCTATAGCATCTACTTAGTTCTTACTTATTACCCCCTACCCTAACTGACGAGAATGTTGTATAGCATACGAATGGAAGATTGACCCAGTACAATATAATAGATTTTGGTCATATTATCTGCATAATATTATAAATTACATTTTGTATGACTCTGTCATCCTTACCTCGTTCTTGTTATCAATGTTCTCCACTTATATTAACTCTTTTTTAAGGTCTAGGGGGAAATACGTCCGTTGTACAAGTTGGTGATACATCATATCTCTTCCCAAACACACTAAAAGATAAGATATACGACTTCAGAGATGTTTCCGAAGCACTCGATATGGAATCAGCTTTCATTATGGGCTGCGGTGCTTCTTACTGGTCACCACTCGGGAATTTTGGCGAGGTTGAAATATTTTCATTTTTAGACTTTAATAATGTACCTGAGAGTACCTACTACGGTTATAGATACTTACTCGAACATCGATCTTTGATGCCTGATTAAAGTTCATTTTGTTTTCTTGTCTCGGTTTTCTGAACAGATGTACGCGAATATAACGATAAATGGAAATGAAGTTCGTAATTTGACAAAAGACGTGTATTCGAAAGATAAAACAATAACAGGCATAACGGTGAGACGAGCGGATATTAATGAGACCAGATTCTGCACAATTGGGAATCTGTTTGTCTGCCGTGGAGAACCAGGAAAGGTAACAGTTTTGGATAATTATTTCTTATTTAAAAAATTATTCACCCCCACCCATTCTCTTTCACCAGACTGTAGAATAGTGCAAAAACAAGTGGGATACAGAGCGTAACTAGATGAGAGGTGATAATGTATTTTACATATTTTCGTAAATTTGTCTGCATACTAGAATAGGATGAGGGCCCGCTAGTCCATAAGATCTTTATACTAGATGAAATTTCCAGTCAAACGAGACCTTTTGGTGGTCTCTTGGTCCAAAATTGACTTGAGCTATAAGGATTTTGAGTAAGATGAACAAAAAGACGAACTTTTGGAAAATTACGTTTAGAATTTTTGGAAAAGAAGTTTTATAAAATTATGTGCTTACTAAAAATCGGTAAATTGGAAGCTAGGAGATGTATCCAATTAAGCATTTGAACCCGTTTCCATCTTCCCAAGCTATTTATTTGGTGGGTTTAATATACTGGATGAAAGTGACCAAAAGGGCCTTATTTCTTTCACGCATGATATTCGATTTACGGGAAAACCAATAATGATCGTTGCGACAAAGGAAGGTTCAAAAGTAGAAAATTGATAATTTTAACCGGAATCACTAAAATTGCTAAAAGTATGTCTCGATACTGTAAGCCACCAAGACAGGACCGTATATAGGGAGGGTCAGAGGGGCCATGGACTAGGGCCTCACATTTATCCCATTAAAATGGGGCCCCACAAAGGAAAAATTCTTCGTTAAAACTGTATTCTACAGATAAATAAATAAATGAAAAATTAATTCAATTGGGGCCCCCACAACTTTCGGCCTCTCTCATGAGTCTAAATCCGGCCCTGCACCAAATGAACCTTTAGCCCAAGAACCATCCTCTGGTACCTATTTACAAAACGTTCCTAAAACGAATCAATTTTTACACCAATTTACTCCACTCCTTGATGGTGATCCCAAAGGACTTGAAGTGGACTTAGTTTTTGGCTTCCCACAACAAAAAGTGAGGGAAGTATCTTCCCTCCACCGAATAAAAATTGGTCACAAAGAAAATGTTCAGACTTGTTTTTCTCGAGAAAACCCCATTTTGACGAGAGTAAAAAATTGACGATTTTTCGGGATGTAGCAAAAATTTCAAGGTGACTTCAGAGGCTCCTATCACCAAGATCAACCCCCCCCCCCCCAAAAAAAAGGAAGGAAAGTTGTTCTTCAACGCAAAAATTCTCTACTTATTTTACTACAACTGCAAGACCTGTCTTCTGTACTCCGTCCTCTTAGATGAAGATGATTTTGGATTAAAAAGTTCTGAAGAAAGGGAGATTTTTCGGGGTGTAGCAAACGTTTTCCCGAGGTGTGGCAAGCTGTTTTGGGGTGGTGCACTTGCTACACACGCTATACAAAGGCTGCCACTGCTGGTCTTCAGCTAGTTATCTTTCAATGGTGACTTGAGATCACTTTTCGAGTTATCTAATCGCTGACCAATTTGTACAATTTTTATTTGTACATTTTTATTACTACATTGTTTATTGAATACCGACCACTAATCCAGTTGCTCTCGAGTTTACCTTTAGATCTTCATGAGGTGTAAATTTAAGTACGAAAAAAAAATACCAAGGTAGATAAATCTAATTTTCTATATGTACACCGCTTACCCAACCCTATAACTATTGTAATTCCATGTAATTCCATTCCGAGACCATAGCCGTTAGGCATTAAATGTCTCGTTAATATAAAAAAAAAATTCTATAGATACCATTTTCTTTTTGTACAAGTAATTCGTACTTTCTTCTTTTTCATACACCAAGTGTCTAATTTTGTACCTAATTTTGCAGGTTATCTACGTATCATGTAAAGGTCGAAAAGCTGGTGATGGCAATTTCCCAGGTTGTATTAACACAGCTGTAAAACAGTCCATCGCGTATCCTGTTGGTTAGATTGCTGTACATTACATACCGTTCTAATTTAGTAAAACTAAACAATTCACTAGGATGTGATTTAATTATACTTAGTGTAAATTATTCAACTTTTTCTCCTTTAGCCTTGGGGATTGTTATGCGCATGGCTCGAGGTAAGTCCAAGCATCACGTTCCACCGAGTTTCCTTAATTTGAAGGACATAAAAGATTTGAAGAATTGGCTTTTTTACTCCACCGTGGCTGCTCCTTTCAATAGTTTAGGGACTTTGTTAACGCATAATCCGGTGAGTTTTCATTATTAAAATGCTAATTCGATAGAATAAACTTTTATTAACTTGCTTTTTCTCGTTGTAGCCCGACTGGAACATACTGACGCAGCATATACACAGTTTCAGTAATAATAACGAAGGTGGTCACTATTATCATGATGTGACTCCGAGAAGTGCCGAGTTCGAGGCATACTTAGCTCCAGCAGAAACACTGTGCTCAATTGATAAACCGAAATCTTTATTTTTATTCTAATTCAGAGAGTACTTCCTTAAGCTATGTTGAGTTATCAGCGTACCTAAATTAAATACAGTTGTACGATACAGAGAATGTGAGTATAAAAAATTATAAGTATTTATAAATTAGATTTTAAGGGACTACTTGCTGACTATCTCTACACCTACTTGATCACTGTATCAATGCCTGTAAATTCGTCAATACCTTCTTTTATGTGCTACCTATTCGGACTTGAAGGATTGGTGGCGCGCTAGCGTCGCAACTATTCTATGTAGGTAAAATGGGTCTCTGCTGGCTGTGTGTGTTAGTAGTAGTGCGTATAATAGCGCTCCATTTTACCTACATGCGAAGGTGCAAAAAAATTCCACCAGATGTCAGCCACTATTCTTTCAAGTCCGAATTTCTGTTTTGTTCCTAAGATATAAGATTTCATACTTGGAAGTGTTTGTCAACATTAAGATCCTATAGCTTACTGTGATGAGTGTGCATTTTTTATTCTGTCGACTATTCTGTATCATTTCACCCGCTTTGCGGTCACTGTTCACGTATTTGTTTTTGTTTAAACCAGGTATATTAGTGTCAAAAATGAGTTCAGTGACCAAGACATCAATGTTGTGTTTTATAAATAATTTGACCCTCTCATCCTCCATTCCCATCCATTTTTATATGATACGATTTTTATGTTAGACCCAAAAGGTAAGGTTGAAAATGAATTCAGCGGTCCTCAAACCCCAGAAAACAAAATGTTCGTACTGACCATTCTGATTCTATTTTCCCCCCATCTCCCTCCATAGCCGTAGCGGTCACAATTTTTAATTTACAAACCAATATCGCCATTGAATTCTGTGACCTTAAAACTTCTACACCAGCACCTCGATTCGATTATTCATCTGACTAACTTTTACATGCTCAAGAAAAAGGATCTGATATATTAGTGTTAGGTACTATTCATAGTAAGTACTATCGATAGTTTTTACAGAATGAAACTATCGTTACTATCAAATGATTCTTTCAAACAATCGAATGTTCTCGATAGTTTCTTTTCCCCTGATGAATGATACAAGATTTGATTTAGTCGAAGATGTGTACTGCATGATTAAAAATTATCTGTTTCAGACTATAAATTAAGAATTAATCTATGGTCGGCGTGGTCTCTTGTCTCTTGTTCTGTTCTCTCTGCTCTGTTGCTCTCTTATAATAATTAAAGAGGATAGAGGAAAGCGTAATATGGAATTAGAGTACACAGTATAAATGTACATATGTATGAAGGGTAAAGAATCAAAACTCACATTTGCCTTTATACTTCAAGGGCGCAAATAGGCAAAATATTGTACACGGGTGCAGAAATAGCTTTGTTGTGCCTGTGAACGTGGAGTAATATCGCACATTCACAGGCGCAGCCAAGATATCCCTACACTCGTGTACAGTATTTTGCCTGTTTGCGCCGTTGAAGTAAAATGGCAAATGTGAGTTTTGATGTTTTGATTCTTTACCCTCCATATGAATTAGGAGTATAAATTATATACCATGTAGCTTTGATATTGATTTTGTCTCAATCTATGGGTTAGTTTTAATTTGGTTTGCTTGCAAGTTTTCGATACATATCATACACATGCGCCCGTATACCAGCATTAATAATACCTAGCTACAGGTAGTCTGTCTCTCAGTAGTTCACATTAGCTACAAGTTCATGCCTGAAGAATGTATGATATACAAGTGAAGTACAAACCTAGAGTAAACTATAAAATTACTATGGCGGTTATGTGTGGTACCTGCGTGGTGCCCTACATTAATTTTTGCCCCATCATCATTGGACTCTCATATTTTGTCGAGGGGGCACATGGAATTTCATTTCCAGAAATTGTTTACAGAAATCTACTTGTTATTTCCGCTATGAAAACTTATAAATGAGAAAAAGACTAAAAATGAATCCAGTGCGATACAAAACTATACTAAAATTGTATTACCTTCACCTTCTCTTTTCTATTTTTTGCTCTTAACCCGAGCCCTGAAATCCGCCCTTTCGAGCATTACCTCAGAGACATCGGGGAGACTGTTAGGGCTGTCTTAGCTTTCTTCTCTTCTTGCCGAAAACATATATAATAAGTATAGCAATCATCAATAAATCAGTTCTAGGGAAAACGTAAGTATTTTTTTAATGATAGGTATTTGAAAGAACTATCAAAAACATTCGATACTATCGATAGTGGAAAAACTATCGACTATCGCCCATTCCTACATAATAGGTACTCCTGACTGATTTCCCAGCATCAAACAGATTCTATTTTTTACATGTGTTACATGTTATGTTACTATAGGTAAATCATGAAGTACTTTTAACAGGAACTCTTTCTGTTTTTCGTGTCCGATGTTTGCTGCTCGGTTGTCGGATTTCGAGTACCATACTTACGAATACGCACTAATCATCAAGCTTATAAATACACAAAAAGAATATTGAAATATTTCGTTAGCTGTGGCGCTGTGACACATAGACATCGACAAAATTGAACGAAGCTGGAGAGACTAAATGAGAAATCGGCATCTTTGCGGGTGTATTGGTCGACAGCTACATCAGTTAACTTACAAAATTCAATGGTTATTAATACATAATAATTAACAGCTTCACTGATTATAAAAGAATCTTACTTGGTCAGACTGACAACACGCAGAATCTTCACAAATTTACATTTTAGGTGGACTATAATTTCAGTTCATGACTCTAAAGTGATGATGCATCGCTTTATGAACAGGTCCCACTGATGAGGGTATAAAATGCTTAACAATGCGTCAAATAGCCGTTGGTTTACTTATAAGATGTGATGATGAGAGAAGGGCAAACAGAAGGATCTTCACATCCATCAGTGGAGGTTCCCTCTGGTAACTAATGCAATACTCGAAGTGGTAGTTTCCCGGGTCAGGGGTGTGTTGTCTGGGGAGCTAATCTGGCACTCGTGCATCGCCATACGCTCCACCAGTGTTGAATCTATTAGTGGAGGTAATTGTTTTCGACTTCCAATCACTAAAAAACAGTATTCTGGAGAAGCTCCTCTAATTTTTCGGATAAGCCACCATTAATATGTAGACCAATGATTGAACAAAGACGGAGAAAGGTCAAGAGGACATCGACAAAATTGAATGAAGCTGGAGAGACTAAATGAGAAATTACGTTGAATGCAGATGGTTAATAAGAAAAGTTCGCGCTGCTATTCCTCACTGATGCGAAAACGAGCTCCGGGGAACGTTTTTCTTTTCATTTTTTCAGGTCAGTATCTTAATTTATTCGTCAGCGAAGAACAGGAATTTAACAAATCAAAGTACGCTGATTCTTTTTCATGATAACTAATGAAAAAAACCAGGGATGGCAAACGAAACCGTTTTTTTCCGTTTCGTTGTTTCGTTTCAATATTTTTGACAAAAATCAATCGTTATTTCGTTTCGTTTCGTTCGCCATCCCTGAAAAAAAAAAACAGATTTTGCTAGTTGGTTTCCTTACGCTCAATAGCGTCCACTCCAAATGTCTAAACTCCAATACGCCAAATTTATAATAAATGACAAAAAATGGCGCCGAGGATTGAAGATGAAGATGAAAAAATGAAAATTAAACGGACCATAGCTCCACCTGCCTTATACAGACTCGAAGCTCTGCTCGATTCTTCTGCTTCATCCTTTGTGAAACTACCAATAGAGAGCGTTACCGTTTGTGTTCGCAAGTAAAAAAGAGAGCACCCAACTCTTTTGCCCACGCTCTATGCTGCGTGTACAGTCAGGAACGAGTAGCAACATACAGAAACAAGCTTGAGCTGGGCAGCCTGTTTGAAACTTGTCTTGTAGTTTGTACGCGATGCTCGTGTGTGGACGTCGTGGGTTCAGTTGATTTTTCGTATTGTATGCGATTTGTTTCTTCTGTTTGTTTTTGTTAAATTATGAACTCGATTTCTGGTATTAATGTGAACGCGACGGAATTTCGCGATCTTTTTTTTTTTTTGCGTGGCCGCGAAAAGTGACCGGTGTTGAATAATTTTCATGTAGGAAAGAAAAATGAATGATTAGCTTGTATTTCTCTTCGTTTTTTGTATTTTGTGTACGATGCCGAATCCGATGAGCATACGTTCGGGAGAATGCAAGAAGTTTTCGCCGAATATTTTCAACAAAACGAAATGCACAAATTGCTTCAGACAGAAAGAGGAGCACAGTGCCGAAGCCCTGGAGAGCAACCGAGTAAGTTACTGAAATTTGTACATTTGAAGCAAAATACGCAGTAAGGGTTTCGGCTTTGGTCGCCGGTGGAATGTTACACATACCATGTGTACGTCGTGAAAAACACCGTTAACCTGTTGTTATCGGTCGTCTTTATGTAATAATTCAACGTGATGTTCGCGCTTGTATAACCGGACGATGAAAACATTTGTTGGAGAAATGTGTCAAGAAATTATTTTCTGTATTTCACGAACACTTTTTGAATGTCACAACTAAAGCGATAGAATCATCGCTGCTGTTTTAGCCCCGTAAGCTCCAACTTGAACTAGCGCGTGTATTCGGAGAATGTTGGTTAGAAATTTAGTTTTTATGGAGCCGTTTGAGTTGCTGGTAACTAATTCTTAGTTAAGGCCGAAGATTTATTTTGAATAGGGAGCTTGGCTAGTTCAGTTCTCAAATGTCTTGCAACGACTGGCTCAGGTGTGTGTACCGCAGTTGTTACTGTGGGGTTGTGTACGTTCTTCAGTGAAGGTGTGTTGATTCTAGCCTGCGGTTGGTATTTCTGTATGATACCAACACACATTTCGTGTTACTTTCATGATGGATTCTATAACACATGTTTACGATGTTCAAATAACAATGCAGCTGTATCATTTACACTGGGTATGCATTTCAACTTTAACATATATTAGGTTGGTGACCGAACTTCCAATTTACGTCTGTTTTTCAATTCCCTGGCGTCATTTCTGACGTACGACCTCTGGTACCTACGGACGTTACAGTCCTGTACCAATTCACCTGAAGACTTACATTGAAACTAAATGTAACTTCCATGTGTATTGGCTGTCATTTTTGGCGTTTCGGGTTAATATTTTTAGAGTGTCGAAACAGGCTAATTGACGAACGTAGATGAAAAGTATCCTTGCTTGTTTGTTGCCTTTCGTGCCTACGTACTTCGTTTCCGGACTGACCTGCTATTTTACTAACCACTCAGTTGCCATTGTTGAAGCTAATTTCAGCTGAGTGAACTGAGTAGCCAGTTAGTTGTCTGTGGCAACTAATAGGCAACTCCCATCTATCATTTGGTCCGTCGATTGGGATGACTATAACCTAGGGATTGAAAATTGGGGTATTGCTCACTAGAAATTCGGTTTGTCCTTCGCTCAAAAAATCTATTGTTTCCTCGGTACTAAAAAAATCCATTGCTATCTTATCCTTCTGCTGGAATTCACCCTACCGAAAATCTAGTATGTCTTCTCTAATAGAAGTTGATTACAGTCCTTCTGTCTTGTCTAATGGAGGTCGTTTACAGTCCTGGTTTGAATACTTTTCTCAAGTGTTTCTTTAGACTACATCAGTTCTCCCCTCTTAATTACCATGCATTTATAGCTGATAGAGTAACTCGATAGGAGCTAGTTTCAAACAGACCCTGCTATTGGTAGGAACTTACAGGACCTTCTCCGAGAAGCATTTCGAATATTTACCTCTAGTGGAAGAATGGCCTGTTCTTTTCTGCAGATTGTGAACCCATCCATCTTAGCAAATTGTAGATACCTCTTCTGTAAAATTTATTGCTTATGTATGCTGATCGAATAGTTGATAAGGGTCGCTGTCGCTACAAAAATTGTTGAAATATCTTATGAATTTCAATATACAAAACTTATTTTCCGCCTCTAATGACCTTCTTGGGCGCGGATCATATGTTTATAAAGATGTATGTTACTACAACGGA
This sequence comes from Acanthococcus lagerstroemiae, assembly GCA_031841125.1. Classification (NCBI taxonomy): domain Eukaryota; kingdom Metazoa; phylum Arthropoda; class Insecta; order Hemiptera; family Eriococcidae; genus Acanthococcus; species Acanthococcus lagerstroemiae. Next base: position 19,480,822 of record CM063108.1, on the reverse strand, counting down.
TGTGTGGAGCAAGTTCATCGGTCCCTATGGGTTTTGAAATAGCGAAACCTTTAGTTACTGATTGCAATCACCCGAATTAGTGTTTTGATTGAGTTACAAGATTTTCAGTTATTGATATTTCATTCCTCCGTTAAATTTCCACAACCTGAGTAGTGTGTCAAGAAGAAAATCAAATTACAAATTGATATTTTATTTCTCCGTTAAATTTCCACAACCTGAGTGGTGTGTCAAGAAGAAAATCAAATTACAAGTCTTCTTTTGAACCTGAAGCCCTCTTTGGTGCGTTCTTATAATTTCTGGTAAAATATCTAGGTTCCTTGTTGTAAATACGGTTTGTATTCGAGAAGCAAAAGAACCGCTATAGTTGTTGAGTAACCGTAACAGGTCCTGCCGCTGGGCTCGAACTGGTTTAAGTTGGAGCTTGAGAAAACTGTAATTTACATAATAATGAGAATTTGTCGGAATTATTTCTTAAAAATAATTTTGCGTCGGGATTTCGAATTCTGAAATGGCGCTGTTGATCTTCGAGTAGGACTGTATACATGGTTATGCAGTTTTTATTTGTTGGGTATAATTATGCCCTTCCTTTGCCTTCAGTTATCTGGGTATACGGTCAGTCATGCAATGTTCCGAAACGACGACGAGTTGGTGTTGTAACTTGCACTCCTTTTTCTGAAAAGGCTGAGTCATTATCAGTTTGAAACGTGCGTATGGACTCAAAGATATGAAACGAAAGAGGTTTTGGAAATGGCGTTGGTCGTGGTTATAGATTTCAAAAAATGTGGCTGGAAGTGCTTTAGGCGATTGCTAGGTTATACACATTACCTGAGAATTGAAAATGAGTTATCCTTGATAACCTCTGCTACTTTTCTGTCTTCCTAGATATTAGTATTTTTCGCGGGTGGTCATTATTGGAAACTGAAAAAAATGTTGACTTATATAGTTTTTCTGTAACTTAGTTGCTGCGTACCAGTGATTTCTCCAGTACATATATTCATTTTCCTGAGGTGTCATATCCCTAAGAGTTTTCCTTAATTACATTGTATCTATTAGATGCTTATTTCCTGCAGTTCATGTATAACATTTGCAATAAGTACGTAATATTTTCAAGGTATATCAACCTGACTCACTGTTGCTCTATTTGAGGAACAGGTCTGGTCAGTGGCTTCTGGGAACTCCATTAGTCAAGACACTGCTATTGCTATTATGATTATTTGGTTCTTCCGATCTTATGGGTCTGTTATGTCTTCTGTGTCTTGAGTATTTTGTATTTATCTCTTGATATGCCTTCTGTCTGATAAGTGTTACTTTCATTTTGGCCATTCTTGAAATGTTAGACTTTGTAAAAGTCAGGTCTCCTCATTTTGTCATCTCATTCATTTCAAATATTCAAAACAGCCAGTGGGAAGGTCTGGACTCCCTTACGACTTGTCAAATAATGGGTTTTATAATTTTAGCGCCCCCTCTAACACCTCCTCCCCCTTTGGTCAAGACCAGACCTCCGAATACTAGGCTGGCTATGTCGCTGATTCAAAGACTAGAACAATACCAACGTACTGAGTCATTGTAGCGTGGTATTTTATTGAATAGTACTGAGCAGATTATATGCCATGGGATTAAATTCACTGTTGATCATCTTCACCAGGATCCTGATAGAATACCTGAAACAGATATTGAACAAAAATGTGCACTGCTCCCACGATTGAGAGCTGCTCTCTGTGCATGATGTTTGTGGTTGAATACAATGATGAAAATTATCTCAAAACTTGTAATACGAGTACACTCAGAAAAGCGATTGAAAAAAGTCATTCTAGCTCATTACCAATAAATGTGGGAAAATGGGATGGAAAACCTACTATCAGATTCCTTTGTGTGCATTAGAATGTGATGACATGTGTGCATGTATCAATAGAATAACATATGACAAAAATATGAGTTGATATCTTAGGTTAGAAAATAATAGTGTAATATGAAAAGATAGATTCATATCTTCAGTTACTTAGATAGGGTCAATGTTCATTTTCTTCATATTATGGTAGACTGTGCCAGTGACTTGGCTATGACTATTACTTGGCATGGTCAGTTTTTACATAACAAAAATGTATATTAGCTTTTCCTGGCCCAAGGTATAGAAATTGGAAAAACTGATTCAGTCACTGCTTCTTGTAGAAAGAGGGTAGAAGCTCTTGCTCTTTCTGCCATGCTAATAAAAAACCTGTCATCTGCAGTGATGCCGATTTTTCAGTAGAGTGTAACAACTTTGATAGATTACAGCATTGCGGGTTTTAGTGGGATCTATTTAATTGAAACAGAATTCTTCTTCCACTATGACATAAAATTCCATTAGTGACAGCAGTGCTGCTATCGCATTTATTTCTGTTAAAAATTGCACATGGAGCATTTTATCATGAGAAATGTTACTGAAAAATGCCTTATGTGCACTTTTCAATAGAAATAAACGAGATACATAGTAGCACTGGCTACCTCTAATGGAATTTTATATTACTGTTCTGACTAAATAGAGCCGACCGAAAACCGCGGTGCTGTACTCTAGTCAGAATTGTTGGGTTCTCCTGAAAAATTGGTATCACTGCATATGAGAGAGGTTCCCTTAACTTGGCAGCTTTTGGCTTTTGTTAAGAGCGGATTTTACTTTCAGCCTTGGAGCAAAAGGGCAAGTATCTACTTCCTTCGCTCTTTAGGAGCATCCGTTGTTGAGTGGTGTACCTGTGTAGTAATCTCTCTTGCTGCTATGTGACATCTTAGGGCCTACCAAAAACCGCTGTGCTGCACTCTGTCAAAGTTGTTTTGTTCTCCTAAAACATTGGTTACTTTGCATATGTAAGGTTTTTCCTTAACACGGCAGCTTTATGCTTTTGTTCATAGCAATTCATAGGTTCTTACTCTCGACCTTGGAGCAAAAGGGCAAGTATATCCCTCCTTTACTCTTTAGGAACATCCATTGCCGAGTGGTGTACCTGTGTAGCAGTGTCTCTTGTTACTATGTGACTCCTTTGCCTTCAGTTTGCACCTCAGCTCTCCTTTCCATTTTGCACTTTTCTATCTTGATTGCATTAACATTAGCCTCTTCTGTGATCATGTCTGCCTTAAACTTTTTTCTGGTGTATGCATTTCATATTGCAAATTGATCATTGCTGACATTGTCGGTAGTTGTGGAATTCGTGAGATCCGATTTCACCAAATGTCCAAAATGCTTCCGACTACTATTACTATACTTTCTGATTCACTGTGCATGCAGTTTATAGTGCGTCCGCTTCCGGTATGTTCCTCGGCAAAATATTGATGCATATCTCTTCCTGTTAGAAGAATGTCATTTTCAGACGAATTGCACTTCCATCTTGGAATATTATTACTGGTTGCTGCTGACACAGCTTACGTGAAAATGTTATGTATAGTTATAGGTCCATCGCAGGCATATTCGCCACATGACATATTTGTAACTTTCATGCACAATGTATAATACAAAAAAAAATACATGTATACTTATGTAACCGTTAGGTATGTCTCCTCTCTCCTGTTGTACGTTCGCCCGCAGAAAAAGCGTGTGATGTTGAGTTTTGAGCACCTAGGTATAGTGCTACAGAGATACGTATGTAGCAGAATTTAATAGTTGGTCGCTGATTGCCACATTTTTGTAAAACACCCGCGAATTATAAGTGAAGTTAACACGAAACGTGTTGTATTCAGCGATGATGGGCTCGAAAAACGACTCGCCTGCTGGTACACGATTCTCCAATTAAACGTTTTACACGATTATATAATCCACTAATCGGCGTTGCGAGATTTAAAAAATAATAATTTCTTTGGACCCGACAATGTTTCTGCGTTCACAGCTACACATCGAATAAGTATTGTGGAAATTAAAAGACCAACATTTCGTTCTCGTCTCGGGTATATCTGTATTTTTTTTTTTTTTTTTTTACCCATATTTAGTATGGATGGTCTGGCATAGAGTAGAAAACTGTATTACGCCGTAATACCGTTCGTGGAATATCGTGTTTCTCATTCAGGTTCGTCTGTCAATAGTTTACTTTCGAGCCAACCAGTTATTACAAATAAAGCAATCTCATTGAAATCTTTCCGTACGCATTCCGAATAGAAAAATACCGGTTTCATTGAAAGTCTTTCTGTTCATTTGTGTGGTGAAAAATTGTTAAATACGGCGTCGAATCGATCGTTCGATCGAAAATGGTAAGCATGGATGTCTGATCATAGCTGGCAGTTTTTACAATCTCAAGTAGAGTCGAGCACTGAGTGAAGCGCCTTCTTTGTGTTTCCTCACCTGGAAGGCCGTAAGTATTAATCATGTGTGCGTGTACATGAGTACTCTGATTAGACGGAGCCCTTGATCTTCTTAATTTGTGGGAAGTGCAACGTAAGTTTCTCCAACATGGTTTTATGATTTGTTGACCACTTTAGTCCTTTAATGACCAAGCAAGATTAAGGAAACTACTCGTAGTTTGGTGAATGAGAAATTATTTCCCCTCTAACTGGGTCCAATGTACCAATTCGCAGGGACCGACGTGACCTCATTGGGGAAGAGATGATCAGAATTTTTCTAACTGGAAAAATTATCTGAATCCGACGTAGGTGAAAGAACTCTCAGGGGCAATTTTTTTGCATAAGGTAACTAAATAGCAATGTTTTTCTGTTTTCAGTTTCAGTAGACACCCTGATGCGGGAGACCCGGGCATAAAGGGTCAGTTTTCTTTGAAGCGCGATAACGTATCACTAAATAACTGTCTCATCAATTTTTTTTCTTTTGAATAAAAAGAAAACATTCCATTTTCGATTTTTGCAAAAAGAGGCATCGTAGATGCTCAAAAGATTTATATTTTTGAATATAATTTTTTTCAACTTTTGAAAAACACCCGGGCATAAAGATCATCCTCTCGGACAAAAAGGATCACATACAATCAATGGTGGTTTGTGTTAATATAATGTTCAACACGACTTCGACTGTTTCAATGACAGAAGTACTACATACTCGTTAATACTTCACTACGAAAATGATTTTGTATGATTTTTGTATTAAAAAAAAAATGAAGAAAATGAGCAATTTTCTCAACACAGAGCTTTCTATTTTCTTCTACGTAAAAATTCCAAATATAGAAACCAATATCGTTATAATTCGTACAGGAATAACGTGTCCATTTCGAGCATAAATGACACATTAGCCAATTTCCATTAGCTTTGGATACGTAAGCATTTGTGATCATACTGCCATGCGTCTGCCTTCTCTATTTTCTTTTCTCTATGACGGTAGAATTAGTTTTTCTCTTTTTTTGTCTCTACTTGTGAAGTTCCAGGTTTAAGTTGGAGATTTCGGCGATACGAGCCATTTTCTTTGTGAACATGTTTTTGCAGTGTAGAAAATTGAATACTGAATTCAAGAGCAACTTCTCGAATTGATCCTCCTTTTCGTACAGCTTCAAACGCTCTACTCATATGTTTCTCCGACCATTGCGCCGTGTTGGTCTTCCTTTTGTATTTATATACCATTTTTCATCTAAAAACAACCACTGAAATCAAAAAATTTTGAAAATTATTGGATTATTCACGTTATTAAAAAAAGCAACGTGTGATTCTTTTTGCCCGGAAGGCACATGCGGCAGTTGAATTAAACATTTCTCATCAAGGCATTAAAATAATGAAAAATGGATGAAAAATACGAAATCCACACAAAATTGTGGTTTAGATAATGTCTCTTTTGATCCCCTGATTATGTACAAATAATCGCATTTTTTAAAACGATAAATTCCGATTTTTAAACATCAGTGTCAGGATTACCATACTATTACAGACGAACGCAATGTGATATCCGAGTGCGGTCTTTTGCAACTCATCTGCGGGACAAAAATAAGAAGCACGCGAGGACAGCCTGCCCCCAAGCCTCAGCCGGAGTTGGGAAATTTTAGTAGATAGATCAAAAGTTGGGAAAATCCAATGTCAGTAGTTTTTTAATGTTCAAATTTTGATTGATATTTGAGAATTTTTAGTTGAGTCAGTTGGGAACCTACCAATTTTCGCCCTTCTAGAAAAAACTCTTCGCTATGTCCCTGCATCTGTGACAAGAGTTTCTCACGATAACAGTGTTACTAACCCTCTATAATCATAAAGAAAAAAGTTATTCGTGCGATTCTTTTTGCCTGGGCGATTCCGTATGCCCGGGTTTCCCCTACACCAAAATACCCTGCGTTTTCTAGTAGAAATAAAAATTGAAAAAAAAGAAAGAAAAAAAGAAGGTAAAATAAATGCCACTATGAGCCTTTTACTGCCGAATTGCCCCACGTAATTCAAGGCCATTACCCGCAAACAACATCAATATAAATGACTGGTGATTTCATTGTTCTCCTGCAGAGTTGCAGATCGAAGTACCAGGCAGACTTCAAAACAAATTGTTCCTATAGAAACGTATATCTACGCCGGTATTACTTTTAACCTCGGCCATGGTAAATATTTAACATTGTCTGCCTGTTAACAATTCCGTAGTCAGCTGAAACAGATACCGTATTACCCAATAAGCGAGAGGATCACATTTACCTTCAAAACATCCACCATAAAACGAGCTTTTTTCGTACCTACTCCATCAAAGTACGAAGTATATACCGGACTCGGGTTACACCAGCCAGCCACTCAACATTAAATTACCCAGCAAACCTCTTTCATGCAAGTGACAACAATGACTTCAATGTATGTCATACATACAAGGATAAACCCATAAACCTGTTTAATTAGTAGGTTATCGGCCGTCGAGCAAGTTTGCCCGATTGTTTCGCCCCCTGTACCTCCATTTCCACCCTTATTTTGGTAGTTCGTCAAGCCTGTAAATTTTCTGTCTTCGAATTGGCCTTCCTAGCGAGCAGTCGCGAACGTGTCCGCGACTTTTTATAAGATGTTCTAACGATGTACACACACGCTCCGCTACTGGTTGGTAAAATAATTTCAATAACAATAACCATCGGTCAAACCGGTTCGCGGATTTTCGAACCCGAAGAATGTTACAAAACATTGTTTTTCTGCCTGCCTTTTATATTATGTGGACGGGTCTTCCGTTTCGTAGTCCGCACGATGATGAAAAGTCCGCTCATGTGTCTGGGTATCTCCGCGTGTACTCTCTCTCTCTCTCTCTCTATCTGGTTTTCTGTTCCTCTCATTCGCCATCTTCCTTTTTTCCTCGAACCAGTTAATGACCCTGTTCTGTTTCTCGTCTATATTTCGTAACACGTAGACCTGTAGGCCTATTCTCATTATTAAATTCGGCATGTAAGAAGGGTCTGCCTATATACCACATACTTATACTAAATAATATATATCTTTTTATACCTGCGCCGGATCCGACTATCGGATCATTTCCCGCGTGTGTACATCGCTTCTAGTCTTCGTATATTATATTTATAAACAATAGAGAGAATATATGTATGGTCGGGCGTGAAAAAGAAGAAAAAAAAAGTAATTTTCAAGCCTGACGATGGAAGGGCTAGGAAAAAAAAAAAGAATCTAGATTACCGTCGTGAAACAGGTTCGTGTATCGGAAAACGGCTTTTAAATTGAAGTTGGAAAACGAATTTCAAACACGAATTACGTGCTCGACTCGAAGTGTATGTCTAATTGACGCTGTAAAAGTAATACCTTAAATCCGAATTAGTCGCATTTTCCGCGTACTCTGTAATCGACTTTTTATAGCGCATCGTAGCATCGCATTCGTCGTTATTTATAGTCGCTCAAATGCCGCGCGGATGTACGAATCGGTGTATATCACCATTTAGGGCCGCATAAACATACACGACTGGAGAGGAAATGTTTCCAAGTTCACTGAACACTCGAACAGTACGCGAATTTTGCTATTGACGGATTGCCAGCTTCTAAAATATATATAAATAGCCGCAAACCAGCCGAACAATTTGATTGACTGAGCGTGGTGTTGTACCTACATTGCTCGTGAACTGCAGCCGTCACGTTTAAATGCTCGGATACCCATCAGAAAGAACTTCATTTCCTCGAACGAACCTCCTGAGTATTGAAAACCCACCTGCTGGTTGTACAAGGGTGTCTGTTGGGCAAGCAAGAAAACAATAAGACATTTTGTGCAAAAGCAAGCAGTGGCATAGCCAGGATTTTCCCAAGGGAGGAGGGCCAAGTAAGATTTTCAAGGGAGAAAAAGTCGAAAATTGAGGTATTTTTTCAAAATCGCCGATATTAAAGGACTATTTTATGAAAATGAAGGTAAAATTACTGCTCGAGCGAAAATTTTTCTAAAACATTGTTCTAACGTGTATCAGTCTGTATTCCCTTGCGAGCATCACGTTCCTTGTACCAGCCTGCGAGCACTATGCTCTGCTAGTGCATCATCTTGCAGATGAGTCTGCAACCGCGGGAGAGCATTTTCATATCTGCTTCGCGGACTGCGCCGACATGAGGATGTCGTCGTCCACTACGTTCCGCAGAGCACCTTGCGCTCCGTATTTTTTGGCGTGCTCATTTTTTAGACACTATGTTTGCTGGACGATAATATTCTCATGTCGGCGTAGTCCGCAAAGAAGACTTGGAAATGCTCTCCCGTGGTTCCAGACTCATCTGCAAGATGATGCACTAGCAGAGCGTAGTGCTCGCAGGCTGGTACAAGGAAGGTGATGCTCACAAGGGAATACAGACTGATACAAGTTAGAACAATTTTTTAGAAAAATTTTGCTGATACAAGGAATATGCGGTACTTACAGGCGAATGAAGTGTTGAGTCAGTAAATCCAGTCAGTCTGTAGTTTTATTATTATCTCTCTATATACTAAAAAAGTAAAATTCGCCGCCGCCACCTCCGGGAGAAAACGCACAGCGGGGTTGCCTACTTAAAAATCAGAAAAATTGCAAGGACAGATCAGCTACTTTCAAGGACATAATCTGTTCTAAAATAAAAGATCTCCCAAGTTTTAAGACATAAGGCTAGAGCTCGGATTCTCATGCGCTTAAAAAATTGTTTTATGCACATAAAACATGCATTAATTTTCGTCAAAATATGACAAAATATGCATTTTTATGCAACATCGATATGAGTATCTTTTGAAAGGATTTTTAAATTTGAAGGTCATTTTTCAAAGCAGAAGTGTGCAGAAAATTAAATAAATGAAAAGAAAGAGGTTAAATGTTTTCGATTTTATTTCAATTAATTCCGCTGAAACAATCTCATCATCAGATGACTTCTGAAAAAAAAAAAAAGTTTTCAGTATTTCTTGATTTTTTCAGGTTTGCTATTTTCAGAGAAAAAAAAAATTAAAAAAAAAATGTTGGCCAAAATTTCCAAAATATGACTGAAAAATGAAAAAAAAAAGGTCAAACAAGGTGTCTACAGGTTTGGAAAGTTTGGAAAAAGTCAGGAATTTGAAAAGTCGGTCAGGAAGTTTGTAAATAGTCAGGAAATTCAACAATATTTTTAAGAAGTTTGGGAAAAAAACAAAGAATGAACCCACGGGAAATTTTTTTTGTCGTTTAATTTTACTTCAGTACTCTCGAGAGTCGTATTCTACAAATAAAAACTGTGCATCGAATAATGCGTCATGCGTACAACAGAGTGACTTAACCAGAGCGTCTAGTAGTATAAACATAAATACCTATATACTGTATATACGGTAAAAGTTTAAAGAAGAGAAAAAAAAAGTTTGGAAAAAGTCAGGAATTTATATTTTTTCATTCTTATAGACACCTTGTCAAAATATGACGAATATACGCTTAAAACGTCTAAAATATTATGCAAAAACATGAATTCATACCCAAAATATGCCAAATATGCAATATCAAATTGGGCTCATTTTACTCAGAATCTTATGATTCGCAAAGATCTACACGATATGCGCGATCTTCTCCAATGTAGGAAAACATGAGAAATCATAAAAATCCGAGCTCTGGACATAACCGCCATCAGACATAAAAAGACATATAATGACATAATTACCCATAATCTCCAAGATCTCAAGTCGCAAGATGTATGAAGGCAGATATAGTGTTCATGAATAGGGGAGACCAGCTACCTTGGACTCCGAGATCTCACGTCCTTATGACGTCTTCATCATCACGCACTGCGGGTTGCCTACCCGTGTGTTTTAAAGATGAAAAATTCGCTAATTTTTGCATAGTTTACATTCAGTTTCAGGTGCCTTGGGGAAGGGGGCGTTCAACCTCTTCATCCAGGCTACGCCACTGAAAACAAGAAAGTTGAAAAAATCAAGTAAATGAAGTTTTTGAAAGGCCTGGCAAGAAAATTTTGTAAAATAATGTACTCCAAAAACGCATTGGCCAGTATCTCTGTATGACGGTGTCAAGTGCTTATGAGAATAAAACGGCGAGACATTTTCTGCAAAAGCAAGAATGTTGAAAAAATCGAAAAAATGGCAAGTTTTTGAAAGGCAAGGTACGAAAATTTTGTAAAATAATGTGCGCCAAAAACGCAATAGCCAATATCTCTGCATGACAGTTTGAAATGCTTATGAGTTGCATGTCCGCGACGTGATGTGATCACGTAAATAGAGCATAATTATGTAAGGAGCCTACGCGTAATAACATCAGCCATTTTACTAAGGCAATTTTACCCCCTTCCTCCCCGAAAAATTGAACCGATTTGTGAAGGGATGTATTTTGTAACATTTTGTGGTTGATTTTGTTGAAACCTTCCACTTTAGGTAGGAACCAAAATTGGAAATCTCACTTCCTGTTGTTGTAACCCAACTTGGAAGGGCATGAACGCCAGTTACTTCCGTTATTAGTTTTATTACTTTTACGAAGGTTTTCATGGGAAATTTGATTGGCTTATGGTATTACATAATAAAGAATGTCAATTTAAAAAAATGTCCTGTAAAAAAATTGTGAATCAATAAAAAACTTATTTTAATAAAAGATCAAAAGCAATAAGTAAAGAAAAACATAGCTCGTTCTGTAATTCCCGCCAGTTCTCACGTACAGGGCATTTACAATCAGGACGTGTTACCGCCAGATCAGAAAAATTGGCACTGTGCGTGTTCCCGTCGCGAGACACGTGACTAGTGAGCGAACTGCGGCTGCACACGCTTCAGCACAGTCAGCGCCAGCTTGTTATTGAAAATCTAAGCACAGTGAAACCTGTCTACCGTGGAAACTCAACGGACCACTCCAAAAATTTCATAGTGACAGGTTTTCCTCAGTAGTCAGGTTAACCTCCCCCCCCCCCCAAAAAAAAAAAATCATTTAATACACGTGTCTTCTACATGCTTTTGTCTGTTTCATTTCGTATGCCTTGTAATACGAGGGATATTCCAAAAGTCTTTGCACACACTTTTTTTCTTCGGAACGGGTAACACTGGAGCGGTGAAATTTTTACCAGATATTCACTAGGGTTGTAGCTGTAGCAGTACGCATGATTTTTTTCGACATGATCGGTCGGGTTGTCCTCGAGTTATCGCCGTATAACCATGAATTCGAGTACCACTGCGCTGTCCAAATGTGAGTTTCGTGTGGTCGTGAAATTTTTACATTTCGAAGATGTTCCGGGCAATGAAATTTATAAAAGATTATGCTCGATATATGGTGAAAACAATGTAATGTGTATTCAAAACGTTTACGCATGGATAAGACAGTTTAAAGCGGGAGGGACGAGCACGTAAGACGAGGAGCGTAGTAGTCGACTTACAGAGATGGAATGAACGAGGAGACGATTGCGTGTGTGTATCAGTTGTTAGCCGAAGATCGGCGCTACACTGTTACAGATATTCACCAAAAGATGGCAGACAAATTCCTAAATGACGTTGGACGTACAACTGTGAAAAGAGTTTTAACTGATGTTCTCCAGCTGAGAAAAGTGTGCACTTGGTGGGTACCGCGTGAATTGACTGAAGAGCATCGAACCTACAGACTGAGAGCTGCGCTGGACCTTTTGACCCGCTATGAGCAGGACGGTAACGACTTCTTACACCGAATAGTCACCGGAGACGAGACTTCGGTACAGTTTTGGACACCAGAAACGAAAAAAGCTTTCTATGGTGGAAAGAGCTCGCATGCATTTGGACGGCGCAGGGGTACTCGAATTCATGGTTATAAGGCGATAACTCGAGAACAACACGACTGATCACTTCGAAAAAAATCATGCGTACTTACTGCTACAACCCTACTGAACATCTCGTAAAAATTTCATCTCTCTAGTGTTACTCGTTCCGGAGAAAAAAAAAGTGTGCAAAGACTTTTGGAATGCCCCTCGTACAAACCGCACAAGAGCTGCATTACCTTGAAGAAACCTGTGCTAACATGGAAAAATCAATAAAACACACGTGCCAATTTCCATTTTCCACGGGTTATTTGTACATTTTTAGTTTCCACTTCCACGTTAGACAAGTTTTCCAGATTATACATTGAAATATACAGGCTTTCTCAACGCACCGCATGTTTTTTCCCACAGTGACAGGTTTTCCAGATTAGACCAGTCCACTATAGACAGGTTTCACTGTATTTCAATGTCTTTTATTTGTGCAGACTGATAGTCCGGGAAAATTACGTGAAGAAGATACCAAGTTGGACAAAAATGTCGCAAAGTTGAATTTTGGTATAGTTGGTCTGTAGGGCATACCGAGGAACGACCTACAAATCCCGGAATCCCGCCGCAGCTTCATTCTCTAGATGGTGAAACAGTGCCTCATAAATTGATTTTTACTCATAAGTAAAAAAAGGTTGTATTTCAAACAAAATTACTCTAAAGTGGATTTTACATACAAATGGTCTCTTACCATTTTTCAATATCTGTTCCCGAAATGTTTTTAAGATTGCAACAATTCTAGTAGATGCCCCCCCCCCTTCAAAAAAACGACTGTTAATGCGGTTCTACAGATTTGGTCCAATTTTAGTTTTTCTAATTGTCTGGGAGGCCCTCTGAAGCCTCTCAGAAAATGTGCCCCTGAAAATTGCCGAAAATGGCGTAGGGTGTATCACGTGCACGCCGTCGCTACACTCATCCGTATCTACCCCTGTCTTGTTTAACAGCCCCGGGGCTCGTGATGCTCACTGTTATTATATCGTTGTCATATTTTGCTTACCCCGAAAAACCATGGGCTAGTCAAGGTCCACGGCACTGTGTACAAGTTTCCCCAGTACACATACAAGTTTCCATGGCGCCATGTGCAAGTTTCCCCGCTGCCATAGTGTATAAGTTTCCCTGGTGACATGTACAGGTTCCCTGGTGCCATGTACAAGTTTCCCCGCTGTCATATACAAGTTTCCTCAGTGCTATGTACAGGTTTCCCTAGTGCCGTGTACAAGTTTTCCCAGTGCCATTTACAAGTTTCTCCAGTGCCGTGTACAAGTTTCTTCGTACCTTTGAGATTTAGAAGTACTTCATTGTTAACTTGACAAAACCTGCACAACTCGGTTCCATTATTCGCAATGTGTGTATGTAAACTCGGATGCGTGCTCTTTGCGTACTATTTTATTGCGTTTGCGGCCGAAGACCACGAGTCACGGGTGAATCGTTTTTTATGCAATGGAACGTGGCACGTGAAATATATAAATAGTTGCGAGCATTCTTGAACTCTCGTCCGTCTGTAAAATATTATGTTATTTTTATGTTAATGATGAAAAGCCGCAAATCCTATGTGTGTACTAGTTAAGACACATACACGTATACAGGCGCAATAAACGTCCATTTTATGGCGCGGTTTGCGCGCCGATTCGGACCGTCAGGTGACGCCGGCATCTGATGCCGCCGCGGGGTGCGGGTTGATAAATTTTGAATAAAATTCGTCCGACACCGGTATCGGGTGCCTTAATCGACTGGCTGGATTCGTGCACGAACCTGTTTTTGTTTCTCGTGCTCATGAACTCGGTAAAATTCATAACTCAGCCGCGCGTTGGTCTTAATTAATTGAAATTTTCAAGAACTGTCGGTTGCATTCTGTATTCAGTGGTTCTCTCTCCCTTTTGTATGCACCAACGACGCCTTCTAGTGACCAAGTTGATCGAATTCTAAGAAGAGATTTTAGGGTTTTGCAGAACAGAATACTCGATTGCGTTCACTTTTTATTCATTGTTGTTGTGGTTTAAGCCTATGTTTACACTTTTCTTCATTTTGCTTATTAATGTTGGCCTAGTGTTCGTACATGTGATTGTTGAAACATCTGATCAAGATATTGTGTAACTAGAGTTGGGAAATGCCACATTTTGCGGTCGGTTCGACCCGGGTTCGGTCTCAGCAGCGTTTGCACGCGGTCGGTCGGTTCCGATCTCTGTAGATTTTTTTCACCTGGTTTGGTCTGGAAACCGCTAGTTTTGGTCCTTTCAATTTAAAAAATTTTTCCCCCCAAATTAAGTTGTATTCCTCCTTGATATTTCTTGTAATATTTACAATTCTACTTCTAGTGTTCCGTACATTTACAAACGCTCTGTGCATCATATAGTTAAGCTTTATCCTGTACTTGTTCACTAGCTAATTGTTCATTTGCCTCATCACGCATTCCCATCATCGCCACAGAGGGTAACGCCGTTGTTTCCTCTTCAGGTGAAGATAACCACAACGCTCTAGGCTTCATCGCTCGAAACCTGAAACAGAATACCAAAATTACCATTAACTCGTTTACCATATTTATGAGACATAATTCACATCGCATTATTCCTTGGAAAATTTACTGATAAAAGTAGCACAGGAAGTTGTATGTACTTTGTTCGATTCAGGGGCGGATGGGCGCTAAAATTATTACCGGGTATTTGGAATGGTGCGGCGTCGTAAGAGTTTTGTCTCCCCCCCCCCTCCATACACACGTATAAATTAAATTGACTTTCTTAATAAAGTGTATTCCTAACTGTTAACACCAAGAAAAATGTTTAAAAAATGATATGTAATAATGAACATTATTTAAAAAAACGTGTTGGAAGTTAGAAAATGTAGGGAAAGACTAGCAGAAAAGAGGAGAGGCAGCTATCTATGCTACTTCGGTTCCACAAAAGGTTACAGGGGGTGGGTTTTTATATTAACAAAAATATCTAAAATAATGTTGTGGAAATTAAAATAATATCTGAAAGAATATGCCTACTAAAACTGAAAATAGATGAGAAGACAGAAATGCTAATCTTGCAAGTGTATGCACCTGTAGCCGGAGCAGAGAAGGCAGAAGCAGATGAATTTTATGACGAGCTGGAGGCAACCAGGTAATCATGGGGGACTCAACGCAAAAGTAGAAGGGGAGACTAATTCAAAACACTACGGCTCATTTGGTGTGGGGGAGAGAAACGACAAAGGGGAATGATTAGTATAAATTGCCCAAAAATTTAATTTATGTACAGCAAACATTTTTTACAAGAAAAGAAATCAAAAGGAAATGGACATCAGCGGTGGATCCAAGGGGCATGGGGTACATGTCCCCCTTGGTTGAAATTTTTAACGAAATAGTAGGGATGATGAATTTTACCGTCATTACACGCCACAAATGTATAAAACGCATCTATATATTCGTCATTGCGTATCCCACATTAGATAGAATATTTTTCCGGGAGCACCCCCGCCCCCACACCCCTGCCAACATAAAAGCAACAGCTAATCAGTATGCATCGCCGCTACTGTACCCCCCCCCCATCTCTTTTTTTTCTAAATCCGCGCCTAATGGACATTGATATCGCCAGACGAGAAAACTAAAAATGAGACTGACCACCTACTAATAATTGACCTGTCAGTAGTTAAGGATGTAACAACACTGTCAAAATTTGGCTTCTCATCAGACTACCGCATATCACGCTGTAAATTGAGCATCCCGCAGAGAGTCCAGTATAAAAATCACAGAAAGGGTAAAGGGAGAGGAAGGCGGATCATCCCAGTCTGAAAGAAAGAGGATGCACGCCAGAAACTAAAATCAGTGCTAGAGGAAATGAAGGTCGAGGAAAATTTCTACGACAGTATGGTCCGAGCTTTAAAAAACACGGTTGAAGAGTTTGGAGTGAAGAGGTCTAAGAGAAAACCAGAGATAAGGTTTCAAAACAGACTCTCGAGTCAGGAAGAATAACCTTTGGAAAAATAGAAATAAAACACCATTGGACAAAACTGAGCTAACTGAAATACAAAAATTGGCGAAGAAAAATGTTAGAGAAGATACTAAAAAATATGATTAGGAAAAAATTCAAGATATTTTGAAAGAAAGTTGGTCCACTAAAAAAGTTAGGCTCGAACTCGGTGGCGGGAGAAACGTTATGTTGAAGCTAAAAGATCAGACAGGAAAAGTGACTCAAAATCAAGAAGAAATTGTAGAAGCAGCAACAAGTTTTTACGAGGATTTTTACCGCGAGCGAAACGAGCTATCAAAAATAGCAAAAACTGGAGGGTGGAAGGAGGAAGGAATCCCGGAAATAATGGCGAGAGAAGTGGAGTACGTACTAAACAGACTGAAAAATGACGTAGCTCCAGGACCGGATGGAATTACGAACGAAATGCTGAAAAGGTTTGGCGATCAGAGAGTACCACACCTGGCTAAAATATTTAACAAAATTCTAATTATGAAAATAAGTTTAAAACAGTGGAACCTGGCCGAAATAATATTATTACACAAAAAAGGGGGAAGGAACTCATTGAAAATTACAGGCCAATAAGCTTAACGTCGAACATCTGTAAAGTATTATGACAGTCTTAAAAAGACGTATGTGTAACCATTTGGACTCAAATTATCAGGGGAATGAACAGGCGGGATTCAGAAACGGCTTCTCAACTGTAGAGAATATTTTCGTTGTGAACCAAATTATTGAAAAAACACATGAATATGATGTGGAAATTGAAATGCTTTGCATAGCTTTTCATAAGGCATTTGATTCAGTGGATCATAAATATGTGTTAAAGGCACTGGAAAATAAGGGAACTGAAAGTGGGTTTATTAAAGTCATACAGGATTGCTATGCAAATTCGAGTGCAAGTGCCAGCCTTAAAAGCAAAGGAAGGGAATTCAAAATTTGGAGGAGGGCTCGACAAGTCGCCAAACCTCTTCAACTGCATTTTGGAAGAAGTATTTCGTAATCTGAAGTGGAAAAGAAGGGGAATAAAAATAAATGGAGAATTTCTAAGTAATTTAAGGTACGCAAGCGATATTATCTTATTTGCAGAAAATAGTAAGGAGTTGAAGAAAATGGCAGAAGAGCTATTGAGGAAATGCAAAAAAGCTGGCCTCAAGCTGAATGGTAGCAAATCAAAAATAATCGGAAGAGGGGAAAGGAAAAATCTGATAATCGATGGGCTAGAGATAGAAGAGGTAAAAGAAATCGAATATCTGTGGGACAGATTATTAGTTTTGAAGAAAGAGATAACAAAGAAATATTATGAGGCGTATCAAAAAGGGATGGAACAACTTCTGGGTATTAAAATCTATTTTTTGCCGGAATTTCAACACCACCCTCAAGATGGGAGTACTAAATAGCTCAACAGTACCAGCCTTCAAGTATGGAGCGCAAACGTGGTCCCTTACAGCGTTACAGGAAAGCAAATGGTGAAGCTGCAAATTACGTTCTGATCTATGTTGAGGAAACTTCTAGGACTGGAATGGGTAGACAAAATCTCAAATGCAAAACTATACGAAATGGTTGGAGGCGGGGATATAGGATGTAATGTCAAACAATTAAAGTGGAAATATGTGGGGCATCTGGCGAGGGCGGATAGCAACAGATGGGGAGTAAAAGTACTCAACTGGATACGCTGCAAAGGAAAAGAAATATAGGTAGGCCAATAACTAGACAGAGAGATGAACTCGTCAGAGAACTGGGGCCCCAGGTGTCAAGGATTAGCGCAGGATAAAAGAAAATGGGAAATCTACGTGGAGGCGTATGCCTAAAAATGGGTGGAGGTACTCACACACACGTTTGGTCGACAATCGACGCAATATGTGCCTGCCCATTTTAATTTTTCAATCACTTTATTTCTCTTCAAATTGATCAGCGCCGCCCCACGTTTTTCGACTGCCGTCGCAACATACACTTATTTTATTTTTGTAAGTCTTTTATAAACGCATACTTTTTTTCCTTCAACGTACCGGCGGCGCACCGAGCATTTGTCCGAATTGCCCTGTGACCCATCCGCCCCTGGTTCGATTCAAAGAAATTCTGCACTAATTAAACTGAAAACCCATTTTATACATTAATAAACAACACACTCACCTCTTCTAAATCCCGTTAATTTCTTCACATTCATTGAGGAAATAGTTCCTTTTGTAGAAAAGTACGAAACACACAATCTACTGCACTGAACTGGAAAGGAGAAGAGAAGGAGAAAAAAATAGCTGCTATACTCTCGGCTACTTGTGGCCGACCCTATAAAGGGAAAGTTTTGATAAAATTTAAATTTTGAATGTGGAAGACGAGAGGTTCTCTAGAAAAATGGTGAACGCCATCATATTTAGTATTCAAAATATAGCTAAAATCATGTAATCTCATCCCATTGTTTTTTATGTTGGCGTGTAGTGTTATTAAATGTAGAATGATATGGGTTTTAGTTGCATAGCAGTCGGGTTGGAAAGGATCTTTTCTAAACGACAGTCATAGTTCCTTTCTTCGGTTCTTCCTGTTTGCTGATGATATGCTGAGAAATTTGCAATTGTAGCTTTCGTTTAAGGTATGAGGATTGAACGTTAATTTTCATTTTGTTTCATTAGCAGTCCTGTCGAATTTAGTTATCCAGTTGTAAAAATGAAAAGGATTGTAGATGCTTTTGTGTTCGAGACAAGGAAGTCTTCGTCCCTTTCATTTTTTTTCATAGGTACAACCTTGTGAGCTATAGCTTCCAAAGCCCCGAGCATTTTTAGCATTTTACGAATATATGCTTTTACTACTATGTATTTTTATTTATTTACAGCTCTTGTTGGGTATTCCATTCTATTCCACACTTCTCTTTGCACTTACTGTACCAAGGGTAAAACGGGGAAGTGGCCCCTCCCTGCCCTCAGCCTTCTCTACCCACCCATTATTGGGTATGAGCCTCCCCCAGTTCCCTCACTTTAACCCTCCAGCTCCTTCTGTCCAGGGTATGTCTTCTCCACATGGGACCCAGCTCCTTGCGGAATTCATCTCGCCAACGGGTCAGCGGTCTACCTATATTCCTTGTGTAGTCATACGGGGTCCACCCTTCCACCCTTTTTCCCACCTTCTTACCCCCAATCTTGAAATGTGGCCCCGTATCTCCATTTATTTTTCTTGATAACAAGACCAAGATCTTCTAGGCGTGTTTTGGCCCTGATCTCTTTGGTTTCCACTTTATCTCTTAGCCTCACTCTCAGCATGCTCCTTTCCATTGCTCTTTGAGTAACCCTGAAAGCGCGTATAATTTGTTTTTGTTAATGCCCAAGTTTGAGCCCCGTAAGTTAATACTGGCTGTACACATTAAGGCACATACAATGAAGGACGTAGAAGTTATCCAGGGGGTATCGGAAAGGATATGTTTCTTAAAATTAAGTGTGGGCAAAAATAGGAAAGCCTTGGTGATTTCAGTGTATGCTCCTACTCTCGGTGCAGAGCAAGAGGAATCTGACAAATTTTATGCTGATCTCGAATTAATACTGGACTCGCAGAGGGAATATTATAACTTTTTAATGGGGGACTGGAATGCCATTGTGGGACAAAAAGAAAATCATTTGGAAAATTACCTTGAGCGAAAACCGTTACGCTCCCCCGACACAAATTCAGTAGTTGCCATTTGCTGTGTCCTGCACGACACAGTCTACAGTCGTGTTGTTGATAGAAATTTCCAGTCTTCCCCCCCCCCCCTCCCCCACACGAAACCAGTCCGTATGATTTAATTTAGCTCTTCATGGCGACAATTTAGTTCAGTGGTTGACATTTCCACGGAAATTTCTTTTTCGTCCAACCATGTGCTCATTGATCTTGATCTTTGCTGCGCCCTGCGCGATTACAGTCTCTAGCCGTGCTGTTGCAGCGTGACTGCAGTTTGCAGCCGCGTTGTTAGTAGACATTTCTATGGACATTTTTTTTATTAGGGTACAGAAACATGTACAATTAATGTTACACTACGTATCTCTGTAGGAATTGTAAGCTAAAAATTACAACTCAAGTATTTTACTTTTTCGTTTAAAATTTACCCCCCCCCTATTTCTTTCTGGTTCAGATCCTCCCAGAGGCAATTCCTGGTTGTCCTTTTGTCACATAATGAAATTGTTTAGCTTAGCTAGCTTTCAGTTTATACATTTATTGGTCGACTATCGGGCATGAACTTGATTTTGGTATCTTCTGATGTTCTCACTTCGAACTCAGACGCTGTAACTTCAGTTTTCAGGTTTTTAAACGAGGAAAAAACCCAATTATTCACAATTACTGTGAATCTTGTTCGTAAACGTGCTCAAGCAGCAGCCGTTAACATATCAATTATGTTGCGATATTAAAATGCACGTATATTTGTTCTGCTCGCCAACCGTGCCAGAAATTTAATTCTTGCTCGTTATCGACCATCGACGAATACGTTGACAATTCACGGAGTGCCGACCTGGTTTTTTGGCGCGGTTTTGCTAAAATCTGACGCATACTTACAGTTGGTGTGTTACATATGTACGTGCCTTAATTTACGAGTAACCGCATTTTGTAACAATTACCCGTCAATTACACGCCGGCAACCAATAGCGTGATGAACGTAAAACGAATGGTGAACTTGAAAAATCAACATTCAAGGCCCTTTTTGTGTACGCGATTATTGCGACATGTGTATGAAACGAACACAGACACAGCAGCGTTCGTCAGCGTACACGTTGGGTGAATTTAAATTTGACAACTTAAGGACGTACGAGAAGAATTGAATACAGTATGTACAAACGGGACACAGATAATGAACGTTTTAAATTAGCTGGAGTATTGTGTGCGTTCCGTGTGTAATTAGTGGATGTCGGCGCGAGGAGTTGACGAGAGAGAAAATTGATCTCGTCGTGTTGTTGTTTGTTGGATACGGACAGACTGCGCAAAAGACGCTGAAATTTCCAAGGATATTCGGAGTCGTGGAAGTATTGAATGGAATTTTTTATTAAAGCATCCGTTACAGTATTCCTGGGAGCAGGAGAGGCGCGGGGCGGTACCGATCGATCCCGGAGATGGCGTGATCGACCGTCTTGCGCCGGATATCCTGGTCCCGGAGATGTTGAGGAGCCGAAGCGGTTGGAACCAGGTATCGGCCTTCGTTTCGGCCATTATGCGAAGGAAGATGGAGGCAGAGTGGTCGAGGCAGAGGGCTCAAGGACAAGTTGTTGCTGCTGCTGCTGCTGCGGCGGATCCCGTTCAGCGGAGCTCGCCCGTAGTGCAAGGGCTGGAGCACACACAGAGTCTCACGCGATGAGTGAGTGAAGAGGAAGAGGCAGCGCGTCCGGTCGTGAGGGACCTGAATTCCAGGCCAACGCTCTGGGAGTGCGGACCTCGATCAGTAGGGAACCCCATGGTGGCTCTGGCAGGACGTGCGCACCGTTCCGGCCTGGAGAAATGGGGCTCAGACCCGGCCCCAAAGCGTTCCCTTTGGCACTGATGCGATGCCCGAAAGCGTAGTTTCCGGTGCTATGGGTGCGGTGTCTTAGGGGCCACTTTGGCATGCGTGCATCGCCATACGTCCCACCACACCATCCATTACAGTATTCCTCCTTTGGCTCAACTTATTTCTCAGCTCGCTCCCAGCAATGATCCCAGTTGGTGTTCTCATTTGTCAAGGTTGATCTCCTGACTTTTTTTATTACAGAGGAGCTCAGCGTCAGTAACGCTGGGATATGATCAGGGGTTAGGTTCACCATTCCATTCATTTCTGAGTAATTTGGTAATGTACCTTTCGCTACAAGGAAATCGATTAAGATCCGGCCTTCTACTTTCATCAGTGGGCCAGTACATTTGTTTTCGGGATATAGGTACATCTGGGATTTCCGAGATGGTTTTCAATAGTTCACGTCCCTCTGGTGTAATACGCCGAGTGAGCCTAGTGAATATATTTCGCGTTCCAGTCTCCGCCTACAATGAATCGGTTCCCTAATGTTTGGAGGAACTCCTTGAATTGGTTCGCTACGATGACGTATTTGGGTGGACAGCGTATTGCTTAAGGTAGCCCATATTTCCGACTTCTGATTTCTTAATGGGCCACCCCCTAGATAGGTTCCAATTATTTAAAACAAAATCTGCAAAGTTTGAGCAAAATCAGGAAAGGTTAACCAATGCCGTAAAGGGGGAGCAGTTCTTATGGGAATTACCACTGTTTTTTTTTGTGTTTTTTTTTTGCGTTTCTATTGCAGGGGAAAGTCTTCCCATGTGAGCATAGAAGTGATTTCCTTTTAAAACTTGTTTTTTTTTGGAAGGGGAAGGGGTTAGTCCATTTCAAGAGTTCTATCCACCCTTAAGACTCCATTACAGGAAACTGATCTTCAATTACTCAGATTTCCGAATTACGTTGCCAATTGGGTTTTCTGAGTACCTGAATCCGTTTCTGGGTTATTTTTTTCTTTCTCTTCAATTCTTCAAGCTCCACGGGGGCGAATATGTGATTACTTCAATTTTTTACGCTGTTTGTATATTGAAAACAGCATTTTGTGAGTTACTGAATTCGTTTCCGGGATCCTTTTCTTTTATTCTTCAACCCTCCAGGATTCGGTGGGAGGGACGGGTGGGTACTGAACAATGGAAATTCCAAAATACATATATTACATTTAAAATATATGCGTTTTTTTGTTGTTGTTTTTTTTTTTTTTTTTTTTTTTTTTTTTTTTGTCTCTGAATCTATCTTTGAAGAAGTTCTCCTCCAAACACTCAATTACTCAATTTGCAGACTCGTCGTAATTCTATATTATAAATCGCGTTCTCTTATGTAGCTTCAACCCGTGAAACGCCCTGTAAAAAAATAAACGCCAAGAGGCACACTAGGACGAATTTTACTCCAACCAGTTTTTCACCTCCAGAGTTGGTACTAGTGGTAGGAAACGAATATTCTCATTGAATATACCTAGTACAACTGTTCAAACATCAGAAACACAAATCGCATACATTCGGGCCGTTATTCATCCGTTTGGAGCGCTAGCTTCGCATTCTTGATCGAGTAAAGTCACATGATACGCGCTGTTACGTTCGTACACCTTTATATCCACCAGGGATGCGGAGAAGCCAAAGCTGGAAGTCAAAAGCCGGAAGTTTTTGCAATTTTAGGACAATTTTGAGAAGCTAGAAGTTGGAAGCAGAATGAGTTAAAAACTGGAAGCTGAAAGTTTTTCAGCTTGCAATCGACTTCTTACAATCTTCTTCTGAAATATTTTTCTACTGAAAGTCGAAAGCCCAAAAAAGAAAATTAATGTATCTCTTCTACTCCACTTCACATTATTTTCCCTCATTTTCTAAAAAAAACTTTCGCTAATCATAAGAACCTTGGGTGAAAATAAGTAAAAGAAGCTCGTAGCTAGAAGCCAGAAGCCGAAAAAATATTGGAAGTTAAAATCTCATGTACTGAGGCTGGAAGCTAAAAGCGAAAAGCTAGATGAGATTTGGAGGCTAGCTGCTGAAATCGTTCGGCTTCCGTATCCCTGATATCCACTGATAAACATGCACCTAGAGCTCAGTTGGAGGACTTTGTAGACTCTCTGGGGTACTTTTGGTGGGGTGGAGGGGGGGTGAAGTTTGACTTGGGAAATCAACTTCCCAAACTTGGAAAAACTATATGTGGCAGTTGCTATAAAAAGGGGTAACTTTGTCAATCCGAAAAATCTTGAGTTACGGACAGTACGTAATAGAGGAATGAATGCCTATTCCAAGGAGCTATCGGCGAGATCAGTAGCGTTTTTTGTTGCGGAGATCCAAGGGGTCAAAGATGAGTGTAACGAGAATGCGCGAAAACACGTTTTCGAGAAAAACGCATCTAAAGTTAGACACACCTTTTTCTCCCACTCCTTCAAGCGGCCGTAACTCGCCGCGGAATAACGTTACCAGCCTCGACGAGGGCTTGTCGGAAAGGTAATTTTTCGCTCTTCTACGTGGTAACAATTCAAAACATCGGATTTATTCGTGAGCTCCGAAAAATCGCGAAGAAGCGAACATAGACATTCGCATACTTTTCTCATTCTCTTTCATAATTCTCTTTCTCTCTCTCACGCGCGTAAATTTTGTCTCATCGTTATTGCGATGCTTTTCCTATAAAAATCAACCAAAATCTCAAAATTGATTTTTCGATCAAAAATTTTTGTTTTTCTTTTTTCGCGTTTTCTGAGACTTTGATCGATCGACAAAGTTACCCGTTTTTATAGAAACTGCCATATATGCAAAAGATAAGTATCTGGGTAAATTTTAACCCACTGTGCCTTATTTGGTTTTTGAATAAACTCCACCGTGTGTCTTCCTAAGTCACTCCACCCATTTGGTCACCTGTTTATCACATGTTTTGTGTTACATATTTACATGATGTAGGGGCCAGCGTTCCTGACCTCGAACTCAGAGTTCTTCTATTTCGGAAGTATCGATACTAAAGATGTGTACTGGGGTAAATCTTACCCCTTACTCCAGTGTGCCTTACATGGGTTAAATTTACTCAGGACAAGTTCCTTTGATTAAGAACTATTCGCAGAACTAGTAGAATCAAAATTTGCGTAGCCCTAATTTAGGATATTGCATCTGAGCATAGAGAGGCGAATGTATTTCCGTACCTTTTCTAGTAACTAACAGAAATTAGTATACACGAAGGTGGTCTTTATTTGCGACTTTTGATTTTGTTTATAATTGGTCACCCCGTAAAGAGGTCTATGAGTTGAAAAACAAACCATTTTCAACAAAGTTTGAGCCAATTCGGAAAAGGTTACCTCATATCGCAAGGGAGAGAAGTAATTGTGGAAATCATAACATTAATCTTTGGCATTTCGTATTCTCAATATTAATCGCAAGACAGTTAAAGGAGAGGAGTGACACAAATTTAGAAACGAATTCAGGAAACCCTAATAAGAACATAAAGGACGCAACTTTTGACGAAATCGAAGTAATTGGGGATTAGCTCCCATGGCGATTCAAGAGTTAAGAGAAGAGGAGAAATGATGCCAGAAACGGATTCAGTGACCCCAAAAAACCGTACTATCAATGTAAAAACATGTAGAAATTGAGGGAAATCGGAGCAACTGGAAAATAGTCCTTCGTAGAGCGTGAATGACTCAGAGGAGGGGGAAATAAACTCTGAAATGAATTCAGCGACCTTTAAGACCTCTATTCGAAAAATTAAATAATTTTCAGGCTAAAATGAGAATGTTCCCCAACAACGGAAGCTCGAATTCCAAAAAGTTTCTCCCCTTTTGCAGCACAGGTTAACCTGTTTTCGATTTGACCTAGACTTCGCAGAAAATGTTTTTTCAGCCCATGGAACCGATCTACGGGATGGCCAGACCGAACAGTTGAAATTTTCTTTCACAAAGAGTAAATAAAGAAGACCCTAATACTACATCGTCCTCACACAGGCCCAATTGGGGCAGTTCCGGAATAGGGGATGCGGTGTTCCGGGACCAAATTGGCGTGCATGCACCGCCATACGCCCCGCTATTATCGAATACTGCTGCTACAATTAGTCCGTTGTTTGGCTCAGCGATGTACACCTTAGTTGCCTGGAGGTGTAGTCCTTTGAACATTTTTCGAGTTCGTGATGTTTGATGGATGATGACTGTGGCGCCATCTCTGGCTTCATTGCTCGAGTGCACTATAGTGTACTCTCTTCTGTATCCTCTTATTTCTACCACTGTCCAGTGTGTGCAGTGAGCTTTAGTGATTAGAGCAACATCGATTCTTTTTTCTTGTTAAGAAAGACTTGAGTTAGTCCCTTTGCATTTCAGGTGCCGTCCACTGAGGTATCTTTGAATAGTCGTGTAACTTAGGACACGCCAACAGGCTTGCATAGTATCCAAGAATGTCGACCGTTCATTGCTCGTGCTCATAAGTGACCGGAGAAGCATTAGCTTAAGTGGGCAAGTAAGGTGGCTACTGCGCATGTCTGCTGGTATGTTCCAAGTTACCCGGTTGTTCGAAGATACCCCATTTGACGGCGATGATTTTGAGGGTATTTATTTCTTCTTTTTCTTGCTTTGGTTGTCCTGGAGAAACTTGTTTTCTAGTTTCTCCAGCCGTTTGACGACGCTAGCTGAAGTTTTCATTATTTCGTCGAGTATCTTCTGCATCTGGTTCCAACCTTCCTGCTCCTTCCCCTGCTGTCTCGCGTTGTAGGTTGGGTTCATTGGCTGAAGTCTTGCGATTCCTATTGCTGTCTTTCCTTCTTCTTAGCGGCTTTGGTGTAAGATACACTTGATCGACGACAAAGTTAGTCGGCTTTTCTCTTGAATTGTCAGGTTCGTCCAACGAACTGAAATCGCACATTCGGCGAATCGCCGATCGCTAGAAGTGCGAACGAGCAAACGTAGCGCCATCCAGCATCTGGCACTATCTGGTCTGTCCGATCCAAGACCCAAGTATCACGCGGTTCTTGGTGCCTCCCGCGCGGCCGATTCCATCGACCGTCTCTGGATCAGTTCGCGGGCGGCGTTTGCCCGCGCCGAACGGGAAAGAAACGGCTGTCCACGTCCGCGAATTTATTAGCGAATACGTCAATTTAGTCGCGCCGGAAACCGGTTTGCGAAAAATTTCATTCTAACATCATCAAGAACAACAACGTGAACGAGCATAATATTCGTATAAATCATACATTCGAGATGAGCCGCACAGCCGGTCAGCGGTCAGCTTCTCCTCCCATCGTACAGGTATTCAGGCGGCGCTGCGAGCCGGAATTAGACCGCGAATTTGCTGGTGTCTTTTTCCCCTTTCTTGTTTGTTTTGTTCGCGTCGCGGCTTTTTTAAAATCCGGGCCGGACCACGAGCCCGGGGTCTCCGAGTCGCTATCATATATCGAATAACGGTGTCGGTCCTAGGTCGTCGTGTATACCTGCCAACATTCTACCTGTTCCGGAGGTCGAGGCTCGAGAGCTCGAGAAATTTGGTCGCGTTGCGGCACCGCACCGCCGCACCAGCGTCGTAATTAAAACGACGTTACGCCGGTCGTCGTTGAAGGGGAGGGGGTACAGAATCAGTGACCTTGATTGCGGAAATTAAACGTTCTCTACGTTTCTCACGAATGCGTCGTTATTTCCACCGCGGATGCCTTCGAGCAATCGAGAGTTTCTCACATGGTTCTACGAAGGTAGTAAAAACAACAAAAAAGAAAAGAAAATACCGTGACTTTTGTATTGGATACGACAGACATGGCGAATAATTAAGCGAAAAACCCAATGAAGATTTTCGTGCTACGAAGAAGAAAAACTAATATTTCTTTGGGGGAGGGTTACGAGAAGCCGTACCGAGCAAGTTTTTCTTCGGATTGAGGAGTGATGAAAAGGTTGGAGGAGGAAGAAGTAAAAAGGAAACAAACTCCAATTTTGCCGTCTGCCTATTAGAATTCGCCGAATACAACTTCAGAAACATTTGAGCGGGGGTGGGCTTTTGGAAGAAGTAGGGGGCCACATTATCTGATTTTGGGGGACTTTTTCCGTTTCCTCTAGTTAATTTTCAATCAGTTACAGAGGCGAATTGATTTTGAGTTGGAGTTTGAGGGAGGCGGGGTAGAGAAGGAAGAATTGCCGGAAATTTTTTTTTCTAACTAAAAATTTACCAACAAATTTTTTTTTTATTTGAAAATTTGCCGATTTTTTAACCAAAATATTTTTAATTGGAAAAAATAATAAACAAACGTGCTTAGAAAATGAAAAATTCAAATGAACGGTTTCAAAATTTGCCGACTGTCAAATTATTGGGAGTGTTTCACCCCTCCCCCCCCCTTCATAGTTTCGTCCCTGTAAATGCAGATTGGAACCTTATCCCCCTAGCTCTCACATTTGCGCACAAGAGCATACCCTAGTCTGGAAGGGTAAACTGGAAGGATGTTTGAGGAATACTTCAAAAGAACACACAACTTCCTGTACACATTAAGGTGGTCGTTATTTACTGTTGATGGTATTTTTTTCTGACTTTCTTCTGATTCGTCTTTTGAATTGGTTCAAATAAATAAATAAAAAAAAGCGATACTACAAAGTGGGCCTTTCCATAAAAATGAATGTAAAAAGTAACATCTGTAAGAAAAATTGTTCACAGCAGTGTATTGCAGCCAGGCGAAAGCCGAAAGCTGAAATCTGTATTTAGTCAAACTTTTCATCTATAAGTCAAAAACCAGACGTCAGCTTTCTTGTAATCCCCCAAAAAAGTATGGCGACAGCGAATGGCTGTGTTGAGCCGTATATTTTCTCAAGGTCAAAAGTTTAAGCGAAAAGTCGAAGCTGCATTTTTTCTCGGCTGCAGTACACTAGTTCATCGGCTACTGTTGCATGCAGAGGAGGAAAACCAGTATCGACAACGTGAGTCTTTTCCCACTTGACACGTTCTGTCTTATAACTGGATAGAAAATGGCGTAATCGAAATCTCACGTACGGTGCGTCATAGACATAGACCAAGGTTTGAGGTACCCGAAAAAATAAAAACCTTATTTTCAGTAAATTAAGATTTTTTCATAAAAATGGCTACAACTCGAAAACTGTGACCGACAAAGTGGGCCCTTTCGATACGAAAGTACACTTACTATTTAACATCGTAAAGTGCTTCCTAATTCAGCACATAATTGAATGTAATAACATGAACTTGTTCACTGAAATACATTCCATGGTATTGATGCATTAAGTTTTTCAGACTTAATCTGTAACATCTCTAAATGTTTCCCTTTTATCTCCCGAAATTTTAGCTACCTTGGTCCATGTAGACTCCACCTGCGCAAATTTATTGACAATATTATAACTTTTGGAGGCGAAAAATGTAGAAAATTATGAAGTTCGTTTCAAACCCTTTGCAAAATTAGGAGCACCCTGATGCACCTTATGTGTTTGTGAGTGTGCTTTCCTTGTAAAAAGCTCCAAAAAGGTGCGTTTTTCAAAAAGAAAAACGGTTCGTCCAAGTAAGGTAAAGTAGCCTAATGTGACCCCCCTTCTCTCTCGTCTGTTGATGAAGCCATTTCGCAGAAAAAAGTCGTACTACAAAATTTTTTCACAGGGTATGCAGCTATCGCAAAAGTAATCACCTACACGCCAAAAAATAAAAATAAACGAAGAACAAAATCGCACCTTCAAACTATTTTTTCAAATTTGTTATTTTAAAGGATAAGCGAAAAAAAACAGTACGTCGTGGATTTTTTCAAATAGATTTCTAGAAAGTATATTTCAAAGGCTATTGAACAGTATATTAGTTTTTGTCGTTAAAAGTTTCTGGAAGTTCAGGAAAGATTGATTTGACAGTTTTCAATTTTGGTTCCGAATATGACCCTCCTCCCTACTTTTATCATCAAAATAATGCTGAATTCCAGCGTCAAAGGAAACCTCTACATTTTACATCGCAAAAAACCCTAAATTTTTAATTTTCGAAGTAAAAATGTACTTATACCAAAACCTTAAACGTGTTTCTCTCAAAACTTTAATTTTATACTTAATTTTCAAATCTCTGTGGAGAGGCTGAATTTGGCACTTGCAGACGTTGGGCTCATTTTGACCAGAATTTAATGTACTATTTCCTGCTGGTCATAATTGCATATTGGCAGAGTGGGCCCTTTTGATACGATAGTACACATATGTATATGCATGAGTCACTAATGAAAAAAAAGTTGAACCAAATTCAAGTTATAAATTAAGAATTTGACGGATAATTGTATTAACTGAAACTGTTTCTGAAAGAATTTGGTTAGCAGAAATAAGCAAAACGTAACCACAACATAACTGCCTAGTACCTAACCAATTATCGCGTCAATCGAATTTAAAACTGAGACACCATTTGATCTCGTAACTGAACATATCCATACATTTATTCACAATCATTAATGAAATTCATAACTTAATGCTATGGTTTTCATTGACAGTATAAATATGATCACGATTGAATTAGAAACTTGAGAGATCCAATGTGTACTTCAGAACCAGAAGGAGGCAAGTTTATCTGACGTAATTTTCAGAAAAACTAGTTTTTTGCCTCGTTTTGGCATTGTACACAATGGACTTGCTCTTTTTTTTTACTATGGGAATTTTCCCTTCAAAAATATAAATTTTAGGGAAATTCATTATTTTTAACTTACATTTCATAAAAATGCTCAATTTTTAAATTTTTGGGGGATCACCCATCAAACATTTGCTTTTTCCCCGATTTATAGTCAGAATTTCGTATATCACACCCCCTCGCGCTGGGTCTATGCAGAATTACGGAAAGTTATCTGGGATTAGTACCTCGTGCATGCAAAATTTTATTCATGCATCTTCGCCAGTGTTGCCATGGCAACAATTTAAATGTTGCAAAACGTGATTTGTTTGCTATGTAAGACTGGGAATTTCAATGTTTCTTCCTGGTCCATACGTAAAATGTTGGACTTCGTGACTCTGGATGGAGAAAAGAATATCAAGATTTCAAAAAAATGTTGAAAATTCAGAAAATTTAGAAAAGTATATTTTGAAGAGGAGAAATTTAGGAGTAAGACCGGTGGTTTAAAAATATAGACCTGAACCAAAAATGTTGTTTAAAAACTTATAAATTTGTAGGTCTTTTAGTTTTAGGTTGCTGTTTGACTTTTTCAATTGCCGACAGGTCGAAAATATGTCCGTGTGTAGTACGTATTGCATTCATTATTTTGATTATTCGAGTCAACAAACTGGCCTGGCCTGCTCGGCCCGGTCTTGGTTCCTCCCGTGAGATTGGAATTTCCCGCGAACACGTGAAATCGCAATCGCGAGGAAATACCAAAAAGGTTATGAACCGAGAAACCGTGAATATGAGAATGACAGCACCGAAATGCGATGCGATGGAGAATCGGGAAAATACAACTTTGGAGGCTTCTTTATGAAAAATATTTGTGAGAATTGTTCATTTTGGTAGGTGGCGATGCGAGCATTTTGTATATACTCCATTAAGGTAGCTTCCTTCCGTTGTTCGTGAAATTGAAGAACGAAATCAGAATCCGGAGATCCGGAGATTGGTTTGCTAGTGATCGAGATTTCGAGCACTCGATATCCGAAACGAATACTCGAATACATGTGAAATATTCGGTTAATTTTTATATGCCTTGGTAAACACTTCCTAATTGGTGCCACTTTTGCTGAAATTCTGAAGGTTGCCTTGCGGTCGCGTTTCTGTCTACTCTGGTTATCCTTCCGAAGATGCCTGAGCAGAAGTGCAGTCTTACCGCGGACACTTTCAGATTTCAAGATTCAGCTGATGATGGTATAGGCACACGCTGCAAAACATGCAGGCTTAGAAACAGTCTAGTCGAAAAGTCTTGATACACCTCTCCTACTTCGAAGTGAAATTTGTTGAGAGGGTAATACGAATCTCTAAATGGTGAAACTGTCACCTGTCTACTGGTTGTTTCTCCTTTTCTACTAGTTATTATGACTTGCACTATCCAAGTTCCTTTGATGTTGGTAGGCAGTTTTTCTATCTTGAGCTTTACTTCCTGCTCAGTTATCGGCACAACCCCTTCGTCAGTAGATAGTGTTATTTTTAGCCGAAATTTGAACTGTTTATCCTAGATTTTGATTTGCGCGTAGAAAGTTGAAAGCTAGTAATGATTAAATCTCCTAGATGTTCCCCATTTTATGAGCTGCTATAACTGTATTCGTAACTTACCTTTTCTTTATCTCGAATATGACCTTGGTATGTGATTCCATAAATACTTCTTGTAACCTAAACATTGTTCTAAGTTTTAAATTTATTGCCTGAAATTTCACCTAGGCCTGATATTTACACAAGTTTTGAATACTAATACCATTGCTGTTAGCGCTTCTCTCCGGTTCAAGTTGAGCGATTTTCTTCACCTTTTGGATGTGGGAAATTGTGGCTTGCTTTGAAACCAACTTACACAAAAGGCTGGAATGACCTTAGAAATTTTGCTCGATGATTTTCGCCGTCGTCACCCAGTCATATCTCGCCTATCTTATGCGTTCTCTGTTCCTAACTTTTGTGGTCATTGAATTCGGACCAGCGTGAAATCGTTGCTCAACTCTGATGCACTCCGCCTGCGATGATATAACGTAAAACGTTTTGTTTACGACGTGTGTTATCAGTAGACGATCTGAAGAGCAAACGGCTGGATCTTCAATCGTTAAATATTCAAATCTAACACCGGGTCAAGGACTATTTTCGTGTATTTTGGTATTTCACGAGCCATTTCTTGCGAAACTGGTTTCTACGAGTGTGAACTGTCGCTATCGCCTGGTTTTGAGTTCGGTATCTCCGATCAAACACGGTTCTCATTCGCGCCAAGTCATCTCGAAAGATGTCGGACTCGAAATGGGAAGAGGTGAGCTGGTGAGCCACATTCACCCTACATGATTTCACCCCATTTGTACTCCCTGTATAATGCGTGTAATCGGCGGTATTCTTCAATTTCACGGTCCCTCCCGAAACAGGTGCATTTTCATTAGCAAAATCCTGGGTTCCTGTTATCAGTGAGTAGATCTTCATCTATCACGATGCTTTTTTTCTTCTTCATTTTCCGAGGGTCGACTTGATTAATTTCGAAAATATCTCATCGATGGTAGCTGTTATCCCGGTGTGTTGTTCAGTTTTGTGTGGTTGATTGTTTCTTATAAGTACCTAGTGCAAGACATGGCCTTTTATAAAGAGAGTGTATTCTTTTGATAAATGAATTGCGAGTGGATTCAGTTGAGGAGAAGAAGGTTGACGAAAAGTAGCCCGGTTTTATTAGTTGTGATGACAAGTGTTAGGAATGGATTTCATTTTTCATTTTGAGCTTGTGAAAGAGAGGTTAATCAGTTATTATTGTAGAACATGAAATAAAGTAATTCCATTCTACCCCGCAAGGAGCCTTGCGCTTTTTCGTTTCGCATAAATTGGCAAAAATAATGATGTCAACTAAAAAATTGTTTTTAGCTTTCTTCTACGTACTCATATTTGCAAAATTTGAATTTACATCCTCCAAAATGTAGAGGCTGTTGAAAGTAATTTTCCGGTAAGGGTTGGGCTACAATCTGCTAAGCTCCCTGACGCTTTTTTATATAAGTGAATGACTAGGGGGGGGGAGAAACTAGATATTTCTATGCATTCTTCTTTACAGTTTTCCAATATCACTCTTTTTCAGTCCCTGTATGCATCCTTTTTACAGATTTTCCACGTCTTTATGGAATGTATTCATTAGTCAACTGTTCTTGTGTCTTTTCGGGCTTTCTCGTCTCTTCAAATAAGGTAAAAGTGCCAAATGTTGATATGTATGCTTTTTTCGAATGACCCCTGCTGTCCCCTCCCCATATACCAGTACTGAACTCCGAAATCGTGATTGAATAAACTTCAACCTTCTACTTTCACTTTTCTCAGTTACCTTTTTCAAAGTTCAGCCAGTGTTGACCCCCAGGGATTTCAAAACGGATTCAGAAAAACATTTGACGCCCGATGTCAAATGTTGATACCTTGACTGATTTCAATCTCAAACTCATTACATGTACTTGCACACTGAAATATTTTATACATTTCAATCTGGATGGTAAATGTATAATAGTTTCTTTTCCAGACACATTTTTACAGAATAACAATCTTTGATCTGGTCAACATTCGATACCCAGACTACATTTGACACGTATTTCACGTATGGAAATATTTTGCCAAATTTCAATCAGTTTCAGATGTTGATCCTTTTCAGCCCTTGAACTTTGACAGCGGAAATATGAGTTATATCAGCAACAGTGGTAAGTTAGCTCTTCAAAACTTCAAATTTTTGAAAAATATCGAATTGGAAAGGTCGTACGATCAAGGTGTGGTGGAGTCCTACCAACTGCGCCAAAAATAGTCGTGTTACAGCCCCAAAAGAATCGATGGAACTAGGAACCTAAAGACCCGAGTAACACTGTTCATTATTTTTTTACTCGGATTCATGCGGCGCACAAATATACCAGTACGTACATATAAACAGTCGCATGTGTCGGAAAATGAATTAAAATATCCACAATTTCGATATTTCCAAATTACTTTTTCTCCAATTCGAAAATAGTAAGTTAACACTCCTGACGTACTTGCTTTTCAAAGCGAAATTCATACGTTTTTCAGTAAGTTGGTGTGCCCATTTCCGGAAGCACCTCGATGAGATTCGTCTACTGCTCGCAGTCGAATTCTTTGGAGTAATCAAGGAGGTACATGAGGACCAGAATGTTGAACTCACAAGCTTTCTCTATGAGCAGACGAATCTTCAGTATCTGCTCTCTTATCCACCTACCTGCTACGAGGCTGGTTTGGCCTGAAGGGAGGGGGAAGTATTTGCCCATAGAGAAAAGCCTTCAATTAGTTTTTGATTACGTATAATACGAATTAGTACCTGTTCTTTTCTAATTTGCTCTCAACCCGAGCTCTGAAATCCGCCCTTTCGAGCATTACCTCAGACAGGTCGGGGAGGCTGTGAGGGCTGCCTCAACTGGCCGAAAAACCGGCCCAGGTCGAAATCTGGCGAGTTGCTACATGGGCTCGAACCTGGGACTTCCGGATTCCGAGACTAACCCGCTATCCACTCGGCCAACCAGACCAATTAGTACCTGTACCTTTTCTATTGTCCCCCTACGCGATATGAGGCCAGTTTGTCCTGTGGGGGGAGGGAGAGCAGGGTGTCTATCGGTCATACAAGTCATACAATAAATTACCTTTAATTATTTACCAATTTGGTAATTCTTCCTGAACAATCGCAATATTTCTGATCAAAAATATGGCCAAATTGAAAGTTAATCGAAAATAGTGTTCTCTGCAACATTCCCCCCTCGGCACTGATGCGATGCCCGAAAGGGTAGTTTCCGGTGCCGGGGGTGCGGTGTCTCAGGGGCCACTTTGGCATGCGTGCATCGCCATACGTCCCACAACACCAACATTCTTGGCAATAATTCATTCGTTATTATAAGTTTCTTCAAAGTTTTTGTTTGCAATTAGCATGTTTTTGAATTTTTTTTTTTTGTGAAAATTCTGTTTAGGCCTGAAAATGTTCCGGAAAAAGGTGGTACAAAAGTCATACGAAGGTCATACTTTTGGAAAATTCGTATTTGATAGACACCCTGGAGAGATATTCGCCCATAGAGAAAAACCTTTAGTCGGTTGTTGATTACGTAGAGTACCAATTAATACAGAGTTAAATGAAAAAATGAAAATCAGTAATAGTCAATGGGGCTTGTTGACTTGATGGTCATCTTCTTTGATGTGTCATGTTGATATTCGGGGGTCTTGTGTACACCGTACAAAAACTGTGCTAACTGCGGCCTGGCCGTGTGTCTCAATTAGTCTACGACAGGTTACCTAGGTCTAACCCCCCTGGGTCTAGTTTCGGTTACAATAAACAAAACAACGCGGACATAGGATAATTATTACCGACAGTTCGAAGACGTTGCGGCTGGTTCTGCCTGGTGATTATAAATGCTATCATGTAGAGTAGATAAAATGTAGCTAGGCTTACTTTTCTGCCCTTGGCACCGGATACACTCTCCACTCGGCTTGCCGGGAAGCATTTCATTCTCGTTGGTGGAGGGAAAAGGCCGAGACAAACGAGATGCTCCGGGTGGCCGAAAAACTCGAAAGCAGCTAGACTTTCATTTTGTCATTTCGAACGGCGCGGCTCCAGAGTCAATGACAGAGACGATGAGCGAGTCTCTCGTTTGTTCTCACCGTGTATGGCCTCTGCTTGTATACATTTCAGTCGCAAGACGACGAATTTAGAAAGGAGAACGGGACGTGTATGTACGCAGTCATCGAGAGAACACACGACATCCTAAATATGCAAATTCGAATTAAATTTCATTTTCTACCGGTTTTAGGTATTTTCTGATGTTGTCACGCCGGCCACCGAGAACATCATCGCGTCTTCTCACTCTCTTCTCTCTGGTCTTTTCCAAATCCGTATACGCGCGTACGTGAAACCGAATTACATTTGTATACGATAAACTGGTTTCCGCCGCTTGCTTCATACTCAATGAAGTCTAAGCTCAAAAATTTTTTTTCCTTTCCCCCGGAGTCGCAACGGCGACCGTTTATCACGGCGACTCCAGCTCGGCATCGCGAACGCCTACTCT
This sequence comes from Acanthococcus lagerstroemiae, assembly GCA_031841125.1. Classification (NCBI taxonomy): domain Eukaryota; kingdom Metazoa; phylum Arthropoda; class Insecta; order Hemiptera; family Eriococcidae; genus Acanthococcus; species Acanthococcus lagerstroemiae. The sequence goes on along the minus strand of CM063108.1, from coordinate 19,444,737 downwards.
GGCAAAATCGACGATGGGCGTAATCGCGCGAACACGCTTTTTCGTGTTTCCAACACGTCGCCCGTCGACTCCGCGCCCCCGAGTCCACATGCAGTTCTAGGACGTACCCCGGCTGCGCGCAGATTTTTAATTAAAATTACACTCATATCTGTACAGCCCGACCTCTTATCCGCGTAAATCTACTCGGGTATATTGAAATTTATTACATCTGGAATTTACAAGTTTAGATTTCTCATGAACTGGATTCCTAACCTAGAATTTAACGAGGTTCGTTTTCCTTCTCGGCTTGGCTATAGTATATAATGTTTCATACCAGCGATCGGCGCCGCTTCGCGACGTGATCGCTTCACACCTTGTTTCAGTGCAAATATTTATTAGTGCTGTTATTTAACAGTAACAGGTTATTCAGAGTTTTTGACAACATAACCATATCATAAAATCATCCGGTATCAAGAACATAACCATAACTGGTTAACCACTATGAAAATATACATTTTAAAAAACTTGGTAATAATTGGTTGTTTTAAGTTATTTTAGTTTATGTTTGCTCGAGTAGCCATATCATAACCAAAACCATAATATAAAATTGGCTATAGCAACTGCAACCCATAATGTGAATGATAGAAATCAAGGACGTACCGAAGAGTTTTTTTGTTCCTTTTGTTTGTTGTTGTTGTTGTTGTTTTCTTCTTTTTTTTTTGGGGGGGGGGGGGAATAAAAATTGTGAAAGTCCCAGCGGACTCAACTCTGAATTCCCCAGTATCAAAGCAAAAGACGGAAAACCTTTTGACTTGTTGGGTTTTCCCAACTTCTCAACTCTATTCCCAAGTATCAAAGCAAAAAAAAAAAAAAACATTTAAAACTTGTTAGATTTTCCTAACTCGCCTGACTGAAATGGTAAATTTTCCCAACTGCTGAATGAAAAATTCCTACGGGGGGGATTGTAAGTTGCCCCCCCCCCACAATCATATAACAACATGCCAACAATGGATACCTAATAAAAATACAGTTATGACTGCACTGATATTTGCCACTCAATTATTCGCTAGTTCTTTCGCAAATGTGGCAGTCCAAATGCTAAATATTTCTGAATATTTTGATTTTTCAGTATGCTATATCCTCAGATCATTTCTACTTACCCACCAGCCCCTCTCAGATTTGCTCATAAACTTGTAAGCTTGATTTTTTTATTCATTTGGTGAAATGTAAATCGCCCATACGCTACCAGAGATGTCCAAACTATTTGACTTTCAAGTATAACTACTTATTTAAATAGATCTAATAGGTATTTAAATGGCATTAGATTTAACCTATTGATATTTATTTGCCATTTAAATGGATATTCAATAGCAAAATCTGTTTGTGACTCTTCAAAGAAGAAAAAACTGTTTGAAAAACTATTTAAACAGGCCTTCAGAACGAGACCTATAGGTTTGCTTCTTCACCCATTTGAAATACATGTTTTTAAATAGATTCAAATACTAACCTATTTATATTGAAATAGGATCAACACACCTGTTTGGACATCGCTGTACGTTACTGTAACCACTGTAGGATAATCGACGAATAGTTGTCAAGTCTACTGCAGCTGATTTTTTTCTGAACTTTTGACTTTGCTTTGGCCGGAAACATCAAGATCTTGTGTTTGATTCAATGAGAAACCCTTTTTATTTCACGATGCATTTTTTCTTGCTTTCTTTTCAGTTAGCTTTCGGCATGATTTCATTAATGTACACTATATTTTGTGCGGAACACAGTCCCCTTCACTGAAATTTATGTTTCACCTCACTCTCTCACACCACTTCCTCAGAGGCAATCAGATTTCATCCTATTTCTCCTGTGTATTTTTTTTTTCGTGTTTTTGAGCCACCTTTTTTCACGCTTTGGAGTGACTCAGTGCTCTCGCTGTATTTTGAGAGAAGTGACTTATCTATTCATGGTTCAGTTCTGGTGAAAGAAAATAAAATGTTTCCTATCGTCAATGATCCCACTTTCTTTTCATTCTCCCCTCCGAATTATTTGAGTTTCTCATATCTTCTTCTGGGGACACTTTCTGTAAATTTGATTTCTTCCCAAAGATTGATGATCATTTGGTGAGTTCTCTTTTGGTCCTTGCAGCTCGAACTTACATAATAACCTCCTTTTATTTGCAGGTAATGATAGCTGTTTACTTCTTTGAAATGCTTAATTTCGTCTCCCAGATATGAACTTTTACTATTTTGTTTTAAATTCTCTGGAATAGAACCACCTCCGTTCACGCGTGCGGTTCCTATTGTATTCCTACCATTAGTTAACTGGTAATTTCCTGGACTCGCCAATCCTTCAGTTGTTCGCAATTCTGCGATCTCACGTTAATCACATTACAAAATATTGACCTCAGCATCTTAAAAGTCACCAACAGAGCTTTCTTAATGCTACACGATTTTTCGCATCAAGATCCTGTCCGTCTCTAAATTTAGATCATTCTCATATCATTTGATTTTGGATATCAACATCGATCTTATTATGATTGGTCCAACAATCAGTAACTTAGGCCACTATACAGAGATTACAATCTTAACACGATTCATTTATTATCGTCTTGACTAAGATCTTAATTGTCGGTTATTAAATATCAGCATTTCATCTCATGTGAGCCCAAAGATATACATCTCCATTTGAATTTTCGAACTTGGTGATACATTTGAACTTCTCTTGGGATTTGGAATTGGTATGGCTAACACCTAGCGGCAGAGTTGAGAATCTGTCGCTCCCATATGAAATGTACGATGATTCGATGTTATAAATTTTGAAAAATTCAGAGTTATTTGAAGGTAAATACGTTTTAAAATCTTTTTTTTTTTCCCCTATAATATTGGCTACAAATGAAAACAGTAATCGAAACAAATTAACAGGCGAAATCCTCGTAAAACGAGACCAAGCTCTGTCGGCATATTAAAAAACCAGACACATCAATTTTGATCACTCATCCTCCTTACATTTGGTTATTTTTTGCGTTAGTGTATGTAGTGTCACGGGCGCTCTCTACATTTTATTTTATATCCCAATAGGCTGTTGGATAAAAACTCCTCTTATTGATTTTGATCACTTCATCGTTCATCCTTACATTATTTGTTTGTTAGCATGCGTGAGTATATGTAGCATCACAAGCGCTCTCTACATTTCATTCCGCATCTCAGTGATTCTGTTGGATGATTTTGATCACTTCCTCCTTATATTTGTTTATTAGCGTGCCTGCGTGTACATATAGCATCACAAGCGCTCTCTACATTTCATTCCACATCCCAGTGAGTCCATCGGATGATTTTGATCTCTTCCTCCTTACATTTGTTTATTAGCGTTCGTGCGTGTATGTAGTGCCACAAGCGCTCTCTACATTTCATTCCGCATCCCAGTGAGTTCATGGGATCATTTTGATCACTTTCTCCTTCTCCTCATAAATTTGTTTATTAGCGTGCGTGCGTTTATGTAGCGTCACAAGCGCTCTCTACATTTCATTCCGCACCCTGGGGAGTCCGTTGGATGGAAACTCTTCTTATCAATTTTGATCATTTCCTTTTTACATTAGTTTGGTAGTGTGCGTACATGTATGTAGCGTCACAAACGCTCTCTTCATTTCATTCCACATCACAGTGGGTCCATCGGATACTCCTTGTATCGCTCTTGATAACGTTTTCCTTACTAGTTTGTTAGTGTGCGTGCGTGTATGTAGCGTCACGAGCGCTCTCTACATTTCATTGCACATCCCAGTGGATCCGTCGGATGGAAACTCCTCTTTAATTTATATAGGCCAGGATTAATACATTGAACAGAGTTGATATAGCTTTTTGTTTTTTTAATTTATATTTTCAAACATCGCGACGTTTGCATCATTTATAAGAACCAGTTGCGATGTGCACGATCGAATATCGATGTTCGATATTGCGTAACGCGGTGCTCAGTTCGAGTGTATTGGAAACAATATTGGCGGGTTATTCTCGCATAAGTACGTGAGACGGAAGCCTAAAAATTTTCTTGGTCGTTTTAGTGGCCGACAGCGATACAAGTGGAGCGGGGTAGGCCCCGGCATGACTGACACAGAACCGCAGCTCCGCAGCAGAAGCCGACCAAATGACACAGATTAGAACAAGTGCGCGCAAATTCGAACGTCGATAAGTCATGCTCATGAGTGAGGTACAAAAACAGGGGGTAGGTATCGAAGTTCGAGTCACGAAACCTTACATAATGTGGATTCTTGTGCACGTGGAAAACTATAGCCGTACACGTTTATGAATACGATTCCGCGTTCGCAAATATAGTAAACCATATATACTGTGTGCATAGTGTAATGAAACGAACACGATAGATTACTTAATGGTAAACACCATTAACACGCCTTCTGTACTAGTTTATGTGTGTGTCTCTCTCTCTCTCTCTTCTACTTTTTTTTTTCTCTTGTACCGCAATACTGACACACATATTTGAGTAATTTTATTAAATTTCTAACGTGGTCGTTTCCGGCCGTGGTCAATTAGATTATTTCGGTGTTGAAATGCCAGCGATCGTGACAGACAGTATGTCAGCTGTGGCCGAAAAGCGAAACTAATTCCGATATTCGGCGTTTTGAGATTTAGAAATTTCGTTTTTATTTGAAATCACCGAGTCGGAGTTTTTAATTAAAACGAAACTTCGGGCGGAGAAACGAAATAACGAGCTGAGCTGAACTCAAATTGACCATCGCGCATCTTGAGATGAACCTCGGTGTCCTCGTCGAAGTCGAGGGCCCCGCAGTGTTTTTTCGTCACAGTCGCTACTTGATTCTCAACTTTCGTTTTTCATTCGGTGGGCCGATTATGGAGGATGATAGTTCCTCGTTCTTCCATATTTTTTGGTTGTTCTTTGGTAATATACGTCTCGTATGCTACGTCGGATGAATGCTGGGCTGTAGTTATTGGGAGTTTGCTGGGTTCCCAAGTCCCCCAAGTTCCCCGGCTGTCTTCTGTTTTGACGAAAAAGTATCTTTTCAGTCCCCAAAAAATTCAGTTTTTCATAAAAGTTCGCTAGGGAGCATTTTCCTGAAATTTAACCGACCAAGATGAATTTTCTTATGAAAATTAGGTATCGGAAACTGGCTATGCAAAACTGAAAGAAAAGGTCCTCAAAATCAGAACATGAATCTCCCAAAGTCTTCCAATACTAACTCATTTCTTGGTTTTCGACTTTGGTATACTTCTTGTATTATATTTTCAATTATTGAACAGTGTTAGCGAATCATATGCAAGTTTAGAAACCCCTGGGAATCTTAAGTAAATCTGGGAGAGTTTCGAAGATTCTTTTTAAAGAGCGTTGACAACGTTTACAATACCTTGAGTATCCGTTTAGGTGGAGTGAAATGAGATTCTTTTTCTGTAACATCAGCTAGGTTTTAAAAGTTATCTTCAAGGACGTAGCGAAGAGTTTTTTCTGGAAGGGCAAAAATTGTTAGGTTCCCAACTGACTCAACTCAAATTTTCCAAGTATAAAAGAAAATAAGAAAAACAAACTTTTGACCGGTTGGATTTTTCCAACTGACTCAACTCAAAATTCCCAAGTATCAAAGCAAACTCACCTGACTAAAATGGTTAATTTTCCCAACTGCTGAGTGAAAAATTCCTACCGTTGATGGGGGGGGGAAGTTACCCCCTGCCCCCTGTCAGTACGTCCGTGGTTGTCTTTTGGTAAAGAACTAAGGTACGCGAAATTTCATTTGAAAATTCTAACTTTTACGATTGCTTGTAATGTTTTGAAAATTTGGTGGTTAGCATAGAAAATGAGATTAATCAAGTTTCTGGCTTATTGGAGAGAGTGTTTTCGGACGTATTTTTCATTCTGATTTTAGATTTGACTTCGAAATTTCTCCGAAACCACTTTTTCACTATCGGTTGATATTCACAGCTTATCAGTAATACTATTTTCAGGCTGTAAAATCACCTGCCGGTGAAAGTGTGTTTAATCAAATTCTACGAACACATCTGAAATCAACGTGAAAAATAAGTCTGCAACACAGTTCCCCTACAACCCGAAATTTTCGTTTTTCTTATTTTGTATACTAATCACAACATTTCAAACTGTTATAAGTAACCAGAGTTGAAATTTTTTAATAAAATTTCGCACACCTCATCTCATTTTTGTACCAGCATTCACTCCACCCAGTACTTATGATAGGAGGGGGATTTCCTCTTTTACGTTGGCTTAATTAACAAGGCAAACTCGTCCTCAATGAAGAAAAATTAAAAAATTAGGGGTTTCAGTGGGGAACATGAAATGTTACCTTGTTTTCTTTAAATTGTTAATTTTGAAAATTCGCTCGGGTTGGTTGGAAGAATTAGGCCCATTCCTCTCTCTGCCCAAACAAATTTGTCACAACACGTTTTCGTTTGCTAGATTTTTCCTGGTGACATGAAACGAAATGACGGTAAATTAATTCCAAAACAAGTAAATCTCTCATCGTGCTAAAATTTGAGGTCCCGCTTCCCTTGAAAGTTTGATTTAAATACTTTACAAATATTGAAACATTTTTACTTATATGTTTTATTTATTTATTTATTTTTATTCTGTTATTATTTACTAAACAGCATGAGTACTGAAAAAAATTAACTCTTTCTTTTAACGTAAAAACAAAACGTAAAATAAAAGACACAGCAAATTTGAAACAAAAAAATGTTCTTACGGGGTTTGAGGGGAATTGGACTCAACAACATTTTTCCCCCTTATCGGAAAATAAAATGAAAATCGTAATTTTTAGGTTGAAAAAAAAGTCATCGAAATAAATTAAGACTATTGATCAGTGTACAAAAAATCCCACCAAATAGAGCCTCTGTGTTACTTTTTTGCGTTGGGGAGGGAGCATTGGAACCTCAGTAATTGATTTGGTTGAAAACCTGGAGAACTGTGATGGATACGAATACAAGTTTTGAGAACAAACCTTGTTCTGCATCAGATTTCCTATCAAAATTGTAATTTTTTTCCTCCTTTTTTAAATCTGAGATTAAAAGTTATTCTTTACAGGACCGCTCTATAGCACAGGCCCTGGGGAAAGTAAGGTAGTTTTCATACTTCTTAAAGTTATATTTCATTGATTGAAAACCCGGAACCAGCCATTCTCGACTTGAGTTTTAAGATTCGGGATAAGTTTTGGCGTGGCTCCGAGCTCTGGCTCTGAGTAAATTTAGCTTCGGGAAAAATAGTAGCTGTGTGTAGTTCCAGTGGCAGCCCGAGGGTGTGTTTCTGTGGCTAGAGCCACTGTGTTGTGAGCCCAGGGGCGCGAAAAAAAGCGCGCACAACTCAAGAATTTACTTGCAAAAGGGTCAAATAGTATTGACAAAGTACCAAAAATAGTTTAGCCACCGGTGCGTTCTCAGCTCGGACTGCCACTGTGTAGTTCTAGATTCCAGGCTCGGACTTTTGACATGCATATGTCTACTGGCTGGCCCTCAACGAAAAATATATGTCACGTTTTTCCGACCGACAGGACGGAGTGACACCAAGAAAGCCAACGAATGCCGAGAATGGCCGACTTATGTCGAGAATGGCCGATTAATGCCGAAAATTGCCGACTAATGCCGAGAATGTTATTTCAACGCTATCATAGCAATTGTTGCTTCATTATTTGCTATCATACATTTTACTCTTTCCTGTTATTTAGTTTTATATTATCGCAGAGTTTCAGTGTGTGCGTTTTTGTAATGGCTGGATATACATTTATTTCAAAATAATATGTAAACGAAATGCTACAAAAATGCGAAAAATGAAAAGTGTTTAGAAATGATTCCGCGATGTTTTTCGCATTTCGGGCATTTTCGCCAACTCTTCGGTAATTTTACGAAAGGTTTCCTGTAGATTTTCTCAAATTCATTTGCAGTTACTGTCAAGGGGTTAATTGACGTCGACATTCCTATATTGACTGAATGCGTGGAACGTGTACTATAGTCATAAGACATATCCTTGTGGTATTTGAATGCAGTGAAGATACTCATCATCAGTTCACTGATGATTTTTTTGGTTAGAATAAAGTAGAGGTTCTACCCTTCTTGCATAAACGGCATTATATTGTTCTAAATTAGATTGTCTTTCCATTCAACAATATTGTACTTGTACTCTGTCTTTTTTGAATTTGTTTCTATGATATACCTAGTTTTGAATTTAATGTTTTTTTTTCTTCTTTGTTGCAGGTGAGTACCTTATGAATATATGTACATTCTGTGAGCATGAGCCGATCTGTAAGTACTGAACAAAGTGATTTGTATTGTTATTGATAGGTACTGTGTTACTTGCATTATGTTACAAAACAAGTATCCATTTCACATCTAGTTTTTTTTGTTCTTTTTTTCACTTTGTCAAAACTTTTTGCCAGTCGTATACATTCCTCACTAAAGTTTGGAAATAAAATCGATACGATAGCTGGAAATTCTTGATTCCACAAGGGAGGCATGTGATCTAAACTGTATATCCTGTTTTCCTGGGCGCCAGAAGGCAAATTGACGATGTTAAAAAATTCGGTATTATTTCTGAATACTTGTAAAGAGGAAGTACGGATCATCTCGGATATTTTTAACTGTCACATTTTTCATGTCTGAACTTACTAAATTTTTCTATCTCTAATTTGGCAACCTTAGTAGCTGATGCAGCCTTACTAAGACGATTCAAAAACTGAAATTACTGAAGTGTGAATGTACCTCTGCCGAGAAGATCGAAAAAACTTCAAAAATTAACAAAACCGAGTAAACGAAAAAGACGATTTAGTCTACTTTACATCTCCAATCTTCGTAGTTCTCTCAGTGTTTCTGAGTTTTTTCTGCCCTTTCCCCTTTACCGTTCTCGCCTATAATAAAATACTGTTTCTCCTCTTGTGCTCTCCCCCTGTCCTCGAATTAGAACCATGAAGCTAACCATGGATCCGGGTCCGAGGTTCTGGTTCCACCTTCGAGAAATTATAAAATCGCCTGGCTTCTCGTTCCGATTCCAAAGGAGGAGGGGGGGGGGGTCCGTGAGTGCAATTAAGTTTTGTGTAAAAATACATCGAATTTATAAGTTTTCAGGATTACCGTATTCATTCTTAATGTGAGTGTTATCTTGGGTTGAAATTGTGAGGTCGGCAAGAAGGTGTTGGAAATTGTAGTGACGTATAATATTTTACGTACGAATTTCAATTATTAGATCGCAGGGTTGCTTAATTCCTTTCTGATGTGAGTTATTATTTTTTTGAATTTGAAAATCGATATATGTATACTGCAAGATCAGGGAGCGGGTTCAAAATTGATCGTATCCGAAAATACAATATGGATGGAATAGTAGTTTTTCAGGGTCGCTGAATTCAATCTTACTGAAGTGGCTTTCTGTTGAATGTTGGAACGTCTGCAGTTGAGAGTCGGAATGAAACCGAAAGGGATATGGCAATAGTACACAGTTCTTCAGAGTCACTGCGCTGGATGTAGTTGAATATTGGGGCATCAGATGAAGGAACTTGAGGCTCAAAATCAAATCAAATTGGGTGTGGCCATAGAATACAATTTTTCGAAGTTACCGCGCCAGATGCAGATGTGGTGTCCGTTCTACTGTCAGTTGAAAGTGTCATTGACTCAGCGATCCTGATAACTTGAAATTTGATATCCTGCTTGCATTTTTCGAGTCTTTACGTTTTGAGCGGCCGTTCTTCGGCACGGCAATTTGAAGCGCGTGTTCGGCGTACTCATCCTACCAAGTCGCCCCTTCAAGTGAAGACGCTGACGAGTGCCGCGCGTGTTTTCTCGTATAATATGCGTCTTCTTAATTTAGACCACGAAATTGCCGTTCATTACTCGAGGTAGCGAGAAAAGGGGCGAAATGCCGGCGCACACGAAAAAGAAAACCGGCGTGTTGCATCGGAAAACTTGGCACCGACCGCACACACTTTGTCGGCGTCTCGGCGAATCGGAATTTAAAATTCAAAGCGAGGCGTTGCGGAGAATGAGAAAAGCAGATAACTCTGTCAGCGGATGTACGGATCGTTTTGAACAGTTGAAAGTAACACATTAGAAATAGCTGTCCGTACTTAATTATTATTCTAAAAAAGAAATTCCAGTCGGTGTTGGTGTACGTACGAATAAACAATCAATATTTCTACACTCCAGAGACGTTTACGTCGAGCATTGTATTCCGGGTGGAATGTCGCCGCGCTCTGTCGTCCCCTGCAGACATTTTAAAACTAATCGCACTCGATAATGGCGTTGCTGGGTGCATCGTGGAGAATTTTCAGTTCGTCGAATAGATTTGAAATGGTAGTTCTGAAACCACCGGTGTATGCCCGCCGAGGAGTCACTGGGTTCTATGCTCAACCTCCGCGCTCGATGGATTGCTTCGGTTCTGATTGTGGATTTTGATATCGATGCAGCCTTTCGAATAAGTCGGGTTCTGTTGGAACTGGCGTATATGCCCTGTAACGGGTTTAACTTGGGCCTTGGGGAGTGTTTTCAAACAGTCCTGGAGACCAGGTCACAATCTCAGAAGAATCTGTATGATCTTCAAAATAGTTTGTATAGGATTGAGTTTTATAGCAAGCTTGAAGGGTGGTTCAGTGAATCATAGAGTCTGAATGAGTCTTACAATGTGCCTTCTAAAACGAAAACATAAAAATCTACGAATTTTCTGCTATTTTAATAGTAGTTATGGCTTATATACTCAATAGCCGTCTCTCTCAGATTGCTGAACGTGTAACTGCACCATCTCAGGCTGGCTTTTAACAGAATAGAGGGACTGCTGATATGATCTTTGCACTGCGCTAATTAATGAAAAAGGCTCACGAGTAGAATGTAGACCTCTATTGAATTTGTAGACTCGGAAAAAGCATTCGATACTGTAGACAGGAACACCTTATGAAATATGTTGTAGAAGTTTGGCTACCTGCAGAAGATGTCGCAGGTGATTAAATATCTTTATGATGACAACACCGCGAGAGTTGCACTTGGTCAAGGTCCCAGTTCTCATTTCCAAACCTGATACGTATTAGCCCCCCTCCCCACATACACACCCTATTCATAGCATCAGTGTTGCCAGATTCACCTCTTGAAAATGCACTAGTTCACCATCAAGGTGTCTACAGGTTTGGAAAGTTTGGAAAAAGTCAGGAATTTGGAAAGTAGGTCAGGAAGTTTGTAAATAGTCAGGAAATTCAACAATATTTTTAAGAAGTTTGGAATTTTTCATCTCGTACACTTGGAGAAATATAATTCATATCTTAGTTCATCGCTTTGTTTATTTATATGTATATGTTATGGTCAAAGTAGATAATTGCGACATTTTACATACTGCCCGGTCATTCTGCATAATGCCCACCTTTTTTTGGATATTCTGTATAATGCCCGAGACCTAACGGTCATTGTGATGAATCAGTGCAAGTTATTTCATACAGAATCAGGTTCCATACAAGAAAATATGTTTTTACATGAAATTGGCAGCCCTAGTGATGGGGAATAGTGTAACAGTATTTTTTTTCTTCCATATGTCTGTATAAGAGCAGGTATTTCTTTTTTCCATACGTCTGTGTACTGCCATGTCTGATATGTTTACATTTTGATATGCCCGGTATCCGATAATTTTGATAAAACTGTAGTTTATACGTTGTACCAGAAGATTTTTGGGTCCATTATTTAAAAAATTCTGGATTTTTCCAAGCTAAATGATTACCCTATCAACTTTTTGGCAGTGTTACACTGTGCCCAGGTACTAGGGTACAGTGTAACAAAAAAGTACATGGATAAAATAATTTCTAAATTCTTCAGGTTTTAATATTTTCAGGCGGTAATAACACCAAAATGTAGCCAAAGGCTGTATCTTTCAGGTGAGGTGTTAAAGTCTGAATCCAAAATTAATTTGTAGTCCAAAGATCGAAATGGACGGAGAGTGTTACTCTGTTCCCAGGTCTCCCCTATGTGAGGTTAAGAAAGCCAAAGAGAATTTGCGAAATGCGACCTGTAAAAAAGAGCCTGCACATTATTCATTAGTGAAGAAGTACAACGTCGTGAACATTGCTGGACAGGAGAGTAGACTTCCTTGATTTTTTGTTTACTTTTGTACATCAGTGTTTTCTGATTTCAATTTCATTCAATTTTTACGTGTACATTGACCAATTTTTACTGGATGTTCTATAAAATGACTGTGGTCATTGTGTAGATTGACAAAGGGATTCTACACAATGTCAATTTCTCCTAGACATTATATAGATTGGCCGGGCAATATGTAAAATGACCGATTATTTACTTTGACTGTAACATATATATCTTGCTTTCACCCAAAAATCTACTTCAAATTTCTGTTCATTTTAACCATAGCGTCTAGTAGTATAAACATAAATATATACTGTCTATACTGTAAAGGTTTAAAGAAGGGGAAAAAAGTTTGGAAAAAGTCAGGAATTTTTATTTTTCCATTCTTGTAGACACCATGACCATGAAAAAAAGGACCAAAGAAAAAAATCCTCGGTACTTGATTTCATCACAGAAGACTAGAAAATCCCCCACAAAAAAGCAGTGTCGCCAGATGTACTTCGCAAAAATTAGACCAAATGCAATCAAACTGTAGGTAGGAAAGCTAGAGTCCCCAATGAAAAGGATTGACAAAATTGGTGGATAGTACGGGATTCAAGTCCTTCAACGGTGTTATGGCTCATGGAACAGTCTGTGCTCCTCTTTCTAATTTTACTCTCAACCCGAGCCTTGGAATTCGCCCTTTGGAGCATTACTTCAGAGACGTCGGGGAGGTTGGTACGGCTGTCTTAGCTCTCTTCTCGTCTTGCCGAAAAACGGGCCTAGGTCGAAATGTAGCGAGTTGGAACGTGGACTCGAAATCGAGACCTCCGGATTTCCATACCAGCGCTATCCACTCGGCCAACCAAACCCCTCAACAGTCTCTGCTCACCAACAACATTATTCTTGAGTTTGGCTGTCGGAATAACAAGAATAATGTTCCAGTACAAGTACAACCCAATAGGATCAGCAGAACTAAGAACTGTCGTTTCTCTTCTAATTTGCTCTCAATCCGAGCCCTGGAATTCGTCCTCTGTTAGGGCTGTCTTAGCAGGGGCGTAGCCACCGGGGGGGGGGTCTAAACCCCCTGGCATCAGCCGAAAATGTGAAAAAATTGAAATTTATTCTGGTAATAGTAAGTATTACACATGTAATGTTGTAAAAGTGAAGCGAAACCCCTTCCCAAGTTTGGCTACGCCACTATGTCTGAGCCCTCTCCCCTTCTGGCCGAAAACCCGACTTAGGTCGTAATCTAGCGAGTTGCTACGTGGGCTCAAACTCGGGACCACCGGATTCCAAGACCAACGATCCACTCGGCTAACCAGAGCCCCAGAACTGAGAACTGCGAGAAACTGATAATTATGCTATTATTTCTTGATTTTCCTGTAAAAGCTGTCCCGCTTGTATTGCGTATTCAGTTAACTAAGAAGGGGAGAAAGTATACAATGACCAGACACCAACATAATAAGAAATTAAAAGAATTGCCTCTTTGTTGGCTCCCTCCAGAGCCTAGAGTTGTGAAAAGGTTATGTTTTATGTTGCAGGGAAAGAAAAGAACAAATTCTCTATTTCCATTATAAATATTTACAAATTTAGAAACAGGAACAGGAAGTGGACCAAAATATTAAGTGGACCAGAAAACGGACTGAAATATTTCAAAAATTTTCACTTGAACACTGCAGCATTCACAAATGCAGTACTACCTTGACATAAAATGAACAACCAAAAGGGTAGGCATCAGATCGAAGAGTGATGGAGATGTTTTTACTTTATGCCACTTGAAGGTAACCTCTAAATGAATTAATGAGAACCAAAAAATGGTTGAGTCCAAAATTGGCAGCTTTGAGTTAGCGACGGAAACCGAGGCATTAAGGAATGGCAGATCGACTGGTGTAGTTGAAATTTCGCTCACGCATCAGGAACATAGTTTCTGGCTACATCACATCCGAAAATTTCATGTTCTTGTATCAAACATAAAGAAAATTTTCGAAAAGTTTCATTTTTCAGCTTCGTAACTCATTATTTTTGACTTAAGAATTGGCGAGTTTAAAAAACAAAATTTCGGCGCTACACACTCCCCCCCCCTCACTTCTAGGGAATTTATTAAATTGAGATGGGACCAAGTCTAAAATGATCGATTTTAGTGTGGGAAGACGTCCCATACAATTTCCATCCGTAATATTTCCCCTTTTGGTCACCATTGGGAACCAAAAAGGGCAAGTCCAAAAACTGTAAGCAGCTGTATCTGAGGTATTCTCGAAATTCTTTTTTCGTAATACCCTTAAAACTTGTCTTTTGTGGTTCACTTTCACTGCCCTAAACTATGTTTCTGACAAATTTTTGGTTTTTGTATAAATCCGTTTTTTAGCTTCTCCTGAAAAGTGTGAAAAATAGACTTACCCCCTTTTGTTCTTATCAATTCAATTGTAAGAGCACATATAGCTTGGAGCTTCGGTACGCTGATGACAGTGCACCAGCTGCAGCCTCCCGAGAACAACTTCAGAAAACAGTCACGTGCTTCAATGATGCCTACAGGGCACTCGGGATGAAAGTAAATGCTAGCAAGACCGAGACCCTGATGCTATCACAAACAGAACTACAATGCAGTTGGCTAAGACACCTTGGAGAATGTGTCCTCCTTCTGCTACTGCGGAAACACTGTAGCAAATCAGCTAGACATGGACACTAAGATTTAGAGAAGAATCCAGGCCGCATTAGGAGCCTTCTACAAACTGTGGTAAAGAGTTTTCCACAATCATAACATATCCATCTTGGCCAAGATTGCTGTATACAGATCTGTTGCTATCCCAACTCCTCTTCTATGGCAGTGAAACTTGGACTCTATACCGAAAATAAATTAAGCAGCAAGAGAAGATCCACCAGTGGCTAGGCAGAAGGATATTGAGAATAAAATGGGACAGTTTCATTTCGAATAAAGAAGTTCTGAGACGTACCAAACCCCAGCCAGTTGAAGTTATCATCGAAAGAAATCATCTGAGATGGTTTGGACATGTCTGCCGTGTGGATGATACAGAGCTCCCTAAGGTAGCTTTCCTTGGAGAACTAGCTCATGGAAAAAGGAAGCCAAGTGAGCAAAAGAAAGTACAAAAGTCAAATGAAGGCGCTGCTCAGGAAAGCTAATCTAACATCTTACTGGCAAGTTGTAGTCAATAATCGGAAAACATAGAGAAAGAGGATCAATGACTATAAAGGACATGAATTATCACATTGCTCGACGCCAGTCAAACACTGAACCGACGTGGATCCCATTCAAGATAGGACTAATCTCACGTGTCAAGACACACATGTGTTGAGAAGTCAGACAAGCCATAGTCGGAATCGACCGGCTAGAAAAAGTTTTTGGAGATGTTGACAAAGAGAGCACACAAGTATCTCCAAGGACCCACTTTTGAACTTGCATATTTTTTCGCAGTGCAGTTTGTACTCATTGAATTTCTTCAAAATTCTTCAAGAGTTTTCCAAAAGAGAGTTCGAATCTTCCAGGCCCGGTAGAATGTCTCAGGAGACCGTGATCCTACTGAGACCATCTAGCAAAACTATGTACTGAAACGATCTGCTATCGTTTCTTGCTAAATTATCTCCCGGTAGATCATCTCCGAGTAAATCATCTCTCTGCTACTGGCTCTCGTTTCTCTTAAAGTACACTCCTCAAGTGTTTATGCTCCAAGATAATTACCGCGACGAAGGTGTCTTTTTAAGGTTCAGAAGGGTGTCGTGTGGTACCAAACTCTGGAAGGTGGACCTGCCTCAGTCTTGGCATATTTGCCTCTTCAGCGCGTATCAGCAACCAGCATGCAACAGCAGTGCTATACAATCGCTCGTGTGCATTCTTTGTACGGCATTCTCAACAGACCTTTTTGATCGTGGGGAACGTACCATCCCCCGTGTTCAGCGAATTTCCTACAACCATATACCGGTCGCGAATGGAACAGGAAATGCAACATTACCGCTATGGTTGGCCAGCGCTGATTGTTGCAAACGCGGAAGCGCAACCGGATCGTATAATTAGATCCCACACTCGATGAATTCTAACCAATTTTTTCGAACGTGAAACAATCGCTCGAGTACGTGGGCAGCGCTTTGAGCGTACACGAAGGTGTCGAAGTGTAATTAAATGTACTTTTTTCTTCTTCTTTTTCGAAAACACCATATTCCAGCGAAGGAGAGAGAGAGAGAGAGGTCGGCGTATAGTTGGTGATGCAGTTAGAATCTTGTAACCAGATGCAGCAGCTCGGTGAGGCGTATCCCGCTGCACAGACACTGTTGATAATCGAGGAATGCCAGAAAACACTTAACACTGTCGGTATGCGCGTCGTCGCCTAACAATCGCTTTAAAACGCCTCGTTTACATTTAAATTAGTCATACTTTAAAGCCACCGAACGATGCTCGAGGGACTAATCCCTTTTTAGTAAAATCAGAAGGGTGAAATTCGAACCCTCCTTTTCGATACGGTTACCCGACGTGTGCATGTTTCTCTTTTGTGAACCTGGATTTCGTTTTTCAAAATTAAACGCAGTCGACGGGTTTTTTCCTTCCTACGGCAATTTAATTAACTAGCAAGCTGGCAGTCTTCGTTTCGTGCTTCGGTATTGATTTTGGTATGTCATGTCGTGTTGGATGGCACGCCAGTTGATTATGATGTCTTGAAGATGATAGTGTCGTCCATAGAAATCAGTTGAAAGCTGACTATCCAAGATATAGTTATTTAACTCGAAAATGTTGGTTGCATGTTTGAGTCAATCTGTGGCTTACAACCTAAAATGACGAAATACAGCACCGGATATGAAGGATAAATACTCAGGAGGAAAACGAATAAGATAACGAAGTCCTTCAACTTATGTGATATTAAGCGTAGAACCTGAAACAATTGGTCTGTCATCAAGTATAGATGAGCAATGACCGAACAGAGACAAAAGGCAGGAACAACAGTAATGGTATCTGAAAACTGAACTATAAACAATGTAACATGTTAGGACGGATTTCAGTTTTTGCCACCACTTGCCTTGAGTTCATTTGCCGCCTCTAAAATTGGCTTTCAACCCCCCCCCTCCCTCTTCACTAATGCAGTCCTTTATAGAAACACACACTGATGCGTCAGTCGCAGGTCAACAGCTTAATAAATAGATAAATATACGAAATTTGCCACTCCTGCCTGAAGACATTGTCAGGCGTACAGTAAATCCAGTCCTGGCAACATGACATACATACATAGGAAAAAACAGACAGAAAGTTCAATACAAGAATAAAAGAACATAGAAGATTCAAAGTACTCAGACCGAACAAATTTCTATTTAGACAGTTTGCAATTGATCATAGATACAAAATTCTAGGAATACAGAACAACCCAAAAATGAGAAAACTACAAGAACAGATGCAAATTATCAAAATAAAAACAAGACAATACATACCACCTCATAAAAACTACGACAAACTTCAGCACTAAACCATTCTTCTCAATAATAATAATAATAGACTAAAATACATTGGACAAACCCGCCGATCAAACGACCCAATAGGAATGAATACAAACCTAACTAAAGGAAAACAACTAGACAATGTACTAAAGCCTAGACAGAAGGACCAACAAGAAACCAGATAACCACAGCTTACCATATAGTACTATCTTTAAGAATGAAGGAAGCATCTCAGACAGGAGAGCCAATTAGAAACCAGGTGTCTACAGCTTACCATACGGTACTACCTTTAGGGATGAAGGAGGTTCACACTTGTAATCGTCTTTTCCTTGAAATTCAAAGAAGAGTTTTAAACTAAAATTGTGTCACGAAGTTGGATTTCCTATAAAAATGGTACCCTAAATTTTCGTATATTTCCTACAGTCCTCATAAGGAAGGAGGTTGAAAGTTGAGTACCGGTTTTCTAGAAGGTCCTATTTTACTATCATTATCATCATTTGTCCAGTGCTCATGACTGAGCACTTGGTGATCTATCGAAAATCCCTGGCACAGTTTTCCGCCAATTTTCACTGTCTTTGACGTCCGGAACCAGCTGTTCCAAACTCCAATCCGATATTTCCTCCACTTGGTTTAACCAACCTTCCGGAGATTGGCCACGAGATCGAATGCCTTCCACTTCACCCTGAACCACCATTTTTTCCAGGTTGTCTCCGATCCGATATTTCCTCCACTTGGTCCAATCATCTTTTCGGAGATCGGCCACGAGATCGAGTGCCTTCCACTTTACCTGAACTACCAATTTTCTCAGGTTATCCCGTGGAAGATCTTCATTAAGCGATAGGACCTTCTTGAAAACCGGTACTCAGTTACTCTTCGCAGGATTGCTGAGAGAGCACTTTCAGAGAGAAAAATTTGAATTGGGAATGCTCACATACGTTTTTATTTTGTATCGGTCCTGCAATGATCGTGAGAATGGGAGGGAGAGGGTGGAAGTGACCCTTTGTATGCCTGCAGGTGTATGAGAAGTGCTGTGGAGAGTCATTGTTCCTTTAAGAAAAAATAATTTAATTAAATAATTGGCCCATGGAATGAATTAGCAAAAGTCGATATGGGTAACAGTTGAGTAACGAGCCCCCTGTATACTTGAAACTTGGCCTCCCTCTCTTCTCTCTGGTCAGAATAGATTACTGACCTGAAGTACGAAAAATTACTGAGGTGGATTTGTTATCCCAAGTTTCCACCAGACAGAGGGATTGACGGGCAGTCAGTCAAACTTAAGACAATACAACTACTTCGAAATTTATTTGGAACCGTATTTTAAAGATATAACATTTTAGAAAACGTGAATTAAAGTTCGGAAGAGTCTTAAGCTAACCTGCAAGAGTCACAAAAGTGCTTTAAAAAGTCTTAACCAAATGTGGATTAGTTTCAAGAAGGCTGGAACCAGCGCGTTATGTTATACTCCTTTAAAAAAATGTAGGGAGGTGCAAAATATCATTTGCACCACGATGACGTATTTCTGACGTCTTCTGGAAAAATAAAATTATGTTGCTCCTCTTTGTACCCCCCCCCCTCCCCCAAAAAAATCCGACGCTTTTGAGTCGGTGTCATAAAGAACAGGTTTGAACTGTGTTAGTGAATTTCAAAGAACTTTGGAAAGAGCCTTACTCAGTCTTCAACGAGCCGTGGGTCTGGAAGTCTTGAAAACCCTGGAATGAACGCTGGGGAATCTGAGCCAGTCTCACAGATGGCACCCTCTCCGAAAGAAAACATGAGATGATATTTTGGAAGTTCTTCAGAAATAATTGTCTCCCAGTTGGAAGTCCAGTGTATTGGAAAAATTTGGTAACGTAATTTCGAAGATAGTTTCGGTCTCTACATCAGCAAAAGTAATCAGTATAAATCGTAAAAATAGTGCTGATTGTTTGAAACTCCCAGGATTTCTCGTTAATCTATGTACTCAATTATCATGTCGGGGGTATAACAATAACCCAATACCTCGAGGTGGGGGGAGGGAGGAAGTGTTCAATTTTTTTCATATTTTGAATGGCTTCTTCCTAGATTGCTTCCCGGATCTGTCTCAGCAATCCTCAGATATTACACGGGTAAACATCAGTCAGCGATTTCAATCAACATGCTGTTCGCGGACTAAACCTTCTATTTATAGAAATTTAGTCGGTCTTTCATCTTGTTCATTGTTCAACCAGTGAAATGCTCGAACCCGCCTGACATTTAATTTGCTATCTTAATTAGTCGTTCCCATCGCTTGTATTTAATCGTGGTTCTTCGTTTTGTTCGAAAAGTATGTTGGAAAGCTTCCCTCCTTCGTTTCGGGCAGTTTGGTTTTTCATGTAGAACATAATTTCAGTCACCGGTTTTTCCAAGGTAACTTTCTTACCTAATGAAGGAGAAATGGACCCAGAGCCAACCCCCTCCCCCATAGAAACACACACAAAGTGTCAATTGTTCTGAAAAGAATTCCTTCTGTTTTCATTCTTTCTTCTTTCTTTTACTTTTTCCGTTTCCTCCATTTGCGAAGCCTCCTTCTAGTCAGACGCCCCTGGGACTATGGCCCTGTTTGGCCCCTTATATGAATGCAGTACTGACAGTGTCGGACTCAGCGTCGGGTAGAGAGTTGAGGCAAATGAAGGCGTCACTCTGATGGTTTGTACCCTCCCTCCAACCTACAAGTGAAGATTTGGCCAACGAAGTTTGCCTTATAGGATACTGGTTTCTTGCTTCTTTAGGCTTGTTTACTTTTTATGCTTTTTAGGCGTTAAATTTAGCTTCGGATGGTTACGCTACGAATCTAGTCAGTGTCCACTGTGCAGATGTGAAAAAGCCAACTGAAATCGCATTAATTGGATTTCGATGAACGCGTAGGTACCTCGATGATGAGGTTAGCTGGCTACGTCGTGTGCATCTTTGCATCAAAAGCCAATATCTTACGTGTCGCTATGCACTGACATGCTCGTGCTTCTCTGGTCTCTGCGTGCACTCGAGTCACAATGATCTGCTGAGTCTTCTTTGACGAACCTTATAATCCGAATAGTCCAGCAGTGTTTGTTACGAATATGACGAAGACGACCAGTGGTACACTATTGAAAAAATACAACCTTGATGATAATTTTTTGTACCATTTGAGATGATACGAA
Source organism: Acanthococcus lagerstroemiae (assembly GCA_031841125.1). Taxonomy (NCBI): domain Eukaryota; kingdom Metazoa; phylum Arthropoda; class Insecta; order Hemiptera; family Eriococcidae; genus Acanthococcus; species Acanthococcus lagerstroemiae. The sequence continues at coordinate 19,424,129 of CM063108.1, read as the reverse complement.
ATCACGCACGAGGCTTATAACCTGTCGGCTACTCGGTTTATTTTTGCTCACTCTTTTCTTCATTTTAATTGGTATTTCTTCCCCATTCTTCAGTTGGTTGTAAAATTGAAACAAACCGGTTTGTGCGTAGGAAGTACATAGGTATGCTCTGTTCAGATGTATACTCCGAAATGTCGCGGTTTTAACGTGTAATTTCGTTCACCCACATCGCGTGTGGTATTTTCCCGATGTGCAAAATCTTACATAGTTACTTGGAGGTTAAACGCACTCGTAAAAATGCGTTACGTTTTTACGTTCGGCTAGTTGTAAATTATTATGACCATGTTCCGATGTTCGACTGCTGAATTTTATGTAGGAATGAACGTTTGCACAATCGTCGTTTTTATGCCGGATAAATGCGCGGTTCAACGAACAGTTTATTCGTACGATATTGATACCAGCCAGCTGGAAGCTATGGGTACAGGAACAGATTTGCCGTCAGGGCCTTAGCCGAGAGAAGGCCGGGGGAAATAATGCACTCCCGCTGAGGCAGTTTGGTTCTAGGTACCATTGTACCGGTGTACCCCCCCCCCTCTAGATTCCTAGAACCTCCCCTACATTACAGTTCTAGCTAAAGCCTACTTACTTGAGAAAATTTTCATGTCGCGACACAGAGTAAGCACAAATTGAAAAAACAAAACAAAAAAGGTATGTTCTGGAAAGGATAGACGAAGCTCTGATTCCTGGACAATCCAAACTATCTAAACCGGTCAGAAACGAACTCGATCACCAAGTTAATAGAGCATCTCACATCCTCTTGAATGCATGCGGAAAGCGGAAACATAACCTGTCCTGCAAAGTCCTGGTCTCTGGACCCAGACCGGTTAGAAATGAAGTCAATCGCTAGGCTATCGATGGACCATTTCACATCCTTCTGTGAGTATGGGGTCTAGTTGGCTGAGTGGATAGGAATCTGGAGGTCCCGGGTTCGAGCCAACATAGCAACTCGCTACATTTCGACAGAGGCTAGTTTTTCGGCAAGTAGAGAAGAGGGCTAAGACAGCCCTAACAGCCTCCCCGACACTCTAAGGTAATGCTCGAAAGGGTGGATTTCAGGGCTCGGGTTGAGAGCAAATTAGAAAAGTGGTATCCTTCTGAGAGCTTGTGGAAGCATAACACGACCTACTAATGCTTTGGTCCTGGACAATCCAACCGACCCAAACTGGTTGGAAACGATAATAATGATAATAAAAACTTTTATTGAGTATAATGACTGTTTACATTCTCTTAGCTTATTGTGTTCGTATTTCCATATCCTCGGCCCAAAATGAGCAAACTTCTGCAACCTTTCCAATTCTAGCCTGTTTTCCGCTACTCCTCTAAAATTTGTTTCCCCCAAAAATGCTTTTAAGTCGTCCTCGCATCTTGTTAGCTGGTCCCCTTTCTTTCTCTTATGATGGCATAGGAACCAAAACGTTGTCTTGTAAGTCCATCTGTCGTCTGTTAGCCTAGCTATACATATGGTCCGCCAATCTCCATTTCTGTCTTCTAATGTAATGTGTTATGTTCGTGTTGTGTTTTGTTTTAGAAACGTTGTTTTGACTTGGTCCCTCTTTTCTATGTTTAGTATTGACTGTTCTAAATTGAGTTCTGTGTTGCTTGTAACTTGTAAGTTGGTAATAATTTTTGAAGTTAATGTCCGTGTTTGGCGTCCGTATACATGTTGAGGATCTCGCGTTTGTGGTGGCTATTATAAAGGCCCTTGAATATTTCTTTTAACGACCAATTTTCATTTCATATTTTCGTTATTCTTGCATTTACTTCGGCGCGACTATTGAAGGCTATTTGTTGTCCTAGGTATGTTGCTTATTCTGCTGTTCCAATGTTTTCTTCATTATTTCTTTCCTGACCCTCTCCCAATGTTCATTGTCAGTCCTGATTCTGTTCCTCGTTCCTTCAGTTCGTTTATCATTTCGAGTAGCTCTTGCTTCGAGTTAGCCAGTAGGACCATATTGTCTGCAACTTTCTCCGTTTATGTTTATCCCCTTATTTTCCCAGTCTAGTTTTCTACATATTTCTTTCAGGGTGCAGTTGAATAGGATTGAGGACAAGGGGTCTCCCTGCTTCACTCTTTTTTCTGTTCCAGAATATTCCTCTTCCCCATCTGTTATTATTTTCGCTTTTATTTCTCGGTACATTTCCTTAATTAACTGTATCTAGTTCTGTGGCACTCCCTGGTTTATTAAGGAGGTTAGTAGAAATTTGTGATTTATCGAATCAAACGCTTTATTGTAGCTCTGTACGCTAAGCATTTTTCTGTAACTTGGTTTATTGTGTGTAAGTGGTCTACAGGGTTAGTCGGTTTTCCTTCCGACATAGGAAAACTAGTTTTTCTCGAAACCAGGTGCACGTTGTTTCGCCAGGTAAGCGGGTTCGGGGAAAACTCCGACGGCTTTTGAACCATTTTATCAAAAATCATCAGAAAAAATCTTCTAAATCTCTGAAGTATTTCATCGGAAAACTTCGAAAAAAATATCCTATTCAGGAAAAATTTGCGATAATTTCCGAAGAATTTCATCGGACATCATTGAGAAATATCTCCAATGATTTCAGACGAATTTTGTCAGAAATTTTCGGAAAAATCTTCAATGATTCCGAACAATTTTATCAAGTATCATCGAGAAGTATTTCTAATGATTTTGGAAGGATATTCTTAGAAAAATTTTGATGCTTTTCAGAGATTTTCGTCAAAAATGTTTGGGGAAAAGCTCCAATGATTTCTAATGAATTAATCAGAAATCTTGAGGGAAAATGTGATGATTTCCGAAGAATTTCATCGGAAATATTCAGGAAAAAAACCAGTGTTTTCCAAAGAATTTTCTCGAAAATCTTCGGGAAAATTTTCGGGTAGTTTTTAAAGAACTGCATCGGAAATTTTCGGAAAACAACTCCGATATTTTCCGAAGAGTCTCCTTGAAAATTTTCGGAAAAATTTTCAAATTTTTCTAGGAAAGTTCTTTCTGAAGAAAACCTCGAAGAATCATCGAAGGTACTTCTCAATGATTTCCTATAAAATCCTTTGGAATAATTGCCGAGTTTTCCTAAAATTTCCTTAAAATTTCTCCTGAAATCATCGGATTATGTTTTTCAATGATGTCGGATAAAATTTATTAAAAATGATCGGAAATTTACCCTTAATATTTTCGATAAAGTTCGTTGGAAATAATCTTTGAAAATGGAAATAATCGTAGGTTTTTTCTGAAGATTTTCGGTACCGTTCTTCAAAACTTTTGGTGTTATTCTATTCCTCGAGTACTTTCAATAAAGTTCTCCAAAAACTATCAGGAAATTTTCTCGAAGAATTTTTATTCAATGTTTTGGAAAACAGTGGAGATTTTTTCTAATGATTTCCGAAAATTTACAATGAAATTGCTTAAAAATCATCCGAGATTTTTTCCGAAGATTTACAATGAAATTCTTCGGAGATTATCAAACATTTTTCCAGAAGATTTTCGATGAAATTCATCAGAAACCATCGGAGTTTTTCTCCGAATAATTCCTATGAAATTCTTAAAAAATTGTCAGGAAATTTTCTCGAAGAATGCTGATGAACTTTCTGGAAACATTAGACATTTTTTCTAAAAATTTTCGATGAGATTCTTCGGAAATTATCGAAGTTGTTTCTCGAAAATTTCCGATGCAATTCTTTAAAAATTATCGAAAAGTTTTCCCGAAGATTTTCGAGGAAATTCTCCGGAGAGTTAGAAATTTTTTCCTGAAGATGCTTGTTAAAATTCTTCAAAAGCCATCGAAGTTTTCCTCGAATATTTCCCATGAAATTCTTGTCGAAGAGACCGCTCGCCTGGCGAAACTACGTGCACCTGGTTTCGCGAAAAACTAGTTTTCCTATGGCGGAAGGAAGACTGACTAACCCTGTTAAGTGAAGAAGGATTTTTTGAAGCCCGCCTGTTCCCTTGGTTGCTGTCTGTTCAATATCAGTTTTATTCTTTTTGCTATAAGTCAACAATATTTTGAAGTGGTTGTGCTTCGCGTGATGTCTATAGTTTTCTATCTTATGACGATTACATTTTTGAATATTACTATCATGTTTGCATATCTCCATTCCGAGAGAATTTTTCCTTTTCCCAAAATTTTTGTTAAAAAGTTCCGTTAGTTTCCCCTCCCCCCTCCCGGGTAGAAATGAAGTCAATCACCAAGCTGTGGGTAGACCATCTCACACTCTTTTGAGGGCGTGTGGAAATATAGCACGACCTACTAATGCTTTGATTCCTGGACAGTCCAATCAGCTTGAACTGGTTAGAAACGAAGTTAATCGCCAAGCTATTGATATGTAGAGCATGTCACATCCTTCTAAGAGCATATGGAAACATATTGTGTGCTACTAATCCCTTGGTCCCTGGACAATTCGACCACTTAAATTGGTTAGAAGTGAAGTCTGTCGCCAAACTCTTCATAGAACATTTCATATCCTCCTGAGGACATGTGGAAACATAACATGTCATACTAATTCTTTGGTCCATAGACAGTTCAACTGATCCAAACTGGTTAGAAACGAAGTCAGTCGTCAAGCTATTGTGGAACATTTCAAATCCTTCTGAGGGCATGTGGAAACATAACATGTCCTGCTGATGCTCTGGTCCCTGGACAATCTACCCAACTTAAACTGTGTAGAAACGAACTAAATTGCCTAGCTGTTTATTGAAAATCTCCCATCCTTTTAAGGGGTGTGGAAACATAGCATGTCTTGCCAATGCTTTGGTTCGTGTACAATCCAACTGGCCCAAACTGGTTAGAAACGAATTCAATTGCCAAGCTGTTGGTAGAACGTATCACATTTTTCTGCGACCTCGTAGAAACATATCATATCCTGCTTAGAGCACCATCTGCATTAGCATCCGACAGTGAGTTTCTGGCAATCGGGGTTTGTGTTCCATACACCAATTCTGCGGCTTGGTGATATCCGTCGGCAGTTTTGTCTCAATCCGTCCGCGAAAACGCGACCGTATAAATCGGTTGTGCTCATTCGCAGGTCGAGAGGGTCTGCGAGAGGGAAACTGAATTCGGAGAAATGGACGAGTAAGCACAATGGGTGCATTAATTGACTATTGTTGATACGTTACTAAACGCGAATTTACCGGTCATCATCGAAATCGTTAGCATCCGGATACGGTCATTGCCTGGCTGCACGTATATAGATGATTTCCCTGGGCTGTGTTGTGTCTGCGCTGTACGCTCTATGGAGACCTCTTTTACGCTTTATTGTTCGCATTTCGGTAGGTTAACAGGGCAATGGCGAAGGTCGAAAGCGAGCTGGGACTTAGTGGTAACAGCCGGACGAGCTCGCTGTTCAAGAACAGCGAAATGGTACACGAGGGCATGCTGTGACAAATAAACACATCTCTGATACCACACTCTCCAGTCATCTTGCGATACTGGAGAATGCAGATGAAGATTGGCACAGGGTATGACCAGTGTTGATGCTGGGGTTGTGGGGATGTGATCTTAGGATAACCTGCAAATTGTGTAGTTAAAAACTTTTTGTTTGTTTGTCAATAGATGAGATTTCAGCCGGAAGGTTGCTGTCCCCGTATCATCCCCCACGAATAAAATGGTTGCCCTCGTCCTGGTGAATTATCTTTTGTTTCAAGTGCGTTTGGAACATTCGTTTATTAGTCCTATTTGTCGAAGAGAAGAAGGGAGAACAGTGTGGATTTTGTGCAAGCTAAAGTTCGGATTGAGGTTCTATGTAATCCAGAAAACAGCGGAGCACCAAATTAATCTGAAAGAATAACCTTCGTCGAGGTACAGCCACCATGTTTCTCCTCGTTCCGATTCAGTTTGCCTGTCTCATACAATGATTACCTACTGTTTTTCATTCAAAACTACGTAAGTAGCTAAGTATTGTGTGTATGGAATGAGTAACGCAGGACCCGTGAGAGACGTCGCACCCGCCGACGATTTTTCCCGAGCCATTGAACAACCGTCTCGATACGTGGTTTTCACGAATACATTTTTTCAAATATATTCCATGTTGTGCAAAAAACGTAACTTAGAAGTAACGGCAGGAATCCATCTTGTGTAAAATGATATACCGCCTTCACAATCACCCCGTATAAAGTACACCGATACGATGTCGCGTGTACATATTTTTTGCATCATTTATCTTGAACCCTCGCTTTTCGTTTATGCAAATACAGTGCGTTCCAGTTTTGAAGGGCCAACTGGAAGGGGTGGTAGCAGTCGTCGAAAAATGACTCTTGAAATTAAAAGAGATACGAAGCTCTCAAACTGAAAACTGGGAAATCTTGATTATGAAATATTGCAATATTGTGAACGTAAATGTATTTATTAAGATGTTTCAGAATGAAAGAGACTTATGTGTAGTACTTTAGAAATGCAACAAACTCTTACATGAGTAACTATTTATTGCCCATCCTTAGCATTTAAAGGGCTGTGTGAGTTTTAAAATTCTTGTCCCAAAATATAGGCAAAAATCTCGCTGTTGAAGCTGGGATTTTTGTTATTATTTCAATATTGAAGATGAACGAGAAAGAGTATTCACAACAGTGGCGGAATAGGCGCGTGCTTGAACCCACCGCCTCCAGTAGTTACCTGACCCTGTTTCTCTGAGGATTTTATTCTTTCACCTTCGCAAATTCTTTCCCCCACGAAAAGTGAGCACATATTTCAAAGTTAGATACTGGAATTTCGCGGAGCTGTATCTCCTCCCTCCGAGCAGTTACTCTATCTTTGCCTCTGACTCATTATTATTTTTACTGGATTTTCAAAATCATATCTTTTGCTATCCTTAAAAAATGCTGCGAAGAAATTTTCTTAAACAAAATTCAAGTTCTACATTTGTAATTTTCAAAAAATTGTATCAAAATTCTGTAATTCAGAGGTAAAATTTCGGATCCACATGTATTCGTAACATTGTTTCGTTGGGAAAGTGCTCTGAAAAAAAAAGTAATTGCCTACCTTTAGTATTGAAGGGTCTGTAAAATGTAAACTTACACCACTTTAGTAGGAATGATAAGATACTGAATTGAAAGGTTAAAAGAAAAGGGCATATGTGGCATTATTGTCAGGTTGAGTTTTGATGGAAACGGAGTTCTCTGATCTACTGACTCAAGTGGTAAGCTCTACAGAGATTGAATGGGTTATAAGTCACTACAGAGAATGAAAAAGGTGACGTAGAATTTAATCCTTCTTCTGAAAAATCACGAAAGTGTCTGATAAGCAAGTTTTCCGGCAACCGTTCACTTTTTACCACTTGCTATCTACTGGCGCCTTTGAAAATATTTTTGAAATGGAAATATGCTGTTTAATTCGTAATGAGAATCCTCAATTTGTGAAGCTCTGAAATTTTGAAGTCCTTTGAATTTGGAGAATTGGCGTATGTGTATCCAAAGTATTTGTTCCTCTTGTAAGCGCTATAACCTCTTTCTAGTTTTTTTCACAAATCTTAGGACGTCCTGTATAATCCACTGACCAGATTAACTGAGTCGATAATTTTCTGCATCCTTCGCTGCATGTACATCCTACAGATTCTTGCTGTCTCATCACATACAAATCTACTGCACGCTGTCCTCGCGTATCCGCCCATGTATACTCATTACCCAATGTTGTTTTCTGTGAAGTTCAAGAAAATGTATTCCATAATAATACCCTTCAAATTAAAGCGGACAAAAATAGGGAGAGAGAAGAAATGATTATAAACCTTTTTAGCTAAGAGCCCAGAAATAAAGTTGTGTTGATAAATTGATATGAATATTACTATCCGACTGTATAATCTAGTTGTGCTCATCTCAAGGAGCAAGAAAATTCATTTGAATTTTTGCCCTAATTTCTATACCAAAAAGAGCAGGGATCATCGAGACTACGGTAAAAAACTATCTTTTCGTCTCATTATCGAGATTGGTTCTGAAGATGGTGTGAAGGAAGCGAGTCTTTTGAAATGCAGTAACCCATTCTATCAGTGGCGGATCTATGGGGGTGTTTTGCCAGTTCGGACACCCCTTCAGGCCGAAGAAGAAGAAAAACCGCTTGAGTTTTGAGTTTTTCTCCTTTTTTTGAGTATCTGCAGCACTACAGTCGGTTCATTTCGAAACATCCTCCTTGGAAAATTTCTAGATCCGCCACTGCATTCTATCAGTTTTAGTTCTCAAGTGAAGGGCTATCAAACTTCATATTTTTACACGTGGGGAGGATGTACCCATAAGCGGAATTTGGTTGTAAGGTCTAAGGGGCAAAGAGGATATCCCATTTAAAAAGTCGATTTTAGCCCCCACCCCTTCTCCCTAAGAATAAATATTTATGTATTTTCAAAATTCTCTGGAAGGCTTACTCGACATTCTGGTGTGTGGGGGGGGGGATTGCTCCCCTGCAGATTCTGCTTATACTCAAATGATTCAGTTAGTAAGAATGCATGGAAATATTTTGCTTTGTATAAAAGTAACTGTATTTTTTAAATTTCAGTTTTCCCGGGTGGAGATCAGTCAGTTTCTTGACGAGGGAGCTTAGCGTTCACAGCACCCCCACAAAGACCGCATGTGGATGCACCATGTATACTACTTTCTGTTTTATCCTGTCGCACTTGAAAATGTTTTTAATTTTTTTTCTTCTTTTTGGGATATAAGGGTTTAAGAGGCAATATGTATAGCTATCGATCCGGTTACAACTAGCCAGATTGTATATTTTTTGAGCTCATTTTAAGTTTTTCCTCTCTCAAAATTAGTGCATTCTTGTGAGCTTATAATCCTCTAACAAAAAAACTAATAATAATGATACGAGAATTGGTGTTATTTTGAAGTGCGCATGACAAGTACTCCGTCGTATGAACTTGACCAGCTATGATGATTGTGAGCCCGAAAATTATTACTTTTTTTAATCTCAATTTCAAGGACCTTCATCTGCTTTAGCATTGAAATTAGGGTGAACGTCCTCAGTACTCTTTACTCTCAGGTGCTAATTTGATGACTTATTTTGGTAATAATTAGATAACATGTTTTTTACGGCTCAACTTCGGAGACCTCTGCCCCCTTCGGTACTGAAAATGGAGCTACGCTCAGCAGGCATTTATTGCTTTCCAAGATGAGTATTGCAAGATTACTAGGAAGAGGCGCAGGATAGACGTTCAGCCCTCGTCGTGAAGGAGGCAGTGGTGTAACCAGCCTGATGTTCAAGAAGTGGTCTGGTCTTGACCAGTGGGAGGAAGTGTTAGAAAAACCACTGTTTAACAAATTCGCAAAGGGTAGGGGTCTAAACCCTCTCTCCTTTTGGCGACGCCATTGGAAGGAAATTAAAGTCTGAAGGTAGAAGAACGCTACCCCAAACCGTGACCTCAAGTCTCTGACGCAACACCCTAAAGAATGGATTCCAGGGCCTGAGGTGCGGTATCGCGAGGATCGATTTAACTGCAAGATTACGTAGCCAAGGGACAACTTTCAAGTTGACTTTTCAAGCCCTATTTTCGGAACCCTGGTAAGAAAAATCTATTGTGGAAGGGACCCCTGCGTGCAAAGTTTTTATTCCCCCCCCCCCCCCCAAGGAATGCTATATAGTTATTGGTGTGAAGAACAACTCGTATTTTCTGAACAAAGCAATCATTATTGATCCTCGGAAACCTGAAATACTCCAGCTAATGTAATTAAATTAATATTAAGTCGAGGATTTCGTGTTCACGGTGGTGCTAAAAATCGATCGATCCTCAGTATCGGGAATAATCTGAAATCGTGTTCGCCAGCGTCGAATATGATAGTCATTATCTTCGACTCGAGTATATACATATTGGTTGCGGTTGTGGATAAATTAAACGCTCGTTATAGGTCCGGTTGTTTTTCGCCGATGTTTTTCCATTTTGCTACGAATTCATAATACAGGTACTTAGAAACACCGCACGGGCACCGATTGCTCGCAAGATGGGAACAAGTTGAACTGGGTGTTCCGCTCAAGAATGCGAATAGTTTAACGCTAAATTATACCCGCGTAAGATTTAGAGCAACCGATGCTATCATGATAGAGTAACTAGCTGCGATTCAAAATAGTTGTAGCATTCCAGCAGGTGAAGCGAAATAAAATGACCGTCGAATGCAGAAAATTAGATGAAAAATAAAACTGGACACCGTATTGTCCGGTTGGTCATTTCAAAAGTCACTGGGGAAGCCCAAATTGCTCGCACACCGTCGCTTTGCTCGCGGCCGGCAGCGCGGCAGTTCTTGCTTTCTGTCTATTTACGGGGGAATGAGACAAAATTCGAAGCAATTTAAAAGTAATTTTGGGGAAATATTAAATGGAGAAAATGGCGAAGATTGAAAAGATAATTAATGTAAAACGAGTGACACATACCCGTTATACTATCCAAAAACATATTTTGAGGGCTTGGAAGTCATTCAGATATTACATGAATAAGTACAGCACTGTAAGATGAAATTTTAGCAAGTGTTATAAAAGAGAATGGGGAAATTTTGGCCGACCCCCTCAGTAAATGTTTCAAGTCATTTTTTTGGAGGGGGAGGGCTGTCATTTTCCTACAAGAGAGAAATCGTGTAAAATAATCCCGGTTTACAAAATGGAAGATTAGGTTGAGGTGGAGAACTCCAATCCTATTGCTGTATTATCTGTAATTACTTAGGTAATGGAACGGTTAATGTATGGAAGGATCGCGAACTATCTGCAATATATCAATTTTGTAAACGAGGGGCAGAGGGCAGATGACTGTTGATGCTTTTGCTGACCGTATGAGGCAGGTGAATGAGGGTTAGATGATTGCCTAATCTTTCTCTTGTGAAGAAATTCAGCTCGCATTTCTGACGTCAGTTTTAAATCGGAGTGGGATATTTCTAAATATCGGAACACGGGATTCGTAATTCTTTGCTTTAAAAAATTAGGAGAAAATATTTGGGCCGATTTTTATATGGATGACTTTCCTTGCAAAGGTGTTATACACGTCAGTGTGGAGTATTGACATGAAAAATTGAGGAATTTTCGTTAAGTGAGATCCGTGGGTTTTTAAGTATGTGAGCTTATCCTTTGATGAAATATTTGGGGACTGTTAGTGATCGTGCTTGACATACTGGACTAAACTGGACCACGTGCGTTCTTAATTCATTGGGTAATGAATTGACTGACCTTTTTTCTTGAACTTTGCCGCTCAGTTTTTTGAGATAGCATTTTCGAAATTAATTTTGTGAGCGGTAAAAATCGGATAAAAGATTGCGCCAAATAGGTTACCTTCACATGTATGTATTTCAGAATGTTTGCTTTTTCAAAGTGGGTGCCAATTCAAAATTTTCCCCTCCCTAACCAAGTTGGTCAGTTGGGAGTAAGAAAATATCTTTCTAGTTGGAAAAATCCGACTCCAAAAGCGTGAAAAAAGACCTCTTTTTGCCTGTTTTTACCCCTCACATTGTCAATTAGTAAATTCTAAGTTTTCCCGCTCCCACTACTTACAAAATTTGACATCCTGCAGTTGAAAACATCATCTGCCGTCCCTCCTAATGCGAATCGCTTTACTATGCTTTTGCCGGTTGGATTCCTGTAGTGCTGATTTTTTAAATTTTATGTTATGTTTCAATCACATGTACAAAAATAAACATGCTCCTGATCAGTTAGAAGTAATCAAATAATCAGAAATGATCAAATAATCATAAATAATTAATTGGTCAAAAATAATAGAGTAATCAATTAATCAAAAGTAACTGATTAATCAGAAGTATTTACGTAAATAATCGATGTATCAGAAATAGTCAAATATGTAATTCATTTCATAATTATAAATAGTTAAAAAATTGATTTATCAGAAATAGATAATTGAATAATGATTAGTTATCAGTAATTGAATTATTAATTAATCGAGAATAATGAAATAATAATTAATCAATCAAAAATAGATTTATTTAAAAAAATTAGTTTTTCTAACGCACGTAAGCGATAGAGTTTATTTTACTTTTATTTACTTTTCTTTCTGGATTTAAAGGCTAAGAATTATTAAAGATAGATCCAAACTTACATCGAGCACCACATATGCCATTATTGACAATGGGGGAGGAGGAACATAATAGAGTTCGGCTCAGTTGTCTGGTCTCCGGCAGTAGAATACTTAAGATAACGAAGATTGTATCAAGAAAGGTACCAAGATAATTATATTAAAAGCATTTAGGATACTATCCACAGTCAATAACCTACGAAGAACTCCTAGTAGGGCACGAATGAAGAACCTAAATTTAATTTTCTCCGTAACCTTAACTTTCCTTGAAAATCTTCGAATACGGGTCCCTCATACCGAGATCGTAGGAAAGGTACATTTGACCCCAAGTATACCCGTACATCATTATTTTGATGCTCCTTGCAATCGCATCAGGCATTCGTTCAATGGAATTGAAAATGATTACTCGCAAATTGATGTTCTTGGGTCTTGTTGCGGGTCCAAGTTCCGACAATGTGTCTTTGATGTAGTGGAACATAGGCGGATCCAGGATTTTCTCAAGGGAGGGGGGTTGAAAACCCCGTGAATAATAATAATATATTCTATTTTATTTTACAGCATATTGGGTAATATTTTCAGCGTTTTATTGTTGATTTTATCGGGGTCTGGAGCTTTATTACTTTTTAGTTTTTTTAAGGGCTTATTCTATTTCCTTTTTTAATATTTTGAGTACATCTTCGTTTTGTTCGTTATCCCCTTCTTTCTCTTTTATGTTTTCTTTGCCGTACAGTTTTTCATAGACTTGTGTAACTGCTTCCACAGTTTCCTCCCTGTCTATAATTTCCTTCCCTTGTTTGTTTTCTACATTCAGTACCAACTTTCTCCCTTTGCTCAGTTCTTTTGCTGCCATTTTTATAGATCTACATTATTGTCTCTCAAACCGCTTTCCACTTTCGCTGCATCAAATGCTCTTTTGGCATTACGAATTTGTTGTCGGGCTAATTTCTTCAATTCTGTCAGTTTTATTTTCTCCGTTGGTGCCAAAAATTTTTCTTTTGTAGTTGCTCCCTTTCTTCGATCATCTTCGTGTTTTCTGTTAGTTTATCTTCCGCTATTTTTGTTTCTCTACCCCCTCTCCATATTCGTTGTTACCTTCTGTAATTGCTTCTTCTATGGTATTATATTTTTCTTGCACTGAGTTTCCATTTTTTTTGTCTTCTTTCAGTAATTTCTTTGACCCTTTCCCTATTTGTCGTACCTGTGCACTTGGATAATTTTTATTGCAAACCTCTCTTTTTTCTTATAATTGTTGTGTTTTATCCTCCTTCCCTATCTTATCTTTGCTCGTGATATTCTATGGTCCGATGAAAAGTTGAAATTAGTCAATGTGGAAACGTCTTGTATCATCTTCATATCATTTCTTAAAATGTGGTCTATTTCTCTATTTCGTTTCTAGTTTTTGATCGGAGGACATTCATGTGAATTTTTTGGCTTCTCTTTTTTTGTAGAAAGTATTTGCTATTTTAAGATTTTTCTGAAATGCAAATTCTATTAATCTTTCTCCATTTTTGTTATTGATTCCTAAATAATATTTACTCAAGATTCCCTACCCTCACTCGTTTCTGCCAATTCTTACATTCCAGTCCCCCATTATCATTATATGATATTCTTTGTTTTGCTCCAAAGGCTCTTCCAGCCTTGCATAGAACTCCTCCCTTAACCCTACCTTAGCCTCCATTGTTGGGGCATATATTTGGACTATCAGTGCATTGACTTTTCCTTCCACTGAGAGTATGAGGTAGCGAATCCATTCAGAGATTCCTCCAGTTTCTTTGATATTTCTCATTATTGATTTTCGGATATAAAACCCCACTCCCCTGTACCCTTTTGTCTCCCCATAATAATACGTGAAATTTCCATTCTTTCTTTGTGTTAGTTTTTCTCCCAATTTCTTTACTTCCCCTAATCCTATTCCATCCCATTTTATTTTTTGTATCTCCTTTTCAAATTCGTGTATCCTGTCTTCCCCTACCATTCCCCTGCAATTATAATACAATAAATTCAGACCTTTTTCGCATTTTTCTTCCCGTTCTTCTTCCTTGGAAACAGGTGAGTAGGTACCCCCACGGTGGCTGCCTTCTGTCTTGGGGGAAATGAATAATAATACTAATATTGAATAAAAATTATCTAGTGGTGGGTTATTTTGTACTTTTAAATTCAAAAATTGGTTCGAAGGGGAGGCTACTCCCCTGAATCCGCCTATGCAGTGAAGTGATCGGGTCTAATGTTGCGGTGTTCCCCGGTGGATAGGATCGGTGATGGGTACGTCCACTGTTTTAGGGCTTTCGCTTAGTTTTGAATGCTTTCATTTTTTTTCTTTGTCCTTCAGTCATTCCCCTTCTATGCTTCATTTTGTTTCCTTTCTCCCTTTTTTCATTTGTGTACGAAGAGTGATCTGAAAGAACTTGGACTGGTTCCCCGGTGATGAGGGTGCTAAGCAACCAGTCGTGTTGTCAAATATAGGAACGTATAGTCTGGAGTTTTCCTTGGTGGTATCTTCAGAAATTTCAGTGCGCTACCTCATTTCAGTACGGTGCCAGAGCATTTCCTATGAAACGTGTTAATCAGACCCCTAATAAAGTCATGGCTCAAAACATCGGAAAAAGTTTGTTAGTTTCTTCTTTCTCTAAGTATCGTCCATCTAACATTTAAACAAGTTTGAGTGCGTTCAAGCCACGTATGAAATATTTTCGCGAACTCAAAATCTCGAATACGGTTCAGCTCAGTCTAGCATGCTGAATTTCGGCGATATGGACGAAAAGTTACGACCCGCAATGTCCGCTTCAATATGGGGAACAGCACGTTTACTGCCTCCAAGTAAGCAACTGTGTGCGTTTCAGTTCGCCAAGATTCATTTTTGAGCTTATTTCGAGCTCTCTTAGTGCTTCTTTGAGGTCATACAAATCGCTTTTACGCGAAAAATTCTGCCGAACAAACAATAAGAGCTCACGAACTGATTTTTTTTTCTTCAAAATGTCAAAATAAACCAGGCTTCATGCTCCGCTGCTTGTCTGCGATCGGCGTTGGCTGGTTTTGCTCACACGGACTCAGTCCAAGTAGAGCCCTAAATACCCAAGTATAATGGACCGGTATTTTGGCTCACACTGCGCCCGTCGATACCGAACTGCCTACGCGGTACGCTCCGCATAGTCGGATTCGGCATCTACGGGCACAGTGTATGCAAAAATGGCGACTCCTTATACTCTCCCGTGTGTAGGGCTTTAGTCCAAGTTATTTCAGATCACCTTTTGTACAACTTTTTCACTCCTGTAACATCCTCCTTTCTTTACATTAAAAAAAAAATTCTCCCATTGTTGTGAGTTGTAGCATGCTGTTGGTGAATGGTAAAGTCTATCGTGATTAATCTTTGCCATGCAATAAAAAGCATCCGTAAAAATGTTTTAATCGCATTTTCGTCCAGGCGTGTTGCGTGCTCAGTTTGAAAAATTGCTGCACAAATTCAATTACTCGAGTATATTATTATCTGTCTGACTGATTGGCTGTTTCCGTGGCTTGCTGACTATTTTCCTGTCTAACCATCAATGTGTTCAATCCGTCTGTGTGTCAGTGTATCTATCGATCTGTCTCTCTATCTGATCTCGAACCTGGAGCTTTTTTCAGACAGATAGTAGGCAGGGTTTCTTGACTGATGGTCAGAAACATTTGTGGTATCTGTCTGTCTATCTATCTATCGATCTGTCTGTCTGTCTGTCTGATCTCGAACTTGGAGCATTTTCCAGACAAAAAGGCAGGTTTTCTTGATTGATGGTTAGAAAGAAACATCTATGGTGTCTGTCAGTCAGTCTATCTCTGTGTATGTATGAACTCGAGCCTGGAGTATTTCCCAGACAGAAAGCCAGCAGGTTTTCTTGACTGATAGTTAGAAACATCTATGGTGTCTGTCTGTCAATCAGTCTATCTATCTGTTGATCTGTCTCTCTGTCTGTGTAATCTCGAGCCTGGAGTATTTTCCAGACAAACAGTCGGCAAGTTTTCTCAACTGATGGTCAGAAACATCTGCGGTGTCTGTCCGGCTCTGAAAGAGGGTCCGGTCGGTTCCTAAATAGAATCCTCGAATCGGACGAATAATCTGATCGCCCCCTGTTACTGGTTTGCGGTGCGGCGCGAACGTGTCGCGCGCTGTAAATGAATCCATAACTTTCACGTCCGACCCATCCGCCCACGGGTGCGCAGCGTGCACAGCCTTTGATGGGTCGGCTCGTCCAATTTCCCCAGTACCGGTGCCCGTTGCCGGCGGAGCGCGCACTTACCGTTCGACGGGGCAAGACAGAAAAGGCAGCACGGAGCGCCGTGAAAAGCGTTTTAAAATTGGAATTCTTCGATAATTAAACGCTCTCGGTCTCGACCGTATCTCGCGCGTATATAAATCTTGGTGGCAACGAGATCATAAAAAACCGATTCGACGCCCATATCTAAAAATAATTTCACAGCCATAAGCGCGCAGAGACAGAGAGACGCGTTATGTGTACGGGATACATGTTGGGCAGAGACCAAAGAGCACTCCTCCAAAATGCGTACATGTAGCTTACATGTTACGTACGTTTGTGTGCGTGTGTATGTATGTGTATGTGATAATGCGCCGTAAATATACATGAATGTATATCGTTGTACGAACATCTAGGAGAATTTCTATTTACTTCGTCCAAGGAGGAGAGGCTTTGAGTAAATACGGCGAAGTATAGCGGCGACCGAGTAACGTCTCTTTGATGGCGTCGAAACAATACGCGAAACTAGAAAGTAACGTGTATTTGTTAATTGCTGTTAATTATCGCACATTATGTCGAGACGTGTTAACATGTACGGGTTTCCATCAGCTGCTGGTGCCGGTTAGGATAGAGGACTTCATCTGTGTTGGACATGCGGCGAGATAGACGCGTGTGTGAAATCAGTCATTTCGTATGCACGGTTGCTGATTTCCAGGATCATCGAGTTTACACAAGAATTGTATGATCGATAAGACTACAGGCGTATTCGATCTGCTCTTTACTATTGAATCATTTGATCCAGCAGGCGGCAGATTTCTCGACTCCTTTATCGAAGTTCTACGCTGATAATGGGCGAAAGATGTTGAGAAAATGCACGCCCGAGCCATTGTTACCGAATGTGGCCCGCGATGGCAGTACCTAGTAAAAGTGCCCACGTAGCAATCACACAACGATGGTTATGACTTACGATTATTACAGAGAATAAGATTAGATATCCACTCTCAGAAGTGGCTGGGCTTCCTTGTTAACCAAACTGCATCATCTGATTGATCGGTCATTTTGAGAACATTAATATCTTTCTCAGCTGTCTTTTGTGTTATCGAATTTCTCGTCCAGGCTTTGTTTCAACTCCTACTCGAATCACACGTTCTATCGTTGCATCTTAATTACATTCATCAGTTCCAGTGCCCATTTCTTCGTTTCACGTCGGGCGACTGCTGGCGAAAACCAGCATCCCTGGGTGCCTTAGAATTTCGTCATTGTCTTTAGGTTTACCCGCTTTATTCACCTCAGATGATGTGGTGAAACCTTTAAATTTTCTTGTAGTTTTGTCGCATTCTTCACCAGAACAGTACTCGTAATACATCCGCAAAAATTTCCAGAAAATTTCGGAGTATACTGCATGAAATGTTTTTTGCTTTTGGTCATGTGTGCGTCGCCGAACTTTTTTCTAAAGAGAAAACTGTGAGGCTTTTCCAAAAACGATTAATAATGATAATAGCCTTTATTTATTTGGACGATGACCGGTTGGCCTTTTACATAATTTAACTTACTCATAACAATAGCGTATGTATAATGTTCTTGCTCAACCAGCTCTTATCGCCTCATACCCAGCTTCTGGGGAAAGGCCTCCCTCAATCTAATCCATTTTCTTCTTTCGATCGCCACCCTGTGGAAGTGCTTATTCCTAAGAAATTTTCCAAAATCATCCTGTTATCTGAGCTGTATCTATCCTTGTTTCTTTTGTGTCTATTGGTTACCAAAAAATCAGTTGCCAAATCCAGTGATTGCCCCTAGTCTGGATACGTGTCCAGCCCTGGTCCATTTTTGCCTTCTGATGTTTGTAATAATGTTTTAATTGGATTTTAGTCTACTCTTGATTATTTTGCTTGAGATTCGGTCTATTTTTCTGATTTTTAACGTTGATTCCTCCATTTTGTTCTGTGTTATGTTTAATTTCTTTTTCGAGCTGTAGTAAGGGGCCAGGTCTATGATCCATATGTCAGTGTAAATGACACACACATTGAAAATTTCGCTTTTTAAATTATTTTTGTATTGTCCTTTCAGGATGTATTTCAAATTTCAGAGCTTGTTCCATGCCAGTGTTATCCGGCGATTAATTTATTTGTCCAATCTTCCCTTCAAGGTCGGATCCCAGGGCTCGGGTTGAGAGTAAAATTACAAAAGAGGTTTCTCTCCAGTCCTACGGCTTGCCCCCTATTCGTTAAATGAGTTAGCATTTGTTTGATTTCGGTTATATCGTTTGATACTAGGATTATGTCGTCTGCAAAGGAGTATATTTAGGGTGGCCGCTTTTCTAGAAATCCTGGAAGTCAGAGAAAAGTCAGGGAATTTTGAAATAAAATCGAAAAAGTCAGGGGATCTTGAAGAAAATTTTATGACGTGAAAGTATTGTATAATTTTCTCTGTCAGACTCAATTGAACATATTTTTTTTAAATAATTTGTTTGTTACGAAAAAGTTGGAAAATGGACTGGAAAAGTTGTGGAATTTTATTCTCGAAAAAAAAATGGTCACCCTGTATTGCGTATTTCCTCAGAAAATATTATTTGGTTTTAGGCGTGTGTGCGTCGCCAGACTTGTTTCTAAGGAGAAAACTGTAAGATTATTTTAAAAGAACACAGTTTGTCAAGATCAAGTATGTTATGCATTTTTTTGAAAATCTACGAGGCAACTACCTCGTTTGCTCTCTGGCGCAGGGTGTCTACTGGTGCTGAAAAGTCCTGCAAGTCCTAAAAAGTCCTGAATTTTGAAAATATGTCCGAAAAGTCTTGAAAAGTGCTGAAATTTAAAAAGAAAAATTGAAAAGTCCTCCATTTTTGTTAATACATATTTTTAAAACCACACCCCTCGAAAATCAGCGTTCGTTCTAAAAGATTAGAATTTTCAATAACAATAATAATAATTATTATTATTACGAGTATTATGCAACACAATAAATGAGAATATTTATTATTCACAAGGAGGGGGAAGTGGGGGAGTAAAAAGGAGGAGGGGTAAAGGGGATAAAAAAATAATTGGAAACAAGCAAAAAATTTGCACATTCCGGGAAAATATGGAAAATATGCCGGCTACAGTCCTGCAAAGGGTCCTGAAAAACTACTTCATTTTTACTTTCCAATTTCTGTAGACACCCTGTGGCGGTGCTGGTGTAGTTATTTTGCACAACTATCAAATTGGAGTTAACGAAATTCTGTACATAAAGCCGGACTTGGCCAGAAAGGCCAGGCCCCTGGGTACTTGACTGTGGAAATGAGGTAGGAAAGTACAGAGAGTGAAAAAAAGAAGGATAAATGGAAAAGAGACTGATTTCTATGGAAAAGTTGGAGGAATATTTTTTGAGGGAAGGGGTTTTTCATTATTGATTCCAGTCCAGCTTTGTTTGAGGTTGTTTTTTTGGTTTCTTTTGTAGCAAATTTTGGTGTAATTTGTTAATTTTCGGATGGATTCGGTCATTACAGGGCAATTTTGTGTCAAATTTCGGACTTAGTCGCTCTTGTTCAGTTTTGTCTTTTTTGATCATTATCGGTCGAGTTTCTTTCTAAGTATCAAAAAATCACTAAGATCGACGTATTAGGGTTCCCACGCTTTCTTAAATCCGGCTTGGTTTATCTTAATTAATCGTAGTCAGGTATGTTGTTTTTACACGACCTTGGTTGAGTTTAGATTATTTTTGATAGTTTTGGTTATTTTCGGGAGAATTAGGAAATTCTTGATCAAATATAGTCATCAAGTCAATTTTTCGATCGTGTTTGGGTCACTTTTTGTCCATTTTGTTCAAATTTAATTGTTCTTGGTCATATTGAGTTCTGCCGTCATCAAACACTTTCATCATGCGTCAAGTCTGCTATTGAAGACGTGCACAAGAAATCATCTTATCCATGAAGTGCAAGATTGTGGTTATTAACGACCGAACCGGCAGTATTACTTCGGGAGCTAAATGATCCAAAATGTGATAAATACATATTATGCACTTCATCGCAAAAGCATGGCACTCGGTATGCAAGCTCTCAAAAGCATAAGGATCTATTTCAAGATTGGATTCACCTCATCCGGCGTATTGACCCATGTCCCCCTAACATTCGAGGGAAAAGAGCGATCGCAGTACTATTGGAAACAAGGTACCGCGTTCGGATTCTAAAGAGTCGCTCTCTAGCAGCCTAATGAAATGCGGCGTGCTGATTGGTGTATTTGGACGGGAAGATGATCAGTGACAAAAATGTTCTAAAAAAACAACTAAAGTAGGGCTCATCTGAATGGAAATGATAAGAGCTAACACTTTAGTTCTTTTCAGTTTTCCATAAAAAACAATACTGAAGATGCTGGAGCTCATTGTACTTGTTTGTATTTATTGTAAAAATACCCTGATTATCATTTCGTCCACGATACTAGCGCACCTGCAGGAGTGTCCGAACACCAATACTCGTAGAACACGTTACTGTTATTTGAAGGATTAATGCTGGGCTCCTGTGTTGTGCGTGCCTTATGGGTCGTTGAAGGGAACACTAACGTAACAAATTGCGAGGAAATCAATGGCGAACTATCCCGGCTAATCGGTCATGAAAGTTGCTTGACTGAAATCACACTGTCACTGAGCCCAAATTTTGGGTAAAAGGACTCAGGAAGAGCATACCTTTAAAAATTCACTACCGGATTTCTTGCTTTTATAATCAAGGGCATGACTTTTCACCTACTGACTGTACTATGAAGTTAATATTCAAAGTGTAGATAACAAGGTAGTTTTGGAAATGATGAAAAAATTTACGGACTGCTCTTACTGTCTCGTGGGCTCTACACAGACACGTTTCCGTATGATTAAGCATTGAAATGATTTATGTACATATTCAGTCGAACTCATAACTCCTTCTTATAATACCGCTGTCCTGCTCTTGAAGTCGTATATAGGTATACGGGTGTGCCGCGAAAAATGGACACACATTTTAATTAATCGATTTTTATTAATTGCACGAACTGTGTTATTCGGTTGCGAGGAGTCGTGGATGTGTCGCAACAACCGAGTGTACGCGACATCCGGCGGTACTTTCATCCCCGCCGTCGTGGTGTCGTGGTTCGAAGTGGGTCGCTCCCAGAGCGTCGATCATTCGGCTTATTTTCGCGGTCGCTTGACACGAATGCCGCTGCCGCGATCATCATTTCAGACCTGCATCTGACCCTAACCGACCTCTCGTGATAGTCGTGAACTTCACCGCTTTTGACTGTCGCGAAAACCGACCTGTATATGTTGCTCGGTTTCGATCTGAAGTTTCTTAACGACATCGAAAGTCCCCCGAAGTTTGGAGGCGATGAAAAGTGCGACGTATTGATGGCTAGAATTTATTGGATTCCACTGGACATCCACCAGTACCTTTACATTAACCACTGACCATAAGGGTAGTATAGGTGTGAGTTTAGATAGGAACGTCGGGGCAGGTGAATTTGGACAACACACTTGACCCGCAGTAAGAAGCCAGAAATCAGTATGAGGAGCACACTTCCAAAGAGATCTAACTGCAAAATTATAATTTCATGAATTTTTGTCTTCAACACGCTGTCTTGCCGTGCTAGGGGCATACTTTGCAAAAACAAAAACGACAAATTTTTCTTGAAGGTAAGTTTCTTAACGACATCGAAAGGTCCGCCTTTTATCCAGGTCTGATTTTAAATGCAGCCTTCAAAGAAATTTCCTAATTTTTCTTTTGTAGAGTAATTTCTTGGTATTCCGTTTCCTTGTATGAACTTTTGAAAAAATTGAGTATGAAGCTTAGCTTTTGACGTGTATGATTTTGACATTGTTCATCTTTATATTTCCCACTTTTGTGAGTTCAATATTTAATGCCAATTTCTTGAGGTCCACAAAATCATCAAAGCACATCTCGTCTACCATAAATGGATTACCTATAAATTGATACAGAAATGCTCTAATTAGCACTTTGAACTAAGTAACTGTAAGACTAATTTCTAATTGCTGCCTCAGTCTCCTTCGTTTTTAGTATAATCCCTAAAAAATAAAAGGTTTAACTAGTGTGGAAAATGGACCAATAAAAATAATTAGTGGTGTGGTGGGACGTATGGTGATGCACGCATGCCAAAGTGGCCCCTATGACACCGCACCCCCGGCCACGGGAACTACCCTTTCGAGTACCGCGTCAGTGACCGGAGCCATTAAAAATAATTGTGCAAATAAATAAAATAGGAAGTAATTATTACTTTATTATAAATTTGTATATCATAGATTTGATGTTGAGAATCCGCATGGCGTATAATTAGAAAGCCAACATGAATTTATATTTTTGTTGGCCGCAATAATTGTCTCAATAAAATATGACGTCCGTTTCTGGTTTGGCAATTTTTTTTAGGTACTTGAGGATGCATGAACCAATCTTATTAACTCCTTGGCAGCCCTCCCCATCATGTCACAAAACACTCACAATTATTTCGAACCAAATCGTAGACAGTGAAGTTCAGAACATCGAGTAAATTATTCATTTTTCGAATCTAGCACTAGAACTGACACACCAACTAATAGCATTACTTCATTAGGCTTTCTAAGCTGTGGTTTTTCATTTTATCAACAAAAACAGGCAGCAGACTTGCAGCCAACTGATGGATGAAAGAATGATGATTCGTAGTTCTCAGCATGCAGCAAAATTACCAACATTCAGAAATGTGAAATGTAAAAAATAAGCGTAGAAAGAATTGTGAGATCGAAAATGCCTGACGTTGTATAAAAAATACCTGAGTGCCGAGAAAATGCCGGAAAAATCTAGAAAATACCTGAGCGTCGGGAAAATGCCGGAAGAATCTAGAATTGCCTAAGATCTCAGGCAATAGCCGGGGGTTTGGTGACACTGACTGATAAACTGAGGTAAGTTAGTCTTGTTGGTGACGGTTCACTGATTTTGAGTAATGAAACAATCACATCTAGCGCTCTCCTGTGGTGAATTTTGAAGATTCAGATATGCCGTTGTAGCATTTGAAAGAGTTTTCTATAACAATCCCATTCGTGATAATTACTCAAAAAACACATTTTTTGAATTAAGTAATTCTTGTATTTAATGAATCAAATGTAGGATAACAGCTTGACGAAGGTAATATGTATCTTTTTGGAAAAAATCTCTTCCACTAGCTCAGACGATTGTTACTATGTAATTCTCCGTGCATGTTCAGATTGGTTTTCCTTCGATGTTAGCTATGTTCATTTCGGTTCGTTAATAACGAATTTTGGATAGGAAAGGTAAGTTAGCCAAGGTAGGGGATGGTTACTGAAATGAAACTTCTTCTTCTTCTAAGTGCTGTGCCTGTTGCTGGACATAGGTGGATCGTGGTTCCTGACGCGGACTTTCCTAGCAGGTTAGTCGGGTTAGTTTGCCATTGCTTTCCTTACGATTTTCTTGCGTTAGAGTTTTCCTTCTTTGTGTCGAAAAGCACGCAGTCGCAGGTCGCTCTACTAGCCACGTGTTTTCTCGACGTTGAGTAAGCTGGCCACGACGTGCACACAACAGTATCAGTCTTTTTGATCTGGTGGTAACACGTCCTGCAATTGTAGTGCCTTGTTCGTTCGAACCGGCGGGGGTTACAGGGCACGCTATCTTCCCACCTCGATTGATACTGTCGCTGTATTTGCTAGGCTGTTAGCGGAGGTATTCGAATATCACTAGCTTTTTCCGACTTTGGTGGGATTCAAACCCGAGACGCAAGGATTGCGAAGCGGGCACGTTAACCACTCGGCCACACGGCGACTTAAGAATGTCAAATTATTTAGGTGTGTATACTCTCAACAAAAGTGATGAGCCCAATAGCACACCATTGCTCTTCATCTCAATGATTATATCAATTCTAGGATGCATCTGTGCTGTGAGTCACTCGCCCCCTACATACAATCTGTAGTTTGAGTTTATCTACCTGCTTAGTAATTCGGTTATCGAAATAAGTACACAGAACCTGTTCGTTGAATTCGCATTGCACCAGCCGACGATAATTAACCCGAGATAAAGAAACAGCGTTCAATGATGCCCAGAAGCGCAAATAGGGCCCAGAACTGGGGAGTGGCTTCAGCCCCCTTATGATGAAGCAACGCCACCTCCCCGCATCATTTCTTTTGGTAATTTTCCAGTGTTTTGGGAGGGGGGGGGGCTAAGCCTCCCCTAAGCCCCACCTATTTGCGCCTATGATGATGCCCATTAATTAACGATTATTTTCATGATATCGCGAGTCGCGATTTGCGAGCTCCGACACTCCATCCGGATTATGGTGAATTTCACGCGAATGAAAATAATAATCGAAGCAGATTCCGTTTTAAGAGCACGTCGATCGTCGACGCGATTTTCTTACGTATTTAATGTAATTTTTAGAGACATCTCTGTGCCGACGCATTCCTACATGTTTAATCGGTCGCGAGATCGTACGCAATTAATTAAGCTCAATTGCGGTGTGTATATCCAGTGTGTATGATAAACGCGTACACAAATACCGCAACGAGTCCACGAGCTAGCCGAACGAACGGACGGACGTTACCAGATGCTAGTTGCACATTTACATTCCGACTCATTAATCATGAAACACCTTACAAGTTATCATTCGATATACCGTAAGTCCCGATTAATTACCACATCGATTGTTCAACGCCATAAAGGTCATCGAGGTCGTAATTACTCGCGACTAAGGTGGTCGTCGAAACATTTTAAACAGGTTTTCTTTCTCCGACTCTTTCTCTCTCTTTTTTGATGATAGAAGAGAACCCAAATACGCCACAGAAGTAATTACTCACTGAAATATGCGGTTCGATGTGCTCGAAATTTAGTTTCGAAAGTCGGAGCACATGCTTACGGGGAAGCGAATCTAACTTACTGTTTGGCCGGAAGTGTGAATTGGAACTAGGAAAATGATTTGTTGTGTACATCGTATTTTAAGCTGGGAAAGCCATTCTCTAGGGTGTCTAACAGGTCAACTGAGTCCAGTTAAAGTCAACTATTTGGAGGAAAGTCAGTTAAAGACAATTATTTAGGATAATTCCGAATAATAGTCAATTAAAATAGGAGAAGAAATGATCTTATCAAAAATTGATATCATCCATAGATTGATTTCAGTTCGTGAATGCAAACTTCCATTTTCGAGAACATGAACAAAGTTTTTGGGAATGTGAGGTTTAGAGAATTCAAACAACGCGAATGCGAATGAATTTTTCGCGAACTCACTTATTCATTTCTGATTTTGAATGTGAGGAGTGATTTCTTGGAAATTCAATTTAGAACTACAGCAGTATTAGGTGCGCCTAAATAGTGCCGGGTTTTGATAGGCTACCGCTGTATGCAAAATCTGTCTTGCCGCCCTTGGCCCAAACTGTGAAAAGCGAGCTTTCAACACACTGTGGTATATTATAGAACCCTTGACTTGTACTCAAATCTAAAAATCTATTCCCAGTCTCATCAGGCGCTATTCTGCTGTGTCTCGATTATATTGAGGGCGATTTTTTCTTCTTTTTCAAATTTTGCTGCCCTGTATACTGTACATTGTAGTTTCTTACCTGTACTATGCAAAGAGTAGTCTTACAAATGAATATTTCCGAATGAAAAAGTTGAAGTCATACTGTGCTATACCGTAATGTAATGGGTTGTTCAAGGAGATTTGATGTGCCATTTAATCACTCGTATAATTTTGTTCGATTATACTACACAACAGTCAAAAAACCACAAAAACGGGAGTAGCCGATTCTAGAAGTATTTTTCACGCTAAATTCAATGCCGTTCTTTGTTTTTCTTAATTACCTCTCCTTTTTCTCGTAAATTAATTCTAAATATTGCCTCTTATTTCCCTCTTTTGTTTGAAATATTAAGAATGCTGCTACACTGTATGCACTGGGAAACGTAAACTTACCAACACAGGTGTATGAACGCGCGATTTGATAATATCAAAGATCAATAATAGAGCTCATCAGTAATATCAATTTAATACCGTTTAATACACCATCAGTGTCGCCACATAGAATAATACAACTTCTCAGAATACGCTATTTCATTTCCCAGGAAACGTAAAAAACAATTAGCTAATTGAGCATTTTCAGTATCATATTTGAATTCAGCGTTAAGAATACATTAAGAATCGTCTTCCTTTATGTGGTTTCCTAAAAATCTCAGTTTGTTGTGTGTAGTGTTATTGATAAAAAAAGTTGTTTCTGAATGTTGGGCATTAGGCTTCGAACAACTAGTGTTGGTATTATTGACTGTCTCTAAAAAATTTGACTTTATTTTAAACAGTTTGAGCATCTTTTTTTCAGTTTTCCAAAAATTTTGGTAATGAATGAGAGATCAGTGTCACCTGAGCACATCTATAACAGGATCGCAAATTGTGGCCCTCTTGTAATCTGCAAACAATGAGCAAAGCGAGTGGCCAGTTTTGAATAAATGTGATAAAATCAGGGACGTACTAAACAGTTTTTCCTGGGGGTGAGGGGGGGGGGTAAAATTGTGAAAGTCCCAACTGACTTAACTCAGAATATTACCAAGTATCAAAATTTAAAAAAAAATACTTGTTGGGTTTTCCCAACTTCTTAACTCAATTCCCAAGGGTCAAAGAAAGAAAGAAAAGAAAAGGGAAAAAACCTTTCAACTTGTTGGATTTTCCCAACCAACTGCTAAGTGAAAAATTCCTATCGGGGGGGGGGGAGTTCCCTCCCCCGCTCTCGTATCGGTACGTCCCTGGATAAAATGGTCAACTGAAGTCAACTACATATTTTCACATTTAAATCATGTTAGACACCCTGTTTTCACGAAAAACTACACTTACATCTTGTTTCAGCCTCTCGCACGTTCTTCTAATCAGACACACTAAGACTGTCCAAGATTCAAGTCGCGTTCACTCTTGCAGACTTGCTTAGATTTCTTCAACATTTTTTTAGACTTTATGAAGACTTTTTCAATAAGAACTAAATTTTCGGCATTATTCGGCAACAAAAAAAAGGAACATAATATACGAATAATTTGCAGTGGCGTGAATTCATTTACTTCAAAATGGCAAATAACTATTTTTGTCATTGCTGGAAAAATTAGCTGTACCAAGGGGTGGTGTGGCCCCTATGACACCGCACCCCCAGCACCGGAAACTACTCTTTCGGGCATCGCATCAGTGGTCCGGGGGGGAATGCTTTGGGGCCGGGCCCGAGCCCCCATCTCTCCGTGCCGGAACGGAGCGCGCGTCCTGCCAGGGCCACCATGGGGTTCCCTACTGACCGAGGTTCGCGCTCCTAGAGCGCTCGCCTGGAATTCAGGTCCCCACGGCCAGACGCGCTGCCTCTTCTTCACTCACCCATCACGTGAGACTCTGTCTGCTCCAGCCCTTACACTACGGGCGAACTCCGCTGAACGGGATCCGCCCCAGCAGTAGCAGCTGCAGCAACTTCACCTTGT
Source organism: Acanthococcus lagerstroemiae (assembly GCA_031841125.1). NCBI lineage: Eukaryota > Metazoa > Arthropoda > Insecta > Hemiptera > Eriococcidae > Acanthococcus > Acanthococcus lagerstroemiae. The sequence goes on along the minus strand of CM063108.1, from coordinate 19,396,495 downwards.
CCGTCAGTCCTATGTCTCGACCACTCTGTCTCCATCTTCTTCCGCATGATGGCCGAAATGAAAGCCGACACCTGGTTCCAACCACTTCGGCTCCTCAACATCTCCGGGATCAGAGTATCCGGTGCAAGACGGTCGATCACGCCGTTTCCGGAATCGATCGGTACCGCCCCGCGCCTCTCCTGCTCCCAGGCGTCGCACTCGAATAGCGTGTGCCTGCCATGGCGTATCTTCCACTCCTCTTCTGCAGTGCGTACACTCCCTACCCGTCCACAGGTCGAGCTCACGAATCAGCCCTCGGGTCCATTCGCATTTGGAAGAATGGGCGAGCCTGTCCTTCCATTTCTGGAGCGCGGTCAGCTGGATGCCACGCTTCACCCGGCGTGTCTCCTGTCGTGTCCTCGTCTTCTTTCGCGCCTTATAGACCTCCGCCATCTCGTCGACATTCAGCTCGATAGGTGGTAAGCGCGCCAGTACACCTACCGCCTCCGACGACACGGTGCGGTACGCGCTGACGCACCTCATTGCGACTTTCCGCTGGACCCTTTCCATCTCCACTCTTCGGTAGGGGATCTGGATGGCGCCCGCGAATACCGGCGCTCCATGCAGCAGGACTGACATGACGACGTTCACGTATAGCTTCCGCTTCTGCTCCTTCGGTCCGCCCAGGTTCGCCATCAGACGTGACAGCTGCCCGACCACACGGTCCTCCTTCTCCGCCGCCCTTCGGAAGTACTCGCGAAACAACAGCTTCCCGTCGAACCACAGCTCCAGGTACTTCAGCGCTGGACATGACGCGATCTTCACTCCTTTCAGCACGAACGTAAGTTCGCTGTATTTGCGGCGCTTCGTGAACAGCAAGCCCGCCGACTCGATCCACTCGATCAGCAATTCAACGCCCGGTTGACTTGGCTTGGCACACCACCAGCGTATCATTGGCATAGCAGATGAGTTTCATGACTGGTGGGATTGCCAGCCGCAGCAACCCGTTGAAGGCGACGTTCCATGAGGTAGGTCCAAAGACCGATCCCTGAGGAACGCCGCACGTCATCTCCGGCGTGACTGATCCAGCCGCCATTTCAATCTCTATCCGGCGTCCACTGAAATAACTCCGGATGACCCGTACGAGGTTGCCTGGCACCCGTGCCTCCTCCAACGCCTCTACTATACGTGTGTATGCTATCGAGTTGAAGGCGTTGCAAATGTCGAGACTGACCGCCGCACAGAACTCTCCATCGTGTATTGCCTTCTCCGCCATCTTCTTCAGCCTGAGTGCGGCGTCCGCGGTTGAACGGCCGGTCCTGAAGCAGTACTGGCTAGTCGAGATCGTCCTCCGCCTCTCGAGGGGTGCCTCCAGCCTGTTCACGATCGTCCTCTCGAACACCTACCCCACGGTGTCGAGCAAGCAGGTAGGCCGGTGGTTGTTCGTCTGGTTTCCCTGGCTTCTTGATTAGGGCAAACCGCGCCGTCTTCCATCGGCTCGGAAATGTCCCCTGCAACAAGGGGTGGAAATGTATGTATAATGGTGGATAAGCCATCATCGGGTACATGATATGATTGTCGAAACCCGCATTTTCATATTTTTGTGTATCAGTGCTTTCTCCACCCTTTAACAGGCACGATACTGTGCAGTACAAATTCAGTACAATACCTGATGTCTTGTCTTCTCGACGAAAGGAAGAAATCATCGTCATTGGCGGAGTCGGCGATGCCGCTCGTAACTTCGGGTAAATTTCTGAATTATCCGTAACTAAAAGATTGAATCTTGCGGGAAAAAATTTGTGAAACAAAAACGGGGAACCCGAATAGCGCTCTAAATACAGGGTGATTGCTTAACAAGGAAATCCCACTTCGAGCTGCGCGGCTGTCGCCGGTATGTCTCCATGATGAGCTCATCAGAGACACGCAGGCGACAGCCGCGCAGCTCGGAGCCGGTTTCCGTATTAAACAATCCCCCTGTAGTAAAGATAATCGTCTGAATGTGCTCTCTAATTGATGCTATTGACACACACACACATGCACAAGCGCACTACTACTCAAGTCCCAGATGATATTATATTTCCGAGATACAACATAGCGACGCAGCCGAGAGGTCCAGGGGATCTGGACCCCCTTTGCGACTTTATCAAGTAGTGGTTTCTCTAATTTCAGCACCCCTCTAACATCCCCTCCAGTGGCCTAGCCAAGGGGGGCGAAGGGGGCGAATGCCTCCCCCAAGGTACCTGAGATTGAATGTAAAATATGCGCAAATTTTCGCTCTTAAAACACGTATTTTCGAAGAATTTTTGCTCGAGCAGTAATTTTACCTTCATTTTTCATAAAATAGTCCTCTAATATGGGTAGGTTTTAGAAAATACCTCAATGTTCGACTTTTTCTCCCTTGAAAATCGTACTTAGTCCCCCCTCTTTGGGAAAATCCTGGCTACGCCACTGATCCCCTCCTCCATTGGTCAAGACCAGACCCCCCTCCCCCTACATTAAGCTGGCTTCGCCGCCGATTCAACAACTAGCGTTTCTAGTGTTGGCGGGAAAAATTATAATCGAGAGTGACTGGACGTTGTTAAGCAAACCAGAACCAAGCGACCTTTTGTTGACAAAATGAGTTAATAGTATCGTTGGAAAGAGCGTAAGAAGTAGAATTTTTCAAAATTGGGCCCCCGGTACAAAAATGTGTACCCACGTTGAAAAGAGCTTATCAGTAAACGCTGTATCGTATTGTTTCTGTATGGCCCTTGAACTTCGAATCACGTGTTCTCAAAAACATATTTTGTCGCTTGGTTCTGTTTTGCTTAACAGCGTCCAACTGAACTTTCCGAGTATTTTCGTAATCGATTACCAAAGTTTAGATTACTCGATTAATAATCGTAGTCGTCTGAGCCCTAGCCTGCACAACAGTAAGCATCCAAATTAGCCATCTCCCGTGGTGTGGTGGGATGTATGGCGATGCTCGCATGCCAAAGTGGCCCCTATGATACCGCACCCCCCGGCCCCGGAAACTACCATTTCGAGTATCGCATCAGTGACCGGAGGGACATAGCCATCTCCGTTAGTAGGTGACCTAATTTTAAACTTAGGGTGAAGATGTGTGAGAGGGTTCCTTATATGGCCTCTTTCACGACGGTGATCAGGGGATCGATATCAACGCACGTGCTATTTTTCGTTTCAGTTTTGGGCTTATACCGGATGCGTGATTAGTTCTCTTTGTCGCCGTCTGGCGCAGGTTCTGTATAATGCGTCCATTAATGTTGTTATTTAGTGGGGCACTTCCGAGTACCGTTAGCCGATGGGCTAAATCTACAGGTGCAATTGGAACGCCAAAAACGCCCGTACTTTCGTGTATTGTTCGTCAGTGTCAGTCGAACCATCATACTGAATCCATCTCAGCCAATTGATCAATTGATTCTTTTTCAACGGCGGTCTTGATCCTTGATGGTTGAATTACACCGTTGGGGGGAGAGAGAGAGAGAGAGAAGTAAAAGGTTCGTCCATTGACGCTCTTTCTATGTATGTATGTACGTGAAAATATGAACACAAAACAGCGAACAAGTGAGGGCGTGCACCCACTGACTCTCTCTTCGGCCAAGCGGTCGTAAATGCTGATAAAGAGCTTCATAATGAAACGTTATAATAAAATTCACTGTTGCTATCCGCACTTAGCAGTTCCTTGTTTTAAATTACTATTTAAACAGCTGTACAGATTTCGCTGTGTGCAGGAGAAATTGTACGTCAAACGTAAGTCGCTGGTATCGTTTGTTTACAGTCTTATAGAGGCGAGAGAGAAAGACAGAGAGAGAGAGAGAGAGAGAGAGAGAGAGAGTGAGAGGTGAAAAAAGAAAGAAAAAAAAATAAGAAAGAAAGAAAGAAAGAAAAACTTACCTACCGAGATAAACGTTAAGATAAGAGAATGCTGTTCGCTGTATAGGAAATGACATTATAAAATGCAGGAAAAAAAATCAACGCTTAGAATAGGAAGTGGCTGTGTTACACTTTAAGAAGTTCACGACGGGTCATATATGCGAGTGTTAATTTATGTTCACAAATGCATGCGCGTGGTGGAAAGGAAACAAATCGGACACACGTTCAACAACATAAATGTAATATTTCCGACATTTCAGAACAGAAAACGATCACGTCGGGGTAGCGAATGCGTTAATGAACTCTGATTTATCAGCGGTGAAATGTTATGATAATTCAACCTTTTACTCGCGAAAAAAAAAGAGAAGAAATGGAGACGGAAAGAGAACCTGTTCCAAGTGCGTATAAATAGAACGAGGAGACCGAATTACCGTATTGTACGTGGAAAGTCGTACTTATGTGTACGAAAATTACTAGTAATGTCTGCAAATTAACAGAATACTGCTCCAGTTTATTAAAATATTAACGTGCCCACGCGGAATGATAAGTCGTTTATAGTATAAATTAACGGGACATGGAGCAGCCTGAGCCGCTTCGCACTCTGCACAAAAGAAACAAGGCTCGCGGGAATCGGATATTTGTTCTTATTTCGAGGATTATAGAACCCATACTCGACCTGCCAACCGAATACATACAATTTTCATGTCCAGTAGGCCACGTGTTCGCCACGACCAGAAAAGTAGAGTTTACCTTCTTGTACTCTTCTTGGGTGATACCTTGCCACGGTGGAGAGTCTTAAGCGTAAAAAATAAAAAAAAAGTTTAAAAAAAGACTCTCTATGAGGTTTTTTTTTGCTCTCAACACGAGCCCTGGAATCCGCCCTTTCGAGCATTACCTCAGAGAAGTCGGGGAGCTGTCAGGGCGGTCTTAGCCCTCTTCCCTTCTGGCCAAAAAACCGGCCTATATCGAAATCTGGCAATCTGGCGAGTTGCTACGTGGGCTCGAACCCGGGATCTGCAGATTCCAAGACCAACGTGCTATCCACTCGGCCAACCAGACCCCCTATGGGGTTATATATCGTTAAAATCGCGACCAAAAGCGCCTAAGAGAAGGCAAACTCCGACAGATAAATCCTGTCGAAAGCAATGAAAAACTATAGCAGTATCTCTTTCCAGGAAATGTAGCTTTTCCTAACATTAATTACTGATGATGGCGTTGCAACAGGTAAATAATTTTTTTGAACGTAAAAAGCTCCCCATTCGGATGTCTGGGAATATGTTACGTGGAGGAGCATCTTCATTGAAAAGTTTTAAAAAGAAAGGCGGAATCAAAATAGAAACTTGGAATGTAAGAAGTTTAAATGGAGTTGGAAGATTAGAGAATTGAAGAGGCTTAACGTAGATATAATTGAAACTAGGGGGCTTCGCCCCCTGGCAGCTTCGCTCGTGCCGGCCCGGGCATAGCTCGGCGCTTCGCGCCTCGCGGGTTCACAAGTTTCTCACTCTTCCTGTCAGAGTTCCTTTCTTTTTTTCCTTATCGAGGCTTTTCGTGACCACCCCAGTTGTACAAATAACTGATAGGTTTCTACACATTCAAGAATAAGTCACACCTTTCAATTTGATCTATTAGAGGAAGCACCCAGGACCTCCACCTTCACTACGACCAAGGTGGGGAAGGACCTTCCCATAACAGAACCCCCTCTATCATCCGCCGCCGCACCCCGGAGAAAAAACGTCACTGCGGGTAGCCTATTATGCCCCTTAATTGCTCATTTCTCCAGAAGTAGCCTACCTTTGGGAGGGGGTTCATGGCAGACGAGGGAGCAGAGAAAATCCGTCGCCGCCTCCGGGAGAAAAAAACCCACTGCCGGTTGCGCACCCTGCCTCTTAATTGCTCATTTCTCCAGGGATAGCCTTGTCCGGCAAAAATATGGCGGCAGCCGTCAAACTTTGATGAATCTAACCTGCTCAGCTTCCTCTAATAGATCAAATTGAGAGTCTCTCTATATACTTCGTGGCCGTCCTCCCTCTCCAGGAGCTTTCACTTCCACCGAGGAGGCTCCCTCTGGGGTAGGGTACTATTGGTGAAACATGAGATTAAGGTACATGGGAGGTCAACAGGACTTTATCCCCACGGAGGGGAAGGAGAAGGTGGCTTTTACTGTTTAGTGTATAGAGAGCCCTCCCCCACAACAACCCCCTTGTTCCTCGACCACGACCCTCTCCTCATTGCGACTATCCTCGCCCTTTCCCGTCGATTCCGACCCCCTCTCCCGTGGCCTTCCTCCTCATCCTTCGCGACCTTCCCCCAAGCTCCTTCCTCCACCATGAACCCCCTTCCAAAGGTAGGCTACTCCTGGAGAACTGAGCAATGAAGGGGCAAGGTAGGCAACCCGCAGTGGTTTTGTTTTTTCTCCCGGAGGCACCGTCCAGCCACGCAGCCGCTGCCTATGATTTTGGGAAAATTCTCAGTTAACATTTGTCGTTAGATATGCTGTAGCTTTTTCACCTGGGTTCCAGAATTCATTTTAATAGTTATTTCCCTCCCCCTAAACCATTCAGGCTCCACGAGAGAAAGGCTAATAACGGTTACTCTAGTTTTCAAGTTTCAAATTCTGTACAAGCTTCTAAAGTCAATTTTTTAGGCAGGATAGCCACAATCTAGCTGGGAGTTGCTGATTTCGAATATCGCCTCAGATTTTTATCCGATCCCTTTCAAAGCACTGTCGTAATACAAAATTCAGCTTCTCCGTCGAAAAATTGCACGAAGTATCGAAATAGGGGTGGTTTTGTGTCGCTGATTTTGAATATCGCTTCCGATTTTTAATCTGGACCAAATTTAAGCTCCTGTGCTTTTTCAGTAGAGAAATTTTTACGACGTTATTTCTTATTAGCAACAATTTGAATAAATTGAACTGTATTTTTACCCTTTTCGGTGGCTTTAATTAGAAAGGGTGAATTCCGAGTCAACCGTTGCTTGTCTTAAGCTCTTGCTACTTCATTGGTCGCAGCAGGAGGAACAGGATCCAAAAATTACCCCTAAAATCGAATGCAGCAACCTCAAGGACCTATAAACCAATTTTGGAATTTTATTCTTCCACCCCCCCCCCCTTCACGGTCGGCATTAAGTCACGCGAAAAAAAATCTATGAAGTCGTTAATTGACATTGCACCACGCTGCACCCCATAGAACGCGTTTTCATTTCCATCATTAAATTTTTACACCCCTTCTGCCGCAGCTTCATAAGCACACGGTAGCAAAAAAAAGTTTGTGGAGTGGTTGACGATATTCGCCGCTAACGATGTTCGAAAAAATTTGATCTCCTCCTCCCCTCCTTTGCATGTGTAATTTGTATTTGAAGAGCCTGGAAAACTGGAAAAATTGGCCTGAAAAACCTGGAAAAGTCGGGGAAAATCATTTCCGAACAAGAATGGACACCCTGAATAAAACACCTTAAAGAGAAATTTGTTGTAAATTTAAAAAGTTTTCCTTAATTTCAACTTGTTTTGAGTTTTGACCTTGTCTTACTTTCAACCCCTTACTTTTGACGGCAGAGCTGTGACTCAAGTGCTGTTCAAAACTGTTAGCAACCTGGTGTTCTTGAAAGGCTTTGTACGGTTACTCGCCAAGAGTCTGTTCAGATCGCGTGGTCATCCGTAACATGCAGACAGTGGCCACAGCAACCTGGTGTTTTTGAAAGGCTCTGTACGGTTACTCGCCAAGAGTCTGTTCAGATCGCGTGGTCATCCCTAACATGCAGACAGTGGCCACAGTCAGCTAACAAAACACTTTTTTCGATATCGAACATCGTTTCTCCGCGACGTCGTTTTTGTGTGTAGATTTTCGTCGAATGACAATTTCACAGCGGCTGATTCTGGATATCGACCGCCATTGCTTCGGTCATTGAGTATCACCAGATGAACTGCTAACAGGAAGCCGTTGTCGTTGACTTAGAAAGGAACGGACGGGCTTTGTAACTAATTAGTATACATTGTTCGTAGTATTTGCGAGAGCTAGTCGCATTATTTAGAATGCAATGTGGTCTTCTGTGACTGGCCGGGTTCCTGGCTCGATTGTTATCGGTCTTTTTTGATCAATCTTGGTCAGTTTGTGTCGTTTTGGCCATTTATAGTCAGATATAGTAATTTGTGGACGTTTTTGGTTAGATTCAGTAATTTTTTGTCATGTTTCTGTTAGATTGTATTTGATGGTCTGGTTATGCTTGATCTCTGGGTTGTTTTTGTTAATATTTGGCCGTTTTCTGTTTTGGTCATCGTGAAACTGCTTATCAGTAAGGTGTTCGTTACTTCTGGGCTGTTTTCTGTTTCAGGCTGTTTATCACTCATTTTAGAAGTTCGTCATGTTTGGTAACTTCTGATTGTTTTTAGTCGTTTCAGATTGCTTTGGCTGAACTCAATAGGTAAAGTTGATTAAATTCGGTCATTTTTGGTAAAACTTGGCCATCTTAGGTCAATTTTAGTCATGTTCAAGTCGGTAGATTTTGGTCAGATTTAGTCGTTATGGTTTGTATTTGGTTGAATTTGGCTGTGTGGTCAATCACCAGTCTTACTTTTTACAATTTTTTCTTTCACCGGGCTGTCTTACGTGGTTGTTTTTGATCAGATTTGTCATTTGCCGTTTTCTCTCATGTTTGGCTGTAGGTAAGTTAACGTTAGTTTTGATTATTTTTCGGTCGATTTAACGTGCTTGTTTTCAAAGCCAATGTTATCGATATTCGGCTGTTTATTTAGTTTTCAGTCTCTTCCTCGGAGTCTGACTACTTGCTAGGTGGATTGATCAAGTTAAACCCGGACGAAGAATATTTTCCTCAGGCCTTTCTGGTCAGCTTCAGTCATGGGTACTCGTCGCGCTAGCGTAATTCTCAATTGGTGAGTCTGTCCTTCGTAACCCATTTTTAGATTTGCAAAAGTGGACTGTTCCACCCTTCCATGTTCATCTGTGCCATGAGTTTCCATTCTCATCACTCGCCCTCGTTATATTCGCCTGCCTCGTTGATACTACTGGCCTCAAAACTAGAGCTGCACCCACTCCAGCTCCGGCTATATATTAAGTCCGACTCCAGCAAATTATTCTTCATGACTCCGACTTCGGTTCCGCCGAAAATATGGTTCTTGCTTCGGCTTCTGTTATTTTGAGGGAAGGATGCGGGAGAGACCAGTAGAGAAAAGAGGAAGGGGAATTGGTTGAAGTGTTGAAGCCGGAGACGGAAATTGGCTCCCTAGCTCTGGCTCTAATGAAACCCTGTAATTGGTTCCAACCCGCGCTCCCCTATTGCGAATAATTTTTACCGGGCTCTGACCAGTGGCGTCGAAAGGTTTTTTCTTCATTCGTCGTCTCCGTTACGGAGGTTGGCGACTCGCAGTGCAATTCTAACGCTGCGACCATCGATCTGGACGGCTTCACTGAAGTGCATCTTGTCCACTAACGCAGATCTTTCAGTCATGAGTTTTGACGTCTACCAATCAATCTTTTTCCAGTGGTCTTTCCTACAATGATCAGCGTCGTCGAGATTTCGTGTCGGTCGCCTCTTATTTGGTGACTGAGATAGTTTACTTTTCTCTCCTTAACTGAGTCTAACAGCTTAAGCCGTTTCCGTATTCTGTTCAGTACTTTTTGATGTCGGCAATTTTCTCAATCCACGGGATCTTGAAATTGCATCGGTACAAGTACATTTCGAATGCATCGATGTATTTTTCCAGGCCCGGTTCGAGCGTCCAGTTCTCGCAGCCATATATGAGAATCGAGAAGGACATAGCCTCTCAACATCCTCGAAAAAAAAAAGTTTTGTAGAAGTAAAGGTAACGAACAATTAATCTAGTAAATCTTCAAAAATCTCGTAAATCTCGTCTCTGAAACCTCTGTTCGCACTTTTTTTATCAGCTTGTTGAATGGAGTTTTAGTTTTTTTAGTTTGGAGAGGGCTAATCTGTATCCTCATTTTGGGTAGGAGTTACAGTGGTCTCCGGCAATCCTTTCCCATCCGTTCCGACGCCATTGGCTCAGACTTCAGCTTCGGAAAATAATTTCCTCGAGGCTTCGGTTCCGATTCCTCTGAAAAATAGTCCGCTCAGGGATATCGAACTCCGGCTCCAGCTTTTGGTCCATGATTACTACGTATCGAGAGACTCGATCTCAGCTTAGAAAACGAGGTGCATTCTGGGCATCTGCGAGAACGATCAGTAGCGTAGCGTGGAGGGGAGATGGTCAGCGGATGTGGTCCCCTTTGTGACTGTGTCAAATAGTGTTTTTTTTTTTTTAATTTCAGCACCTCGTCTAATACCCCCTTCCCCTTTGGTCAAGCCCAGACCGCCCCCCCCTTCGTACGCTACGCAGGCTAAGCCACGAAGAACGATAACTTTGATTCATCTGAGTGATTTCTTGTCTTCTGGAGAAATCGTATGTATGTACTAGCTGCGATGTAGCGGTTTTTCTATTCAACATCAAACCTCTTTCGAAGCGGTCAAGTTTAATTGCCCGAGACCGCGCCGATCATACGAAATTAATAGAACGTTTAAAATCTGTCTCCAATTACCGCGTCCTCATTCCGCGGTTATGTTGAAGAAATTCACTGGCATGTGCCAAAGCGAATGAGCAAGAGTGAGAGAGAGTGAGCGAGGGAGATGAAAAATTCCGTATACTCGGTCATAAATGTGTCCGGATCCGGTGAGGATATCGGAGTCCTGTGGTCATCCTCGGCTCGGGATTTCTCCTCATCATGCGGACGCTGACTCCGGAGAAGTCGCAGCCACTCAGTGTCGCTTTCGTCGGTCGCTCGAGCGCGTTCCTGGTTTCAATTGCGTAAATATATTCCAGCCAAATGACGTTAACTATCTGGATAATTACGTTCAACTTATACGGAATACAACGCTAGTTAATTTTTATTGGTCATCTGTGCAGTTTTCAATTCGAAACACGTTCGACAGCGAAAGAAAACATAATATAGTCGGATACGTTTCTCAATTTATAAAACCATTTTTCCCTCCCCGTCGAGATATTCCAGCGTCACGTAAATTGCACACAGGCCACAGATCTCGGTGGCTCGCAATTATATGTGCATTTTTATCGATGACGAGCTGAGCTGAAATCGAGAAGGAATTAATGTTGTCGTGTTGCACCAAGTCGAGAGCTGGAAGTGAACTTAGGTACCTGTGCGAATGGAACGTTAGAATTTGTAACCGAGCAGCATCGATGTCGACGGTTGGATTGCTGGATGGTGGGATGGTTGGTTGTACGAGTGCACGGTTAACGATGATGCATGACCTGGTGGCTGTCGAGAAATTGTAATAACACGGTCGATGATTATTCTAATTTGAGTGCTGACCAGCGTCGGCGTCGTCAACAGGTCACCTAATGGAGCATGGTCAACAATCAGGTTTTACATGTTACAACCTGTGTTCAGTGTTTACAGTCGCGAGCAATGTGATTTTTAGTTGGTACTTGTTGCTTGGTCAGCTCGAGAGGAATTTTTCACGCGAAAAATTTAATTTATGTTCGTTCTCGAGCCCACGTAACAACTCGCTACATTTCGATCTAGGCCGGTTTTTCGGCAAGAAGAGAAGAAGGCTAAGACAGCCCTAACAGCCTCCCCGACGTCTCTGAGGTAAAGCTCGAAAAGGGTGGATTCCAGGGCTCGGGCTGAGAGTAAATTAAAAAGCAGGACTCGCCCAAGGGCCAACTCGTTCACTGGTTCAGTGTTCAGAAAAGCAGAAAGACTCCAAAGTTTCATGGATGTTGCTAAGCTAAGTCCGTAAATCGACGATGAAGTTCAAGGCCGTTGGAATGTTGCTAGATCACCTGAAAGGAAAGGTGAAATCAGAGTTATAGCGTCATAGGGAAAAATATGGTCCTTGGTTAATCCTCCTCCCCCGCGGGGTCTGGTTGGCCGAATGCATAGCGCGCTGGTCTCGGAATCCAGATGTCCCAGGTTCGAGCCCACGTAGTAACTCGCTACATTTCGACCGAGGCCGGTTTTTCGGTAAGAAGAAAAGAAGGCTAAGACAGCCCTAACAGCCTCCCCGACGCTCTGCGGTAGTATTCGAGAGGGCGGATTCCAGGGCTCGGGTTGAGAGCAAAATTAGAAAAAAAATCCCCCTCCCCAAACTAACAATTTTACAAAGGAAGATTTTACTTTTTCCAAAGTTATAGCAAAAAGTGAGAAGCTTTTCCTTAGCTTTTCTTTCTTTCTTTTTTTTTTTTGTAATTTATTCAAATTTAGAGATCGGAATTGTAATCCTGCGCTACCTGCATTCTATCCTCTTAAAAATAGTCACTTCACAGATATGATTCGATGGAATTGGATATGGAAATAGTGTTCGTGAAAGGAATGGCGAAAAATGATTGCATTTTCAACAAACTACAGTCACGCTGAGTTTTTTGTTGGATAAGGTGAGTGAGGTTGGTGACAACCTCATTCGGTTGAAGAAATGGCTGAGTTTTTTTATATCCCAGACAACGATTGAATTGTCTTCATTATTTTTGAAGATCCAGACAGTCATTGAATAGTTCGTACAAAGATGTACCTATGTCAAGAATTGTCGAAAACGTATAACTTTTTTCTTTCTTTCTTTTTACCAACTGAAGAAATTGCGGGCGAGCTCTAACAAATCCGTGTTCCTCGCGTTTATTGAAAATTGAACACCACAGTCCAAAAATGAGTACGAAACTCGACTCGACTTGAAATTCTTCATAAGGATGGTTCTGCAAATTATTCTTCCAACTAACCCATTTGAAACGTTGGAAAGTGAAGACATAAGGAAATGAAGATGTAGTCATCTAACCAATGGGTGTAAAATGGTGGGCATAATCGTTAACGCATGGAATTTGGTAGGTATATGGGCAATCACTGGACCCAAGAGGTTTTTTTCTGGAAGAGGACAAGTCAGTTCTACAGAGTGCCAAATGCGAGTACTCTTTCTCAGAAATAAAAAATGAGATTTTTCGTAAAATGACGAAGTAATGCATTTTTTGATAATTCATCCTGTGTTCTCCTTCTTAGTATTGCTTGTGTGTGAAAGATTCTCAGTTGGAGTCACTTGAGCCCCTCTGAGTCCATACACTCTAATTTGGAAATTAAGCGAGAGCTAGTTCAGAGTTTTGGCCAAAGCATCAAAGATACTATAGTGTATTCTAGATTTGAGAATGATCTAACATTAATGCTTTTTGGAACTCTCTTACAGTTTTCTCGGGATTACATCAAAAATGTTATAAATTGAATGAAGGGGACTAAAATAACTCGTTCCATTGTCGTACGTGAACACCAGCCGTATCAGTGGAAGTATAATATCTTTGACATTTTCTCAGTTATACCGAGCTTTACGAACAGAAAAATGTACTGATCACCCCCGGACCACGGTCTCGTTTCCCTATATCCGTAGATTCATACCTGTTCATCTCCGAGAGTTTTCTCATCCTTTTTACTCCAACCCGTTAGATATACCAAGTTATGTTGCCTTTGGTGCTCTTTCAAGTTTCCGAAAGTAATTAAGAAGTGGAACGTTTTGGATTTGTAAGTACTTAAAATAGATAGGATGATGAACCAGTTCTCAAAATCAGTGTACATTTTAAAAAAGAAATCTGATATAGATAGGCCATAAACTAGCTGGAGAACATTGAAATAAGTGCAAAAAACAAACAGTTACTGACAGCCAGTAAGTCAGTCTGCTTGACTGGTAAGCACATGAACAAATTTTCAAGCAGCTAGACAGGCAATTTCCGCAGCCAGAAAAAATGGACCGAAATTTCTTCAGCTTGTTGTATCCTGTATGTTTAGTCTCTGTACCGAACAGACTTATTAAGCCGAAAGCCAATATCTCTCCAGTTTCCTGAATCCTGTTTTCAGCATGTACTCGCTTTTGTTATTCTGGCTGATTTATGTTCGTCACCTGCAGAGGCGGATTTTGGGAATAACTTTAGGGGGAGGGGGGACTTGGGAAACCATGCACAAAATTTTTTGCCCTCTCTTTGAAACGTTTCACAGACTTCCTTAATGCAATAAAAGTGATGAGAGAATTGTAGCATTACAAAAAATTTCTTTCTTTCTTTCTTTCCCGCTTTCTTTCTTCTTCTTTTTCCTTTTCCTTTACGTTCCTTTTTGTTTGAATTGGGGGAAGGACTCTTCCACTGTAAATCCACCATTGCAGCTGGACATCTTGTCCCCGTGTATATCTATCTGTTTTTTAGGTCTGTTGAAAATATAACAGATTAACTCGAATATTCCTGTCAACAGAGGAGAATACTTTCATTGGACCTCAAACCCTTGCATGATTCATTTATATCGAGAAGCCTCCCCTCCCATACCACTATTAAGCACGTTCCTGGGTCCCAAAATACTCTGTACTCAAAAGTTCTGACATATGTAGACGTAAATTGTACTATTACCTGTGACACACCGTGACTGAGAGGGTGATAAAGAGAGCACATAATGGTTTGGCGCAGTTTGGTCAGAGTTTGCAAATTTAGAAAAGTATAGCTAACTGAAAATTTTTTTCCCCTGTAAAGTGAAAACACTCCCCATTCTATCGCCCAATGTCAGAAACTTCAGAGTCTCAGACAAGTAGTCAATTAGACAAATCATTGATTAGTGAGTGTCGGTGTGGAGCTTGAGCCACGAAGCAACCAAGGCCAGGAACGTACCAATAGGGAGGGTAGGGGCAACTTACTCCCCCCTCCCCTGTAGGAATTTTCCACTCAACAGTTGGGAAAATCCAATAGGTTAAAAGGTGTGTTTTTTTTTTCTTTGCTGTGATATCTGGGAATCGAGTTGAGAAGTTGGGAAAACCCAATAAGTCAAATGGTTCTTCTTCTATTGCTTTGATACTTGGGAATTTTGAGCTGAGTCAGTTGGAAAAATCCAACAAGTCAAAAGGTTTCTTTTTGGTTTGATACTTGGGATTTGAGTTGAGAAGTTGGAAAAACCCAAGAAAAGTCGAAAGATTTTTCTTCTTTTGCTTTAATACTTAAGGAATTTTGAGTTGAGTTAGTTGGAAAAATCCACTAGTCAATTTGTTTTTGCTTTAATACTTGGTAATTCTGAATTGAGTCAATTGGGACGTCCACAATTTTTTATCTCCCATCCGCCCCCTCCCCCGGGAAGAACTCTTCGGTATGTCCCTGACCAAGACACGAATTTTTGGGAAGTTGAGAAGGCTGCATATTCTAGAAGGTTAGTTGAACCCCTCCCAGAAATCGAACAGCTAACGATTTGTAGGGGAAACAGTCCCTTTCAGACACTACAAAGTCTACCCATGACCAGAGGAGAGAGAAACGAAGCCTTCATTCTTCGCTTATGTGAAATTGTGTGTTCCTTTCAATTCCTCTTGTTTTCTTGATGATGATTGCCCACTTAACGAAAAAACATTCACGATTCGAGATTAGTTTTTTCTGTACTAGATTCGCTGCGAGTGTGAAAATTTCAGTCAGTTGGAATGCTCCATATTATATGACGTTTTTGTGACTCAGTACTAGACCTAAGAGTCCAACAGGACAGCTGAGTCTGTTTGCGAGGGCTGGAATTATAGACTCACTTAATTTCAGTCTGTTATTTAGCCTAATTGAAATTTAGCGCTGCAGGTACTATGGTTAACTCCATCTCAATATATGTATATTCGAGCCTCTCGCAAGAAGTGCACCTTTGAACCGGTTTCTCGGTACATAATATTCTATATGAATTAGAAATTAATTATTGTTTTTATTTTCTGTGCAGGCTACTCGGAAGGTGGCGAAATGCGGTTACCTCTTCGTGGCACCGGGCTGGGACTTCTCAAATCCAATCAACCGAACGAAGGTAAGTGCAGTTCCGGTACTTGATGCCGATGCGTATGCATATAATTTATGTACCCGTTTCGCACCTTACACCGCGATTTAAGGTCAATAATTTTAACGTGTCGGGTCGTGTTCAATGTTGATATACATGTATACCAAAAGGTGATAAACCATTCGGAATGAACGTATATCGGTCGAACCCGCAATTGTCCCGACAGATTCGTTATCACTCGGACGTTTCAATTTCGTTTTGTTTTACGTTTTTCATGACTTTCAAACTATCATTAAGTACTACCTACTCGTTATCATCGTTTCGTCACAAGATAGATAGAACTGGGATGACGTAAAAACGTCGAGATGATTTACGAACGTTCTTAGGCGACGTTTTCTATGTTCGTGATTGTGTCTTCATTTTGAAGGTTCTCGGTGCCTCAGCAGAAACTAGCGATCCTCAGGTGATTAAATGTGTGTCGGCCACATCGCTTGGATGGCAGAATAGTTAGAGTGTGAAAAGATGTAGTGTAGGATAGTCCTTGTTTTATGAATTTTCTAATTCTAAGTTGTAGACCATCGTATGTTTTCTTTTCTTTCTTTTCTGCTTTCAAATATTGGATGTAGAATATCAGCCCCTTCCTGTTATATTAACCCGTGCCAAAGAGAGGTTGAAGGTTAGCGTAGTATTCTCTATAAGGAAAAATGCAGTTTCCCTGTAAAACATCTTACAAGTAGAGTTTTTCAAAAAATAAGTAATCCGAGCCAAACAGTATTGAAATTTGTTCTTCTTAACCTAAAAAAAGACAGGTAACTAGGTTACCTGTACAAAAGGCAATCGAAGTAACTATTTAAGAAAATTTCAAAATTCTGTAATTAAAAACCGAAGGAAACATCTTATAATATGTAGTATTGAAAAAATAGAATTATTACCACATAAAAATAATTACTAGATAAAAAATAAAATTTGCATTCCGTCGGCTGTATCTGAACCTGTGTTCTTTCACTCTACATCAGTGTAACAGAGCACTGAACTACTGAGCCGTACTTGACTTCGTTAACAGGTGACGTTAAAAATATAAATAACGTTGATGTTTCATGTGTGAGGCGCTCTGTGAAAAGGTACCATATGTCGGAAAAGTGAATTTCGCACTCTACAACACAAAATGTATTTTCAAGTTGGAAATTCCATTTTTCGGATTTCAACGGAACTGCTTCTAGACACGCCTGGCAACCGTGCACAGGAGACAATAGTCATCTGGGACGTGATATTCCAAGTTTACACACGAATTACGATCCATAGGCTGGTGTTCAGAAAAGGTACCATAAGTCGCATCGATGTTGTTTACGTTGGTGCGCACGGTTTACCACGACAGCTACGCGTAATAATTACTATCGCGTTACCAACGAATCCATTGATTCTAATCCTAATCATTTTCACAATAAAATTTTCCGGCGTGTACGTCTGTACGTACATACCTATTTACAGGATTAAAAACATCTACCCATGTCACAATTCACAGGACTCATGAGATTGTTTTGACTGTACCTATTCAATTAATCTTTTCAAGTCCTCAGTTGGTTGGCAGAAGTGGCGACCCTTCCAAATTTCAATTTATAAAGAAAATCCGTGGAGAATCTGAAAGTGTCTGTTATAATTATAATAACTTGTTACGTATATTTTGTAGAGTATTAGTCCGGGACACGTTTTAACAGAGCTTTCAGATGCAAAAGATGGATATAAACCAAAAGATACCCAAGCTTTACAGCCCGATAGCATAGCTCGAGCTTGTGTTAGTATTTTGAGCACCCCTCCAACAAAGCTGGTATTTATTATCGACGAGTGTGTACAACTGCACGTTAGAGGGATTGTCAATTTTTTCTTCTTCAAAATTTCTAACGCGACCGAGGTAAAAAAAAGTTGCCTTTGGTGAAAAAAAAAAAAATATTTTTCTTAAATTTGTGAATTTTCCCTAAAGAATTTGTCCATGAAGTTATGTACTATAAATAAGGTTGAAAATTAAATGTTACACAGCGCCTTCAAAGTGCCAGTTATTCAAAATGTTTACATAACATTTTTAACAGTATTCATCGCGGACTTTGAATTAGTTCATACACAAATTTTGCCTGTCTGCGAAATTGAAGGCGCTAAAGCACTTACCCAGGCGGATCAGTCTTTCAGCTTCATTTTGGCTGATCATCCGCACGTCCACTCTGGACACTACATCCATCTTGGGCTGATCATCCAGGATGAATTGGCTGATCATCCTGATGTGGACGCACCTTTAGAGATGTACTTTATTTTCGCTAGATTTACCTCAAGTCCTGCCTCTAAGCTGCTTTCAAATAGGCTATCTGTTAATAATTGGTGTTCTTTGGTGCCAACCTTCCCAGCAGTAATTTTCGAGCTAAACGCGTGAGTAATTTCATTTCAATAACTCATATCGGCTGATAAGCAACAAATCAATAGATCACAGATCGTATGCGATCGTATTTCAGTCCTCGTTTGCAAATCAGCTGCAGTGTACTAGAGAATAACCTTCAACGATAGTTGCAGTCCGACCACGAAACAGAAATATCGCGGACACGTGACATCGATAATCCCGTTTGTTGATTCGACAGAAAAATTATAGAACGAACAGAGGACTGACTATTCTCGTATTCGTTTAGATTTTTTATTTTTTTTTACCTCGAAACACGTCTCCCGTTTGCTGTTCCGTCTCGTGCAGCTCGAGACGCTCTTCGGTGCCCCGGAAACGTATGCTAATTTCGCGGAGCGAGTTAATTACCGCGGGCCGTGAATCCACGAACCACTCGATTCGGTTTCACTCGATGACTCGTGCCTGGCCGCCGAACGAAGGACACATCGAACATTCCTCGCATACCGTTAACTGGAATACAGACGGATGAAACCGCCGTAATGAAATTCGATCGAAAATTTCAGCGAATTACAAATTGTATGCCAACGTAGGTGTAACATATTATTGATGCATCCCCGGTATCGAATAACACGAGACACGCCGAACAGATTTCCATATAACATTGAGAAAGAAACCACAAAAAGAGCGGTTCTGTCGTTTATCTTCTTTTCTTTCATTCATGCGGAGTAAATGCCGCCATAAAAATAGAGGCGGCCGTGGGTAAGGTCAAGTGCGCGTGCTCTTTAAGCACGGCAAAAAGGTGTGAGAAGACCTTCAAACGAGCTAGAGATAAGTCGTGGACCCGTGCCATAAGATGGTGCGGTCTCCTCTCTTTAGGAAAGTCCATAAATTATGCTGACAATTTGGACGATGAAGTCGCGAACGTAAATATTTAGAATTCTATGTAATTTGTAGGCCTTAAGGTCATTGAATGAGATCCAGTGTGCTTCCGTGGCTTCGACTAAAAATATCCTACCAGAGGACAGCTTCCAAAGGTTTCTAGTTGCTGTAAGAAAATCAGTGGCTTTCGGTTGGAAATTTTGAGACTTGTGTTAACGACTCCAAAAGTCATCCGGCGACCCTTTCCTCACGAATGAACATTTTTGTATAAATCGTCCCGCCTGGCTACTTTCCGTGTAGCACGATGCAAACGTCTCACAAACGTCTTTTGTCTCCTGCATTCCTGTACATCCTGTACGTGATCTTTTCAAAACCATGTTCTTGTTCTTCTCCTCATGCAGAGTAGCCACTTCGGGGAAATATCGGGGGATTTTGTCAGTCTAGAAAAGTCAGGGAAAAGTCAGAAAATTGTTATAATTTGATCAAAATCAGGGGACTTTTTGGGAATGATGAGAATCGACGAATATAGACAATTTTCATAATAGTCAATGAATATCAAATTTTATCTCAAATAGTAAGTATTCTCAAAGTTGCCTACAATACCGGATGGAAAAATGTCTAGGAAAATTTGGAAAATTTGTCCGGAAAACCGGGGAAGTGAGGGAAAATTGTACAAAAAAGTGGCTACCCTGTCGTGACTCACATATCTTTTTCTACCTCGATCGGCCAGGTAGGACATCAGTTCAGTTTAATTTAGTTTC
The DNA here is from genome assembly GCA_031841125.1 of Acanthococcus lagerstroemiae. NCBI lineage: Eukaryota > Metazoa > Arthropoda > Insecta > Hemiptera > Eriococcidae > Acanthococcus > Acanthococcus lagerstroemiae. The sequence goes on along the minus strand of CM063108.1, from coordinate 19,376,852 downwards.
AGTTCATGTTTTGTAGCTCAGGAAATCTGCTTAGTACAGTTGCAGTCTGTGCTTAGCACTCAGATCAATACACGCGTTTTAGCATTTTATATGCTTTTACTACTGGGTATACTTGAGCGAAACCGTAACACCCCCCCCCCCCTGTAACGCTCTTGTTACTATGACGTCATACTACTGGGTATACTTGAGCGAAAACCGTAACGCTCCTATTACTATGACGTTATATGTACTACTGAGTATGCTTGAGCGAAATCGTGTTTATACATTTCCATGGAAATTTATTTCTTCCAGCCAGTAGACATGCTCCCCCCGACACGAAGCCAGCGCCCTTTCGAGCATTACCTCAGAGATGTTGTGGTTTTGGCATTCGATTTTACTGCTGGGTATACATTTAGCGAAAACCGTAATGCTCCCCCCGGCACGCTTTCCTCGACACGCTCCCCTGACATGAATTCAGTGGTTGACATTTACAGTCTGCAGCCGTGTTTTTAATAGAAATTTTCATGGATTTTTTTTTTATCAGAATACGAATGCATATAAAATGTTATTCTTTTTGGGCGTCCTGTGGCTCGTTTTTTATCTGGTCTCCATTCGGCAACCTTCACCATCCACCGCTGTTGTCCACTACGCGCCACGTATCTAGCCCATCTCCACTTGCTCCGCTTGGCCTTCCGCGATGTCCGCCATCCCCGTAGTCTCGCGTATTTTCTCCACTGTCCACCTGTCCCTCAACATTATTCCCAACATCGAGCGTTCCATCCGTCTCTGCATTGTCAGCATTCTGTCTTCCAATTTCTTTGTCAGAGCCCACGTATCACTGACTATATGTCGCCACGGGTACAATACATTGGTTCATCACCTTTCTTCTGAGGCTGATGGGGATAGTCGTTTCTCGAATTATTCCCCGTAATCTTGAAAATGCAGCCCAAGATAGCCTTATCCTTTTTGATATTTCGTTGCTGAAATCGTTGACCATTTTGAAATTTTTGTATTTGGGGAATTTTGTTCGTGTGGAAAAGTCAGGGAATTTTGGAATTTTCAGCATTTTTCACCTAAAAGTCAGGGAATTTTGTAAAAAAAAATCGACTGTGATATTCTGTAGCATTTCAAACAGATTTTACCTTATTTGTTATAAAAAAAAATTTCCTTCGCTTCGCACAGGCAATTTTCTTATCTTTTTTCTTTCACAGGAGAAGGGCGTGGGTAATACAACCCCCTCTCCATCGCAGTAGTAGATGCAGAGTGTGTTGGTGTGATGAAATCGTTTTCATGGTATTCGATTCGCGTCTACATCTTTCTATTAAGGCTGCTATACACTTAACGTATTTCGTGACTTTTCACAAAAAATAAGACCAAGAAAAATTATATTTTATGTTTTGACATATTTTTCCTATTTTCATTCATATAGGGAATATCCATCATATCTTTATGATTCATGTAATATGCAGTCGATTGGACCCAACTTGATTGGACATATTTTGCTATTAAAAGCATATAAATACATATTTGTATTATTTTCCTCGGTTTTTGGGCATATTTTGGGAATATTTGGTTATTTTGGAGAACTTTTCGGGAATATTTCTGCTTTTCTGCTGGAAACAATAAAAACATCTGAAGATTCGATAGGAAATGAAAAGACAGAAACTGGTTGGTTGTACATTAGCGTTCCTATATTTTTTCATGGTTAAAATCTGAATGCGGATGTGGAGTTGTACTTCTGAATTATGTTATTTGTGGCATATGTTGATTTCTTTATCTGTGAAGGACTAAGTTTTTGTGTTTGTAATTTTTGACCATAGATATGGTGTCACAATTATTCAGCTTGAAAAGTCCTAAATTTTGATACCCATATTGTGTTACTGAATATTTTGAGCATATTTTTACACGTAAGGGAATATTTTGACATATTTTGGCCTTTTTTGGGGAAAATTATATGAGCATATTTCACTGTTTTTAGGACATGAAATAATTTTCCCTAAATATGACGAAACGAGTACCAATCCCTATACACTTCTCCCAATATCAGATGTTTCGTGTTTCGTGTTTTCATCTCATCCTGTTCGCGAGAATTTGAAAATCGGCGCGAAAAGACGCGAAAATGAAAAAATATTCGGTCTAGCTTCTCTCCCCAGTGTAAAGATGTTTTTGAGGAACTCGTAATGAAACGAAAATTTGAAACCAATGAATTCACCTTCTGGGACATCCTGCCATCGGGTTTTGATTCGGTTCCCCTCTCCTTTACAAATGTAGATAAGGGTGAATGAAAGGGACTTCCGAGATTTTGGGGGAAGAGCAGTGGCCAGCTAGGATTTTCCCGAAGGAGGGGGGGGGGGGCAAAATGAGATTTTCAAGGGAGAAAAAGTCGAAAACTGAGGTATTTTTTAAAAATCGCCGATATTAGAGAACTATGTAAAAATATTGGAGGCACGTGCCCCCCCCCCCCGACGCTACGTCACTGGGGAAGAGTACCTAATTAATCCACAAAATTTGAAAAAATCTAAAGACCGTGTAGTAATTATTATCGCGTTACGAAATAGTCCATTATTTTCAAATATATGACCTTTTATTGTATCTGTCGATACTCTTAAATTGGAGCTTCTTCCGCCCTGGTGCCATAATTTTTCAGATCGTAACCACCTTTTTACTTTAATAGCATTTGTCGTAAGATATGCTTCACCTGGGTTCCAGAATTCATTTTAATAGTTATGTTCCCTCCCCCTAAACCATTCAGGCTTCACGAGGGAGGGGCTAATTCCGGTTACTCCAGTTTTCCTCAAGTTCCAAATTCTTTACGAGATTCTAAAGTCAATTTTTTGGACAGGATAGCCAACCAAGCTCTGAGTCACTGATTTCGAATATCGCCTTAGATTTTTATTCGACCCCTTCCAAAGCACTGTCGTAATACGAATTCAGCTTCTCCGGCGGAAAATTGCACGAAGCATCGAAATAGGGATGATTTTGTGTCACTGATTTCGAATATCGCTGCCGAGTTTTAATCTGGACCAAATTTAAGCTCCCGTACTTTTTCAGTTGAGAAATTTTTACGACGTTATTTTCTATTAACAATATTTTGAATGAATAAAACTACTATATTTTTACCCTATTCGGTGGCTTTAATTAGAAAATGTGAATCCCGAGTCAACCGTTGCTTGTCCTATGCTCTTGCTACCTCAGTGGTCGCACCAGGAGAGACAGGATTCAAAAATTACCCGTAAAACCGAATACAGCGATCTCGAAAACCTATAAATAAATTTCAGAATTTTATTCTTTCAGCCCCCCCCCCTTCACGGTCGGAATTAAGTTACACGAAAAAAAATGAAGTCTTTAATTGACATTGCAGCCTGTAGACCGCGTTTTCATTTCCATAATTAAATGTTTACACCCCCTCTGCGACAGATTATTAAGAACACGGTAGTAAGAAAAAAGTTTGTGGAGTGATTGACTATATTCGTCGCTCACGATGTTTGGAAAAATTTAACCCCCCCCCCCCTTGCATGTGTAATTTCTATTTGAAGGGTCTGGAAAACTGGAAAAATTGGCCCTTCCATCATGTATAAAATTCAATCACTGATAAGAAAAAATGAAATAATGAAAAGGGATCATATGTCGCACGATAATAGAACTAGATGTGATAACAAATGCAATGGCGTAAATCGCACTTTTCATCTTCACGAGGTCTGGAAATACAAAGCTTCAAAATGGACCATTTCTCACAGGCCCTCCAGTCACCCACAAATTTAGGTACGGTTGAAAGGGGCTTCCAAGATAACAAATCTACAAATTTGAACAAAAATTTGAAGATCTAAGGGTCAGAAGTAGAGCAATTTGATATGGAATGATCCATAAAAAATGTTGCAACTCTTAACATTTTGAGATTGAGAGTTCGCCGTCCACGTCTTGCCCAAAATGGCAGCCCGCGTGACCATGTTCTAATTCACGACATCGCGGGTTCACGCCAGACGTGTATCCCATCCGTCACTCAACGTCGGATTAATCGAAAATGAGGGGCAAAAAATTGGACGATCGAGATACGTCACACGATGGCGAAGACCGTCGAACGTCACCGCTCGCCGCCGCCATAGACGTCACTCCGCGGACCGAAACTCGCGAGCGTGGCCGTAAAACGCGAAAGTTGTTTCCATTTTTGGCATCGCCGCCGCATGACGGGCGTAACGAGGACGCGAATTTATTACACACTAAGAAGATGAAGAAGAATAATAAGAAATTAATAATAATAATAACGATAAACAATGTACGCCGTCGATGGAATCGAACGCGGACGTAGCGTGTACGGTTCTGAAAATTAACGAACGTCCGACGTCGCCACGACACAGTCACGCGTCCGGGACGTCGACGATCGGCCAATTCGGAGGCACGCCGATGCCCGCCGTAAATACATCGGCATCGAACGCGTCGAGACGCGATACCGAAGCGACAAGTGCACATTCCGCGGCGCACGAAGCGAAAGACGGCGACATTTTTGGGACGCGTACGGAGAGACCGCTCAGTTGAGGTACTCGTGTTACGTACTCGATGACACACGCTTGCAGTCCATTTCGCCGGAGTTCGTCGACCCTACCCTGTCGTACAAGAGAAAGAAAAACTTTTTTTTATAAATATTTTCTTATTATACATAGTCTTCTACTCCTTTCCTTTCTTTTATAACATTAACCTAATTTACCCATGAATGAAGAGCGTTTAGCGCACGGGGTGGCATGGCACGATGAAACACGAGCAACTATTTTTTCGCGTTCTGGTTACTCCGTTGCTTTCCGAAGCGTGGCGTGTTTTTACTTTTTTCTTTTTTTTTCACCTTGTTTCTGTTTTCCATACATGCACAACATGTACTTTCTGTAGATAGACTGTGTGCATCGTGCCCACGTATATTTCGCAAAACGAATTAACGAATATCAAATATGTAACGCACTGGTCGAAAAATATACATATAAATTAATTAAGTAGTATGCGGGGCAGAGGGACAGACACATTGCACGGTACACGCTCGACGGCCCACGATGCACGCTCTAATTTAATTAATGGTGCGTTGACACGTTGGTAATTTAGAAAATTGGTCGCGATGTACTCGCCGTGCTCAGTGGCGTAGTGAAGGCTGCAGAACTGTGGGGAGGGGGCTGCTAATTTTACCAACGAAAAATTGCTTTTCTGATGTCCTTAGAGGAAGCAAATTTCACTGATAATTTCTCTGTAAAGTATGACAGGGTATCGACCGCTTCAGTAAATCTAATAAATCGAACAAAAGTCCAGTATTCGAAAAATAGTCAAATAATTTTAATATTGGTAAAGATTGAAAATTAAGGAAATAAGTATTTAAGGCAAAAATTAGCTTTACGCTCTCAATTTCTGGGGGAGTGTATTCGTTCCTTGTCAAATTTCAAACAGATCATCCAATTTTCCCTTTATGGTGACTTGCGCCATTTGCTTCATTTTTATTTGTGTGAGGTGGCGCTGTGTGCACCGAGTGCTCAGACTTTGTAGTCCATTGCACTATTCCTGAGGTTGCTGTTAAGGATCAGCTCAGTAGCCTCACTTTTATACCCAAAGTGAGAATTTTACCGAGCTCTATCCCGTTGACTTCACTGGGAGCTGGATACCCTAATCCCAGTGCTTCGCGTCTTGTCCCGGCTATTGCTGGGCACTGACATATGATACGGATCGAGGTTTCTTCCTCTTTCCCATAGTATTTACAGGAGCTGCTTTTCACCACTCCTATTTTATACCACATATGTTTTGTGGCCCCATGATCAGTTAGTAGTCCGACCATGAGCCTTGTATGTTTTCTGACAAGCCGTAGTATGAACTTAGCTTACTTACTGGGGGCGTCCCCTATCAGTGTTTTACTGACTTTCATGCCACTGGTCAACCGCCAGTGCATTTCCATCTGCTTACTTATCCAAGCCTTATCTTGGGATTGTATGACGCTGTATGCTACAGGAAGACACGGCCTGGTTATACCCACCTTCGCTAGCTTGCCAGTGATCGTGTTCCCTTTTATGCCGCAGTGTCCCTGTGTCCATAGTAACGGTTCTCCTGAGCAAGGGCGTGTAATTTGTTGACACAATTCGCCGCCACCAGGGATGTAGTTTAGTGTGATGATAGTGCCTTAATAGCTGACTGGCTGTCTGTACAGATATACATCTGCTTATTAACAAGGCCCTTCTGCTGGTTTCTATCAATGGCCTCCGTGATCGCCATAGCCTCTGCTTGGTAGATAGTGACGTCCTCGCTCAGTGCCATTGAATAGTTATCAGTGCCTTTTGCATTCGTGATTCCGATTCATACACTGTTATTCTTAGAGGCACCTGCTAACCACAAATTCTCCTCTTTTCCTAAAATGCTTGGCCACCACTTTTGCCAAGCCTCCCGTGTGGGTATCAGCACACGGCACGGCCTGTCAAAGAAGTGTTCCATCGCGATTCTATCCTTCGGCATCCGAAAGAATTTGTCTATCGTCCTCGCCATCTCCCATAGCGTTCTGTGGCCTGTTTTTTGGGCCTAAAGGTTTAGTTGGCCCAGACAATAAGCCCCTATTATCGCAGCTGCTTCTATAGCAGTGCGGAGCGGTGGTAAGTTTAGGAGCTCATCCAGTGCGTTAGTCGGCGCCGTTCTCATTGCCCCCGTTGTCATCACGCACGCGAGCCTCTGCCAGTGGTCTAGTTCCTCTCCGACTTTGGCCAGGTGGACCCGGCCCCACCACATAATGGCCGCATATGTGATTCTGGAACGTATTACATCGGTATATCCAGTGCATCATTTTGGGAGAGAGTCCCTAGGTCCTGCCAAAGAGCCTCATTCCCTTTTCTTATTTTCTTATTTTCTCTGAGACGTGGTCCCTTCAGGAGAGATATACTCCTAAGTACTTCACCTTTCCTGTGAGGGATAGCGGTCTACTCTTATATTGCACCTTGATCAACTCCTTGCCCTTCCTTTCGTGGGGGAAAAGTCCGCGTTTATCGATAACCCCCTTTTCGCACATATCGGAGTCCGGAGACTGCGTTAGCTCCGCGATAGTTCCCGGAAATTTGCCGGTTACCTCTAAAGCCAAATCATCAGCGTAGCCCTGTATGTATATTTTTTGACCACTCAACTCATTCAGAAAACTGTCCACTACTAGGCTTCACAGTAGGGGGAGAGTACTCCCCCCTGTGGACAGCTTCTGATGGTCATTGCATGGGTTTGTTCTTGTTGGTATGTTATCTGGATCTCCCTGCCTTTCAGCGTAGATACAATCCAGTTTATTAAGCTTTTCATCACTTCCCTTTCCCTCAGGGCTGTTTCTATTGATTCATGAGAGGTCGCGTCAAACGCTTCCTGTATATCCGTGAATGCTGCCAGGACGTAATCTCCACCAGTCATCCCTCTCTCAATTGCCGTAACAAGCGAGTGCAATGATGACTCTACTGATCTGCCTACCCTGTATGCGTGCTGATTCTCATGTTGTTGGAACCTTTTCAGGGTAACCTCTCTTAGTTGCCTGTTATCAGCATTTCCAAGGTTTTTAGCATGAATAATGAGAGACTTATCGGCCTGTAGGATTTGGCCTTACAGGAGTCTCTGCCTGGTTTAGGCAAAAACACCACTCTCACACCCCTCCTCGATTTTGGAATGTGCCTTAGGGCTAATGATGCTCTGAGGACTCTAATGAACGGTCCCATTATGGTCTCTAGTCCTGCCTGTTGGCAGACTGGATAAATTCCATCTGGGCCCGGTGTTTTGTACGACAAGAATATGTTTACCGCCCAACGTACCCTGTCTGGTGTGACCACCTCCTTCGCCGGTTCCCAATCCGTTCCGCTTTGCATACGGTTGGCTCCCAGCTCCGGCTGTGTGTTTTCTATGATTTTTACTTCCGGAAAGTGCGTGTCAATGGAGTGTTCCATTGCCTCTCTCGGGGTGGTAGAAAAACCGTCTGTTGGAAGTTCGAGCGGGGCCCTTTTTCCTCTCTTCTTTCCTTACTGAGAAGTTTTCGCAGATGGATTCACAAAAACGTTTTCACCTCTCTGTTTTGGGTTGCTTGACTGCCTTTTTATATGATTTTTGGGCCTCATGATATAGTACCCAGTGAGCTGGCGGATTATTTTTCAGTGCAGCCCTCAGCTGTCTTCCAGTATCTTTCCTACGTTTCCCTAATTCTGCTGTCCACCAAATGGTTTTGCGCCATTGGCTTATAATTATTGATTATAGATTCTTGAATCAAGTGAAGTTTAGCTCCGTCATTAATAAGGACAATGTAACGTAAACAAAGATGTGAGAGAAACACGCATTAATTCTTTGTTACAAAGTTTCGTTGAGAGCAATGTAATTGAAGCTCCTATAGCAGACCAGTTGAAGTGGGAATCCCTTGAGTTAGTAATCAGGTTGTAATTGACTATCTAAAGAGTTTTAGCAGTGATGAATTTCGTTCAGATGAATTTCTATCGAAAATAAACGGATTTCATATAGTTTGTCAGTGGAATTCCAGAAATCTTTTCAAGCAACGCTGCAGTTGAATGTTCCCTACGTCTAGGAGAGAATCTTCAGGAACAACCTTTGATTGGACCAAAATACAATCTCAATTAAAACTTAATTTTTAATGGTGGGGGGGGGGTAGCAGGTAGCAGTGGCAAACATTCTTTGTACCTAGGTGGCAAATTTTTTGTTGCGCCACTACAATCACCTCTCGGATTCTCGGAACCTATTTATTTTTGAATTTATTTTCGACGCCCCCCTCCCCAAGAATCTGCAGGGGGTCCACACAAAATAATTTCTTAGTAGGGTTTTCTGAGTTGCCAAGTTCATTTCTGAAGTCATTTTAGCTGTAAGCTATATTCAAAACGGTCCACAGGAGGCTACAATCTGAATTATTGTAAGTTTTGGTTATTAAAAATCAAGAATGAGATATCGTAAGCCACGGAATTCATCTTTGGAGTTTTTTTAGCTGTAACTTTCACTCAGAAGGTTTCATGGGAGGCTACAACCTAAAGTATTCCAAGTTAAGTATGTGAGCTTAGGTTTACTCATTTTTGACCCAATTTAAAGCATTTTGGGGAGAGTCACGAAACAACTGTAAAGGACCTTGTTAGTGAGAACCTGAATCAAGAACATTTTTCAGTAAAATTAATATTCGTTGATTTATCGTCAAAAATATAGTTTTGGAGACTATTTCACTCCCTGGGAAGCGGAGCTCTATCGGGAATCTTGGGGATTTTCAGTAAACTGTTTAGGGAACTACTTCCAACAACTTAGGAGAAAAAATCGTCCATAATAAAGTTTGCTAGTTCATGTTCTAATTCTGCTGTATACCTAGTTCGGGTTCTATGTCCAGGTCTACCGCGTACCTCCGAGACCAGCTACACGAGAAATTCCCTCTCACACTCTCCTTTGCCGACGTGCGTGTCACCACACGCACATACGCCTCATTCTGGTCCAGCATCGCGGTCGTGTTACCCAACCGTGCCAAAAGTTTTTTCAATGCACGCCGGTTAATGCCGTAGTACCGTATAGTGTCCAGCGTACACCATTCCAGCCAAGAGGAAAACGCATTCTTGGCCATTACCATTAGACGCGCTCCTATTCGCTTTGACGCTCGGTACGCGTGTACAGAACAGGTGAATAATATACGAGCATTATCCTCTCGTACCTGTATCTGTACGTGTACTCATGCCTACGAGTCTACGCCATACATATGATTTGCATAACACAGGGTCAAATACCGAACCGAGCTGGGCAATGATAGTCCTTACACAGCACGGCTAGAGACGTAGCGACTTGGGAGTGGGGAGAGAGAAGGAGCCCCCAGTCAAGTTGGCCAACTGGGAAAATTGGTAAAAGACAAGTCAGTTGGAAATTTCACTGTAGAAGGAAAAATTTGAAAAAATAAGTTGGGTGTAATTTTGAAATTGTTGGAAAATTAAGAAACACTGAGCAACTGCGTGTAGGAGTACTAGAAGGCTGCAAGTACAACTTGCTCAAACTATGAATCTCATGGTTCGCCATGATCCAGTCTTAGACAAGTGGTTATTTGATAAGAATGTGCGCCTATACAGGTAACCTACTTGCGTTTTCAGAGTCAAAACGAGTTTATTAATCTGATTTCGGAAGAGTAACGCCAAAATATTCGCAATGAAACAAGAAGTAGCCCTTTCTTTACTGTTATGGCCGACACTACTCCAGATTTATCGCACAAAGATATTTTAATTGCGCGGATAGTCAATTCGGACTAGGCAGACCACAACAACGATGCGATGCTATTTTAATGCAAAAAAGAAAATTACTCGGATTTCGATAAAAATGAGCTCATCTGAAAGGAAATTTCATTTGCTATAAGGCAGGCGTCACCAAATGGCGGACCGCTGTCCGAATCCGGACCGCCGACCTATTTTGTGCGGACCCAGAAGAATCCATAGTTTCGTGATATACAGACCAAAAAATGGGAAATTTCAGAAGTTGAGTACTTCTCACGAAGTTTCTGGGCTAACGATTAGGCCTAGGCCTTCTGGGTACCCGCTTTCCTTTCGAAGTCTTGATTTTTACCAGTACTCTTATCTAGTTATCATCTACCAAATGGACCGCGACAGATTTATATTTGTTATAACCGGACCCGCAATGAAACTAATTGGTGATCCCTGTTAAAGGCATGTTCTTTTTAATCTTCCATTAACCGCATTCATTCTCGAGATATTTTGAAAAACATTTAAATTGTCATAAACTGCTGCGCTGAACTCCCACTTCTTGCCCCCTTTTCCTTATCAGTTTTTCTTCAGTCGATGCTAGCGAACTTACAATTGGGCCGATCCGAATTCCAACGGAAGGCCAGTAGAACGTCTGCTGACCATGGAGGAAGCAACTGACAAGGCTGGATCAGGTCTGGCAAAAGAAATTGTTCAAACTTCAGTCAGAAGTGAAACTGAGTTGAATGATCTAGCCTTACAGTCTTATACTTCAGTGTCAGGCCAATTCAACGGTGCTTACTAGTAGAAACTTACCAAATTGGTCGAGTATTGTGTGCCTTACAAAATTTGCCGCCTTTTGGAAAAATTGCCGTCTGGAGACGTATCCCCTAGTTGCGTCTTTGCGTGATTGATGACCATTGAGTGAAAAACATCATTTCATCAGGAGACACACAACAGCCCTATTTTGAAGACCTGTGCACCCAATACGAATTTTTTTCATCAAAAAACCTCCTGTCGAGTCTCTCGTTAGGTTAAGAAAAACAAAACTTACGTGTTTTTTTTGTTTTATTTTTTTTTTTAATTTTTCTTGTAAGAAGTTTTTAAGAAAAATTGCATTTTTTTTAAAACGAGGAATCCTATGTTAAACTTGAACCCCCTTGAGCACCAGCTTAGAATTTGTCTTTTTCAATATAAATGTTGGCTACTGAGTTTTTACCCCAAAATACACTACTTTTTCTCCTGGGAGTGGAAATCGGGGGAAAGGTAAAATAAGTGACATTCTAATACTACTGCACTCTGGGTGCCTTAATTTTTTTTTCGTCCCGCTAGGTCGATAAGGGGCATATGAGGATCTTCAAGTAGCAAAGTCTAATTTTTTTCCTAGAAAACAAATGTTTACTCCCAGAAGGAGGACCAGCACATACCATCAATTTAGAATTTCAAAAGAGAAGATATTATCAAAGATAGGGTATTTTAAGTTAACTCACCCGATTGAGTTTCACCTCGCGAAGGCGTAACGTGGGTTAAAAATCGGGATACCTAATAGACACTGTTGTGAGCTGGATGAGCAAAGAAATGTTGGACCTTCTTCTCCAATTTTTTGATGGGTCATTCGTAGGGTATCCGTCGGTGAGAGGGTCAGGGTGGAAACGGTTTTTACGGATGATAATATAACTCGTAAGTATTCGGAGGATCGGAAAAATTTTGGAAATAAAAGAATCATTGGGAGCCCGCCCCCTGACACTACGCATATGCAAGATCCTTTGCTGGCTTCCATCCTCGTCAGGACGTCAGTGAATCGCTGAGTCCCATGCAACTAGACGATTCGTTTCCGAAAACTCAATTTGTGAGAATGCTGACACAGCTTACACGAGCATTTATCTGCTGACGATGCTGTGGTAAGTAAGATGTAACCAGTAATTTGGAAATTATATGAATCCGAAGTTGATTAATGGCCAGGTTTGTATACAGAGAACGTCCTCTTCTCGACCGACAAAAATACATTAGAAACCTGTGCAAAAAAATAAAATTCTAGAATCCGGGACAGGGTACCTAGGCAGCTGGGTCCCATGGTCAGCTAATGATTAACTATAGGATTTGATGGATCATCGTGATCACAACTCATTTCTAATTTTCAACCATTCACCCTTCTTTCCTGTGACTTAATCACGGTCCTGTTGGTTGCAGTTACGGATCGCCATTTCAGTAAATCACTCGGCATTTCTCACTGATCGGTCCCTACCACTTTTTGTAGCCCAAATCGCAACGACTCATCTGCTTGCTTGTGAAAATCACCCGAGACCGTTCGACGAACCAATTTTGTTTTGGAGATTGACGAAAAAATCAAGTTTAACTGATATCTTCTAAGAAATATCGATGCTAAACGGCTTATATGTATTTTCGGCCTTTCAAATGCAGCAGCCGCATCGGCCAAAGTGGAAACCTGATACTTCCCCAAGAGGGCGCCGGCAACTCCAGGTCGATTATTTTCGCTCGTCGGTGTTCGATTTCGAACACGGTGTATCCTATATACCATGTACACCATTCGTGCCCTAGAAAATGAACGTCATCCGCCACGCCGAGGCCGAGCACAGAAAACTTTGCACAAACGGTGCCACAAGTGCAACCACACGCCGGCGAACCATTTTCCGCACAAACGATACAAATTAACCCACTCTGGATACATGGTGTACGCGTTCAGCGTGCGCGAAACAACGAACCGTAAAATAGGCTAATTAATGCCTCGGCGATTATTCAAACAATTGAAACATATATAATATTCTTATACTCCCATACGTCGTCGCAAACAGTTTGAAACCCATAAATCATAAACGAATGCGCCGCCGCAGATATAAAACAATACTGAACATTTCAAAGTTTGCTTCTCCGTTGTAAATTCCCATCAAACGTCATTTTCCCCTCAGGTCACTGATTCGATACTCGAAAGGGTAGTTTCCGGGGCCAGGGGTGCCGTGTCTGGGAAGCCACTTTTACATGCGTGCATCGCCATACGCTCCACCTGTTATGAATTCTCAAGTTTCCAGTTTTCTTATTTAGTCCTGGGAAATTGTACATTTGAAAATGCAAAACTTGCGACAGAGATGAAATTCGGTAGGCTTCACGAAAGAGGGGCTAATTCCGGTTACTCTAGTTTTCCTCAAGTTCCAAATTCTTTTCGAGATTTTATAGTCAATTTTTTGGACAGGATAGCCAATCAAGCTCTGAGTTGCTGATTTGGAATATCGCTTCAGATATTTTTATCCGACCCCTTCCTTCTAGAGCACAGCTTCTTCGGCGAAAAATTGCACGAAGTATCGAATTAGGGGTTGTTTTGTGTTGCTGATTTCGAATATCACTTCCAATTTTTAATCTAGACCAAATTTAAGCTTATGTGCGTTTTTAGTTGATAAATTTTTACGACGTCATTTTCTATTAGCAACACTTTGAATAAATAAGACTGTACCTTTACCCTATTCGGCGGCTTTAATTAGAAAGGGTGAATTTTGAGTCAACCGTTGCTTGTCCTACGCTCTTGCTACCTCATGGGTCGTACCAGGAGGGACATGATTCAAAAATTACTCCTGAAATCGAATGCAGCGACCTCGGAATCCTATAGACCAATTTTCGAATTTTATTCTTCCTCCCTCCTTTACGGTCGGCATTAAGTCACACGAAAAAAAATCTATGACGTTGCTAATTGAATCGATTAGAAATAAAAGGGGTTCAGTCCACTTTTGTCGTTTTTGATTTTTTCACGGATTATGGGGTAATGAAGTATCGCGGATCTGCTGGTGTGGTCAAAATTTCGTGAAACAGCTGGGAAAGTGCTTTTTGGCAACATCGCTTTCTTTCTTTTTTTTTTGTAATAAAATTTTTTCAATAAATGGATTTTTTTCCAGAAATTGTTCGAAAATGGTGTATTGTTGTGTAAAAAATAGAAACAAATAAAAAATTCTTATACCTGAAAAGTGCTACGAAATCGCAATTTTCTAATACAGCTTCAGAACTTTTTTTCTTACAAGTAGGGATTTTGCTCGATTGGAATGGAACCAAGACTAAAGTGGCCCCTTTATGTCTGGCTACAAAGGGGGGGGGGCAATTTCGAGTCGTAAAACTGCAAAAAAATTGTTCAGAACCAAAAAGGGTTAAGTCCAAAAACTTTAGGTCCCCTTTGCTCCGCTCCATCAAAATTTAATGCGACGGGACCGGGGTTAAAAGTTGTCTCTTGTGGACCCTCTCTACCACCACCCTGAAAGACGTATTCCAGGATTTTGAAATTTTCGCATGAAACAGTTTTATCGCTTCTTGGAAAGTGCGATTTTTTGGACATAACCCCATTTAGTTCCAGCCAATTCAATTGACATCGGATCACGCTGCACCCCATTGATCGCGTTTTCATTTTCATCATTAAATTTTTACACCCTCTCTGCCACAGCTTCATAAGCACACGGTAGTAAAAAAAAGTTTGTGGAGTGATTGACAATATTCGCCGCTCACCCCCCGCCCCTCCTTTGCATGTGTGATTTGTATTTGAAAGTGTCTGGAAACTGGAAAAATTGGCTTGGAAAACCTGGAAAAGTCGGTGAAAATCATTTCCGAACAAGAATGGACACCCTGTACTGGAGTTTAGCAAAAGTGTTTAAGGGAATGTTCTCCCAGGAAATTAAAAAGAAAATATTCGAAAGCTGTGTATTACCCACTTTAACGTACTGGGCACAAACGTGGGCCCCCACGGAACGACAGCTGATCGGACTGGCAAGAACCTAGATTGCCATGGAACGCTCAATGACTGGCTTCAAAGACAGAGTGAGCAATTTGGCAGTCAGGAAAAAGAGCAAAATCATCGACTGCAGGTATAAAATCAAAAAACTCAAAATGGACTATGCCGGACACGTGGCCTGGAGGGAGGGAGGGAGGTGGGAAAAGATAGTATCTGTTTGGCAACCGAAGGGTAAAAAAAGGAAGGTAGGGAGACCCAAGTTGAGATGGGAGGACGAAATTATCCAGACGGGAGGGATAGCCGGGGGGAGAAGTGCTAGAGACAGAAAATGCTGGAAACGGGTAGGAGAGGCCTATGCCCAAGGATGGGCGCATGATGGATCGGGTGGCGCCGGTGATACCTGAACACCACCGAGGGACTGATACAGAAGGACTCAAAAATATTGTTTATAGTCTATAAAATGTGGAAATGTCTCGTGTCGCGGGCGTTCCAACCAATTGTACATATAAATATAATGTTCACTTATGGTAATTAAAGGCTGAATTGATGATTGATGATGATTGAACCCTCTCCCTTTCGACGTTTATGGGGTACCGTTCGCGCATTCCAGCACAACTTCTAAGTGCCCCTCTATTATAGTATATAGGGTTATTTTGAACCCTTCCCTCATAACGTTTGTGGGGTACCGTTCGCTCGTCCCAGCACAACAACTTCTTGCTCCGCGTTTTGCTTCCTCCTAGAGGAAGTGGGTAGGGGTTCATGGGCCCTCCAGCGAAAGTGATAGAAATGAGTACCAAACAACTACATCACGTATTACACCTGAGCCGCCTAATTTCCCTAGACTGCTTGACAGTTATGGATGAACGAAGTTCTTCTTGTGCTTCCTTCGAGCCTTTCTTCATTATGTGTAGTAATCCCGACCTCGACACAGTTCGGTTTCAATGGTTCGCCATCATCAAAACCATACAAGTGCAAACTTAGTAGAGCTCGATCGTTTTTTTCCCTCGATCAATGTACCCACACGTAGCGTTGGTTGTGTGCAGATAACGGGGCCGGACAAAGCACAATAGAGACACCGGCACCGCCGACTCGATAATCAACGTACGTTCGAGCCGATCCTCAATACCGGCCCCGAAATGAACGTGCGCGAGAGCGAAGGTAGAGGAGGCTAAAGGCACATACACACGTTTATAGCAATCAGAGGATAATAATAACTGTCCTAATGAGAGAAGACGTACTCATTAACATACTGTCACGGCACCGAAGAGACGATCCCAAGTCGAGTCGCGTAATTTCTGTATAACACTTTTACGCGACGAACAAGTGCACCACCGTTATAATATTCTCTCGTACAAACATAAATACTCGTACCTATGGCTATGGGTACACGCAGTCAGCGCGCATTTTAAATACCTCGATATATAGGTTTATGAAAATGGGTCCACACGTTTTCTAATTCGTGAACGCGATTCTGAAATATTAAAAAATCAACGCGCGTTTCCACGAGCAATAACAAAAAAAAAAAAGGAGAAAAAAACGCAGCGAACATCGTTTTGAAAGCGTATATATTTTCTGCTTTCATTTACACTCTTAATTTATATACTTATCTCGAATACAATACGCCATTGTTAGGTTGAAACCCCCGTCTGTAGGTGCAGAGTGCAGAGACAATTTCTCCTACTCGCTTTATAGGTTAGCCGTGCGTGAATTATTTATTTTTTTCTTATTTTTGAGTATTTGCGTATGACCGAACTGCGAACGGTTCGTGTTGTACGTGTCTGGGCGGCGGAAAATTGAAAAATGTAACCGGAAAGGGTGTTGAGTGTACTGACCTATATGCGTGCACAGGTGCGGACCTTGCGGACACCTTGTAATATCACGCGTATAACTGCGGTTGACCCAACTCAATGGTATTACGCACACCGCGTGCAATAAGTCTTGTCTGAATAGTAACTTCGCCAGTCCTCCTTCGAATCACCCCGTAGTCAGGGACCGATCATGCTCCGCTATTTCACTCTGAGAACGAGAAAAGATTGCAGTAAACTTACGGTTGATAAGATCGAGTTAACGCAACTTTCGATCTCGAATACCTCGCGACAGTTCTATGTTAAGAATCTGCCTTTTCTATGCAGGCTTGAACTCAGCAACAAAGTTATAAAGGTGGACAATAAATAGTGTTCATTCTTCTGGTGCCACACATGGTGACATTGGTGACATTCCATAGCGAAACTATCGCGAAATCGCGTAACGAAGTAGCGCCACGTTCCTGGGCGTACGAGTATTATGGTACGACATGAGACAGCAAAAAGACCGACGAAGTACAAATATAATTTCAGTAGAAACCTAAAAAAGAAGGTACTCACATTCCTAATTCTGCCGACTGGCCAGTAGAATTTGCCCGGTGCCAACTTTTCAGGCAACATATGAGATGACGTCTCCTTTCCCGCATCTCTTCAGCCCTGTCGGTGATATTCGTGAAATTGCGCGCAATTGAAATGCTGCAAGATATAGGAAGAGCCGAGGACGTGGTGAAGTGAGATTACAGGAGAAGGATTCCAAATAACCAGCGACAAAATGTTAATTCTGTCAAACTGAAAACAATTCGGATTGCAGAAAGCCATTTAAATTTCGCCGACTTGAGAAGTGAAGTTGGACAATTCCATGAAAATGACCAAATTTAGCGTACACGTAAATATCTTAATAAATTATGTACGTAAGTTACTGAAAAATGACTGGATTTCTAGGAAATGATCTCCTCTAATATTGCCACTAATTCAAGACCTCATATCCCGCCTCTATACATCCGAAAATGTGCGCTGAACACCTAAAAGTTCCATCGTCCTGGGTGTCACACACCATGTTTCCAAACAACTTTATGTCTATAGCATATACCTTGAAGTATTTCTTTCGTAATAAAATGTGAAAACATGGTCTTTAGACACTGGAGTATAATCCTGGCATGATCAATGTTGACCCCAATTGCACCTTTAGGCTTTCAGATGAGTTAGAAGTTGCGTCATAATATGGTTTTTGTTCCATCTGTCTGGTTAATTTCTGTTGCTTCTTTCTGGTACCACTGATACAACTGTGTCGTTCGAAAGTAGCTCATCCGCTTCGTGTCTTCGATCGGAACATTAAGCGTAAGTGAAATTCGGAATTAGAATCGAAGTATTTGTTCAGGAAGCCCATAAGTCTTGAAAAACACATGTGTACAAATTTTCTCATCTTTCGCAATGGCCTTATCAGTAGGTCTGAAATCTGGAATGAACGAGAAAAATAATTGGTAAGTAATGAATTTTGACATGACGAAATTAAATTCATTAAAATTATACTCTTGACGGAGTCCTAGTCAAAATGAGACATTTCCCCCTACGACGTGGACAACCACAATATTTCTTTCGACCTGGTATCTCGGAATTTCAGTAACGTATCTAGGATGAAATCATGGAGGGGGTTTGACTTTTAATTTTAAGGGTATCCCTAAAAAAAAACAAAAAAAAACGTTAAATGAGCATATTTTTGATTTTTAGAGCTTTTTGCTTTTTTTTTTACTTTTAATTTTGAGGCTATTCCTAGGGGGGAAAAAAAGTTGAATGAGCATATTTTTGATATTTTTAGAGCTTTTTTTTTGCCATGGGGTTCTGACCCCCCCCCCTTGAATACGCCACTGCGGAATTTAATGGCCGGGTCGAAAAAACTAGTATTCAGGCTGTAAGAACTTCGACATTTTTAAACACTTTAACTGTAATTTATTCAATTATCATGATTACTACAATATAATTGAATGAATTAATATCAACTCATTTCCCATACTGAAATCATACTATACTCATGGTGTTATCAAGAAATGGACGACTAAGTCGAAAAAGGAATACTAAAGTTACACAATTACAGGATAGCGATGTATTTTCTTTTATTTTTCATTATAATTTTGTGACTATGAATCCTATGTTATTTATTTTTATGACAAGTCAAAATTAAATGAATTAATGGTTTTTCACGTATGGTGTGGTGGGACGTATGGCGATGCACGCATACCAAAGTGGCTCCTGAGACACCGCAGTCCCAGCACCGGAAACTACCCTTTCGGGCATCGCATCAGTGCCGAGGGGAACGCTTTGGGGCCGAGCCCGAGCCCCCATTACTCCTGGCCGGAACGGTGCGCGCATCCTGCCAGGGCCACCATGAGGTTCCCTATTAACCGAGGTCCGCACTCCCAGAGCGCTCGCCTGGAATTCAGGTCCCCACAGTCGGACGCGCTGCCTCTTCACTCACCCCTCACCTCCTCGTCTTGGTCCGTGTGTCGACGCAGGCAGGTAGTGACGACGGGGGAGCTCTGCCGGGGGTCCGCAGCGCAGCTGCAGCAGCTTTCCTAGGATGGTACAGAGTTCTCCTGTTCGATGGTGTTGGCCAAGCTTGGTAAATCTCCGGCCCTCTGCCTCGACCACTCCGTTTCATCTTCTTTTTTATGGTGGCCGAGATAAAGGCCGACACCCGGTTCCAACTGTTTCCGCTCTTCATCATCTCCGGAACCAGGGTGTCCGGCGCGAGACGGCTCATCACGCCGTCGTCTTCGTGCTTCTTCTTCCGCCGCCGTAACTGTAGAGGTGTATGAAAAATGATCTTGTACAATAATAATTTGATAATAATTCGAATAATTAAAAAGAAGACAGTAATAACAATGATAATGAAAAAAAAAAATTAATTAAAAAAATGTATGTAGAAAAATAAATAAGTGGGGGTGGGTTGAAAAATAGATAAAAAAGAATCAGTAATAGAACTCTAAAAGTTTGAGAACTCCTCGTAGTGTAACTAAGTCAAAGAAAACGAAATTTCCTCTACTCGAGGTGTATTATTTCCGGCATAAGTTTATGGCAGTCGTTTCTGAGACACTCTATGTGCAGAAAGCTTGAGACATCATTGAAACAGACTTGATTTTTTATCAACTTTGTAGGAGGACATATGGAAAGTGCTTTTACAAAACACAGTAAATGCATGTTTATAAATTGTTCTGGAAGCGCAAAAACTGTCTATGGATGTCAATATTGATTTTCTTTCCCTTCAATTTTTGACAAAACTAGTCTCAACTTTAACTGATCCAATCTAAACATTTCATTTTCAAAACTAAAATATCCGTGTAAATGAAAGTTTAAAATAGAACTCCAAAACTTTATATGCAGCGTTTTGGAATTTGAATACATAGCGAATTCACTTACTGCGTTTTGGAAAGGATGTTTTGTTATTAGCAATATTGTGATAACATTATGGAAAATGATTTTTCCACAGTTCGACAAAAAGATATTTATGAGTTTTGTGGTTCCCATTACTCGGTTTCGAGAGAAAGGAAGAACAGGGTAGCCAGCTAGCCACTCATTAGAAAACCAGAAAAAGAGAGGAAATTTTTTCAGTCCAGCAAAGTCAGGGAATTGCTATAATTTTGGTCAAAATGAGGGAACTTTTTGAGAATAATGAGAATGAAAGAATATACCTAATTTTTATAGTAATCAATGAATATCAAATGTGATCTGAAATAGTATTCTCAAAGCTGGGTATAATACTAGCTGAAAAAATGTCGGAGAAAATTTAGAAAATTGGTGTGGAAAACCGGAAAAGTCGAGGAAAATCACTGTAAAAAAAGTGGCCACCCTAAAGAAATAAAAAAAAAAGTGTACTTTCTGTATTTTGGAGAAACACGTCTCTTAAGAATTGACTGGGCATGTTCTTGGTACCAATAAAGTTTTGAAAAGAGTACTTCTCGTATGACTGGGTGTGTTTTTGGTACAAATAAGTATTTTTAAGTTTTTGCCTGAGGCTGATTTGTGTCTAATCTTAATGATGCTTACCCGGCAAGTGTACGAATTTCAGGCCCTTATATGCTGCTGCATCTATTGTAAGACCACAGGGGCATACTTGAGTGAGTTGGGAATCATCGTATTCTAGGTAATCATCAGGCGAGTTCGTGTTTACATAGCGAATTTCTAAACGATTGTGCGATCATTAATGCCAATACCTATTCTCTCGTCAATCAGTTCCACGAAGGTTCATTATTTTTGCTTTAAGATAATTTTACTCGCTTTTGTAACTCATCATCATTCACCTCGCCGCTTGCCAGACTTCATAGTCATTCTTCATTTTTGTTTTTGTCTCGACTCGATCTCCGCGATATCGTCTCCTGTCGATCATTTTAATCCGCCCTTCTACGTGAAAATCCAAAGTCAAAATACAAATTACATTTATCACGTTCCGTAATGAAGTTCCAATTGCATTTTTCGGATCCAATAACTGCTTTCTCCCTTTTTGAAAGACCCATCGTATACGAGTTGCTTATCGAACTGATCATCTTTACACGTTTGTTTCATCTTCATTCGCTCACCTCGGTTTATACCATTGACCTAGTCGAACTTGGCCGAAAGTCTGCCGACGTGGGTGGCTGCTGATTCTGCTTACCAGGAAGACGACCACGGCTAGCAGTTTCGTGATTTACAAGTTTGCCCGGGTCAGTTTTTGAAAAATCTATCTCTTGAACTGTGGCGTGTAATCGGACTCGATGGTTCGGTTGCGGTTTTCGGAAGACTGGCCAGCGAAGAAGTTCAGGCTCGGTACACACCGCTAGTAATCCAACAAATCTGGCAAAGCGATTAATTACTCGTAAATTAATTTCGTGTACGCTTTTCTACAACTGCGTAGATAGTAAAAAACATTATATTGCTGTCCGAAGGAATCGGCTGATTCTGGGTGCCGTAGGGTATGTCGAAGAAATACTACTTATATCTTCCATGGTAGGACGAGCTGGTGCTGGTTAATGAACCGGTAGTACTAGACGGGCATTATTTAACCCTCAACCTCAGCCGCACGTACCTCTTGTGGGCGGAGTTCGAATTTTTCTGAAAACCGTGACGGTGTTTGAAGTGTACACGCATGAACTGGTTGTACAGAGCTGCTCACAATTCTAGTAATTAAGAATTCGAACATGCTAGTCCTGGCGGTGATTACTTTATTAGGCTGGACTCAGTGTGGATTCGTTGTTGCAGGTTGTTTAATGAACATTCGTATCTCGGTCTGAAAATCGTTGGACTTGTCTACAAGAGATCCTACTACCAGGACTGATTGAACAAATGGTTGATGTTGAGACAATTTTTGGGCTTGTTCAAGTAGCATATCTGCATGGATGAAACTTACCGGGATTCTGTCACTGATAAATGAAACAAAAAGTTTGTCAGTAATTGTTCTAAGCTGGGTTGGACTTGGTTGAGACTATATTGATCTGCCATTTACGGATGGGGGCGTGTGTCGATTGGGGAGCCTCCTTGCAAGGTTTGATGATTGGCTTCAGTCGGAAAATTCTGAGTCTTTTGTGCTGTTTCTGCTTATGTTTATAATGCTAACCAGTTGAAGAAAGAAACTAAAATGTTTTTGTGAAAGTGAAGTTTTTCCTGTTAGAAAATTTCCTGCAACTGGAATAGTTTTGCATGGCTCTTTAGAACTCGTTTAATACTTTGCAAGCCTCGTTTAAAACTCGTATTTTCTGCCGTGTATACCCCTCAAAAATCTTCTCATCGTGGTTGTTACCGTTCCTACTAATTAGATTTATTACACGAAGATCAAAAACATTTTTTTCTTTTCTTTTGAATGGAGACGGATGCGGAAAACTTAAATTCAAGCAGACACAATTTTTTAACCACGTAGTATTTTGTTCAAGTCGAAGAGCCCTTCTTTCTCTAATTTGCTTTCAACTCGAGCCCTGGAGTTCGCCCTTTCGAGCATTACCTCAAAGACGTCGGGGAGGCTGTTTGGGCTGTCTTAGCCCTCTTCCCTTCTGGCCGAAAAACCGGCCTAGGTCGAAATCTGGCGAGTTGTTCCGTGGGCTCGAACCCGGGGCCTCCGAATTCCGAGACAAACGCACTATCCACTCGGCCAACCAGACCCCTAAGTCGAAGAGCCCTAAAAATAATTTCACTTATTAATACATTTCCTAATAATCACGTTTTTTCTTTCTCTCCTTCGTATCTTTGTTATGCAGACATCTCTTTCTAGCTAAGTATCTTGGCCCACTTTTTGTGCCCCTCGTTTAAATCTCGCTGAATATCACGGATTTTTGGAAACATCGTGAAACGAATGCCGAAAAAATCATGAAAAAAGAATGTCGTTCTAATATCTATTTATCGATCCAAAAATTGTTAATGAAAAAAATGTTGCAATTGGATTTTTGACTTGAAAAATTTTCGGAATTTCTTACTCGATCCAAAATGAATAATTTTTGTGTTCTTCGATCTAAATTTTATGACCACATTCTGAAACTAAACTCAGCTACAAATTAAAACCAGAAGTTGAAATCCGTACATTTTTAAGGGTGTTACTGAAGCTTGGGGGGGGAAGTCGTGCGAGAGGGGAAAAAATTGTAAAATTGTCTCGAAAATTGAAAAAATTTATTTAAAAAATAAAAATATTTTATATTGTAAAAAGACGAAGTTTATATTTGATGCGAATGTGAACATAAGAGATTTGTCCCCAGCAGCCTAGACAATTTGTGATGAAATGACCCTTTGGTCATTAGTTCAGAATAGAAAACAAGAACGTATGGGTATCTAAAATCTAAAAATCAATAGTAACTACTTAATTAGTGACTCGTGTATGCATGGATAGAGATGCGCGGATAAATGGGGAAAGAAACGGGGGCATTTGCTACTCTTAAAAGGAAAACTGAAAATGTTTTAAAAATGACAGTGTTATTGAGTCCCAAAGTTCTAAGGAATCCTGAACAAGTATGAAAGAGTTTTGAAAGATATAAATGAATTCTGAAGAGTTGTAACAAGTTTTAAATTTATAAGAGTCTTACATAGTCTTTCACCATTTTTACAAGAAACAAGTTTTGAAGAGTTAGGTGTGTTGACTGTTGATGGTATTTTGAAAAGTCGTGACCAAGTCTGGAGTCTTGAGCAAGTCTAGAAAAATCATAAGGAGTCTTAAATGAGTCTTGAGCAGTCTAGCCAATCTTGAAAATTTTGAAAGAGGCTTAAAGAGTGTTGACTTACGTATGAAGGAATCTGTATGTCTTGATGAGTTATAATAATGTCTGGAAGATTTATGAAAAGTCTTGAACGGGTCTTGAACTGTCAGTGAGTTGTAAACAGGAGCCTCACAGAGTCTATTAAGCCTGGAAGAGTTTTAAATGAGTCTAGAGAAGTCTTGGTTTCTCTTTAAAATTTTGAAAGAGGCTTAAAGAGGTCGACTTATGTATAAAACGGGGTGTCTACTGGCCTGAAAAGTCATGATTTCAAAAAATCATCCTGAAAGTCATGAAAAGTCATGATATTTTATCATGTCATAGTTCACAATATTTCCTTTACAAAAACAAAAATCAGTTTTATTCATTTAATGGGGAAAAAAAGATTGAATGAATATTTATTATGGAAGTTTAGCGCGTTCTTTATTGAGCTCCGTATGAGGCGCGAAGCGCCGAGTTTACCCCGCCCCCCGGTCACTTACTTTTTATATCCCCCATGATAGTCATGAAAAAATATCATGAAAAGTCATGATCTTTGGTTTCCCAAATCCAATAGGTAGCCTGAAAAAGAATCTGGATGTCATCTTGAAGAGTCATAATAAGGTCTGGAAGAGTTATATAAAGTTGTAAACCGGCTTTAAAGAGTTGATGAATTGTAAACAGGAGCCTCATAGAGCTTTACTAAGTCTGGAAGAGTTTTAAATGAGTATTCATGAGTCGTAGTTCGTTTTAAAGGGTCCTGGCGTCCGATATAAGCCTCAAAAAACTCTAAGAGTACTAAACTGTCTATGGTTATCTGATTAACTAAAAATAAGAAAGAGTCCATTAAACTCAAAAATATTTAAAACAGACATAAGCGCAAATAACTGACCTGGAGTGGGAGGGAGCCCTCGTTGGGGTGAACAGTTTTCAAGAAAATTTTGAAAATTATTTCACCGG
Source organism: Acanthococcus lagerstroemiae (assembly GCA_031841125.1). Lineage (NCBI taxonomy): Eukaryota > Metazoa > Arthropoda > Insecta > Hemiptera > Eriococcidae > Acanthococcus > Acanthococcus lagerstroemiae. The sequence goes on along the minus strand of CM063108.1, from coordinate 19,352,020 downwards.
TATGATTTTATAGTTTTCTTTTAGGGGAATTAATGGATTTAGAAGACGAAGTTTCTCTCCTGTTTGCGCCTATGGAAATAGAGTCACAAATTCTGTGCCCACCGCGCCGTAAATGCATGGCTCGCTGCACGCGCCATGCATCACCTTATAAAAACATAGTTGAAGTTAAAGAAGGAAAAATTGTGTCAAACAAGGAAAAGCAGTGTTCAAAATCGGTATATAAGTATGTGTAATAAAATAAAAAAAATTAAAACAAAAACGTATAATGATGTTTTGATGTTTGAAAGATTGCGAAAACTCGCAGATGTTTGTAAATTTAACTTAAAATGTCAGTGGTCTTAAGGAAAATTAATAACCAAACAGTCAAGGAAAAGTTTTTTTAAATTTAAAACAAAAAATGTTGTTTAAATTTAATTTTTTAAATAATTTTACTTAATTGCTCCTTCAAGTAGAAACTGTCGTAACCGTAATTAGATACGCGTGTATTTAGCTCCCTTTTCTTCAGTGCATCTGAAGATATAAAAGTCTTGACTGTTTCTAATTATTGGGGTTTGAAGATTGAGGGTGAAAGATCAAACGGTAATAATGAAGTATTATGTATGACTGGGTGACTAAAAACTATACAAGTTCTCAATTTTTTTTTAAATTTTTCTTTCTTTTTTGTTGAAATATTTGAAATTTGAGAAAGTATACTGAAGAGTACTTAAAGTAAAATAGAGAGTATTTCATAGTCGCATGCTGAAAAATGTACTTTTTAAAGAATATTTATGTCTAATAATTCTAAGGAAGTCTTGATTATACCTTGAAGAACCAGAAGTAATAGTTTGAATAGACGTAAAGAGCCGTAAACGAGTTTTGAACGGTTTTAGCGAATCGTAAACGAACTTAAAAAGTCTGAATTAGTCTTAAACTAGCTTGGGAGAGCCTGAATGATTCGGGCATGAGCACTGAAGGTTGAAGAGTCTTAGCTAGTCTTAAAGACTGATCCTTATCCCTTCTTCACCGACGAAATTATATGCAGGTATTATGATGAACATTTAGAATCCTTTAAAAAGTGTGGCTTAGACAGGTGATGCAGTAATGGACGCAATACATTTTCAATTGATCAGTGGCAACTTGGTCCGAATTTGCGACAGCAAAAAAGTGCGTTGTATGCTGTGTGTGTAAATTCGAACGATGAATCTGGTAGGCTGTGGTTGTTGATACTGTGACATATTATGTACCTGTATGTTGAATTACAAATTCATAATCTGTGATACGAATGAGGGGGAGAAATCTCTTTGCATCGTCAATGATCGATAGTGCTGGGTTTTTACGTAAACAGACTAGGGAATTTTCTAGAGTGGCAAAAGTTGGAGGGGGAGTGGCCGCCGGTACTTGATGCTGAATTGAGATACGACATCAGAGTGTATGTGTGTATTTATGCCCGACCAAATGAGTTAGATCAACTACTTTTTGATTTTTTATTTTCAGCCTTACTTAGATTTCAAGTTTATTATTAATATCCATTGATTGTGGCGAGTCCAGGAAGCAACCTTGGGAGGGGCAGTTCCGAATGAGTAAGAATTTGATCATTTCCTCCCTTCCCCCTCCCTCCGGAGTACTTGAGTTACTTCTTTGCTTTTACTATGATAATTGAGTAAGTAGATGAAAGAGAGAAATACTTGAAGTTTTAAACGATTTGTGCTCGGCCGACATAAATATATATAATATGTGGCTCTCGAACCGATTACGATACTTGTATGGCAGAAAGCTTTCCATATATAGGGGGCTGGAAAGAACATACGTTAAATCGTGTACCGTGTAAGCATCCGCGTGAGAGCTAATGGAAAGGCACTTCACGTAGGTGTACAAGCTTGTACTACATGAAGGCACATTAAATGTTAATCAAGAACATAACGCAATTATAAAGTTTAATTGTGACTCGATTTTCCTCCTAGTGGATGCGAAGAGAAGTCAAGTCGCGCTGCAATGGCGTACAACGTATACAGTATGTGCAATACACACTGCGATGAAATACTTTGGCTCGGTATTTCCGTAGAAAGAAACATATATCTGAGCTGCTGAACGAGTCGAGCATAATGAAGGTTCTTAGTACGGCAGTGAAAATCCGAAAATGGTTTACTGGTATTGTACCTACATAACCGGAGTGAGAAACTGAGGATCTCGTTAGTCGATTTCCGAGTAATTTTCAAAGCGAAGAAAATGGAGATAAGTGACGGAGATTTTGTACAGTTATTTTAAAAGAAATACTGCCTGTTAGTCTACCCAGCGGTGGAGTTGAAGAGGACTGAGAAGAAGAATTGAAGTTTCCTTAGGCCACTCAAAATATTTCGCCCCCCCCCCCAAAAAAAAAACCTCTCTTTTTTGCTAGATTGAGCGCGTGGTTTACATATTCCAATACGAAATATTAAAAACCGGAAGTGAAAGAACTGACCGAAAAGACACAACGGTGTGCAATGAGACGCATGACAAAAATGTGAAAATTACGAAAGCAGACAAAAATGTAAAACACTAGAGAAAGAAAATTCAGAAATGACGCAAAATAATGGAATCGTAGGAAAGATAGAAATAACAGCAGAGTCATACCGAACCGATTAACATTTTTGCCAGCCGCAAATTGTTCCATTTCGTCAACTGGAAGAATGTCGACATTGCCCTGCAAAAAAAAAAGGCTGCTCTTTCAATTTCGTAAATTTTTTAGCGTTTCTGGACTGAAGGTAAATTTTCCAAATGACAAAAGTATCTAAGAGTGACCTCATCCCCGTACTCGCCGTTGGGTACGTTTCGTAATGACCGAAATAAACGAAATGGATGAAATGAAACCGGGGTTGGTTACGCCAGTCTTCACAGTTTTTGTTCCTCCTCCCCTCTGCCTAAATTCTTCCTACGTTATTGAAAGACATCTTAAAATTATAATAACCTCGAAATTTCACCTCCCCCTCTCCGTTTCGCCAATTTCTGACTCGCCATCCCCTCGTTTACCAACGTTCTTGTAGTAAATTGTAGAAAAATCTGGCGCAGCTAATCGCGCTAGAAAAGCTGATTTAAAAAAAATAAATGATTAGTACACATCGATAATTGAAATAATCGATATTATATTGTTTGGTAATTTAATCGATACATCGACAGAAGGGCATTCATCAATGAATATTCACTCCCCTTTCACTTTGTAGGTCTGCACTCAGACTACAACGTAAAGACATCAGCTGAAAAAAGGGATGTGAACCATTTAACCTATAGGTCCATTTTGCCAGACTCTTTTCAAGTGAAACTTTGATCTCTCTCTCAACTCAACTCTGCTAACTTATAAACGAAAAATTAATGTACTCATCATAAAATGTAATTATCAATGGTTCCTTCGAAAGGATTTCATACACATTTTGTCATTGGGTACATTATACGGGAAACGCGACCTATAGAAAACAAACCAGGTAGATCAGAAGTCTCACATTTTCTTGGCAAGGTGTTAAACCAACTCAAACCTTCTCCCTCTCTTCTCGGGACTCCCAGATTTTGCTCGACATCAGTAGGTTTTTCTTCTTATAATCCTTCATCACTCATATAAATTTCAAAATTTTCTGTCGATATGACCGCAAAAATTAGCAAATGTATATACAGGGGGTCTAATGAAGTACTTCCCCTCCCGATGTCGGATAGAGCTGCGAAAATGCAGGATCTCAATTCAGTAATGTTTAATTTTTTTAATTTTTTTTAGTGGGAACCTTTTCTAGCTTCTGAAAGGGGAGCTGAAATAGCACACCAAATTGATTTGAATATTGAATCAACTTTTTGATTCGACTTAGATTGGGGCCCTAGTAGTCAGTGTTCTCTCACGAAATGGGTAAAATAAGTTTTTTTTTTTTGGGGGGGGGGTGAAATAAGTACTCTAAAGGGAGGATTTTCGAGTCACTTGTTTGAAAAGTGTCATCAGATTTTTGATCTGGCTCCAATTTAAGCTCCTTTTTCCTCTTCAAATGAGAAATTTAAATATTGAGACCCGAATCGATGTTGGATCAGAAATCAAATCTGATACAATTTCGAGACTAGCGATTCAGAAAACCCCATTTCCGATACTATGTTCGATTTCATTAAAGGAAAAAAAGTTAGTTTTGCCCATTTGGTTTTGCGGGTGAAGTTTGAATTTTGGATTAAGAAATCAGAGTCGTATCAAAAATTTAATGGGATCTTCGGAATCAGTGGCTGAAAAAACCCTTATTCCGATACTTGTTTGATATGTTTTCATTTGAGAATCTAAAGGTGGTGGAACGTGTTCTAGCTCTCCTTTTAGAGAAGAGGAAATGTTTCATTCAAAAAGAAACAAGACATTACCAAATGAAGATACCGCTTGGCAGCATCCCGATCCGACTATTCAGTCGAAAATAATAATAGGGACCAGGGTGTCTACAAGGTCAAGAAGTCAGGAAAAAGTTAGGAAATTTCGAGGAATTTACTGAAAGGTCAGGAAAAAATTAGGAAATTACTATCCAGTGGAAAATTTTGTAGGAAAGCAATGTGATGTGAAAATTATGATGATTACCTCAATTACATTCATTATCAAGTCCTTAAATTTATCTTCATGCCTTTATATTTGAAATTTAAAAATAATCCGAATACTTTGATGTACGGATTCTTCGAATACAAAAAAGGAGGTCAGGAAAAAGTCAGGGAAAAAATGTTGACTAGTCTGTAGACACCATGTAATAATAGGGACGTATTTTATTAGACACCTTGCTTAAAATGAATAGGCAAAATTAGCGTCATTTTTTCTCTCTTTTGTAATGAACTATTGAGAAAATAGTTGAGGAAAAGTTGAGTGCTGATCTGTTGTCTTCAAGTTAGCTAAATAAGATGGTAGTGGATGAGAAAAGGAGGAAAAATCGATACAAAGCCTCAAAGGTATGATGGAACTCTGCTGAGAATATTAAATTAGTTTCGTAAAACCTTTTATTATAAGACTATTTAGTACTGCGTGCTACAACTCGGTAAGATGGTTCAAGACTATGTATAATACTTATTAAGACTTCTCAAGACGCATCATCATGCTGTATACTGACAGAGACGAAACTTGACTTTCAGTTTGGGGGTGGGGGGGTAGAGAAGAAAAATTTGCCGACAGATATATTTGGAAAACTAAAAATTCGCCGACAAATTTTATTTTTTTATCAATTTTTTAGTCAAAATATTTTTTCATTGAAAAAAAAATGAACAAACCAACACACGTTCTTAGAGAATGAAAAATTCAAATAAACAGTTTCAAAATTTGCCGACTGCCAAATTATTGAAGGGTGTTTCACCCCCTCCCCATAGTTTTGTCCCTGCAAATAATGCAGATTAGAACCTTATCCCCCAAGCACTCACATTTGCGTGTCTGAGCATACCCTAGTCTGGAGGATAAGCTGGAAGGATGTTAGGAATACTTGAAGAGAACACACAACTTCCTTTACACTTAAGGTGGTCATTATTTACTCTTCGTGATATTTTCTTGTGAATTTCCTCTGATTCGTCTCCTAAATTGATTCCAATAAAATCAAAAAAAAAAAACCTACAAAGTTTCAAGTCGATTGGATTTTAGGGGAATCCGTACCACAATCTCCTTTTCGTTCTTATGGAAAAAAAAACAAATGGAGTTTTGACTTGTGTTCTAGACTAAATTTTCTTCCTATATTCACCAGGACCAAAGCAAACTTTTAAATGTTAATAAAATGTTCAACTCTCTCAAATTTCAGTCTCTAGGTCAAACAGAGAATTTAGAGTAAAAACAGAATAGTCATTGAAATTCGAAATTCAACGTTTGCTACCGACTTTCAGATTTTCGAAATGTCTTCCATATTTCAGCTTTGTTTCAACCTTTCAGATAACGTTCGATACTCAGCTTGAAACCTTCGGCTTTTGACTGACTAGTCTCTGATAAGGTAACAGGATTCCAGGGTACCCTATTTTCAGAAACGAACTCTGACTTTCAGCTTGGGGGGATGGAGAAGAAAAATTTGCCTACAAATTCGCCGACAAAATTTTTTTCAAATTGTAAATTTGCCGATTTTTTTATCGAAATATTTTTTAATAGGATAAAAAAAAATTTATAAAAAATGAAAAATTCAAATGAATAGTTTCCCAATTTGTCGACTGCCAAATTATTTGGGGGGGTGTCCAACCCCCCTTATAGTTTCGTCTTTGTATACAGATTAGTTAAGACATGTGAACCCCTTAATTACACTTGTTGAGACCGATTATAACTCATTAATACTTCTTGAGACTCGTTAAAATTGAATAAGACTCGTTCGATAACCATGTTAGGATCTAAACTAGTCTAGACTAGTGTCCGTGTTGGAGTATAAGTGAACTTGGTAATATCCTGCTTTTTAGGGTGTGCCAATGACTGAAGATGGCATGACATCCGAAAGCGCTATGGACAACAGAAACAAAAAAGTGAATTGGCACACCCTAAAAACACAATAGTGTAGACTAGTTAAGTGTCTGTTCATACTCACTTTAGAACTGTTCAAAACAGGAGACTCCCGATTATCCACCATCGCTTCATCCGTCCTCTGGATTATCCGCCCGCCTTTCGGGGTTATCCGCCTAACCAAGGGCGGATGATCCAAAATCTTTCACAACTTTAGTCCTTAACACATCTGATGATGCTGATGAAGAACTAGTAGGAGAAGTGTCAATATATATGGATCCTGAAAATGCTTTTTCAGCATTGGAAAAGTCACTGATGTTTGAAGAACAGCCAGCAATCTTTTTTAGTTTTTTTCTTTATAGCGTTGTCTTTTGTATCCTTCATTGACCAAAGAAGCCAAAAATGCCAAGTTTTTTTTTTTTTGTATAAAATATTATACCACTTGACGTACCTGACTCAATAAAAATTGTTTTCCCCCTTTCTGAATGTTTTTCGATCAAAATTACATGTTTTCAAGCTATCCGCCCTACCTTTAGCCCCAGTTAGGGTGAGTAATCTGGAGTCCACTATATAACACGTTAAGACTTGAGACTCCTTCACATTATGTTGAAACTGATTAACACTCTGTTCAAATTAGTTGAGATTCCGTGAATATTGTTAAGATTCGTTAGGATTCTATCAAATCCCATCAAACTCATTAAAACCTGATGACTCGTCTTGATTTCATCTTAACTCGTTAGCCTCTGTAAGCTCTGAATCTGATATTGCATTTCAGCGAAGCGGCGGACCTTAAACTGCAACCAATTCGTTTCTCAGGCGGTGAGTGGCTTTCGAAGAAGTGTACTCAAATAAACCCAATGTCATGCAGTACAGTCTTGGTATACACAACTGAAAAGTTATGCACCCTTCGTGAATGAAAAACCTCTACTTTTTGCGTACCGAACCCATGCAGTCGGATTGTAGTTCAGCTTGCACGGAAACTATGCCCTCCGGCGATTCGTAAATTTACATTTTAATAAAATAAAAAAAGAAGAAGAAAACTCTGTTTTTCCTTTTCCGTTCTATCCTACAACATTTGTGCAGGGTGGTTGAAGATGCACAATACTAAAATATCAGCATTCGTAATCAAAATGATTTATACTTATATACGCTTGACATAAATTACTCTGGGCAATCAGACGTAGACGGTCTTCTAATTCAGCTTACTCGCATGTTTTGAAATGTGAGATGAAAAAACATCGCCTTTGCTCTTCTCCGCGGCGTCTTCAGTATTTTCACATGGGTGAGCAAGACTGATGTCAGACCTTATACGTAGACAATATAAATAAAATGCACATTCAGCATAAAATGATCTTTTTTTTTTTGAAACACCAAAAACACTCGTGGACGATTCAGTTTTCATTTTTGTAGTCCTCAAACAAACGTCGAATTTCCGACTGAACGAATACCGCGTCTTCCAACTGTAGGCTATTATTTATACGAACAAAATAGAGATTTAAAAGTTTAGTTATAGGAATCTCGATTCCACTTAGTTGATTTCAGTGTAATATGAAATAAGGCGGTGAATGTCGACGAAAACACCTGTAAAGAGTTCTCTTTTTTTTCTCCTCTCTATTACGTACGCTCTCCTCTGTATCTCTGTCTCTATACTGCTCTCGTGCTCTCTTCATCGAGCTGCTGCTTTAATCATCGTAATATAAATAATATAGGTAAATGTGAAGTCCGAACGTAAACTGGTCGACCTTAGTTGGACAGGTACTCAGGTAGCAAACCTGTGCGCCTTAAGCGTTTTCCTAGCGTCAGTTGACTCGCCTGTATGTAACGAAAAGAGATTTACCTCGGTGAGGTTTTAGCGTTGAAAACATTTCCACTGTGAGTTGATTTCCGCGCGGTACGTGAGTGCACGACTCCACGAGTCGCGAGCAACGGTGGATGGTGGAACGCGAACAGGTACACAGGAAACACACCGAAGCACGTAGACCATCTTCTAAAATTGGTCGCAGTTCTGCGTGTTGGGCTTTTGATTGACTATAACTGGGTCTTCGACTGGATGGCCGAAGACACGAGGTTAATACGGCTCCATCTACAAACCTCGAGAATAACCCGCGACCTCACAGTTAGATTTGGACGGTAAATTGAGCGTAAGTTAATTTGAGTTGATAGGTTTGCTGGTTGATAGAGTGGACAAGGGCTACCTGAGGATAAATGAGGAAGAATTTTGAAGTGGCGGTAGAGTCGCTGGAGCGAACATAGTATGTTTCCGTGTGAGTAGAATGGCAGGGTGTCTGTCGGTTCTCCACATCCTTAAATTCCTCATTTCGAGATGTTCTTCCTGTTTCCCAAAAATTTTTCATTTTTGACGAGAAGTCCCCAGCATTTCACCAAGGAAGAATTTTTCCAAAATAAACGTGAAAATGGTGACTGTTTGATTGAAAGTGATTAACAACAATGAAAAACTAAAGAAAGTCCTGAATTCATAGTTGACCTCAAGATGCAAGTGAAATACTGTTTACAATTATTGAAGTTTCTACGAATTTTACTTCAAAAGCAACGGGTTTTTGTCAGAATTAGTCTCGCTAGATGTTACAAACATGCAGGGGAGAAACTATAGGGGTGTAGGGGTTGACCCCCCTCCACCCAATAATTTGGCAGTCGAGAAATTTTGAAACTGTTCGTTTAAATTTTCCATTTTTACGGATTTCTGTTTCAATTAAAAAATCGGCAAATTTTTAATTTTTTTTAAATTTTGTCGGTGAATTTTTAGTTTTATGTCAGTTTCATTTATATCGCACAGCGGAAGCACAAAATAAAGGAAAAACCAGTTTTCTTCATAATCAGCAGAATTTTCAGAATTTGAAGGAGAAACTTCTCCAAAAATAAATTAGGGAAAATGACCAAAAATGACCTTGGATGACTTCAAATGGAAAATGAAAAATCAAGATCAGTGAGCACATGGCTGGAAGAAATTTGCTTTCAACCCGAGCCCTGGAATCCGCCCTTTCGAGCATTACCTCGGAGACGTCGGGGAGACTGTTAAAGGGCGTCCATTAATTACGCGAGTTATTAGGGAAGAGAGAGGGGAATCGAGCTGAATCTCACCCAATCTCACGCGGGGGAGAGGAGGTCTCGACAAATATCACGTAGTTTCTTCCCCGTAAAAAATAGTGTAAAATCGCAATAAAATTGGGTAAAATCACATGGATATGTTGGTTCCAATAATCACTTTAGCGACCGTGCATGAGTCTCCATGGACTGAATTAGAATAAATATTCTTTTATTAATTTTAGTAGTTCCCATTTAAGAATTTTATTGTCAAATTTTATCACTGTGATCTTAGTCTGCGATCTAAACAATCTTAAATACTAGTCTTCGCGAATCTTAAATAAAAATAATAAGGCAAATTGTGGTGTTTAAATACCTCCAACACATCTACACTGAAATTACAAATTTTGAAAAATCTCACGTGAGATATGAGGTCGGGGTAGGGGGTCGAGCCAAATCTCACGACATCTCACCAGGGGCGGAATGGGTCAAAAAATCGTTAAAAACGCCTCACGTAATTAATGGGTTGCCCCCTTAGGGCTGTCTTAGCTCTCTTCTCTTCTTGCCGAAATACGTAGTGTAACATTTTATATGCTTTCGTACTCGAATAAAAAAAAATTCCGTGGAAATTTCTGCTAGCAACGCGGCTGCAGACTGTAGTCGTGTAGAACGCAGCAGTCGGGGGGGGGGCATGGAAATTTCTATTAACAACACGGCTGCAGACTGCCGTCGCGCAGCAATAACAGGACGCAGCAAATATCAACCACTGAATTTGTGTCGGGGGAGCATTACGGTTTTCGCTCAAGTATACCCATGGTTGGAAGAAAATGGAAATGTCAACCACTGAACTGAATTGTCACCATGAAGAGCTTTAAGAACTGCGAGCTGAACTGAGCTAGAAATGAGAAGAGAAAAGAAGAAGAATTACTGTAATCGCACAGAGCACAGCAAAGATGGAAATCAATGAGTACATGGCTGGAGTCACGGTTTTCGCTCAAGCATACATATGGCTGGAAGAAAAATAAATTTCCATGGAAATGCCAACCACTGAATTCGTGTCGGGGGAGCGTTACGGTTTTGCTCAAGTATATTCAGTATGCTAAAAGGATCAAGTGGTCACCCTTCTCTTGATGGAGCGGATGACGATGCACGCATGCCGAAGTGGCTTCCCAGACACCGCACCCCCGGTCCCGGAAACTATCCTTTCGAGTATCACATCAGCGACTAGTGGGACACATTGAGGTTGGCCCGAGAACCCTTTCGCCTCTCCGCTTCGGATTCACGCTGTCCTGCTAGGGCCACTATGAGACACTCTAGGCAATGCTCACCCAGCATTAACCTGGAATTCGGGTGGACTGCAGACGGACACGCTACTTTCCTTCACCTCTCACCTCGTCATGGTACGTGTGGCGACGCAGGAAGGTGGTGACGACAGGGTGAGCCCTTTGGGGAGGGTTCCGCAGCAGCTGCAGCAAAGTCTATGTGGTCACTCTGTATGTTGTGCTAATTATATAGGCTGAACTCCGATTTCGTTCCTCCTGTTCCTACAATTGTGGAACCAGGAGGATAGGTCAGGGTGCTTTCAATCCTGAAATATTGATCCTAACACCTCTGAATTTCATTCAACATTTTCAAGAAAATATACACCAATTAGCTCTACTCCTGTACGCACTTCCTCTTGAACTTCGATTATTTTTCAGCTAGAGCTCAACACGAGCCTGCTTTTCGTGCTTTACAAAATTTGTGTGTTTGACACTAGGATCGGTTAGAATTTCATTTCTTCTTGTACCGACAATACTTCAAATGCAGGAACTCAAAAACTCGATTATCTTTTGCACGAACTATGAACGTTTTCTAACTTATCTCGAGTAGCACTTCGCTGTAGGGCTGTAGCTATGGACCAGCGATGTGAGCTCTGTTATCTTGATTTGTGCTCGTGTTATAGAATAATTTACTTGAACAGAATTTTTTGGAATGGAAAAGGGGAGTCTCGCATCGCACAAGCACTTCGCTGTACGACTGTAGCTATGGGCTAGTGGTGCGAACCCTTTTATCTTGGTCTGGGTGTTCATGCTATAGAATAATTACCACTGCGGAATTGCTTGGAATGGGATTGGAAAGTCTCACACACTGCACAAGTAATGCTATGCCAGTGCTACAAAGTCAACTCGGGCCTTCTCCGTTCATTTTACAGCAGACATTAGGGGTAGAAGAGAGGGATAAAGGAAGGTAGCGCGTCTGTCTGTGGTGCACACGAATTCCAGGTAATGCTGGGTGAGCGTTGCCTCGGTCAGTAGGGTTTCCCATTGTGGCCCTGGAAGGACAGCGCGAATCCGAAGTGGAGAGGCGAAATGGAGACCCGGGCCGGCCTCAAGACTTCTCTTTGGTCACCGACGCGATACTTGAAAGAGTAGTTTTGGGACAAGGGGGAGCCACTGGCATGCGTGCATCACCATAGCTCCACTAATTGAAGGGGTAGAAGAGAACGAATACCTCGAATATATCGTCGCTTCGGTAACTCGCGCTGACACTTTTGCAGCAGCAAAAATCTGTGAAGTGATTGCAACGGAGGCTGCTCGACAAGGTGAAGGACCTGATGTCGTAATACTGGACCAGCAGTTTGACGAATGATGAATGGAAAGTTACCGCGGCGAATTTCAATCATATTCTTGAATCCCGGTGCCGGTTCATTTATGTATATTACGGGTAACTACTGGTTACCCGACCAAACTTGACGTGTTCTGTACCAGTAGCTGCGCCGAGGAAGATGTGATGAAACTAAAGTTGAATTTACTTGTCACCGAGCAAACTTTCTATATTCATCATTCGAAAGAAAAAAAACTAGTTCGGTGTTACGAAACAGGCTTAGAACTTGTCGGAGACGGGAACTGAATTATGAAAATCCGCTCGAAACCGCTACATCGGCGATCGAATATGCGATTCTGCTGACGGCTTTTTAGATACCACGCGGTCTTTCAAAATGCTTACTATACGATGTTATATGTGTACCTTGTTATCAATAAGCATGTTTATAATTCGTCTGGAACTGAAAATATTTCCGTCGATGATATCTGAAGCCCGGGACCGTGTCGACAAGAACTAGCGCCGCCGAGTGCCGATCTGCCGAATTGCCGAGCACTGGGAACCGGATGCCAACGCCATTAGCAATTCTAGAAAATTACTCCATCGCGCCGACTGTATAGGATTTGGCTGCATGGAATCTAATGCCGATCGAGAGGCGCTGAAATTCGTGCTCGCTGCAGCAGCACTCGTTCAATCAAACGTAATCTACAAATTGGCTGCTTATTTAATTAAAACAATTTTTGAAGTTCGGATCGGCGGCAAACCGGTTCCAGATATAGCTACTCGATTGGTCCGTACACCCGGTACTTTGTCCGTAGCATAGTACGCACGTAAGTAATCCGTGGGTTCGTTGAAACCGTCGAACATCGAAGTCGAATTAAAACAAAAACATTCGTCTAAACGAGTTTCGAAGACGGAAAAAAATAAATAAAACTAAATAGGAAAAAAAAATGAGAAAAACGCGTAAATGTGAGAATTTAGCAGTGTGAAAACTGGTTTCCGTTTTACATAAATTTACTATATAATAAAAACGAGAACTTTTACGACGAAACTAATATTTTTCAATTGTCCGATCGGCCGTATACATGTAAATTAGTTGATTCACTTTCTTCAGTCCTGCGGCGTAGATATGATGGAAGATTACGTACACGAAGAAAATTTGTTATTACAAGTTTGAGAGCCGCAGCGCCAACAACCGACAAATCGTATCACGCTGATTTGACGTTTCACTTGCGTGTGTGCGTGGAAAATGCAACCGAACAATGGACATGTGAAACTGCGTCGTGTCATACAAGTTTTTTTTCTTTTTTTCCCCCTATTTTTTGATCGTATTGCTGACAGAAACTGGACGGGTCTTATTACGTGAAAATATTTATGTACCAGTCGGTGAAGTTGATCGTTTTCATAAAAATTATTCACAGGTCAGAAAAATCGGAGTTCGAATGGACAAAATTTTCGTCAACGATTTCTTCACAAGCCCGTGGAACTAGCTCCCGAATTAACATACTTCGAAGTCCTCAGCCCAGGGAGCTGAGTTTCTAAGGGGACTTCATGCACTCCTGAGGTGAACTGGGAAAATGAGTCCCAGTCCCGCGCTCACATGGGTGGTACTCCTCTGTCGCAAGGAGAAGTCCAGCATTACCAACACAGGGATGCCAATAACCAAAAGGGATAATAATATAAGTGCAAGAATAACATAGTATAAAATATAACAATCTCCCCGGGCAGAAGGGTCTAAGACGAAACATTGAGATGACGGAATAAAAAGTAACAAATAACAAATTAAAACTGGTCATAATTACTTTAAAAAAAAAACAAAAACAAACAATATGTACTTAACAAACACACCAACATCCAAATTATCAGCATGAAATGAGGTGGGAAAGAAAAAAAAATTAAAATACAATGTATTTAAAATTGCTCAAATTGTGGCATAAATCCTCAGACGCCTTTCTACCCAAGTCATATCATCCCATCTCGCTTGTTGGCGTCTTCGGCAAAATGTTTGAAAAAATCATTAATAAAAGGCTAGTCTGCAGTGGCGTGCATTCCAGGTAAGCAAGGTAAGCGCCGCTTACCCTGAAAATTCCTGAAAAAATAAGTTTTCATGTACAATATCAACTTCAACTTGTAACAAATAAAAGATAATGAAACACTGTGAAAAACAGCGACTGTATTGACGCTTACCCTCAAGTATATAAATAAATAAATTCACGGGAGGTATATTATACTGTTCAGCGTTTAGCAATCCTCATACTTGTATATTTGTGTACGCCAGCGAGATGTGCGTTGGATCTAACGCTTCATTTCCATATTGCATGTAACCATGCACGACTTTTACACTCCGCCTTCATGTTAATTACCAACACAAAATCACACTAGCATGTTCAGCGCGATGAAACCTGTGCGTTTGGTTGCGTTCTGGAAGCGCTTTGAGTCAGGCTTGCCTTGGCTTGACTACACACAAACGTTGAAGTTGACAGTGAAATGTGATTCTACTAGTCAACGCGTTGTGTTTGAATGCTCAGATTTTTTTTTTGTTTTGCCCACAAAATGCGTATTTCAGGATCTTATTGAAAACCCTTTTTTGCGATTTACTTTTAATGAACAATAAGGCTTTTTCCTCTGGGGCGGTTGCCTACCTGCCCGCCTGACTTCCTATCAACTTTGTAAGCAGTTTAACATTGACTCTTATAGAGAAAACACAAAAAACGCTATTTTATCAAAAAATATCGAGTTTCACAGGAAATGAAGAGGAACAAAGTAGAAGCCCTTGTCATTTCCTTTCAGCTGACTCCTATTTCAGATCTTCTGGTTGATTTTTTTTTCTCCCATAACGCTCTGTGTATGTTATCAACTTTGTTGGCAACTTACGGCAAACGATAGGCAACCGCCTTAGAGGAAAAAACCTTATTAGAATTTATAGCCAATACGAGAATTACTGTTTTTGAAAACTGAGCAAAAGAAAGATGGTTTAATTTTTACCCAGACGTTTCCACGTATCGCAATATGAAAACATTTCGTGGTAAACCCGTTTTGTTGGCCATTTCTATTATTCGTCACAGAAAAGGATAAATGCATATGGAATGACCCCACACAGGGATACGGCAATTTGAATAATTTGATTAATGCCCTTTTGTGGTATCATGTTTCATACTTTTATTCTGATTTTTACTTCACAGCTCTACAGGCTCAGGAACGTACCCAGGGAGCGGGCAAGTTACCCCCTCTCCCTGTTGGAATTTTTTACTCAGCAGTTGGGAAAATTTACCATTTTAGTCAGGCGGAGTTGGGAAAATAATCCAACAAGTCAACAGGTTTTTTTTTTTGCTTTAATACTTGGGAATAGAGTTGAGAAGTTGGGAAAATCCAATAAGTCAAAGTTTTGTTTTTAAAGCTTTGATGTTTGGGGATTTTGAGTTGAGTCAGTTGGGACTTTCACAATTTTCGCCCCCCCCCCTCCCCCAGGAAAAACTCTTCGGCACATCCCTGTCTACGTTTATCGCTTACCTCCTAAAAAAACTCACTGCATGCCACTGCTAGTCTGGTACCTGGAATCTACAATAGACTTCGGCGTCTCAGTACGGTTTTCGTGAATCTCGATCAACACTCATAGCCCTGGCTAATCTGCAGGCACTAATCTGCGATGCATTATTCTCCGATATGGAACAGACCTTCGATAGAGTATGGAGGTATCACGTCTGTTCTGTGCTTCATAAATACGGTTTACGCGGACACCTTCCTCTAATCCTACAAAGCTTCGTGCAAAACCGTTTCATTAGGGTAAGTGTGGGAGGACATCTTTCCTGCCCCCGACCGCTCGTCAATGGAGTCCCGCAAGGCTGAGTCCTCAGAGTAATCTTGTTTTTGATTACTATTAATGAGATCACTCTCCAGGTTCGTTTCCCTCTCACACAAATACTATTTGTCGATGATTTCAGCATTTACCTCAAATCCAAAAAACCCACAACGTGCCTATGGGCTTCTCCAAGTAAATAAAACTAAACGAAACATGGTCCTCTAGACACGGTTTCCGTATATCACCAAGCAAAACAGAATTCATGATGTTCCAGCATCGAACAATCAATCTAAATTTCACCTCTTCTACTCAACTCACAATCGATTCCTCGCTCCAATTCAGTCAAATTTCTCGGCCTCTATCTTGACGCTCACCTCTCCTGGTTACCTCATATAGAACACATAAAAGCCAAATGTATGCGCTCACTCAGTGTTCTGAAGTGTCTCTTACATCCTTCCAAAGTGTGTAACAGAGGCCAGCTCATTCAGTTATACCAGATGCTGATCCGATCTATCATGGATTACGGATCACCCGTGTATGGACTTGCCCCTCCCTTGTACTTAAAGCTTCTTGATGCTGTTCAAAGCGCGGGTTTACATATCGCAATTGGCGCCTTTCGCCCTAGCCCAGCTTTGAGTATGTGTGCCGATGCTGAAATTCCTCCTCTCTCTTGCCGCCGAATGCTACTCACTGCCAAACTTCTCGTTACTGATAGCACACAACCCTAATCTTCCTGCCTATGAGTATCTCTTTAACCTTTCAAACTACACCCGTGTTCCTAAATCCTCACTGCACTTACGTTCACACTTTGAAGGGACATTGTCCTGTATCTTTTCCTACAATTCACTACCAACAATCCATACATCACCCCCACCCTGATTTTTGAACCTTTCCCTATGCAATTTTGAACTTACAGAATTCCCTAAAAAAACTACCCCCCCCCCCCATAAGTTTATCGGACACATTTGCAAGAAATTCTGGACCGCCTTCCTGACCGTATCATATGCTTTACTGATTGTTCAAAGTATAACTGACGCATCGCTTACGCCTACTCCATAGACAATCCACTACACTCCTTCCGACTTAAAAAGACAGCTTCCATCTACACAGCCGAACTCCATGCTATCCTACAGTGCCTAGTCACGATCTCCTCGCCCAAAGACCCACCCATCACAACCCACTAACTGTTCCTCTCAGATTCACTTTCCTCCTTAAGGTCTGTTTCTGATCGCCTTTTAACGCATGCTCTCATCCAACGCATCCATCTCATTCTCCATCTCATTTCCTTCCCCACCAAGAACATTTCACTCAACTGGATCCCAAGCCATGTTGGTATCCCAGGAAATGAAGCACTTGATCAAGCAGCACAGCAAGCTACACAGCTCTCATATATCACTCGTCACTTCCCTATCTCAACAGATCTCACTTCTGCCATTTGCCAGACCATTTTGGTTTAGTGATTCAGAGAGTGGCGGCATCAAGCCTTTCGGCACAACAAGCTCGTACAAATCAAGCTTACACCTGCCCCTTGGTCAACGTCCTAACGTTCCTCCCGCCGCGAGGAAGTTATCATCACCCGCCTGAGGATTGGACATACACGCCTCACACATACGCATCTTCTCGCTGACCTGTATCCCCTCGACTGCCCACACTGTGAAGATGAAGACCCTCTCACCGTGGACCACCTCTTCTCATGCCCCTCCCTCATCTGCCTTCGTAACTCTCACTACGTCTGACATAGTCGAATTTTGGCCCTCTTCAACTCCCACAAGCTCATAAACAACACATCCTTGCCTATCTTTCCACTGTTGGATACCTCTGTGACTTATAACAACAACCTTTTTCAAGCCTATAGCCTGGGAATGTAGCTCCGTGGCTCGATAATAATAATATTAAAATAAAAATAAAATAAAGATGAAAGACTATAATATTCAGACGACCATTTTGGGGAGGGAAATGACAGAAGGATTTTGTTGCTCCTCCCCCGTAGATTCCCCGCCCCATATTTTTCTTTTTTTCTTGTTTTTTGGGTGGAATCCCTCCTCCGTGGATCCACGCCTGCAGTTCATACCCTTCATTGATTAGAGAATTCACTGAGAAGACAATGAACCCTACATCGTACACTCGGATATGCAACATCGCTACTGCGAGAAGAATGCCCCCCTAATAAGACGAATTTCCTACTGGACGCATGTTCTATTTGGTTCAATTCAGACAAAGTGTACACTTACTAAACTGAGAACCCATGTTATACATTAGGAAACAGCTTAATTTACCTCTTCTAAATCCAGTGAAGGGTTTTCTTCAATTTTCAAAATCTTTTCCAACGGGTACAGTGCTCTTCTTAACAGTAATAGTGCACAAGATCAATGAACACTATTGAAGAAGAAAAAAAAAACAAAGAGAAAAAAAGTGATTACAGGAGGCTTGTTGCCGACCCTAATAAAATAGAAATTGTTGCTTATAATATTTACTTTTATTATTTTCAACTAATTTATTTCTCGGAAATGAAGCGTCACTGAACTGAACTATGACTCAGAATTGAGAAGAGAAGAAAAAAAAAGTGATTGCAATAGGGTCGGCTGCTATTCGTTCTTCTTAAAATAACAAGAGACTCGACAGGAGAATTTTTGAAAACAATGTAGTACAAGGAATACATGGGGGTTCTAGCATAATGCTACTGAGTGTCTACTAAAGAAATAATATCTTTGACTCAATGTTAATCAAATGGCACGCGATAACCTAATCATTATACCATATTTGCATTCACTGAATTCATTTCTGAAAGTTTTCTTTTACATACCCCCACATTCAAAGAATCCATAGTGTCTACTCACATAAGATTTAAGTATTCGTTTCCAAGTATATCGGTTATAGGTTTTCTTGAGTGGCCGAGTTCATTTCTAAAGTTATTTTAGCTGCAATTCCTGCCCAGAGAGCTTTACAGAGGCTGGAACTGAATTAGTGAACATTATGTGAGAGGGTATCAGTGATATAAAACAGGGGGTCTCTTGAGTCACTGAATTCATTTTGGGAGTTATTTCAACTGTAACCCTCCTCCAAAAGACTCCACAGAAAGCTAAAACCTAACCCGCATGTTCAACTTTCGATATTGTTGGTTATAGCAGTGGAGCCTTTTGGCTATATGTTACAACAGAAATGGCCCTAAAAATGAACTCAAAGACTCGAGAAATCTTTTGTTTAATATCACTAATCCTCACGTACTCAACTTTCAATACTTCAGATTATGCAGTGGCGTCGCGCGGTGCTCTTTCCCAGGTGTTCAACTGGCGGGTCTGCGCCCTCCCTGTCCCCTCCCCTCCACAAAAAAATCAGTAGTATCAAAAACTTCTGATCAGTATGTATAAATAATGAGTGTCAATGAAGAATGAAGTTGCATCCACCAACTCACCACATAGCATGCGCATGCGCTTCCGGAACGTTCATTTTTGCTGGTGAACACCCTGCCATTCAAATTAACGAAGTCTCCGCTTCATTCTTTGTGGTCTTTGTTGGAAACGCCACTGCGACAAGACCAACAAGAGTATGCAATGTTGCTAGTGAACATCCTACGCAATTCCCATAGTAAGTGTGACAAAGATAACGTCACTGCATTAAGACCAACAAGAGTGTGCAATGTTGCTAGTGAACATCCTACGCGATTCCCATAGTGTGTGACAAAGATAACGCCACTGCAACAAGACCAATGAGAGTGTGCAATGTTGCTAGTGAACATCCCTGACGCAATTAGTGTGCAATAGTAACGTAGCATGTACAAAGATAACGCCACTGCACAAGACCAACAAGAGTGTGCAATGTTGCTAGTGAACATCCTACGCAATTCCCATAGCATGTACAAAGATAACGCCACTGCGACAAGACCAACAAGAGTGTGCAATGTTGCTAGTGAACATCCTACGCAATTCCCATAGTATGTGACAAAGATAAAAACCGCGCAAAGCGCAAGGAGAAATATTCCCGCTATTTTTCAATTTTTCGAGGTTATATTTTATATTTTAATTAAAATTTAAATCTTTCCTTGTTTCTAGGATTTTTGTTGTAAGACAAAAATTAAGTGGGTGTGCAGTGAACACCCACAACACCCAGACACGACGCCACTGGACATAGCCCTATCATCTCCAAGCGATATCAGGCCTAAAAAGTGCGCTCAATAGTGCAACATGATTTATGATGAAGTGATATCGCTTGGAGATGTCATTCATGATATATTGCTAGTTGCTTCCGTGTGACAGCCCGTTATCACTTGGCAGTTCGCACTTCACATCAACTGATGATATTATCATGGTAACTCAGCAACTCGTGATATCGCGTTACTCTAGTGAGCACAATTTAGTCAACTTGCACTACTTTCTTTTGAAGTGATATTGCGGGTGATGGATTGCTATTTTTGGTTGCTTTGCTCTGACAGCCCGCTTAGGTTCACAAAGTTACTTCTCGCAGTCGCTGTTGTATGGAACACCTTAGAACCACAGGACATTCTTGTTCGGTTTCCTTTTCCATATCAACAAACTAGTCTTTTGCTCTGTTTGTTTCACAGAACAGCGCGTGCGTGCTATTCAGTTTCTACAAATAGCTAATGATGGAAATTAATTAGTGGAACGGTCTCGACCTAGAATTTTTCCATGTATATATCTGTTCACATAACTACACCTTTAATATGAACGTCGTTTCGCCGAAGCTTACACCCTGAAAGCGATCTGCAACCGCATTCCGCTATGAAGACTGAAAAAAAAAGGCTTTATTCTGCCCGAATGGTCCCGTATTTCGGCACCACACCATGCTAACTGTAAATTAACTTTCCGCGATTCCGAAAGGTATTTCTCTCAACTCGTATCATAATACATAATTGAAGAGGATAATAACTTAGGTGTGACCGTTGGCGGTACATCACACCACGTGCGTTTACCTCCCAGAAATGCCAAATAATTAAAGAAAAGTAATTTAATTTTACGCCTTTGACGCGCGCGAACTCGTATTACTTTTCTCATCAGTAAGAACAACCTAATGACTATTATCTATTTATCGGTAACTAGTTTCGTATACTTATATATTACATGCCGACTGTAAATGAAACTCGACTAATTATTTTTCGTACATGCGCATTGTTTTCGCGAAGACAATGCCATTTAAAAGATACATAACCCGTTATAATCATACATCGGTGATAAGAATATTAATTTGATAAATTATTTTGATTTCGATTTGGAATTTTGATTACGATTTATCCCGCTGCTAACGAAGGTTGATAACCTGTCGTCGTGGACCGTTTGCGGTACTCACAATTAGATCTCGCTCATCTCGTGTGTACATGTTCCAGGGGTAGAATATTCGAGTTTCTGATTTGTGAAGAGTAATTAATTACCCGATGATTTATTCGTATATGGTTCGGACCGGCGCGGAGGTACCGTGATTTGTTCGTGTTTTATTTCGATTGATGAAAAGCCGTGTTGTCCAAAAGCGAGGTTACAAGATGTTACTCGGAAATGTCTGTTGTTGGTGCCACATAATCACGTAGGTACGAATTCTTGTAGGCCATACAGCATACAAGCATACTCACGTAACGATTATGGCTCACCAATTTTTCTTCAATAGTGGCTCACTGAGTGCACCATTTTTGTTCCCTCATCATGGTTAGGTAGAGTAAATCCTCTGCTACAACACTGCTTGCTTCACTTTTCAATCACATAATACTCCTCGGTCCTACAAAAGGCGTACGAACTCTCCAACGAGCCACTATCACTCCCCTTGCACTGATAATGGATCCGTTGAATTTGAACTATCTGCCCTTTATCTTCGATGTCCACGTACATCATATATGTGCCAAAT
Source organism: Acanthococcus lagerstroemiae (assembly GCA_031841125.1). Taxonomy (NCBI): domain Eukaryota; kingdom Metazoa; phylum Arthropoda; class Insecta; order Hemiptera; family Eriococcidae; genus Acanthococcus; species Acanthococcus lagerstroemiae. The sequence continues at coordinate 19,330,343 of CM063108.1, read as the reverse complement.
AAGTACTTCGAACTTTCCTTTAATTTACAGCTTCCGAATAATTAAATTTGAAAACCCCGCCTAAGGATTGAACATACACGCCTCACACATACGCATCTTCTCGCTAACCTTTATCCCCTTAACTGCCCACATTGTGAAGATGAAGACTCTCTCACCGTGGACCACATATTCTCATTCCTCTCCCTCACTTGCCTTTGTAACTCTCACCACGTCCACCATAGTCGACTTTGGCCCTCTCCAACTCCCACAAGCACATAAACAACACCCTCACCTACCTTTCCGTTGCTGGATACCTCTGCGACATGTAAACAACAACCTTTTCCGAGCCCATAGCCCGAGAGTGTAGCTCCGTGGCTCGATAATAATGAAATAAAATAAAAAAATTGAAAAAAGGATCAAAAGTGGATGGAAGCTTAAGTGGTCTTTTTTTAGTGCTGACCTGTTTTGAGCCACCCTCGATCCTATATTCTCGAATTTATATCACCCGCTTGGGATTATCAGACTTTTTCAAATTAGTCTAGCCTGAGCGGCTGAGGCTCATTAAGATTACATTAATTATCTTTGGAGACTCTCCAGTACTCGTGAAAACTGGTGAAGACAGCGCTGCTGAAGCCTCAATAGGTTTATGATTTTGCTAAGATTTATAATATTCCGAGATTCCTCAATACGCTTTCAAAATTCCTTAACACGTCTTTATGGATATTTAAGACCCATGGAACCCTTGCTAGTACTTTCAGGATTTATGAAGACTTTTGAAAACTCTTGAAACTAGACTAGGACTTTTTAAGATTTATTATAACTACGTTCAAACTACAGGATAAAACTTAACACCAAGTACAGGACAATCTGTTGGAGGCACTACATCAGCTGACAACCTACTACAAGCAAAATTCCCTCCGCCCCAATCCAGTAAAAACCCAAGTATGCTGGTTCCATCTCAAGAATGCCAAAGAAGATGCAAGTTGAAGATGAACTGGCTAGGGAAGGACTTGGAGAATTGTGAGAATCCAAAGTACCTCAAGATTAGTTTTGATCGCTCCCTCTCCTTCCAGAAGCACTGTGAGCAGACCAGTATGAAGGTTCCTACAAAGCTCTCCTCCTCTACATAGGGCGCAAACGACTTAAAGTGATGAGGACAGCAGACCTGGAGCTCTTGGTTTTTTGGCAGCAAAATTGGTTGTGCAGTGGGGGGAAGATTGGCCCAAACAAAGCATGGCGACCGGAAGCGCTGTGAGCAACCAATATGAAGGTTACAACCAGAAACAGCATTCTACAAAGCTCTCTCCCTCTACATAGGGCGCAAGACTTGAAGTGATGAGGACAGCAGTCCTGGCCCTTGGTATTTCGGCAACAGAATTGGTTGTGCAGTATGGGGAAGATTGGCCCACGTGCCGCCATATCCGGCCTACACCGATAGTACAGAGAGGCTGTGCCTAGCCTGTGGGGTTGCTTATCCTAACATCCGTAGATCCATCCTGGTCGACTGTGAGCGAATACGTTTAGAAAATGACCCAAAACACGCGTCAAGGCAGTCCATAGAAGAGCTTCGTCTGAAGTCATGCAAGAGCTTTCCAGCATTCTCCAAGCCACTGCAGGCCCCATCTTTAACAACGAGAATGGATAGATGGAGGGCAATGGTGGAACGCGAATCATACGAAGGCGTGAGAGCTAGGAGAGGTTTACGTTGGACTCAATGGCGTACTCTCAACAGACTGCGAACTGGCTGTGCAAGGACTGCAGTAAACTTGGTTAAATGAGGCCTTGCTGAAAATGGAGACTGCGACTGCAAACTCTAGGATCAAAAGCATTCTCTGGAGTGCCCCCGACTACCAATTCAAGGAGTGGATGCAGTGGGACTATGGAATCACCATACCAGCGACGAGACCATGCAACTGGTCGATTACTGGAATGGACGCGTGTGACGGTTGATACTCTGTTAGGAGTCCTTAATCACCTGTAAAGATTCCTTAAAATTCTTTCAATATTGTAAAGATTGGTTGAGACGCTGTTAGTACGAGTATGATGAAGACTCATAAAAGCACTGTTCAAACCCATCAAAACTCTTCTGGAAACTCTTTTAAGGCTCATCAAGATGAAATCAAAATGTAGCAAAACTTCTTAAGATCCTGTTGAATGGTTATAAAATCCGTTAGCTGACTACGTGGGAGTCATTTAGACAATAAAATAACAGAAAAGACCCTTTTGAAATACGTTAGGATTATGTTAAGACATGTTAGGACTATCTGACGTAAATTTGTAAACTTGAAGAGGATTCTGGATCGTTTAAACCTAGGGGGAGTTACGTCAATACTAAAGGGAAAAAGCCCTGACTAAATTAGTTCCACTATAGAAAACGTTAACCAGAAAAAATCGAAATTTTGAGTACAACTTAAATTTATTAAACATTAAATTGACATTTTAAAAGAAATACAAGGAGTAAAATTAATTTCTTCTCTACATGGTCGGCTCGGCTTTGGGATCCGGACTTCTATCAATTATTGGATTCGGACCTAACGACAAACATAAAACAAACGTTTGTCGTCAGTCTAAAAAATAACGAAAATGAGAAAAGGATTCGGCCCCATTGGGCGAACGTTCGAGAAATTCGAATGGAATTATAGCTTAAATTCTAAAGGCCCCAAAGGACAAATGTTCGAGAAAATCGAACGGAATTCCACGAGGAATTCAAATTATTACGATCGACACGAATTTGCATCGATAATTTCAACTCAAATTTTGTTGACTGGTGATGACAACTTTGGCAAAACTTGTCCGAACCGAATTACGAAAATTACGTAAATACGAGAACTACACGTTCTAGATTTCTTAGATGTCAATACATTTACTGACCTGCATATCCATAATTTCTTCCTCAGCCATCCTGCACAGACTTTGCTAGTATCACTCAGTGAAATATAAAAAGTAACTGCGACGAAAGTTCGATGTAAGCCCAAACGAAGACGTTACTTTCCCTTGCTAAGCACAGCCAATTATTTCTTCTACCCTCAGATCTATACCAGCCAAATATTTTCACCATCACCGTCAACCTGACGTATTCTTCAACGAAGTGAAGGAAACGTGAACGGAGTTGAAGTCAAAAATTTGAGAAATTTTCGACACTGTCTTACTTTTGTGGACAATCTGTTCAGACACCCAAGATTTTATCAAGACTAGACACTGCCATGGCGTATGACTTGTTGAGAATTCTTGTTAAGGATTTGTTAAGTCTGCTACTGGTTATAGTTAATGTTATGAAAATAAAAAATTTCGTTGTAAAATATTTCATTAAATGAAATTTCTGAATGAGGTTTTGAAATTTGTCTATCAACTATTAAGAATGCAAATGAAACCAAATTATAAAATTGCTCAACGCTAATTGCTGATCAATTGCAGTTAATTGGCAAATGAATTCTCCACTCGAAATTTATTGAAGATTTTTTCAAGAAATATTTTGTTAAACATGTCAAGAAGTTGAATTACTTGAAATTTAACAATACTGATTCTGACAGTAGTGGTTAGAAATGATCCGTGGAATCATTTTTTCATATGAAATCCGCAATTTCAATCGTTATCGTAATTCTTTCCCTAAAAGTGATGTAACCTTTGAAATCCGTGATAAAGTTTTCGCTAGTCCATTCTTGGTGATCTTGCCCACTTCTGGTTAAGACTAAGTTATTGGTTTGCTTTTCGAGAAGGGGTCTGGTTGGTCGAGTAGATAGCGCGCTGGTCTCGGAATCCGGAGGTCCCGGGTTCGAGCCCACGTAGCAACTCTCTATACATTTCGACCTAGGCCGGTTTTTCGGCAAGATGAGAAGAGGGCTAAAACAGCCCTAACAGCCTCCCCGACGTCTCTGAGGTAATGCTCGAAAGGGCGGATTCCAGGGCTCGGGTTGAGAGTGAAATTAGAAAAGAGAAGATTGCTTTACGAGAAGTGTTAAGACACTGTGTTGAAAATTCTTCGGTGACTTCCTAAGTCTGGTTTTGGCTCTGTTGTTTCTCTTGATTGGTGAAGCAGCAGCAGAGGCTGTAATCAAGCTCTTGGTGTTTTGAGAAAAGACAGATGAATAAAGAGACAGACAAGACCATATCTACGTGGGTATTTGGGGGGGGGGACTTATCTCACCCTCTCGAGTGTGTTAAAAGTGCTCAACAAATTCTACTCGCCAGTTTTATTTAGTTGCGAATTTAGCTGCTCCCCCCTCCCCGAAGAAAAATCAGTATTCATTTCTGTTCTACAACATTCGTGTCTAATATTATTGAGAATGAGTGAGATCTTAACTAACGGTTGGTTTTCCTTTCCGGAGGAAGTGGTAGCGAAGACTCTAGTTTTCGTTCGTATTTGGGGAAATTATTACATGTGCTGAATCGTAATTTTGTGGCTCCCAGCTCAATTGAGACGCTACTATCCCGGAAGCTTCTCAGTCTCCATTATGGCCGGTTGGTCCCTGGTCCCTAAACTAATACACTATCATGTATTTGAGAAGTAGTGCGTAATGAGTAGATTCTTGATGAGATTAACCACGATATGCGAGGGCGGACGTATCAGAGCCGTAACTAGGAGAGTGGGGTGAATGAGGTCGCTGCTCCTGGGAGGATCCATACTTCTCCAGCAAAACAGAACACCCTACGCTGTCTTCTGTCTTTATGTGCCCCAAGAATTTTGTTTACCTTTTCTGATACAAGGGGCTGCTGAGAGCTCTGCCAGCTTCAGTTTTCTTTGTACCTTCAGCCCAGTCAGACGTGACATCTCACACTTTAGGGCAGATCACTGAAGCGCTTCGTTGAAACTGGACCAACTGTTCGCCATTCTTGCTGCAGAGATTGGCGAATGAAGAAAATGTACAAAACGGGCACTAGCCAGGTAGCGGTTTGAAGCTCTTAGTATTGCCTTTCTTTCTTTCACCGTTCACGTCAATTGTTCGATTATACAGTTATGAGAGGCATTCGTTGAGAACTGAGAGAGTGTTGTGAACGCTGGCCGGTGTTTCACGGTGCCTTGATACCTAATCGCTCGTAGTGTGGAAAATCGTTATATTGCTACTGATCCGATGCGAAATCTCCTCTTCTTGTGGTCCATAGTCCATACGTAGTCTTTGGTAACTCGCTTAGTCCTCGGCCTATACGATTTTTTAAACGCCTTATCTCGTTTACCGAGAGTCACTAACCTTCTAGGTTTCTCGAGTGTACACGTGTTCGCTCATGTGTTGAATTTATATAAAAATTTTCTGATCAGGAAGTGACGACTGAAATGAGAGATGAACGAACGGCGATTTTCAAGAGCATGCGTTTTCATGCCATAAATTTCATTTACTCGTCCTACGTTCATTCGAAAATGGATATAATAGGTGGTACGGTACTGAAGGTGGAGAGGGAAAAATCCCAAGGCATATTTTATAAATTTGGATCAGCGTTTGTATCAGCAGACAGTTATTACCCTAGCGTTTGATAATAATTTCACGAACGATGTAATGGGCAGGTATTTTGGTATTATATCTCGTATATTTATGTTTTTTTTTTCTGTTTTCTTTTGCAGAGATGGCAGAGGAGGTGGTTTGTATTGTATGACGACGGGGAATTGAGCTATTCTCTGGACGAACACGTGAGTACTTCTCGTTGTTATTATTATAATCAGCTAAATGGTTTTTTTCTTCCTTTTTTCCATTTAATTTCATCGGGTGGTTATTTAATCAGAGGAATGCGAATCGTGATTAATAGGTGTTCGGTATCGTCTGTGTTGTGTAAGGAGTTCGCAGACTGCGGACCTTGATTTTTATGTTATGGCCGATCGTTTTGATAACATTGTGTAACAAATTTTAATGTTTTTCGGTTGACTACACTGTTCTGGAGCTACTTATCACGCTGATTCTGAATCCGTTAGATGATTTCTCTTATTACCTTCGGTTCTTCCGCAAATTATACCTTTGAGGTGGTGGAAAAGGCCAAGTTTCATGTCTTTTAAACTATTTAATAAACATATAAAGGCCAGTTTTTTGATTGCCTTTAAAGTGGTTGCAGAAGCTCAAGCTCCGCGCTTAGTCCAAAAAATCGAAAATCGAGTTTTTAGCGCAATCTGGTGAAAGAAGTCAAAAAGCACCTTTCAGAGTTGGTTTCACGATTTTATCACGACTTAGAGCCAGCTAAACCTTTCTTTCGTTTTTTTTTTTTAAATTTTAATAATACTGACTTAATTGTGTTTTCAAACTTTATGAATACATATAAGACTCCCACGACTGTAAGTCATACTTGCTTTTTCCTATTCGGGGGGGGGGGGGTACAAGGATGTCTGACGGAGGGAGGACATTTTTCACGTGCGCCTCGTTCACCAAAGCTGTATCTTCCGATTTCCGACAATTTCTAGATCAAGATGTATGAATTTTGACCTTTCACAAGTATGACATGGTCTGCTAAAACGAGCCAATGCCACGACTTCTCCACTTTCCACTCCCGTTGGTCGAAAACTATTCGCACGCCAACCATCATGGGTGGTATTTGCATTGACCTCTCCTCTTCCCATCCACGCAATTGAATCAGTGTTACCACTTATCGTTCGCGAGTCAAAGGTCTTTTTAGATATCTCAACTTTTCGTTTTTTTGACTAAGCGCGTTTTGGAAGTCAGGTCCTCAGTTAGCTATAACAAGGCATATTTGATTTCTTTACCCCACGCCATGCCAGTACGTTTTAAGAAATGGTCCCCCTAGTTTCCTAATAAGCCCCACCATCGTAAATTTGATTTTTAATGAAATTGTTTTCACATAGGATGTGCAGTAAGCGTAAAAGGGCACAGGAGAAAAAGAATAGTCCGAAATCCCTGCCCTTGGGTAAAAATAAAGAGAAGATGGTCATTTTCCAAAGAATACTTTGAAGTTTCATCTCCGGAAATTTTTTTTCTTCAAATTATTAACTCTGTGGCGAGTTATTTAACAAAAGCCCTTGAGTGAGCCTTATAGGGCATCGGTGCCTTATTTCTAGGCCTATTTCTCGTGCTGAAATTCAATTATGACCTTTAAGCTTTTGATTGGTCCCATTCTCGCCTTAAAAGTGAACTTTCAAAGACTATAAAAATGCCAAAATTGAAACCTAACCCACTGGAAAGCCATACTCCAAGGTTGAATTTTCCCTCATCTGGCAATGGAATTTTGATGACACCCTTTCTTCGCCTAAATTTCAGCACATTTGCTTATACAGCCTTTCAAGGTAAAAAGGGATTGTCGACGAAATTTCAAAGTCAGATGCAAAATTAGCGGGAGAATTTGTTGTCCTAACATTGTTTTCTTCATTCAGTATAGAAGGTCTGAATTTTAAGCTTTTCTGACTTTGAGAAGGTTCTTTCTAGAGTGAGAAAATGGTTTAATCAAACTTCTAGATCAGATTTGATATAACCCAATAAACAGTTTCAGAAACGTTTTACTTTTTCACTGTTGTGAGATGTACCTGATTGAGTCCTATTGAGTGTCTAAGACTATTTTAGCGTGACAGAAAGTTTATGTCCAAAGTTGGAAGCTAGATACGAAATTTACATGAAAATTTTCCCCAAAACCAGTTTAGTGTTTAATTCTTTATGAATTTATGATAGTTTGAAAATGAACTTGAAGAAAAGGGATCTTTTTGATCTATATAATGACCAGTAGCGAAAAAACAATGGATGGGAAAATCAACCAACAAATTTGGAATTAGTATGGAGAAGATTGGTTTGCTTTTCGGGACATTTTTGGTGTTGCACAGAGTAAATGACGTAATATGTATTATTATGATGTAGATCAGTGGTGGCGAAAGGTGTTTTTTTTGGAGGGCGAGGGGCAGAGGAAAAGATAAGCATGAAGCGTTGAAATTTAGTTTCCAAATAGTATTCCAAAATATCGATATAATCGATTTGAAATGTGACGTCACTCCATGAAATATGCTAAGCATTCCCAGTTAAGAAGCGCGGTACCTTACGCCCTCGAGCTCGCTTAGTATTAAAAAATTTAGTCTAATGCTTACTGCGCTTAAGTGAAAATACAAAATCAGTTCAGCGACTTTATTTCGGGGTTTTTTGTTTTTTTCTTCCATTGAAGTGATCTAGTAATTCAGAACAAGGTATTCGAGTCGTTTAAGATTGTATTATGTGGAATTTTCTTGACATATTCCGTGATTAAAATTCAATTCAGTAACATATTTGGGCAGATAGATATCGTAGACTCGGTTAGCAAGACTGAGTTCAGACGATCTTACCGTAGACATTGTATGTGGTTTCAAAAAAGAAAACGAAGACAGGAAAATAACGAACAAATAAATATAAGACTTATGAGCTTATGTGGTTTTTAATGATCGTTATTTTGGAACGATTCGTGAGTGAATGCAGTTTTATCACTACCACAGACCTACCTCTAGCATTAGAATGCTGCACTGGGACCGGTTGCAAACAAATGTAGTGTTATCAGACTTACTCCTTAAAAAGTACATAATATACTTTTTTCAGCATGCGATGCTGTAATATTTCATTATTACCTTTCGATCTCTTACCTCTGATCTCGTGGAGTTCTTCTCCCCCTTTGCCATATTTAGGCTCTATTGGGGTTGATCTTGAATTCTTCCAATTTTTACATCCTTTATGTCCAAATGAGAATTGTTTCGGTCGTTGAGTTCATTTCTGGAGTTACTAGGGCGGATTTTGAATTTAAAATGATGGAAGATTAGCCCCTTGTGGAGCCCAGTGGGTTAGGGGAAGGGGATAGAATTCTAAAAATGAGCTCAGCGACTAAAAAAATTCCATATTCAGACGTAAGTGATGTGGAAATGGGAACAAAACTGAAATAATTGGCTATTTTCCGCTTCTTGAGAAGGCTGCTGGTTTAGTCCTTCGAAATTTTGTGTATACCTAACCAGGGGCCTGAATCACCAGCTCCAGATAATTAACCGTGCCTATTTTGAGAACTCCTACCTATCACTATTTCAGTCACGCGCGGGTGAATAATACTGATAACTATTAGAAGGAGACCGACTGGATACGGTGCAATGATGCGTCCCAAACGCGACGTTTTGGGTGCACGGTCATCATCCGATTAACTTGACCGCAACGTAAATAATTACCAATCGTTGGGCGTGGCTTTTTCCTATCTATATACACTTTTTTCCCCTTGACGTGAAAATACCACCAGACCAATAGTTTTTATAAACAAAGGGGGAAAAAAGGGAACAGTGGTATGGTTAAGAAAAAAATAAAATAAATGAAACATAAACAAACCGAAATCGTATAACAAAATGACCGACATTCAGCTGAGCTAATTATACGAACGGACGAGCCCTGTAATGCAAACTGATTATCACTGGTATAAAATCGTGTTCGGATGTAAATGAAACAATGCATACAAACAACGGGATATATTTTCCGTTTCCAAGAGGGAAGAATATAGTAAAAAAACAGAAATTTAACTGAAAAAACGCGAATGAATGGCCGGAAATTGCTATACGGCAATTTGGAGTTGTACTACGTGGAATCCACTTTCGACTGCCAAATTATGATTTTTGCCCATTGTAAATATGGTCGGGTTCGTGGAACGTCAACGTGGTTACGTCAACGTTGACGCGATCGCTAAACGTAAATTGCAGTGTCGTAAAATGTCTCGATCATTTGCCTTCTATGGCAACGCCATAATAGTAGTTCTGGCTAGAGGGCTTTGGCCTTCCTCGGCGGTTTGCGCCTTGCTTGTGTAAGAAAGAATAATATGCGGCGCTCTCGGTATCGTTTTTCTTTTTTCGGAGGCGGCATTTGGTGTATGAAGAATCAGGGCCGTCGAAAGAAAATCTGGGCCCGGGGGGAACATAGAAAAGAAAAGGTGTTCGACGATGTTTTGAGCCCTTTTCGAAAATCAAGATTTTGCGCTCGAAGACCTAAAACTGTAATCGCGTAGGGCGCAGCAAAGATCAAGATTAACGAGCACATGGCTGGAAGAAATCTTCGGCGAAGAAGAGTGCTCCGTGCTTGTTAACTCAAGTAAATGGCTAGTGGTCTTGAGTGGAACCTTAAGGTCTGCTTGCCTATTGATCGATTCCTTAGAAACTTCCCAGTCCGTGTGCTTGTTAGTGAGCTTTGAGTTTGGCATTTTCTGGATGATCGGACTACTTAGTGTGAGTAGTATTGGGAAGTGGTCCGATGAAAGATGCTCAAGTTTGATATGTCCGTGTTGAGAGCAGAGATGCCTGGCATGATAAAAAAAAACTTATACATTTTATATGCTTTCGTACCCTAATGAAAAAATTTTCGTGGAAATTTCTGTTAACAACACAACTGCAGACTGTAGTCGTGCTGGGCGCAGCAAATGTCAACCACTGAATTCGTGTCGGGAGAGCGTGTCGGGGGCCAGGTTACGATTTTCGCTCGAGTATACTCCCGGCTGGAAGAAATAAATTTCTATGGAAATGTATAAACACAATAAATTTTCGCCCAAGTATACTCAGTAGAATGATTTCATAGTAACAGGAGCGTTACGGTAGGCCGTTACAAAGGGAGGGGGGCGGTACGGGGAGCATTACTGTCTTCGCTCAAAGTATACCCAGTAGTATGACGTCATAGTAACATGAGTGTGGAAGGGGAGCGTTACGATTTTCGCTCAAGTATACTCAGTAGTGGAAGTATAATATAAAATGTTAAAAGATCAGATGGTAAAATATCCGGCTTCCCAAAAAGTCTGGGCCTCAGAAAGATCCCCTTTTCCCGATCACCTTGTCAGACCTGTGGGGAATGAATGTATGAAGACTTTCTGACTCCGTTATTCAGTGAGATGTTGACTCTCATGGTGAGATCTTGACTCTCATGTCAATGTCACGTTCCCTCCTCTTCTGTGGCGGAGGTCAGTTTTCTTTTGGATACGGGTAGCCAGGGATTACGATCAGATTAGAGAGTCGCATCTACATCAGAAGCAAAACGGACCATGTCAGGAAGGGAGGGTGGCTAGAAGTGCTGCATGGAAAAATAAAAGTGAAAAAGGAAAGGAAAAAAACAAAAAAAGAGGATAAAAAACAGAGAAGGAAAGAAAAAAGAAAGCAGAGAAGAAAATCAACAAAAAAAAACTAAAAACTGTTTTGTATTTGTGAAAAAAAGAACTTTGATTTTTATTTTGATTGAGTGGAGTGGTGCTTTTCAGTGGTTTGCTCCGACCCAGTTCTCTGTTTGGTGCAGATGGTTGTTATGGTATTTCTTCGTCAGTTTTGGTCAGATTTGATTGTCTCAAGTTTCTTTTGGGTTAGTGTGAATGTTGAGCGCAAATAATCAACTCAGAGTCAGAGGAAAGAGTGTTGATACGCATCAAAATATGTAATGCTAAAAATTCTTTTGCTCATTTGTATGATTTTTCATTTTTTTCCATTTTTTCTCTTTATTTTGGGAGGGTGCGAGGGAAGTAGCATGTTCCTTTCTGCGCCTGTGGTCATCTTGTTTGAATTCATTCGTTTTTGTGTTATTTTTGGTCCTTTTTCTGTCATGTTAAGTTGTTATTAGTTAAATTTGGCTCAATTCTTTTGTGGGTCTTGTTGCTCAATTTTGGTCAAATTCAGTCGTTTTTGATTGCTTTTTAATCATATTTGGTCGGAGTTGTTCCTGGTGAGATTTGATCCTTTTTGATTGATTTTTGTTAGATTCGGTTAAATTTCTTCGTTTCTCGTCGATTTTATTCGTTTTGGATCTTCTATTGTCTCAGTTGTCTGTGTCTCTTTGTGATAGAGGCTGGTTAGATTTTGTTGTTCTTGGTCTGATTTGGTCGTTTTCGGTTATTTTTGCTCATGTTTGCACCTTTCTGATCGATTTTTGCTGTTTTAATGGCGTTTGGTCTTGCATTGTTTTAGGCAATTTTTGATCGTTTACTCAGATTTGATCTTTTAGGTTAGTTTTTGTTGAGTTGGTCAAACTTGCTCATTCCTTCTGGATTTTGTTTCACGTAAACTGAAAATGATCTTCTTTAGCTTAGGTTTTTCTCTATAAAATCTGGTCATTTGCTTCCTGGTGAAATTTTGTAGTTTTTAAACTAATTCGGTGTTTTTAGGTCAGATTTCGTGAATTTTGTTGTTATTTTGGTTGTTCTTGACCGTTGTTAATCATGTTTAGTTTTGGTTATTTCTGGTCGAATGGTCAAATCTTGTTATTTTCGGTCGTTCAGGTTGTTTTTTTGGATTCATTTGTTCGACGTCGGGTGGATTATGTCATTTTAGGCTAATATAGGTTAAATTTGGTCTTTATTGGTTAGCTTTGGTCCTCAGTAGACATAATCCGAGTCGTAGCTGGTGAAGCTCCATCCTCAACTAGTAGCATCAGATGGTTTTTTGAAGGCACAAAAATTTGAGTCAACAAGCAAGCAAAAGAAAAAATAAAGAACACTGTTCTCATCCTTTGAAAGCTGAGTTATTCATAGGTAATAAATCTCTAGGTTTTAGACTGAACCTCAATTCATGGGTACCCAAAATGTACAAAAGATGGGCAAAATTGGGTTGTGATTTCAAAATTTCAGCAAAGTATCGAAAAAGGGCTTTGGCAACACTAATTTGTGAAAACCGAGAATGAAAAGGAATCACGTTTTCGACCGACTTGAAGTGATAAAAAATGAAAATAAATGTTATTCCAGTTTGATTTTGCCAACTGCTGGTCGATTTTGTAAATCTGGTCTCTGACACCACTCACACTCAAGACGCCTTTTTATAACTTTGGCGAATAATTTTTGAATTTTAATTTATTTTCGTTTTGGAATTTTATTGGTTGTTTACTTCAACAATTAACGTGACAACATTAAACTGTTTGTTAGCAAGATTTCAAGTTTCAAGTGGAAAAATTAAAATTATGCTCCCTCTTTCCCTTTCCTCTGCTTCCAAAACAAAGACACGTCGGTGAGTCTTTGTTTCTGGTATAGTTTGGTCAACTTTGATGTCTGGTTTTGGTTTCGTTTTCAATCCGTTTTGATAAATTTCAGTGCGATATGGTTATTTGTGACCATGGATAATTAAAGAGACCTTGTAAGGGTCAAAGACGAATTTCCAGTTTTTTGTGTTTTTAAATTTGGGTATTCGAAGACCATTAGTTTCGCGTAAGCTCCTCAAAAAAAAAAGTGAAACCGCGAGGAACACCTCTAGATAACAAAAGCGACCTTGGAGGCCTGAGAGGATAATTTTATCAATATATAAGTTATAAAAACACCTCATATATGACAAAAAGACTGTGACGATATTGTACTGTACAACTACCCAAGAATTCACACCCTCCAAATTTCACTGTAATTGGACAACGCGAGTTATAGTTACGAATCAACCAAATTTTCTTTTCGCTGTTTCTGCACATTTATTTGATTTTTACCTCTAAGGGGTCTTTTGTTATCCGTGGTCACACTTTAGTCCTTCGCAGTCTGATTTTGGATGATTCGAATCTTTTTGATGATATTTGATTCAGTTTCTTTTAGCATTTTATGTGCTTTTACTACTGGGTATACTTGAGCGAAAACCGTTATGAAAAATCGTAACGCTCCCCCGACACGAATTCACTGGTTTCTTCCAACCATGGGTACACTTGAGCAAAAACCGTAACTCCAGCCATGTGATCATTGATCTTGATCCTTGCTGCGCCCTGCGCGACTACAGTTCTTTTCTATTCTCATTTCCAGTTCAGTTCAGCTCACAGTTCTTTAGCTCTTCATGAGAACAATTCAGTTCAGTGATTGACATTTCCATTTTCTTCCAGCCATGGGTAAACTTGAGCGAAATTTTTTCTTTGTTTTGATCAGTTTTAGTCAGAATGGTTCTCATTTGAAATTTTTGGTGGTTTTATGAGAATTGATCGCATTTAGTATTTTCGCTTTTGATTCTGTGGTTTAGTGTCGTTTTAATCATGTTTGGTGTGAGCCAAACTTACTTAAGGAGCCAATTAGGCTATTCTCCTGAGACTCATACGTGGACCCCGGTTGAAAGATCAGAGGTAGCAGAGCTGTCCTGTACAAAAATTCGATTTTAAATCCCACCTCCCTTTCCAGAAAAGATTGTTAGTGTATTTTCAACATTTTCTGAGGGATTATAGCTAAGTTGGTCGTGGAAAGGCAGGGCGGTATAAACCCTGGCTCCATTTGCCTGTATTCAAAAAAATAGAAATGTATGGTGGTATGTTGCGTTGTATAGAAATTATAGTATTTATTCTTAAATTTCAACTTTTCCATGGGAAGGAGAGAAGTACATCACTTCTCCGTGTGATAGGGGTGCGGAGACTTGGTCTGCCTGCACCCTCGCAAAGTCCGCCTATACCTGGGCTCTCGACTGGTTATAGGTGCTGTTTAGAAATTCTCCGAAAAATTGAAGTAATTTTCTGGGGGGCAGGGGTCTGTTCAATGATTAGCTGAGGACCCCAGGAAAACAAGGTCAGGTAGTGGACAAACTGACTGCTACACTGACTGACTGACTGATAGAGAGACAAATTACATGCAGAAAGATGCAGACATCTTGGCTTCCGATATACCGAAGTTTAGAGTTCTGTTGAACATGAAAACTAAAGATTAAGGCCAGGTGATAGATAAAAAGACAGCCAGACCAAGACTAACAGGAAGACAGATAAAGACATAGAAAGGATAGAAGATTGACTGCCTGGAAGCCAGTCGCGTGACTTCGATCAAAGGGCGAGTGTGGATGTGGAGATTTGGGCAGTGGAACCGATCGAAGAGCGAAGCTCGAAGATTTGACCTACCCTACCCTACCTTCTCCTGCCACGCTGCCGTGGTGAAAAACAGAGCCGAGATCACTCTACCTGTCGATATGATTGGCATATCCCCTGTTCATTTACCTCTTTTCCTTATCTCTTTGTTTCTTTCCGAATATCATAGCTCGGTCGCTGGAAAAGAGAGGGTGCATAATTTGAGGAAGGGGAGGGTCTTAAAACACTGTTAGCGACTTTTTTTAAAAATATTTAACAAATCAAGAGGAAACAAGTGCATTTTTGTCACCTATGGGAGAACTTTATTCCTTTCCTTCATAGCTTCAGCCCTGTTGTTCTCTGTTCCTGAATTCACAGCGATTGCCGTAGTTCAGAATCTTAGATCTCAATAATTATATCTTGCGGATACAGGCTTCTGGAATGCGGCTCTGCAATTTCCCGTTTTCGAGCTCCGAACAGAAGTCTCTAATTGTTTCCGGATAATTACAACCCGCTGTAGCATCATTGGTGGCGGTTGAAGACGCATCGAAAGTGAGTGCAGCCCGAGGCTGTGTCCAGTCGAGTCGGAACGTATGCATGCCGAGACTGAGACAGCAAATCTTCTACTTACATGCATATATCTGCACCTCTGTAGCTGCGCAGGAGTAAGCAGCCGAGGAAATCTATGTGCGGTATTCACTGAGGCCGAGGTGAACGAACAGCTTAAACGTATATTGACTGATCTGCCTTCTCGCGAGCTCCAGCGATGGCTGGCTGGCTGCGTTTCTACATAGAAGAATTTCGTGATCTCGAAGGTTGTTGTTATTACCGGCCCGAGTTCTCTAGCAGTCGAGAATACCCGCCCCGTGTAACGATTATCAAACCGAGAGCGGATATATGATCGAGTCGGTAATGTTAAGTCACACGAAGATTTTTATAATAAGCAGTTCGTCCTGAAAACGGGCCGAACGAATAATTTTTTTTCTTCTCGGTGTGGAAAAGAAAAGGGAAAAAAAAGTCGGATGAAAAAAACAAACCCGAGAGACGTTTACATGGGTGCCGGAGCGAACGGAACGTTTCAACAGCACCAGTTGAGTGACCGACAGAGCTGCACGGTAGAATGTCCGACGTAGATTTTCGCGGCTGTGCCTTCGATTTTTTGTCCCGAGATTCGGACGTAAATAGCTCGAATGCTGTACCTGGTCGGCACCGAGTCAAAATGACAATCAATTTCTTTGTACCAATAAAAATGGACTACCGATAGGCTTTACATTATTTCGGCTACCGTGTTCCGATGCCATGTCATCGTGTATACACCCTCCGTCCTCTCTTCTCTCCCTTCGGTATAGCCATTCCGTTAATTACTATGACCGGCGATGGCTGGAATATTTATTTTTCGATCAATTGTCAGAAGCATATACTGTCCTTGAGAGGCGTCGGTGGAAGGGTGACGTGCGCGGGAAAATAAATCGTGACCATTAGAAATTCAGAAGATAGTACGTACTATTGTTTCCGAGCTCCTTTGCTTATCGAGTTGCGCGTTTGGCCGGCTATAAAGCCGATGAGAACGTTCGAGGAAGAGAATGGAAGTTGATTTATGGGCTCGAAGTGGCCTATTCGATTTTTTGTGCATTTCGACTTCTTTTCTTTTATAATTAAGGGTAATGAGTAGACAGTAGCGCAGCGTGGTCTCTGATCATGAAGTACTGATTAGTTGTTGAGCATGTGCTCGCAGGCGAGTGTAGGTGTGCTGCGTACTCGTGTAGGCTATTTTGTTGTTTTCATTTTCGAGCTTTGTGCGTCGTTAATGTGCACCATGTGTGCGAGCAAAGCCTTCTCGCCGAGGCTGGCAAAACTGTTCTCTCCTATCGTCACACTATCCTTACTGCGAACCTCCTTTCATCACTTGCTATGAATCCATGCCTCCATGTCCCTCTTGTTGGACAAACACTGTGGATTGTTCTTCTCACCCGACAAGATCCCTCGCCAATCTAACTTCCTTCAAACCTTTTTATTCTACTTCTCTTCCTCGGGTTCTGCGAGAAACTTTCCTTCCACTCGCAGGTCTTCCCTGACCCTCCCTCTAGGATTTGTGACACCCCTCCCATCAGTTATCATATGGCAAATTTTTATGAATTTTCTACCGACCCTAGCATATACTTAAAGGCTCAAACAGGGTTGCCACTTTCTGGAAAACCGGTAAAAGTCAGGGAATTTGGTCAGTCAGGGAAAAGTCAGGGAATTTTCATTTAAGTCAGGGAAATTTTCTGAAAATAACAAACGAGTTCGTATTTTATCAGAGTAAACTTTTTTTATCTGTTGGAATGGACTCAACTTTCTTTGAGTATTTCTAATATTGAAAAATATTACATAAATTACATCTGTACCTTCTTCTTCTCGATAGCGATTTTTTTTAAATCTGTATTGTAAAAAATTTCTGTGACTCTCCTCCCTCTGAGCTTTCTCGGAATTCTGTAAAAAAGTCAGGGAAAATTGGAAAAGTTGGCCTGGAAAACCGGGAAAAGTCAGGGAAAACCAATCCTGAAAAAAGTGGCAACCCTGTTAAAGGAATACATATTCCTTGTTATTAAATTTAATCCTGTCGCATTGTGTTTTACAAATGGCTCTAAATATCAAACCTGCTCCACATCCGGTGCTTTCTCAAATTTGGTTCACTCCTATCTATTCAGAATGTGTACTCCTGCAGTCCCATCGTCCAGCGAGTCCATGTGTTACTCAACTCTTTCTCAACCCTAAAATCCTTCTATTACGTATCTCGATTCCGAGTCATGTTACATTACATTCCAGTGCTCAAACTTTGTAGTCCATTGCACTGTTCTTCGAATTATTGTTAAAGATCATCTCAGTAGCCTCACTTTTGTAGCCAAAATGAGAATTTTATTGAGTTCGATCTCTTTGACTTCACTGGGTGCTGGATACTCTAATCCCAGGTGCTTCGCGTCTTGTCCCGGCTATTGCTGGACATTGACATATGATATGGATCGAGGTTTCTTCCTCTTCTCCACAGTTCCTACAAGAGCCACTTTTCACCACTCCTATTTTATACGACATGTGTTTTGTGGCCGCATGAAGTTAGTAGTCCGACAGAGTGTCTACAAGATCAAGAAATCAGAAAGAGTCAGGATTTTTGAAAATAGGTCGGGAAGTCAGGGAAACGTCCGGAAATTTCGAGAAATTCAACTGAAATTAGTAAATTACCATCTAATGGAAGATTCTGTAGGAAATCCCATAATATGAATAAATGAAAAACAAGAAATAATGTTCTATGGGTGTAATGAACTCGTACAGGAAACCCTTTCCTCCCTTTCTTCACCACTAAACTCGCGTAACGTAACTGTCTTATGCCAAAGTGGCAAGAAGAAAGGAGGTCAGGAGAAAGTCAGGAAGAAAATTTTTGAACAGTTTGTAGACACCCTGTTCGACCATGAGCATTGCATGTTTCCTGTCAAGCCCTAGTAAGAACTTGGCATACATACTGCGGACGTCTCCTGTCAGTGTTTTGCTGACTTTCATGCCACTGACCCACTGCCAAGGCATTTCCGCCTGCTTACTTATCCAAGCCTTCACTTTGGATTTTATGACGCTGTATACTACAGGAAGACACGGCCTGAGTGTTGCCACTTTCTTTCTTATGCCATCCTTTGCTAGCTTGCTAGCGATCATGCTCTCTCTTGAAGCCACAAAATCGCGGTGTCCATAGTATAGTGACTCGGTTCTCCTGAGCAAGGGTGTATAAATTGTTAACACACTCCGCCATCCTAGGGATGCAGTTTGATGTGAAGATAATGCCTTAATAGCTGATTGACTGTCTGCACAGATATAGATCTGCTTATTAACAAGGCCCTTCTGCTGAGTTCTATCAGTGGCCACCGTGATCGCCATTACCTCTGCTTGGAGGATAGTGACGCCCTCACCCAGTGCCATTGAATAGTTGTCAGCGCCTTTTGCATTCGTGATTTCAGTTCCTACACCCTGGTCGTCGTTATAGGCATATGCAAACCACACATTCTCCTCTTTTTCTAGAATGCTTGGCCACCTCTTTTCCCAAGCCTCCCGTGTGGGTATCAGTGCACGGTACGGCTTGTCAATGAAGTGTTCCATAGCGATTCTATCATTCGGCATCCCAAAGCTTTTGTCCATCGTCCCCGCCATTTCTCATATCCTTCTGTGACCTGTTTTTTGGGCCTGAAAGTTTGGTTGGCCCAGACGATAAGTACCCAGTATCGCAGCTACCTTAGTAGGCGCCGGTCTCATTGCCCCCGTTGTCATAGCTCGCGCGAGGCTTTACAGGTGGCCTAGTTCCTCTCTGACTTTGGCCAGGTGGACCCGGCCCCACCACACAATGGCCGCATATGTGATTCTGGGACGTACTACAGCGATATATATCCAGTGCATCATTTTGGGAGAGAGTCCCCAGGTCCTGCCAACAAAAGTGCGGCAAGCCCAAAGAGCTTCAATCCCCTTTATTATTTTCTTTGAGACTTGATCCCTCTGAGAGAGTTTTTCATCAAGATATACTCCGAAGTACTTCACCTTTCCTGTGAGGGCTAACGGCCTTCCCTTGTACTGCACCTTGATCAACTCCTTGCCCTTCCTTTTGTGTGTGAAAAGAGTGATCTCAATTTTGTCTGGGTTTATCGATAACCCCTTCTTATACACAATTTTTCCACACATCGGAGCCCCCACTGCGTTAACTCCGCAATGGTTCCCGGAAATTTGCCAGTCATCACTACAGCCAACTCGTCAGCGTAGCCCTGTGTGTATTTTCTCGACTCTTCTTGGATCCAGCTGAGTCGAATGTGGAACTTATTGTCAGAATCTAACTCAATGACCTTGAAAACCTACGAGTGGAAATGGAATACTATCTAACTTAAAGGGCAATATTTGATCTCAGCTCCTTCGATGGGACGCTGCAAGTTGGGTGTGAGAAGCCTGTTTTAATTTTTTTCATCTGGCCTTTCCTTTTGGAACAACCCTAGGAATCATTGACTCAGCTCGCGGAGCCAAAGCGAAATTACTAGGCTCGATCAGCATCATGTGGCCTATCGAAATTGGTAAGAACACATTTTTTACTCTGTTCAAGGCAAATAAAAATTTTTCCAGTGGAAATTGTTGAAGCTCTGTGTATTTTCCTGTAAGAAGAAGAGATGGAGTGTAATACGCCATGTTTTTCTCATCCGATCGACCTAACACTTTACAGCAATCTTTTTTTGTTCTATTGCAAAATATCTAGGAGGGAAGCTTCCGGTGGAAATTACGATGTCGGGAAACTTGTGATTTTCGAAATTCGATTTCAAGGCTGCAGTGGTGTCATAATTTTGTGACATCAACACCGAATTAAGTGCTTTTTGGTTCACAGGAAGTGGACTATGTCGCGCTCGCTCTAAAACTTGATTTTAAGAACGGAAATGATGTTATATTGTGCTGTTTTGAATCTTTGACCAAGAATTATGTGCTCAAACTCTTCTCCAAATATTCTGAATGGTGAAGAGGGCTAATGCCATGCATCCCCTCCTCTCCCCGAACTCGATCTCCAGCTCCTGAGTGGTGTCATTTTTTGCCGTCATCCCTAATTCTGTATTCCCTCCCCTTGCGAACTATGTCTACTTTAAGTTGAAATTGCAAGGTCATGAGAAGTGAATTAATTTTGGACCCGTTTAGCACAGTTTTATGTTGTCAACCTGGAATCCCCTCCCCCTTGTAATGTTTCCACATAATATTTAGGGAGTGTGACATCTAACACGCAGTTTTTTCGAATCGAATTTCAGGGTTATGAGTATTATAATGCTGATGAGTTCGTTTCTTGTTATTTTATGTCATCAGTCCCGAATTTTTGGCACGACACACCAGCTTTCAACTTCCAGTAGGAATATCTTGGGAAGACAGAAGCAAAAAATTCAAAATAGCAAAAAGTAAACACCTAACGAGCTCAAAATTATACGAAGAGGTAACGCGTTACCAGCCCCAAATTTATGTGGGAATATCTCGGGAGAGGAGAGTAGCATCCGGAGCTGGTGGCCCAAAATTTCGTATAGCACCAAATTATGACCCCTCTCACGACTTTATCATCTAATTTTTAGCTTGGGTAGAATGGCACTAGGGGTTTGGTTGGCCGAGTGGATAGCACGCTGGTCTCGGAATCCGGGAGGTCCCGGGTTTGAGCTCACGTAGTAACTCACTACATTTCGGCCTAGGCCGGTTTTTCGGCAAGAAATGAAGAGCGCTAAGGTAGCCCTAACAGCCTCTCCGACCTCCCTGAGGTAATGCTCGAAAGGGCGGATTCCAGGGCTTGGGTTGAGAGCAAAATTCGGAAAAGAAGGTAGCATGACACTAGTCTTTAATTTTATGTGGGAATATTTTAGGTGGAGAGGGGACAAGAAATTGAGATTCAAGGCTCAAAATTGGAAAAAATTAGCCCAAAATTTTGACAGTTCGTACGACTATAAATTCCGATTCTGAGGAATTGCGTCTCCAGCTTTTCATTTGCTAGCTTGAAATATCAGGGTGGGTTCGGGAGAGTGTCAAATTCGAAGTTAGTGCCTGAAAATTGTACAAAATAAGGACAAACCTATGGTACCATTTGTAACCTCCAGGTCCACTTCCCGAATTTCTTTTCCTTCTAAATCTTGAGGAACTGTAACGGGTACGAGAAAAAGTTCCAAACAGAAGATTTTTTCTGTAAATGGTACTTTGGTACTGTATATTTTTCTTATTCACCTTGCAAGAGTCATGGAAGGGAGGTTTTGCATACCCTTGATAGATCTGTACTCTTTGATTCGAGCCTAATGAAGGTATAACATTTTTGTCTTCTTTACATTTCTTTCTACAACAAGTAACGCGACCATAAAAGATTTCGGATTTCATCGGAATCACTTATCTCCATAGCATTCTATCTCTGAAAATGTTTTCATTTTCCCTTCCCGCCCTCTACAGTTTGAAGATTTTGATTTATTAAGTAATTAATAGCATTTTCACCATCAGTTAGGCAAAATTTGAAGCAAACTACTATCCACCCAACGGCTTGGAAAAGCTCTACGGTTATCCTAATAATCTTAACGTGCGAGAGAGGGAGATGCAGAAATGTCATAGACAGTACAGATATTCTTACTTCAACAGCGCCCTCTGGTGGTCTAAAGAACCTAGTACAGTAAAACCTCTTAATAACGGACACCAAGGGACCAGAGTAAATGTCCGCCTAGTGAAGGTGTCCGCCTAATGAGAGTGTCCGCTATAAGAGTATGAATGAAAAATCTGTCCGCTGGATGGAGGTTTTTAATTTTTTTTTTTTTCAATTTACCAAAAAATACATAATCCTCTCAATTATTACATAATTATTTAAGAAAAATTGTAATAGAGGTTTGTTTTAGAGATGATGAAGCAACAGCAGCCTTCTCAAAATGGAGTCGAAGTTTTAAAAATGAACTGGAAGGAAGGTGGCCCGTGGAAATCCCCCCCGGGCTCTCTTTTTCTCCCTACGGGGCTGGATAAGTGCCTCCTTAACACTTGACTTAGTAATAAATAATGAACCGCCGTGGGGTTGCCACATTGACATATAAAAGCTTCGGCCAGCAAACGCTGACTTCACATGTTGATTGGAATTGACGATTTCTCGAATTCATAATTGGGAGTTACATGATGAAGATTAGAGGAAACCTAGAATTGAAGGATCCGAAAAATACGCTATGGGTACCAAATTTAGATTTTCTAGAAGTCCATCGTTAGGAGACCACATTGTGCATGCGAATCCGTTGGGAAAAAATCGGAATTCCTATATCTCCTTCGCATAATTGGCCACCTTTAGAAGGTTGGACTTACTGGTAGGTTCGAAACAAAGTAAGGTGGTGGACATTGTGTGCTGATTTCGAGAATGGCATTACGTTTTCGGTCTGTCTTCGGTTTAGGTCCCAAATATGCAAATTTGATTCTAAAACTAACTATACAGAGAATAACGTGAACTAGTGACGTAGTCAGCCTAGTGTTCGAGGGTGGTCTGGTCTTAACCGAAGGGAAGGAGTGTTAGGGGTACTAAAATCTGAAAAACCCTCATTTGACGAAGACGCAAAGGGAGTTCCAAACAGCCCCTGTTGGCTACGCCGTTAATATGGACAAGTGGAATGGCAAAGGAGCACGATTTTCGTGCCACTTGATCAGGTTTACACCTGGAAAATAGAATCGTCGACTGGATACCATTGATTTCTTGCAGACAGACAGTTTTTCATGTATCCAAGTCGACTGGATGCCATTGATTTCTTGCAGACAGACAGTTTTTCATGTATCCAAGTTCTACGGTATTTTGATACTACACATTATATTATTCGTAATGGTATTCACAGCAATGGGAATCTTTCTACCTATCTTTTGATTGAAGATCAGTGTTCTGTTCTTCTGTATACAATATATCGGTCATCTGGTGGCTGAAATCATTATCGAATGTAAACGTCATGACTGTCTTTCGTCTAGAGGTCTAGACTCAGACGTAATTACCAACTGAGTCGGCAAACAGACGAAAAAAGTGTGTAACTGTTGAAACCAGCCGACGTAATAGCATTACCATTATACATCCTCCCGGGTTTGAAACATTTTTTTTCCAGCCCGTTAATGGACTACTAAAATGCTGATAATGATTCTCTCTCATCTTCATGCCATGTTTTTCTTCACTTTGCCGCAATTCAGCCGACTCCATAAGTTATATTTGGAAGTAGCGTGTGGAAACCGCATTAAATGTTTATAATGCACGAGTTTACATGGATACAGATGTTCGTCTTCTCCGATTCGTGATAAGTACGAGAAGGAAGAGATCTGGTAACGTTGTAGGATTTTTTTTTTTAATTACAATCAAAAGAGCCGTTATTGACCGTGATCTATCGAATGCGAACTTCTGTTGCGATGTTGGTGTTTTTTAATTGGAGGCAAGTGAGGCGTTACACGCCTCTTTATGGCTAACTCTAACAGGCTCGGAGAATCATAAATTACGGTTTTATTTTTCGACTATATTGATATATGTATGGTGGTGAAGAGTATGAATGCATGGGCTTTAATAGTCATTTGTGGACTCAGCAGGATTAATTTATGGAATTCTCGAAAATCCGGTGGTACACTTTGGAGTAGAAATTAGAATACTATGAGAAACTAATAGTCCAGTTTGTTGACCGGGAAAATTTTTCGAGTCGGCGAACGAAAATGAGGTTGTTTCCGACTTTGCAAAGTGAGCCCTCCTCGTTGTGCTTATTATTGTTCGAAGGCGAAGATGAAGTCACGTTGATGGCTTAAACCTCGGAAGTTTAGCTTTTTTTCTGAAATAAGTGAACTAGCCCGTTGCATATGCTTGCCGTCCGAGGCCGCTCTAAGTGCCTGTTGGGGGAGGGGACACTCTACATGTCTGTGACTGTCTCCCTACCATTCACTAAGAGGTATTTCAAGTTGGCAAATGAAAAGCTAGAGACATACGGTGTTTCTCAGAGTTAGATTTTAGAGTCCTTCGAGCTGTAATAATTTTGCGCTAATTTTGTCCAATGTTGTGCCTTGAACCTCAATTTCTTGTCTTCCACCTAAAATATTCCCACATGAGGCTGCACCTCAATTTCTTGTCCTCGCTCCTCCTAAAATATTCCACATGAGACTGGAGCTGTCGTGCTACCCAACCAAGAAATTGGATGCTAAGATCGTGAGTGGCATTACAATTTGGTGCTAATTTAACGAAATGTTGGGACACCAGCTCCGGATGCTACTCTCCCACTCCCAAGATATTCGTACATGAAATTTAGGGCTGGTAACATGCTGCGCCTCTACTCCTACTCGGGCAGTTCTTGGACTGGTACTATTTTCCCGCAAGGTTTCTGAATTACGAGCTCCTGGTGTATGATATAAAATAATAACAGAATACGATGGTTATTGTAAATTGTGACATTGTGAAGTTACGGTGTTCTGTGAGCAGTTGATTTCTTATTTGAGTGATCCGTTTATTTTTTATACTAGATGTATATTTTTGTTCTAATTGAACGCCAGATCTGTGAATAATCTCACTATAACTAAGAGCGTTGCGAGAGGGAGGGGGAGCTCCCCAGAAGTTAAAGAATTGGCTTGACGTGGAAAATTCGAGACTTTTGCATGTGTCTCCAATTTAAAGCTGTAAAAAATATCGGTCGTTCTGCTCACGAAATTGAGGGCTTCTCAGTCGCAAAGTTTTGGATTCTTTTCGCCCTCCCTTCGCCATTTATCGTCGATACGCCTCTGATTATGACGCATCAATATGTGCATGTGTGAGAAAATATCCATTAGGTTTTGAAGTACAGTTATCTTTCAAAGTTAAGGTCAAAAATATCATTCGTTGAATTTTGATCGATCCTGATAGAGAAAAGCATGTATTTTTACGTAGTTTATGCTCAGTTCTTCTAATCAACTAGTTCTCGTCCATGATACAGAAATGTGAATCAAGAAAGGTCCTCTAATTGGCCCTGTGTGGCTTATAGTACTTTGTAAATACAAATTTTCAAGTTTCGCAAAAATCAGAATTGGAATGCGTTTTCATAGAAAAACTATTTTCTGCAGGTAGAGTTCGTTGAGGTTATGAGGTCTTATTCGAAAGATAATTATATGTAGTTGGGTCATTTTCCAAAAATATTGATATTTCAGGTATATTTTTTCGAACTTTTTTTGATGGGAGTCATTAGGAAGGGTTCTATATAACATATTGGTGAGATTGAGCCGATAGTGAGGGGAAGCTACTAAACGACTAAAAAAGCCTAATATCCAAAATTCGTCTATTGAGCGCTCGATAACATCAGCAAAGCTGAAACTTTTGCTGATCAACTGGAGCAGTCCGATAATCCTGATTATAAGTAGCGAAACAAAACCGACCCCACACAAATAAAAACAATGTCACCCTCAGTCGGTAGGGTGTCCAATAGTGGCCCTGGTAAGATCGCGCGAATTCGAAGCCAGAGGCAAAATGGGGGCTCGGGCCAGCTTCAAGACATCCCTCTGGTCACTGATACGATACTCGAAAAGGTAGTTTCAGGAGCTAGTGCGGTGTGTAGGGGAGCCAATTTGGCACGCGTGCATCGCCATACGTTCCACCAAAGGAGGTTCTATGAACATAATGCGAATGCAGCGCTGAAGGTGTAAGTGCCGAATGTTTACATTTTGTGATTCATATTCCATCTACCAGAGAGCGCGGTTTCTAAGTCCATTTGTCTGTGTCGCTGAAAAGGGTGTCGGTGCCATAACCCTGGAGCCTAACAAGCAGTGATGTTGGACAACAGGATTTTGTCATTTTGTCAGACGAGGATTTCATTTATTTTTTGTTATGTCATGAGTTTTGTCATGTTTGGAGTTCTACCTATCATTTTGTCTTTTCATGGTTTTTGTTGTGTCATGACAAAATTATTTTGTCGAAATGCCAATACCTGTTAATTTACAGGTATTTTTACATACAATCCAATTCCACCAATGTGATTCCAACAAAGGTTGCATAGTAGTCAATAACCGCATTTTGAAAATTAAAGAGTTTGAGCTTCCCATGAAAACATCCAGCAAAACAGCGGCAGTTACGTTGCTTGTTTGGCGGCGAAGTTGAAATTTCAAAACTGACTTAGGTTGTTTTCATGGGAAGTTCTTCAAATTATTAGGGGCATGAAACGATAAATAATACACAAACTTTAACAAATAACAATAGTAACTTGCTGAGTTTTCCTTTGAAAGTAAGAATAAAAGCGACACATAAGAATGAAGGAAGTGCATAAGTTGAAACCATACAAAAATCCAGCTGCTCAGGTCATCTTGTCTTTCTATTCAGAACTCTGTTCAATTAATATGAAATATAGTCTTTTCGGCCCTCCGGCCTCTGATGCGATACTCGAAAGGGTAGTTTCCAGGGCTGGGAATGCGGTGTCTCAGGGGTCACTTTGGCATGCGTGGATCGCCATACGTCCACCGTACCAGTCTTTTCGAATATTTAACATTTACCATTTACTCGGATATGAGAACAACAAAGAAGAATTTGTGATTTTTATTTCTGTTTATTATTTAATGAGAATCGACCAAACAACCTGAGGCATAATGACAAAATGTCATAACCAAATTTTTTTGTCTTTTTGTTTGGTCTTTCGATTCATTTTTTGTTACGTCATTTCCATTTGTCACATGATAAAACTGATAAATGCTTTGTCATTATAGCCCACTGAAGTTGTGTTTTAAAAGGAGAAAAAATATAATCAAAGGTTTCTCTTCAGGATTGTATAGGTACTGGTCTCCAAAATATGGAGTGAAAATGCACAACCCCTACCTCGAGTCAGTTCGCATCCACAGGGGGCACCAACGTCCAAATTTCAGTTTTTTCGCTTCATCTCAATAATAACGCGTGATATGAAAAAAATATGAGGAGTAATAAATTATTCAACATAAAATTCCCTACAAAAATGGTTCTTCACATTTTCCTCCTAAAACTCATAGTTTATCTGTAATATAACGTTGAAGCTGGAGGTACCACCAAGTGAAGTGCTATGCGGTGTATATGTAGGATTTTCACATGGAATGCAAAAGTCTATTAAAATGAGAAAAATATTGAAAATTGTTTAATTCTTTTAAACGCAACAGATCATTAGATCAATAACAATCAATGAGAAGAAAAATTTTAGTCACAGATTAAAATGTTCGGAAATTTGTTTTGGTAAACATTCAGTTTGAAAGTAGTTTTCTTTTTAGGGTGTCTGCCCGCGCGCAGCGCTGCAAGCACCCTATTGCAATTGCTTTTTCATTTTTCTTTAAATAAGAGTGAATTGTTTACAGCTCATAGTTCAGTTTTAGTTCAGTTGCGTGTTTAGATCGTTAGATCGGTCTTAAGGCGGAGGCGTGTGGAAGATGAGAGTCCTAACCTCAACAGATTGTCATTCTGGCGTTCGTGGCGTATATTATTTGTTTTATCGCATAGACGTTGGTACTGTGTCTGAATATTAGCTTCAAAGCTTAAACATTTCAGATTTGGTTTTGTTTTATCAATACCAGTGTAGGAAGTTGGCGCAACAACACCAGAATGCGGAGAAGCCGGAAGTTTTTGCAGTTTTAGGATAAATTTGAGAAGCCAGAAGTTGGAAGCTGAAAGTTTTGTCAGCTTAAGCAAACACCCTCTTACTACCTCGCTATCTGCGAGGTAGCTTATTTTTTTGTGGCCAAACAGTTCGCGTATGGATGTTCCACCAGGAGCGCTAATGTCGAAGACTAAAACATGATACGTGTACATTACACCATAAGAATGTGTGCTCATAAAATTGTTGCTCGCGGTTTTATATTGATTTTTATTTTAAAAATGCTAAGAACAAAAGTTATAGCCCTTTTCATTTCCTATCAGATGAGCTTAATTTTGGATTTTTTGGATAAATTTTGTATCATCATCCTCACATGTCATGTTTTCGTCCTAATCCACCGATTAGTGTTGTTTTTGGTAACAGTCACCTGGAGCGACTCCTTTGCATCCATACACGAATAGTTTTTAGGCCAATTTTTTATCATTTTTCTTCAAATATGCGCGAACGACTTAAAATAAGCGCTAAAAAAGCGATTATTGGCTATTTTCTGCTAGAAATAAGCAGTTTTATGCGTTTATGGTCAAATAAGCAAGAATATGCGCCAAAAAATTTTGCAATAATGCTTAGAAATGCATGAATCGCGAAAGGAACATTGATATGCGGTATCTGCTACAGCGCATTCAGATAAGCATTTGCATAAAAATCCTAGCCCTCTAATAAACAAATTACAATGTTCCGCGGTGGGCGTAGTAAGCGGTTTACAGAAAAATGCATAGAACATTTCTTGTAGGAAATTTTATATGTAGAATTATTTTGTACTGCTCAATTTTTTCCGTTTCTTGCTTCATTTTCGAGGTAAAGCGGGAAAACTGCATTTTGGACGTTGTTGCCCCCTGTGAATACGGACCGACTCACGGTAGGGATTGTGTTTGGAGACCAGTACCTATACAATCGTGAAGAGAAACCTTTGATTACATTTTCCCCCCTTCTGACCCTATATTTGACACAACTTCACTGGGCTATGCTAACAAGTAGACAAGTGATGTTGCGGTCTAAGTACCTAACATTATATGCACCTACATTCTTTATGTGTGACCCTGGATAAGAAAAAGCTCCTTAGCATCAAAAACGAGTTTTTGAGATACAGGGGAAAGAAACTTTGAACAGCTCGTTCTCGGTGAGCTTGGAGCTCAATGTGGGGCCTCTATCGAGCCGTAAAGAACGAATTTTCGAGTTTCATATTGTTATCAGGTAAAGATATTATGTCTACATATCTACCAGGGCCTACAAAAACCCTGAACTAGATTTTTTTACGCTAAGAAACTTCTTCTTATCCTAAGTCACACCTACTTGAAGTGTAGTTTATTGTTGTTTATCGCGAAAAAACTCAAAATGAAACGAAAATGGTTTTAAGGAAGTTGGAATAATTCCACCAAAAGTTACAATGTAGTTTTAGATGATGGAATGATGCTCTTACATACAAATAAATATCCAGGGGTATTTAAGGAACGCAGTACATTTTCCAGATCCGCTGCAAATGCAAGCGTGGCTGCAAGTTCCTTCAACCCACTCGAATCCTGAAATTAGGCGAACAATTTTAGAAGTTGAACTATAGCGAGCAATGAAGTTCTGTAAAGTACTATGATTTATATAAGAAACTTCTTTTGTAATGAAGACGTTCATTTCAAAATTCTTTTCTTTTTTACTTGCGGGAACATAGGACCTCCGAGAGAAGGGGGGATTCTCGGTGCTTCGCGGCCTACTTCCCATTAAATTACCAATCCGACATGAGCGAAATCAGGTGCTGTAGACCATTTTTAATCGTAAAATTTTAAAATACGCTTCCAAAAGAAAGAAGTTTTTGGCGCTTACCCTTCTTTCCTACTGTTGTCATGAGTTTCTTGCAAGTAAGGGTTTACTTTTCGTGTGTTTCAATTGCATATTCTGTTGATTCATCTGCGGGGTATCGTGAAATACCCAAGTTTCGTTCCCAGTTACAATTTTTGCGAGGAGCTCGTTGCCCTCTTCATTGAACGCTGCAAGATAGTGTCTACGAATCAGGGGGCAAGCTTCTACAAGGAGGGTACCTGAAGTTGGTATCTACATTAGATAAATGTTGTCTTGATTCAATGAGTGACTACTACGTTGAAAAGTAAATAAAAGTATACAGAATTCAACGCTGTTGGCCGTTTTCTCTAATTTTCTTAGTATTTTTAATGAAACGTTTTTGTTTGTTTTTACAGTTCAAATCGGCAAAATAAACTTCGAACACTTTTTTCACACGAAATCCTAGACTATTTAGCTAGAAAATTTCTGTTCGACTCCCTAGCAATGTCCTTTCGGTATGTCCCTGACTGGAAGGATTTAGAGTATTTGTACCTAAACCGGGAGACAAACTTACATCTACCAGTTCTGTTGGGACACTATCCAACTGGTGCCGTTTTCGGTACCAACGGAAAGTTCATTGTGACTTACAGGGTTCAACATTCGTTCTTGTCTTTCATCAGACCTTGGTCTCTGGTCTCCTTGTAACTCAGAGAAGCTGCCATTGTGTCTCGCACAGCCAGGCCAACTGCCATTCGAAAAACTAACATCACGAAAGCTAATACGAGCTCTGCGATTGTGAGGATTGACACGAGGCGAGTTCAGAACAAACACGCCACATTTGATGTAATGATTACGAATTTCAAAGCTGTTGCAATCATGACCGACCAAATTAAATACCAGATTAAAGACTGGCAATGCAGACAGTAAGACAGTTGTGTTATTTGCTCAAAACCAACAGCCAATATTTCACGAGCTCGCGACTCCGCCGACAAAAGGCAATATACAGCGAGAGACGAATTCAGACTGTAATTTTAAAATAGATTTGCGAAATATACCCGAAACCGAAGAGTTCGCGCGCGGCCAATGCGAATATTTTCATAACCCATAAACCAAATGTTCCTTTTTCTTTTTTTCTTTTTTTCTGGTGCACTATTCGAAAAAGAAAAATAAACGTTTTCTGTTGAACCATCTGACACGTCATTAATAACGTAACACAAATTTAAAACTCGCTGCTAGTTGACTGCCCGCTGTTTCAGTTATTTAATCGATACACACGTTTTTGTCCAATTTATTTGTCTTTGGTCAGGTTTCTTTACCCTCGTCTGTTTTCGGTTTCTCGGGTACAAGTTCATCGTGTATTAATATTCATCGATTTTCGAATCAATATCGTGCCTATGAAATATTACGGATCGTAGATCCATAGTCGGGCAATTTTTTTAAATCACTCGCCCCGGCTAATTACAGTTTTTGTATAATACGCTTACACAATACTCGTACACGCTTTGGTATGTACGTATTCCGAACCAAGTAGGAGCGACCACTTGTCATATAAATATTTCTAAAGACAAGCAAATATGAAGTACAAGATCATTCGAAATGAAAAAAAGAATTGAAAAAATCTAATAGACTCGATCTTACAAGTTACAAGGTTAGAGGTATTTTAGTTTCGTAACGCGGCAGTTGTTTGTTGTAGAACTAACCGGTGGATGGAAATACGAAGGGGAAAGCCAGTCATTTTTTTTTTTTTAAGTTCGTATGCAGAAAATAGAAATAATCGTAATACGATTATTACGACGTTGGCGGAATGGATCGAATTAAGCCCGAGGGAGACATTGCAACCTGAATGTAAACAAAAGGGTTGACCACCGGCTTCGTCCATGGCAGCAAGGGGAATGAATCCGGATGAAATTATCTCAAATTGTCAAACTAGAGAACACCGTTCCGGATACTCGATGAATAACCCTCGTTTTAATTTTATTAGGGGTCTTTTCTGGAATGTCAAAGTGTAATACGAAA
Source organism: Acanthococcus lagerstroemiae (assembly GCA_031841125.1). Lineage (NCBI taxonomy): Eukaryota > Metazoa > Arthropoda > Insecta > Hemiptera > Eriococcidae > Acanthococcus > Acanthococcus lagerstroemiae. Next base: position 19,298,824 of record CM063108.1, on the reverse strand, counting down.
AGCCTTTGAATAAAATTATAATTGGCTTGTCCGGTTTAATCGAAACGAGTACGCTCCCCACCATTCCAGAGATGTTCATTTTCACGAGACAGTCCAGTCATCTGTCTACGTCAGGCATCAAACCTCATTTCAAACCAGTCCCGGAGTTACGTATGTCATTATGGACATTCGGGATGTTTCGAAGGGTGTAGGAAAGGCCACACACATCCCAGCAGCTTACTAAAACGGAAGTGAAGGAGGCATTTCACAGGGACTAAGACTGAGCGAAAACTGATAAATTTTTTTTTCCTTCAATTTTCATCATAGCTAGAGCTAAAGAGTGTCTCCAGTAGATACTGAGAGCACGAGTAAAACTTCATTTCAAAATTTGAAAATTTTTCCGAAGTTTAACACATGATTTCCTACTAGGAAATATACGCAGAAACACAGTACACATATGTTATACGAAGAAACAAGAATATTCGAGGTTCGCCCAGAAACTTCCGAATTACGTTTCCCGCTTATTTTGGTCCATTTCGAAAATAAATTCCGTATAATCCTTGAATTTTTTAAATCGCATAATGTTTCGTGTGCATTGCAGTGGTACAATAAGTAAAACAGTTTCAGCAAGTCAGATTAAATGTACTTGGACATTTCTATTTTTGGGATCATATAAAGCCAGCTTCGGTATTTCGTAATAGGAAACCTTACAATGAACTTTGAAACCTCGGAATACTTGACGCACTTTCAAATTGAGAAATGAAATTTTGCACACCTTTTTCGTGCACACCGGAGACACTTTGTGTAACTGTCCATAAAAAGAATACGCAAAAAAATTTCGCTTCATCCAACTCTGGAACTAAAACCAAAGAGGCGAGAAGGGACACAGAACAAGCAAACTTTTTAAGTCTACAACGAAGTCACACCTGTCAGAATCTTCAGTAAGTTAATTCTTTGGACTGACACCAGTGGCGGATAGGCCTATCGGGAAATCGGGAGTTTCCCGGTGCGCCCCTCCGGGAAAAGAGCCAACGGCGCCCCTCGCATCAACCTTACCCAGTGAACCGGGCACACAACTCATTAGGCACTGCAAGTCGATGAATTATTCCGACTTGCGAAAAACACGGCATTTTATGCGCTGATTTTACTTGCCTTGATCCAAGAAATTTTGATTCCGTCGCAAAGAACTTTCCAGAAAATGCCTTGGCAGAAATACACTCCATGATTGCACCATTTGCTCCGAATGAGTTGACCTTTCAAATTTTACAGCTAGAACTAAAAGATTTTCGTTCTAAATGGAAGTCTTTGAAGAAAGACATTGTGACCTTTTATAAAGAACACAATGAGAAATTTGAAAAATTTAATGGTGAATTTGAATTTGATGACGATTAAGTAGATGCTTGTGATCTGGAAACAAAAATAAGAAAGAAGCACGATGAAAATATGTATACAGCACACTTTATATTGCCATTCAATTCCAGGACTTGAATTATGCTACAGACTTCTCTTGGCACTTTCTGTAATGTAAGTGGCATGCGAACGTATTTTCTAAATTCAATGCTTTTATGCTCATGTTCTGCGAGAGGGATATCCTAATAACATCAGATAATGAGGAGATAATTGACTTTGTTGCTCAAAAAAGTAAATTTTCAACTAATTTATTAATTTAACGATGTTAACATAAAAACCATTATGTATCTTGACTATCAAGTATCAACTCAAGTTATCTACTCATTACTATTGTCACTCTTATTATATATATATATATATAAACATTCAATTTATACTACCACTGATTTAGAATTATTTTCATTTTTCTTCCTCTGTTTTTTTATTATAATCTTCTTTATTGTTCATTTGAAATTTCTTACTTTAATGATTAGCAACTCAAATTACTCATTATTATATTATTACTTTTGCGACAACTGAAGTTACTCATTTTTATTGGATATTTTAAAAGAAAATGATGCATTCGACTTATATTCCCATAGTTTATAATTACTTTCATTTTTTCTACTATATCTTCATTATTAATTCGAAATTTCTTCCAACTGGGTTATTCTTCAAAAATGTTGATGTTTCAGATATATTTTTTCATGGAGGAAAGTAGGGAATATTTGAACTTTTTTTTGATGGGAGTCGTTAAGAGGCATTCTGTATAACATATTGGTAAGATTGGGTCGACAGTGAGGGGATTCTGTAATCGAGCATGGCAATCAAAATTACGAATGTCATGCCGAAGGACACATGAAAAAGTCCATGCCGAAAGACAATAGCGAACATAAAGTGTTGTGCTGTCAATAAGTAAATTTCAAACAAAAAATTATATGGAGAGTTGATAAAGGCATACTAACCCATTAATTAGATATAATTGTTTTGGATGATGAACTTTTATCGTTGCATAAAGATGACCATGCCGAAAGACACCTTTTTAAATTAATTCTTTATTATAGACAATAATACACAAATGCATGAGTCTCGTCACAAAAAAAAAATCGGGATTTGATATGCGGACCGTATTGCTCTGATAAGAACATACAATTTGAACATTAATTGCGACGAAAAAATATTGAAACTCCTGTTCTGTGATTGGTTGAAAAAGAGCCATGTCGATGGACAAAAATTCGAGGGACAATTTTTAAGGCTGGCCATACTAACTCCCACCTGTGAAGATGGGATTCCACTGTTACCTGATTCCTTCATCCACTTAAAGTAGGACTACTGTGAAATAATCTCTTGCAAGCAGAGTTATATTACGACCCAAAAATTCATATGTCATATTTTATGATTTATACAAATTTATGAAAGGGTGGGAATATAGATTATTTCAGCCAATTAATTAGTTATGAAAGCTCAACTTGATGCAGTGGAAGGCTTGTGATGAGCTTTTATCGCCAGCTCAAAGACTAGGCAATATTGTTTATGTACTGAGAGTCACTACTACAGGAATAAAGCCATGGTATACTAACAAACGTATATTAAATTTAAACAAGGAAACTTATTATACTTCTAAATATGCTCCTCCGGCGTCGGCAACTTCTAGGTCGAACTAGCCCTGGGCTGCATCATCTAACAGTACATGGAACAAACACATATACTGTCAGTCATAAGATGTCAAGATAACGGTAAAGTTTAGTAGGTGAAGAGCCAATGTAGGATTCTAAAGGCGGTTCGTGAAGTCAGTACGAAGCGGCGTGGGGCTGCTTGAGTGACTTGTACCAGTGGTCAGCATAATGGAAACCTACTCAGGAACTTATAGGTGGATTCAATGTCAAGGATTGCTTGAGCATTAAGTGCACCACATTTTAGGGTAGACTCGGAGTTGAGGATTTCTCGAACTCCAAGCACTACTTGAAAGGTTCATTTAATGTTGGTCGACACGAGGAGTCATTAGATATATTGCAGGGTCCGTTGAAGTTGGCATTTGCCTAACTTGTAACAGTGCCTATCAACGTGTTTGCCAGTAGATGGCAAGTAAGAGGGCGAGCGTTAGCGAGAGAGCAAGAGTGAGATCAACTGTAAGGTAAACTGTAATTAATGCAACGGTTATCTGACCTGTAGATCTATGATGATCTTACTTCACCAACCCGAAACACTTACGCGAATTGAAATACTTAACGCGGACAAATTGAGTATAACAAACACAAGCGTAACACAAGAGCGTACTGTAGCCTTTGCTGAAACCGTATACTTTTCAACTGCATGAAGTTCAACTGTTGTAGCTCGTATGAGCAAGACCATGACTCATTGGTTTATCGTTAGTTTTGGAGTAACAGGCTCAAGCAACTTCGCTTTGTTGAAATATCTGAGGCTGTCGATACAAGGAATTACAATAGGGACTGAACCTTTCTTATCAACGTTAGCGAAACACTAATGCTGGTAGTCGGCGTTGAAATTTGATGTGATAGGCTCATATGCTTTGCTTTTGTTAAGCATCCGAGGCTATCGCATGTTCAAGATATATCACGGAGATATTAATTGACCACATGAATATAATATTTCGACTATTAATTATAGTGAGACATTAATAATTAGAGTCGAAGTCGAATTTTTTCGACAACTACGTTGTAAATTTGGTCTAATATATAGCTTGAAAATTTGGAAAAAATAAAAAATTTTCTAGGGACAGCCATGCCGACGGACATTTTTGCGTATTTAGTCCAATTTTGACCTGTTAAAACGGGATCAGATTTTCTTCTAAAAGCTTAAAAAGGTAGAATTAAGTCATATCTACCAACGAAACGAAAAAAAAAACAAAATCGTGTCATTAATAGTTTGTGAGATAACTGCTGGAGACTGAAATATCAACATTTTCGAAGAAAGAATCAAGAGACGCCACCAACTAGGGTCAGTTAAAAGAGTGAAAGGTGGCAGGGCCGGTGCGGGTGTCACACCTCCTCCAGTCATTTTTCATTCGGAAATTTTGGCAAAATATTGCTCAATTAGGCAAAATTTTTGGAACTGAGATTTCTTTTACACACACCTATTTCTCTCTTTTTTTTTAAAAATATCGAATGAAAAAGTTATGAAAATTCGACAAGTTGAAAGTTTTTTTTTGGCTTTCACGGCTTATTTGGCAGCTCAGTTGCGAATTTTCAGTTAAGAAGTTAAAAGATCCAAAACGTCAAAAATTCAAAAGCTTTTTTTTTTGCTTCGACGGTTCATAAAGTCGGAAAATGTGACTAAAATTTCTAATTGTCAATTCATTTTTAGAATCTCCCCCCCCCCCCGCCACCCAGTAAAAATTGCTGAACTGGCCCTGAAAGGTGGCTCTTCAAGGTCCGAGTCACACAGGCATAAGAATCAGAACCAGAGCCGCTTTGGGTTTCAGCCATAGATGAGCGGGCCAGAGTCGGACCTAGAGCCTACTTTCGGGACGCGCAATATGAGAGTAAACACAGGCAAATGGGCCGTCTTTTTTGTAGCGGTAAGACTTTGTAAATATCTAGTGACTGATTCGTTTTCTACTGCTGGCCCAACCGATTGACAACTCTTTTGTCGGCTGGGTTTCTAGACGATTGCCATTTTTTGCGCGCCTGTCGTTTTTCCGCAGCCAGGTTTCGAACTTCAAGCGGGTAGTTGAGCTTCGGGATGTCTTTTTCTGTTGCTGGTGGTGTGGCAGCCCAAGCAGCTTTCTAGTGGGTGGTCGTCAGCAGTGCAGTGGCATCATCCAATTGTACCCTGGTTTTCAGTGGGCCTTCAAAGTTGACTCGTTTCGATTATGAGTGTATCAATTGCGGTTGGTTGCGCTCGATTTTTTTTTTTTTTTTTTGAATTTTCTTCCTAGTAAGGCGGAGGGGGTCAGTAATACGTACGAGATGCTAGGGTCCGTGTGACTGAATCTCGGAACGTCGCCTGTGACTAAAATTACATTCTGCTGCTTCTGCGACTCATCTACTCGAAGCATGGGTTTCAGAAGCCGTATCCGCTGTACCAATAGAAATTCGTTCGGTTTGTTTTGCATTTTAGTATTTTCAAGTTTAATTTATTCGACAGCTGGACGATGGTGTACACTCGACGTTAATGTACGAAGGAACTAAAGAGCGTTTTAATGCCGCCTCACTTTCCTCCAGACGTTGCGACCGTTGACCAGCAATGCGATCGTTCAACAATTGCGATCAATTAAACCTCGTCGAGATAACCTCTACTCGCACGCTATTATTCTTAATAGCGGTTTTATCGTCTATTTAATTTGACCAAATTAACCGGTTTCGCGGCTCAGCGCCGCATTCACGTCGCGTTGGCCCCGGCGAAATTATACGCTATCCGTCGATACGTAATTACGGACGTCCGAATTTTCGAAAATTTCGTAACGTTCGTCATCGTCTCTATATTACACATCCGTGTACCTTGGCGAAAAATGGCCGATTTGGAAAAACGTTACTTCGTCATTTCCGAGTAATCCGAACGTTGTGCCAAAGTTTGTGTATAAATATTCGTAAAAGATGAGTACGAGGAAGGTACAAAAAGTAAGGTTTCCTTGTCAGATTCACTTTCCCTTAAAGTCTATTTCCGATCGCCTTTCAATGCACGCTCTCGTCCAACGCATCTATCTCATTCTCCATCTCATTTCCTTCACCACCAAGAGAATTTCAGTCATCTGAATCCCGAGCCATATTGGTATGCCAGGAAATGAGGCAGTTGAGCAGCACAGCAAGCTACACAGCTCCCATATATCACTCGCCAACTTCCGATCTCAACAGATCTCACTTCCGCCATTTGCCAGACCATTTTGCGTGAGTGGTCCAAAGAATGGCGGCATCAAGCCTCCCAGCACAACAAACTCGCATGAATCAAGCTTACACCTGTCCCCTGATCAACGTCCCAACGTTCCTCACGCCGCGAGGAAGATATCATCACCCGCCTAAGGATCGGACATGCACGCCTTGCACATACGCATCTTCTCACTAACCTGTATTCCCCTCAACTGCCCACACTGTGAAGATGAAGACCCTCTCACCGAGGACCACCTCTTCTCGTGCCCCTCCCGCGCCGGCCTTTGTAACTCTCACCACGTCCCCCATAGTCGAATTTTGGCCCTCTCCAACTCCTACGAGCACATTAACAACACCCTTACCTACCGTTCCGCTGCTGAATACCTCTGCAGCCTTTCCGGAGCCCGAGAGTGTAGCTATCCGTGACTCGATGATAATAATAATAACAATAATAATAAAATAAATGAAAAAAAGTTCCATAGTTCGTATTAAAAATGCCGAAAGAGCTAAAAAAAATAGTTAACGGTATTGAATTCTGCTTACAATGATATATGTACTTTTCAGCTTAGTCATCTCTTAAATTGTGTACGAGTAAATAGAAAGGACCCAACTCGACTGAGGCCCTTTTTACGGACCATCGTTATTATGAATCTCGAAAGCCTCCTGCACATTTCTGTGCAGACTGCATATCTCTGTCTCTCATAATCGCTGTGAAAAGCGCATTTAAAATTAGAAAGGTCAGTCCTGTTTTTTTTTGTTTTTTTTTGTTGATCTATACGGACGTATCTATGCATAGTATTATACGAGTTACGTTCGTAAGATTTCTGCATGCCCGTAATTAGGGGACGAGGTAATGAAAGAGAGTTCCTTCGACCAATCTAAGCCCCCTTCTGACAATTTTTTCAATTTTTTTTTGTACGTCAAGAGAAAATTTTGAAAAACCTGAAGAATAAACTGGGGAAAAAATGAAGAATTAGAAGAAAACAACAAATGAGTAACCACTCGACTCTAAGGATACCCCCCTTTGCTTCTTGAATTCGCCAACGAAGTAAGCGGGTTCTCGTTTTGTTTAAAAGTCAGTCAGTCAGGTCAATTGGTTTATCAGTCAGTCAATTATCCAAAAATACGTGTCTCCTACGAAGACACGTAGTGTAACATTTTATATGCTTTCGTAACCTCCTGACTGACTGACCTGACTGTTTCACCTCTTCTCTAGCTTCGCCATTCCGGTACCTTGCGGTGTTTGCTCAATTATACCCCTGGCTAGAAGGAAATGAATTTCCATGGAAATGTATAAACACAATTTTCGCTCAAATATATTCAGTAGTATGACGTCATAATAACAGAAGCGTTACGGGGGGAGCGTTACGGTTTTCGCTCATGTATACCCAGTAGTAAAAGCATATAAAATGCTAAAATTATTTTCATAGCCCTAAGTCGGATATTTCGTGTGACCTACGTGTGGGGAGGAGGGGTTCGTTGAAAAATGATGATATTTAAATGAGAATTATTGGGTCACGAATCACTATCCCTTTTTTTCTCCTTGTTAAATAAAATTCATATGTCAAGTGTCCTTGGCGAGCCCTCAGTTAGCCCCTCTTCTGCGAAGAATCCTGGCTACAGGCCTAAATTTTCGATCGTTATTACAGCATTTGAAATGGCTTGTCATTGAAAATTCAATGGAAAATTGAGCTTCAAGATGATTAACGAGTTGAACATTTCTATGTACGAGTAAAAACTTTTTTCTGTGGACTAATTATTGTTAATAAAGACATGTCTACATGATATGGTGAATTAATTTTGCTCATCCCAAACTATTCCTCTTCTGTTTACGATCATATTTTATGATTTTAGGCCAATCTACTCTGAACTGTTCCTACTCTGTTTACGATCTCATCGCGCCATTTGATTGCCGGCCTACCCTTCCTTCTTTTTAGCACTCATAGGGTCCATTCTGTTATTTTTTTTGTGCCATTTATCGTCTTTTCCTCTCGCTAGATACCCTGCAACCGCAAATTTGGCTTTTTGACATTTTACTCGAATTCGTTTTTTCGTATAATTTTGTAGTCCTTACTTTATCTTTTGATTTGATTTTATACTCAAGATTCTTCATAGCGTTCTACGTTGGGTTGTCTACAGTTTTTTAAACACATAAATTGAATGTTAGTAAGGGCCCACGTTTGGGATCCGTACGTTATCGAAGGAATTCCGCAATTTTCAAATATTTTTATTTTTGTTTTTCTATTTGCATTTTACTTTTGAAAACATATTTTAAGGCCCAGAAACTTTTCCAGCTATTTTGTATTCTTTTGCATATGTCAGAGTCGATTTTTTTATTAACTGATATAGACTGGCCGAGGTAATTGGCTTCCTCTACTGTTTCGATTTTATTGGAACGTAGCATCAGGGTTAGACGAGAGGAAGAATGTTTTTTGATACACTGATTATTAAAACAATCGATACATTGCTAATTAAAACAATTCACGCATTGATAATCAAAGTGTAACCGGTATAGTGATAATCAATATAATTGACAAGACAGCAAGTCTTGATGAATACCAACCCCTTTCCCGCGCTGTAAGTATACCTCCGTATACTTTCTTACGTGCGTTTCCTACAGTGTGTTTTTCCCTATAGGCTTTCTCGAACAAATCTGGCGATCCGAAATAATCTCGGTCATCAATGGAATATTTCTGAGTCGGTCCAGGAGAACTCCGAAGATATTCTTGACCCAGTCTCGGAGAGTCTCGAAGTGTCTTCATGTCGAGATGAGTTTTGACGTATCCATATTCTATAACATGACTGGAAGAATCCTAAAGAAGCCTTCAAGAGTCCCCAGCAAGTTTAGAAAAGCCTTCCACAGAAAACGCTAACAGAGTTTTTCAATAATATTTTGTACAGTTTCTGTAGTCACCAAAACACAACTTTTGAGAAGTTGGCGAATTTCAAATTTCAAAATTTTTTTCTCTCACTCCACTATACAGGACAGTAATGAATTTAGGATTTCAGTTTGTGAAGTAAAAAAACTTTTTCGAGTAAACAAAAAAAAAATAGTCATTTTTAGCTCTTTTTTTCAAACATGTATTTCATCGCAGAAGTAGCAAAAGAAGAAAAAAAGTATGGAACTGTTACAATCTTGGATTTTTGAAACCTGAAAAGAGGATCTGGACAACCCTGTCGGGAGGGGAGGGGGAAAGGGGGGAATACCCCGGGGTTCAGACTTTCAAGGGAGCCCGCTATTTTTAAAAGATCTGAATTTCAATCGTACTGTATATTAAATCAGCAATCACTCCTTTCACCATGAAAGAAACTTCTTATCCCGTAGCTTATAATTTTTTCCCGTCTAACAAAAGAACAAATTGAACTGGAAGGAGAGGGGGCCCGTGGAAATTCCCCCGGGCCCTCTTTTTCTCTCTATGGGGCTGGATCTGGACCCGAACTGCCTCTTCCTCCCTAAGTGGGTGAATCCACCACTGTGACTGAAAACGTTTTAATTCGTAAAATGCCTGGTACAATCTCTTTACAATATATCTGCAAGACTCGTACCTCAGAGACCTTGGAAGATTTTAAATTAAGTTTGGAAGAGTCTTAAGCAGTAGGTATCTGTTTAAATCTTTTCGGACTTTTAATCCCGCGAGCAAAACCTAAATAACAATATTACACGTATACCAAGCATCAAAATTCAAACATTTTTTCCTTCTGTCCCTCCTATCAGTCCAACTAATGCTTCGAATAGATCGTATTATCAGGCCAGTAATTAGGGGACGGGGGGCTACGAGGGTCTGATCAATCTGAACCCTCTTTCGACAGTTTTTTTCAATTTTTTTTTTAACATCGAAAGAAAATGTTTGAAATCTTCAAGAAAAAATTGGATGAAATAAAAAATCATTTTCATAAGCCTAAGTCGGATATTCATGTGATCTAATTATGAGGAGGAGGGGTGTCCGATAAAAGGAGACGGTATTCAAATACGAACTAATGGGTCACGAGTCATTATCCCTCTCTCTCCTTGTTAAAAAGAATTCATAAGTTGGATCTCCTTGGCGAGCCCCCTATGAGCTCCCTCTTCTAGAAAATCCTGTGTACGGGCCTGCATATTACAATGGTTTTGATCAGTTCTTACATTTGAACAACCTGTGCAGAATGTACTTGCACTTTAGTCACTTATTTGTTTCGATGTGAGATGTCTTGTGTAATGCTCGAGCACATGAGCAACACTATTACTAGGAAGTCTTTCACCTTATCCACGTAATTTTCCGTTTTTTAAATGCCAACATTAACATTGGCACCCTGATTTAGATATTAGAACTCCGATTTAGTTGTGTTACTGTGTCACAGACTGCATGTCTGTATAGGACAGTTATGGAGTAACTCATACCGATGGGGTAGTGGGGCTCCCCTTAAAAGTTTGATAGTTGGATTCAGTCAGAAAATGTCAGGAAATTTGAGACTTTTGAGAAGTATGTCGCTGTGTGGCCGAGTGGTAATATGCCTGCTTCGCAATCATCCTTATCCTAGCGAACGCAGCGACTACAGTATCAATCGAGATGGAAACATAGCGTAACCTGTGACCACCGCCAGTTCGAACGACTACTTAAGGCATTTGCAATCATAGGGAGTGTTACCATCAGATCAAAAAGATTGGTACTGTGCGTCTGCGCGTTGCGGACAGCTTACTCAACGTCGTGAGACACATGGCCAGTTAGCGAAATGTTGTATTCTGAATTTGCTCTATGGGACCGGAGGCACAACACACCATTGTTCATACACGTTACTTTGAAAAGCTAAAGCAACTAAGTTGGTAAAACGTCAGCAGTGACGTCACAGTTACATACGTATTTCACATTTCCTTCCCCCTTGGTAAACCAACCGATCGGGTTCCCGACAGACTCGAGCGGACCTCCGGAGCTCAGGATGTTCCACCCCGTTCGATGACACTGCCTCCGCTTCTCGTTTTATTGTAACTGAGCCTGTTCATGAGACAGTCAATGAGGGTCCTACCGACTGTGCCAGTTTGTTGTATTCTGAATTTGCTCTACGACACTGAAGGCACAACACACAGCATGGTTTATAGACTTCACTTCGAAAAACTAAAGAAACTACACAGATACGTACTATCTGTATGCGTAGGTTAAACAGATAACTAACTCTTCTTAACATCACAAACACATGAACTAAGAGCATAGTTAATAAAACGTCAGCAGTGACGTCACAGTTGCATACGTACCTCACAAGAAACAAACCGTGAGAAAAACTACGTCAGACTACCCCGACGAATCCTGCTCAGGAAAATCGCGCGTCAGAAATCGCGATCATTAACGTCCGGCATCGGATACGGCGCCTGAAGAAGAAGAAATATGGAACTTTACTTTTTGAACATCCCTCGTAATAAGACTAGAGATAATAGCTGGAGAACACATTGGGAGGAGTACAACCACCAACCAATTGGGGGCTGGTATAGCTGTGATCTTGATATAATAACACGGTCGGGGACGAAGGATTTGTTCGCGACCAGGCTGTGGCTCAGGCGTAGGAACCCAGCCTCTTTCTTTTCACCTTGTACCGTCGTTGTTACAATTACCTGAAGCCCTTAGGGATCTCTTTTGAGTGAACTTCTCGACGCGCACCGATCATGTGCTGTAGGAACGAAAATCTAGAAAGGGGAAGTGGAAGCGTGTGTATGGTACCTGCAAGGTGTGTCTAGTGTTGAAAATTGAAAACGCGTGACGATGACATTAAAGTGGTTCCGAATGCCCTTTTGGCGTGCTGAGCGACAGAAGTTGCTGGTATCAGATTTGGTTGATTTGGAACTTTCACGAGCATTAGCCATCATCACGTGCACGAGCGTTGAGAAAGAAGAAAAAATTCAATTAGCGTAGTACGTATGAACGATCGTTATTAATGGTTTTCACTTTCGCACGAATACGATTGACTGAAGACCGGACGGGTGGATGAATATGGAACTCTGCGGCCGTTCTACGGATGCAATTTTTCGGTTGGCATTGAAAACTATCTTGGCCAGTACACTATGGTTTTGCGAAATATGATAATGATATATCGTGAAAGTTATTTCGGTTGCGAATTCGGTGTAAAGAAAAAGTAGGCCAATGGCTGGACTTACAAGCCTATTTTGTCCACCTCCCCCACCACATTTTGTTAGTCGTAACATTGAATCGAAATGGGACTGACACTATTTGTCAAGGGACGAGGTCTAGTTTCTTTCCCCCCTCTCTTCCGAGACTAGTTCATGGTCATAATGAAAAAAGGGGTTATTTGCGGTACGATTTGGCGGGATGAGACACTCGAAGCAACTCGGAACTGCGGTGTTCCTTCGGACTTTCGGCAAGCAAGTTGTACCTCCTCTCACACACACGCACAAGTGATATTTGAGAAGCACATATGTTTGCACATTTGTTTTTAGGAAGGCGAGGATAAGATTAGGGTGGTCTGATGTTGCCCTTTTTTTGAAATTTAGAACGTCTAGTGCTGAAGAGTTGTTATTTTTGATGTCAAATGAAAGTATGCAGAATTTCATTCTGCTCGGAGGTCATCCTGAGATTTTCTTTAAAGAACATCGGGGAGTGTTACGGGTTTCCGTTACGGTTTTCCCTCAGGTATATCTTAAAATGCTTATGAATTTCCATGGAAATGTCAACCGCTGAATTCGTGTCAGGGGAGCGTTGCGGGAGGAGGGTTACGGTTTTCGCTCTAGTATACATAGTAGTAAACGCATATAATATGCTAAAACAAAACAAGTAACCTCGCTACTTGAGGAGGGTCGGCAAGAAAAAACGTATCTTGACTCTCAACAAGGAATAATGAAAAAAAAATCCATGGAAAAAATATTAAATAATTCAACCTAATCCTGCCCTAATTAAAAAAAATTTCCATGGAAATTTCTATTAACAACACGAATGCAGCAATCAATTCAATGAAATAGTGGTTGGTTAACGGAAAATTTCCACGGGAATGTGGACCACTGAGAGCTGGAGAAGAGAAAAAAAAAAACGATTGCAATAGGCTCGGCTACTCGTAGCCTATCCTAAAAAGTGACTTCAGGAGGCTCGTTGCCGACCTTAAAAAAACGCGAATTTTGTAATATTTGACAATTTTTTTCTCAGTCCCTAATGACACTAGTTTCTTGGAGAATAAAAATATGTTATGCTACCGATGAGGTCACTGACCCGACCAGATCAGATTCTGAAATTACTCTCAAAATCAGATTTAGAGAGTAGCGATAAAAACCTGTAAATCGAATACTATGTTGAAGAAATGGACGAGTTACTTTTTGCATGAACCCCCTCTAGTTCCACGTTTGGGATCTAATCCAAAATCACTCCCGAAATCAGATTTAGAGAGTAGGTATAGAAACCCATCAAGTGCCATATCGAAGAAATGGATGAATTAAATTTTGCGTGAACTTCCTCTAGTACCTTATTTGGTGTCTGATTCAAAATCACTCCCAAAATCGGTTTCAGCAAATACGAAATCCTACAAATCAAGTACCATATCGAAAATATGAGTCAGTTTTAGCATTGATTCCGACGGAGACCACATTGGATAGGGATCGAACCACCCAAAATTCACCTTTAAAATTAAATATTGTGGGTATAATAAACCTACAAATCAAGTACCATTTCGAAAAAATGAGTTAGATGGCATCGATCCTTTCGGGGGTTCATACTGGTGGGTCGAATCCAAAAATCAACCCAAAATTGAATTCAAAGAGTACAAAAACCCGTACAATTCGATCATGCCGAAAAAAATAAAAACTAATTTTAGCTTTGACCTTCTGGGGTCGTACTGATGGGTTGAAATCAAGTCATTCCCAAATTTGGAGTATGAAAACCATCACTGAGTGCCATACCGAAAAATGTTCATATTTTTATTTAACCCGCCCCACTTGTTCCCTGTTGGGTCAATTTTATTGGTTGGCGTAATAACATATTTTTGTTCTTGAAGGAAGTTGAAAAGGCTTTCCATAACAGAAGCGGAGTAATTTTTAGCATAATTAGGGTCGATGTGAAAAGTATTATATGAAAAATTTCTGGACTCTATGTATTGTTCTATAAAAGAAGGAAAGATACCTTGTTTGGAAATAATAAATTTTGAACATTGGCAGCATTTAAATTTTGAAAAAAAGTGCAAAGTCGGACTATTAAACGACTAAAATATAAAAAGTTTCAGCTGAAACGTGAAGAAGAAAGTTCTCACTTGTCTAATTTTGTCGACTGGTTACGAAATAAATGACTTAAGAACTCTCTATTTGATAGTTTGTTCGATATGTTCCCTTTTGAGATTCCATAGTTGGTGGAAAGTTCAGCCCCTTACAGAATCAGTTGTCAGGATCCGCGTTTCTTGGACCGCTGATTTCAAAGGTTGCCTTGGATTTTTGATTCGGATCCGATTTTAACTCTAGATATTGAACTTTTTCACTTGGACCTGAATCGACTTCAAAATCGAACCAACTAACAGACTTATTTTTTGGATTGCCAACATCGAGTAATTTTTTTAATCCGCTCAAATTTTGGCTGGAATTAGGCAACATTGATTTGGCTCCGAAAATCGAAAGAAGTATCAACATAGACGTTTTTCAGGTCATCGATTTCCATCGATCTGATCAGATTATTAAGACTTCTGATCCGGCCTCGTCCGGGATTCCGAAATCAGGATTTCATTGGATTCGGACGTTGTGCTTAAGCAGGATTTTCATAGGCGCAGTTAGCCACCTCCCTCCAATGCTCTGAAAGCCCCCCTCCTTTTAAAAAATTGAAAAATTGTTCAAGTGAATGGATTTTTAGAATTCTTTTCATACTTGTTAACCCCTCCCCCACGAGTCTCTCACTCCAGGTCGATTATGTGCGCTTGTGGTCACTTTCATTACTATCAATTGGGGCACCAAATAGGGCAATGTGATATGTTTGTAATGTTGTCTTCGAACTGGCTCTTTCTTCTCAATTTATCATTCGGCCCAAACAAGCTTTCCAAGTTGATCTAATTTGGCGTTCTCTCAAGCATGGAATTTCGTTTTTTGGGTGCCAGTTGGGGACCAACCAGATCAAAAATTTGATGAATATTTTGGAATTAGCCACTGAACTTGAACATCCCTATTATGATAGGTACTTCGTTTGATTTTCAAACATAAATTCGTCTTGTTATAACTGACAGAATCGGTTTTGGCGGAAGCATGTTATACCGTGTTTTCGGAAGAATAGATTATTTTTCAAAATTCCAAAAGTTTTACTGTGTCCTTGCTTCAGAACCAAATATCTTGCAAATTGAGTGTAGGTGTACAAAACTAATTGTATTAATCGGGAAAATGATTGTTATTTTAGTCGTCAGATGGTATATCTAGCCATTCAGGAATCTGAAACAATAAAAAAAAGAAGGTTCTTTATGATACATTGAAGACAATTCGGTTCTCGGATGCTTCTAAACGGACTACGAATTGAAGTTGTTTTCATTCTTTGTATTCGTATTTTGGTACTGATTAATGATCAGCCAATTTTGGAAGACATGCGACGTAGGGTGTTTTTTTTTTTTTTTTCTTTTTTTGCGCCAGTTGACTGCGCGTGGACGTAGATCGTTCACATGGAGAAATAAACTCTATACATAAAAACTTGACTACCGTTCTGGTAGTTAGGATTGATGTTGAACGAAGAAGTTCTTTATTAGTACCAATAATCATCTTAAACTTTCTATGCATGATTTATTCATTCTGCCTAGATGGAAATAGTTCTGCAAATCTACCACGGCCGTATACAATGGGGGGGGGTAGGGTCTGACCCCCCTTGGGTACGACCGTGCGCTTAAAGATTCAGGAAAATGCGGCTCTCAGAAACATTGGAAACCCGATATGTCAGGTCAACCACCCCCCACGCCATATTCCTGGATACGGCACTGAGATCTGCACTTGCTGACAGAAATGTGAAAATTCATTATCGCCGTACTTTTTGTGGAGGGTTATCATCGGTGCATTGTGTCCTCCAATTCTAGTAAACGGATTAGGTGACAATATTGCAACTCCCAAATATCAAAGCAAAAAAAAAGAAAAAAACCGTTTGACATGTAGGATTTTTCCAACTTTTCTCAACTCAGTTCCGAATTATCAAAGCATCAAAGCAAAGCAAAGCAACACAACAACAACAACAACAACAACAACTTTATTGAATTTTTCCAACTGATGACTCTACTCAAAATTCCCAAATATCAAAGCAAAAAAAAAACCTTTCGACTTGTTGGATTTTTCCAACTTTTCAACTCAATTCTCAAGTATCAAAGCAAGCAAAAAAACAAAAACAAAAAACTTCTGATTGACTTATTGGATTTTTCCAATAGATGCTGACTCAACTCAAAATTCCCAAATATCAAAGCAAAAGAAAAACTTTTGACTTGTTGGATTTTTCCAACTTCTCAACTCAATACCCAAGAGTCAAAGCAAGCAAAAAAAAAAAGGACTTTTGACTTGTTGGATTTTCCCAACTCCGCCTGACTGAAATGGTAAATTTCCCCAACTGCTGAGTAAAAAATTCCTACAGGAGGGGAGGGGTAAGTTGCCCCCTCTCCCCTATCGGTACGTCCCTGAACTCAAGTTATTCATAGGGATATAAACTTGGAGTTTCAAGTGTTGGCAGCTCTGTATGAGTAATCACGTATGATTTACCGTAAGTATGGAAAAAACTTCAATCGCCATTAGGTCGATTAGAAATTCACTTTCAAAGAAAATTTATCCTAAATTTAACTGCATCATCCCCAAAAATTTGAATTATAATCAGTTCTACTGGTAGAATAATTTTTACTCATTTTTTTACCCTCCTGAAGATAGCAGTTTTTCTATCTGAAAGTACACATTGATCCCTTATTCATTTTCGCCCTCTCACAGGTGATTTTGAAGCGCACTCTAGTGCAAGTTTCAACTCCAATTATTATTATTATTATTATTATTGTCCTATTTTTAAAGAAAATGATGCATTCGGTTTAAATAGTCACATAATTTATAATTACTTTCATTTTTTCGCCTATAAGTATAGGTACTTTTATTATTAATTTAAAATTGTTTCCTTGAATGAGGTGTATACGTGTCAAGGAAAAAGGGGCCCGGGAAATTTGAAAATAAAAATTTGGCGCCTCTCGGATACTTATTTTCCCGAACATAGGAAAAACACCTATCCCTCACTGTGCAGAGCACGCTATCTATCCACGTTAATTGGTATTGCTGTCGCTCTGTTGGCTAACGAAGATTTTACGGTGAGTGAGACAGTGAGAGGAACCCTGTTCAGTTCAGTGTTGCCAAGTGGGTGGATGTTTGACCCTCCAGGTTAATTTTAACTCAACTTATACCACCGCACCTATGAATTAACGTCACTAAGCATTTCTGCCGTGATATGGGATTTTGACCTATTTCCATCCAAAAATGCCTTGGAAAAAGGACCTAAAGCTCACGTGTATTAGGATCGTTTCCCAGGAGATTCTCAAGTGTACATAGGTCGAAATCCCGTATCACAGCAGATTTGTTTACATTAAAAACGGAAAACCCTGTGATTTGCCTCAACGTGAGTACACATTTTTGAATCGGGGGCCCAATTTTGAAAAATTCTACTTTGTACGCTCTTTCCAACGATACTAATACCCCATTTTGTATACAAATGTTGGTTGGTTCCCTTATGTTGAATAGCGTCCATTTCTGCTCTTTATTAGATTACACACAGTATTGAAAGAAAAATTTATGAAAAAATACTGATAAGAAAGAAAAATGAACAAATATACTAAATTATCAATGCGGATTCAGTTGCAACATTAATTGAAGGTGCTGAATGCTTTGTATTTCAATAATGTAGAAGAAAATAGTATAATTTCTTCAATGGTGGATTTTTTTACTCCGGGTGGATTTTTTTAACAAGCTGGCGGTGGATTTTTGAGATTATCACCTGGCAACACTGATTTAGTTGCTTTCCGATTCTAAAGTCACATACAACATAGCACGAGTCCTTCAAATAACTAGTGGTAAAGCGTTCTACTGGTATAATGCCTTCCTTATTTTTGAGAGCTTGCGAGTGACTGTAGAGCACACTATCTATTCACGTTAATTGGTACTGCGGTCGCTCTGTTGGCGGATGTAAGATGTTGCGGAGAGTGAGATGAAACCTGTCCGGTATAGCTTTTTTCGGCGCTGAGAATCAAACCCGCGTTACAAAAATGCAAGGCGGGCAGGATACCACTCGACCACAGAGCGACAGCCGCCGATACATTACCTCTACATTATTCCAAGTTGAAGTGTTATTACTGAAGTCAGGGGTATACCTAACAATTTTTTTTCTGTAAATCGCGAAACTGCAAACTAAAATGTAAAAAATTTCAGTTGAAACCAAAAAAATGAAAAAAACCGATGCGCAATTAGAGTTACCTATTTGAAACCCTCGGCTACCCTCAGAATGCCCAGAAACCCGTTAGTTATTTTTGGTTCCCCTTTAGTTACCCGGGTAACTGGCGGGATTTTGCGCATGGGGAAGGAGGATCCTCGCTTTCGTATTTTGTCGACTGGCTGCTAGAATTTTCTGAATACCGTCTTTTCTACGTTATCGGGAGTACTCCATCCTGCCTTTTTGCTTCTGGCCTGACCGACTGGCTGTTCGAATTTTCCAAGTTCTGACTTTCTACATTATTGGGAATATTCCATCGTCTCTTGTTGTTTCTGGCCTGCGTGTCATTTTTTTCAATAAAGTTGCTAGCTACATCCTGCTTCCCTCCGATTGGCTCCTTCATATACCCCCTTCCCATTGCATCAAGATTGTAAGGCATGTAACGTGTGAGCATAGTTATTCTGTGGAACTGACATTACGCGTTTGATGATCCATCACCGTTATCTTTAACGTTGATACTCCAGTTTGTTTGTTGCTGGACATCCGCTCCTGTGACGTACCCTGAGAAGGACGAACGGGCTATTTGTCCATACTTCGTTCACCCCCACTGTCCGTTAGTTCATTTCGCATTCGTTGAACTTCTAAGCTAATTGGAACCCAATTACTCTTCTCACCTCCCCTCCCCCCAGTACCCTCTCTACACATTATCAGTCGTGCTTGTTGGAAAAAGTTGTACTCCATGTTCGCATTCCTCATCATCACATTGTAGAAAAGCTCGATGGAATTCCTCAGACGTGTACCCGTGTTACATAAGTATATATACAGCAACAGCTACATCTTTTCTTCGTATTTTGCTTACAGCCGGAAACGGTGCCGCAGGCCTGCATCGACATGAATAAAGTGGTGGACGTAACCGAAGCGGAGGAGTTGACTGGAAATCCGTACAGTTTGGCCATCACCACGCACGACGAGGTGCATTTCGTAAAGGCGACCAGCAGAGAGGAGACCAAATGGTGGATGGACGTTCTGTCGGTGTTTCCGCGATCCAAAGTAAGTACGGTAGACCTTATCGGCGACTTTTTCTCTTCTCTCTTGTCAGCGATAAATATTCGTTCGCTGTGTCGTTTTCCAGCATTTGGCTCGATCGCTTGATCTGAAATCGATATACGGTGCATGTGGCGATACTTGGTCGGGTGGTAGGTAAAGGAGCCGTGCATTATATGTGTAAAGAATTATATGCGCAGAAAATGTCTTGCTGGTTGTTAGAATGTGAGAGATGTGAATATAGTGAATGAGAATACCGGTCCCCAGTCGTGAAAATGGTAACCGCGGAATATCAATGCATATAGCGGATGGCTGGATGACGCGTGGGTGAGACACGCTTCGTTCGGCTTTAAGCATACATGTCAGGCTATTTTAAAAGCTTGTATTGACCCTTCGGAATTCCTTTGTATCCGTATGTATTACGGGCATCCAAACCCGAACGTGTACTGGTCAATATTTCCGCTACTCGTATAATCTACCATCTGAGTGAGTTCACGATCCAGTCCGAGATAAAATCTGTTATTTAAATAAGCCCCCCTCCCCCCTCATCTTCTTCTCTTCGAATTCGGTTTTTATCCTCCTCGATCGAGCTCTCTTGTACGCATGATCAGCGAGACGGACCGTCTGTATTCTGTTTCCGCGTTATCAAATCGAAGTTTTCCACTAGATGCGGTCGAAAGGCTACAAATCTCTGTTTATCGACCGTACGTTGGGGAGGTTCGATCTGGGGGAAAAAACGGAGCGAGTTGATGTAATCGGTAATCGGTGTTGATGTAGTTTATTCAATTTGTCATCTCTACTACAAGGTGTTCCAGCTGAGTATACTAAGTCGATAGGAGGTGATAGCACTCAGCAAGAGGAACGAAACATGTTATGTACCTGCATGCACTATACTCCAGGTTGAAGGGCAGGGACGTAGCCACGGGGAGGGGTATGAGAACGGATCACCCAAATCATCTTTCAGAATTGGTAACGTGGCAATTTCACATGTTCAGTTACTTAGTTAGCAAATTCAACCTTGTTAAGAGTTTTTTTTTCCCTTTCTGATTCAGTCAATCAATATATTATATATTTATTTATACTCGCCGTACAACATGATTAGTTTTCACGACTCTCGAGTGGACGGGTTACAATTAAGTACATGCAAAAGTGTTTTCTCTTCAAGTACAAAAAATTTGATGATGAGTGCTGCATTATATGAGGAGTCAGTTAGACTTTCAAATACAGGGTAGGGAAAAGAATCAAAAAGGAGTACTCGTGTAGTGGTGAATTCTTGACAGTAGTTGTAGAGGTGGGTGACATCTATGGACATGCCGCGTATCTCGCAGAGAGGGGAAGGGGAACGATCAAATAATTGCCGATGTCTGATGAGTGTGGGTCCAATTCGAAGTCGAGCAATTACTTTCTCCAGTTTGTGATCTTTATGGTAAGAGGTAGTCCATTCTGCAAGGTCCGGTTTGATAGTCCATAAAGTCCATTTTGCAAGGTCCGGTTTGATAGTCCATAATTTGCTGGGGGGGTCTGTTCGTTCATTGATGCTGAAAAGTTTGGTGAATTCGTCGCTTAAGTTTATGCCGGAGGAGTCCAGGGGATATTCGGAAGGAGTAATGTTGCACTGTTGTAAGAGAGCTTCACACACACACACTACTCCGAAGGATGTTGGACTGTCTGGAGGTGGGTAAGTGAGTCTGTACGCATTAATATGGTATAGTAGGAGAGTATTTGAGTATTCCTGTGGTGCGCCTGAGGAGTTGTATTTGTTTCTGTGTGAAGGCTGATGATTGGGCTGGTTCTTAGAGCTCCTGTACGTATGCGTAAAGCTTGATTTTGGATGCTGTCCAGTTTCTGTTGTATTCCATAGCTTGCTGAATAATACGCAACTGTGCCATAGTCCAAAACTGGACGTGCATGACTCTTGTAAAGGCGGATGAGGCCCTTCCTGTCGGCTCCGCAAGAACTTCGATTCAGGATTTTTAGTAGGTTCAGTCTGCTTTGGCATTTCTTCTTGAGATCAGTAATATAGCGGTTCCAGTTAAGTTTGGAGTCCAATGTTAGTCCCAGAAATTTAGCAGTTGTAGAGTTCGGAAGGTAGTCTCCATAGAGTTTAATTTATAGTTACGAGTATCTGCGTTTTCCGGTGAATGTGACCTGTAGTGTTTGAGGGCGAAAAGCGTAGACCTCTAGCTTCACTCCAAGTTACCAACTTATTCACCATCATTTGGAGTTGATGTTCCATTTCGTTTGTTTTTCCGCTAATAAATATGAACAATTCATCAGCAAAGAAGATGGGAAATTTACAACTTCATCAACGGATTTTACTGCAAGGATGAATAGTAGCGGGCTTAATACTGATCTCTGAGGCTTGCTAACTTCCTCTATTCGAGGGATTGTTTGTTCATTTCCTAGTCTGACTTGGAAGGAACGATTTGCCAGAAAGTTTTGAATGAAAACCAAAATGCTGCCATAGTACCGAAATCTGTAAAGAGAGTTTAGGATGGCTGTCCAATATAGTCTGTCAGATTCCTTTTCTACATCGAAGAATATGCTGCATTTATCTTGTTTATTTGCAAATCCATTTCGTATTTCTTCTGTAACATATACCAGGTTATCCACCGTTGACCTTTGAATCCTAAAACCATTTTGGAACTTATCCAGCAGTTGCTTCTCTTCCAAGCTATTTCGAAGTCTCTTTGCAATGATTTTTTTCAGGATCTTGCTCACTCCCTCTGTAAATGAAAGTTGTTACAGCTCTGTCAAGGACTACAAGTCTTCAACATTTGAAAACTAGTAAACTTTCATTACGGGTCTGATAACTAGATTTTTTTCCTTTTCTTTCCTGAAGATAGTCAGTGGGTAGAACATTGCAGGGGTAACAAAGATTTTTTGAACTGAACTGTCTACCATTGACATTGAAGGGCTTGACCAATTTTGGAATTCTAATAATAAAACTTGAGTATAGTTTTTAAAGTGTACAGCTTCCAACTTTTGTTGCTCCTTCAGTTCCTGGGGTAGGCAACAGGTGGTACTTATTTTGTCTTATGTTTAATGAGAATATCGTAAGGGTAACAAAGATTTCTTGAACTTATTTGCCTACCTTTGATACTAAGGTTACACTAGTTTTGGAATTCTAGTTATAAAATATAATTTTTGAGATGTGCAACTTCCAACTTTTGTAGCTCCTTCAGTTTCCGGGATAAGCCACAGGTGGCACTTGTTTTTTCTCATTTTCAACGAGAACATCATAAGAGTAACAAAGATTTTTCGAACTGAATTGCCTACCTTTGATACTTGAAAGGCTTGACCAATTTTGGAATTCTAATCATAAAACTTGTGTATAATTTTTGAAGTATACTGCTCCCAGTTTTTGTGATCCCTTCAGTTTCTGTGATAGGCAACAGATGATACTTATTTTTATCTCTTTTTCAACTTACTATCGAATGCTACTCTTCAAAACAAGTCGCAAAAAAGTTGTCGCAGACAAAATTCAATTCCGAAATTTGGCAAGTTTCATAGAATTTTGCAACATTTAACATTTTTGAATAAACGTTTATTAATAATGTCATTATCTGTCGAAGATGGCTATGAATCATGGGTACTTCGAAAGAGAAGTAGAAATTATCAACTCCTATTGTCTATCTCAAAAACTGAAGGAGCTACAAAAATTACAAATTGTGCGCTTTAACAATTTTTTTTAAATTTTGTTGAAATTTTGAAATTGATAGAACACCTTCAATATCAAAGATTGTCGGTTTAATTAGTTTGATTTTTGTTAGCTCTTCAATGTATTACCCATTACGTGTGAAAAAAATACTGAATTAAAATGAGTAACCAGACTGGCAATCAAAGTTTATTATTTCCAAACCTTACAGACTTATAGTCCCTTCAATTTTGAGTATAGGCCATACTTATACGTAACTTTGTTTGTTCGTCTCGCCGAGTACTATCACTTCCTTCCGGTTTGGCATACTAATCTGAAACACCCTATATAGGTACTGCATCGAGCTGTTCGTCCGCACTGGATTTATTTGACGGGGTGAAGACGAATGTTCCTCGGTGCTTTTCTGTGGAAACTGGCTGATAAAAAGAAAAGAAAAATAATGTTCGAAGAAAGAAGGAAGAAGGGAAATAAAGAAAGAAAAATCTTTTGTGTGAGGGTTTGGGGGTATGTTTGTTAGGTCTAGCAACGTAATGTTAAACGTGAAATAACTCATGTGGAGGTGGGCTGACAAAATACAAAGGCCAGATTTTTTTCTTCCCCTTCTTAGGATAAAACATTGAACTCTTAACATTTTACAACCAAATGAACCTTGTCTAAATAAAGTAGTACATGACGCCGACTTTCTGCAATGATACTAGGGCATGCGTCTTCGAAGCTACAAAGAAATAGAATATTGAAAGTATTACTGTCGTGGTTTCTCAGCAATAGTCTTACATTTCTTTAGCCGACATCCTTCGAGTTAGGAAAATGGTCATTCCTATTAAGGCGACGTTAACTTGATTGAAACGCGATAGTGGTGTAGCTAGGATTTTCCCAAGGGGGGGGGGAGGCAAAGCAAGATTTTCAATGGAGAAAAAGTCGAAAGTGGAGGTATTTTTTTAAATCGATATTAGAGGACTATTTGATAAAAATTAAGGTAAAATTACTGCTCGAGCAAACATTTTTCGAAAAAACGTGTTTTAAAGGCAAAAAATTGCTCATTTTTGCATATTTTACATTTAGTTTCAGGTGCTTTGGGAGGGGCATTCGTTCCCTTCGCCCCCCCTTGGCTACGCCACTGAAACGCGACAGTATTAAACACAAATTTTAGGACAGATGACCTGGAAAAATGGAACGGTTTTGAAGTTACAATAATACGTTTGAAATGGAGGCCCCATTTCTCCCAAAAGCTGGTACTGTCTGAAGGAGCCTTAAGGACAAACCAGTGATCTCCGAAAATGGTTCCAAAAATTCAGCTTAATGGTGATAGTGGTGAAATTCAACACAAGTTTTTGCGATCGCTGAATTTGATTTTCAGACTAGTTTTCGGATCCGATTTACCGCAGTAACTTTGAGTGGGGTTCTGATCTTACTATAAAGGGTATGGTAGAAATGATGATCATTATATTGACATTGTATTCAATATAAAGGTTTTCCAGGTCTCTGAGATACCTGACCTATATCGTGGGATCAGTGTATATTATATTTAATTGGTATCATGTAACCTAGCAATATCTAAATTTATATGTATCTAACACTCTTGAGAGTTGAAAAAAGGAAAATTCTTTATAAAATATCAAAATGTGGTGTATTTTTTCATAAGAAAAGAATAGGGGGGGGGGCAGGATCGGAAGGCTCCCTGTTAATGTAATCCGATTGATCCGAAATTTTCAGAAATTCAACTTTCCAGCGAATTCAAAACTTTCAAAATTGTTGTTATCTTAGTGGACATGCCACAGAAAGTCTTAATGAATATTCAGAACAGTCTATCGAATTCTAATTACTGGAGTACTTTTAAACTAGACTGGAAAATTGTAATGTGTTTTCTAGACTTAGGAGGGTCTTACACAATATTAGACATATATATCGAGTGTAAAGAGACCAATTCCTGGAGCAATCGCAGATTTTTCAAGGAGCTGAAGGAATGAGAAGCTCAAGCCTGCGAAAGACCAAGACTTCTTGAAGCCTCTCTCAGAGGATTCATTCTGGAAAAGTGAGCATATAGCTCACATATCTCAAAATAAAATGCTGGAATCCTAAAGCTAAAGCCTGCCTCCCTAAAAAAATTTATTATATCCCTTTTTGGACCAAAAAGCCTTTCCAGTCACAACCATCTGTAGGAGGCACTGCCCGAACAGGGTTAAAATAATTAAAGTCTTGCAGGCCATGTAGTATACACAAACTCGAAGGCATGTTTTAAACTGGATAAAGAGTGAATGCCTTTAGAAGTGCAGAGAGGTATCAGGTAAAGGGACCTCCATTATCCAATCTATTCAATAGCCTCTTGGAAGAAATATTCATAAAAATAATATGAGGAACAGATTTTGGAATATACATTGATTGGCAAAATTTAACCGGCTTACACTTCGCGGACGATGTGATACTAGTAAATAACTCCAAGAAATGGGTGAACAGCCTCTTAAGCGGAGCGAAGAAGTGGGCCTGAGAGCAAACCTACCAAAAATAAAAAAAACAAAGCTTGGCGTAGTTTTTGGTCCTTGAAACGTACTTACAACTCGAAAAAAGTTTCTATCAAAGCGAAAATTCCCTCTGGTCATTAATGCGATACTCGAAAGGGTAGTTTCCGGATCCAGGGGTGTGGTGTCTGGGAAGCCACTTTGGCGTACGTGCATCGCCATACGCTCCACCAAACATATCAAGTGAAAATGAGAACTTTGGACACATGCCCTTTTCCCTCTTGATCATACGCTGCGCAGACATACATGGTCGTCAACGTAAAAGCAATCCAAGCAATTACAAAGTAACAAAAGAAATATGGAAAGATAAATTTTGCACGTAAAACTCAAAGACAAAATGTCTAACTAAACAACTGAAAGAAAACGAAAAGCAAGGATACTATCTATTTGATGAAGAAAAACAAATTCGAATTTACAGGACATGTGATGCGATCAAATACAGAAAAATAGCTGCTTGAGTGGGTACCCTATAAGCCAGGGCCGGTGCGAGGGGAGGGGGGGTCACACCCACCAGTCATTTTTCATTTGGCAAAATTTTTGAAAGTAATAGTTCTTTTACACACCGATTTTACTTTCTTTTTTTTTTCTTTCTTCGAAATACCGAATAAGAAAATGAAGTTAGGAAAATTCGACAAGTCGAGAGTTTATTTACTTATTTATTTATTTTTGCTTTTACGGCTTATTTGGCAACTTAGTTGAGGGTTTTCAGTTAAGAAATTGGAAAAATTCAAAAAGTAAAAAGCTTCTTTTTTTTTGCTTCGGGTTCATAAAGTTGGAAAAATGTGACTAAGATCTCTATTCGGCAATTCGGCATTTTCATAATCCACCCCCCCCCCCCCTCGTGAGTAAAAATTGCTCAGAAAGGTCGGCCTGGCATGAGATGGGAAAACGAATTGGCTTGGAAGATGGGGAGGCTTTGGACAAGAACTGCCCAGAACCGAATGGAAACTAGCTTGGCAGACCTATACCCGTCAGCGTGCGACTTGAGTTGGGGATGGCACATCTGTACAGTGAAATGACTGTATACCCCTAGGCCCAGTGTACTTTCTTGCGAGGTCTGGTTGGCCGAGTGGATAGCGCGCTGGTTTCGGAATCTGGAAGTCCCGGGTTCGAGCCCACGTAGCAACTCATTACATTTCGATTTAGGCCGGTTTTTCGGCAAGGTGAGAAGAAGGCTAAGACAGCCCTAACAGCCTCCCCGACGTCTCTGAGGTAATGCTCGAAAGAGCGGATTCCAGGGCTCGGGTTGAGGGTAAAATTAGAAAAGAGAAGTGTACTTCCATGCAGATTGAAAAAGAAGCAAAGTACATAAAAAACAAACAGAATGAATAAAAAGAAGGAACAAATGAAGGAAGATCGAAAAGGCTGTTTTCGTGGGCAACGGGGAAGGGGAGGCTAATGATTTGTTAGTGGGCGAACTTTACCTAAATCTGGCGCTGTCGTCAGTGTGCACCGGATCCAGATACACGCGTAGCGGGGGCCGCAAAGCAGTTGGAAGATTGAACGTCCCGACAGACGGCCTCGTAGTATCGTCTCGCAGAGGGGTTCTGAAATACTGAGACAATCGGTGGCGTAGGCGCCATCGAAAAATTTCCGAAAATTACAGGCTCGGTGATGTCCTCGCTCCGGTTGCCGCGCTATCCATTACAGCCAACGTTGAAAATCGAGAAGAGATGCACCGAAGCACGGGCGCGAGTGTGTACACGCCTGTGGCGACTCGGCCCGGGTTCCAGGTCCTCCTTAATTTGCGAATCGCCGCGCGTCTCAGATGAGCGTAAAAAATTGTAAATACAGTTGGGTGGTGTAATCGTAAAGCGTGCATGTCGAGTTTATTATGTATATAGGATCGAGTTAATAGAGAGACAGGCTGTATACCCAATAATTAGAAGCATTCTTCGCGATACCGTCGACCATATAAAGTGAAACCAGTTGGGATTAATTTCATTGTACCACGTATGTAGGATTTTAATATACTCGATGTATGCGAACCGGGCCGCACCGGCATCGCAGGATCGATCATTCGGGCTTTGTATTTGATTTTCGGCGCGACGCGATGGTTTTCGTCGAAATATGAATAACGTGCTCAGAAAACAGAAAAACAAAAAAAAAAAAGTATACAGCTTACGCGTGCGTTTATGAAATTAAGTGACTCAGTTGCCCGTGGTCCGGTGCGGTGTGCGGCGGCGACGTCCTCAAAACGGCGGAAATGCGCGTGGATTTTCTAGCACGCGTCCGCACCGAGAGCCCGCGTCGCGCCGCCAACGGAAAACGGGTTCCGTTCGCAACGCCTAGGCGCGAATGTCAAATAGAAAATGGAATTTAATTAACCGTCAAGAAGACGCTTCGGGAATTGTTTCAAGCGGTTAATGAGGCGTAATTGATTTTGACTGATTGATTACGCTAATGGCTGCGAAATCGATTTAATTCATTATACGCGACCGCGATCACGAGTCGCGAGTCCGCGCGACTGCTGCAGAGGAAGCACGCGAGCCAGGAAGCGCATCAGTCAAGGTATCGGCGAATTCACGCCGTTTAGATCAGATTATTAGTGCCGGCTTTGCGGATAAACGTGCTCCGCTTTTCGCTTTATCGCGCTACCGGCGCGAATTAGGAATGAAGGGTGTTTCTTCGTCCCTCTGGTCGTTTAATTAGAGCGAAGAAGTGATTGAGAGATTGCAAAGTGTCTTTCTCGAGCTTCTGATTGGTACTAAGATCGAACTGAATTGGAAATGTTGGGTAGAAGGGAGGAAGGCAGGCTCTCTGAGCCACTAATTTGCCTCCCTTCTCCTAGCAGAAAGGCTGCTTATTTTTTTGACAGTTTTGCTTTTTGAGCATGAAATCTGATATTTTGCCATAAGTTGCCTCCCTAGAAATGTGGTAACGCGACTTTCTTAAAACCAAGTTGAAAACAATTATCCCTAGAAATATAGTCACATGACTTTCTTGAAGCTGAATAAAAACAATTATCTTTTGGGTATCAGAGGGGAGGCGGGTTGTTGAGAGGAAATTATGTCAGTGGTGAGATATTCTTTTACATGTTCCTGTCAACAGCTTCCAGCCCCTTCCCTCGCTCACTAAAATGAAGCGAAGAGCTGCAGAAATAATTTCGTTTAGGGGTGGAAAAGAGCCAACCAAGTGTAGCATTGATTCAGTTTTTAAAAAAATTCAGGGAATTTTGTCCGTCGGGAAAAGTTAGGGAAAAGTTAGGGAGTTTTGGAATTTTCAGCATTTTTCACCTAAAAGTCAGGAAATTTTGTAAAAAAAAATCGACTGCGAAATCCTGTAGTATTTCAAACAGATTTTTTTACCCTATTTGTTACAAAAAAATTTTCCTTCGCTTCGCTCAGGCAATTTTCTTATCTGTTTTCTTTCACTGGAGAAGGGCGTAGGTAATACAACCCCCTCTCCATCGCATTAGTAGATGCAGAGTGTGTTGGTGTGATGAAATCGTTTTCATGGTATTCGTTTCGCGTCTACATCTTTCTATTAAGGCTGCTATACACTTAACGTATTTCGTATTTCGTGACTTTCCACTCCCGATGTTCGAAAAAATTTGACCCTCCCCCCCCCTTTCATGTGTAATTTTTATTTGAAGAGTCTGGAAAGCTGGAAAAATTGGCCTGGAAAACCTGGAAAAGTCGGGGAAAATCATTTCCGAACAAGAATGGACACTCTGGTTCCAAATCAGTTGATCAGTTTCATTAATTTTTTCCCCCAGTATGTGGTTTGTGACTGTACGGGGTGTTCCAGTTTCGGCGCAAAAGCCGGGGGGGGGGTGATAATACTCGCCGAGACAAACAAAAAACTTTAGTACCGTTTTCTCGAATTCTCAAATCGGAGGAAATTACGTGTACCTGAAAGTGTACCCGTTATAATTGTTGATGAAGCTTGAATTACATACTTTTAATTCCCAACAAAAAAGTTGAGTAACATTTTTTGCCTATCATTGAAATTAAAGGCGCTATACAACATCAAAAATGATAGGAATTTGAAAATTCTCCCCCAATTTAGGGGGGAGGGATTAATTTATGTCAGATGAAGTGCTGAGCTCAGGGACTTCAACAAACCATCATTGATTGAATTTGGTTCCGTGTATCCAAAGTCATTATCATTTGAAAATCGTTATTTACAGGATTATCTGTTTAAAACGCAACCCAAAATTTAAAAAGTGAAAAAACAAACGGAAATCTGGTTTAATGATTGAAGCGTGACATTCCAAAAGGGACTCAATCCCTTTTTATAAAAACTAAGTTGGATGCGCCATTTGGTGGAGGAACATGTACAGTGTGCGGATTGATCAGCCACAACATGTGTTCCTGTAACTATACACGTAGGCAACGCGCAGGCATCGCCGTCTCCTGTGTTGCGTATTACAGTGTGACGGTATGCACGGTATTCTTTTGCTCTCCTGAAAAGTTCTAAAATGGACTGAGTCCGTTTTGGAATGTCAGGCTTCAATTGAACTGAGTACAAGAAACGAATAATTACATCAAATTAATAAATAATCTTTAATACGTGTTCGAACTGGCCACCATCAGCCTCCAAGCAGCATTTTGTTCGACGGATTGTATTGCGGGCAACTTTTTTCAGCATCGAATTGTTTACTTATGTAAAAAAACTCCACCCTTCACGGCTATGTACTTGAATTTCTTTTTTTTTATTTTTTTGTACCTATTGAACGACCATTCCGGAAATCGCCGTACTCGATAGCAGACTACGTTGAGGTGCATTATCTTTATGGAAAACACGAAGGTAATGCGAGCGCTCTTGTAGCTTTATCTGTTAGGCACATGCAAAAATCAGTATGGAAGTGCATGTTCCTTTAGCTAGCAATCTCAACTTTCATTATTTTCTGTTAAAGCGCATGTGAAAATCAGCGTGGAGATTTGGGTTCTTTTAGGTAGCGTCTGCGAGGCACTTGCAAAAATCAGTATGGACGTTCGTTTTCCTATAGCTAAAAATCTTAACTCAGTGCATTTTCTGTTAGACACTTGTGAAATCAGTATGGAGGTTCGTGTTCCTTTACTTATCAGTCGTTTATGATTTGATGAGAATTTCAATGAGGAATATGTGACAACTCGAAGTTATGGAGCTGTTATAGAATAAAAAATTGTACATTTATCAACTTTGATAATGGCAGTGTTTGTACATTTATTAACTTTGATAATGGCAGTGTGTGAAGTATTTGGGCTCTTACTGATCACTATATTGCTGTTTTGGGCGCCGTATTTGACATTGCACGCTCCTGTTTCAGTCTACTTGTTTGTCTGTTTGACCATCTAATTGAGTGACTCATTAGCTAATTAACTGATTGACTAATTCTATGTTAGTTTGTTTGTCTGTCTATGTGTCTGCCTTGTGTTAGGTACTAAAATTCTGGATCGGCTTCTTTCAACCATTTGTACAGAAACTTACCAATAATTACAAGAATTATAATATCATCAGGTCTTCTGACCGAAATGGTACATAGCATTGCACATTCTGTAAAAAGGTTTTCAAATATGATACCTATGAACATCTCCATCGGCCTGAATTCTATGTATAGCTAGGCTAAGGCTGAGCTAAACTAGGCTCGACTATTTCAATCATGTCTTTCAAAAGGCAGACTCAAACTATCGCCATTAGTTCAGTTACCAATACTTTCTCGGTCACAACTGCTTCAATATCACTCGACTAATGGGCTTAGCTCATCTTCAGTTCCACTCCAGTCACTCTGTTGGTTACTTTAACTCCAGGGTGCACAACCTTCTGTTACTCCAGGAACTTGTATTTCTACGTCTGTATCTTCCCATCCGCGGAAAATGTTCTCCTCAGGGACGTACCTATATGGCAGGTGGGGGTAACTCCCCCCCGAAGGAATTTCTCACTCAGCAGTTGGGAAAATTTACCACTTCAGTCAGGCGAGTTGGGAAAATCCAACAAGTTAAAAGGGTTTTGTTTTTCTCTCTTTGATACTTGGGAATTGAGTTGAGAAGTTGGGAAAACCCAACAACTCATAAGGTCTTTCTTCTTTTGCTTGGATACTTGGGAATTTCGAGGTGAGTCAGTTGGAAAAATCCAACAGATCAAAAGATTTTTTTGCTTTGATACTTGGGCATTGAGTTGAGAAGTTAAGAAAACCCAATAAGTCAAAAGGTCTTTCTTGTTTTGCTTTGATACTTGGGAATTTTGAGGTGAGTCTGTTGGAAAAATTCCAACAGGTCAAAAGTTTTTTATTATATACATATTTTTGCTTTGCTTTGCTTTGATACTACTTGGGAATTCTGTGGGTTGGAAGATTTTGTTGATTTTCAAAGTGAGTGCGATTATGTTTCAGTTTTGTACATATTTTTCGCATTTTTATCGTTGGGGAAGTGAAGGGCATGGTCGCCTCTTGTTATTTTTCAAAATAAGTGTAATTATATTTTAGTTTTGTACGCATGTTCCGCATTTTATCGTCGAGGAAGTTTGTGTGCGTGGGGAAGGGGGGGGGTGAACTTGATCGCCTCTTGTATAAATCCAGGGGTGACTAGTTTTATATTTGAGAAAACATATCAATTTTAATATCTTTTTTTTTCTTTCTTGTGAGATAATTCTTACGTCGCCTTTCGCCAATAACTCATCTTGTGTACGTAATTCATTATATATTATGTTGGTGTACTAACTAAAAGCTATTAAATCTGATCGATTAACTGTTTCAACATCCGCTCGAATGGATACAAGCGATGGTATATAGTGATTTTCAAGGTTGATTTTGAAAGTTTGAAAGTTAGCGTGTGTAGTACATTCGATGTCATCGAAACATAGATTTCTCTAGTGACTGTATAAGCTCTTTTTAGAGATTATTTTAGCCACTTGACCATATTTTGCTGAATTTATGAGTGAAAGTTGCTATGGGGATTTTAGTTTCTGCGACTGTGTTCCCGAATGAATTTAGATTTTGAAAAGACTAAAAACCGCCGTAAATTGTTGAAAACAACCACGGTATCAACTCGAGAGACTTGTCAGGAAAGAAAGAGCAGTCTCAGTTTTGTTGGCTCTACAATTTCAAGTTGGTCTGTCGCAAAAATGCTGCACAAAAGTACCTGGGACTTGGTATTCCTTCGAAGTTACCGATGTCTGCCAACTGGGGACGCTCAGACTTTCCCTTCACCCCCTTCCTAATTCTTCCAGGAATGTAGAATTTTCCGTGAAAACTTTAGTGTGCGAGTACGAAACGCTGTTAACTTGTGGTGCCGTTGCGTAACGCCTTTAACTCTTCTAGAGTCTGGGTCAACTAAGCTCAAAAATTGAAGTATTGAACTTAGGAAAGTTCGTGTTGGGAATGTGGTCACCGGTTGCCTGACTGTTATCAGCACTGGCAAGACATGCAGACGTATCACTCCTTGGTGACATGGCACTGTGCTACGACGGCCGTGCATGACATCGCATTCAGTGCAAATATTCGAGCGAAAAATTAACGTTTAAGACTTACCGATGATATTTATGCATTTAACCGACGATATTAACAATCGCTGAATTACGCAGGGTCGACACAAGAGGAATGCAACATTTCCAGTCAGCAAGTCAGTTACAAACCTCGCTGTAGCAACTAACGGCTCTTTGATGCAACCGTCCGTTACTTCTGCCAGATCAGGTAATGAAAACAAAACGGATTAAATTTATATATACACTTTTTTTTTTTTTTGCAACAGCAGCAGCAGCAGCCTATTATATGTATAATACGTTCTGAATGTGTAATAAACGTCTCATTATTTCGTTTTAAAAACGACCGAATGCTAATTCTCAAAATGAAAACAGAAGTTGGATGCGGAGTATACACTATACGTGTATAAGTTGAGCATAATCGAGATTCCAGATTGCTAATGCGATGTGATTTATTGGCTAAAGAGTTGGAAGAGCGAACTGGCAATAAAAAGGCTCAGCCACAGAGCTCAGCGTGCGTGTAAACCATCGTGACAGTAAATTCGAAAGATTGAACTGATAAAATTGTGGGTTACTGAGTTGTTACGTCGATTATTCTAGATTCCGGAGTCGCCAAGATTTTTTTTTTTTTTTTTTTTTTATAAAGTGAGTTCTGCGCGAAATTGCATTCGCAATGTAGGTCAGTATTCTAGAAATAGGAATACGCAGGGTGATCATGTCCCGCCGATGGAGGAGCTGAATTAGCCGCAAAGGGAGAGAAATGCTCCGTAGCATTGGACTTATGTTGGGGAGGGGGCAATACCTGAAGATGGGTATCTTAGAAACGAGGTAGTAAAGGATTAATGAACGAATGGAGAGGGGATTAACATTTATAGTCTTTCATGGTTGTCACTGGAAAGGTTTACAAACTTGATAAAATTAAGAATTATTGTTGCATCTGTGCAATCGGTTTACAGCGAATGTCGTCTTCCGATGACCATCCTCCATTTTCCTCGGTCCATCCATGGACCATCCGGTATATTCCGCATCTGCATTTTCTCTGCTAACCCAGTGGTCCAGCTCTTCTTGGAACGTCCTCTCTTCCTTCAGCCTTCGGGAAACCATTTGATCATCTTCCTTGGCAGTCGTTCTTTCGGTATTCTTCGGACGTGGCCATACCGTATGAACTGCCTGGTTTTGATGTCGTCCACAATGTCTTCTGTACCTCCATTATCTCCCTGATGGTCTTATTTCGGATTCTTTGTAGCTTTGACCGCCTGGCTGGTCTTCTCCAGAAATCCATTTCTGTCGCTGAAAAAAGAATCTCTGTCCTCTGCTTTAACGGCCAGATCTCACAGCGATATGTCACAATACGTTTCTCAATAATTGTATTTACATCCGTTTTTTTGTTTTCTTTGCTGATCTGCTGATCCCATAAAAATGAATTCAACATCACTGTTGCTTTCCTACTCTAGATATTCCGATCTCTTATATTCTGGTCCATGGATCCATCCTGCAGAATTCTGACTCCCAGATATCTAGATACTCTCGGTAACTCTTGATGACATTTCCGCCCTTCAATTCAATATCCTTCTGGTTACCTCCAATACACACATTTTCGGTCTTCTATTATTGTTGCAACTTACAGAAATTATTGAGAACTATGTTGAGACTCACAGAATGTGGTGAAATCTTAATATTCTTCTGGTTACTTCAAATACACATATTTTCGATCTTCTTTATATTCACTGTTATTGTTACAACTTTCAAAAATTATTAAGAACTATGTTGAGTTGAGACTCACAGAATGTGTTGAAATCTTTCAAGACGAGTTCAGAGTAATCAAGATTATTCAGTTCTTAATGCACGAAGGCTGATTGAATGCTCTCAGGGTATTTCAGTGGAAGGGAAGGGTATAAGGCAGGAGCCTCATATCCAATGATTTGACGATTATCTTGGGAAATTAGCAGTCCTCAGTTGAAAAATTTGAGACTGAGACGATTTTGCTTGTTTTGTCGTCTTAAATGAGAAAAAAAATCTGAACATCTTTTCACTTTCTCAGTTTGCAGAATCAGAGATTTTCCACTTGAATAATTTTGAGTTTATTCTTCTCCCTCCTAGCACTGTCCCTTTGGTACGCCCCTGAATACTCTGTTTAGAATTCTGATTCGAACCTAGATAGAACTTATTTAACCTCTATGACATGACTGGTGGAAATAAGTTGAAACTGATTATTAGGAGTCGTTAAAACCATATTCAAACTTCTTAAGACTCGTTAAGATTGTATTGTGACAGATAAGTGAGAGCACTTGGAAAACCCGAATACTGACAACCGCCATTTTGAGTCGTTCTGTGCCCGACAATTCACAATTCAATACGCGGCACGCTGGTAGCATGTTCCGGTTAGTGAATTGTGAACCGTCGGGCATCAAGCAACTCAAAATGGCGGATGTCAGTACTCAGGTGTTTCTAGGTGCTCTGGTTAAGTTAGGAGTCGTCGGCAGCATGTTGAGATTTTCTACGATTCATTAAGATTCTGTTGAGACTCACTGAGAATAGTTAGGACCAGCCCGTAGCGTGGCTACTTACTCAGGGTAAAGAACAACGGGGGCCGAAATAATTTCAGTAAATTAGGGGGAAATGCCCTTTATTTCGATTTTCGCTCTCGGATGTAGAGAATAAAGTCTCCCAAAGGCGGCAAGCAGTTAGCTCGGGGTGGATGGGAAGTCCAGGAGGGGGCAAAATGACAGTGTCTGCCTCCGAATTTCAATGAACAACCAAAGGAAGCTTTTCAGTTTCGTTTTTCGACTTGAAAATTATTGATTTACAGCGATGAAAGCTTTTTTCCCTAAATACTACTTACATTACGTCTATGGCAGTGAACTGGGGGGAGTCTCCATTTTAGGGCATGTGCCTCCCCGTGTCATTTCCATTCGTCTTTATTGGCGGTACTCTCCCCCACTTTGGGCCCATTTCTTTCCGGAATTCGGCCCGCCACGCGTCAGCGGCCTACCTTTATGGCACCCAGGCCTCTACTTTTTTCGTCCACCTCCCTTCTTGTCACAAAATATGACCCTCATACTTCCATTTTTGTGTTTTTTGATTACCTTCCCTATGTCTTGCTTTTGTCACCCTTCTTATCTTTTTGTTTTCAATTTACGAGTATTTCCTCCGAATTTTTGACGTATTATTTGATAAACTATCTTCTCTACTCGATGGTAGTGCCCAGCATATAAACAGTTAGGTATAACCATATTTTCTACAAATGTTTTTAATGACTGCTTTCCAAGATAAAGATATGCATAACGAGTTGCTGCATCCTCCGCTCTTGATTACATTAATATTGGACCCAGGCTCTCTCTCTCTCTCCGTTATGCTCATCTACATATGTGTATAGGTATAGTTTTTATATATAATATATAGGTACTTATACTAATCTTCCTGGATACAACTCTTCAAACTACTTCTTCCCTTCCCCTTTGGAATATATACTGGATCTCAAATTTGTGTCTGTTCAAAAGCAGAACTCGTTGAACTAATATCCTCATATGTAGTAATAAATATTATTTTTTAAATTTATAAAATCAATAATTCGAATGATTACGACAACTTCGATCGTAAAATTCTATAAAAATTATATAGCCCAAACTTTTGATGTAGAGAATCAGAAGTGCGAGAGTACAACGATTATGCAAATTTCGATCGTAAAACTAAAAGTCTATAATATTCGTCAATATTGACGTTTTCCCGAGGAAATGATGAAACCAATAAATGCTAAGTAGGTGTATATTCCACATTTATAGCCGAATGAAAAATCAGTTTTAACGGGCCATTACGCCCGCCACCTGGTACAAATTGACATGAGTGGTTTCTCGAACTCGCGACGAGTGCTCATTTGTATTCGTATTTGTACGAATGAGAGGAAAGTGTAGGGAAGTACAGTTTCCAAGAAGCCGTAAGGTACACATATTGAGAGAGTTCTATACGTTTTCGTGTTTCCGTATTTTAGAAATCATCGAATTTATTTCAACTCGCTCCCCTTCCCCCTCTGCCAAAGCAACCACAGTGAAACTAATGAAGGCGGAGATTCAAGAAAGTTTGTTTCGGTTCCATAGCATACGTCATTGATGAACATCGGCGGATGTCCAGACTCGGTTGTTTCCAGGTACTTTACCTGAGGTGCTTTCCAGAAGTCCTCGCATCCAGGTGCGGATGGCCGTATACGTTACCGGAGAATGTCCCGGTGGGGTGGTACATTCGTGAGTTTTATATTGATGGAGAGGTAGAAAAGCAGAGAAGAGGAACTCATGGCGGAAGGGTTGTGAAAATGAAGAGTTGGGTTGATTGAATTCCCCTGGTAACTGTCAAGGTCGCAGTCCGCCCTCCTCGCATCCCCTGTAAATAGCAAACTTCTCCCCGCGTCTGTAAGTTACTGAACTATATTATGGCATATGCCATATTATCGTTGATATTTCCGAGTATCGACGGCTCACGATCGCGTCGTGAGCTTACCGTGGCCTACAGAGTCATTAAAAATTGATGCGAAGAAAAATATAGCACGCTTTTAAAATAAATCGCACTTCGCGCACCGTTCCTGCCGCGGTACCGTTGCGACGCGCTGCGTCATGTAGGAGCGAGAGGGCCGCCGCGCGGGTCGAATAAAAATATAAAATTGGACCTGGAAATGCGTTCGACTGCGGATGCATACAAGTGCAACCGTCGGAATGCAACTCGGTGGGCGCGAAACGTGATCCAGCCTAGGAACGCGGTGGTTGTGCCCTTTGCCGGTGCTAGGCCGCAACTCGGATTGGTACTTAAATGCATCTAGTGGTGGACAAAACGTACCTCAAGTAACGGTTCACGTTTATGTAATACGGCTGCTAATTTAACGCCCACTGTTTCTTCTATATCGTTCGTTTTTCACCTTATTTCTCTGTTCCTCTCAATATAATAACTGGACGGCTGATCAGATTGCCCCTGGTCGCGCAGGGTTATAAAAATTCATCGCATCATCATTTGCTCGTAAAAATCGCGTTTGTTTTACCCACCGTGTGGAGGAGTACGGGGTTGGATCGGATCGAAAAGATGGATTCGGTAATCGGCATGGCATCACTGACCTTTGATGTATTGATGACAGCTTGGTTTCTGAATCGCGTCCTGTCCAACCGCCGCTGTCCTCTGTGTTTGGTCTGAAACTTTTGTTCCTGAGTTGAGGTTTGCTTTGTGCTTCCTTTGCTCCCCCTGTATCAGCGGTCCTCAATCTTTCACCATGAACCCACTTCCATCTTTTCTTCATCACGAGCCTCTGAATCCTCCACCACGACCCCCTCGTTGACCATGGTTGCTCTCCGCCTCCACCGTCACACCTCAACAGTCGCAGCCCTCCTCAGCCACAAACTCTTCCCCCACAATGGCCATAATCTCCTACCAGAGGTTTCAGTGCTCATCACATGGTCTCTTACCTACGCAGTATCCCCCCCCTGCGAACCCTTTCCTTCTGCAAATTCGAGTAGGTCCTCTCCCTTGGACTTCCTCCTCACCTCTGCAATCATCGACCACCACAACCTACTTCCACCATCTGGGGCTTAATCTCTTCACATTGTCCTATCCCTCGCTCCATGATCTTCTCCATCCACAGCTTCTCCCCCACATGGGACCCTCCGATCATCACCCAGTCCTCCACCTAGTCTCCCCCCGATCACCTTCTTCCACCCCAAGTACCCCCCTATTAGGATCACGCCCCTCTCCCGACCACCCCCACACCACTATGGCCTTCATTTCTGTTCACGTACCACACCTCAACCAAGACCTCTTCACGCATCTCTACGCCTTCTCCAATGAAGGCCTTAATTCTTCGCTACAGCGTTTCCCTTCCACTGCTCCTGCTCTACGACCTCCTTGTCCCAACTCCCTCGAAGATCCCCTGGTCCTTTACTCAGGAGCTCCGACCACCATAACTACCCTTCCCCCTTCAGACCCCTGCCAAACCCCTCCCGCACCATGGCTTTCATTTCCCTCCCCAGTCCCTCTTGACTTTGTGTCTTAGCAGCGATATATAGACAAGTTTTATGTTTGTCTTTATGTCTTATCAGTAGGAAGTGAGACTACTGTAATATCCGTGGGGAAGGAGAAGGTGGTTTTATATCGGGTCGATAAAAAACATATAGACCTGACTGACTGGACTGTTTCCCTTGTGTCTTATCAGCGATATATGAACAAGTTTTGGGAAGGAGAAGGTGGTTGTCAGATTTATATCGGGTAGATCAAAAATATATAGACCTGACTGACTGACTGGACTGTTTCCTTTGTGTCTTGTCAGCGATATATAGACAAATTTTATGTTTGTCTGTATGTCTTATCAGTCGGAAATGAGACTGGTGTAATATCAGTGAGGAAGGAGAAGGTGGTTGTCAGACTTATATCGGGTAGACTTTTCATGCCTATCGTATATTTTTTTCTGTCATTATGTCTTTTATCAGCAATAGACTGGCAGTCTCATATCTGTCTTCAGGTCTTATCTCAGTAATGAAGTAGAAGGTGACTGTTCTGTCCCTGATGTAATTCTTTGGATTTTTTGACATGTTTTTTCTTTATGTCTTATCGACGAGTCTCGTATTTGTCATTATGTCTTATCAGTAATGAAGGAGACGGTAGCTTGTCAATTTTTTGAATTTTCCCTTTGTCTTATCAAAAATATATAAACAAGTCTCGGCTAGGTTGGCTGGCTGGATAGTCTGGCAGGCAACGGAAAAAATCGTGACAAAAAAGCGTTACAGGCTGGCTGACTCACTGACTCTGACTCTTCACTGACTCTGGCTTTCGACTCGCAACGTTCCTTGTATCAGCCTTAGAGCATTGCATTCCTTGTACTAGCCTTCGAGTACTACGCTCCGCTAGTGCATCAATTTGCAGACGCGTCTGCTACCACGGGAGAGCACTTTCATATCTTTCCGCTCCTCGGATTCCGCCGACATGAGAATGTCGACGGTCGCTTCGCTTTTTATTTTTTCGGCGGTACGGTCATTGCCCCCTCCATATTTTCAACTCAAAAATGGAAAAAGTACAACAAATTTTACATTCAGTTTTTAAATTTAACAAAAAAGAAAGTAAAATATGGTCAGTAATAATGAGAAGGGTATAATTTTGGCACCAAAATAGATAGAAGACGACCATTCGAATTTTCAAAGACAGAGATATTTGACGCTTCTAAGAATCGTGATAACTTTGATTCTACACCCCCCCCCCCCCCTCTCACAATATTTCCCATAAGTCGGCGCTTATGGAAGTAATACTGCGGAGGGATACGACAATTCGAATAATTTCATCAATGCCGTGTTTTGTAGTAGCATGTTTCATACTTTTATTCTAATTTTTACCTCACCTTTACTTTACCCTCGAGTCTAAATCCAGCCATTCGCTCATGACTAGGACCTATTAGAACTGCGTCATGACTCGTCGAGACATAGAAATATCACTCTTTTGAGACTTGAGAACTCTATTCGATAAGAGGAGGCAACACCTACAGTACAGAACGAACAGGTTGCGACGAAAACAGAAAGCACGAGCCTACACCACACTATTGTTTTTAAAATCAAACACCATAATGCCCACTGCGATATCCGGCCTCTAGGATCGTGTCGGTAACGCAAAATTAACGCTCATTTAGTATATTGTTTTTCGCTTGACCTAATGGTGCAAATAAGTGTTGGTAATTAAAAGTGTACACTGAATAGTACCACCTTTCTGCTTCTTCTTCGCTTCGCCTTCGTTCGGGTCCGAAAGCGAGAGTAGGTACTAGGTACATCCTTAAGACACCATCACACCATCACACCATCATGTACATACCCGGTAACTGCGAAAGGTATAGTTAAGGTCGCGAATGACGAATCTATTGTAAACAATTAAGAAACTTCGGTGGCAATTGGAAGCAAACCAAAAACAAGAAAGAAAAAACTGCATCCGTGATGGCTCGAATTACAGGGAGCTTCATTACCGCTCGCAAAAAAAGTGTTCAATGTCTCATCTCTCACGATCCACGACCATGGTTGGACAAAAACAATAAAACTCGACCGTTTCAGCGATCGTTTTACATTCGGTCGAGAAAAATAAAAGTTAACTAATACGTCGTTATACGCGGGTGAGCAACAGCAAGTCTGCGTGTACGAAACCGCTCTCCGACCCAAACAGGGAAGCTATAATTATGCAGTTACGTAAATCCGCGAACGTGTTGAAAGGTTAGTTTTGGTTTTGGAAAATAATCGGTAATTATTCGCAGTACTCGTTAGGCTATAGCTGTACCAATGTACATATAACATCCTTAATCAATTTAGGCAATCAGATGATTGTGGGCATTGCCGTTCCAGCCATTCTCTGTGGGGTAGCGGTTGAAAAACACGTGAGACCTGTAACCTGTAACCAGGCACCTTGCAGCCATCATTGTGCCGGACCAGGAAGACCAATTTAAACGATTTTTACGGCCCGTTCTTATACATCATTTATCTCAACACCTTGTTCTCAGAGAATAATTATATTCGCACAGGCAATTCCTAACTATTTTTTCGAACGGTATACGTGAAATTCTTGAAACTAAACTGAGTATACTAAATTTAACGTAATATCCAAAGAATTGAGAGCGAGAACAGCAAGTGCGCGGAAGGCTTTTAGGGCACTAAAACACATTTCAAAGGTAAAATCCGCCTGAAAGCAAAAATGAAAGTCTAAGAAATGTGTTTAACTCCAGCACTCTGCTATGGCTGCCAAATTTAGGCACTAACTGAGAAACGAATGCTGCAACTGAAGAGAAGTCAATACGCCATATTCAGGGGCATTCTGAACATCAGGCGAAAGGACAGGATCAGTTTTGACAGAACGAACTTCAGTATCGGACGACTGCTTCAGGACGGCACTTAGGTTTTTTTTCTTCAGTATAACTCGCGAACGAATCGACCTACATGCATGAATTCAAAATGATTGTATTCAGGAATGTTGTATGAACGCAATGAGATGTCGCGCTGCCGGGTAAGTTCATTTTGTCTGGAGTTATAAGGGTGAAAACCTTACTTTTGAATTTACCTCGTATCTTCAACGCGAATCATGAAAATCACCTCGAACGCAGATTATATTGAAGGACTGTGTGTCTACCAGAAACTGATAAAAACATAAATAAAACTCACGACCGTTAGCGGATTAGATATATGGTTTCAAAATTTTGACCATTAATTGGCACTTGACCAATAAATGGCACTTTACCTTAATTTCTGTAGATTATCTTCGTCCAGAGACGTACCGGCAGGGGGTAGGGAGCAACTAGGCCCCCCAGTACGAATTTATTACTCAGCACTTGGGAAAATTTACTATTCTAGTCAGGCGGAGTTGGGAAAATCCAACACTTTTTTTTGCTTTGATACTTGGAAATTGAGTTGAGAAGTTAGAAAAATCCAACAAGTCAGAGGTGTTTTTTGAGGGGGGGGGGGCTTTGATATTTGAGAATTTTGAGTTAAGTCAGTTGGGACTTTCACAATCTTTGCCCCCTTCCCCCTCCGCAAGAAAAACTTTTCATAGATAATTTTTGTGGATCATAATAATAATAATAATAATAACAGCCTGTATTTTCCTTTTGATGACAGATACAAGTATTTACCATTACACTAATACTACTAATACCGTTTACCGGACGCCCTTCCCTGGGCTGAGGCCTCTCCGACCCTTTTCCATACTGTTCTGTTCGTTGGTGTTCTCGTCCAAAGTACCCCCAATTTTGGTTCTATTTCGTCTCTCCATCTTATTCCCGGTTGGCCCCTTTTTCTCTTGTTCCCATATGGTACCCATTCTGTGGCTATTTTTGCCCATCTGTTTTGATCCAATCTCATCAGGTGTCCCGCAAAGTTGATTTTCATTTTCCTTATGGTGCAGCTTAGAGCAGTGACATTACTTCGTTATAATTTCCCCTACGTTAAAGTATAAAATTTTTAGATCTGACCGTTCTTTTTGAATTTTTCCCCCCGTTTGTGTCTCGTTGGGTCGGAGGTGATCAGCCATACTCCCCCACGATGGCTGATTTCGGCTTGGGGAAGGTGAGTCCGGTTCGGTAGTTATTATATAAGGCTAGTGGTTTCTTCCTCTGTTCCGGTTCCTATTCGAAGCCACCGCAGTACCCCTTCCGCTGTGGTCTCTCTGTCCTGGCGCTACTTCAGCTCTGGCTTTACTCCTCGTGATGGTCCCTCTGTTTTCTGCGAGTCTAAATTTGTCCAGCTGATCATATACACGTGTAAATAATTACTAAATTACTTTTGTCTGGATTATGTAGGTAGACCATCTTGGTAGATGATCTTTGTTGACTGTTTCTGCAGGTAAATAATCTAGGCAGATTTATTTAGCTCTGTAGATCGTCTACGTAAATCTTGTAGGTGGTAGTACATTTCTATAAATTGTGTTGGTGACTGTAACGGACTGGTCACAAGGAATATTTAAGCAGTTTTATGAAGTGGAAAAATGTTTAAAACTAGTTGGGGCTGTAAATTTAAGTAGGAAAAAAATTACATGCGCTATAAAAGCTCACATTTTTCACACATAATTAATATAAATTTAGTGCTGATTGCCGTAGACACAATTCCTGCCCCCCCCCACACACACTTTCTCTCTTTCTTTCTTTCCCTCTTTAACAATTTAACTCTTAGGGTAAAAAACTCACGTTCCCACCTTGGATTTCGCCCCCTTCCATGCCTTAGGTTTTGTATTAATCCAGCCTCAGTGACACCATTGAAGTTTATACCCCTGGTCAAAGTGAATTACCCTTCTTTAGTAATAAAAACATTAAAAACCTTAGCTTGTCTCTAAATTTACTCTTGAAATTCTTGCTCGTTGATACCGAAAGCATACGGCGAGGAAAGGACTTCAGTCTCTTGACTTCTCACTTGATGGCTCTGCTCTATGACAAACCAATCTCCTGGCACAAAATTTTCGGTATCAGTTGGCAACCACACGAACTCTCTATACTACGTGGGTTACTGTGCAGCTAAAGTATGTTCGGCACGTTCATTCCGTTGTCGATTTTGGCCGACACCGAAACCGAATCCGCGTCTCCTCATCTCCGACCACGTGGCCACAAAAGACAATACCAATAGTCGAAATGCGAATATCGACTGGAAGAAATTTAAAACCGAACCCGGGGAAAGTTGATATAGCCGCAGAAAGTAGAAAATAAGCGGCGTATAATTATTTGGCTTATTATATCGAAGTAAACAGACCAGTTATGGCTGTAGATTAGAACCCGTTCCCCGGCTGACTTTTTTTTCTTTTCCTCCTTCGGTCTCTATCTGTTCTTTCTCTCTTTCTGTCCGCCGGTTACGTATTGTTGCAGACCCCGGTAACAATCGTCGAATTG
Organism: Acanthococcus lagerstroemiae; assembly: GCA_031841125.1. Taxonomy (NCBI): domain Eukaryota; kingdom Metazoa; phylum Arthropoda; class Insecta; order Hemiptera; family Eriococcidae; genus Acanthococcus; species Acanthococcus lagerstroemiae. Next base: position 19,254,287 of record CM063108.1, on the reverse strand, counting down.
TTCTATCTTTTTTCATTCTTTCTTTCTTATTACTATCATTAACATTATTACCATAACGCTTCGCGATTCAATTCCTCCAACCGCGAATTGTCGAGTTGTAAAATTCGATTTTCATTTTACTTTCTACGGCAAGGGCGCGGCGCGCTGCTCGACCGGACCGGGCCGGGCGTTCGGTGCGAAACCGCGGCGAGCAGCGCGGAAAATCGTATTTTCGCGACTCCAGAACCGGTTCGGTTCGGTTGTACTGGGTTGCGGATCGCGATACGCGCGTGGTGCGGACAACGTACGCAACGGCGAATGAGTGCTTTCTCGTTACCTATACCTAGACACGAAGGTGGTCACCAAAGGTCGCCGAGTCATCGATGATGATGGTGTCAAGTGTAAACGTATCGTTGCATCAACAAGAGACGACATCATGATGAATCTCAGGCTCCTGCAGAATCCAATCGCGAACATCGTAAAACGGTTCGCGTTTTTCTCCAGCTCTACAATACGTCCGTGTCGCACGCAAATGGTTCGCCGATAGCGAAGAACAGTTGGTCGGATGCCCCGCTAACGCAAATTTTTCAAGCCGAGAGAAACGCGAGCTGTGCGACCGCACTCCGGGGCTCGGATAAACTTACAAAATAACCGCGCAGATAGTTTTTCGTCTCCTTCTTCTTCTTCGACATAATGTTATCTAAAAATTACGCAATTGCTTGTATGTCGACCGCCGATGGCCATGTATGTCCATCCTACACCCAGAGGTGCGCTTCAAAAGCCCTGCCTGAATGCTGACATGTACGACGAGATGGAATCTGTGTAGAAAGTTACCCGTATAGACTTGAGCACAAACCTTACAACAAATGCGCACGACCGCGGCTCTCTGGGGCAAGATAACGTGTACTGGTCTCCGATCGCCGATCTTACAAACCTAACCTGTTCATCTTGTGTCAATTTGCCGACCTTCTTGCGTCGATGACTAGTGGATCGAATTGACAGTGTAAGGCGGCAAAGACTTCATTTTGGTTAAGCGATGGCTTCTTATCCGGTCGTTTGTTCGTGAATTCGCGGGCAGAATTGCTTCAGTATGGTCTTTCTGTGGCCGTGTAGTATTCTGTTTGCCATGCATCCCTGTAAGGCGGGTTGCATTCCTAGCAACGGAAAGCTAGTGAACAGGTTGCGTCCCCGCAACATCCTAACCCAGTGAAAAACCACAGCACACAACAGCACAAATCAAGGCGGATAGATAGCATGCTGAGGCTTCATCTTCCTCCTCGCAACCTCCTAGCGAATAGGAGTCCCAACCGAGGTGCAGTACCGTGCTGTGCAGTCGGTCGCCTGTCCTCAGGAACAAAGCAGTATACTTGCGGAATATTACCGTTCCAGTATCAGGATTGGTGTTGTGTGTGGCTCATGGGTCGCTTATACGTTTCTGGCGCAGAGAAGAAAATAAACTGCGGGGCAATAATTGGCAAACCACCTCGGCTAATCCGCCATGAATGCTACGTGACTGAAAAGCATGCAGTCACTGCGCCCTAACGTAGGATAAAGAGCTGAGGAAAATGGATAGAAGGCTTCAGAATTGGCATGTTAACACAGGATTTCGGGTAGCCAGTGGTAGTTCGACATCGGTACTTCCGCATTGACACGAGGAAATGGTCTGACGAGAAAGTTTACTGAAACTCCTAAAGCACCAGGTCAAGTATATGAGCTGAATGAGAATATTAGAGGGAATCGTACGAGGAATTAAATCTGTGCTGATCCTCTCCTTTACATAGACAGGCAAGCAGGCAGAAAGTACGGTATGTAGTGCCGTACAGGAGGAGAGTTTATATTCTGTTTTCAGGATGTGCAGGGGCGAAACTATAGGGGTGTGGGGGTTGACACCCCCCCCCCCCAATAATTTGGCAGTCGGCAAATTTTGAAACAGTTCATTTGAATTTTTCATTTTTTATGAATGTTTGTTTATTATTTTTTTTTTCAATTAAAAATATTTCGATTACAAAATCGGCAAATTTTTAATTTTTAAAAGATTTTGTCGGCGAGTTTTTAGTTTCCTTCCCAAACTGAAAGTCAAATTTCGTTTCTGAAAATGGAGTACCCGGGACTCCTGTAGTCAGTCAAAAGCCGAAGGTTTCAAGCTGAGTATCAAACGCTATCTGAAAGGTTGAAACAAAGCTGAGATGTGGAAGACATTTCGAAATCCTGAAAGTCGGTAGCAAACGTTGAATTTCGAATTTCGATGACTACTCTGTGCTTACTGATTCTCCGTTTGACCTACAGCCTAAAATTTAAGAAAGTTGAACATTTTATTAAAATCTAAAAGCAGGCGCCCGTAGCCAGTCATCTGCGGTAGGTGGGGCCGACTGTTTACCATTTGGGGGAGGGGGCTTGAGGATACACATAGTATATAATGTGAAGAGTTCTACGAGGCAGTGGTATAGTCAGGGGGTGGCAAAGGGTGCGAATGCCCCAAGGCACCTGAAATTAAATAATGTAAAATATGCAGAAATGTGCAATTTTTTGCTTTAAAGCACGCTTTTTCGAACAATTTTCGCTCGAGTAGTAATTTTACCTTCATTTTCATACAATAGTCCTCAAATATCGGCGATTTTTAAAAAATGCTTCAATTTTCGACTTTGTCTCCCTTGAAAATCTTACTCTGCCGCCTCCCCCTCTCCCCCCCCGCAAAATCTTGGCTACGCCACTGACTGAATTTGGTCTCAAAATTCATAATCAAAACTGGTGATTAAACTTACCGACAACCAACTGAAAAATAAAATGAATACATCGCGTGAAAAAATTGATACTTAGAACGATCAAATTTTCGAACTTTTGGAAGTAAAAATACTCTATTTCTGTGGTTATCAGTTCTCAAACAGCCATTCAGGCATTTAGCCATCAATATTCAATGTGAATTGGATTGCGAGCCTACCACTATTGTTTGTGAATATTTTAATGTGACACAAGAAAAAGGCGGGGAGGGGCTCAAGATACCTTTAGAGGGGGCTCAGCACCAGCTTGCCTCCCATGGCTACGGGGCTGTCTAAAAGTTGAAAGCAAAAGACTTATTTTCCAGTGTCACAAGCTGAATCCGATAGCAAATGTTCTATTATTTAATTTACGTGCTTTGGTCTTGGTGAATATAAAAGGGAAATTTAGTCTGGAGCAAAAGTCAAAACTCCATGTGTTTTTCCCATGAGAACGAAAGGGTGCTTGTGGCACGGATTCCCCTAAATCCGATCAACCTGAAACTTCGTCGTTTTTTTTAAAATTTATTTTTATTGATTCCATTGGAACCAATTTAGGAGACGAATCAGAGGAAATTCAAAAAGAAAAAAAATCACCAAGAGTCAATAACAACCACCTTAATGTGGAAAGGGAGTTGTGTGTTCCTCTCAAGTATTCATCATATACTTCCAGCTTACCCTTTCAGACTAGGATATGCTCATGTGCGCATATGTGAGTGCTTGGGGGATAAGGTTCCCATCTGCATTTGTAGGGACGAAACTATGGGGGGGGGTGAAAAAACCCAATAATGTCAGTCGGCAAATTTTGAAACTGTTCCTTTGAATTTTTCATTTTCTAAGGTATAATGTTTTAATGAAGCCTGAAAATGTCTTGAACAAATTCGGAAGGTCCTTGAAGTCTCAGAGAAGTCTTAACAAGTCGTAAAAGTTACATACGTAGGAGGAGGAGGTATTGATGGATCAAAAGAGTCGTATCATCTTAGTATTAAATGAATCCAAGAAACCTCTCGGATGGTGTATGTTTGCCCAAGGACTGAGGAAGGAGAATGTCTCAAGCGGCTTACTATAAAAAAGGCGCTTCAAAAATAAGGTAAAAAGAAGAACGAGGGAAGGAAGAAGAATAAAGAGTAGAAAAAAGAAGGCAGACTTTTTTGAGGGTACAAGGACGTTCTCAGAAATTAGTCCCCAGGCCCATATTTTGCTTTTTTTTTTTTAATTAGGAAATATTTTGATTGGCTAATTTTCAAATTTTTTTAATGTTTTGTCGGCAAATTTTTCTTCTCCCCCCCCCCCAACTGAAAGTCAAGTTTCGCCTCTAAGGGTGTGCTAATTCACTTTTTTGTTTCTGTTGTCCATAACGCTTTCGGCTGTTATGTCATCTTCAGGTCATCTCCACTGAAGATGGCATAACAGCCGAAAACGCTATGGATAACCGAAACAAAAAAATGAATTGGCACACCCTAAAAACAGAATATTGCCAAGTTCACTCACACTCCAACTTGGACACTAAGGAGGAGAGTTGGGCAGCCAAGAGCTCTCAAAAAAATTTCCCTAAAATGCTTCTGCAAGTATAGAAAACACGTTTATATTTCTAGCATACCAGTCTTCGTCATTCTGTCTTTCTGAAATCTCTCCTCTCTGGCTCTATATGACTGTCAAGGACAGTCTATGCGGTACGCTGTTACTCAGGAAAAACGCAGCCGAGATACCAGAATCTAGCCGGTCCAATTTAGAAAATTTGGCCGGTATATTGGAGTGGGCCGGTATAGTAGCTAGAAAGGAGAGAAATGGAAAAGTTAGTCGTGGTGGAGAATAATGAAAATGAACGTTAAGACGGTGCAATGACATTTTCCTACATTTTTTAGATTCTAAATCACCCCTACTTTCAAGGAAGGAGAAATTTCATTGAGAGTCGTGATCCGATTCTACATCCACCCCGTTTCAATGAGTCCTAACTGCAGTACGAATAAACAGTAGTTCGAGTGCATTCTGGAAATGATCGGATGAGTTTCAAGACAGTCTGATGATGCGTTAAAAGAGTGCCAAGAATAAGCCCAGCGAATGGATGTGACAGCCTCTGAATAACGGGCAGGACAGAGTTCGAGCAGAGTTTTGAGCTACCTTACAATGAGTCACACGCTCCTTATTCGATTATCGCAACTTTCGGCCCCTCATTACGTGAATTCGATCTTGAAGCTTTATTCTTAGTCTGTACTTCGTGTCGAAGAAATTCTCACGACTGTTACTCATTCCGAAGGCTGGACGATTTTCCGCTCGAGTGCCGCGACCGTGTTCCTAATTTCCGAACATTTTCGACGTAACCTCGGTGCTCGTTGATTTTTCCTATACCTATATACCGCCAACTTACTACTTATACAGGATTTATAATATGCAAGGAGGCATCGAATGAAGAAACGAACGCACATTCCGCGCCGCGCATTCTGCTGTGTATGTGTATGCAGCGATAGCGTGGAACCAGATCGCGCGCGCGGCGCGGTTTGTCATTGAGAAAACGCCGACAACGTGTAATTATAACAGCGCTTAAAATAATATAATCATTTATCTTTCTCGCATGGCGGCCGCCATTTATGTAATCGATGGAGTGTGTACATAGACTGTATACAGCTATGCACTGTATGGATTGCTGCGAGAAATGTAAACAGAATATTGAACTACATCGAATTTCGGACGTCCATATCGGACTATTTCGAAATGGTGCGATAAAATCAGCGAGTCGACTGTTGGGTCCCAACTCCCAAGTGGCGAGTGTCCGCTTCCTCGGCGATCACGCAGTCCCCGGTCTCGATCAAATGTTAGTTGGACGAGGAAACACTCGCGGCGAGGCTTTTTCATCGACAATTCCATTTTACATAATGAGACCTATTGTTTTTGCGATTAAGAATACTCAGAGGAAAGTGATTCAATACTGCCTTCCAGATATACGATTGCGATATGTCGATGAAAAACTTCCCTTACTCGCACCTACCTTGGTAAACATTCGCTCGATGGGGTGCCCTAGACAAGAAACACGTACACAGCGATGTGTGTGTGTTATTTGTATTTCGAATGAATAATCGCAATCAACGTAAAACGAAGGTTGAGAATGAGTACCGACGATGACAAAATGGGTGACCATAATAAAGTTAAAAAACTGCTCGAGTAACTCTGCAATACCCCCTCCCCCATGGCTACGGGGCTGTCTAAAAGTTGAAAGCAAAAGACTTATTTTCCAATGTAGTCCAGTAAATATGTATATTGTACCTGGAAAAAATTCCGAAGTTAATAGAACTTGTACAGGTTGTTCAGGGGTGCTGTGGGATGACTCCGTCAAGTTTTCCACCTCCTCGAGGACCCTGTGCTAACTTGTGGGAGGGCCAAAAACCTCCAAATTTTCGGACTTCCTTCGGTTTTTTGCTCATAACTTCTAAACTAAGTGGTTTTTGACCAAAACATTAATTTTCAAAGTTGAAGAGCATTAAATTTACTACAGTTTTGTGTGCATAAACTTTTTCCTAAACCGAATATTAACCGAGATACAGCCGATCAAAGTTAGAGGGATTTTCTCAAAATGGCAAAAATTGGCCAAAAACGAAGGTTTTGGCCCTCTAACTATCAATTACCATCAGTTCTATGATAATTATGGTAATCACTCATCAATTTGGACATGCGAGAACACGGGGGGGGGTCAGCTTACCAAGTGTCTGTTTTTGTGAAGTGTAGTTATTTCAGTGTTATAGTAGCAGCTCATCACCCTATTGTAAATTTCTGTCAACCCATAATCTTGAACCTCAATAAACATAGATCAGGTAGTTGAAATCAATTAATAATTACCAAGAATTAATTAAAGACTATAATTGATATAAGAATAATGGTAGTATGTACAATAATACAAATATAATTATATAATTTATGTATAAAAACTTTATGAGGCCACCAACAATTTGGAGAGCTTGGAGGCTGCTACACCATCCTCGTCGTCGTCGTCAATGTTGTCGGGTTCCATGGACATGTCTGGTGCAGGCTTAAGTGGGAGATTTTCCTCACTCTCGTCGTCAGTATCAACTTCATTGGTGTCAGGCTGAGGGCTGTTTTCGCATGCTGTGCCCACGCAGTGCTTGCGTACTGCGGAGCACAACAGACCAGCCTTTTTACAGCTGCAGCCAGCGGTGGCACAACCAGTTGTGCACTTGCAGCTGACGATGCGGAGCAGCTGTTCTGGGGCAGCATCCATTGTTGTGATGATGGGAACCACACCTGTGAACATATGAATCACTCAGTTAACACTGGTGACTTTATTACAAGAATGAATAATAATGAGGGAGGTTTTAAGAATGAAAAATGTACTACATCAGGATGACGAGCATAATAATGCCCACCTCGTTTGGTAATCTTCCATCCCTAAGCAGATGGCAACTTTTCAAGACCCCTTGGATTCCTCCCATCCACGTCTGGACTTGTTGGTAAGTCCTGAATGAATGGTACTTAGCTGCATCTCTGGTTGGTGGCAGTCTGGCAAGTTGGCATTTCGGCTTTGCCACGACAGTGGTGAAAATGCGATATCTTAGGTCATCGAGGTTGTCACGTTCAGTGTTCCCTCCATACAGTTTCATAAAGAACTTCTCTCCAACGTCAGCAATTTGAGCTGGACCTGTCTGGAAGTCCTTGAAAATCTCTAACATCTCGGAGATGCCGGGGTTCTTCTGATACATCTGTATCACCTTCTTCTTCCCAATTCCAAGGGGTGCTGAGGTGGTGTCGCACTCACTTATCGCGTGCAGGAAGAGTATGTCCTGTGGCCCGTGTTTGAATGAGTGGGAAGAATAAAGGACGGTTAGGGTATTACCCTTTCACTCTTCTGAAAGTATACGTTTTTCTTTGAGAATCTCAAAGCATTCAGCAGCACCAGAAGATCAATGTCCTCCCATGTAATGACGACACTGTCGTACTCCTCGGCAACTGAGACAGCAGTCTGTACGATCAGCACATCAGCCTCTTCTACTGCCTACTGGACTGGGATCCTCTTGGCTTGCAGTTCACTCTTCAGCATCGTTATGAAATTAATCTTGTTTTTGTCGTGATGGTGCTGACTGAGGTGGTCTTCGAGAACACAAAACTTGGTAGAGGGGTTCAACAAGGAACGCCGATAACGTTCTACAGCCTTGGTGCTTTGGTAGCTTATCCCACTAGGATGACCATTAAAAACCACTATGGCATTGCTCCCAAAGTGCCTTTTGATGTAGTCTATGTAGTTTTGGCAGACTACCTGGAATGTTGCTTCACTTAACTTCGTCCAAACTATCCTATGTAGCAGGAACCCTCCATCAATGACATCACCGGCGATGGGAAGGAATGCATCATACAGCTTCGATTTACTGCTTTTCAACAGATACCCGATCTGTTGGAAAAAGATTGACGTATGTCAACGCGGGAATTGTGTTTTCGATTGCAATCACCAGATTGCTCTCATATATAGCTCTGTGTAGCGAATAATTCGTGATTTATTAGGTTTTCGAAAATTGAGGAGTAGATGAGTCTCGCGTATTCTTATCAAAGTAGAACTGATGGTAATTAATAGTTAGAGGACCAAAACCTACGTTTTTGGCCAATCTTTGCTATTTTGAGAAAATTTCTCTAACTTTGATCGACTGTATCTCAGTTAATATGAGGTCTAGGAAAAAGTTTATGCATACAAAATCGTAGAAAATTTAATGCTCTACAACTTTGAAACTGAACGTATTGGTCGAAAACCGCTTAGTTTAGAAGTTATGAGCGAAAACCCGAAGAAAGTCCGAAAATTTTAAGGTTTTTCGGTCCTCTTCAAGTTAGCACAGGGTCCTCGAGGTGGAAAACTTGACAGAGTCATCCCACAGCACCCCCGAACAACCTGTAAAAGTTCCATTAACTGCGGAATTTTCGACAGCAGACCCCACATTTTTGCTCTGTCTACTGGACTAATTTTACTAGCTGAATCCGATAGTAAATGTTCTATTATTTTATTTACGTGCTTTGGTCCTGGTGAATATAGGAGGGAAATTTAGTCTGGTACAAAAGTCAAAACTCCATGTGTTTTTCCCATAAGAACGAAAGGTAGCTTGTGGCACGGATTCCTCTAAATCCGATCGACCTGAAACGTTGTAGTTTTTTTTATTATTTATTTATTGATTTCATTGGAAACAATTTAGGAGAAGAATCAGAGGAAGTTCAGGAAAAAAAAATCGCCAAAAGTGAATAACAACCACCTTAATGTGTAAAGGAAGTTGTGTGTTTCTCTCAAGTACTCCTAATATCCTTCTGGCTTACCCGCCCAGACTAAGGTATGCTTATGTGCGCAAGTGTGAGTGATCGGGTGATAAAACGTTCCAATCTGCATTTGCAGGGACTATGAGAGAAGTGGTGAAAAAACCACTATAATTTGACAGTCGGCAAATTTTGAAACTGTTCATTTGAATGTTTCATTTTCGAATGTATAATGTCATAATGAAGCCTGAAAAAGTCTTGACTAAATTCGGAAGATCCTTGAAGTCTCGGAGAAGTCTGAAAGAGTCCTAAAAGTTCTACATAAGCTGGAGGAGGAGGTCTTGATGGGCCAAAAGAGTCTTATTACCATGGTATTAAATGAATCCAAGAAACCTCTCGGATGGTGTATGTTTGCACAAGAGCCGAGGAAGGAGAATGTCTCAAGCGGCTCACTATAAGAAAGGCGCTTCAAAAATAAGGTTAAAAGAGAGGAACGAAGGAAGGAAGAAAAATAAAGAGTAGAAAAAAGGCAGACTTTTTTTGAGGGTACAAGGACTTTCCCAAAAATTAGTCCCCGGGTCCATGTTTTGCTTCCGTTTTATTATTATTATTTCTTCAATTAAGAAATATTTTGATTGAAAAATCGGCAAATCTTCAACTTTTTTAAATGTTTTGTCGGCGAATTTTTAGTTTTCAAAAAATATTTGTCGGCAAATTTTCCTTCTCCACCCAAGTCAAGTTTCGCCTCTGCATACTGCGTTGCTTGTGCGCAGCAGTTCATCGCCTGCAAATCTATTGTACTCCAAAGCCAACCCCCTTCTCACCAGATTTAAGTCCCCCAGACTATTTTTTTATTCACTAAGCTGAAATTGGTACTTGAAAGAGACCGTTTCGACAGCATTGAAGATGCACATAACTTAGTAACAATGGCAATCAGCAGTACTTCATATGAAATGTTCCTAAACCCGAACAATAGTATGCTGCTGAAATTTGGTCGGCATGTAGTGCAGATTTGCCCGCACTAGTTACCAAACTTTTAGGCAGATCGGGCCTCTAGTATTGATTTAAAAAATGCAGTCCTAGTATTAATGGGACGCGCTGTGTATGTCCATGTGGATGGATGCCGGAAAAGAGACCTCCTTTCCTGGACAATTTTCATTTCCATCATTCTTATTCTGGCACTCTTTGTCGCTAATCGCGTGTTGAATTTCGCCATCGCCTCGCATAGTACCTGCAGCAGAATACTCTTGTAGCCGACCAAGTGTAGTGGTCACTGGTCGCCATTGAAGTATACTTTGCGATCCGTTCCGTTAATGATTAGCTTGTAGTTTGTAGATATAGCAGAACTTCAATTATTATTGATTTCACCCGGTAGATGATCGCCTCCTGGATAAAGAAGGCGACGGGCTGGCCGGTTGGCGAGTACGCACATTGCGTTGCACGTATACGCGCTAAATAGTCAAAAGCGTCCGTGCCCGCGGTCGCATCGCGGTGCACCTGTGTTTAACTTTCGAAACTAGAGATGGAGAAGAGAGAGAGAGAGAGAGAGAGAAAGAGACAGAGGTGGAGAAGGCAAGCTAGCGTCCAGGCCAAGTTCATTACCCTTTAATTAAAATCGATTTACGGAAATCGATTTCAAAAGTACCCGCTCGTCTTATCTGCATATTTATCGTGATCCGAATCTGCGGCGCTCGATCGTGCTAGACCAGGAGACCTAACGGATCGCCTGCGATATGATGCGACGCAATTATTAATCGTTCGCTCTGGACGTGTTAATTTTTGTATTCGATTATCTGAGAGAATATTATGCCAGTCACCAGCTTAGGAAGATTACAGTCTTGGGAGGGGGAGGGGTGTTAGTGGTCGCTATAGCACATATGCCGTCATTGATGCGCTAAAGTATGTTCTGCAATGCTCTTCTAGACAGTGGCGGGGGTGAGGGGTAACCCCCATTCCTACGCCGTGCTAGTCCATTTTTGATACGTTATCCGACATCCTTGTTTTCCTGCCGTTGTTTCGTTATACATACAGACAGATACTTCTGGGGTGCAGTATAAACATGAGCGCTCCACTCGTATATAGAAATGTTTTGTGGAGGTACCCCTTAAAATCAAAATCAGTTTATATCTGGACGTTGGAAGTCAGCTCAAAACAATATTCTGCCGAGTTAAAGGAGATGAAAGGCTAAACATTTCCTAAATCAGCAATCTATCCTTTGAAGTAAGAAACAAAACTATCTGAAACAAAATAAATTAATATCTCCATGTTTTATATCAAAAAAGCTAGCGACCAACAGCCTTTATTCGTTCTACCAGAACAATGCAGTTTCATTAGTGGAGCATATGGCGATGTGCGCATGCCAACGTGGTTTCCCAGATACCGCACGTCTATTTCCCCAGCCCCCGAATTTCGAATTTCGATCGTAAATATACCTGAATCGTTTGAACATCGTTTGAACATCGTTTGTACACGTTTGTACAGGTCATTTCACCGTTTGTACAGCAACCCCGAGTACAGAACAGTCGAAGGTTATTCTGGAGGCCAGAGAAACGTTAGCTCCCCGACATTGTAATTTGAACGTTTTTCCTGGACCAATCGTTTGAACATCGTTTGTACACGCCAATTCATCGTTTGTACACCAGCCCTCCTTGGAATAGGACCATGGTCATTTCGGGGGCTGTAGAAATGGTAGCCCCCGAAGTTGCAATTTGAATGATTTTCCTGCACCATTCGTTTGAACATTGTTTGTACACGTTTGTACAGGCCAATTCATCGTTTGTACACCAACCCTCCGTTGAATAGGATCAATGGTCATTTCGGGGGCTGTAGAAATGGTAGCCGCCCGAATTTGCAGTTTAAATGATTTTCCAGCTCCAATCGTTTGAACATTGTTTGTACACGTTTGTACAGGCCAATTCATCGTTCGTATACCCCCTCCCCATTGAATTGTGGTAGCCATACTCACAACCTTGTAGCCACCAGTAATTTGATAAAAGTGCTGACTACAGATGAGGAATTGTTCAAGAAACATAAGAGTATAATTCAGAAGTGTGATACTCTGTGGCATGCAAGTCGCCAATCAAAAGCTTTCGCGGACACAATTACAAGGAAGTGACCGCTGCAACACTAGCCCCCGGGTGGAAATCAGGTTTTAGATCACGAGACTCTGACAGTTTCTTTCTCTGGGAGAGGAAAGCAACAGCAGCATCAATGAAAGCTGGGTTTTGGGCCTTTCTTCACCACAAGTACCCCTACCAGGATTTTCTACCGCCATCACCTAGCGCGTCTGTCCCCCTTAAGCAAACCCTCTACCATGCGATCTCTTTTATTTAATTTTATTTTTAACTAGAGCTCTTATGCACAGCTGTTAGCAGCCAATAATGATGAGAACGTTGATACAAAATGGTTAGGTTGAGCGAAAAAAACAACAAAAAACGAAAAAAAAAACACGACAAGTTTGTATAAAAATAAAAAACGAAATTAAAATAAAACAAAGAAGAAACAGTAGTCATTCATTTCCCCACCCCCAGCCCGAATTGTGCACGTGATGCCATTATTCAAATTTTTATTTAATCTAATCTAATGTAATCAGCCATCGACCCAGCTGTACTTCGACTTGCTCTGATAGAATTTTCGGGGTCCATTCATTCGATCAAGTCAAGAAGGAGGCAACTAAATTCAGAGCTTTTAACTGCGTCCAGTATGTCGAGGTACTCATGATCTTTGCTAATATTGTTGTATAACTTCATCACACAATTAAATGGGAAGTTTAAAAATGGTTCGGTCTGCAGTGCGGTATTCCGAATATCTCCCTACAGCGGCTTTGAAAACTGGGAACCCGAATTGTTACATTTTCTAGTAGCTGTGGTGCGTTTATCTTGCAGTGGATTATGTTATGTCAGACCTCCTTCCGTGAAGGCTTTCGTATTCATAGCCTTTAAGTAGCTCCGTGTAAGATATAGCGTTTGTATAGTATGAGAATTGCTTATAATGTAAGTGAAACCGTTTCTGAACTTTCTCCATCATGGTGGTTGCCGCTGACGTTCCCGGATTCCAAATGATGGAGGCGTATTCTAGGCGTGAACGAACCAAATACGCATATAGAGTTTGTACCGTTTCAATATTTTGCTCGCTTCCTCCACCAACTCACCCCCTGCCTTGTGCCCCCTCACCAATGCCAGTCTTCTTCTCCAATATAAGTTCTCCTCCACCTTCCCTATCCGGGGTTCTTTGCCACCCACTCAACTCCTGCCCTCCACATCACGCCACCCATCATGAGCCTCACTATATGTCACCTCTCAATCCCTGCAGCGCAAGCCTCCGCCATCATGATCACGAACCCATTCCACTTCATCACTGGATCCCTATCTGCAAAGTCATTCAAATTGCAACTTCGGGGGGCTACCATTTCTACAGCCCCCGAAATAACCACTGGTCCTATTCCAAAGGGGGTTGGTTGTCAGCGGCCTTTTGCACTCGTGATTCCGATTCCTACACCTTGGTCTTTCTTAAAGGCATCTACAAATCTCCTCTTTTCCTAGAATGCGTGGCCACCTCTTTTCCCAAGCCACCCGTGTGGGTATTAGCGCACGGTAGGCCGACTCATTATATTTCGACCTAGGTCGGTTTTTCGGCAAGAAGAGAAGAGGGCTAAGACAGCCCTGACAGCCTCTCCGACGTCTCTGAGGCGATGCTCGAAAGGGCGGATTCCAGGGCTCGGGTTGATAGCAAAATTAGAAAATAGATTCTAGGAATAGTATTATTTTAAAAGGCTACTCTTAGTTTACCGGAGAGCGGCTGGCGCCATAGTGCCACTACAGACCGAGTTTGGATCATTGTAGCCATAAAGTTCTTATTTCCTCACTTTTCATACTCTCAATTTTTCGATATTCTTCCTTTGGTGAGGGAATGAGATTCATTCCGGGAGAATGATAAAGTCGATCTTCTTACGGAATTTTTCTTACAATTAAAAAACGAATTTGTCTGTACAGGCCAATATGGCACCGAGAGGGGTGGCTGAAAAACGTGCGAGAAAAAAAACAGTATACTAATAAAATCTAATATTTTACAGGTGGTTTTTTGATTTTTGTCATTCCCTTATCTCGTGAAAAAAAAAGTGAAATTAAAGCCTATTGGGGAGTTTAAATGAAACCCAAATTTGGTTAAATTATAGTTAGTAGGTGTCCATAAGATGTACGAGGGTCGTTCAAAAAGTAAGGCAACAAGGCCAATAAAAAAATTACAACGAATTAGAAAAATTTATTCAAATGAAAGATGTTTAGATATATCCATGTACTACTGCTGGACATAATTTCCCAGTCGATTTAAACATGTGCCCGATCGGTGGATTAGTTTATATACACCACTAGAATACCACTTTGCCGCCATCAGATTGAACCAGTTTGACACATCCTTGCTCAGCTTATCGTCGTTGTTGAATCTCCTTCTGAACAAATACTGCTTCAGATACAAAAAAAGATGAAAATCGCCGGGTGTTAAATTTGATGCGTGGGGGGGGGGTAGAGGTTCCCACCCGTCCCATCCGAATTCCTGCAGGAAACTCTTCGTTACATTCACTGTGTGAGGGTTCGTATTGTCTTCAAAGAAAATCACTCCTCGCGTCAACAAACCGAGACCTTCATTTTGTATTGGGATGTTAACCTCACCTAGGTAGCGCTAGTATCGTGGTATGGTGACAACGGCGAGAACAACTAATAAGAATTGAAAGGGGATGATTTCGTGAAATCATCCCCCTTTCGTACCTTATGACCTCGTTATTACCGGCAGGGATATCAACTTCGGAAACTCAGGTGAACATCCCAATGGTCCGTTTCAACTTTTGAAATAACATCACCGTTCCGTATTCACCCTGTGATGCGGGTAGTGATTTTCCTTCAAGAGAATGCGACCCATGACACTGCAAATGTAACGAAGAATTTGCTGCAGGAATTCGGATGGGAAGTTTGGGAACACTCGCCTCACTCCCCAAATTTAGCACCCGGCGATTTTCATACTTTCTTGCATCTAAAACAGTATTTGCCCGGAAGAAGATTCGACAAGGACAATAAGCTGATCGAGGATGTGTCAAACTGGTTCAATTTGTTGGCGGCAAGGAGTATGCTAGTGGTGTATATAAACAAATCCACCTGTCGGACAAATGTTTAAATCGACTGGGAAGTTATGTCGAGCAGTAGTACATGGATATATGTAAACATATTTCATTTGAATAAATTTTTCTAATTCGTTGTAATTTTTTATTGGCCTTGTTACCTTACTTTTTGAACGACCTTCGTATTTTAAAAAAATAATAATAATAATTATTATTATTTAAAAAAAAACAGAAAAGAAAGAGAGTCAAAATACTCTATTTTTGTAGAATGGCCCATATGACACTCAGAAACACACACATTCCACACTTGAGTGATATTTTTTTATTTTCTTATTCAGTTTTACAATCAATTGAAAATAAGTTATCAGGAAATGCGGTATCAATTGTCCTGTTTCGCCTCCGTTCAACCGTAGCGACGATGTAGTTATTGTTGAAACTTTTTACATAGGCGGAGAAAACCTTTTTTTTTGTCACAGAATCGGCGGACACAAATTACGGCGGAACCGAGTTTCCAGTAACGTTTTTCTCGCCGTTCTGTCCACCATTCTTTTTATTTTTCCCGCGTTAGTGGAAAGTTGGCGATGTAGCTGGCACATAGATGCCGGAGAATACCAGAATCATATTCCAATACCAACCTGTTCTGTGCTACACGGCAGTTGTCGAAGAATAGCGGTATAGATAGATGCCTACCTGTATAGTATTTTGCAAAAGTGAAAACGACTACTACTTTCTTCAAGAAGGTGCTTAGCATACGTATATAATATTTGATAATTATGAAAATCGTGGCCTTATACGAGCTGGCTGTATTGCAGCGAGTCCGAGTGTCCGGATGATTTACGTTTCTAATATTTCGATAGCAGAGGATAAAAGCGCCTCTCTCCGCCTTGCGACGCGCTAAATAGCGAAGAATTAATCGAAAGTAATTAATTTTCGGCGATTGTGAATGTAGTAGTGCGCGTCTGTGAGACGAGTAAGACACATCGGCGGTTTCTAAATTCGAAGATCGAGCAGAGTAGCGCTTGTGTAGCGTCTCTCGCCACCTACTTTTCTGTTCGATTTTGACAAAAAAATTTATAAGGACGATCGTGCGAAACGGTTGCATGCACGCGAGTTCTTCGAAATGTATACGGCGATGTCGAAACCGCGGCAAACTGCTGTTTACTCGGCATTTGGTTACCGCAGGGGGATATCAGTTTCCGTATTTGGTCTTGTCAACGTACGTGTGTGCCTTCTTCAATTTCAGCTTCGTGCAGCTTCTCAGAAGCATCTCCGAAACTCGGTTTTAATAACTTGCCTAACTATCGTGCAATCGTATATACAATTATACATTATCGATTAGCACAGCATACACTCATCGTTTGGCCGTTTTCTTTGGTGCCCGCCCGCAGAAGGTGGGATGCGACGGACACACACATATTTTGTAATGCCACTTCGTACACACGGGCGATGTAGGGTTGTGAAAAATTACTGCAGCTTGTCAAAAATAAACGACTGGAATGTCGGTTAGGCGCCGACTTAGGTTCCGAAGATGAAGCGTCATCTCTAAAATTTCAGTATAAAGTTCTGCATTGATCATTCCTAGAAGGTTATGAAATGTGAAACTCGATATCGTGGCTTGATCTCGACCTTCTAAATGTACCCACAACCTACGTAAAATACAGCTGGGATGGTCAACCCATTCAAGAAAGCATATCCACATACTTATAGTGTTACCAGCAGTGACATAGCCAAGAGACGTTTTTCTAATTTCAGTACCTCTTCTAATACTCCCTCCCCTTTTGGTCGAGGCCACCCCCACCTCCCGAATCCTTGGCTGACTGCGCATTCTTCGCCAATTCGAACAGAAAATAACAATTTCTATCATCGATTTCTCAGATTTTGACCAAGCTCGCAGGAGCGATTCAAATCTATCACGCCAGTATGCTTGTGAAACTACATATTTTCTAAACAAGATCTACAGCAAACTGTAAGTAATAGAATTTTCGACTCGTTAAAACCTGAAAAATTAAAACTAAAACGTTAGAGTTCGAAGCAGGAGCATTGAAAAATAAGGAAATTGAGTACGTACTCGATAGTCGACCAGCAAAAGGAAAACTTGAAAGCTGAGATACTCAAAAATTTCATTATGTAACGACTCGAACATTCAAACTGCATTAAAATATGGATCTGAAAAGAATAGACCTTTTCACGGTGACGTCATGAAGAGGACTGTTGCGCAGCTGCTCCATCCAGTTGCAGCCATCAGGGTCCAGCCGTTTTTGTTTACATTCATTTTACATGTGTTTCCATAAACGAACATTGGTTCTTCTTTGCAAGTCCATAAATGTAGAAAATAGCATTTCTTAATGCTTCTGGACGCTTATTTATGATTTAAAAGCATTTAGTTTTGATTTAAATCATCGCTCAATATTAAGAAATACTCTCTTTCATACCTATTTATGGACTCGCAAATAAGAACTAATGTTCGCTTATAGAGTTTTACATGTAAAATGAATGTGAACAAAAGAAGCTGGACCCTGCAGGCTGCGAATGCTGGAACAGCAGCGCAACAGTCCTCCTCATGGCGTCGCCCATGAGCCGGTCTGTTTCAAAAGTGACTTCATGTTTACAAAAGTAAAAGAGAAAAGGCTGCTCGCTGATCTGATTTCAATCCTTCCCATTTTACCGTTCGATAACCAACAAGATCCAACAGAACGGCAAAAAAAAAAAAGAAAAAAAAATGAAGGGAAGTGAAGTGGACCAAGATTATTATAACAAGAGAGGGTTGGCCAGACTGGGTAGGCCTAGGTAGGCAATCCGCAACACTGCTTTCTGTCTCACCTGTGCCGGAGTTCACTTCATGAGAAAGTAATGGAAAAATGGAAAAATTAAATTTTTGTTGTAGATGGCTCTTGTTGTTGTTGTTGTTGTTTTTTTCTTTTTCTTTTTTTAATGGTAGACAATTGAACATTTTATGTCGTAAAAATAATAGAAAAATATGTTGAGGGCATCAAGTATGAGTAAAAATCGAGAAAAAAACTGCATTCCCGTAAGCGGCCTGTATGATTTGTATTGTAGTGACGTCATGTTTGTCTTTGCGCCTTACACGTCTGGCCAACCTTTTACGGTATAATAATCTTGGAAATGGACATCCAATCCTCGTACATTCAGCGAACGCGATGTACCTTTTGCTAATCCGTCCTTAACCACATCATCAGTAAGGTCAAAAAGATCATAATATGCTTTTATTTTCGTCAAATATGTTAAATTATTCCCTGAAAATAGCCTTTAAAAAGTCTTGAACCCGACTTGAATATATTTAAAAAACTCTAAATAATGAACTTGGAAGAACCTTAAACGAGTCTTGAAGAGTTCCTGATGAGAATTTAATGTATAAATGCGCAAGATGTCTTTTAAAGAGTAGACAGAAACACATCTGGTGAAGCTTAATATTTCTTAAACAAATTCTAAAAGCCTCAAGGAGTCTTAAAGAGATTTGTATAAGACTGGATGGCTCTGTACGGTTCTTTACAGAGTCTTACAGCGTTCTAAGCAGGCTTTAAAGAGTTTGAAATAGTCTTAACGAGCCTTGATTTTTAGAAGAGTCTTGAAGAGTTTTAAACAATTCTGGAAGAGTTTGAACTTGAACAGTTTCAGCAGAATCTTCAATGAGTTTTGTGGTCTTGACAAATTATTCAGATACTCACCGAGCAAGAGGTACTTGAAACAGAGTAAAAAAAATGAATGAGTGAAAGAAGAACGCAAAGAAAAATAGAAAATAAGAAAGGAATATATTAAGAAGAAAATAATTTTATAGGACAGGGTGTTCAAGTGCTTTGCTTTATGGTGCATTTCTCTCCCCCGCCCAGTCTTTCACTCGAACAATAATGAACGCACAATAAGGTGTATAAGTTTAAAAATACTGGTAGCATTGTTCTTAATGATCTCGGAAAGAACCATTTACCTTCAAGCTATAGGTCGCATAATTTGAAAAATTGACCAGTACTGAATTCAAACTATTATTCATTTCTTATAAATAATGTAATCATATCACTAGGGCATCAGTTAGATCATATATAAGCAACTTACTCTACAATCAAGAAATAGTGACCGTCATCGTATTCATTTCCAATGTTTTCAATTTTCATTTATTTCTTATATTTTGAAATACCTGCGTACCACTGGGATCGCCCCTAAAGAAACTCAAATGGCCAGTTAAAAAAGTAAATTGTTATTTGATAGAAAATTACGGAAAATTCTGGTAACTTCAGGCATTAAGACTTACTTTTACAATACCTAAGAACTTCTAAGTATAGTTTGTATGGGAAGAGAGACCCAGAAGGATTCATTTGCCAGAGACCCAGAAGATCCATTTCAGGTGCTCGAATATGAGCCAGCACTACGCTAACCCAATAGCGACCAATGGTCGTAAGAATTTTCAGCAAATATCCCGGTGAAGGTTTTAATTCCCAAGAGATGAAAACTTCTCTTAAGAGAATTTTAGGAAAACTGTAAAAATTGACAAAAGGAAACATGTTTATTCATTAATCTGTGTTAACTGATGACGTAGTATGATACTTTTCTTGCGCAATGGCGTATCTCAAAATCCTGGAATTCGATGGAACGAAATAGAAATTGCTTATTTTGGTTCCAAGACTATCATGATTTTTTTCAGTTTCGGTAAAGTTTTTTCAGGACTTCAAAACCTGTCTAGGGGCATAGCCAAGGGGGCTGGCCCCTTTTGCGATTTTAGCAGATAGTGGTTTTTCTGATTTTAGCACCCCCTTGAACACCTTCCCCTTCGAGCACTAGGCCGGTTACGTCACTGCCTGTCTATAAGACTCTTTTTTAGAATTACTTAAGACGTATTCGAATGAGTGTAAGAATTTCTGACGCATGAAGGAATTGCTGGACTCGATTCCGAGCCTCACTCATCTCTAGGTCTTCTAAAGGTTGTAAGGTAACGATTTCCGAAACCCAAACTCAGATACATGTGTGTACCCCTTGGGAATCCGAGAAGGTCTCAAATGGTATCCAGAACATAGGAAAAGAAACACTTCACCCGCTGTCGCTGTCATGGATCAACTGGGAATGCAAATTCAGTTTCTTTTCCACATCGATCGATTCGTTCTCAGATTAGGGTTTGATTTTCTCAAAATTGAGGATTACGGATTCACTGATCGGATTCGATTCCTTTTCCGCGCGGATGCACTGGAATTAATATCTCTTTCCCGCTAATGGATACTTATTTGAATTCCGGTCCTTTAGGAATGTAAACGAAAAATCGAATCAAGTCTTTGCGATGACTAAACGCGTATTTTTCTTCCGTTTGTCGCCAGGTTACTTCGAGATATCATCGACGAACCGCGAGACGGTATGTGCGGACGAGAAAAGCCGAAGTCGCCGCAACCAGCGAGAGAAACGAAGTCTGACCACCGGCACCAACTACTCGGAGGATCTGGGTAAAATGCTGCCCAACTGGCACGAGAAGAAACCCGGTAACTAGAGAGAGAGGAATCTCTTTTTTACACCTCTTGTCGCATGTATATTTTCGCGGAGAACACGACCGCGTCGTCGTCGAGTCGTTGGTGACCCATATTTTTCGAACTGTTTCAGATCGGTCTCGCAGATTAATATTGGAGGAATTTGACGCCGACTGCAAACTGAAGGATGTTACCGATTCGTTATCGCGTCCTCAGTCACGTCACAGTACCAGTTCGTTTTCTTCCGGTAATTTGGAGTCTCTCCGTGATATCGACGTGTCGTCGCATAAACAAGTAAGATATATACCTTCCTCGGGCTTCTGGGTGTATCCGAAATGACTCGCCGTGGGGTCACATCAGACGTTCCGGTTCGACCACCGGTTACAAACTGCATTAGCTCCAAATTAGTGATGTGAAAGGTATCGATACTAGAGCCCTATAACCATACAAGTGCGGAAACCTGCCATTTTGTATTCAACCGTGCCCGTGGATGCCGAATCTGACTATGCGGAGCGTACCGCGTAGTCAATTCAGCATCGACGGGCGCGGTTGGATACAAAATGGCAGGTTTCCGCACTCGTACTGTTATAGATCTTTTTAGGTTCACTAAGGCTATATAGCTGAAGCATAGGTATACTAGACCGCCATATTGGACACATCGCGCCCGTTGATGTCGAATTAACTACGCGGTATGTTCCGCATAGTCGAATTCGGCATGTACGGGCACGATGTGCCCCAATATGGCGGCCCAGCATACCCATGCTTTAGCTATACAGCCTTCCACGGACCGAACTTGCTAGAAAATGGCGGTTCATTATGCCCGTGTGAAAACGGTCCTACTTTTTGTGAATTCAGTGATTGTAAACAGCTGATACAATAAGGATCCCATCCAGCTGCACGTGTGCACTTTTGGTTCATGTTCATTGCCGGCTTTCCCAATACCACTAGTGGTATTAGCTTTCCATATTCATTTAGCTCTTTTTGTGTACTTTTAAAAGTATCGGCACCAATATCGATATTATCGATACTTGTTTTGAAATATCGATACTGTATCGATACCAATTTTTGATACTCATCAATGGTAGACGCACTCTATACTAAGGCCGCTCTAAGGGGAGGTATGACAGACAGCCATTTTGATTGCAAGAAATAAGCAAACGCGTGTTGATAATGACATGAGAAATCATATACATGCTTTTCTTGTTTTCTTGCAATCAAAATGGCTCTCCATTATACCTCCCCTTCGAGCCGCCTTAACTCTACTGTCTTGCACTTCTGTCAAGTCGAACTCGTGAAACGTTTGATTGCCTTTTCTGGTTGGCCGTAATTTGTTATCGTTATTGCTTACAGGTACGTGGTGACCCCGACGGCTGTGGATTAGACTTATCAACGCTGAGGTACTCGCCCAGTTCCGAGTTGCGGATAGACCAAGTTGCTGAAGATTTGCTCAATATTAAAAAAGGCTGGCTGATGAAGCAGGGAAGCGCTCCGGACCAAGTGAGTCTCTGGGCCGATTCTCAGAATCCAATTGCTGATTCGCTAAGCGAGTACCTATGGTATCTTTTTGAAAATGTCCGCAGGAGTGGAACAAGTATTGGTTCGTGCTCCGAGGGGCTGCTCTGCTGTATTACCGCGATCCGACCTCCGAGGACCAGGGCATCTTGGACGGCGTGATCGACCTAAGCGTGATGAGCGCCATTACTGAGGTTCAAGTTGCCAGGAATTACGGCTTCCAAATAAAGGTACAGATATGGTGCCGCGGCGTGTGTACCATTTACAAATAACGATATCGTGTTTTTGTAACCCCGATTCACGATGACATTTGTTGTTGTTTATTTTGGCTTCGCGTACATACACGTACACGCCTAACGCGCGCTACATAATTAATAATTATTCTTCAGACTTGGGACGAGAGGCAGTACATGTTGTCGGCGGTTACAGCTGGAATCAGAACGAACTGGATGTTGGCCATAAAACGAGCTGCTGGATTACAGGACGACGCTAGCAAGTTAGTGATTTTAAATTCATGTTCGAATGACTCGGTGTGTGTAGTATACGATAATAAAATATCTGTTCGCTTATACGCGGTAGCTCTACTTACGATTAATGATGCGGATAGAGTGTAGGATAGCATTCGGCGTTCGAATTCTAATTTAGCCGAGTTTATTCTGACCCGGAGGAGGGGGGAGGGTCGAATGAGTAATGATGTCTCGTAATTAAGAAAACATGGTGGATGGTGTCGGAAGAGCTTGTTTGGCTGAAATTCTTTCCGCGTTTTAACTACCGACTGCGCCCGGTTTCTTATTTGGGATGGAAATTTCGGAGATCGGATTTTTTGGAACTAGGTGATATACCGCGGTGCAAACAACCGCGAACCAGTTTTCTATAGAGAGTCTCTCAGTGATGGATTTAGGCGAAATGTACCCGGAGACAAATCATGGTGCCCTGCCTCCCCTCCCTTCAAAGACATTTTTCCTTTCCTTTTTCTGCTTTTTTGTTTTTTCCCTTTCTCCTGTTCACTGTCACCTTATTTCTTGGTGCACCTTTCCAACTGAGTTGAGACATGCTCACTTTGTGCTCATCGTGCAAACCCAACGAAAGGTAGTATTCTTTAAGACTTGGAATTGTTGAAACCGCGCTTAGACTCCGTAGAAGTCTGCTTCCTCTATCCCTCTCAGTCCTTTTACTCTATGTCAGAAAATAGTGACCGCGTGATTTTCAGTCGGACCTTGAGCATGAAGTGTTTACGGGTTCCATACCACAATGACAAATTTAAGATGCCACCCAATGAGGAAGTAAGTACATAATACGAGTGTTACAAAGTAATAAAAAGATGTATGACTTTCAGTATACGAATTGGTGATAAAAATTATGCTGTAATGACCTTCCGATTTTCTTGAGGTTATAAGGAATAGTCCGTAACGTGGCCTTGAGCTGCGTGGAGTGTTATAACTTTTTATGGCCAAAATGGGAGATGAAGAAAGCATTTTGTACCCCCGTTTATCGGCATTGAAAACTCGATGAGCGCTACTGTTTATAGTTCCCTTACAAGTTCCCATTTCTACCTGTTATCTGTAACCTGAAAAACTATAAAAGTTTTCTATTGCGTTTCCTTGAAGGTATAATTGCTCAATGTCGAATTGTATCTATTTTCAAAATGCATGCCCGTGTTCTTAATTTCTCTTAGAGCGCAGAAACTGATTCTATAGATGTCAGAGAATATTTCAGTAACTTCGTGAGGGTTATGATTTGTCCGACTGCAGAAAGTTACTTTTACAGACTGGCGACATTTGGAACCGGTGAGCGAGATTTACGCTTCATTTTTTGATATTGTCTACAACATACTTGCCCCCCCCCCCCAAAAAAAAAAAGCAGAATCCTTGCTCTTATAACCTTGTCAACTGGCGCGCTTTAACTTGTCTCAATCGAGAGTGATTTTTCCGGTTTACATATTGACAGACAGGGATCAAGTTGTGGGAAATGTTTGGGGTTTGTCCCCTCAGCGGGCAGAAATACACGTTTCGCCGTCTTGATTTTGCTGAAAATGTAATTCAGTTTAGTTTTGTTTATTCGTAATAACACGATCAGTGTTTTTCATTAATACACGCTGATTTCAATTTCAACGTTGATAAGGGGATATGAAAATACATCTTCCCTTCCGAGGGGCAGACTTGAACCCATCATGCGAGGAGGCGAATCCATTTTTACCAGACAATGGCTGACATCTGGCGGAAGTTTTCAACAACATTCAATTCTTTTGTGTTCTTATCAACGTTATGATAAAATCGTACATTTCATCCTAACGTTAATAAGAAATTCAATGGAAAATCGTAAAGCGGCATCAGCGCGCCACCACGCTTCTAGGTCCGAATTAAGGTATGATAGACTTCTGTTACTATGACGTCATTTAAGTTCAATTTTTTACTCAAATATGCCAAAATACACCCAAAAAACGCGTAATATGCCAAAATATTCCAGCACAATATGGATATCATTTTAAAGGGAAAATCGAGTATTGTTTGATGGTAGCACTGATGTTAGCTTCTATTCCTTCAGTCTCCCCATGTCTATAGAAATATTGTAATTGGAAAGCCTCAAAATGTTGGGAAATTGAAGAAAAAAAGAAGAAAAAAAAACTCCATGCGTGAACTTTTTCTGCTAGGAAGTTGAAATTTTGGAAGTGGCTATACTGGTCCTTCAATGATACAACCCCGCAAAGGAAAAATCGTCATTGTTACATTGTGTTGAGTTAAATGTGACTTGCCAGGAGGAAAGGGACCTGTGCGCAAAAAACATTTTTGTGATAACAACTGTTTTTGACTAATTGAAAAATTTTTCCAAGCTGCTGTAGGTCTTCAAAGTTGAGTGTCTCAAAACGTAATAACGTTATCAATTTTGTTTATCCGTTTTTCTGTAACAATTACGTTTTTGCGCACAGGTCGGTTCCTCCTGGCATGTCACAAATGCGTCAATGTGGACAAAAGTGGAGGACTGAGGTTACTTAGGCTCCCCAAATTGCGGAGATGAATAGTTGTGATGAAGTGAATGTCATCTGTACTCACCATTATTTCAATCGCAAATTTCAGTGCGACGTACGAATCTTCCTTGCGACTTGCGAGAGTGATAAACACAATACGAAAAAATAAACGATATTGATCAATGAAGTTACGTACTTCGAACACAGAAATATCTCAGCGAGAATTGGAATTTCAAAGTGAAACAAATCTTGCTTGGAAACTACGCAGTTTGACCACCACATACCGCTAGAACCTCATTTTGGACAATTTGGACGAAGGGCCGTCCGGAATGGGGCTCCTCAATGTATAAATAATAAAAATTCTGCTTTTTTGATCGCTGATTGAGGCAGACTTGTGTTTCTGGAAAATTGCTGTAGTTTCGTAGTTTAAATAGTTGAAAAATTGGTAAAATTGTGAAAAATCTATGAAGATTCCGCAAAATGAGTGAAAATGGACAAATAAGCGGAAGTGTGCGTTACAGAAGGCGGAAAGTACGCAAAAATATGCTTTTATACCCAAAATAAGCTAAAATAAGTGGAGCTCATTTCCCTTAGAATTGTAAGATTCACGCAGTCTATTCGATATTCTCAATTATTCTGCACCCAAAAAACATGCCAAGTCATTAAAATCTCAGCTCAAGTAATAGAATATAAACACAGCTTTCCGTTGGAAATTTACAAAAATTGTTGCTTGTTGCCTCCGCTTGTGAAAAATTTGAACAAGTGAACCATTTTTCTAAATCGTATTGAATATCGCGCCTCTTGCCTCCACCCTGCTTTATATTTCATCTTCATCTGAGCAGACTTGGTCTCTGACGTTGATGTACTGAGAAGTGTCTATCTTCTACCAGAGTCTATGTAGCATCCAGCTGTATAGTCGACGAAATAATAATTAGTTCATTGTTTCAACTTAATTAAACTTATTTCCTTTATGGCTGCGTGATCGCTATGGTGTTACTGTTGGTTCTAATTAAACCCAGGTACTCCTGAATAACGGTTGCACGACATAACGATCGATGTTGGTGATTTCACTGGCGCGTTATATACTGTTTTAGGCCTCTCTGTACCTATAAAAGGTAGGTATAGGTATATCTCTTACTGCCTTGAACGAAATCGATGTATTCTCGAGGCACAATCAATCAGCTTAACTGCGATATACATTAATTTATTTTCGAATCGATGTACGTATATTCGAAGCACACGCGGCACACAGCTTCTGACATCAATTAGCCATCAATATAAGTACAACAAAACGGGGTATCCTTCTGGCCGATAGCACCTACTTCCATAATTCATTTTAACTCGACACCGGCACCATGTTTTCAAGAGTAGAAAAAAAAAGTCATCATTCGTCGTTTCTTGTATTCTTCGTACACAGATCTGTGAAGAAATTAGGTTAAACGTAAACGTTGCACCGAGCAAGGACGAATGGCAGCCAGTGGTCTATGTAATAATTGATACACTTAATACACTCATAATTTCAACCTTGAAAAATGTATATATTATGATACCGCTCGTATACGTTTGTAATTGAGCTTTTTTTATTGCTTTTTACGATCCGGTATTGTGTACTTAATATTATTATTTGTCGGACATAAAATTCGCTTTTTGGAATACCCTCGTTCCGTTTGCGTGAGGCGTGGCTGATTTTCTCAAACTATATGCGCTGAGTGTTTAACGTTTCTCGATGCGTGTTCTCTGTTGCAGGATGGACAGCGAAAAAGAGTTACTCACTTCGCCCAGGTCGATGCTGTTGTCGTCGGACGACGAATACAGGACGGCGTCGGAGAACGGCAGACAGAGTAGCAGCGATTGGGGCGAAACGTTACCACCATCGCCGCCTTTAAATCGCACCCCTATATCTCGCGTTAAGGAACGAGCCAGGTGAGTGACTATACTCGTCCACACCTGTTCGCAATCTCGGTTCGCGCGCGTAATAAAATGTATAAAAATATTCACCGAATCGATGGATGGATTTGTCGTCTCGCCTAGTGCTTTCGAAGGTCTGACGTTTCGAAATAGCTTATTGTTTAAGCTAAATCTGCGCGGAAAGGTGTAGACACTTTGTATGTGCATCTTTCAGGTTTCTAAACCCAGTGGGGGATATAAAGTCTGACAGGCCATCGAATAACTGGGCTTGAATGGCCTTTAGGTATGGAATACTAGATGCATTCCGTAAAGAGTACCCGTGGTTCTACCTCATAGCGAGATCGCATGATCACTTGGCTGGGGAAGGGGCAAATTGAAACAAGATAGTAGTGTTAACTCCAAAATGCTAGTGAATAAGGAAAGATAGAACAGTTCGTCGTTTCGATGTTTACCCGAATTCCGGAAATGAAATAATTCAAGGGTCATTCTCTAGAAACTTGTTTTGTTAGACTTCTTCCTCCATAATACTTAGTTCATATGTAGTAGAGAATATTTAACAAGTTTCCTGAGAGGAACATCAAAATTTGGGGAGGGGACGATTTTTGTCCATGACAATAGACCTCTTGTCCATGACAATAGACCTCTTGTCCATGGAAAAAGCACAGATATCCATGACTATGGACAAAACAGCTTCGAAAATTTCCTTTTTCATGAAATTTTTGAAAATTGTCCTACCACATGCGCCAATGACTATGATCTGGCACATGGATCGTGTTCAGAGGTGAAAACTGTATCAGTATTGCCATTTGTTGTGTTGAGAAATGTATGAGATACGTATCTTAGCATCAGTCAAAGATTGGCCACGACAATGGACTGAAAACCATGGTAACAGAACTTTATGTGATGTCACACTGGCAACAAATGGAACTACTTAATATGTGTGACCTGGAATCATGAAATGTCCCTCTTGTGCGAAAACAGGTTTTTGCGGTACACGAGTGTAAAGATGCTATGACAACCGCGTTCCAAACTCTTGTTCTCTGTCATCCCATAGGCCCGTTTCACACGACGCCATGTAAACGGATGTTCTTAAACTTTTTGGATGTAATTTTTAAATGCAGTTTGTGGAAAAATTAATGAAGATAGGAAGCTGCCATAAAAAAATAAAATAAAATAATAATAATAATAATAATAATAATAATAATAATAATGATGAAATGAAAATGGAAAATCGAAAGTTGGAGTTCAATATTTGCTGGTAACAAAATATTCTCAGTTTCTGGAGAATGTCCCTCAAGTACAAACCCGTCATCCACAAGGAGGGGGGAGGGGAGGTTAGCACGGTGTCGCTTGTTGCCATCATAACTGGCCAAACTGAATGAAAGTATGATACAATCCTGTAAAGTATCCTATAACTTCTAATTAGTTGTAGGGATATATTTAAGATCAACAAGCCTTCTTGGACACAGAATTGGCGGGGCACCAGTTCCCTCCAATTTTGAAGGCAGAAGCTAAAAGAAATATAGCAAGTCAATAATTTGTCCTTTTGCAAATTAGATTTGTTGATTTTTTGGTATTTGGTGAAGACCTTGTTTGCACCCCCCCCCCCTGAATGCAGCCCGCATTAGTTCGAATCGATAAATTCGAATTTGCCGAAATTTCAAAGGTTGGATAGCTGGATTAACTATAGGGGACCAGACACTGAATTCGATGTATTGGTTATCTTATCAATTCACCAGTATTTTCACTTCGGAAATTCAAAAATTTGGACATTTTTGTGATTTGACGCCATAGAGAGTCGAAGGAAACATTTATGTATTTGGCTTACTAACACGTGGGGGGGGGATATATGATGGGTATTGATTCATTGATTCACAGGTAGTTTTGAATGGGAAATTCAAAATTTCCAAAACCTTTGTGATTATAAATAACTACGCAAGAAGGGGGGGGGGGTCTGTGAATGATTAAGTACATAATCAGTTCTTGGTACCATATCGTCAAATTCTCGAAAACATACATGTATAAAAGATTCCAAAATTCGAAGTGGAGGGGGAAGTCAAATGATGACTGCTGTTTATCAGGGGTGAGGAAAGGTCTATATTGGATTACAAGGTGATGGAAGAAGTGAGCTGAAAATGGATAACGTAATGCATATTATGTGGATCACCCGTTTGCAAAATTATGAAAATTCTGTAAATATTTTCATAATACGAGGAGGAGGGGGAAGACAAATGATGATCGTTAGTTACCAGGGGGGGGGGCAGGTCTGTAGTGGATAACACAGTGATGAAGGAAGTAAGCTGCGAACGGATGACGTAATACATATATGGATGGCCCATTCACAAAATATACTCAAAACTATCTTCCAGACCAGAATAAGATTCTTCAGGCTACTTCTACACCTTTACAAACTTGTATCAGACTTGTTCGGACGCGATGAAGATTCTTTAAGACTTCTAAGTTTGTTTTAGTCGCCTGAAGTAATTCTAGACGCCTCTAAATTTTCTAACACTCTTTCGGAATTTTCCAGACTTGATCAAGACTGTTTCGCACGTATGTAAGGTGCTTTGGACACTTTCAAATTTGTTAGAGATTTTATAAAAAATCTTCCATGATTGAGGGGGCAAAGTTAATGTGTGTGTGTTTTTCTACTGATTTAAGCTATGAATAAAATGTTAGAGTGTCTCAGTTTTTTTGACACAACTCATTTTCAAACTGGAATTGACTGTCAACCCTCTGGCGGGAGTCGCCTTTCCATTTTTTACATCACTGTTTAAGACTTTTTCAAACTGGTTGAGCTCTATTTTGAAAACTGGAAACAGCGGTTCCCTGGGAGAGAAGTTTTTGCCATTACTGCTATAAACGCAAGTGCCAAATAATTGAAGATGTTGCGGGAGGCAAAATCTTTTCTGTGATATGTATTCCTTCTATAAACAGGGGGAGGGGTTGAGTAATACTTTTTCGGGTGTCTCTTATTTTTATTGGGACGAAATCCCCGGTGCTCCATTTAGGATTTTGCGCCGAGGGCCTTGTCTTAGTTTCAACTACTCCGGCTACCGTACAGCCCCGTAGCCAGAGTTTATGTGTAGGTGGGGTTCTATGAACCTTTTTGGGGCCGAGGCTGACATTTTTTAACAAGCGAACAGAAAGGTGTACATGGGTCTTATATTTTATGTTAATAATGTATCGCGAGTGTACGCGGCTCCTCAGGTCTCGGGTGTCTCGCTTCGTTGTCTAAACAAGCTCGGGTAACTTAGCGAGAGTGTACTGGGGCAATTACATAAAAATCCCATTCCCAATCCAAGCGTCTCAAATTAGTTAACCAAGTTTTTGTACTAAATTTTAAAATGTTTCTGTGATATTAATTCTCTTCATCTCTTCTTTCTTTCTCAGTCAGCGTATTGATGATTTTTTTCTAATGGTGGTATCTTTGCCTAGGGAGAGCTCAAGATACCTTTAGAGGGGGCTCAGCCCGAGCTTGCCCCTCGTCCCATGGCTACGGAGCTGCTACCGTACCTCAATGAGGAAACAATATTCGAACCGATTACCTTTTTCTTTATTTTCTATCTCAATTCTTAACGTTGGTCCCGGCGCCAACTAAACCAGAAGTAAATTACTTCGTCGAGCCATCAGATCACCGAATATTTTGCAGTTCAGCTTAACGGTCCCACGTATGATGTTAAATCGATGTCCGAGTATGCGCTACATCGTGACCAGTCTCCATTAGACAATTTTAAGCCGAATTAGAGGATCGCGATCAGTTGCACATAATTGGTACAAATGCGGAACTCGTATTTAGGAGTGCGGTCGCAAAGGACGGAAAGTCGATTGCTCGCCTCATCGACTCCGTGTCGACCCATTCGATCGTTAAAAACTCGAATACCGCATTCGGCCAAATTAAATAATAAAAACAATTATACAGAGCGGTAGGAACGTTTACGCTTTTTGTTACGCGGCGGTGCGAACACCACTAATGTCCTAACAGTCGGTAAATCATGGGGCAAAAAGAAGAAAAAAAAAGATTTATTTTTAATTTTCACACATACTGCGGCCGGTTTTGATTTATTTGTGTTTACTCTTTCTGTCGCAGAGGTGTTACGAGAACTCGTTTGTATAACAGTCGTAATTCAAAATCATCGCCTCCGTCGTCCAGACGCTCGACGATGGACTCGGTACGACACCAAGATATATTGACCACGTGCGCCGAGGTTAACAATGTGCAAGAAAAGGTCAGAATCAGCGATCGTTTCGGCGAAAATGGACACCGCCAATTCACTATTTTACGTGTAATCGAATTTCTGTACATTGTGTAGGGGGAGCGATCTTCGTTGATGAAGAAACTCGAAAAACAGGCTATCGAACTGGAGGAGGTGAAGAGACAACTGACCGGCGCTCTGAGGCAGTTGAGCAGTGCCGAGGAAGAGTTACTCAGGTTGAGACAGCGCCAGGCCGACGTGGCTGCGCTCGAAAAACAGGTCAATTTTTATTTCGATCGTCAATTTTTCCATTTTTTGTCTCTCGTTACAATATTGATGTTTTCTGTGTGTTGTGATTTCCAGATGGGAGACACCATGCAGTCATTACAGAGAGCGGAGGAAATGGTGAAACAAAAGAACTGCGAACTTATTGAATACGAGTCATTTAAGAAACGGTAATAAATTATAATTGGCAACATAATATTCTTCCCTATCGCCATTCCTTCTTTGTTTTCATCAATAGGAGGCATTCGAGCTAGTTCAAGAGCCGCCTCATATGAGACGGTTCTATACGTGTCGCTTATGCGTAGTGCCGTAGCCCGCTGGACCCTTCGTATGTCTTCTCTGTTCTCGCGGAGTGCTGGTGCCCAATTGTGGGCCCCATAGAAAAGAACCGAGTAGATTACTGTCGAATACAGCCTTCTTCGGCTCTCACTCGGCCCTCGGAGGTTCGGCATAAGCTAACGCAACGCCTTCAGCGTCCACTCTGCTTTCTCTGCCGTTGTAAGGAGATGCGGTTTCTAGCACAATTCGTTGTCCACCGTCATCTCCAGGTACACCATCCGGGGCTGTAAGGGTACCGGTTCGCCAAGTACCGTAAGTCAAATGGCTGTGCCCTGCCCCCTTTCCGCGCGTGGAAAAGAACGGCTTCTGCTTCCTTCCTTCCCTTCTTCCCCTATTCCCTTGTTTCCTTCACCTTCATTCTTTCTATATCACTTTCTATTCCTTCCCTCTTTCTTTCTTTTTACCGCTTATTTATTCATGTCAGTTCCAGTGGCGTAGCCAGCCTAATGTTCACGGAGGGAAATCTGTCTAGAGTCTTGACCAAAAATTCGGGGTGGGGGATTTGAGAGGGGCTAAAATTAGAGAAATCACTATATGACGAAATCGCAAAGGGGGATCCAGACCCCCTCGACCCTCCTGGTTACTCCACTGCTTAGTTCCACAGGCATCCCTCTTTAACCTGGTGCTGGACGTTTGTCATTTTCTCAAAAATATTCTGATCTGTACCCCATCAGAAATCCGACGTAACCTTGAGCCGTAGTATGCGGACGTAATTTAAGTTATTCATGAACGACGTGAAAATATTTTCAGATACGTTGATGAAAAATCATCGTGGCAGAATGAAATTCGAGCTACGGAGTGTGAACTACACGAATCCGAAGAACGATATTCGAAGCTGCGTTGCGAGCTCGCGTCCAGCCGGGAGCATGTGGAACAGCTGAGGAATGAACTGGCCAGCGTGAGTGAGAGACTGGCTCGGGGAATCGAAGAAAACGAATCGCTGTACAGGTGAGTTAGATTGAAAACTCCTTGCAATCGCCACGAGTAGTAATTATGTTATCGAAATTCGAACTAATGCGTTTTCCCAAACCAGGAGGTTGCGCGAACTGGAGGGTCGAGGCACCGCGTTGAGCTCGATTCGCGAAACCAAAGGACGAAGTTTAGATTCTCTAAGCGATTTGACCAATATCGACTTCGATATGGATTTTTCACAATACGACAAAGAAAGGTTTGTAAATTGTGGTATGTTTTAGTTTAGTTGCCGGAAGTGTGAATGATTTACCTCGACTAGTTTTTGTTAGTAGTTCGTTTCCTGCTGTGAAATGTTACCAATTTTGTGTACCATGTTCTGCTGACTAGGTTGAAAAAAGAAATGCGAGGTTTTGCAAAATTATACGTGTTTTTAATTATCACGAATTTGAATGCGTTTGCAGAATTGCCGAAGAATATGAAGAGCTGCGAGCGCGATTCGAGAAAGCGGTGCAAGAAATCCGCGCCATGAAGAAGGAGCTGCGTGAATCGCACGTCCAAAATGACTGCCTGGAAATCAGTCTGATCAACGCCAGACAAGATTTGAAGTGCAAACAGCTGACCTACGAGTCGCAGGCTAGCTTGATGGCCGCTCGTATCCAAGACTTGACGAGTAAACTTTCAAATGCCGAGAAACAGGTATGTCACCGTAGTTCCACTGGAGAAAGAATTCTCGAGAGTCGAGATAGCACCTACCGGAGTAGTAAGGGCGTCTTTCTAGGGCATATTCCAGAGGAATGCCCTGGAGTTCCTCATGAAAAATTTTACCAACTTATAATTTTTCTAATTTTTATATTTGTATGAAACTCACTCAAGGACACATCCCCCAACCCTAGATGCGCACGCACCTCAAGTGACTGATGTAAAAATATCTACTTATGTTTTTATTTTTATATGTGACGTGCTGAGACAAACCATGCCCTAAGTCGCTGACAAGAAATTCCGTCAACAGCAAAAATAGCTGAACTAATCGAAAAAATACAAATATTTTTTTGCGGGAATCAGTAGTGCAACACTTCTACTTTCGTGTGAAACAGTGTTAGAGGGGAAAACGGAGCGTATACCTTCAGTATTGGAATTTAAACCTAAATATAGAGAGCGCTCTTGTGCGACTGATAACAAGATGAAACCGGGATCACGGAGAAAGAAATACTATTGAAAACCTACTGTGCATATTCAGAAGCTGGTAACACATCGCCCGAGTAATTTTCCGCTTGGATTTATTCTTTTCATCATTCTGAAGACTTTTGTGTACTTACACACCAAATTTTAATTCTTGACAACCACTCCTGAATTAACTACAATTTTTCAAAAAAATACTTTGCCTCATTAAACAGCATGTAAAGAAAAACTAAGATCCCGGTTTTGTTAGTTACGTATTCCGCCGCTAGATGTCAGGTACTTTGAGTTTAAATCCCAATAGCCAGCAGTTGTACGCGATGAAACGTTAACGATATTTACCAATGCTACGCGATTTTTGACAAATTCTGTGAGTGTTTACAACCCCTTTTGCGTTGAAATACTCCGATAGACGTTCCTGTTTTTTTTTTTTGTTTTTTTTGTCACGTTTATTGTGTGAACAGTTTTTTCAATCGCATTGTTTTATGATCGAAGTACATTTTGTATTAATTTTGGATTCATACATTCTTCTTGCTTTGATTCGGATCGTCCTTCAGCCGTAACATTCTCAAATATACCACACATGCGATTATATGCAAAATGCTACACACCTCAGATGACTGTGGTACAATTCTGCCATTTTCGTAACATTAACGTTCATGATCAAAAGCCTTAAAGTACGCAAAAAAAAAAATTCTGCTTCCTATGTTTTTGATAGCTGATGACTTGACGCAACTTTTTTCTCTCTTGTGATTTTTCGATAACAAATCCCTAACGCTTTTCAACTAAAACGTGATAATATTAAGGGAACTCTGTTTGCGCATGGAAGTATCACGCAAGTTATGCACTTATATTTGATTTTTTTTTCAATACTAAGTTAAAACTATACTAAAACTTGATGACACTATGAGAATTTGGTTCCCATATGGAAGTACCACGCAAGTTGTGCATGTACATTTAATTTTTTCCCCCTACTACTAAGTTGAAGAAATATTATATTAAACTTGATAACACTGTGGGAACTCTGCACACTGAAGTATTATGAAAGTTGTGCCCTTATATCTAATTTTTTTTTGCAACTTATAATTTTTTCAACTCATAATTTTTTTCAACTTATAATCTTTTTGACCTACTATTTTTTCTCTAAAAGTAAATTCATAATATTACTGGCCCCATCTCAACTTATAATTATTTTTTTTTTACAACTAATCCAATAATATTTCATACGCAATACCTAATACCTTAATAGTAAAAAAATTGAATGTATAAAAGGTAAACATATGAAAAAACAAACATATAAACAAAAAATTGAACACACGTAGTACAAAATTGTACATAAAGAGTAAGAATATCTTCATAACTCTTTGTACAAGTACTTCTTACTATATAAATTAAAAAATATGTATACAAAAATACAAATTATGTATAAGAAATAGAAATATGAAGTTGTCTGTGGGGAAAAAAGATACATGATACAAAAGTGAACATAATAATATATATATATAATATAAAATTACTTGATAACTAAATAATACTATTTAGTTAATACTATGATAACTAGAGAGTGATGTTTAATCATCAAGTAGTTTTATATTATGAATGTTAGGTTCACTTTTGTATCATGTATGTTTTTTTCCCCATTTTATTTCTTATACACAATTTTATATTTTTGTATGTTTCTGTTTTACTTATATACTGAGAAGTACTTAAATAGAAACCCACGAAGATATTTTGATTCCTCATATATAATTTTGTATTATTAGTGTTTAATTCTTTATTTATATGTTTGTTTTTTTCTATGTTCAACTTTTGTATGTTCAATTTTTTTATTATTAAGGTATCAGGTATTATATGAATTGTTATTTATTAAGGTAGAAAAATAATTATAAATTGAAATGGGGTCAAGTAATATCATTAATTCATTTTTTGAGAAAAAATAGTAGGCCAAGAAGATTATAAGTTAAAAAAATTAAAGTTAAAAAAAATCATATGTTGCAAAAAAAAAATAAATAAAAAAAATAAAATGTAAGTACACAATTTGCATGATACTTCTGTGTGCAAATAGAGTTCCCATAGTGTCATCAAATTTTAGTATAATATACCTATTATTTTTAACTTTGTATTTGAAAAAAATTTAATATAAGTGCACAACTTGCGTAACACTTCCATATGCGAACTGAGTTCCTATAGTATCATCAAGTGTTGGTTGAAAAAATTATGCTACAAAAATTATAAGTTAATGATTATAAGTTGGAAGAAAATTAAATGAAAATAAAAACATGAGTGGAAAATTTTTTTCATGTCAGTCACTTGAGGTGCCTGCGCATCTAGGGTTGTGGAAATGCGTCCTCGAGTGAGTTTCATACAAATATAAAAATTAGAAAAATTATAAGGTGGTAAAATTTTTTGTGAGTCATTCTAGGGCATTCCTCTGGAATATGTCCTAGAATGACGCCCTTACTACTTACCTGCAACACCCGACCCAAATTCGAATGCGGAGATGAAGTGATATGTCGAGGAGGGGACGGAAAATCCAGAATTCTAGCAGTTCATTTTAAGAAATACTGAGGACTTTCTCCCCGGTTGTTTGGCTACTCAACTCCATACTTGACACCTCGATTTCTCTGTCGGTCCCGCCCCTAGCCACTTTGTGGTTCATTTCCCATACTCTGAACAACTCTGCTGTGGCTTGTGTTGCCTCCCTGTTTGACAGTGTGAAAAGAATTTCTTTTCCTCAGTAGGGAAATTTGGTACGTACCGTTAATCTTAGAATTCTTGAATAGAAAGATGTCGTGCTAATCATATCGAAAAATGAGTTATGTATGTCACTGGGTGAATATTTCCTCAAATTTTGAATCCAGTTCTGATTGAAGCTCCAAAATTGAAAATTTCAGACGTGAAATGAGCAATAATGATTCTATTTGGCATTGAATGAAGTATCGAAGTAAGAGCTTCCCAGGTTGTTGACCAGTTGATTTTAAATGGGCTCCGCTGAGTTTCCGAAATCGAAATTCATATTGGGGGGGGGGGCAAAATTAATTCGATATAAGCATTTCCTGGGTATCTCATTTCAAATATCCTTGTACACTTCGTATCGGTCTCCATTGAAACCCAGTAATCTGAATTTTACCCTTCAATTTAGACTTTGAGGGCAAAATTGGGGACGAGAAATTAATTGTCGATAGATCTTCTGGCCTTCCACTGTCTCCATTTCTAGATTGATTCCAATTTCCATGTATTTTCATTGAATTAGTCTCTCGATTATGCAATTTGTCCTAACCTTGGGAAGTCTCCACCAGGCGTGAATAGTTCTAAGAATGGCCTTCACACGGCTCTATGAAGGTCAGCAGGGTGCTGATGAGCCTGAAAGTGGTCTAAACAGAGTTTCTGTCTTGTCTACCTATTTTCGGAACTGTTTGCCTGTCTGTTTATGTACCCATTTACTTGTCTGTACGTCTCTATCGGATTTTGGAAGTTTCCCCAGTGGACGCAGTAGGGACATTTAAGTATCTAGAAAGATGAACGGGCCTGTAGCACGTGCTCGCGTTCTTGGAGTGAGGAAGGTAATATAGAGCCAAATAAACTTCTATCTCTGAGGATCAGCCTTCTTCCCTCTTCTATCTGCACGTCTGTGTAAATTTACCAACCTAGTCTTGACGGCATAACGCCGTAACACCTCCAACTGCAACCTCACGAACGCATCTATTAATCGCTCATCCTTTTTCTCAGGTTCGTCTTCTCAAGCAGAAACTTTCGAAATCCGAAACGCGCGAGAAACGTCGTTCTCTCTCGCTCAAAGGTCGCGAATCGTTCGCCATCTGCAAAGAGCTCGAAGAGAAGTTGCTGTTGCTGGAGAAACGCATCTCGCTGCTGGACCAGGAGAACACCGAGCACTTCAAGCTGGCCGAAATGCAGAGCGCTAAGCCAGAGACAGTGCTGGTGCCGCCGACCGTCAGCACCGGCGAAAAAGTCTCGTCCTGCGTCCGCCGCAAATCTCTGGATAGCGCGACCAGCTCCGAGCCGATGAGGATCCTCATCCGGATGAACTCGCTCGAAGCGAAGGTGGCGGACGCGTCGCGCAAGATCGTCATTCATCCATCATCGCCGAACGAGAACCTCGAGTCGACGCCGGAGGTGGACGAGCCCCCTGAAACTAGTCACGCAGTCAGCGAGATGAGGAACATCGAGAACCTGCTGCGCAAGAAGCTGCTCGAGATTTACGCGAAGCAGAAGTCGATGCAGGAAGCTGGCACGCTGACCGACGAGGCTAAATTGAACATTATGGCCGAGAAGTTGGCGTACGAGTCGATATTGGTGTGTCGGCTGCAGGAGCTGGCCGCCGGCTACAACGACACCGATATCGCGGATGCCGAAAGACTGATGCTGGAGCTGGATCGCAAACTGAAGGGCGAACAGATGGTTACCAAGTCGCCGCTAGAGTACTTTACCAAATCGCTGTCGCAGTACTTGAGTCAGGTCGGCTGCGCCTCCGACACGTACATGGCGAATCGGAAGTTGCCGTCGCGGCAGAAAGAGT
Source organism: Acanthococcus lagerstroemiae (assembly GCA_031841125.1). Lineage (NCBI taxonomy): Eukaryota > Metazoa > Arthropoda > Insecta > Hemiptera > Eriococcidae > Acanthococcus > Acanthococcus lagerstroemiae. Next base: position 19,215,917 of record CM063108.1, on the reverse strand, counting down.
CAACCGCCGTGAAGATGTTGCAGAAGAAATCGAACGCGCTGACCAAAAAGGTGGAGAAGTTCATCGGCGAGCGTATCGAAGAGCTGTCCAACGTGTTCGTCAGCGAAACGAAAAACGATCTGTCCATCGACGAGAACTACGTGCAGAACGTGGTCGAACTAGTCAGGGAGACGGTGAACGGTAAGCTGATTCAGGTCGAGGTGAGCCAGATCATGAGGCATTGCGTCGACAATTACATACCGCCGTCCGAGAAGGAAGCCGCTTTCGAGAGTTTGATGGTGGACCGGGCCAACCTGGAACAGTGGTCTGAGATGGTGCATAGCACCGTAAAGGAGCACGTCGAGACGGCGCTGACCAAGTTGAAGGAGAAGTACGAGGAGAAGCTGATCGCGAAGAAGCTGGACGATGCCGGCTCGTTGTCGACGAACGCGAATGATCTGGAGTGCTCGCTCCAGCAGTTCGTCGATATCATAGCGCACAAGTGCCTGCTAGACGCGCGGCTGCAGATCATCAAGGAGAAGGACCAGATGAGACTGAACGAGAACGAGATCACGAAGCTGGACGAGGCGGCCATCATGTCCGAGGTGCAGTATCTGTACGCGAAGATCCAGCGCGACTTGAAGGCGACCAGCGGCGAGAAGAAGATATTTGACAGTTTGGAGAGTGTCGGCACCGAGGTATCGGTGCTGCGTAATTCGGTCGAAGATCTGGTGCGCAAGCGGAGTCTGTCGGATAGCGTGTGGGATAGTTCTGAACGGGTGTGGGAGCAGTCGAGCAGTTTGTGCGAGTCCGGTAGCTTGCAGTCATCCTGGTTGGAGGGTGTGTGCAAACGGTGTTTCGAGATCAAGGAGCAGATTATCAACTTGCAGACGTGTTTGATGCAGAGTCAGGAGTGCCAGAAGTGTTCATTTTTACAGGAGCAGCTGAAGCGGTATGTTTACAACTGATACGGTTTTAGAATGGTGGTGCTGTCAGTCGTCGAATAGTCGATAATTTCTCTCGTTTGTGTTGCAGTAAGGAAATGGAATTCGAAGAAGGAAAACATCAGCTAGAAAACCAACACATGCAGGAATTAGCGGCCTTGCGATTAGACCTCGAGAACGAGAGAAATACTCTGGTTGGTGTTGAGTCGACACCCTTGGGATTACAGTTGTACACGAAATCGTGCATTGTTTTCAAAACTATTCCTGCTTTTTCAGATCACGAAACATGAAGAAGAGGTGAATTCGTTGAGGGAGAGAGCGAAGAAATTTGAACGACGACTAGGCGCCCTAGATTCGGAGTATTCGCAGCAGATCGATAGCCTGAGGTCTTCATACCAAAGAACGCCATCACCGGAGTATGAACGCGATTCGCACTGTTCAGAGGATAGTGTGAGGCTGAGGTACCAGACGGAAATCGAACAGCTGAGAGTATGTTTCACCGATGTCAGTTTAGCAAACAGTATGAAATATTGCCCTTTGCGGTATCTGGGGATGGTTATTTGTTTGAAATCTAGAAAGTGCGAATGCACTTATTTATTCTTGTAATGTCATTTGAAGACAGAAGCTTTCTAATGGGTGGGGATGAGTAAGTGGAACGGGGTGAGCCGAGTAAATCCAATTATTTATGCCAGTTGACACCGATATTCGATTCTGCCGACTAATGAGTTTCTTTTTTGAGGTGAGTATTTGCCATTTGCCCTTGGTCCAGACACGTCTTCGACCTTTCATTCAACAAGTAACCAGTCCTGTGCGTCCGCAAATGGCAATTCTTAGTGTGCCATAGAGAAAATGTGGTTAACATAGTAATACGAGATAGTTTTTTTCTTTTTGGTTCAAAAGGCGCTATGCGAGAAAGGCCTGGCAGCGATGGATAATTCGCACAAACGTATTATAGCTGAACTTGAAGAAAAACACCGGCAGGAAATCGAATCATTAAGACTGGAAAAAGAGCAAGCATTAGCCGAAGAAAGTCAGGCTACTCGAGCAGGTACGTATTGCTGATTAATATGAGTCCATCGTCCATGGCCGATTAAATTACGTTTTCTTATGGCCTGCAGGGTCGATCTTGAGGAGTAAGGATGGTTTCGAGGAAACACGATGCATGTCAGTGTGCTTGCAGACTGATTTGAGTGGCAAAATGGGGTGACTGTCCCCTCTGAATTTCTAAGTAATCCATGATTTTACCGAAGAATGTTGGTTTCCTTTTGCGGAAATATGTTCTGCCGACCCTTATCCCTATTAAAATGCCTTGTCCTCCCATGGAAAAATGTATGCCAGTGCCCATGGTTACCGTTTTGAAAATGTGTTTCAACTACCACGGATGCCTTTACAGATCGCTGTTGCTTATTTCATCCGTTCTATTTCAATATTTGTTTCAGCTTTGGATGTCATGCAGAAAGCTCATGAAGCCGAAGTACAGAAGGAAATAGCGAAATTTAAGACTGAATTCCTCAAAAAAGTGCAATCGACTCACGATATTGGCACTCTACACAAGGAGCACGAGTATGTTTATATTATGTACAATGATTACTCGACCTTGTTTCTTCCAGTTTGTGACTATTGCCATGAAGTACACCCGAGTAGGTGGAAAGAGGGAATCAGTGTCAGATTTAGGGAGACCTTTTGACTGATCGGTTTCGGGAGACCTTTTTTGGTGCTGATCATGATTCAAAATACTTTTTACTTTTTTTAGGCTTAGATTTCGTTGACGAGCAAACTAAGTACCGTACTTCCCCCAAGCCTTTGAACACCCCATCAAAAATAGAAAAATTATACAAGCAAAGAATTTTTAGCATTCTTTTGATATTTCTCAGCCCTTCGTAAGCCCCTCCTCCCCATCCAGGTCGGCTGTTTGCACTCATGTTAATAAGCAAACAAAATAAGTCTGTATTTTTATATAAATATTCTCCGTTCCAAATTTTGCCTCACTATCACATTTTCTCCCTCCCAAACCTACGAAAATGTATGCATTCGATTATAATCTTGATTTTGATTCGCAGAGAAACCGAATGAAAGAAAAACAACTCGTGTATAGATAGAAATCTTCAATGTCAATGTAACCCCAAATTATCTTCTCATAGTTTTACCTCTGATTTTCTACCGAGGAGAAGGAAACTATTTGCGGATGTTGCTCCTATTCGTCTATGATACAACTTGACTTGGGTAGAGATTTATATCGAAATATTTGATTTTTAAATCCTTCTATTGTTCTAATGACTGAGCCTCCACTGAGGGAGGGGGGGATGATGAATGCCGAGTGGGTAGCCGACCCGTAAGCTAAAAAAATACTCGGTATCGCTTGGGAGCAGACGGGAGATTCTTCGTCCTTCTTCCTAGTTTTCAGAAAATGCATATTTTCCTTCTATAAAGAGGGGGGGGGGGGTCTCTTGGAAAACGTAGATCTATGATTACCTCTGACTGGGAGAGAAAGTCAGCGAAACCGTTAGGGCTTGAGGACCGGAAACAGACGCCAGTGTGTTGTTCGACCAGTCAGGCAGTCAGATAAACAAGTAGGCGGGAAGTTAGACAACAAAGAAGAAAGACAGATAGGAAAGACGACTTGCGGACAACAGCCAGTCAGTCGGGCGAGCAGGTAGACAGACAGATAGACTGGGAGATACGCAGCCCTCGCCTGTCTTTCCTTTCACTTGTGAGAAAATGGAGCCGAGTATTGATAGTCAGCGACGGAGGGGCTAAGATAGTTCCTCCCTCTCTGCATTTTATATCATTGATAAGTGTGAAGATTGAAGCCCACTCATCTCCGGTGTACTCATCCCTGTGTTCAATTTATGGCATTATCTGTCTGTTTGCTGGCTAGTTGACGTTTTTGTCGTTAAAAATACACCTCTCCTCTACTTCGTCCAAGTAGGAGTAAACGCTCCGAAATAGATTGTCTATCGAAAATAATAATTTGTGAAGTACCGAATGATGTAGATTTTCTCCAAGGTGAACATATGTTTTCATCAGCCCCTCATATCCATACCCTCCCCCCCTGTATTTCCATCACAAGAAAGAGCGAATTGTAGCGACTCTGGTACCAAAGTTCTTTTATAAGATGGATGTCATTGAGTTGCTTCCAAAAAGGTTCTTAGTTGCGTGTTAAGTGGTGAAAACTTTTTCAATTCTTTGAAGCATTTCCGCAAAAAAAGTTCATTTTTGATGGTCACAAATTATCCACCGAATTCTCCCTCCTCCGTAAAAAATCGTAATCTCTCCCAGGAAATTATTAATTTGGAATAAGATATTGAACGGAAAGCGTTTCCTGCAAAGGTAACCTGTCTGCCACCTACTTACAATGAAATCTCCAACGGCTCGAGTATTCTGACCTTTGTTTCGATGGCGTGTTTCAGAGCTGAAATGGAAGAAATCAAACGAGAAATACTATCGCTATCTGACCGATACTCAGTGAAGTGTGTCGAGTCAGCCGCGCTAGAAGAAGAACTAAGAATGACCAACAATCAGTTAGCTCAAGCCCAGCATCACATAATGCAACTCGACAACAGGTTTGTGTGATCTTGTATGCTGTCGCGTTCTTGAGGCCTTGTTATTAATTAACTGATTGAATGAAACAAGAAAGGCTGAAACTTACTTGTTCGATCCTGCTATTCCAGTTGTTTCGCTGATTGGGGTCGCGGATTGCTCATTTTATTTTAAAATTTTCTCAGATCTGATTCAAGCTCCCCTTCGTTGTATTACAACATCATAACTCTCCAGTAAAACATGATCCCAGATCCGTTACTAACGTGGGAGTTCGGGAATCCATCATTTCTCAAGCCATAATCAAGGTCAGATTAGGACCTGTAAAGCTACCGGGAAAATTCCCTTGCATGAGCCTAAATTTTAATTTCCACTATCCCTCCTTTGTGTCTCTTCTTTTCCAAATTTCCACTCCAGCCTTTATGCTGATCTGAAACTTCCTGATGTACCCGACTCAAATCTTTCTGGATAGGACCGGGCCACCAGAAACTATCCCGGTAACTTCTATGGTCAGTCAGTCCTCACTTGTGTTTCATTAGTTGTGAAAAAGCTATGCTAGAGTATGAACCTTACCCTCACCTCGTGTTATTGAGCTAATGCTTGCTTTTGCCGACGCCAGCTAATCAAGTTACAGATTACGAGTACATATATACTCTTGTTTTACTAAACGTTAAATTTTTTATACTCGTAGGAATAAGCAGTTGCGAGCTCACCTCATGTCCGAATCGAACGGCAGTATTCGTGATGAAGAACTTATGCTCCAGCTGGAGGAGAGGACTAAGCAAATAACCAGTTTGCAGGAACAGCTGTCGGCGGTAAGCTATCTTGAATTTCTGTACCAAATGCATGGTTTTCGTATTGTACGTACTCGTATAATGTACTCCTGTAGGAACGTATATACTTCCTAATTCGTAATGTATATCTTTGTCTCCAAATAATACGGCGTTGGCTTACGTCAGGGTGCACCCGAAACATTCATCTTGTTCTTTAAATTGCTGCAAATTTATGTATTTCATGATACAGAATTCTCAGAGACGTACGGAAGTGACTCTCTTTCCTCAAGATCCCAGTGTACATAATGAGCGGTAATGAACGGGTAGGGACATACGGAAGAGTTTTTCCGGGGGGGGGGAGGTAAAAGTCCCGACTAATTCAGCTCAAGATTCCCAAGTGTCAAAGCAAAAAAAACACACAGCTTTTGACTTGTTGGATTTTCCCAACTTCACCGAAACTTTCCAACTTCGACTGACTAAAATGGTAAATTTTCCCAACTGCTGAGTAAAAAATTTCCTACGGAGGAAGCTCCCCCCCCTCCATCGGTACGTCGCTGTAAACAGGGCTAAACTACATAAACTAGATGAGGCATGTTGTCTGAAACTTCAGTTACATAGAACAGAAATTCTGTAGATACTGGACCTTCTTAAGCAGTAAATAGCAGATAAGGAATTAAATAATTCTGAGTGACCTCAAGTGTTCTGTAAACGTCAAAATTTTTGAAAATTGTTGAAATAGGTATTTGAATTTTTCATTTTTTCGCTAGTGCATTTTGCGCGCCGTAATTGGTATTATTATATCGAGGAAAATCTCATTTTTTCGCTAGTGCATTTTGCGCGCCGTAATTGGTATTATTATATCGAGGAAAATCTCATTTTCTCCCTAGTGCAGGCCGAGTAGATAGCGCGCTGGTCTTTGAATCTGTAGGTCCCAGGTTTGAGTCCACGTTGCAACTCGCTACATTTCGACTTGGGCCGTTTTTTTAGCAAGACGAGAAGAGGGCTAAGACAGCCCTAACAGCCTTCCCGACATCTCTGAAGTAATGCTCGAAAGAGCGGATTCCAGGGCTCGAGTTGAGAGTAAAATTAGAAAAGAGGGCGCAAAATACTTATTTCGCGCACTGGTATATCCTCATCGCTCGAAAATAAGTCGTTTCGCTCACGTTGTACAGTACGCAGTAATACGTTTGGTGTGTAGGTGTTTTAAGTTGACCTTTTTGAGCTAAAATGCTTTCAAAGTTGCCCAACACCGACATGGATGATTATTTAAGGACCCAGAAAAGGTTTTCTTTCAGTTGCCATGTATAAAATATGGCGCCTCTTGTGTACTTGAAAAATGAAAAATTAAACTCAGGCTGACGCGTGTTACCAAAACTCATTTCCTAAATGAATCGATAATCAATTATTTTCAATGAATCAAATATTTTTGATAACTCAGTTATCGTATATTATTTTTGATAAATCGATTATACACAATTAATAATTTTTGATAAATCAGTTATTTACTATTAATCAACAGTTTTTAGTGATTTGGTCATTTTGATGAATTATAATTATTTACAATTAATTATTGCCTTCGATTATTCAGTTTTTTGATTAATCGGATTCCGACGTCATCAGGTCATCACAGTCTAGTATCCTAGAAGAACAAATAACAGAAAATGACTGCCCAAAATAACCGTTACATTTTATCGAAAATGAGGTAATGGCGGGAATCGGGAAATGAGTTGTGGAGATGTGTACAGCACTGCTAACTGCTATATTGTTGAAATTGTCCAAAATATCGTCAGAGTGCATCACAAGCGTGCTGCGCGAATCGACCGAGCTCAAGTTGTTGTTGAAAAGAGAGGCTTATGTGCAGAGAAGGAAGAAGGGAGTCGTACGAACATCTATGAGAAAAAGGGCCTATGTGCTGTTATATGAACAAGGACAAGAAAAAAACTGAAAGCCAAAAGCCGGAAGCCGAACGATTTTCTCCTCAAGGTCAAAAGTTAAAAGCTGAAAATTGAATGGTGAAAAGTCAAAAGTGATATCAGAAGCCAATAGTGTTTTCTCTGGAAGCTAAATCCGAAAGCAAAATCTTTATATCTGGTGAGACAGGGAAAAAAGCTGAAAGTCAAAAACCGAAAGCCAAACGATTTTCCCCTCAAGGTCAAAAGTTATAAGCTGAAAGTTGAATGGTGAAAAGTCAAAAGTGAAATCAGAAGCCAATAGAGTTTTCTCTGGAAGCTAAATCCGAAAACAGAATCTTTATAAAGCTTTCACGTCCCTGTACATGAATAATGGAGGCGAGAAATAGTACCGCCTCTTGAAACGCATTTAGTGGAAATCGTGTTTTGCGATATAGGCCCGTATTCTAGGCACCTATTCAATATTACGAACGTATTAGAAAGTAAAGTTAGTTTTTGCTTTTTAATTTCATTCTTTCCAATTTTTTCACATTTAATGATCTTCCAAATAAATGAACTTCAAAACTTAGCAAATTTTAACTATATGAATTGATAACTCGGTGAAAAGCTTAACAACAAAGAATTGACCTGGAACGTCGAAAACTGGATAGAACAATGTTGTTTCATTCATTTAGTAACATAGGTATTTCGGGATTAATTCGCCAGGAGCGCCAGCAGTAGTTTCTGTGCGGGGTGTCCATATTTGTACCTTTTACTCTACTAATAATAAACGTATAAATCTCACTCAAATAAATGAACAAGAAAGGACATGAAATTATCGGATCTTTAGGTCCACTTGTCAAACGTTCACACTTTTCACCATGCTAATCTAATGGGGCTATGTGAATTGTGAATTCAAATTTCAACCACTATGTAGTATCCTGGTGCCGGGCATCGACCGATAAGATCTCTTAAAAAATTATCTTGGTCAGGTCATATTCATAGTATTATTCCTAGCAGTCTTGTTGAAAATCTGTCTTGATCCGCGCAATAATGTAGCTTTTGTAGGGATTGTTCTTGATCTGGATTTTCTGGCCATGATGACCGTCAGAGCCGGCTCCAGATCATCGATCGGATCTGGTAAATTTTGAACGATCTTGAACTTTCTTTTTTTTTCAAATGAGGATGAACCTCATTCCAAACTGCCATTAGTCCATTCACGACTTAGCTCCACTTCAACGCTTGTATCTCAGGCTACACTGCTGTGAGAAAGGTTTTCTATGTAGCATCATACGAAGGTACGATCAGGGTTGCCACGTATCAAAAAATTTCAGAAAGTTATTGCAGCTGCATCGTGCGCGATGAAGTTTTTGTTGATTTCCCACAATTCTAATTTTTTGGTCTAAAGGCAGTTTGGAATGGGGCTCCTCAAATAATGTGAACTTTTTATTTCTCGATAACGTGACCTTATTTCCTTTTTCACGATCGCATCTGATTTCACCTTAAAACTGAGCTTCATTAATTTTCCTGACATTCTTATGTATTTATTCTTTAGTGAAAACCTCCGTAATGAAAAGGCCCGTACGAGGGTCAAAATTACATACAGGGTGTATGACAAATTCCCCGATTTTTTGTGCCTGATTGCGAAGTCGGATCGACGTGGGATAAGCGAGTATCTCCAAGTTCGACTAGTTTATTTTTGGGTAAAAAATTCCCTCCTCTAAAGAGGATCGGGAAAGTTCCATCAATTTTGGAATTTCAAATGGAAACACGTCGAGGAAAGTATCAAAATAGGGTTTTATGAGTCTTTGATTTCGAAGATACAATCAGGTTTTCGATTCGATCTCGACTGGGAATCCTAATTCGACTTTACCTTTACCCTTCTGGAGGACTAAATTGTGTCTTCTTTAAAAATTGAACGATGTAACGGACTACGGGTTTTTCGGGTTGCTGATTTTGAAAATCCTATCTGATATTTGATACGATCACGATTTGGACCCAAAAGATGACTCCCCCCCCCCCTCGGAAGGAATTAGATTGATTTTTTGTATCGAAAAATGGGGTTTTTGGGTTCCTGATTTTGAAAATTCAACTAGATTTTCAGTCTAATCCTTTCAAGTCTCTCAACGTAAATATGATTCTTGTGGATTTTTTTTCTGAATTGTTGGGGTGCATGGCGATTGCATGCATACTAAATTGATTCTTACGATACCGCATCTCAGGACCCAAAATCCTTCTTTCGGGATATTGCATCAGAGACCTGAGAGCCCGATCCTTGAAAATTGCCAACTGAACTCGATCTTATATAATTGAACAAAGTATCAAAACATGAGGTTTTCGATTCTCTGATTACGAAAATTCAACGAAATTTTTGATCTTACCATTTTAAGTTTCAAAATGCAAATATAATCTTTGAAAATTGCAAACTTGACTCGATTTTAGAAAATCAAATAAACTATATCGAAATAAGGGGTTTCCCATTCCACTAAGTTAGAATATCACATCAGATTTTGTGCTCAATCTGGACTCAGAATCCAGAATGCAAAAACTCTCGCGTAAACTGGACAACATTGACTTAACTCAAGAAAACTGAACAAACTGTCGACATTAGGGTTGTTCGGGGTGATTGATTTCAAATTTCTATCGGATTTTAAATCTGGTCTCTCTTTACCGTCATTTTAGGATTTTTATTCAAAAGAAATTCGTAATCTTCCCTAGTTCTCCTGTATGTAGTTCGTTTGTAAAATGTAAATCTCAATTTGGGTTGTCCTATTCAATGACCGCTCGTTAGGACGAATGTTCTCATTACTCACAAGACATCTCTTAGTTTGGGTAGGGGAGGCCCTAGGACATTATTATCAGTTGACGAGTCGTATTTGTAGGATAATGTTGAAAAAAATCAGAATACCAATATTGTCCTAATTAGAAGAGGAGCCTCTTTTCTCTGCTTGTTAAACTTAACATTTCTTCAATTTGAAGATCAACATTTTGAAGGCGAAAAACATGATAATCCTGGGACAGGTCGCTTCAGTACGTCCCTTGGTACTTTTGAAATATCTCTGTGGTGGTCATTGGACGGGGGCACCTTTAGTATATATACGTATTCGTATCCATCGAGTTGGAGTATTTATCAAGTAGCTTTGATAATATCATCTAAAAATGTGTTCATACGCGTGTAATATGTGCTTTCGTAATACTTGTAGCATATTTACTTGTAGTTTATCGGCTTCGCTTTAGCGTATTGGTTTTTTTTTTTTTTTTTTTGCATGTTGGTTATAGCATGACGATACACTAAATACATTATGTATGCACTTGAGCAACGGCGATTCGGATTACTCCACTTTAAACGCATTGCTTGAAAAGTTACGAATGAAAAAAAGAAACCGTCGATTAGGTTGGTAGGATTTACGGTATTTGTAGAATTTTCGACGACCGGACCCAAAAGTATATCGAGCTTAATTAATTTCATTTAATGTATAGCACTATAGCTTACATACCTCATCTATATCTTGTAGTTTTTATTATAGCGATTGTAAATTGGGAGATATTTATTAGTCGATTTCATCCTTTTTTTTCATTTGTTCTTTTTTACTTTTTCCAGACTCAAACTCGCAAAATCTGAACGAAGAGAAAGAAGTGAATTACACAAAGAACCGGATATTCTTCGATACTCCTATTGTCAGTTCAGGTATGCGACGCACAATGACCACTCGATCATATCGCAGTCATGCCGGAGACGAATCCTTTATTGAAGAGCACGTTTGATTTAATTTGCCTTTTTTTTTTCCTATTTGTTGCCCCGTCGTTATGTTTTAGAATTGAAGAGATGTCGCACGAAGAGAAGTACTCCTCAGCGTTCACCCTCTCCTTGTTCAGTCAGTGGGATGGTGGCTGAACGCAAGAAAATCTTCGAGCCTTAACCAGATCGAACCGGTTTCGAGACGTGTGCCTGCCATTTGCGAGAGCTACATATACTTATTTGTTGAGGATTGTAATTTGTAACCGTTTGGCCATTTTCTTTTTATAATATCGTTATTATTTGTACATCGTATCAATAAATGCGGATTTTTTCTTCATTTCTTACGTCCGCGTGTATTAACCCACCAATTAGTTTTTAAGACTCGTTCATTTTGTTTTATTTATTGCGTAACAGGCGTTACTTTTCTTGTTCTTTTTTTTTTCTTGTGTGTGTGTAATGCGGAGACCATTTTTCAGATTTTTTAATTAAAGTAATTCGTATTACAGGAATTTTTTTGATGTTCCAGCAAGTTTTTTAATTACGAACTAAACGTCTAGAAGAGAGAAATGGGAAAATAAGGGGTCGTAGTCCGACCCCTTCTTGGTTGAATGTATGTGTATCTGTACTAAGTACGTAGAGTGATACCTAAGTGATTTTAGTATTGGGAAATTCAAAATTGCCCTTACTCATTAGGTCAGAATTGAATCAGCTTCATAATTTTGAATGACATAAGTGTACCGATGTGGAAGGACTGAAGAATAGTTAAACATCTCAGTGTTGGCAGAAGGTGTAAATACAGGAGTGGGCTTGGAAGGGATTAGTCCCTCCAGATCATCTGAACCCCCCCCCCTCCCTCCAAACACCGAAAAATAATGAGTGAAAGAATTTTCAGCATTTCATTGATACCTGCTTGTCAACCTCCCATCAGCCCCACTTGTCCCGCCCCTTCACTTAAGGTCGATTATTTACCCTTGTGAACACTCTCCTCTCATTTATTCTACCATCTTGGAAATTATTTAATCAGAGTGAGTAACATGGGACATTGGTCTCATCATCCAGTCGGTAAATTTGTGAGGAGAATGGCTTTATTTCTTGTACTTGACCTTAAAACCTGCGTAGTTGACGAGATTTGATAGACCCGCAGGTTGGAACAGGCTCGTTGTGTGTCAGGAGGGGAGTGTACCTTCCTCCACAAACCGACGGCTTGGCCCTTTTCCTCCCACTAGACAGCCAAGACCCTTTCTCTTCTTTTTTATTTTGCTACCAACTCTCGATTACTACGGTAGCTGCTGATAAGAAGACCATGACCAAGCTACCGAAGAGTGAGAAAACCCGGAATCGACAGCCTGGGCCCTTTCTGTTTCTTCGCATTTCATAGGTACAAGCTACCGAAGAGTGAGAAAAACGCTGAATCGGCAACCTCTTGGGCTTTTCCATTTCTAAGCGTTTCATAGTAATTCTCAGAAAATTGGCGTTACTTTTGAGTAACTAGTACGTATCGTAGCAACCGAACGTGTTACACATTTATAAGGATGCAGTAAAGCCCTATTTCCTGTACCTTTTTCATCCATGAAACATATGTTACCCCTCCCCACTCTAATTTTCTACGTCGTAGCTTATAACCCATCACGTTTTCAATCACTGTTCCTCCCTTATCAGGTCATTTCTCCGAGAAAGATCATGGAAACTTCAAGGAAATACTTCAGGGCAGAAGTTAATGCCTAGAACGGAGACTTCAGTAGCACGAAGGTGATCTTCAGACTTACTTGAAAGTGAAACCTTAATTGTGAAAACAACCATCGTCAGTTTTGATTTTTCGACTTATGACAGATTGAGTTACATCCATTGTTCAGATGGATGAATTACCTGCTTGTTTTCATTCTCAGATGATGACTTGATGAAATGAGTTATAATGTTTTTGCATAATGGCTGCAAATATAGCTCAATCTGTCATTTAAGTCAAAAAATCAAAATTGAATATGGTTGTTTTCACAACTGGACGCTATTCAGCGTAAGGGAACTAACCAACATTTGTAAACAAAATGAGTTATTATAGATATAGTATCGTTGGAAAGAGCGTAAAAAAGTAGAATTTTTCAAAATTGGGCCCCCGATTCAAAAATGTACACTCCCGTTAAAAAAAAAAAGCTTATCAGTAAATGCTATGCTATGTCATATATACTTAGTTTCTACTTGGCTCTTGAACTTCGAATCACGTGTTCTCGAAAAACAGTTTTTGCTGGTTGATGGTTCCCTTACGCTGAACAGCGTCCAATAAGGTTTCAAATTGTAACTCAGGTGCAGTACGGATAACAATAGCAATAGCATACACTTGAAACGGGATGTTATCCGTAACATCGCGAAAACGTTTTAATAATAGGTTTACTTCCGCGTTGTGGCCATTTTTTGCGTCGGCCACCGTGGCTTACTGTTATGATGCTACAAAATGGCTGAACTGTGCTTTATTCCTATGACAAAAAGAAACCACCTTATTTAAAAAAGTGAGTGTTGTTGATCTTATCGTTCTATAAATTATGATTTTGTAAAAATTGGTATTTCGAGACTTTTCAATCTCCTCGCCGTGCCGGTTTTCTTCTTTTCAATATGTGAAGAGATATATCAGTGAGACCAAAGAAAAAGTATGCCGAATCGGTAAGTATTGCAGCACTGAAATATCATTTGAAAATAATTTTTATAGCTCTAAAATGGGAAAAATTAACGGGTTTTTAAATCCGTGGCTTCATGTTTCTATCCTCGTCATAGCGTAAGCTACCTTGTCCAGGGTGAGGGAAACAAGTAGCCGGCTTCGCTGTTTTCTCATGGAGCACAATGAGGAAACTCATATGTACTCGTGGGTCAAAAATTTTCAAAACCCCCTCTTCCCTCCTATGGTGACAGTGATTTTTGAGCCGAATGTCAGAAGTAGTATCAGACACGTAGTTTAATTATTCCTAGCAAGATAACAGCAAAACAAACTACTCGTTGGGGGAAAAAAATTAATAACTGGAATCATGCCGATTTTCTGAGAATTACGTGTCCTTACTCTGGAGCTAGAACAGAGTGAGATCTCAAAAAACGGCAAGTGGAGCTGAAAGAGCGGAGTTCCTACTGTCCAAAACGCTAAAAACCGCTCTAAATTCGATTCTCTGGTTGAAATTTAAGAAAACTGCTGTATAGTTATAATAAAGCTGCGATTGACAAAATGGGTCCTTTTGATAGATATACGTGCACAAATAAGGATTTAAAAATGCCAATTTGTTTTTTGTTAACGTTTTCAGAATATTTGTGAACTGGGAAAGGGTTTTACTTCGAGTTATGGTCCACATATTCCTGTAGGTAGTTACCAAGATGAATTGTAATCTTCACTGATACCGAATACCGAAATACATGCCTGTAAGATATTCGTTGGGTATAGACCTCTCTGGGTCTTCAGAGTTCAATCGATGGTTTTCCAGTATTCGGACTGTACATGCTCTTATTATTGTTACTGTTGGCAGATGTTTTGCCAGTTATTCGTACATGTCCACATAGCAGTCACCTTCGTACTGGTAACGTTTCATTTGTTCATGATGGTGGATTTACATTCGAGTCGGCATGTCGCGAACCAACTTTTAAATTTCGGCGATAACTACAGATTTACATCCCCTTCCAACTTTGTCCCTGACATGATGCGAACAACTTTTCCCTGAACCAGCAAGCGTCGGTTTGATCAGGCAGTTGTCGACACTTTTGTAGCCGTGTTGTGTTGTCAAAACAACATCGGACAAAACATATGCTGTTCTCAAGTCGCCGACTCTAATGTAAATCCACCATGAGTATACTGCCGTAAGCTCATTATAGTAGTCAAGTTGTTCACATGTACATGAGAGCCAGGTGAATTTATCACTACCCTTGCAACATCTACGTTTCCGATTCTCGGCGTTAATTCCACTAATAGACGTTGCAGTTAGTTGATAATTATCCCTGCAAATGTGGCCGATAGTTGGATGTCCATTACAGTTACTTCTCATTCACTCGTAAAAGCTCTCTGAACGTTCACCAACCACCTGCACTACTTGGAACGGCACTTCATTATCAATACTCATTCGACCGAGATCTCCCAAAACCGTTGTTCAAATTTCAAATCGAAAATCCGCCACGTGCCGACAACGTTCAAAGAAGTACAAAGTATACGATCGCTACATATTTATTAGCACATAACAAGGAACCGCGTTAAATTTAATACCGAGAAAAATATAAAAGATAAATACAATACAAAAAAGTTTACACGACACGCTTAACCAGTCTTGAACGAATTTGAATGCTACTTTTACGATAGGAAATATTTAATGAGGCTACTTTTACAATAGGAATATACTTAAACTAACAATTGAAAGCCTTATAAAAGATCAATATCATAGCGCCATCGCATACAAAAAATCGAGAGATGAGGATTTAAGATTTCGTTAATTACGTCTCCATCTTGTCTCCTGAGGATTTCTCTTCGGCAGGTTTGGTTTGCTTAATCGCCGGCTGATTGGTTTGCGTTACCGGGATCTGGATCTCTTTAGCTGCGTTCTGTTCGAGCTGTAACGAAAAATCAAAGGTTAAGCATCTATCCATAGAGAATAGGCTCGTAGCTAACTAATTGACTTAGCTGTCCAACGTTCAAATGATGTTGAAAAGAGGTTTCCTTCTCAGTATACTCTCGCAACTTCCCCACCGCTGTTTCCGATCACTCAGCAGTCTTTTAAATTCAATGTCAGTGTATACGAAATAACGTTGGATGATGTAACTCATCAGGAGGCCACATACAGTCAAAACCACCAACAGACTATATCAAGAACCAAGATAATTACCTTTTTCGGGGCAGCGATGGACAAAATACCATCGGACGACAAGCTGCTCTGGATCGCTTCCAAATTCACATTCTCCGGCAGCTTGTAACGTCTGGTGAACTGACGTGAAATGAAACCGTGCTTATCCTGCTTCTCCTCGTGTTTACCTTCGACAACTAGATAGTCATCCACCACTTTGACATTAATTTCTTCTGGTTTGAACTGCTGCACATCCAAATTTACCTGTAACAAATCACCGCGTCAGGCTCGCATACTAATAAAACATATGACACTTGGTTTCGAGAATTTCTTAATCGCTTTCAAACTTACTTTAAACTGGTCCTTTTGATTGCTAATGGTCGAAATTCCACTTTCTTCCGGATGTAGGTGTCTGTGAGGGCGAATGTAGCCAGCGAGTAGAGGACCTTGAAGTACTGGTCTACGATAGAGCAGATCATCGTTCAACAAGCCCAAACCGAAGTTTTGATCGTACAGTCTTGTGAGTGGGTCGTAGGAGTCACGCAGGATTTCGTTAACGACGTACGGTAAGATCGACATCTGCAAAGGAACAAAAAATCGTTACGTTAGTAATACGATTCGTAAAATCGAAGTAGCAATCTTAATCAAATCGGGATTAATACATGTGGCAGGCCAGAACGAATTACGCTTTTGATTTCATCACATGCAGACATTTGCAAAGTGGTGTTAAATTATAACATTCGAATTTGGAATTGGATAGCTACTAGTGAAACCTCCAGTTGCAAACAATCAAATAGAATGAATCGTTAGAAAAGGAAAAGGCAACCGATTAAGGCACAGTTCCATACGGAAGACGAGAAACATATATGCCGGGCGAATGTCACGATTTGAAAGACTCAAATTTCTGAACCGGTTTCGAGGTAATTTCAACTCAAAATAGATCCCGACCCAAACTTTGGTGATTAAATCGACAAATTCCTCATTACGAAAGTATGATTAGTAACGACTAAACCACCATATTTAAACTCAAGCCACGACACCTCATTCAAAACAGTAAAATCACGACTACCAAATTCGATAACTTACCTTGTAAGATTCAAATTCGAGTTTCTCGGCAGTACAAAATTGAAATGTTCAGACACGAAGCACTAACTTCGGAATACGCACGACAGTAATTCACGATACGACAAAGACTGGCACAATATTAAGTTCACTTCGCAAGATCACAGTAAATTCGTAAACGTAATCGCACAAATTCGCTTCGGAACACAATTCACAACAATACTGCCCAACCACCGGCTGGTTTCGTTTTTATAATACGAACTCCATATTCGATGCGGATCTGGAAATATCTAGAATGCCGGTAACAGCTGACGCCAAATAATAACAATGCTAAAATGAACTTGTAGAAACTTGAAATTCGGGATAAATCGTGTACCTTCTAGAACATTTTGTTCTAGAATTTTCTAGAAATTGTTCTCTGTGGCGACAAGTTGTCTCTTGTCTGGAATGAAAAGAGGAATAACCTCTATGTATTCAGAAATATTTAAGAAAAAGTACCCTAAACTTGAATGAGTTTGTGTTCTATTTCCCAGGTATTGATATGGTGTAGCAGGATGATAAATTGTATTAAAAAAGACCTTAAGTCAGATGTAGGAATTGGCTGTTTTTATAGACTCCAGTTAGACGAAGTTTATTGCATTAAATTTTTTCGCTCCGACAGCTAACAGCTGATAATCGACGATCGGGACTGATAAGCTGCACCGTTATCGAACTTGTTATTAAAATTGGTAAAATTTCATTAAAAACTTTCTATTTCTACTTCCTTGTTTTTTTGTTTTTTAAAAATATAATTAGGTAATCCACAACAACGAATGAAATTGAAGCTCGTTACAAAGGTTGGCGTTGAAAAATCATTTTTTATGGCCATCACGACGGAGATACTACTGGACTTGTTGCTTCTGCCATTCTAGTTTGGTTCACCGAAGCGTAGTCGTTAATTAGAGTATAATGGTGATAATCTTTTTCTTCTTTATCTGTTTGTTAGGTGCTTTCGTTTATTAGGAGGTACAATCGCTGTCGTCATTCGCTAATAACTTTGGATGGTCTGCATTAGTAATATCTTACGCAACCGAATTCTGTTTAGTGAAACACCGAAGGTACATTGTTCTTGCTAGCCTTATCTCCTTCTAGTATGCTCATTGATGCTGGTATTTTGATTCGCAATTTTCGCAAATATAGAGGTAAGCAGGTGTACGTGATCTCAATTGTGAATAACTTTCGTTCTTCCATCGCTTCCACCTTATTAACAAATTTTTCAGTATCCGACATTACATCTTGAATGCGAATTCTTTACATTTTTCAGTGCTGGTTTATGTAAATTCATACTTGTATCTGTCTCATCAATGTGCATTTCAAGCCAATTCTCATGTAACACCTACTTCTAATACCTAACGGAGTAGTTAGTGTTACACTATCTAAGTGGCCGATTATGGTAATTAAGAGTTGTGCCGAAGTAGTAAAGACATTAATTAATTCGCTTGACTTTTTAATTTTCAATTAACATTCCGCAGCGCGTGTAACTCTGATAACATACTGATGTTTTCGCGTAACGTCCAAAGTAAATTTCTGTTTGTCATAGGTAAATTCATGAAAAATCAAAAAAACTTAGTTTCCTCGAGCATGTCCGAAATAGAAAAATTGTTGCCTGATTTTCCACCGGGTCCTTTGGATGTGTACCGTAAACAGGCGTCATTCTGTTGGAGGAAATTGATTACGCTGATAGACGGAGAAGATGGTGTCAAACTCAGGGTATGTTTAAGACTAACATTTCAGAGTACAAAGCTTGCTGTATTTGTAATATCGGGATTAATTTCATTTCATCCGTTTTCAGTACAAATTTTATCACTTTTTCGAGAATGATCCACTTTTCCATAAACGTGATTTTGACAGTCTGGACGAAGCGCGAAAGATGACAACCTTACGCATTTATAAAGTGTTACACGCGAAGCTGCTGACCGACGATGAATTTCTAATGAATCCACGCTCGGTATGTGAATATATTGAATGCTCGCTAGATAATGTACACGAAATGATGCGTGACAGAGCAAACACTTCAAACCTACCATACTGAGAAATGGCTTTTACCTTATTTTGAAAATATTTCAAGCATCATCCTTAGAATGTGAAGGTACTAGCTATATGACTGCAAATTGTAGTGAATTGGGCGTCAGTCTGTTTAAAGGAACGCGGGGTTTTACAGAATCTTACCATTTCAAAATCCTGTCTGGTTCCTTCCTCAGCTGCTCACGCTCACTCTTTCAATTAGGATTGAGGTCTCCACAGAAAAGCTAAAATAAGAGCACAGTCATGAGATTAGCGATGTTTTTTACGTAGGATGTTCTTCCGATGTCACCGTTAGCGCTCGATTACTAATTCATGTTTACCTGTTAAAATGTTAGATATTAAGTCGAACTGTTGCTGAGTTTCATTACGATCCATCATTCGCGATCAAATTTGGACTAACATTTAACATGTTCAAGAATGTCATTTTGACTCTGGGAAATGAAGATCACTTGGATACGTACATGGCTTGCGAGGAAGGAAAGGTATATGATGTGAAAATGGAGCTTATAGATTTAGTTTTGTGATGCAGCATAGAGCGGTGTTTCGACTTCATAGTGAAATACTTCATCAGATCATAGCTCTTGACAGGTATAATGAATTATACTGCGTAAATATCTGGAATATCGGAAAAAATTAGAAGGGTTATTCAGCCGTGAAAGAGAACGAAATGGCTCCGTAACCAGTTTGTAAATCATAAGAAATGACTGTTATGCTGCGATAGTAGCAAGTTTTCAACTTGTTGAAATCAAAATAGGTCAAAGAACAGGCTCCTTCAATCTTGCGAGGGTCGCGTTGTTTTACTTATACAAGTTTTGGTGCACTTGTCAAGAACGAACTTGTGAAGTTTTTCAAAAGTTTCAAAACATCGTGTAAGACAATTTTCCCACATCGAGTGCATATCTAATTTCTTACGCATCTAAATTGTTGCATTAGGTTGCAGGCTCATTCGCCCTCACTGAAATTGGACACGGTACGAATACGAAGAGCATGCAGACTGTTGCTAAATTCGACCCTGCCACTCAGGAATTCGTATTAAACTGTCCAACCTTCGAAGCTGCTAAGTGCTGGTCAGGACCTTTAGGTAAAGATTTACTATTAACTTTACAGGGTGCAAACGTGTCATATGCCCTGAATTGCCATGCGTGCCCATCACTGACGAAACTCGACAAGTTAGGGGAATAATTTCGAGTACTAAAAGGAATTAAGCTGGGGGACCCCCTGTCTCCCAACTTATTCAATAGTTTATTAAAGCAAATATTTCGGAAAGTGAAGTGGGAAGGAGAAAGGCATGAATATTAATATGAAAAATGTAAACAACTTACGATTCTTTGATTATGTAGTTGTAATAGGGAAAACGGTAGAGGAAATATTAGCAACGACGAAGGATCTAAAAACAAAGTGTCAAAAGATAGGGCTTAAGATAAATACATCCAAGACGGAATTAATGCTAAAAAAGGGGGGGGGGTGAGAAGAAGAACAGGAAGAAACCGAAAACGGTCGTAGTATTTCCAAAATAGATGACTTAGAAATAGAAATCGTAAAAGAATGTAAATATCTTGGCTAAATCATATCATTCGAGGACAAAATGAATAAGGAGATTTGGGCAAGAATTGGATACGGATGGAAGGCATACTGGGCTTTAATATACGTATTCACAAGCAAAATGCTAATAAGGACCAAAATTAAAGTACTGGAAAGCTGTGTTTTGCCAGTCCTGCTGTATGGTGCCCAAATATGGAACCTAACGGAAAACAATTTTAAAAAACTTGATAAAACATAAAATTCAGTGATAAGTGTTTTGGGACTTAGAATTCGGGGGTCCGTTACCCTGCCCCCCAAATTTGATTTTAGACCCGATTTTGGGATAGGGGAAATGTACCCAAATGAACCGCTAATATTACAAAATGTACCTCCTCTCTTTACGAAGGGGGAACAAAAGTACTTTAGTGGGGCCACGGTTACGGGCGCTCCCCCAAATTGTCTGATTTCGTCTGATTTGGTTCGAATGAAATGTACCCGAAAGGTACAGAAATGTGCCACCAATTATCTAAAATGTACCCCCTTTATCGCCACAGAGGGAGGAATAAATTTGGTAGGGCTGTGGTAACGTTAGCCCCCCCCCCATTTGTTCCAATTTTACCGAATTTGTACAGAATGAAATGTACTCGAAATGTACCACCAATTATATGAAATGTACCCCCTACCTTCCCATGAAATGATCAAAATTATAAGGGGGCAGAAATGAATTAGAGCTCTCAACTTAGCTGATTTCGTCAAATTTGGTTCGAATAAAATGTACTCGAAATGTACCGAAATGTAGCACCAATTATATGAAATGTACCTCCTTCATCGCGAAAGGGGGAAAGAATAAATTTGGTAGAGCTGTGTGGTAACATCAGTCCCCCTCCCATTTTTTCAAATTTCACCGAATTTGTGCAGAATGAAATGTACCCGAAATGTACTACTAATTATATGAAATGTACCCCCTCTCTTCCCATGTAATGAACAAAAGTATAAGGGGGTAGAAATGAATTAGAGCTCCCAACTTAGCTGATTTCGTCAAATTTGGTTCGGAATATAATTCTTTATGTGCTCCATTAGAATATGATGTAAGTATACTTTTCTTCATTTTGTACGAAATAAGCCCGATATGAATGAATGTTCATGTTGGAGGAGTTTATTATTCGGAGACCACTACTAAAACCGACTCTCTATTACTCAAGTAAAAGTACCGCATGACCATATCACTCATTGCACTCAGTTGAGATGTTTCCAAGCTTTTCCGATCAATTGCTTCTGATTCAGTAATCATCTTGTGGTAAATGAAAGAATGCCTAAATTCTGTAATCAGCTGTAAAATTTGCTGTCTTGTTTCCTCTTTCTCGTGCGATTTTACTTTTTACGGAAAACTAGACCCGAATTTCAACGCTTAGGGAACATCATATTGTACATGAAATCAGCAATCACTCCTTACACCATGAAAGAGGTTTCTTATCCCGTTGCTTATAATTTTTTCCCACCTGATAAAAGAAAAAAATGAACTGGAAGGAGAGGGGGGCCGTGGAAATTTCTCCCAGGTCCTCTTTTTCTCTCTACGGGACTAGGCGCCATGGCATCCCTTGTCTGTGGACTAGGGTTTATCGTACTGGAAGATGTTTTCAAAACATGCAGATGGATAAATAACTTACCTTGGATCCAGTGCCGAGTGTCACTATATATGTTGTACATCTGATATCGTAACTATGCGATGGTAAATGAAATCAAAATACGTGTTACAAATGACCTTAATGTAGACAAGATTATTGATGTTCAGACTGTCGTCGATACAAGTCCGCCATCGGCAATACGAATTGGAATCCGTTATTGTCGAATCCACTATCATTAGCAAACCAAATCCAATACAGAAACAGGAATCAACTTTACATATACACCAAACCGGGGGCTGACATAATATTCACAATTTAACAGTACACTAATCACTATTTCAATTACTCGAATTCAAGTCCTTATGACCAAAATGCAATGGCATAGCCATGGTGTGGTGGGACGTATGGCAATCATGCCAAAGTTGCCTCTGGGATACTGCACTCCCGGCCTCATAGACTACCCTTCCGAGTATCACATCAGTGGCCGGAGGGACGCTTTGAGGCAGAGCCCGAGCCTCCATTTCGCTGTGCCGCAACCGGTGCGCGCGTCCTGCAAGGGCCACCATGGGGTTACCAACTAACCAAGGTTCACGCTCCGTGAAACAAATGGGCTAAGGTTATTACAGCCCCACCAAATTTAATCCTTCCCCCTGTGGTGATGAAGGGGGTACATTTCATATAATTGGTGGTACATTTCGGGTACATTTCATTCGAACCAAATTTGACGAAATCAGCTAAGTTGGGAGCTCTATTTCATTTCTGCCCCCACTTTTGGTCATTGCGTGGGAAGGGAGGGGGTACATTTTATATAATTGGTGGTACATTTCGGGTACATTTCATTCTGCACAAATTCGGTGAAATTGGAACAAATAGGGGGGGGGGAGGCTAACATTACCACAACCCCACCAACCACCAAGTTTAATCTTCCCCCTGCGGCAATGAAGGGGGTACATTTCATATAATTGGTGGTACATTTCCGGTACATTTCATTCGAACCAAATTTGACGAAATCAGCTAAGTTGGGAGGTCTAATTCATTTCCGCCTCCTTATACTTTTGGTCATTACATGGGAAGGGAGGGGGCACATTTCGGGTACATTTTATTCTGCACAAATTCGGTGAAATTGGAACAAATGGGGGTGGGGCTAACGTTACCACAGCCCCACCAAATTTAATCCTCCCCCTGCGACGATAAAGGGGGTACATTTCAGATAATTGTTGGTATACATTTCGTTACATTTCGGGTACATTTCCTTCGAACCAAATTTGACGAAATCAGACAATTTGAGGAGCCCCTGTTACCGTGGCCCCACCAAAGTACTTTTGTTCCTCCTTCGCAAGGGGAGGAGGTTAGTAATATTAGGGATACATTTAGGTACATTTCCCCTACCCCAAAATCGGGTCTAAAATCAAATTTGGGGGGGGGGCAGGGTAACGGACTCAAATTTCGGGACTTGTATGGAAAAACCAAAATGACCAATATAGAGTGTATAAAATTAAAAATTTTTAAATTAAGTATGTTGACCACATGGCGAGAGGAGAAGAAGACAAATGGAATTTAAGATCAACCGTCTGGGTGCCATACGACAGAAGAAGGAAGAGGGGGCGACCTGCTGCCCGCTGGTTTGATGTAAAATATTACAGGAGTAGGGCTATACTGGGGCAGTTGGTTGCATAACGGCAAAGATGTGACGTAGGTCTATGCCCAAAGATGGGCAAGCTGAGATGGAAGTGTGGGGGCGCTTCTTCTCAGTTCAGGTTGTAAAATAAAATTAATGTTTCAAATGAGACGCAAATGGAAGTTCTGCGTTTCTAATACGTAGATACAATAAGAAGAAGAGAAGTTTGTATTATGGAATTTGATTATGCGTTTTGGTAACTCTGTTCCCTCCATTTACAATGCTTCCTCAGCGATAGTTTATGCTAACTTCACCCCATATTACAAAATTTGTTTCTGTGTGCGAAGGTACAAAATGACTATTTCCCTAGAACCGCAGGTTCTGTTGTTGCGCGGAAATCGCACGCTTGCTTTCGAATTTCTTGAAACGTTTGTCACCCCTATATCGCCTGCGATGGGCAACATCTAAAACATTTCATCTAAATATTCCATTCTAACTGTTTTTTCCCTGTCTCACATGTTATTTTCGAATACCCACTTGCGTCTCATTTGAAACACTCTTTACGTCAGTGAAAAGTTTCACAAAGCCCGTCAATAAGTTTTTTAATTACAGTTTTGGAAAATTATGAGATTTATCATTTGTTCTAGGAAAGTGTGCAACGCACTCGATAATATGGGCAAGACTAATTCTGCCCGACGGTACCGATGAAGGATTACATCCGTTTCTAGTGAATATTAGAAATCCTCAGAATGGACAACCGTATCCGGGACTCGTTGTTGGTGATATGGGCAAGAAAGCTGGATTAAACGGTGTTGATAATGGGTACGTATTCCTGTATTCGTTATCTGAAGTCTCATCAACGCGTATTGATCGGTAATGAGCTAGCCAGTTTGAAACTGAAATTCATTAGCTAGCTAAAATCAGAGGGCTAGGGGAATGTTTGAAGTCACAACCTTCCTTTACGTGCTTCCCATGTGATTCCTCTATATGTTTATCCTGTGCGATTACTCTAAGTGTTTCCTGTGTGAAAAATCGTGACTCTTAAAGCTTTAAAATTAAAATCATCCAGTTTTGTCAATAATTTGTTCGTTTCGTTCCATTATCATCAAATTACATTGTTGGTATGTAGATCTTTGAATTCATTTCACCTCACCCTCCTCTGAACCCTATGCACTTTCATTATTGATCTCTCGTTGGTTCTAGATTTTGTACTCTTTTGAAGATATTGTAGAACAATCCTATATTCGACTTCGGGAAAAGTGAGTGCTACTTTATTAATGTCGTTTTTCATTCTTCATTTCAGATTCGTCGTTTTCAAAAATTATCGGATACCTAAAACTGGTCTGCTTAATAAAGTTGGCGATGTTACTCCTGACGGAAAATATGTTTCGCCTCATAAAAACAAAGAAAAACGCTCAGGTAAGCCAAAATGCACAATTTGTGACCTCCGAACTGGTCTGTAAGAAATGCAAGATGGCTTAATTGTGTAATCACGCAGACTGCATACGGAAATCAATATGAGTGAGTTATCAGAAAAGAACGGGAATAAAATTTTACGCGAACTCGGAATAATTCTCCCTCTCATTGATAGGTTAGAAGTTACATCCTGTTTGTTTGGGTTAGCAGGAACGAGAGTCGAGGATCAAATCCGAATACAATTCAAATTTGATGCCAGTCATTGCCTTCTATGATGAAGTCTGATATTGTTTTCATGTCTTAAGTCTGTTTTTCTGAGGTGTAGATTACCTTGTACTTGTGCTGTAACTAATTAGGCAAACCGCTGGAAGAAGATTATAAGTCTAATGGTCTTTTCCCTTTCTTATTTCTGTGGTACTTTCACCCGACTAATGGGAGTGGGTTGGGTTAATAGTTACAAATTGAAGGAGCGACATTTTAGAACAACCGGGAATTCGTGAATAATCCTTATTCTGCAACAATAGCTTGTATATGTGGCAGTTTCTATAAAAAGGGGTAACTTTGTCGACCAATCGAAGTCTTAGAAAACGTGAAAAAAGAAAAACCAATTTTTTTGGTCGAAACAATCAATTTTGAGAATTTGGTCGATTTATATAGAAAAAACATAGCAATAACGAAGAGACAAAATGTATGGGTGTGAGAGAGAAGAGGGAGAGAGAAAGAGAAAGAGAATGAGAAAAGAATGCGAATGTCGCGTCGCTTCTTCGCAATTTTTCCGAGCTCACGAATAAATCCGATGTTCTGAATTGTTACCACGTAGAAGAGCGAAAAATTACCTTTCTAACAAGCCCTGGTCGAGGCTGGTAACGTGACTCCGCGGCGAGTTGCGGCCGCTTGAAGGAGTGGGAGAAAAAGGTGTGTCTAACTATAGACGCGTTTTTCTCGAAAACGTGTTTTCGCGCGTTTTCATTACACTCATCTTTGACCCCTTGTATCTCCGCAAAGAAAAACACTATACAGATCTCGCGCGATAGCGCCTTGGAACGGGCATTCATCCCTCTATTACGTACTATCCATAACTCAAAATTCGCGGATCGACAAAGTTACCCCTTTTTATAGAAACTGGCGCATATTTCGAACTTTTTTTTTTTTGCAAAAAGAACTTTATTACTATTGATGTAAGCAGCTGAAACCAAAACCAAGCAGGAAATTGAAATGGAAAGTCCGGTTTTTTTCTGCCCTCCGTTGAACAAGTGCTGGGAGATTACCAACTTCGAACCATCTAATAAAAATATGCGGCAGTTTATGTAAGAAGGGTCAAGTTGTTCGGTCAGATCATTTTTGAGTTGAGCACATGTTTATATAGCAGACTCAATTCCTGACAAAATGAGACCTTTTCCAGCCTTCTATGTGATACATTCATCTCTCTACATCCATTAAAAAAGAGGTACCTCGCAATTTTCAAAAAACAAGATTCTGAGAAAAACGCGTTCAAAATTTTGAATACATTTTGTTGATTTCCTTGTCGAAGATCAAACTGTTTCATAGGCTATTATACAGAGTGTCCGGACTTTGATAAAGAACCCGCTAGGTACCTCGATAAAACTAAGAAAAATTTGTGTACGAAAAATTGCGTATCGGCAAAGTGAAGGGGCTACGCCGTTTTAAAGATTACAAAAAACAACACAATTTTCAAGACGATAAACAAGACATGATAATTGACGGAATAAATAATCTAACTATGGGGGGTTGGTAGTACTGGCTTGGATGAAAAAAACAGTACGATGTATTGCGTATTCTCAAAATTGAAGGCGTTACAAAACATTAAAGTTGGAAAATTTCATTTTTCGATAAATGGTCATAAAGACCGTTTTTTAGCTCAACCCTAGGTAAATAATTAATGATTTGAGAGCTGTTGTGACTATGGGAACTCGTTGTACATATCTAGGAGATGAAAAAATTACTCACTGCAGGATAACTTTTTAAAAATTCGGAAGTCGGCGTCATATAACTTTTTCATCTCCGAGATACGTACAATAAGGTCGAAGATGTAGAATTACTTGCTGATATTTCTGGCGGCTGCGATCTTCTGCATAGGAAAGAGCATCGAATTTCGTACAAGAATCCATAATAATTTTAAAATTGATTTTTCCCCCTTAAAATTCTACTTTTCAGTTTTCCCGTTTTTCTTGTCTTTTTCTTACCGGCGAAGTTATCAATTTTTATTGAATAAACTGCCACATATGTCGAACGCGCTACCGAAATTATTTGTTTTCTCTGCTTCGCTGAGTACATTGTGAAATCATTACTTTCATAGTGAAATTTGGGTTTTTGGGGTTCAAGTTGGCGCCCGAACAGAAGTGTGATGCAATATTCGAAAATAGCAAAAAAGTAAATTTATTTCAAAAAAATTAGTTTTTTTTTTTTTTTTTTGCGGAATTGATGTTGTCCATTACTAACCTCAATTTGACTTAATATCTGGAAGAGGGAGGAAGAAAATCTAAGTTTTCTCGAAGTACTAGCATTCTGCTTAACATGAACTTTTCAGTGATATACTGTGATACATTTCTTGGTTGGTCAGGTCGAATCAACTTCGCTTATTCAAAATTTCTGTTTTGGTATCTAAGTTGGAGCTGGATTAAAATTCTGACGGAACATTCGCAGTGAGCGCCCCAAGAAACCTTGATTATGATAGTTATTCAATGTGTTCTCATACTATTTGTAGTTTTTCAGTTGATGCCCCCTTGCGGTGGAATTGGGAAAAATTAGTTAGATCCTTTCTAAACTAGCTTTTAGCATTTCTAGAAAGACCCTTCTTGGTCTTGCATTGATCAGACAACTTGTTAAGACAGTAAAATCATACGCCTATATGGGCGAGTAACTTTTTAAGGTTATGTAGTACATGTACAATGGACGTATTGAGTTGGAAGAGCTACCGAAAACGTAGCAAGGTTGAATGCAACTTAGTGCACTAATGTTACTGATACACCCAAACCTCTCGCTCAGTGTCTAGACAGTGAAAACTCAGTTTCGATAAGACTTATCGTCCTGTTTGACTAGACAATTTGTTCTATAGAAAAATCGTCGGATCAGTTTTGCTACTCAGGGAAAAGAAAATTTCACATCAGGGACGTTACCGAGGTAATTAGAATTGATCAACTAGAAATTTGAGAAAAAGTTGGAAGCAGCATTAAATGCTAAGTTTCATTCGATGCAGCATGAAATTACCTTACCAATGTTACCAAAATCTCATTTTCAAGATAAATTGGATTTGCCTCCAAGTCGCACTGACCCGTCTTAATAGAATCAACTCTCTCATGCAAAGTTTTCATGAATTCCTTTTAGCTTCAATCATCCTCCTGTTCAAATTGAAATGTATGTGGCTTTTCCTCTAAATTGGAACAGAATTCATTTTTCAACATTTTGTGGAATAAAAAACTGTGAAATGTTTTTGTAATGTTCACCACTAGTGCTCTCCGTCTGTAATTTAGTAAATTCTATAATTTTATCTGTACTCCGGCACCAAAATTCTTCTGCTAAAATGAGTTTCATGCCATTATTTCCCAAAAAGTGATTAAAAAATTTGTCGATTTTTGAAAGTTGTATGAAAAAATGTTGTTTTTAGCTACGAAATGGAGGATTATTCATTAATCCTGCCCCCTTAAAACTGTCCTGGTTGTTTCATCTGTGAAAATTGTGAATGTTCTTCAAATCTCGACCTCTTTTAAGCAGAACTGAGCAAAATACTTCTGTGTTGTCAAGATAAAGTAGCCTCCATACCTGTTTGAAGAAAGATCATGCGTACTGCGACATTCTGTATAGCAGTATTGTGTTACATCTGGGACAACTGTCAGTTCCCGTGCTGTGATTTCATTTGCTCGAAACGTTCGCTGTCCTGTCGTATGTAATGAATTCGGCCATGTTCCATTTCTGTTTTCACTATTGTCAGTTTAGCCAGTTTTCTTACCAGGTATTGAGCTGTCATGTTTTACTATATTTTTCTTCCGTAATCTTCCGAACAGGCTCGGCTTTCGGTGCTTTGTCCGGCGGCAGAATTAACATTTTACAGATTTGTATTGCGTACGTTACCAAAGCCATGACAATCGGTATTCGTTATGCAGGCGTCCGTAAACAATTCGGCCCTGCCGGAGGAGAAGAGTTACCTATTTTGGAATACCAGTTAGTGGTGAGTCTCGGCACTAAGTCCGAAAATTTCATTCTCACAGCCTTGTGGAGTCCTTCTGTACAGATATTTCTTCCCTGATCTAGCAATGCAGATTATTCCCGTACCTGGCAGCGACCTATTGTATAAAAATCTTCAGCAATCATTTTGGCAGGTACTACATGGAGAATATGGTGAAAAGTATAACCGGATACGCGGAGGAGAGTATGGTACGTCGATCCATTGCCTAGCTTAGTTTGGTTTTTCATGTGTCGTGCTCGTGTTCTGTAGTAGGCTGTTTTTTTGCAGGCGAATGCGGGTCCTGAAATACACGCTTTATCTAGTGCTGGAAAACCAGTAGCTGCTTGGATTGCTAGAGATGCCATTCAGGAGTGTCGCGAAGCTTGTGGAGGACACGGGTACTTGAAAGGTTCGTTTCGCTGATCAAGCAGAAAATATATAGTATTTAAAATTGAATGTGGATCAGATTCTTTGAAATAAAAATTGCGTTTCAACTTGAAAGGGTAACCAAGTTTGCCCAAATTGAAGCAAAATCAAATCGAGTCCTATTTACGTTTGTTTGTTAATGTAAAACAGACTCTATTCTTTCAGGGGTAACCAAATTCCTCTCCAAATTGAAAATATCGTCAAGACCTTATGTCTGCTTTTGTTTTATACCATAAAACGGACCTTATTCTCTCGACTTTGATTAGAAATGGATGACGTTTTTATTTCTATCTCGATTTCAGCATCTGGACTGTCCGATTTGCGCGATGGTAATGACGCCAGCTGCACGTACGAAGGCGACAATAATGTACTGCTGCAGCAAACCAGTAACTGGTTGGTGCAGTTGTGGCTGAAGAGACTCGATCCTAGCGCCCGGTCGTTGTTTAATACGCCGTTGAAATCGGTCGAATTTTTGCTGGACGCCGACGTATTGTTGAAACAGCGGTTCAAAGCTGTTTCTATTGACGAACTAGCGCATCCCAGAAGTAAATTTCATTCAATCGAGATGACTGTAGATTTGATTTTTAAGATTGTTGCAGTGTCTTATGACGGATTGATTGTCGTTTCAGGTCTGCTGGATGCTTACAAGTGGCTCGTCTGTTACTTACTCGAACTGACTACTCGCAAGGTGTTGGCGCTACAAGAGCAAGGCAAAGACCAGTTTACGGCGAGAAATGACTCGCAAGTGTTCTATGCGAAGACGTTGTCGATGGTCTTTATCGAGGTAGATTCTATGGCTTGAATATTTCGTTTGGACTGTCCAGTGCGAGGAGTGGCCAAGTTCATTTTCTAACAGCTGATATGACAGTGGTCAGCATAGTCGTCACTAAAAGAAAATGAACTTATCGACTTTTTGCACTGAACTGTCCATTTAACGATGGAATACTGATATCATGATCCTACGTAATGACTTTTCTGGCCTTATTCACAGCATTATATGTTGTCAACGTGTCTAAACTTCGCGTTAGAAAAGGCGGCATCGGAACCCGAATTACAGTCAGTACTGATAAAACTCATTTCTCTGTACGGTATTTGGAGTTTGGAGAAACATTTGTCGTTCCTTTATCAAGGTGAGCTCCTGTCCACAGCTTATTTCGAGCTTTCGTTTTGAAAATAGAATAGTAACTCAATTTGTGGTGTGCAGGCGGGTACTTGACCGATGGCAGTTCCTCGCTGTTGTTCAAAGAAGCGGTTATCGATTTATGCGCTCGATTGAAACCGGAAGCTGTAGCGCTGGCTGACGCAATCGCTCCGACCGATTTCATTTTGAATTCTGTGTTGGGACACTCAGACGGACAAGTAATTGTGATTTTTGTGCACTTGAAAGCTTACCTGATCGTATGTGAGAAATCGAACTGATACTGATTTAAGTTAGAATGGATAGGAGAGTAAAATGAAGTACTCTTCTCTTTCATCATACATATTACTTGTGTGCAATCAGGTTTACAAGCATCTGGAGGAGTCTATGTTCAACAATCCAGAAACGTTCAAATGTCCAGACTGGTGGCACGAAATATCAGCCATGAACTCGAAACTGTGAGTTTCGGTTTCCAGAACTGTGGGCCGCCGCGGAGGTTTGTTATCGAATATCAGTATCGTGAATGATATTTGTCATTCGTTGATTTCCGTAGTTGAAGTTTCTCTTTAACATTTCCATTCGATTTTGGTGTTGTAACCTCGTAAATGTTACCCTGAGACTGACGTAAACTGAGAAACTCTGTTTATTGCCGTTAATTTAGGCAGGGGGAAGGGGTCTGCTAATTACATATACAAAGTTAACTTGGATGTTACCACTCATCTGTTTTTAATTATGTAATTTTAAATAATGTTTTATTCGATTCAGAATGGTTGATCTGATGAACCATTCCTTGAAAACCTTAAGTGTGGTTTGTGTGGACCACTCCATCTCGTTGTTCCTTTTGGTTTTATACCATGTTGTTTGTTAGCTGATTTTCGAATCGAGTGTTGGTACTTGGAGGACTTTTCCTATTCTTGTGGGAGTGGAGGGGTTGAATTTGAATTCTTGGCAAGCGAATTGAGGTATAGAAGAAATTTAAAATCCGACTGCCTTTACCTGTTTTTTGCTACGTCTCATGTACGTGTATTATGTCTCTCGTTGTTGTATGTTGAGAATGATTGTAATTTTCCTAATTGCATAGCGGTAATCACATAGTAACATTGAAAGCGTCTTCACAGGTGGGAGTCAGTATGGCCAGCTTTGAAAATTGTCCCTCGATTTTTTGTCCATCGGCATGGCTCCTTTTCAACCAATCACAGAACAGGTGTTTCAATATTTTTTCGTGGCAATTAATGGTCTAATTGTATATTCTTATTAGAGCAATACGGTTTGTGTATCAAGTCCCGTTTTTTTTTGTGACAAGACTCGTGCATTCGCATATTATTGACGAAAATTAAGAGTTTAAAAAAAAGTGTCTTTGGCTTCGTCATCTTTATGCAACGATAGACGTTCATCATCCAAAAATAATTACGTCTAATTAATAGGTTAGTGAACCTTTATCAGCTTGGAATCTACTATTCGACGGCAGAACACTTTTTGTTGGCTATTGTCTTTCGGCATGGACTTTTTCATGTGTCTTTCGGCATGGCACTCATCATTCTGATTGCTATGCCAAAATACAGAATCTCCTCACTGTCGGTCCAATCTTAAGCAATATGTTATTCAGAACGCGTCTTAACGACTCCCATCAAAAAAATTCAAATATCCCCTACTTTCCTCCATGAAAAAAGATACCTGAAATATCATCTTTGTAGATCGACCCACGTGCACCAGTTCTCCCTGGTAGGTGTTGCAGTCTCTAGGATTTACCATACAGCGTATGTTATGAATGTATTTTAACACGTTAATCAAGATACCGATGTCTGATACATTGTAGATTGTTTGGAACACAGGGTTCCTCATAACCTTAGATGGTACACGTGTTCGGTTCCCAGCTCATGAAAGTTTCATGGTGGAGAAACCCTTGAGTAATCCACCTAATCTCATTTATTGAATTTACGTTTTCTTATTTGCCGCAAATAATTTTGACAGGATATATGGAGCGTTTACAACTGGGAGAAACGTGCTTATTACCGGTTGTTGAAACAAATGCAAGAACCAAATTAATACTACAGCTAAAGAAAATTAGAATTGTTCATGATGATACTTCCAGTTCATCCTTTTTTTCTGTTTCTTCAGATTTTGTATCTCTTTTTGTACAGTACCCCTGGCCTCCGAAATATTTAGGTACCGACGCTTCTAATTGCTTATGTAGTTGCCTTCTCGTGAATCTGATATATTAGACAATTATTTTGAACTGTTATTTGCAATCAACAAGAATTCCCTTGATTTTTATACACACTCACCTCCAGGGATGAAATAGCGATTCATTGTCCGGAGGGGGGGGGGGCTCGCTCTCCCCGTTTTACCTAAATAAAGTTCCCAGAAAAGGGTTTTCAGTGTGGAATCATCTTGTCTCCTCCGATGACGATAAAGTCTTTCGTTTTTATTATTTCTTCTTGACTGAATATTACGAAATTTAAAAATTGAAAACCTATACCTATATTTCATGTGGTAGAGAAAATATGTATATCATCCTATGATGAGAATTTATGATGAATCTTTTTTTCAAAACTTAACCAGTATAAAAAGAGAAAGATTGTTCGGTTTCAGCAAAAAAGGTGTTCCAGGTTGTAATGTATTAGTTGTAATAGAAGTAGATCTTTGGAAGTATAAAACTTATAAGCTGAAAATAGAATATCATGATAACAGAGAGAAACAGGAAACAGTTGAAAAAAGAAATGACGCTTTGTTTAGTACATTGGTAAAACTTGCCACCAACACCCTTGATGAACAAAAAAGGTCCATACTGGGATGCTTCGTTCAGTGAAGTAAAACTTGCCAACAGCAAACACCCTTGGTGAACAAAAAAGTGCCATATCCATCATCATATCTGTATTCGTTCTATCTGTAGCGGTTTGTTATTGGAAATAGTGCGGAAGTTTTCATAGTGGTAAAACTCTTAAATCTTGGAAGCTTATGCCCGATTTTTTCGTACATCTGTGTACTCATTTGACAACTCCAACACTTTTGAACCAAAGCTGTGTTTACAATCAAATTCTTACCAAATGATTCTCGGCACTATAGTGTATTCAACACTAACTTACCCTTATGGAATATTGTGAAATATGACGGAAATGAATGCGAGGATATTAGTGTGTATCCTAGAGATTAGTGTCTCCAGTCACAGCTGCTGTTTGATTTGGCTGCGATCATTCCACTCAAGTACTGCCGCACTGTACTCGCGTGATTTTAAGACCAACTACTTACGTACCTTGAGGTACATGTATCCAAAAAACAAAACGTCGTGTTACCATTGGTGTTAGTATATTTCATTCGGTAGAATACTCAATTTTTTGTACCGACTTAAGTTACCATTTTTTGTATACGTACTTTGGTGTTCTGTATTATATTTTTACTCGATCGTATTTTAGTATCTCATATTTAGGAGTTTTGTACGATTAAATTGTATTACCTTTATTAGCGGTTCGACGAACTTATATTTTTTTCCTGTGCTGGGCATAGTAAACTCGAAGATTGTATTTATCGAAATCTGGTCGACGTTTCTCGAACCCGTACCATATAGGACTTTTCCAGTACTCCATATTGCAGACTAATTCGCCTCTCCTGTTATCAAGTTGGTAGTGTATGATAAGGACATAATCGTAATTTCGTAATATTATAGTCGTACCAGTGAGTTTTGAGTTCCGTCTTTCGTGTCGTACTGTTTATGATACCTCGTGTCTTCTCCGTTTTCTGCATAATTCGAAATTTTCGTTTTTCGATCATTCCTCATGGTCTTATCCTAGGGATCATCGATTTCATTAAATAACAGTTCAATCTTCGGCGTACACTTTCGGCAACGCAATTCAGCAACGTTTGCGTTGTCGAAAGAATTCAAACTTTCTCAAAAAATTCTGATCTCCGGCATTTTCAAGTATCGGGCCCAATCGGGGATCGGGCCCATTTCGCGCAAAAACTGACAAATAATTCTGTTGTCATACATTACCAACTTGATAACAGGAGAGGGGACTTTTTTTCTAATCTGCTCTTAACCTGAGCCCTGGAATCCGCCCTTTCGAGCATTATTTCTGAGACGTCGAGGGGGCTGTTAGGGCTGTCTTAGCCTTTTTCTCTTCCGGGCGAAAAACCGGCCTAGGTCGAAATCTGGCGAGCTGCTACGTGGGCTCAAACCCGGGACCGCCGGATCTCGAGACCAACGCGCTATCCACTCGGCCAACCAGACTCCTCAGCAGAAGAGGGGAATAAGTATGTGTATGCAATATGAAGTACTGGAAAAGCCCTATTACCAGCTTGGTGATCAAAATGCAAATGCTTATCACGTAACCGGCCAGCAGCACTGCGTTGTTGAGATTCATCAGCGCTTTCATCGTCAGTTTCTCACGTTCCACTTCAGTGGTGCGGATTTTAAACATGACGTCGTTGAGCCACTTTTTGACCTGCCCGGGCTCAACTACTCGAGGAAGGTAGCTGTCGATTCGCGGCTTGAGCGGTGAGTTTTTCTGCAAACCAACGGATACCGGCATGTTGATGACGCAGTTTGTCATGATCCTCATGAGTATTACGGTTTATTACTATTTATCGAATTACCGAAGGTAGTTAGATAAAGAAAGTGAGTTATTTTTGTAGTTGCAGAATGATGTACACATAATACATCCCGAGACCAAGCATGGTTTGAAAGCTGAACAGATGACCCAGAAAGTTGCCCATGTGGGAGTTTATTCTGGGCGAGTCGGTATGTTTGAGGCAAGGAGTCTGGTATGTTAAAAAGGTGACATCCTTTTGCTAAATAAATTGGGATTTAAACTTGCACTAGAGTGCGCTGCAGAATCACCTGTGAAAATGAATAAATGATCATGTGTACTGTCAAGAAGAAGAACTGCTATCTTCAGGAGGGTAAAAAACGAGTAAAAATTATTCTACCAGGAGAACTGGTTGTATGAAATTCAATTTTTTGGTGATGATGCAGTTAAAATTGGGGCAAATTTTCTTTGAAATTGAATCTCCAATCGATTTAATGATAGTTGAAGATTGCTGCAGACTTACGGTAAGTCATAGATAATCACATATATACAGAGCTGTCAGCACTTGAAACTCTTAAGTTTAAATCCCAATATTGAGTGTTTAATGCTCTGAAAATGTGATGCAATACTGAGAAGTGTATCGGTTGCCTATGCTATAATGGTAGTAGTGATACAAAAATTGATTTTGTAAAAAGTCTCATCAGTGTCCCAAGAATGTTACGTGTAATTCTGGTATATGAAGTGGCCGTATTATTGTACGTTGTGTATTCAGGAATTGAATGGCTGTGTTTGAGGAACATATACTGTCTTTCTACTTTTTACATGCTTATGCAAATAAGGAATCAGATCTTGAATAATGTCACACTATGAATAAATAATGAACTACTGGTTGTTTTAACAAAGAATTCAGAAAGTGTCCACAATCGAATTCTCCATTTTCTGCTGTATATTGCTGTGTTAATAAACATACAGGGTTATTCCGTTTTCGACGCAACATAGGAAAACCCGGCATGTTGCATGGTGATATGAATAAGACGACACACAATGGCCGTCTATTCAGATTTAAAGGCAACATTACTGTGCTCTGTGGCGCTGTGGCGGACAACAGAAAATGCAATCCTTCGGGAAAAATCTTTGTTGGTTTCTGAAGAATTTTCATCGATCGTCAGGAAAAATGTTCGATGATCTCCGAAGAATTTCTTCGGAAACTTCGGGAAAGATCTCCGATGATTTTTAAGGAATTTCATTAGAAATTGTTAGAAAAAATCCCGATAATCTCCAAAGGTTCTCGTCGGAAATCTTTAGAAACAATATCCAATGATTTTCCAAAAAATTTCATTAAAATTCTTCAGGAAAGTTTTTCTATAATTTTTGAGGTATTTCATAAGAAACACCAGGGAAAAATCTCCGATGATTTTTAAGGAAATTCATCCGAAATTTTAGGGGAGAAAATTCCAATAATTTCCGAAGAATTTCTTGGGAAACTTTGAGAAAAATCCCCGATGATTTTCAAGGAATTTCATCGAAAACTTTTGGAAAATATTCCGATAATTTTCGAAGAATTTCATCGAAAATCTTCAGACAAAATTTCCAATGTTAGAAAAATTCCATCAAAATTATTCGAGAAAATTGTACGACAATTTTTGAATTATTAAACCAGCGGAATTTTCTTCTGAATATTTCTCATGATATGCTTCAAAAGTTGTCGAAAAATCTTCCTGAAGAATTTTGATTAGTTTTTTTTTTTGGAAATCATTGGACATTTTTTCCAAAGATTTCCAGTGAAATTCTTCGAAAATAATCGGAATTTTTCACCCGGATGAGATTCTTTGGAAATCATCGGAATTTTTTTCCAACAATTTCGATGAAATTCCTTAAAAATCATCGGAGATTTTTCCCGAGTGTTTCCTATGAAATACTTAAAACATTATCGAAAAATTTTATCGAAGAATTTTGATCAATTTTTTTGAGAAATCATTGAAAATTATTTCTAAATTGATTACTTTTAAGGAAGTTTATCTAGAATTTTTGGAAAAATATTCCAATAATTTCCGAAGAATTTCTTCGAAAACTTTGAAACTTTTGGAAAAATCTCCACTAATATTTTTAAGGAATGTCATCAGAATTTTTGAAAAAGAAATTCCGACAATTTCCGAAACTTCGAGGAAAATCTCCGATGATTTTTAAGGAACTTCATTGGAAATTGTTAGAAAAAATTCCAATGATTTCCGAAGAATCTCATCGGAAATCTTCGAAAAAAATGTCCAATAATTTCCCAAAAAATGTCATTAAAATTCTTCAAGGAAATTTTTCAGTAATTTTTAAAGCATTTCATAGGAACATTCGGGAAACATCTCCAATAATTTTTAAGGACATTCATTTGAAATTTTTGGAGAAAACATCTGATAGTTTCCGAAGACTTTCCTCGGAAACTTCGGGAAAAATCCACGATAAATTTTAAGGAATTTCATCGGAATTGTTAGAAAAAAATTCCGATAATTTCCTGAGAATCTCATCGGAAATCTTTAGAAAAAATGTCCAATGATTAACAAAAAATTTCATCAAAATTCTTCAGGAAGATTTTTTGATAATTTTTGAAGTACCACCTATTTTATGGGAAATATTCGCGGGGGAATTCTGATGGTTCGATAATTCAAAAATTGTCGGAAAAATTTTGATGAAATGGAGATTTTCCCCGAAGTTTCTCAAGAAATTCTTCGGGAATTATTGGAATTTTTCCGAAAATTTCGGATGTATTTCCTTAAAAATTATCGGAGGTTTTTCTCTAGTGTTTCCTATGAAATACTTCAAAAATCATCGACAAATGTTCTTGAAGAATTTTGATGACATTTTTTGGGAAATCATTGGAAAGTTTAAGATTTTCGATGAGATTCTTCGGAAATTATCGGAATTTTTTTCCAACAATTTCCGTTGAAATTCCTGAAAAATCATCGGAAATTTTTTCCGAAGTTTCCGGAAAAAATTCTTCTGAGATTATCGAACATTTTTCCTGACAATTTTTGATAAAATTCTTCAAAAACCGTCGAAGTTTTCCAGTGGCGTAGCCAGACTGGGTATGAAGGGGGGGGGGTCGTTTCACTTTTACAACATTACAGGTGTAATACTTACTACTACCAGAATAAATTTTAATTTTTTCACATTGTCGGCCAATGCCAGGGGGTCCAGACCCCCACCCCCCCTGTAGCTACACCCCTGAAGTTTTTCCCCAACGCGTTGCATTTTCTGTTGTCCGTCACAGCGCCACAGAGCACAATGTTGCGTCGAAAACCGAATAACCCTGTATATCTGAATACAGCCCACTGCTCTCCTCCAGTCAAATTAGAAGGTATCCCTGGAAACTCATATCTTACTACTACCACTGTACTACTATTACTACTATGAATTTCGTGAAAAATGTGTGTAGACGGACAATTGTACATCCATTGCACTCAGTGAGCCAAATGAAAAGATGTTCCAGGAATGTCATGTCACTACTACTAGAAGTAATCAACAGGGTGACACTAACCCTCGGCATCGTTGTATCTGTTTGTAATGTTTATATCTTAGTGCTTGATGGTCAGATAATGTAAGAAGTAGGTATACGTTTTCCTAATAGGCGAACTCTCCCGCCGCCATTCGTTCCACAGCGGAGTCGACATCGTATATTATCTCGAACTTGCGTCTTACTTTCTGACTGGCCACGTCTAAGGAGGTAACAAAAAATGCTTTGGACTGCTCTCCCCAACTACCACATCCGACGCTACTTTCGGCCAGCTGCTTCAGCGTGTCGATAGTCAGCCTGAAACAGAAGTGACTGGTGAGCCCGTATTGGGTACACCCGGGCGACGTAATTTCTAAGACTTTACCTGGGAGCTGGACTGGCGAGAGGATCGATATTATGCTGGCATTTTATGCAACCGATACCAGAATGCAGTACAACCACCACCAGCCGGTGAACATGCGAATGGACCAGAGGGTTGGCACTCGCGGTAGCGACACGTTCATGAACATACCGTACGTGTACAAAATGCTGTTATCCAGCCGCTCGAAAATGTACAATCCTCTGGGCACCGTCTCTTCTTCGTAGCCTGATATCATCAGGCTGAGACTGCGCTTGAAGTTCGACCGCAACAGATGCTTCCGTCTGGCGTACCGGGCGTTGTACTTCTTGAAGAATATCTTCTTGCGATTCATTTTCCTCCATTTGGCTTTGCAGTACGCTCTTACCGGCTTCAGGCGTTGCGTTGCTTCAGCATTTTGACCACTTTATTCGCGTTCTCGTCGTCCGATTTGGAGCTTGTCGATGTAACAGAGGCCCAGTCTTTTGTTTCGATGGCATGCGGTGGTAGAGCGCTAAAATGGAATATGAAACCGGCCAGGAAGAGGCTTATGATCACCGCTACCTACATGAAACCTCTGGAACAAAAAGGAGCTGACTGGATTCATGATCTTTGTATGTACATGGAGATATGATTGGATCTCGAATAATGATCTGTGTTGTAATATAATCTAGCTGAAGTTTGCCACGAATTATCGGTCAATGATTCGAGCTTCAAGAAGGTGAGACACTCGGTGTTATATGGAATGCTCAAGTCGAGCATCTGAAGATGTTATGGTATGTAGTACAAATTTCCGAGAGTTATATCCGCTTTGTCGGAACACATCTCCCACCGAACTGCTCAGACCCGTTGGGTAATGCCTCCCCAGCTATTTCCATCTTTTTCGGTCTTGGTACACCCTTCTCCACATTATTCCCAAAATTCTTGTTATATCGTCAGGCCATCTTGTATAGGGCTTTCTCTTATTTTATTTTTCTTGTCGTAGGGTTCCCACTTACTGATAATTTTGTTCCATCTTGCCCCTTCTTGACGTGCGATATATCCCGCGTAATCACATTTTAATTTCTTGGTCTCCTGATTTACCACTTTTCATACTCCCTTCTTATTTTTTTGGTTTTCAACCATAGTATACTTCGTTCCCGCCTTCTCACCGTGGCTGCATGTTAAAACCTTTCTATTCGTCTCTTCTTTAGGGGCCATTTGAGCTCCATATGGGAGAACTGATAGTGTGTATCTTTCCTATATTCTCGTATTTGTTTCAATCATCATTTTACCTTTTGGGTACATTGCTCTCGCTAACTCATCATCATTTTCTAGTATGTTCATTGATGCTGGTATTTTGCTTCGCAATTTTCGCAAATGTAGAGGTGAGTAGGTGTAAGTGATCTCGCTTGTGAATAGCTTTCGCTCTTCCATTGCTTCCATCTTGTCAACAAAATTTTTTAGAATTCGACATTATATCTCGAACGCGAATTCTCAACATTTTTCAGTGCTGGGTTCATGCAACTTCATGCTTGTATCTGTTTCATCGACGTGCATTTCAAGCCAATTCTCATGCAATACCTGCTTCTAATACCTAATGGAATAGTTAGCGTTACACTATCTATGTGGCCCATTATGGTAATTAAGAGTTGTACCGATGCAGAAGAGACCTTAATTAATTCACTTCACATTTTAATTTTCAATTAACGTTTCGTAGCGCGTGTAACTCTGATAACATACTGATGTTTCCGTGTGAATTTCCAAGTAAATTTTTGTTTGTCATAGGTAAATTCATGAAAAACCAGAGAAACTTAGTTTCCTCGAGCATGTCCGAAATAGAAAAATTGTTGCCAGATTTTCCACCGGGTCCTCTGGATGTATACCGTAAACAGGCGTCATTCTGTTGGAGGAAATTGATCACGCTGATAGACGGAGAAGATGGTGTCAAACTCAGGGTATGTATAAGACTATAACATTTCGGAGTACAAAGCTTGCTATGTTTGTTACATCTGGATTAATTTCGTTTCATTCGTTTTCAGTACAAATTTTATCACTTTTTCGAGAATGATGCACTGTTCCATAAACGTGATTTTGACAGTCTGGACGAAGCGCGAAAGATGACAACCTTACGCATTTATAAAGTGTTACACGCGGAGCTACTGACCGACGAAGAATTTCTGATGAATCCACGCTCGGTAGGTGAATATACTTACCTACTGAATGCACGCTAAATAATGTAAACGAAATGATGCGTGACAGAGCAAACACTTCCA
Source organism: Acanthococcus lagerstroemiae (assembly GCA_031841125.1). NCBI lineage: Eukaryota > Metazoa > Arthropoda > Insecta > Hemiptera > Eriococcidae > Acanthococcus > Acanthococcus lagerstroemiae. Next base: position 19,174,590 of record CM063108.1, on the reverse strand, counting down.
ACCGACCATACTGAGAAATGGCTTATCTTCTTTTGAAAATATTTTGAGCAAGTGAATTGGGCTTCAGCCTGTTTGAAGGAGAGCGGGGTTATACAGAACCTTACCATTTCAAAATCCTGTCTGGCCCCTTCTCAGCTGCTCACATCCATAGGTACGCTCACTGTTTCAATTAGGATTGAGATTTCAACAGAAAAGCTAAAAATAGAGCTCAGTCGTGAGATTTGCGATGTTTTCTCCGTACGATGTTCTTCCGATGTCACAAGTCAGCGCTCGATTACTAATTCGAATGTTCACCTGTTGCAATGTTAGATATTGATGCGAACTGTTGCTGAGTTTCATTATGATCCATCATTCGCGGCCAAATTCGGATTAACATTTAACATGTTCAAGAATGTTATTTTGACTCTGGGAAATGAAGATCACTTGGATACGTACATGGCTTGCGAGGAAGGAAAGGTATATATGATGTGAAAATGGAGCTTATAGTTTTAGTTTTGTGATGCAGCGTAAATGGTGTTTCGACTTCATGGTGAAATACATAATTCATCAGATAATACCTCTTGACAGGTACAATGAATTATACTGCGTAAATATCTTGAATATCGGAAAAATTAATTAGAAGCGCCATTCAGCCGTAAAAGAGAACGATATGCCTCCGTAACCAGTTTGTAAATCATAAGAAATGACTATTATGCAGCGATAAAGTTTTCAACTTGTTGAAATCAAAATATGTCAAAAACAGACGCCTTCGATCTTGCGAAGGTGGCATTGTGTTACTTATACAAGTTTTGATGCACGTGTCAAGAACAAACTTGGTGAAGTTTTTCAGAAGTTTTAAAACATCCAGTGAGACAATTTCCCACATCGAGTGCATATCTAATTTTTTACACATCTAAATTTTTGCATTAGGTTGCAGGCTCATTCGCCCTTACTGAAATTGGACACGGTACGAATACGAAGAGCATGCAGACTTTTGCTAAATTCGACCCTGCCACTCAGGAATTCGTATTGAACTGTCCGACCTTCGAAGCTGCTAAATGCTGGTCAGGACCTTTAGGTAAAGGTTTACTATAAACTTTACAGGGTGCAAACGTGTCATATATGCCTTGAATTGCGATGCATCATGCATGCCCATCCTTGACGAAACTTGGCAAGTTAGGAGAATCATTCCGAGTATTAAGAGGAATTAAGCTAGGGGACCCCTTGTTCCCCAACCTGTGGCGGCGCTAGACAAAACGTGGACGTCGGCGACAAATCAGCTTTGCGAGGCCTCGTTACATTAAATGAGCTGAATTATATAAATTTTTAACAATTTGAAAAACTTTTAATTGGGAGGCCGTCGGCAGTCGCCGGCGCCTGACGCCGTTAGTGTTCCCAGCTTAGGAGTGGGAGGAGATAGTCATGAATATTGATAGGAAAAATGTAAACAACTTACAATTCTTTGATTATGTAGTTATAATAGGGAAAACGATAGAGGAACTAATAGAAACGACGAGGGATCTAAAAACAAAATGTCAAAAGATAGGGCTTGAGGTAAATATATCCAAAACGGAATTAATGCTAGAAAATGGAGGATGGGAAGAAGAAGAAAAGGAAGAAACTGAAAACGGTAGTAGTATTCTCAAATTAGATGACCTAGAAATAGAAATTGTAAAAGACTGTAAATATCTTAGTCAAATTATATCATTCGAAGACAAAATGAATGCGGAGATTTGGGCAGGAATTGGAAACGAATGAAGGGCATAATGTGCTTTAAAATACGTATTCACAAGCAAAATGCTATTAAGGACCAGAGTTGAAGTACCTACTGGAAAATTGTGTTTTTCCAGTCCTGCTGTATGGTGCCCAAACATGGACACTAACGAAAAACAATTTTAAAAATCTCAAAAAACACAAAATTGAATGATAAGATGTATTTTGGGACTTTAAGACAAGATTAAAATTCGGGACATTTATGGAAAACCAATATGACGGGAAAAAAATGAAGTATGTTGGTCACATGACAAGAGAAGAAGAAGACAGATAGAATTTAAGATCGACAGTCTGGGTGCCATACGACAGAAGAAAGAAGAGGGGGCCGACCTGCTGCCCGCTCGTTTGATGAAAAATATTACAGGAAGTAGAGCTACACTGGGGCAGTAGGTTGCCGATATATCCGCAAAGAGTGGAAATGGGTTACAGAGATCTATGCCCAAAGATGGTCGAGCTGAGGAGAGAGTGCGGGAGTGGCGAGACCGTAAAATAAAATAAATGTTTCAAATGAGGCGCAAGTGAAAGTTGTGCGCTTCTAACAGATGCAAAAAGAAGGAGAAGAGAAGTTTTTATTATGCGATTTGATTATGCGTTTTGTTAACACGGTTTCCCCCTTTACAGCATTCTCACAGCGATAGTTCATGTCAACTTCACCCCATATCACAAAATTTGTTTCTGTGTGCGAATGTCCAAAATGAGTTTTTCCCTGGAACCACAAGTTCTGTTGTTGCGCAGAAATCGCACGCGTGCTTTCGAATTTCTAGAAATGTTTTGTAACCCCTGCATCGCCTGCGATGAGCAACATATTACACATTTCATCTAATAGTTCCATTTTAACTGGTTTGTTCCCAGTGGCGAAGCGAGGGGTCTCCCACAGGGGGGGGCATAATAAGGTTTTCAAGGGAGAAAAAGTCGAAAATTGCGGTATTTTTTAAAAATCGTCGATATTAGAGGACTATGTAAAAATATTGGTGGGGCACGTGCCCCCCTGTGTTCCTCCGACGCTACGCCACTGTTTGTTCCTGTCTTACATGTTATTTTGGAATTACCCACTTGCGTCTCATCTGAAACACACTTTATATGATACTATGATTTGAGAAATTATCCTCTTTACATAAAAGTGAAACGTATCACAAAGCCCATCCATCAGTTTTTTGATTACGGTTTTCATAAATTATGGGATTTATCATTTGTTCCAGGAAAGTGTGCAACGCACTCGATAATATGGGCAAGACTGATTCTGCCAGACGGTACCGATGAAGGATTACATCCGTTTCTAGTGAATATTAGAAATCCTCAGAATGGACAACCATATAAGGGACTCGTTGTTGGTGACATGGGCAAGAAAGCTGGATTAAATGGAGTTGATAATGGGTATGTAATCCTGTACTCGTGAACTGAAATTTCATCAACGCGTACTGATGGTACTGACGTAATGAGCTAATTAGTTTGAAACTGAAATTCATTAGCCAGCTAAAATCTAGAGGGCTAGGGAAATGTTTGTAGTCACAAGCTTCCTGTAAGTACTTCCTATATGCGATTCCTCTAATTGTTTTTCCTATGCGATTACTATAAATGTTTCCTGTGTGAAGAATCGTGACTCCTAAAGCTTTAAATAATGAAAATCATCCAGTTTTGTCAATGATTTGTCTTTTCGTTCCATTATCATCAAATTACATTGTTGGTATGTAGATCTTTGAATTCATTTCACCTCACCCTCCTCTGAACCATATGGACTTTCATTATTGATCTCGCGTTCGTTCTAAATTTTGTACTCTTTTGAAGATATTGTAGAACAATCCTATATTTGACTTCAGGAAAAGTCAGTGCTACTTTGCTAATTTCGTTTTTCATTCTTCATTTCAGATTCGTCGTTTTCAAAAATTATCGGATACCTAAAACTTGTCTGCTTAATAAAGTTGGCGATGTTACTCCTGACGGAAAATATGTTTCGCCTCATAAAAACAAAGAAAAACGCTCAGGTAAGCCAAAGTGCTCAATTTGTGACCTCCAAACTGGTCTGTAAGAAACGCAAGATGGCTGAATTGTGTAATCACGCAGACTGCATACGGAAATCAATATGAGTGAGTTATCAGAAAAGAACGGGAATAAAATTTTGCGCGCACTCGGAATAATTCTCCCTCTCATTGAAGGGTTAGAAGTTACATCCTGTTTGTTAGGGTTATAGTAGGAGGGAGAGTCGAGGATCAAGTCCGAATACAATTCAAATTTTATGCCAGTAATTTCCTTCTATGATGAAGTCTGATACTGGTTTCATGTCCTGAGTCCGTTTTTCTGAGGTGTAAATTGCCTTGTACTTGTGCTGTAACTAATGATGCAAACCGCTGGAAGAAAATTTGAGAAGCCTGATGGTCTTTTCCTCTTCTTTTTTCTGTGGTACTTTCATCCGACTATGGGTTGGGGGGGGGAGGGTTAATAGTTACAAATTGAAGAAGCGACATTTTAGAACAATCGGGAATAATTCTTATTTTGCAACAATAGTCTATATATTTCGTACTTTTTTTTCTGAGGTGTAAATTATACCTTGTACCTGAGCCCCAATTGATAATGCAAAGCGTTAGAAGAAAATGATCAGAAGTCTGATTGACTTTCCCCCTCTTTTTTCTGTGGAACTTTAATCCTAATATGGGAGGGGGGTTAAAAGTTGCATATTGAAGGAGTGACATTTTAGAACAATGGGGGATAATCCTCATTCTGCAACGACATCCTGTATATTTCATCCACTCCTTTTTTGCAAAAAGAACTTCATTACTATTGATGTAAGCAGCTGAAACGAGAACCAAGCAGGATATTGAAACGGAAAATTCAGTTTTTATCTGCCCCCCGTTGAACAAGTGCTGGGAGGCTACCAACTTCGAATCTTCTAGTAAAAATATGTCAAATACTATCGAAAGTATTTATTTTCTCTGCTTCGCTGAGTACATTGAGAAATTGTTACTTTCATAGTGGAATTTGGGGTTTTGGGGCTCAAAAGATGGGTCCAGAACAAAAATTTGGTGCAATATTCGAAAATAGCAAAAAAGTAAATTTATTTCAAAGGAATTATGAGATTTTTTTGGCCGAATTGATGTTCTCCATTACTAACTTCATTTTTGACTTAAAATCTGGCAGAGAGAGGAAGGAAATTTAGGCATTCGCAAAGTCCTACTAGTATTCTGCGTAACATAAACTTTCCAGTGATGTGCTGTGATACATTTTTCGATTAGTCATGTCGAGTCAACTTCGCCTGTAGGCGGCGTAACCGCGACCAGGTTCGCTAGTGTCGACCTTCTGCAAAGGTGATCAAGGTTGATGTTCCCATAAGAAGATGCGTAAAGTTGTTATACTTTAAAGCTTCCGTAATTGCTGAAAATAGATTTTTTTGAGTCATATACCATGTCAAATTCAAGCTTGAAGTCTCTAGTTCATGCTGAAAGGTAATTTAATGCACTTTATTCGCTCTAGTTGGATGAATAAGTTGATTTACAAATACTGTTTTTCTTATGGAATTTTACCGCTGGTACAAAACGCGCTTGTAAGCAATTAATACATGAAAAATGGAGCCGTTTCAAGTTCATAAAGGAAAACTAGAGACCTCCATCTCTAAATTCATCTATTATAAGCCGCAAGAAAACATTTTATTGACTAGAAAAAGCGAATTCAAGTTATATGCATTTTTATGGTGATAAGTGATAACGTCCATGATCACCTTTGTGATTCAGGGCTACCAACTTCGGGAACTCTCGGTTACGCTGCCTATTCAAAAATTCTGTTTTTGTATCTAAATTGGAGCCGGGTCATGTCGAGTCAACTTCGGTTATTCAAAATTTCTCTTTGGGTATATAAAAATTGGAGCTGGATCAAAAATCTGACAGAACATTCTCAGTGAGCGACCCAAGAAACCTTGATTATGAAGTTGTTCAATGTATTCTGATATCTGCAGTTTTTAAGTTGATGCCCACCCCCTGCTGTGGAACTGGAAAAAATGTATTAGATCCTTTCTGAACTAGTCTTTAGCACTTCTAGAAAGACCCTTCTTGGTCTTGCATTGATCCGACCACTTGTTAAGACAGTAAAATCATACGCTTATATGAGCGAGTGCCGAAACCTAACATTTTTTGCATGGGCGGGGGGGGGGCAGTGCGGGGTAGAGTGGGGGAGGCGGGGGTGTGGTCACTCACGGCTGGATATAAAATTTTATTATTGTTGTAATTATTATTATTATTAAAGTGTCGTCCCCTAATTGGCCGGTGGGCTGTCGGGCGGCACTATAAATACCATCTTTTATATAAATAAATAAATAACTTTTGAAGGTTATGTGGTGCATGTATGATGGAAATATTGAGTAGGAAGAACTACCCAAAACGTAGCAAATTTGAGTGCGCATTGGTGTACTGATGTTACTGATACCCCTAAGCCTACCAGTCAGGGTCTTGACAGCGAGGACTCAGTTTCGATAAGAGTTGTAATTTCGTTTAATGTCGTCAGTTCCCAATTAAAAATTGTCCTCTATGACTCAACAATTTGTTTTATAGCAATCAATTTTCTCATGCAAAGTTTTCATGAATTCGTTTTAGCTTCAACCTTCCTCCTCTTCAAGTTGAACTGTTTGTGATTTTTCTTCAAAATTGGAATAGAATTCATTTTTCAACATCCTGTGGAATAAATTGTGAAATGTTTTTGTAATGTTGACCGCTAGTGCTCTCTATCTGTAGTAAATTCTACAAGGTTATCTGAAATCCGGCATTAAAATTCTTTTGTAAAGACGAATTTCATGCCATTGTTTCCCAAAAAGTGATTAAAAAAATTGTTGATTTTTGAATGTTGATTGAAAAAATGTTATTTTTAGTAAAATTGAAAAGCACTAGCTAGACTTACAAACTGCGCTCCTCTTTCTTCCTCGAGCTGAAGAAATATGACTCATCCTGGTTCCCTTTTATATACTCGCGGTTACAATCGTGAAGGCGATGAAATGATCCATAGGAAATGGATGATTATTCGTTAATCCTTCCCTCTTAAGACTGTCCTGGTTGTTTCATCTAACTGTGAGAAGCAAAACAATTGGGTTGACGAAGTTAAAATTGTAAATGCTCTTCAATAAACCATATCTCGACCTCTTCTGACGCAGAACTGAGAAAACTACTTCTGTGTTGTCAATATAAGAACAGCCACTCTACCAGAAACACAAATAGGGCTCAGAACTAGGGGGGCTTAAGCCCCCGTATTATGAAGCAACATCACCCCTCCGCATCATTTTCTTTGGTAATTTCTCAGTGTTTCGGGGGGCTATTTAGAAGTTTGGGAGGGGGGGCTAAGCTCCTCCAAGCCCCTCACTATTTGCGCCTATGCACCCTACCTGTTTGAAGAACGATTATGCATACTGCGACACTCGGTATAGCAGTATTGTGTTATATCCGGGACAACTTTCAATTCGCCTGCTCTGGTTCCATTTGCCCGAAACGTTCACTATCCTATCGTATATGTAATGAGTTTCGCCATGTTCCATTTCTGTTTTTACTGTTGACAGTTTAGCCCATTTTCTTACTCGGCACTAAGCTGTCATGTTGTGCTACATTTTTCTTTCGTAATCTTCCGAACAGGCTCGTCTTTCGGTGCGTTGTCCGGCGGCAGAGTTACCATTTTACAGGTTTGTATTGCGTACATTACCAAAGCCCTGGCAATCGGTATTCGTTATGCGGGCGTTCGTAAACAATTCGGTCCTGCTGGAGGAGAAGAGTTACCTATTTTGGAATACCAATTAGTGGTAAGTCTCGGCACTGAGTCAGAAAATATCGTTCCCACAGCCTTGTGGAGTACTTCTCTACAGATATTTCTTCCCCAATCTAGCAATGCAGATTATTCCCATACCTGGCAGCGACCTATTGTATAAAAATCTTCAGCAATCATTTTGGCAGGTACTACATAGAGAATATGGTGAAAAGTATGATCGGAAGCGCGGATGAGAGTATGGTACGTTGTGATCCATTTCATAGCTGAGTAGTTTGGTTTTTCATGTGATGTGCTAGTGTTCTGTAGTAGGCTGTTTTTTTTTTGCAGGCGAATGCAGGTCCAGAAATACACGCTTTATCTAGTGCTGGAAAACCAATAGCTGCTTGGATTGCTAGAGATGCTATTCAGGAGTGTCGCGAAGCTTGTGGAGGACACGGGTACTTGAAAGGTACGAGTATTGCGTTTGCGTATCTTCTATGGGTAACAAAGATTGCCCAAACTGAAGCAAAAATCAGGTCGAGTCCTCTTTACATTTGTTCATGTAAAACGGACTCAGTTCTTTCAGGGGTAACAAAATTCTTTCCCAAATTAAATATTCCGGCCAGACCTTATGTCTGCCTTATGTTTTATACCATAAATCGGACCTTAATTTTTCGACTTCGATTAGAAATGGATAACGTTTTCATTATTATTTTGATTTCAGCATCCGGACTGTCCGGTTTGCGCGATGATAATGACGCCAACTGCACGTACGAAGGCGACAATAATGTACTGCAGCAGCAAACCAGTAACTGGTTGGTGCAGTTGTGGCTGAAGAGACTCGATCCTAGCGCCCGGTCGTTGTTTAATACGCCGTTGAAATCGGTCGAATTTTTGCTAGACGCCGACGTATTGTTGAAACAGCGGTTCAAAGCTGTTTCTATTGACGAACTAGCGCATCCCAGAAGTAAATTTCATTCAATCGAGATGACTGTAGATTTGATTTTTAAGATTGTTGCAGTGTCTTATGACGGATTGATTGTCGTTTCAGGTCTGCTGGATGCTTACAAGTGGCTCGTCTGTTACTTACTCGAACTGACTACTCGCAAGGTGTTGGCGGTACAAGAGCAAGGCAAAGACCAGTTTACGGCGAGAAATGACTCGCAAGTGTTCTATGCGAAGACGTTGTCGATGGTCTTTATCGAGGTAGATTCTATGGCTTGAATATTTCGTTTGGATTGTCCAGTGCGAGGAGTGGTCAAGTTCATTTTTTAACAGCTGACATGTTAGTGGTCAGCTAGTGGTCACTGAAAGAAAATGAACTTATTGACTCTTTGCACTGAACTGTCCATTTAACGAAGGAATACTGATACAATTTTTCTGGCCCTATTCACAGCATTGTGTCTTGTCAACGTGTCTGAATTTCGCGTTTGAAGAGGCGGCCTCTGAACCCGAACTACAAGTGGTACTGATAAAGCTCATTTCTCTGTACGGTGTTTGGAGTTTGGAGAAACATTTGTCGTTCCTTTATCAAGGTTAGCCCCAGTCCACAGCGTATTCGGAGCTTTCATTTGGAAAATAGAATATAGTAATTAATTTTTGGTGTGCAGGCGGGTACTTGTCCGATGGCAGCTCCTCGCTGTTGTTCAAAGAAGCGGTTATAGATTTATGTGCTCGATTGAAACCAGAAGCTGTAGCGCTCGCTGACACAATTGCTCCGACCGATTTCATTTTAAATTCGGTGTTGGGACACTCAGATGGACAAGTAATTGTGATTTTTGTGCCGTTGAATGCTACTTGATCGTGTGCGAGAAATTGAACTGATATCGGTTTAATTTAGAATAGATAGGAGGATAATTTGAAGTACGTTTTTCTGTCGTCAAATTAATGTGTACTGCATTCATATTACTTTGGTGCAATCAGGTTTACAAGCATCTGGAGGAGTCTATGTTCAACAATCCAGAAACGTTCAAATGTCCAGACTGGTGGCACGAAATATCAGCCATGAATTCGAAACTGTGAGTTTCGGTTTCCAGAACCCTGGGCCGTGGCAGAGGTTTGTTCTCAATATTTGTCACTCGTTGATTATCATAGGTGAAGAAGTTTCTCTTCAACATTTCCATTCGATCTTGGTGTTGTAATCTCGTAAATGTTACCCCTGAGATTGATGAAAACCAAGTATCTCGGTTTATTGCTGTTAATTTGAAGCGGGGTGGGGGAGTCTACTATTTACATATATATGAAGTTAACATAGATGTTACCACCCATCTGTTTTGAGTTATGAAATTTTAAATAATGTTTTACTCAATTCAGAATGGTTGATACGATGAACCATTCCTTGAAAACCTTAAGTGTGGTTTGTGTGGACCACACTATCTCGTTCTTTTTACTTTTGTACCATGTTGTTTGTTAGCTGATTTTCGAAGTGAATGTTGGTATCTAAGATAACTTTGGCTGTTTTTATGCGAATGGAAGGGTGAAATTTAAATTCTTGGCAAGCGAATTGAAGTTTTCAAGAAATTTAACAACGATGGCCCTTCCCCATTTCTTGCTATGTCCCATGTACGTGTATTATGTGTTTTTCTGAGATCTTCCGGGTCAATGTCGGGCTGACACGAAAAAAGAACCTCAGAAAACTGAAGAGTTTTTGCCTCTCTTGTTCTAAATCTTGGCTCTCAGTTACCATTTTCCCTAGTGGGGGTTTGTCTGCCCACCTATCTATCGCTTATTACCGGTGGTTGAAACCAATGCGAGAACCAAATTAATACTACCCGCTAAAGAAAATTAGTATTTTTCAGGATGATACTTCTAGTTCAGCCTTTCGTTTCTGTTTCTTCAGATTTCTCTATCTCTTTTTGTACAGTGTATCCCTGCCCTTCGAAATATTTTGGTACCTATGCTGCTGACTGCTTACAAGTAGTGGTCTTTTCCTGAATCTGGCATATGGTAGACAAGTTATTTTGAACTATTATTTGTAATCACCAAGAATTTCCTCGGTTTTCTTCCACAATCACCCGCAGGGATCGAATAGTGATTCATTATTGAGGTATGCGATGCCTGCTGTAGGTGTCGCCAGAGGAGGCAGCAAATGCGCAAATGAGACATGCATTCCCCTCCCCTGTTTTTCTAAATAAAGTTTTTTCTCCAAAAATAGGTTTTCCGCGTGAAATTATCTTCTCTCCTCCGATGAAACAAAATCTTTCCTTTTTGTTATTTCTTCTTGACTGAATATTACGAAATTTAAAAATCAAAAACCTATAAGTATACCTATATTTAACGTAGTGTAGAGATAATAGATCATTCTATGATGAAAATTTATGTAGAGTCTTTTTCCAAAACTTAGGTATCGAGTCGAAAAAAAGAGATCGTTCGGCTCTCTAAGGGAGAAATAAAATCTTATTCGGTATGACGGAGAGAAACAAGAAATAGTTGACGAAAATGAATGCGAGGATGTTAATGTGTATATATCCTAGAGATTAGTATCTCCGTCTCAGTTGCTGTTCGATTTGGCTGCGATCATTTCACTCAAGTATTGCGTGCACTATATACTCACATGACTTTAAGACCAACACTTAAGGTATCCAAAAAACAAAACTTCATGTTACCATTGGTGTTGGTATATTTCACTCGGTAGTGTACTTAATTTCTTATACCGACTTGGGTTACAATTTTTTGTATACTTCGGTGTTCTGTATTATGTTTTTACTCGATCGTATTTTAGTAGGTATCTCATATTTGGGAGTTTTGTACGATTAAACGGTATTACCTTTATTAGCGGTTCAACGAACTTATATATTTTCCCAATGCTATGCAAAGTAAACGCGAAGATTGTATTTATCGACATCCAGTCGACGTTTCTCGAACCCGTGCCATATTACCATAGCTCGGTGATCAGCATGCAAATGCTTGCGAGTTTTTCTGCTAGCCAAGGGATACCGGCATGTTGATGACGCAGTCCGTCATGATGTGCAGAATCTTACCTCTAGTCGTGTCGATGTTTTTCTTTTCTATAAAGTGAATTACGCTATCACGAAGGTTACGGTTTATTACTATTTATGGAATTACCGAAGGTAGTTTGATAATGAAAGTGAGTTATCATTGTATGTAGTTGCAGAGTGATGTGTACGCCTGGACCAAGGATGGTTTGAAAGCTGAACAGATGGCCCAGAATGTTGCCGATGTGTGAGTTTATACTGGGCGAATCGGCATGTTTGAGGCAAGGAGTCTGATGTGTTAAAGGGTGACATCCTTTTGCTAAATAAATTGTGATTTAATCTTGCACTAGAGTGCGCTGCGAAATCACCTGTGCGGGTAAAAATGAAGGAGTGATCATGTCAAGTGTCTCATGCACACTTGACCTAAGTGACAAAAACCTTTTTTTTCAGGAGAGCGATTTGAAAATTATAAATAACGTTGTGTTATATACGTGACTCAAACGGTTTACGCCATCTAGCGGGCTAAAAAAGGAAGTGATTCGTCATGTGCGGGTGTAGCCCGATAGAGAGAGAGAGAGTAACTGAGCCTCTTGCTTTCTATTCTCATGATTAGAGACCGGATTCCTCGGCATTTGTCAAGTCATTTCTTTGATAGGCAGACGAGTTATATTGAGAGATAAGCACGAATCATGGTGATAGGGGGCTGGGAAAAAATGTTTATATTGCCGAAAAATGCCGAAAATGGCTTAAATGCCAAAAGTGGCCTTACGTGCCGAAAAATGCCGAAATATGCTATTTTGTCAACACATGATGATAAAGTACGAAAAGATGTACTATTTGAAAGAGGAAATGAGGGCTAAAGAATCAAGACTGACATTTGCCATTTTACTTCAAGGGCGCAAATAGGCAAAATACTGTACACGGGTGCAGGAATATTTTTGCTGCGCCTGTGAATGTCGAGTATGTTATACATACCGCACATTCACAGGCGCAGCAAAGATATTCCGGCACCCGTGTACAGTATATAGCCTATTTGCGCCCTTGAAGTAAAATGACAAATGTGAGTTTTGATTCTTTACCCTTCATTATGTAGAATGAAGATGTGGGAAAATTGAAAACATTGATCCGGAAGAAAAATTGACCTATTGACTTCGCTTTCATATACAAATTTCGTTTCTCCCTGAAAAGATTAAGAAACTGGAAACGCGAGGTTTGTCTTTACACGATCAAGTCGAGATCATAGAAGAAGTGCGTCGGAAAATTCAGATCATTCCAGGGGCTCGAGGATATACCTTCGTCAACAAAAATCAGAGCAAGTTTTTTCAAAAAATGAAGGGTTCGCTTTACTTCGAGAATTGAGTACCTATTTCTTTCAGTGACACTTCTTACCAAGTAACTAGCACGGTTTCTCGTGATCCACAGGTGCTGTCTGTATATAATTTTGCTCCGCTAGTATCTGTTGATTTAGAGCGCTCATTCTTAGCTTACAAATTAATATTAAGTGACGGGCGCCATCAATTCACTCAGCCAAATTTAGCAAAACATCTTATCATTATGTCTAATCAGAATCTTTTATGATTTTAAGTAAAAATTTTGATTTATCAGATTATTTTGTGGGGGTAAAATCATGTTTTTTTAAATGCCGAAAAATGTAGATGTTGCGGCCGAATTTCTTATTTTTTAATGCCGAAGAATCCGGTCTCTACTTTACAAGCAAGAGAAAACATATTGGCATGTTCACACCGTACATTGCTGTATGCTGGTGAATAATCAGTGTCAGCAGACAACAAAGATATCGACAGAAGGACAGGTTCATGCTTCTTAATTATCAAGATCTAATATCATAATACTTGTACCCGAACAATTGCAGCGACGCTACTTGAAGGCGAATCATTTTCAATTTTAATAGTCAAACTGAGTCAGTGCCGGATCGTCCACGCCGGCATGAACCGCGCCAAAACTTTCGCGCCGAAATGATAGGTACCCAGCGTACATGTACAAAATGCTGTTATCCAGCGGCTGGAAAATGTACAATCCTCTGGGCACCGGCTCTTCGTAGCCCGATATCAATCTGATGAGATTGCGCTGGAAGTTCGACCGCAACAGATGCTTTCATTTGGCGTATCGGGCGTTGTACTTCTTGAACGCGATCACGAAGCTGGACGAGGCGACCATCATATCCGAGGTGTAGTATCTGTACGCGAAGATTCAGCGCAATCTGAAGGCGACCAGCGGCGAAAAGAAGATATTTGACAGTTTGAAGAGTGTCGGCACGGAGGTGTCGGTGCTGCGCAATTCGGTCGAAGATCTGGTGCACAAGCGGAGTCTGTCGAATAGCGTTTGGGATAGCTCTGAACGAATGTGGGAGCAGTCGAGCAGTTTGTGCGAGTGCGGTAGCTTGCGGTCATCCTGGTTGGAGGATGTGTGCAAACGGTGTTTCGAGATCAAGGATCAGATTATTAACCTGTAGATGTGTTCAATTTTACAGGAGCAGCTGAAGCGGTAAGTTTACAATTGATACAGTTTTAGAATAATGGTGCTGTCAGTCATCGAGTTGTCGATAATTTCTCTCGTTTGTGTTGCAGTAAGAAAATGGAATTCGAAGAAAGAAAACATTAGCTCGAAAACCAACACATGCAGGAATTAGCGGCCTTGCGATTGGACCTCGAGAGCGAGAGAAATACTCTGGTTAGTGTTGAGTCGACACCCTCGGATTGCAGTTGTACACGAAATCGTGCAAAGTTTTCTAAACTATTTCTGCATTTTCAGGTCACGAAACACAAAGAAGAGGTGAATTCGTTGAGGTAGAGAGCGAAGAAATTCGAAAGACGGCTAGGCGCCCTAGATTCGGAGTATTCGCAGCAGATCGATAGCCTGAGATCTTCATATCAAAGAACGCCATCACCGGAGTATGAACGCGATTCCTACTGTTCAGAGGATAGTGTGAGGCTGAGGTATCACACGGAAAACGAACAGCTGAAAGTACGTTTCACCGATGTCAGTTTAGCAAACAGTATGAAATGTTGCCCTTTGCGGTTTCTGGGGGGTGGTTATTTGTTTGAAATTTAGAAAGTGCGAACGTACTTATTTCTTCTTGTAATTGCTTTCTAGGGGTAGTGATAAGTAAGTGAAACGATCCAGTTATTCATGCTAACTGACACCCATGCAGATTCGATTCTATCGACTAACGAGGTTCTTTTTTGAGGTGACTATTTGCCCTTGATCCAGACCCGTCTTCAAGCTTTCATTCAACAAATAACCAGTCCTGTTCATCCGCAAATGGCAGTTCTTAGTGTGTCATAGAGAAAATTTAGTCAACATGGTTGTAGCAAGATTTCTCGAAAGCCAGATGTCCCGCCCAAATTTCGGAATAAGAGCCCTGGAAAAATAGGCTTCTCCCAGGGATCTCACCCTTAGGAAATTGCCGATAGTAGATCGCCGATGAAGGGGGCTAATAACTCGTAATAACCAACGTTCAGCCTACTATCACCATACTCATAGGTGTTTAACCACAGACTACCACCAAGCCCCACGGGAGTCTGGGCGAGTCCACGATGACCCTTGTCCCCAGCGTATTTCATTAACGAAGTAATGCCGAAGACCTGAGCTATCAGAATGGACGTAAGTACTTGGGAACTGACTCTTCATGTCCCTTAATGAAAAGAGGTCCACCAAAAGGGAAAATTAATTTTGAAAAAGAGTCCAGGGATGCCACGTACCATAAATCAAACACTTAGCATTTTCGATAAATAAACGAGAAAAGATAAAGTTGTTCCAAATTCACCTCACTGGAATTATGAGAATCATGTCAAACAGCACAAATAAGTGTATTCTAAATTGATGAAATAAAATTCAAATAAAAATTCATATAAGAGAAATAATATTATAAGATTCGGCTCAATTGAGGCAGTGACTCTTACTTCGCGATACGTCTCCTATTCGTGTGCGACTAAAAATAAAAGAATAACCTCAATTCTGAGTTCAAAATCAATTGTAAATATTATAATCGACCGCATTGAGTGATAACGATGTGGAAGTAGGGTCCTCTCTCCCTTAAAATTTAGAATTATCAGAAATAGTCTAAGCAACAAAGGCTGGAAAATGAAATTTACCAAAAAATATTCGACTAGATAAATGGAAACCGAAATACAAATCCACAGGGAGGCTCCCCTCTCCCAAGGAAAATTCAAATTTGAGATGTGGGTATTACTAATGTCTCGAATTAAAAGCTCTAGGAGCTTCAGAGCTTCTTAGAACAATCGCTTTTGACGACCACAGATTTGGTGACGGTTCCTGCGTCACGAACTGATATTGGTCTCACAGGACCCTCAATTTTGAATCACCCACCGAACGAGCAGTAACAAAAGGATACTGAGCCTCCACGTGAAATTCACGTAGGCTATTCCCTAAATTTTGAATAAAAACAAATGGGGGGGGGGAATAAATAAAAATAAGTAAAATGTAAGGGATTGCTTTTAGATTCAGAATTTTGAATAAACCAAGATCGAAAGTAAAAGGAATTTCTATTCCGCGCCCTTTCCAGATCATACACGTGGGTCGAAAAGAATGTCGGCCCCCTGGTAAGCACGAATCTTAAGACTAGCACTCGCGAAATCGCACTACCACGGGTCGATAGTAAAAAAACCAAAAATAAGGTACCTACATTACCTAAATTTCAGCTAAAATACCAAAAAGATTCAAATTGGAGTCACGTAATCCGATGTACTAGACAGACTGGAATGTTACCGCGCGTATGGTCTGCGAAGCGAGATGATGGATCTAGATCTGCGAAGTGGCCACTGCTACAAATCTTCCAGCAACTTGACGACAGCTGATTAAATGCAGGATCGAACTGAAAAGTAACATAGCACAGTAACTTGTCCCAAAACTCCAATTTGAGGCGAATGTGAATCCCCTCCAGCACGTTTCTATCACACGTAGAAGACTCATTGCCCAAGTTATTAAGCTGATGCTCACCCTGCTAAAACGAAAATTCAATAATTTTGCGTTGATTCCTCCTACGAAAGATGTTCCTAAGGGAAACTCAATTTTTTCCCACTCGATTCGAAACATAATACTAAATATTAAACCAGAATGAGGGGAGCTAGGCTTACAATAGCAAATCAATAACAATCGAAAATCTGAGACTAAGGTACAAAATCTTGACATTATGAAAATGAACAAATAAAACGTAATGCTTGTAGCCGATACTGAATAGGTACTGGAGCCATTATCAGCGAATTCGATGATGGCACCTTTTCGACATTGGCCTCGTGATCCTGCCTCGTGGCGGCATGTTCTCGATCGAGTTGCGCCATAGATCGGTCTGGACTCGGAATCTTGGATCTGGAAACGATGACTTCTCCACACTATGTGGAGACCCAGATCTTCTTTGATTGATCGAAAAGAACCCGAAAATGTCGCTGTTGGACTAGGCTTATAGCATGCCTTCTCATCTCACCATGCGGTCGGTTCAGCAAACAGATCCAAGAAAAACAAAAGACTGTGGCGTTTCAGTTCTGTCCCTTTACGGCAATAAAATATACTTCGAACAACCGAACATGCCGTCGAATTTCGAATTTTTGAGAACTGAATAACCGAATACAACTTCCAAAATGAGTGACATGTTTCTCAAACTGAAAAAGTATTACACGATTTACGAAATTTTTCACGTATGTGGAAAATGTACGGAAATCCATACCGGTGAATTGGCACATAGTAACTCAAGAACCGAAATGAACCGCCGGTGCAATTTTAGCTCTGCGCATGGCTTCGCTTGTCGGTATTACTCCGCCAACCAGTCTACTGACTTATCATTCCACTTCTCTCCCCGTACCATCCGCGTAACAGTAACGGTTAGAGAGATAGAAAGAGACGTCGACTTTTGATTAGTATGACAACGAAAAACATAGTTCCCAGCACAGCCAGTCCTTTCAGGAGAAAGCCTGTGGACGATGATTTCCAGTAAGACCATGTGCTCGCCCCGGAGGCTGTTGCTTCCTTATCAGAGCGAGCGTCGTACTTATCACCGGGGAAATTTTTAAGCTGCCTACCTATGTAGTGAAATGAATAGGCATTACCTGTCCACGCTTAATTTTGATGATTTTGATATCTTCGTAGCATACCGTACAGACGTCTTGGTGATTGATCCGGTCCGTACAGTCTAGAGGTCTATCCACGATAATACAGCTATGTTCTACTATGTATCGAGAAATTGTTTTCCTTTCCAAAAACGTCACCATGCAGTTCGGATTCTAAATTCACGTCGGAAATGTCAGACTGCATGCATCGTGATACTCGAAAACTATCGTTCCTTCTAGGTCCCAAACTCCTAGCTCGAGACTCTTATTACGAAAAAACTGGCCTATAAATTTATCATGCTACATAGTAATACAAGATTGTGTTTTTCTTTTTGGTTCTAAAGGCGCAATGCGAGAAAGGCACAAACGTATTGTAGCTGAACTCGAAGAAAAACACCGGCAGGAAATCGAATCATTAAGGCCGGAAAAAGAGCAATTTTGTTCCGTTATTATGACTTTGAACTCTGACGTCACACAGTAAGAAAACCCCACGGAGCAAAGATCATTATGTAAATACTTCAAAATGCTAAGTGATGATATGATAAGCTGCACGGTTTTCGGGCTTGTAATTAGGACAAATATTTCCATGAAAACTTTCTGTTTCTACTTTTTTTTTTTTTTTTTTATATTGAGAGTTGTAGTAGCCACGACCTTAATTAATTCGCTTGAATTTTTAATTTCAATTATCATTCCGCAACTCATGTAACTCTAATAACTGCTGATTTTTTCTCGTAACTCTCAAAGTAAATTTCTGTTTGTCACAGGTAAATTCGTGAAAAACCAGAGAAACTTAGTTTCCTAAAGCATATCCGAAATAGAAAAATTGTTGCCAGATTTTCCACTGGGTCCTCTGAATATATACCGTAAACAAGCGTCATTCTGTTGGAGGAAATTGATCACGCTGATGGACGGAGAAGATTGTATCAAACTCAGGGTACATATAAGACTATAACATTTGAGAGTACGAGTACAAAGCTTGCTGTGTTTGTAATCAGTAAAATCTGCGTGAGCCGGAATCTGTATTAGGCGAAAATCCATCTATGACGGAAAAAAGAAAAAGTCCCGGCGGTTCTTATGGAGTTTATGTGTACATTTTACCGACTTTTCGAAGAAAAGGGAGGTATTACACTCGTCACAGTTGTGAAGTTGGGGGCGGGGGCAATGTTTTTTTTGCGTTTCAGAGTGTTTAGAACACGACTGTAATAGTGGCTGAATTTCAGGTTTCCTTATATATATATACACCTTAATTTTGTGGGAAGAAAATCTCAGAAACTATTGAATCAATTGATTCCAAATTTTGGTATATTATGGAGAAGTACTCGAAGTTGTTAAAATAAGCTTTTGAAGGCAATCGGTCGAGCCGTTCGTGAGTTTTCCTTGAGGACAAAATTTGTGGCACAAAAATCTCAGGAACTATCGAATCATTTGATTCCAAATTTTGGTACATTATAGAGAAGTACTCGAAGTTGTATTGGTGAAAGTTTGATGACAATCGGTTGAGTCGTTCACGAGTTTCCTCAATTTAAGTTCAGCATAAGAAGCGCAAGGCGACTTATGTACTCGATGTTGTTTGGGATTTAATTTATACGAAATGAAATTTTGATAGCCGCGTAGTTCTGTTGTATTATACAAATGTTTCGGTCTTCCACGTTTCCGCCTTGAATGTATCGATTTCAAATTTATACGAACTCTAATTTTGATAGCCGGGTAGTTTTATATTTTTATAATACTATTCCCTGTCGAGGCGAAAGCAGTTTTTTTTGTATAAGCCGGAATTCGTCTTACGCGGAAACGAAAAAGTTGAATGATAAAAGTTATCATTTTGAACATGGCTAAGCCGCAAAATACATGTACTGATTCTTCAGCAATCAGCCATTGTTTAGGGATTTTTTCAGTATTTAGTCAAAGATTGGGAGATTTTTTCCCGAAAATAACTTCAAAATCTAGTACATACGATTGTTAACTACTGTATGTGTGCTTGCCTAGTTCGTAATGTATGTATCAAGCTTGCAAGGAAAGGAAGAATAAAGGGGAAAAAAATTAAGCCGGAACTTTCCGGCTTGCACAGATTTTCTTGTGAGCGGAATTCTGTCTAAGGCGGAAAATTTCTTCAGTCCGAGCGAGTTCCGGCTTATACAGATTTTACTGTATCTGGATTAATTTCATTTCATCCGTTTTCAGTACAAATTCTATCACTTTTTCGAGAATGATGATCCACTGTTCCATAAACGTGATTTTGACAGCCTGGACGAAGGGCGAAAGATGACAACCTTACGCATTTATAAAGTTACACGCAAAGCTGCTGACTGACGAAGAATTTCTGATGAATCCACGCTCCGTATGTGAATATATTGAATGCTCGCTAGACAATGTGTAAACGAAATGATGCGTGACAGAGCGAACACTTCAAACCGACAATACTGAGAAATGGCTTTTTTTTTTTTTGAAAATATTTTCAGCATCATTCTTGAAATGTGAAGGTACTAGCTACATGACTGCAAATTGTAGTGCGGGCTTCAGCCCGTTTAAAGGAGAATGGGGTTTTACAGAATCCTACCATTTCAAAATCATGTCTGGTTCCCTTTTCAGTTGCTCACATTGATAGCTACGCTCACTCTTTCAGTTAGGATTGAGGTCTCGACAGAAAAGCTAAAAAACAGCTCAGTTGTGATATTCGCGATGTTTTCTACGTACGATGTTCTTCCGATGTCACCGTCAGCCCTGGATTACAAATTCCTGTTTACCTGTTGCAATGTTAGATATTGATGCCAACTGTTGCTGAGTTTCATTACGACCCATCATTCGCGGTCAAATACGGACTAACATTTAACTTCTTCAAGAATGTCATTTTGACTCTGGGAAATGAAGATCACTTGGATACGTACCTGGCTTGTGAGGACGGAAAGGTATATGATGTGAAAATGGAGCTTATAGTTTTAGTTTTGTGATGCAGCATAGAGGGTGTTTCGACTTCGTGGTGAAATACTTCATCAGATCATAGGCTCTTGACAGCTACAATGAATTATGCTGCGTAAATATATTGAAAATCGCAAAAAATTTGAAGGGTCATTCAGCCGTGAAAGAAAGGGAAATGCCTTCGTAACCAGTTTGTAAATCATAAATAATGACCATTATGCAGCGATAGTAGCAAGTTTTCAACTTGTTGAAATCAGAATATGTCAGAAAACAGGCTCCTTCAATACCGTATTTCTCCGCATATAAAACGCACCGTCATATAACACGCACCCAAGATTTGAGAGACCCATTTCAGAATATTTATTTCACGCGCATATAACACGCAGTATGTACATTGAACAAAACATTCGGATTCTATTTAATCATCGTCCTCTTCCTCTTCACTGGAGTCTTCTTCTGAACTGTTATGCGCACTCTCAGATGACGACGAATCATCTTCTGCTTCCCATAGAAGATCGTCCTCAGAACCATCCATTGAATTAGAAATGCAACATTTCTTGAATGATTTGCGCACTATTTCAGGCGATACCTTTGCCCAGGCTGACGACACCCACCGTGCAATTTCTGATGCTGATGCTTTTTTATATTCCCTGAAGCTGTAACAGGTAAGTCTGAACGAGAGAACCAGTCATCGTACTCTTCTTTCAAGTACGTTTTAAATGGTTTGTTGATTGATACATCCAGCGGTTGTAGTACGCCGGTCATACCACCTGGTATAACAACAAGGTTGCTATTCGTCTTCAGCAATGAGTCTTTCACAGTGTCAGTTAAATGCGCCCTGAATGCATCCAGTACTAACATACT
The DNA here is from genome assembly GCA_031841125.1 of Acanthococcus lagerstroemiae. NCBI lineage: Eukaryota > Metazoa > Arthropoda > Insecta > Hemiptera > Eriococcidae > Acanthococcus > Acanthococcus lagerstroemiae. The sequence goes on along the minus strand of CM063108.1, from coordinate 19,153,334 downwards.
TGGAGCCTTTCGAGAGAAGCCAGGGCGCCTATTCCACACAAGTTGCACCCACTCCAACATCAGCTCCTCGGTCATCCATCCTTTTTCTTGCGCCCGTACTATGACATCATTTGGGAATTGTTCTTTCGGCCTAGTTTTCCTTTTCAAAATCAAGAACGGTGGTAATTTGTGTCCATCTGCTGTCACGCTCAGCATTACGGTTACGCGTAGTTTTTCATGACCAGTAGAAAGGATTTTCACATCTCTCGCTCCCTTTTCAGCTATGGTTGTACTACGCGTCATATCAAAATATACAGGAGTCTCATCAGCATTGCCCATGTTTGAGAGGGCGTAGTCCATTTTTCTGCGTAACTGAATGACATACCTCTGATATTCGACGAGTTTTTGCTCGTAGTGAGGGGGTAGCTTTTGGCAGACCAACGTTCCGCGACGAATCGAAAAACCATGTCTTGCCATGAACCTGCTGCACCAGCCTTCCGACGCTTTGAAGCCTGTAACGTTTTGGTTTTCTGCTTCTTGCAAAGCTTCCTTTTTCAGATTTTTTCTGGTTACTGTTAGTCCTTGGGCACGCCTTTCTTTCACGTATTCGACTAGAATCTTCTCTACTTCGACGTAAATACCTGATTTGGCGCCTCGAAAAGTTTTCTTGATGGATGTACTGGCAAAAATTCTGTCGCGCTGCTTTCTCCACTGTCGAATGGTGCATTCATCAATACCGAAGTGACGTCCTGCCCCTCTGTTCGTATTCTCTTCAGCATATAAAATTACCTTCCTTTTCATTTTCATACTGTACGATAATCGCCTCTGAATTTGTGGCACAGAGTCAGACATTGTGAAACGCACATCAACAAACACTAAACAGTACTACGGGAAATCTATAACTACACTGAATTCATATCATACTGATAGCAGTCGTATTACAAGTACGTACTAGTCATTTCATGTAAAGAAAAAAAAATAGTATTTCACTCGCACGTAACACGCTCTTGCATATAACACGCTGTGAGGTTTTGAACTTGCTAAAATTGGAAAACAGGTGCGTTTTATATGCGGAGAAATACGGTATACAAGTTTTGATGCACGCGTCAAAAAGTCATGGTGAAGTTTTTCAAAAGTTTCAGAACATCTTAAAAGACAATTTTCTCACACCGAGTGCGTATCTAATTTCTTACACATCTTAATTTTGCATTAGGTTGCAGGCTCATTCACCCTTACTGAAATTGGACACGGTACGAATACGAAAAGCATGCAGACTGTTGCTAAATTCGACCCTGCCACTCAGGAATTCGTATTGAACTGTCCGATCTTCGAAGCTGCTAAGTGCTGGTCAGGATCTTTAGGTAAAGGTTTACTATAAACTTTACAGGGTGCAGACGTGTCATATGCCTTGAATTGCGATGCGTACCCGATACCCATCACTGACGAAACTCGACAAGTTAGGAGAATAATTTCGTGTACTCAGAGGAATTAAAGTAGGGGACCCCCTGTCTCTCAACACTTATTCAATAGTTTATTAGAGCAAGTATTTTGGAAAGTTGAGTCGGAGGAGAAAGGCGTGAATATTAATAAGAAAAATGTAAACAACTTACGATTCGTTGATTATGTAGTTGTAATAGGGAAAACGGGAGAGGACATTTATAATATATAACACTATGGTACAAAATGAAATTCATCAAAATTTACAAGAATCGTATCAGGTCCTTCTAGAAGTATTTTTCATGCTGAATTTAATGACGTTTGCGGTTTTTTTTGTAGTAGGTCGTATTTTCTTCTAAAGAATATCCCTAAAACCGAAGAAATGGCAATTTTTTGTCGCATAATGCGCATGCACTGCTTAACAAATGTTACACAGATTACAGATACGCAGTAGTTAATCAGTGTTGCCACTTTCGGGTTCTCACTCAAAGTAAGGGAAAATTAAACAGATTCTGTAAAGAAGAGCGCGATGTTCTACAGAAAATCTGATTGCACCATCGTTCTCAGCGTTAAAAAATAATACAAAATCGACTAAACTGAATCTTGTAAAAAATTTACTGTACCGCAGTGTAATAGAAACGACGAGGGAGCTAAAAACAAAATTTTAAAAGGTAGGTAGGGCTTAAAATAAATACATCCAAAACGGAATTAATGCTAAAAAAAGGGGAGAAGAAAAACAAAAAGGAAAAAACCGAAAACGGTCGTAGTATTCTTAAAATAGATGATCTGGAAATAAGAAATTGTAAAACCTTCTACTATATAAAACTCTAAGTTTGTCTGTTTGTTTGTTCGAGGTTTTTCGGGTGAACCATAAGAGCTGGAGGGTTGGAACTGTCTGAATGTGTTCGTATAAACCCGGAATAGATCTTGGGCTATAAAAAATTTTGGTACCTTAATTAGAAGGGAGGCCACAAAGTTTGGCCTTCTGCGGGACCCCTAATTTTTGTTTCAACTTGAACATTTCAGAATTGTTTATAGTGATCTTCTTCACATTAGGTTAAAAATTGGTGGTTGTTACTGTCTCTCTTCAGAAATTATGAAAGGGTTGAACATCTCAAATTTTCAAAACGAGCTCAAAATGCCTCATTATTACATGTACATCGGATTTAATGCGGCCATAACATATCTGGATAATATAGTTTCGTACTCATTTATGTACCACACGGCCCATTCTCAACCACGTATCACCTCCAACAGCTCTAAAATTTCAGTTTTTGAAAACTATGTTCAGCATCTCTTCTAATTATCCGATTGAATTTTTGAAAACACGAACATTTTCCTCTGAATAACACAAAAATGAAGCAGTAAACTGAAAATGGAGCAGGGCCCTCCACCTGAACGCAATGAGAGTTGAAGCTATTTGTAGTCGTTAATTTCAGTAGCGTTGTTGCACTCGCTATTCGTCTATCAACACAGGCACATAATATATACACGCACGCACGAACTACACAAAGGAACACACTTTGGTACCTGTAGAAACGAGCCATTGTTTTTTTTTTTTTTTTTTTTTTTTTTTAATTTAGTTGAAAAATATCTGAATAGTCCTCAAACAAATAGTCATAACTTCGAGCCTTTTCACATGAATTTAGTGGCCGCAACTGTCTCCTTTCAGGTACTTCACGGCCCATTTTTAGCCCTGTATGCCAAAGATTTCAGATTTTGGAAACCATAAATGGCATAAATGGATGTAACAGAGGGAGATCCGCTGTCACCGTATATTGCCGGCTACACACTTATCATGAAACGTCGTGAAACGACCGTGAAATATGAAAAAGTGAAAAGTGTGTGGAGTTTAGCCGGCTACGCACTTATCACATTTCCTAATTCATGCAGCATTTCAAGGTGTTTCACGAAAAAGAAAATGAAATTTGAAACATTCCTTTACACACTTCTCGCCATTTTCATGAAAGTTGATTTTCTATTATTTCACGAAATCATGGCGAGAAAACCCGGGACTGTGAAAAAGATTTCGTCGTCCCCGATGTAGTGCACGTTTTGAAGCTGAATTAACCCTCAAACAGCACACATCAATTATGATTTTTTATTTAAAAATTCTGTAATGTTTCTAAATGGGGAAACTCACCTTCGTATGTTACTTCATTTACAGAAGTACAAAAATCTCCCCAAGAAGAATTGCCTGTCTCAAAATTGAAGGGCCACATATTAAAAAATTGATATTTTTGGTGAATTTTTTACGCCTTCAATATTGAAGATAGACAGTTATGTCTATAAAGTAGTTTATTACAAATAGTATGAACAATAAAATACATACCATGTTTGAATTTTTATTTAAAATGTTTGAAATTATTATCAGCATCTTAAATGAAATCAGTGGTGTGATGAGCCTACTTTCTTGAAGAGCAACTCGTGGTGAGCTGGTAAGCATTTTTTCCTTTTTTTTTTTTTGGGGGGGGGGAGGAGAAAAAATAAGAGAAAAATTACACTAGGTCGTGACTTCATTAGGTATGAATACTTCTTTATTAAGTTTATTCAATGATCCTTTATCATTCCAATAATAATAATAATATGTAACTGTAAAATGTAAAAATTTAGGCCTTATGATATTACATGTACAATTTCTGTCTACTTTTTTAATAATTTCGAGTACACTGGAGATACGCGCGTGTATTCATCTATTATTTGTTCGTTTGGAATTGAATCAAATATGTCAATTACTGATGCCAGAATCATCATGCAGGACAAATAAATGTTTCAAATGAGACGCAAGGAAAAGTTCTGCACTTCTAACAGACACAGGCATCAACAGAATTTTCCTTGGTCACTCACGCCTCACTCACGAATACATATTCCTTCGTCAACCACCATCAACACATGCAACACCTGCTCTACTCCCTTAACTACATAACATATCGTCCAACACTCTGCAAAGCATACCACTACAACCACCTCATCCAGTACCTTCTTATCGATAACATATCCCACCTTATCTCCTTCATAACTCACAACAATCTCTCACACCTCATATAAGTTCACTGTACCCATTACGTCTGAAATAATTTTAAATAATATACATAATTATAATTATAACTTTAACTAACATTGTAAGATGTACCGAGGCCATGGCCTATAGGCGTTAAGTGTTTCGCTAAAAAAAAGTTTTTATTATGCGCTTTATGCGATTTGATTATGCGTTTTGGTAACCCTGTCCCCCCCCCCCCCCCCATTACTACATTCCCATAGCGAAAGTTCATGTCAACTTCACCCCATATTACCCATTGCATCTCAATTTGAAATACACTTTATGATACTATGATTTGAGAAATTATTCTTTTTACATCAGTGAAACGTATCGCAAAGTCCATCAATCAGTTTTTTGATTAGGTATCTACGGTTTTCGAAAATCATGGGATTTATCATTTGTTCCAGGAAAGTGTGCAACGCACTCGATAATATGGGCAAGACTCATTCTGCCCGATGGTACCGATGAAGGATTACATCCGTTTCTAGTGAATATTAGAAATCCTCAGAATGGACAACCGTATCCGGGACTCGTTGTTGGTGACATGGGCAAGAAAGCTGGATTAAATGGAGTTGATAATGGGTATGTATTCCTGTACTCGTGATCTGAAATCTCATCAACGCGTATTGAAGTAATGAGCTTGCCAGTTTGAAACTGAAATTCATTAACTAGCTAAAATCAGAGGGCTAGCGGAATGTCTCTAAGTGATTTCTATATGATTCCTCTAACTGTTTTCCCTATGCGATTACTCTAAATGTTTCCTGTGTGAGAAATCGTGACTCCCAAAGCTTTAAATAATGACATTCACCCAATTCCGTCAGTGATTTGTTCTTTCCGTTCCATTATCATCAGATTACATTGTTCATGTGTAGATCTTTGAATTCGTTTCACCCCACCCTCCTCTAAACTGTATGCATTTCTCGTGTGTTCTAAATTTTGTCTTTTGTTTTTTTTTTAAATTTTTTTTTTTACAAGATTCTTATTGGTACTGTACAATTCAATTACATTAACCATAATGAAGACATGGATTGTTAGACGCGGGTTACGTTATTTATGGTGCCTAAACAGGGCTGATAATAAAATAACAGTTTACAACTTTGTAACAGCTTACGAACATTACGGGTAGCTGATGAGATCCAGTTGGTATCTACGCTTCAGGCGACGGATGTCGTTAGAGGTATCTAATAAAGAGGTGGCCTGGACGTTTGGATGACTGTGTAGGTGACAGATGTAGTGCGTGGTAGTACGCTGGTGTACTATTAAGCTGACAGGTTCGATCGATCGGTTGGTTCGCAATTTGGTGTTGGTGATATACCATGGCGACCCTGTTATCATGCGCATAACTTTGTTTTGAGAGCGTTTAAGGATTTCGAGGTTGGATTTGACTATTTCTGCACAGCACCAGGTTGGACGAATTACTGATATGTAGGTAAGCCTTTTGTTCTTAAGGCTGAGTTGTGACTTCGGCTTGACGAGCCAATAGAATTTGGCGGGTAGAAAATCCAGCATTCTACGAGTACGTTTGCGCTGTGTAGTCTTTTGGAGATTATTAAGAACAGTACTATCTTTGACTTCAGGAAAAGTCAGTGCTACTTTGCTAAAATCGTTTTTCATTCTTCATTTCAGATTCGTCGTTTTCAAAAATTATCGAATACCTAAAACTTGTCTGCTTAATAAAGTTGGCGATGTTACTCCAGACGGAAAATACGTTTCACCTCATAAGAATAAAGAAAAGCGCTCAGGTAAGCCAAAATGTTCAATTTGTGACCGCCAAATAGGTCTGTAGTAATTGCAAGATGGCTGAATTGTGTGTAATCACACAGACCAGAGATAACGGCAATCAGTATGAGGGAGAAAAGAATGAAATCAGAATTTTACGGAATAATTCTCCCTCTCATTGATGGGTTAGAATTATTTACATTCTATTTTTTAGGGTTAGTGGGAAGGAGAGTCGAGGATCAAATACAAATCTAATTTGAATGCCAGTCATTTCCTTCTATGATGAAGTCTAATATTGTTTTCATGTCTTGAGTCTATTTTTCTGAGGTGTACATTATACCTTTTGTACTTGACCCCTGATTGATGATGCAAAGTGTTGGAAGAAAATGATCAGAAATCTGATTGACTTTCCCCCTTCTCTTTTCTGTGGAACTTTAATCCTAATATGGGGAGAGAGTTGAAAGTTACGAATTGAAGGAGCGACATTTTAGAACAATCAGGATAAGCCTTATGCTGCAACGATAACCTGTATTTCGTACCAGTTCTTTTTTGCAAAAAATAACTTTATTAGTATTGACGTAAGCAGCTGAAAAGAGAAGCAAGCGAGATATTGAAATGGAAAATCCCGTTTTTATCTGCCCTCCGTTGAAGAAGGGCTGGGAGGTTACCAACTTCGAACCGTCTAATAAAAATAGATCGAACACACTATCTAGATTATTTGTTCTCTGCTTCGCGGAGTACAGTGAAATTGTTACCTACATAGTGAAATTTGGGTTATTGGGGCTCAAGTTGCGGCCAGAACAAAAATTTGATCCAATATTCGAAAATAGCAAAAGAGTAAATTTATTTCCTAGGAATTATAAGTTTTTTTTTTGGGGGGGGGGGCTGAATTGATGTTGTTCATCACTAACTTCATTTTGACTTGACATCTGGTGAAGGGAGGAAGGAAATTTAGGTTATCTCAAAGTACTAGTACAAATATTCTGCTGTGCATAAACTTTCCAGTGATGTGCTGTGATACATTTTTCGATTGGTCATGTCAAAATTTCTGTTTTTGTATCTAAATCAGAGCTGGGTCATGTCGAGTCAACTTGGTTTATTCAAAGTTCCTGTTTAAGTATCTAAGTTGGAGCTGGATCAAAAATCTGACGGAACTTTCTCAGTGAGCGACTCAAGAAACCTTGATTATGATAGTTGTTTAATGTGTTCTGATATTTACAGCTTTCAAGTTGATGCCCCCCTGCTATGGAACTGGAAAAAATTTAATAGATCTTTTCTGAACTAGCCTTATTACTATTTATGGAATTACCGAAGGTAGTTTGATAATGAAAGTGAGTTATCATTGTAGTTGCAGAGTGATGTACACCCCTGGACCAAGGATGGTTTGAAAGCTGAACAGATGGCCCAGAATGTTGCCGATGTGTGAGTTTATTCTGGGTGGGTGAATCGGCATATGTTTGAGGCAAGGAGTCTGGTATGTGAAAAGGGTGACATCCTTTTGCTAAATAAATTGGGATTTAATCTTGCTTTAGAGTGCGCTGCAAGATCACCTGTGCGGGTGAAAATGAATGAGTGATCATGTGTACTTTCGAATAAAAGAACTGCTATCTTTAGGAGGGTAAAAAACCGAGTAAAAATTATTCTACCAGCAGAACTGATTATGATTCAATTTTTTAGTGATTCGGTATACAGTTAAAATAAACAAATTTGCTTTGAAATTGTATTTCTAATCGACTTAATGATAGTTGAAGTTTGCCCCAGGCTTACGGTAAATCATAGATGATCACGCACACGTATACAGGGCGGCCAACACTTGGAACTCTTCAAGTTTATATCCCGATATTGAGTCTCCAATGCTTTGAAAATGTGATGCAGTACTGGGAAATTTATTGGTTGCCTATGCTACAATGGTACTAGTGATACAAAAATGGGTGTTGTAAAAAGTCCCATCAATGTTCCAAGAATTTTACATGTAATTCTGATATATGGAGTGGCCGTATTATTGTACGTTATGTATTCAGGAATTGAATGGCTGTGTTGAGCAACATATACTGTCTTGAGCAACATACTGTCTTGCTACCCTTTACATGCTTATACCAATTAGGGACCAGATCTCGAATAATGTCTTCATATGAACAAATAATGAACTACTGGTTGTCGTAACAAAGAATTCAGAAAGGGTCCACAATTGAATTTTCCATTTTCTGTTGTGTATTGCTGCGTAGATAAACATATATATCTGAATACTGCCCACTGCTCTGATGCAGTCAAATTTGAAGGTATGCTGGGTGTGTTGTGCAAAATTTTGACCTCTCACATCTTCCCCTACAGAAAACCAGAAAGGGGTCGCAGGTTCTTCTCCTGGGAGCGCGTGCCATACCATCCGGACTGTCCAATTTGCGCAATAGTAATGACGTCAACTGCTCGTATGAAAACAACAATAATGAGTTGTGCCGGCGGGCAATAACAACCTCAATTAATTCGCTTGACTTTTTAATTTTCAATTAACATTTTGCAGCACATGTAACTCTGATAACGAGGGCAGGGGAAAGTAAGCACATGAATATTTTTTGCTGAAACATTGCCGCTTAAAATGAATATTTTAAAGTAAATGCATAGTTCTGCATATTATAGACAAGTTTATTAAAAAAAAAAAGAAAGAAAAAAAGAGGTTAAAATCCCGAAAATTTTTGAAATACACTCAAGAAAGAATTAAAATGCAAATGAAAATATCGAGTGTCTCATGTACCCTTAACCTAAGTGACATTTTGATGAAAATGAGTTTAATACATATTCTTATAGATCTTGATGTCCTCCATCGGGCTACACTCGCAGATGACGAATTACTTCCTTTTTAGCCCGCTAGACGGCGTAAACCATTTGAGCCACGTATGTAACACAACGTTATTTATAATTTTCAAATCGCTCTCCTGAAAAAAAGCGATTTTGTCACTTAGGTCAAGTGTCAAGACGTCTACAGGTTTGGAAAATTTGGAAAGTTTGAAAAAAGTCAGGAATTCGAAAAGTAGGTCAGGAAGTTTATAAATAGTCAGGAAATTCAACAATATTTTTAAGAAGTTTGGAAAAAGAACAAAGAATGAACTCACGGAACATTTTTTCGTCGTTCAATTTTACTTCAGCACTGCCTAGAGTCGTATTCTACAAATGAAAACTGTGCATTGAATAATATTAACTTCAAATTTCAGTTCATTTTAACCATAGCGTCTAGTAGTATAAACATAAATATATACTGTCTATACAGTAAAGTTTTAAAGAAGAGAAAAAAAAAGTTTGGAAAAAGTCAGGAATTTATATTTTCCCATTCTTGTAGACACCTTGAGTGTGCATGAGACACTCGATATGTAGAATGCAAAATACTTGAAGAGTCGCCACACGCAGAACCTCATGCTCATGATAACCGAAGATATTTTTTATTCGAGAATTTGAAAAAGTTTATGTCTTTGTTCTATTGAATAAGAACCTTTTGTGAAAAAAAAAAATTATAAATTTTGCACACGTACCAATTCATTTGCAAAAGTGTTTTAATTTTATGAATATGAATAACACAAAAAAGTAGGAATAGGTAAATGGCGAATAGAAGTGCATAAGAATGAATGCACATATTTGCTTTTTTTTAAAGTGCATATTTTCCCCTGCCCTACTGATAACATACTGATGTCTTCGCGTAAATTTCTGTTTGTCGTAGATAAATTTCATGAAAAACCAGAGAAACTTAGTTTCCTCGAGCATGTCCGAAATAGTAAAATTGTTGCCAGATTTTCCACCGGGTCCTCTGGATGTATACCGTAAACAGGCGTCATTCTGTTGGAGGAAATTGATCACGCTGATAGACGGAGAAGATGGTGTCAAACTCCGGGTATGTATAAGATTAACATTGCAGAGTACAAAGCTTGCTCTGTTTGTAATATCTGGATTAATTTCGTTTCATCCGTGTTCAGTACAAATTTTATCACTTTTTCGAGAACGATCCACTCTTCCATAAGCGTGATTTTGACAGTCTGGACGAAGCGCGAAAGATGACAACCTTGCGCATTTATAAAGTATTACACGCGGAGCTGCTGACCGACGAAGAATTTCTGATGAATCCACGCTCGGTATGTGAATTGAATGCTCGCTAGATGAAGTATACGAAATGATGTGTGACAGAGCAAACTTACTTCAAACCGAAAATACTGAGAAATGGCTTATTTTTTGAAAATATTTTAAGCATCATCCTTGAAATGTGAAGATACTAGCTGCATGACTGCAAATTGTAGTGAATTGGACTTCAGCCTGTTTAAAGGAGAGCGGGGTTTTACAAAATCCTACCATTTCAAAATCCCGTCCAGTTCCCTTCTCAGCTGCTCACATTGATAGCTACGCTCAGTCTTTTAATTAGTATTGAGGTCTCGACAGAAAAGCTAGAAAAAGAGCTCATGATGTTTTCCATCTACGATGTTCTTCCGACGTCACCGTCAGCGCTAAATTACTAATTCATGTTTACCTGTTGCAATGCTAGACATTGAATCGAACTATTGCTGAGTTTCATTACGATCCACCATTCGCGCTCAAATTCGGACTAACATTTAACTTGTTCAAGAATGTCATTTTGACTCTGGGAAATGAAGATCACATGGATACGTTCATGGCTTGTCAGGAAGGAAAGGTATATGATGTGAAAATTGAGCTTATAATTTTAGTTTCGTGATGCAGCATAGAGGGTGTTTCGACCTCATGGTGAAATACTTCAGTAGTTGATAGCTCTTGACAGGTGCAGTGAATTATACCATGTAAATATCTTGAATATTGCAAAAAAATTAGAAGGGTCATTCAGCTGTGAAAGAGAACGATGCCTCTGTAACCAGTTTTGTAAATCCTGACTGTTATTGTTATTAACCTTTATTTGTGGCAGAACACCTACAGTTTTCACTTAAGTTTTACAAGTATTTACATTATTCCATCTGTAATACCAAACTCTACCCCAGCTAGCCCAGTTTATGGGCGAAGGCCTCCCTCAACCGTTTCCCCTCGATTTTGTCCCAGGCCACTCTGTGGTACATATAATATATTTTTTGAGAATTTATCGAAATCGTCCCTCCATCTGAGGTTTTGTCTTCCTTTTTTCCTTTTCCGATAGGGCTGCCAAAAAGTCAGTTTATAAGACCATCTTTCATATTTTGTTCTTGCGACGCGCCCTGCCCAGTCCCATTTCATCTTCCGTATCACTTGTACTCTATTACTGTTGTCTTTCATTTTCTTTTTTATAGTTTTTATTGGGATTTTATCTGCCTGTTTTATATGTTTAGTATCGATCTTTCCATCCTATTTTGTGTTACTTCGATTTATGTTCTTGTTCTTTAGTCAGTGACCTATCCTTTAAGATACACGTTTATATATGGCCCGCATATTTCATTTTCAGTTTTTTTACAATGTATCTTATATCTTTAGTTCCCGTTTTTTCCTTAGTTCGTATTTTTTATTTTATCACTTAGTTTCGTTCCTGTTATACTTCGTTCCATTGTTCGTGGAGATCCGTATATTTTATCAAGTTGTTTTACTGTTGTGGCCCAAGTCTGAGCCCCATAAGTTAGTATTGGGAAGGTACATGTTTCCAGGACAGTTGCTTTTGGATTAGTTGGAATTTTAGATTTGTATATTGACTTCATAGACCAGAAGCTTTTCCATGGCTTGGAGGTTCTTACTGATATCTCCCTGTCCAGCCTATCTCGGAATGCTATATTGTTTGGCCTAATAGTTTCCTCCCCTACTTTGATTTTTTGGCTCTGGTCGAATTGCGCCGAACAACGAAAAAGTACAGGTCGAATTGCGCCGGAGAGCGAAAAAGATATAGGCTGAATTGCGCCTAGCAACAGAAAAGGTATAGGTCGAATTGCGCCGCGAACGATTCATTTTACCTCAAGAACGAGAATAGTATATAATGCATTAAGGGAGAGAAGTGAATGATTACTTCTCTCCTGTGGTGCATACGACTTATTTTATCATACATACCTAAAAAGTGTACTGAAAAAATCATAGGATTCTTCACGTCAGTACTTTCTTTCTCGTTTTGGTTACTTTTGCTCCCGGTTAGGTTACTTTTTCTCTCGCTTGTTACTTTTTCTCCCGCATTCGGCATACAGCGTGAAAAGTCGCTCTTTACGACCAATAATGTGTTACATAACGAACCACTTTTTAAATGTGTATGATGAAAACGTTATTCTGTTATTCTGAAGACTAAAAATTTTTGTAGCGTCTTGCAGACTATGAGACACGTTCAAACATGTTAGCCATGCGCCATGCACATCCATACATAGGTACATTACTTCATATTGGTATCGCGATGTGCAAATAATAGGTATCGGGATATGTGAATCATTGTCTGTAAGCTCGTACTTGTTGGTATTATTCATCGGTATGCTGGATACTTGTATGGCGATCCGCGTATCCTCGTCTGATTGTGAAAGGGCTCTTAGTCTCGAGTGAGCTATTGATCATGATACTTTTCATCTTTTATTCGGAAAAATAGAAGTGCAGTGTGGTGTTAGTGAGAAAGGCAAGCCTCCAGTGATGTATAGGTAATGATTTCAAATTTTCGGAAGTTCCAATCAAAGATGAGATCTTTTATGAGCGGCGATGTACGATTAATAGTATATTACACACCAAGAGTCAAAAGTGAGTGTTTACATGCGAGGGAAAGATTGCGAACAAGCGTAGCAAGTGAGCAATTCTCGAGTCATATAAACCCACTTTCAGCTCTTGTTTTGTAAGGTACTTTTTACAATACATGATCAGAAAAGGGAAACATTAACCGCTTTGTCTTGTCAAAAATGCAACTATGAAAAATTTACCATGTGCATTTTCCCAACTGAAAGGAAACCTATAGTTCTAAAAGCAAATAACATCAAGAAGCAACGATTGCCATAATGACATTGTAATAACATCCTCGATATTAGTCGGCCACTCTCGGCATTCTTGGTATCGTTTCGTCATGTCGGTTGGTAAACGTGCCTGCATGTAAAAATATGACTATGTTTTTACATTGAGGTTATGCTTGTGTCTGATTCGTTGATGAAAAGAGCTGCTTTCCACTGGCAAAACACTAAAGTAAACATCGTCTTTCTCATCATGTATTGTAAAAAGTACCTCACACGGCATAACTCGAAGTCTCGGACATTGGCTACACTCGCCTTCGACTCGCTCCGCAAACTTGTCATACTATTTACGCGTATTCTGGCTTCTCGAAGTCTGCATAATATGTGACGAGAAGAATGATTCTTCTATAAGGCTTTCCGATTAATCTTTCGCGGCGCAATTCGGCCCATCGTATATTACCCGGAGTTGGCGCAATTCAGCCTATCTTTCCATGCGCAGTACGCGCAATTCAACCTATATTTGGCGCGATTCGGCCGCTGCTGATTTTTTCTCCCCTTAATTTGAAATTGGAATTTTCTGCTTTTTCCGAGAGTGGAACCATTTTTTGAGTGTTTATTCTTAAACCAGCCTTTTTACTAGCTGACTCAAATTCTAAAGCCATTTTTTTGGAGTGTCTCTAATAGATCCTAGGCAAACAGTGCAACGCCTTCTGCAAATCTTAGATTATTTAAAAATTTCCCATCGGTTTTGATCCCGGTTTCTTCCTCTCCGACTTCCCGGAAAATTTCTTCTATTATGCTGTTGAATCGGCTTAGGGCCAACGGATCTCCTTGCTTCACTCCTTTACTGATTTAAAATTTTGGCCCTGTTCTATTTAATTTGATGTGTGCCGTTGAGTCGTCGTACAATTCGTTTAGGATCCTGATGAATTTTTGGGGGATTCCTCAGTGATTTAGTGCCTTCCAGAGATATCTCAAATTAACAGAGTCGAAGGCTTTTTCAAAGTCGATAAACAATATATGTGTGTTTAAGTTGTATTCGTTGGTTTTTTCAATTAGTTGGTTTAACGTAAAGATATGGTCAATTGTAGAGTGGTTCTTACGAAATCCTGCTTGCTTCACACTCTTTGTGCTAGGTCCAGACTATTATACATTCTATTTTTTAAGATTTTAGTGAATGTTTTGCACACGTTGGAAGTTAGGTTTATTGGTCTATATATTATTTATATTGTAGTGGTGTCTGTTTTTATGTAGTAGGATTATTTCTGCCTTTTTCCACTGCTTTGGTATTATTTCTTGTTCCAGTATTTTGTTAAATAGTATTGTTAACGTAGGTGTAATTTCCTCTGCAAAAGTTTTTGAGTTAAAGTTATTTATTTTATCTGGTCCAGCAGTCTTCCCATTTTTCAGTTGTTTTAAGATCACGTTGACTTCTCTTTGGGGGATAGGTGGAATTGGTTCTGTATGCTACTGTTTTCCTCTATTTTAAACCTATTCATCTCCCCCCCTCCTGATCGGACCCTTCTTCCGAGTAAAGGCTGCTATAGAATTTCGTAGCCATTTTGACTATCCCCTCTCTGCTATAAATCATATTACCCTTATCGTTGGCCATTTTAGGAATCAGTCCTCTATGAGAATAGAGTTCTTTTTTTATATTTTGTAGTGATCTTGTTTCCCCCATGATTTCAAGGATCTTGGCGGTTTCAAATTTATGGATATCTTATCTGATTTTTTTCTTTATTGTTTTCCTTAGTTCCACCAATTCAACTTTTTCCTTCCAATTTAGCGTTGGTTTTTATCCCATCGAATTTCTTTTTCCTGTGAGACTTTTTGTTTCACTAGATAACTTGTCATCTGTTTTGAAATTCCCTATAACCCTTCCCCCTTCTTTGCTAATTTTGTTGATAGTTTGCTCGAATTCGTCATAGCATTTTTGAATTTTATCACTTCCTTCTATATCTAATTCAAGAAAAAATTTTGATAATTTTTCTTTTAGCCCCTCGCTTTTATGCACCGGTATCCTTCGTAACCAGTTTTGTAAATCTTAAGAGATTACTATTTTAATTTTGTTGAAATAGAAATATGTCAATAAACAGGCTCCTTTAATCTTGCGAGGGTAGTATTGTGTTTAGGGTGTCTACTGGGCATGAAAAACATGAAAATAACATGAATTTCACTGGAGGTAGCATGATAGCATGAAAATGGTATGGGTTTTGACAATTATAATCTAAAAGCATGAATTTTTATTCATTCATTCTATAAAAAATTTACGAACCTCAGAAAACAGGAAGGCTTTACCCCCTCCTGCAGTTGTAATATACGCGCACTCCTGATTGGGGCTTTATTGTTTTTAAATGCAAGCATGAAAAACGGCATGAAAATAGCATGGATTTTTAGTTTCTAATCTCAGTAGACACCCTGTGTGTTACCTATGCAAGTTTTGATGCACGTGTCAAGAACGAACTTGGTGAAGTTTTTCAGAAGTTACAAAACGTCTTGTAAGACAGTTTTCCCACATCGAGTGCGTATCTAATTTCTTACCCCTCTAAATTGTTGCATTAGGTTGCAGGCTCATTCGCCCTTACTGAAATTGGACACGGTTCGAATACGAAGAGCATGCAGACTGTTGCCAAATTCGACCCTGCCACTCAGGAATTCGTATTGAACTGTCCGACCTTCGAAGCTGCTAAATGCTGGTCAGGACCTTTAGGTAAACGTTTACCATAAACTTTAAAGGCTGCAAACGTGTCATATGCCTTGAATTGCAGTGCGTGCCCATTACTGACGAAACTTGACAAGTTAGGAGAATAATTCCGAGTACTAAGAGGAATTGAGCTAGGGGACCCGCTGTCTCCCAACTTATTCAATAGTGTTTCGGAAAGTGGAGTGAGAGGAGAAAGAGATGAATACTCGTATTAATAGGAAAACTTTTAACAACTTACGATTCGCTGATGATGTAATAGGGAAAACGGTAGAAGAAATATATATGCAAGTTCGCATTTCCGTTATGACTCAACTCGAAAACAAATTGGGTCGAGGTTCAGTGGTTTATTGAAATACAAAAGTTCAAATGACAACGTGAATAATTAAATAAATGAACATAAATTTCAATAAAAAACGATTAGGCTAAAGCGACGACGTACTCTCACTCGAGCTTAATTTCGTACTGACGTGCGAAGAAAATCTAACAGATAGCCAAGAACCAGTTTCGATACTAATAAATGGAGTGCCTCTCTGCTAAGCCACCGACAAGATAAGACAAGACGCAGTGACAACGTATATTATTCAAGACAAGCCGTAACACGCGAGTCTTACATAAATGACGAGGGGTCTAAAAACAAAATGTCAAAGGTAGGGCTTGAGATATAAATACATCCAAAACGGAATTAAGGGGGGGGGGGGGAAGAAAAGGAACCTAGGTGATGTGATTATGCGTTTTGGTAACCCTGTTCCTCCCTTTACAACACTCGCTCAGCGATAGTTCATGCCAACTTCATCCCATATTATAAAATTTGTTTCTGTGTGCGAAGGTCCAAAATGACTTTTCCCCTAGAATCATGAGTTCATTCATTGCGCAGAAATCGCACGCGTGTTTTCGAATTCCTTGAAATGTTTTAGCCCCTGTATTGCATGCGATTGGTAACATTTGAAATATTGGATCAAAATATTCCATTCTAACTGGTTTGTTCCTGTCTTAACATGTCAGTCATTTTTGAATGCCCGCTCGCATTTCACTTGAAACATATATTTATTATACTATGATTTGAGACATTATCCCCTTTACATCAGTGAACCGTATCACAAAAAGCCCATTAATTAGTTTTTTTATTACGGGTTTCGAAAATTATGGGATTTATCATTTGTTCCAGGAAAGTGTGCAACGCACTCGATAATATGGGCAAAGCTAATTCTGCCCGACGGTACCGATGAAGGATTACATCCGTTCCTAGTGAATATTAGAAATCCTCAGAATGGACAACCGTATCCGGGACTCGTTGTTGGTGACATGGGCAAGAAAGCTGGATTAGATGGACTTGATAATGGGTACGTACGTATTCCTGTACTCGTGACCTGAAATCTCATCAACGCGTATTGATGGTGGAGCTAGCCAGTTTGAAACTGAAATTCACTAGGTAGCTAAAATCAAGGGGCTAGGTCGATACGTCTCTATAAGGGCTTCCTATGTGGTTCCTCTAAATGTTTCCTGTATGTGAAAAATTGTGACTCCTAATGTTTTAAATAATTAAAATCACCCAGTTCCGCCAGTGATTTGTTCTTTTCCTTCCATTTATCATCAAATTACATTTTGTTGGTATGTAGATCTTTGAATTCGTTTCACCTCACCCTCCTGTGAACGGCATGCATTTCTCGTTTGTTCTAAATTTTGTATTCTGTTGAAGATATATAAGAACAATCCTGTATTTGACTTCAGGAAAAGTCAGTGCTAGTTTGCTAAAGTTGTTTTTCATTCTTCATTTCAGATTTGTCGTTTTCAAAAATTATCGGATACCTAAAACTTGTCTGCTTAATAAAGTTGGCGATGTTACTCCTGACGGAAAATACGTTTCGCCTCGTAAAAACAATGAAAAACGCTCAGGTGAGCCAAAATGTTCAATTTGTGATCCAAACAGGTCTGTAAGAAATGCGAGATGGCGAAATTGTGAAATCACATAGACTGGATACGGAACTCAGTATGAGGGAACCAGAAAAGAACAGGATTAGAATTTTACGCGAATTCGGAATAATTGCCCCTCCGGTTGATGGGTTTACAATTTACATGTTCTATAGTGTTAGTGGGACTCTCTTTTCTGTGGAATTTTAATCCTTATGGGGGGGGGGGGTTAAAAGTCATATAGTGATGGAGCGCCATTTAGAACAATCGGGGATAATCCTTATTCTGCAACGATAGCCTGTATATTTCAGACCACTTCTTTTTTTGCAAAAAGAACTTCATTACTTCTGATGTAAGCAGCTGAAAAGAGAACCAACATAAGATATAGAAATGGAAAATCCTGTTTTTATTTGCCCTCCGTTGAACAAGGGCTGGGAGGCTACCAACGTCGAACCCTCTAATAAAATTATATCGAACACACTATCGAAATTGTTTGTTCTCTACTTCGCTGAGTACATTGTGAAATTGTCACCTACATAGTGAAATTTGGGTTATTGGGGCCCAAGTTGGGGCCAGAACAAAAATTTGATGCAATATTCGAAAATAGCGAAAAAGCAAATGTATTTCAAAGAAATTATTTTTTTGGCCGAATTGATTTGGTCCATTTTACTGATTCAATTTTGACTTACCTATTATCTAACAGAGGAAGGAAGGAAACTCAGATTTTCTCGAAGTGCTAGTATTGCGCTTAACATAACGTTTCCATTGATGTGCTTTGATACGATGTTTGATTCGTTGTGTCCAGTCAACTTTGCTTATTCAAAATTTCTGTGTTTGTATCTAAATCGGAGATAGATAAAAAATCTGACGGAACATTCTCAGTCAGCGACCCAACACACCTTTATTGCGATAGTTCAATGTGTTTTTACATTTACAGTTTCCAAGTTGATGCCTCCCTCCGGTGGAAGTGGGAAGAATTTGTTAGATTCTTTCTGAACTAGCCTTTAGCACTTCCAAAAGGATCCTTCTTGGTCTTGCATTGATCAATTACCTTGTTAAGACAGTAAAATCATACGCCTAGGAAATTAATGAGTGAGTAACTTTTGAAGGTTATGTATATGTAGTGCATGTACAATGGAAATATTGAGTTGGAAGAACTACGGAAAACGTAGCAAGATTGAGTGCAACATGGTGTACCAGTGGCCTGCATTCCAGGCAAGCAAGGTAAGCGCCGCTTACCCTGAAAATTCCTGAGAAAATAAGTTTTCATACATAGTATCAACTTCAACTTGTAACAAATAAAAGATAATGAAACATTGGGCCAAACAGCAACTATAATGACACTTACGACGCTTACGCTCAAGTATATAATAAATTCACGGGAGATGTATACGGTTTGATGTTTAGCAATCCTTGTACATGTATATTTGTATAGGCTAGCAAGGTGTGCGTTAGATCTAACGCTTATTTTCCATGCTGCACGCATTGCACGACTGACGCTCCGCCTCCGTGTTAATTACCAACACAAAAACACACTAGCTTGTTCAACACGACGAAACCTGTGTGTTTGGTTGCGTTCTGGAAGCGCTTCTTAAGCGCTTCCGGCTCGGCTTGACTACACACGAACGTTGAAGTTGACAGTGAAACGCAGTGGCGTAGCCAAGAGGGGGCGAAGGGGGCAAATGCCTCCCCAAGCTTCTGAAATTGAATGTAAAATATACAAGAATGAGCAAATTTTCGACTACCCCCCCCCCCTGTAAGAATTTTTCACTCAAGCGGAGTTGGGAAAATCCGACAAGTCAAAAGTTTTTTTTTCGCTTTGATACTTGGAAATTGAGTTGCGAAGTTGAAAAAATATAACAAGTCAAAGGTTTTTTCGCTGTGATGCGTTGTAATTTTGAGTTGAGTCAGTTGGAATTTTCACAATTTTTTGCCCCCCCCCCCCAGGAAAAACTCTTTGGTAGTACGTCGTAGAAAAAAATTAATGCATATGGAATGATCCTACACAGGGATACAACAATTTGAATAATTTCATCAGTGCCATTTTGTAGTAGCATGTTTCATACTTTTATTCTGATTTTTACTTCACCTCTACGCTTCTCGCTTACCTCCTTGGAAAATTCACTGCACGCCACTGTGATGTACTAATACTAAACCTCCCGTTCAGTGTCTAGACAGTCAAGACTCGGTTTCATTAAGAATTGTAATTTCGGTTGATATGGTCAGTTTCCCATGAAAAATTGTCCTCTGTAACTAAACCATTTTTTCTATAGGAAACTCGCTGGATCAACGTGATTTGGAGGCAAATTCAAAATAGCTAGTTTGGCTACAGAGGGAAAATAAAATTTCACATCAAGGGTAATACTGAGATTATTAGAATTGATCAACAAGATATTAAAGAAGAGAAAAAGTTGGAAGCAACATTAAATGCAAGGTTTCATTTGATGCAGCATGAAATTACCTTCTTAATGTTATAAAAATCTCATTTTCAAGGAAAATTGGATTTGCCTCCAAATATCGCACTGACCCGACAAAATAGAAATCCACTTTCTCATGCAAAGTTTTCATGAATTCCTTGTAGCTTCAATCCTCCTCCTCTTCAAGTTGAAATTTTTGTGATTTTTTGTTTCTCTAAATTGGAACAGAATACATTTTTCAACATCCTGTGGAATAAATTCTGTAATGTTTTAGCAATATTGGCCGCTAGTATCTCTAGTCCGGCACCAAAATTCTTCTGTGAAGATGAATTTCATGCCATTGTTTTCCAAAAAGTGGTGAAAAAATTGCCGATTTTTGAAAATTGTTTGAAAAAAATGTTGTTTTTATTGAAGAAATAGAATATTATTCATTATAATCCTTACCCCTTAAAACTGTCCTGGTTGTTTCATCTAACTGTGAGAAACAAAAAAATTCGATTGAAGAAATGATTAATTGTAAATGTTCTTCAAGAAACCATATCTCGACCCTATCTGAAGCAGAACTGAGCAAACTACCACACTGTGTTGTCAAGATAAGTAACCTCCTTACCTGTGTGAAGAGAGATCATGCATGCTGCGACACCCTGTATAGCAGTACTGTATTATATAAGGGATAACTTTTCAAGTCTCCTGCTCTAGTTCCATTTGCCCGAAACGTTCACTGTCCTGTCGTATACGTAATGAGTACCGCCATGTCCCATTTCTGTTTTTACTATTGACAATTTACCCCGTTTTCTGATTAGGCATTGAGCTGTCATGTTTTGCTATATTTTTCTTCCATAATCTTTCGAACAGGCTCGTCTTTCAGTTCTTTGTCCGGCGGCAGAGTTACCATTTTACTGATTTGTGGTGCGTATCTTACTAAAGCCCTGGCCATCGGTATTCGTTATGCTGGCGTTCGTAAACAATTCGGTCCTGCCGGAGGAGAAGAGTTACCTATTTTGGAATACCAGTTACTGGTGAGTCTCGGCACTGAGTCAGAAAATGTCGTTCATACAGCCTTGTGGAGTCTTTCTCTACAGATATTTCTTCCCCGATCTAGCAATGCAGATTATTCCCATACCTGGCAGCGACCTATTGTATAAAAATCTTCAGCAATCATTTTGGCACGTACTTCATGGAGAATTTGGTGAAAAGTATGACCGGAAGCGCGGACGAGAGTATGGTACGTGGTGATCCATTTCCTAGCTGAGTTTGCTTTCTCATGTGACGTGCTCGTGTTCTGTAGTAGGCTGTTTTTTTTTTTGCAGGCGAATGCGGGCCCTGAAATACACGCTGTATCGAGTGCTGGAAAACCATTAGCTTCTTGGATTGCTAGAGATGCCATTCAGGAGTGTCGCGAAGCTTGTGGAGGACACGGGTACTTGAAAGGTTGGTTTCGCCGATCAAGCAGGAAATATAAAGTCGTATTAAAAACTGTATATTGACGATGGAGCTCATGTTCTACGTGGATCAGTTTTGGGTATTGCGTTTGCATACCTTCCAACTTGAATGGTTTACAAAGTTTGCTCAAATTGAAGCAAAATCAGATCGAGTCCTGTTTATTTTTGTTCGTTAATGTAAAATGGACTCTATTCTTTCAAGGGTAGCAAAATTCTTCTCCTCCAAATTGAGAATACCGGCAAGGCCTTATATCTTACCTTTATTGTTTTATACCATATAACGGACCTGATTCTCTCAACTTCGATTAGAAATGGTTAACTTTCTTATTATTATTATTTCAATTTCAGCATCCGGATTGTCCGATTTGCGCAATAGTAATGACGTCAACTGCACGTACGAAGGCGACAATAATGTATTGCAGCAGCAAACCAGCAACTGGTTGATGCATTTGTGGCTGAAGAGACTCGATCCTAGCGCCCGGTCGTTGTTTAATACGCCGTTGAAATCGGTCGAATTTTTGCTGGACGCCGACGTATTGTTGAAACAGCGGTTCAAAGCTGTTTCTATTGACGAACTAGCGCATCCCAGAAGTAAATTTCATTCAATCGAGTTGACTGTAGATTTGATTTTTAAGATTGTTGCAGTGTCTTATGACGAGTTGATTGTCGTTTCAGGTCTGCTGGATGCTTACAAGTGGCTCGTCTGTTACTTACTCGAACTGACTACTCGCAAGGTGTTGGCGCTACAAGAGCAAGGCAAAGACCAGTTTACGGCGAGAAATGACTCGCAAGTGTTCTACGCGAAGACGTTGTCGTTTGCCTTTATCGAGGTGGGGATATTTCATTTGGACTGGCCAGTACGAGAAGTGGTCGAGTTCATATTCTAACAGCTGACATGATTGTGGTCAGCTAGTAGTCACTGAAAGAAAATGGACTTATCGACTCTTTGCACCGAACTGTCCATTTAACTATATAGAATACGGATATGATGATCCTTCGTAATGATTTTTCTGGCCTTATTCACAGCATTATGTTTTGTCAACGTGTCTAAACTTCGCATTAGAAGAGGCGGCCTCCGAACCTGAATTACAGGCAGTACTGATGAAGCTCATTTCTCTGTATGGTGTTTGGAGTTTGGAGAAACATTTGTCGTTCCTTTATCTAGGTGAGCACCTGTTCACAACTTATTCGGGGCTTTCCTTTATGAAATAGAATAGTAACTCAATTTGTGGTGTGTAGGCGGGTACTTGACCGACGGCAGTTCTTCGCTGTTGTTCAAGGAAGCGATTATCGATTTATGCGCTCGATTAAACCCAGAAGCTGTAGCGCTGGCTGACGCAGTCGCTCCGACCGATTTCATTTTGAATTCCGTGTTGGGACACTCGGATGGACAAGTAATTGTGATTTTGTGTGCACTTGAATTCTTACCTGATCGTATGCGAGAAAAGTTGAACTGATATTAAGTTAAAATGGATAGGAGGATAAATTGAAGTGCTCTTCTCTTTTATTAAATCTGTACTACACTTAGATTACTCGTGTGCAATCAGGTTTACAAGCATTTGGAGGAGTCTCTGTTCAACAATCCAGAAACGTTCAAATGTCCAGACTGGTGGCACGAAATATCAGCCATGAACTCGAAACTGTGAGTTTCGGTTTCCAGAAGCCTGGGCCGTGGCGGAGGTTTGTTATCGACTATCAGTATCGTCTCTGATATTTACCATTCGTTGATTATTATCATATGTGAAGTTTCTCTTTAAGATGTTTATTCGATTTTGGTGTTGTATCTCGTAAATGTTACCTTGAGACTGACGAAAAATGAGAATCTCATGTCGTTAATTTAAGAAGGGGGGAGGGGGTTTGTAGTTACATGTATTCGAAGTTAACTAACCCACTCATCAGTTCTGAGTTATGAAATTTGAAATAATGGTTTACTCAATTCAGAATGGTAGATCTGATGAATCATTACTTGAAGACAGTGGCGTAGCTAAGGGTTTCCCGGGGGGGGGGGGGGGGCTCAATAAGGTTTTCAAGGAAGAAAAAGTCGAAAATTGCTGTATTTTTTTAAAATCGCCGGTATTAGAGGACTATGTAAAAATATTGAGGTGCCCCTGTGCCCCCCCTGACGCTACGTCACTGCTTGGAAACCTTAAGTGTGATTTGTGTCGACCACTCCATCTCGTTCTTTTTGCTTTTGTACCATGTTGTTTGTTAGCTGATTTTCGAATTGAGTGGTGGTACTTAGGAGGACTTTTGCTGTTTATGTGGGAGTGGGGGGGGGGGTTGAATTTTAATTCTCGGCATGTGAATTGAAGTTTTAATGAAATTTAAAAACCGACTGCCTGTCCTTGTTTTTTTGCTACGTCCCAGGTACGTGTATTATGTGTTTTTCTGAGACCTTATTGAGACTCTTTAATTTTTACATTGGTCTTACGAACGTACATTTGTTGAACGTGAAGGGGGCTTGTAATTTTTCTAATTTTATAGCGGTAGTTTTGATAGGTTTTGTTAAGTCGCAATAATTCAAGACAAACGAGCAGAAAAAGTCTTTGATTTTTCCTGTTTATCTATGAAGTGCCCAGCTTTCTCCTAGTTGGCCACTTTTTCATCTGACAGAGGTATTCGGGGGAAGGGGTCTTTGAGTTTGTTCTTTCACACAGACAGAGACTTAATAACCAGACATACTTGAATACAGGTTCTAAAGGACCAAAGAGATCGTAGTCCCCGGGTCAATGTCTGGCTGACACGAAGACAGCCCTTCAGAAAACTGAAGTAGAGTTTTGGCTCTCTTGTTCTAAATCTTCGCTCTCAGTTACCATTTTCCTTGGTAGAGAGGTTTGTCTGCCTACCTACTCATCTGGTTAGTGAAATAACCGGTTTTTCGGTTTGGCTAAATTTTGAGGTTATCAATTTGGCTCCGGAATTCTTCGAATTTCGGCTGAGGCGTTATTGCAGTTGTAAGAGGAATAGAGATGCCGAGGCTAGGTTTTTATTGTATAAAAAAGAGATAGAAATCGTGTATGCTGTGGATATAGATTCAGTAAATTATTCTATGTAGGTATTGAAAATGTATTAAGTGAAATTTCCTAAGAGAAAACACCCCCGAGGAATAAATAGTGATTCGTTATTGGATCTGTATCGAATGCTTGGAACTTTTTTCTTCTAAGAAATCCTCAACTTCTTCGACCAATTCCACTGAAATGACGGTGTTCGATCGAAATTCAGAAATTCCCAGCGCTAATGAAGAATCGTTCACAATCAGCTTCTTAGTTATGAAGAACCTAAATATTTCTTGTAAAAGAGAAGGAATTTTTTTATGTTTTTTTAGATCAGAATATTTAACCTATATAAATTGTATCAATTAATCTTTTGTTACGTTTCTCGTCTTCCTTTTTAGGACAGGGCAATTCATTGAAAACATATATACCAGTTTTCTCTGGTGGGTGTTATTTTGGTGTCTAGAATTTACCATACAAAGTCTGTTATGAAATTCTCTTTAAGGGTGACCACTTCATACCTGATACATTGTATTTGGAACACAGGCTTCCTCATAACCTTAGATGGTATACATGTTCGATTCGAAGCTCATAAAATTTCCATGGTGGAGGAACTTTTGAGTGATCCACCTAATGTTATTTATTGAATTTACACGTTTTTCTATTTGCCTCAAATAATTTTGGCAGGATATCTGGAGCGTTTACAACTGGAAAAAACGAGCTTATTAGCGGTGATTGAAACAAATACAAGAACCAAATTAATGCTACAGCTAAAGGAAATTAGTATTTTTCATGATGATAATTCGAGTTCAGCCTTTTGTTTCTGTTACTTCGGATTTTCTATCTTTTTTGTGCAGTGTATGCCTGGCCTTCGAAATATTTTGGTACCTACGTTGCTAACTGCTTAGTTGAATTCTCGTGAATCTGACATATTAGACAGTTATTTTGAACTGTTATTTGTAATCAACAAGAATTTCCTTGATTTTCATTCACAATCACCCCAGGAATCGAAAAGTGATTCATTATTGAGGTATGCCTGCTATGGGTGTCGCGAGAGGAGGCAGCAAATGCGCAAATGAGACATGCGCTCTCCCCTGTTTATTTAAATAAAGTTATTATTTCTTCCAGAAAAGGGTTTTCCGCTTGGAATTATCTTTTCTCTTCCGTTGGAAAAAAGTCTTTCATTTTTTTGTTTTGTTATTTCTTCTCGACTGAATATTACAAAATTTAAAAACCCAAAACCTATACCTATATTTAACGTGGTAGAGAAAATAGATCATCCTATGATGAAAGTTTATGACGAGTCTTTTTCCAAACTTAGGTATCCGAGTCCAAAAAAAGAGATGCACTATAGCTTACTCGTGTAATTTTAACACCAACTATTTACGTTTCTTAAGGTACATGTATCCAAAAACCAAAACTTCGTGTTACTATTGGTGTTAGTATATTTGATTCGGTACAATAATTAATTTTTTATACCGACTTAAGTTACCATTTTTTGTATACTTCGGTGTCTTGTATTATGTTTTTACTCGATCGTATTTAGTATCTCATATTTGGGAGTTTTGTACGATTAAACTGTATTACCTTTATTAGCGGTTTAACGAACTTATATTTTTTTCCTATGCTGGGCATAGTAAACTCGAAGATTGTATTTGTCGAAATCCGGTCGACGTTTCTCGAACCCGTACCATATTACCAGCTCGGTGATCAACATGCAAATGCTTATCAGATAACCGGCCAGCAGCACTGCGATGGCGCCGTACAATTTGCTGAGATTCATCAGCGCTTTAATCGTCAGTTTCTCACGTTCCGCTTCGGTAGTGCGGATTTTGAACATGACATCGTTGAGCCACTTTTTGACCAGCCCGGCCTCAACCACGCGAGAAAGGTACCTGTCGATTCGGGGCTTGAGCGGCGAGTTCTTCTGCAAGCCAACGGACACCGGCATGTTGATGACGCAGTTGGTCATGATGTGCAGAATCTTACCTTTAGTCTTGTCGATGTTTTTCTTATCTGTAAAGTGAATTACGATATATATCACGAGGATTACAGTTTATAACTATTTATCGAATTACCGAAGGTAGTTAGACAATGAAAGTGAGTTATCCTTGTAGTTGCAGAGTGACGTACATCCCGAGACCAAGAATGGTTTGAAAGCTGGACAGATGACCCAGAAAGTTCCCGTTGTGTGAGTTCATTGTGGGCGATCGGCATATTTGAAGCAAGGAGTTGTGTATATGGTAAAATGGTGCGACATATCTGAATACTGTTCGCTGCACTCATTCAGTCAAATTTGAAGGTGTCCCAGGAAACCCATTTTACTATACTACCACCACTAATATAAATTTCGTGACAATGTGTGTAGATGCGACAGTTATCCGTTGCCCTCAGTCAGCTAAATTAAAAGATGGTCCAATGTCATGTTACTACTACTAAAAGTAATCAACAGGGTGACACTAACCCTCGGTATCGTTGTATCTGTTTATAATGTTTATATCTTTATGCTTGACGGTCAGATAATGTAAGAAGTATATGTTTTCGTAATAGGCGAACTCTCCGGCCGCCACTCGTTCCACAGCGGAGTCGACATCGTATATTATCTCGAACTTGCGTCCTACCTTCTGACTGGCCACGTCTAAGGAGGTAACAAAAAATTCTTTGGACTGCTCTCCCCAGCCACCACATCCGACGCTACTTTCGGCCAGCTGCTCCAGCGTGTCGATAGTCACCCTGAAACAGAAGTGACCGGTGAGCATGTATATCGGGTACACCTGGGCGACGTAATTCCCAAGAATCTACCTGGGAGCTGGACTGGCGAGGATCGCTGTCATGCTGGCCTTGTATGCAACCGATACCAGAATGCAGTACAACCACCACCAGCCGGTGAACATGCGAATGGACCAGACGGTTGGCACTCGCGGTAGCGACACGTTCATGAACATACCGTACGTGTACAAAATGCTGTTATCCAGCCGCTCGAAAATGTACAATCCTCTGGGCACCGTCTCTTCTTCGTAGCCCGATATCATCAGGCTGAGACTGCGCTTGAAGTTCGACCGCAACAGATGCTTCCGTCTGGCGTACCGGGCGTTGTACTTCTTGAAGAATATCTTCTTGCGATTCATTTTCCTCCATTTGGCTTTGCAGTACGCTCTTACCGGTTTCAGGCGTTGCTTCAGCATTCTGACCACTTTATTCGCGTTCTCGTCGTCCGATTTGGAGCTTGCCGATGTAACGGAGGCCCAGTCTTTTGTTTCGATGGCGTGGTGATAGAGCGCTAAAAAATGGAATATAAAACCGGCCAGGAAGAGGGTTATGATCACCGCTACCCACATGGAACCTCTGAAACAAAAAGGAGCTGACTGGATTCATGATCTTTGTATGTACATGGAGATATGATTGGATCTCGAATAATTATCTGCGTTGTAATAATCTAGCTGAGGTCTTCTGCCTTCTAGATATTCCTAGAAAGCAGGATATCATTCAGCTCCGAACTGGGATGTGTGTGAAGAAATATCAAGTTAGTACATCTTACTGAAATGGCAGTATTAATGTTTGCCACGAATTATCCGTCAATGATTCGGGCGTCAGGAAGGTGAGACACTCGGTGTTATATGGAATGCTCAAGTCGAGCATCTGAAGATGGTATGGTGTGTAGTATAAATTTCCGAGAGCTATATCCGCCTTGCCGGAACACATCTCCCCTAGTAGTCCCGAGAATGAACCGTTGGTCTGCAGTCGACCCCACTGTTCTTCGTTTGCGTTCGGTGGCTCGTATATCGTAAACTGAAAATTCATCGCGCTGGATAGGGTTTTCAAAACCTAAAAAGTATCATCTCAGTTTATTTTCCAAATGCGAGTTAAAAGTAGATTTTTGGCGATTGATGTTGAACGAAACCTACTTCTATTTCAAGACCAGCATACGTCGGTTGATTTGCCTCCGGATTCTTAGAGTGATTACTGGGCAGAATGACAGCTGTTGTGGGCACATGGTCGAAGGTGACTACTTTTAGAACTTGCCCTTGCAAATTGGACGTTTTATCTTGGAAGAGTAGTTTGTTTTTCTGCAGATATTGATGTTGTCAATGAAATTAGATTGTTACTTAGAGTTGAGGATACCTAGATATGTATAAGTTCAACACTTTTTGGTTGGACAGTGTTATTATTCTGATTTCGGGCTCCTGATACCGTACTTGAAAACTATTGTTCCAGCTATTGATCTTGTACGGTATTATAGGTCCGTTTAGTGGAGGCGGAAATGGTACCGTCGATAATTCGAAACGATATGAATTTTTATATTGCTTGATGAACAGCACATTCACTAGTTTCTTCCATAGCACGTTGTACTTTTGGGAAAACATGCGGCGGTCTTTGATCAGTATGAATTTTGCTCGTGAATCGATGGTACGATGTCTGAAAAACAATTCCATGTTCTTCATTAACTTATTTGTTCTAAGGTGTATAGAATTCTACTCTTCTCTGCTTTGTTATTTATGATTTCGCAATGTTGTTTCTGATTCAGAGCAGAAGACATTTTGAAAGATCATAATCCTATAATCTTTTTGAACTTCAGATTAGATCCTGATTTTACTTTATTTTTCTGTTATTAGATCATCATTGTAGAAATCAGGAAAAGACAGGAATCATTCCAATCTTTAATGGTCTTTTGGTGATTTCAGATTATGATCTTTTTAATGTGATTACATTATATTTATAAGTCTACAATATTACAAATTCATGAAAAGCTAGATTGGTTAAGACACCTAATTGGTTTATAGGCTTCACGGTTTCGTGTCTGCTCAAGTGTACTGCTCTATTTGATAACATAGAATACGAACCTATCGCCGAATACTAGAAATCGAGCAATTTGTTCACCGTTGGTGAGAAAAATAACGTACAAATTACAGCTGTTCTTCTTCACTTCTTGAATCACTTCATAAATTTCGTAGTTAGGGGATAGTAAATCTTCCGATTCATTCACCAAAATCTAAATGAAAATCAAATTTCTTATGGGCGTCATTCTTGTTATAGGTAGGCATGTCGACTCAGCATTTTAAAAACGCTGACAGAATTTTGCTAAAATCATTATTTATATATAAGCTTGAATGGCGCTAAGTCTTCCTCCCGCAGGTGCACCTATAAGCCTGTATGATTTATTAATTAAACTCATCAGCGTATTCGGGTACTTACCTTAAAGTGCGGATTCGGGTCTAATTGTCGATTGAATATATTTCCTACCATCTCTTGGTAATAATCGTCTAATAATATCACAAAACAGTTTACTTCGAACATAATTTTTTCCAGCAAGTCCAGCATCATCAGTTCCATTTGCCAATTATTTAATATTTCGCTGTGTCTATTCATGAGGTACACGTTTACACTACGAATACGTATACAAATTGAGTTTTGAATCAAAATTTATTTTCTTCCTTCTGATTATTCAAATTTAATTTACCTGTAAGAACAATGCGGTACCGAACATACGCACGATAGGATTATGAAAGTGTTTCTGAAATCAAGAAAATCCATGTTTTGGTTGAATTTCAAAAAATGAAAAGGAAAATATTCGTGAAGGTACGCTGCATGAGTTTCTGCAAATTGATTGACGTAACATTTGCATGTTGATTTAAAGAGACAATTGGTATTAGGTTAAGAGGTACGGAATTTCTGAAATCACTTACTCCAGAAATAACTCATTAATTTATTCATGGAATAATTGATGAGGCCAGTCTTTCTCTGGGACAGTTAAATGTCGGTGCAAACTACAAAATGTGGAACCAAGGAGAATGAACTCGAGTATTCTAAAGGGGAGTACAAATTGGAAGGCATAAATCTGAAGTAATACCAAAACATTTCGAATCACTGTTCTTCTCTCCTCATACGTGTGTAAGTTTAAGAGTGCAACGTTCTCCAGTTTTTCATTTTCATTGGTTGCAATCTTTACATTCCTTTTATATCCCGGAGCTACATGCCTACAGAGTACCCCAGTGACGTTTAAGTGACTAATTATCAGTATCTTGAAAATCTGAGATAATTTTCCCACTCATGTGACGTGAAAGTGATGAATTGCGATAACTTCTGATCATTTTCTAGTCACGAATTTATCACATTCTTGAAACTTTCATTGGAAAATTGCAGTCGCATTTACTTGATTGGTTTGTGATTGGTGTTGGCTAAATTGTGATCAGTTATTTTTTCATCACCTATCACCTTCAAAAATCAGTGGAATGAATTGTCAATAGGGTAAAAACTGACGGGTGTATTCACGACAGTTACTTGGAGCAACATAATTTCTTTCTGTTTCCAAAAAATGATCGTAACTTCTGATATACAAATAAGCAATAAATTAAAATAATTTTATTTACAGAAAAAAGTTCAACTTACATTTTTCATCCATCTCAAAACAAAAAAGAGAGGAAAAAAGTGTCTTATGAAATTACTGGAGATGTGAAGAAGGAATTCATGTTACCGTTTTTTGAAACCATATTTCTTCCGTTCGTAAAACAGATCTGTTTTCGAACTACCAAGGTTGACTATTTTTGGACAGCCATCACGCTAGAGGATGAAATTACATTGCATTAATCGAAATGAAAGAACTTGCACAAGATAGGGAGAAATGGAGAGCTGCATCAAACCGGTCGTAAGACTAATAACCTTATCATCATCAATGCTATAAAATAATAGACGGAAGTAGCTGATCGAGATTCAGCCAACAGAACAGATTAAAACACTTACGTCTTTCTCCTGAATGGTGCATTCTTTGCAGTAATACGCGTCGGAAACACCAGGTCCTCCGCAGATCACACATCGTCCTTGGTAAGAACCGTAATTGCATTCATCGCAGATTCGAACCAGTGTACACGGTCTAACATACGAGTCGCAGATAACGCATTTACCGTCGCATTTTTCACAAAGACGTCCAATGGCTGCAAATATATTATTATTCAGGATTTGTTTTCACTGATAGATAGTAATGAAGTAATTCAATATTTGGTTTGAATACAAAACAGGATCATGATTTCAGACCGTTGTGCCATTTCAGGAACTTGATTTCAATGTTTGGATATGCACCTCCCAAGATATAGATACAACTAATCCAGGATTACTTGACTTTTCAAGTTCCTATAGAGTTACATGATCAAAAATTACGAAGGCATTGTGTAACATCATCAGCAAGACTTACCGACTCCCGGTTGTTTTCTGCAGAAAATTAAATCTGGATGATGCTTCGCCATTCTTATTAACACAAATTAGGAACAAACAGTTGAATAAACGTAAAATTTTGAAGATTTTAAAGATTTTAAAGGAATGATGGAAGCCGCTTCATCTGTTATCACTTATCAACGGCAACAACGAAGTCTGCTGATAACTTTAATCTCTTGCCAAAGATAGAGCCTGAGAAAAAGTACCTAAAGTTTGCCTCACAACAAACAGATTATGGAAAAGATCCTAAATAAATATTTACTTTAGGTCCTTATTTCCAGACTACTTTAGTATACATCACCACGGAGCCAAAATCTGAAACGTTGAACTTCCCGAGCATTTCTTGATTATTTAAAACTTCTAGCGACATTTATTCGTTCGTAGCAGGTACAACTTGATTTCCTCATTCGCTAAAAACAATAATAAAAGTCACTATCAAATCAGATCCACGAACTTTCAATTTCAATGTTATAATTTCGATTTCTTTTCAAAGCTCCGCGTGTATTAACCGTTTTAAATTAGAACTCAACCTAAATGCAAAATAAACAGCAAGAATATTTGAAACAACGAGAAAGACTGAAATATGTGACGCAGAACCATGTTGGCAAAAAAGTACGTACCAAGACGGAGTAGTCTCAAGTCTCGAGATTTCTACATCCACTTATAGAAACTAGGCGTATTATATAAGATTTTGTTTTCAGATTCTAGACCCCGATATTATGATTGAACAGTTGATTTCAGACAAGGAGACTTTCAAGTTCAATTTAGAAACTCAATTACCATATGTGAGTGCTCGAGAACTCGTATGTTTTGAAGTTTCGAAATCACACGACGATGTTTCATGCTATAAATTGTATTCAGGTCTTACCAAAATGGCTACAAGTTCAGAATAACTTAGCGCCAGCGGTTTACGAACAAGTGTGGCAGGCTGTGAAACTAGGTCCTACGTTCCAATACTGCGATACTCAAATCATAACCCAGCTATTTACTACTAGCGGATTGTCATTGGAACGGCTAGGACATTTATGGTCGCTGACAAATGTTTCCTCTCCGGGATTCCTAACCCAACAGGAGTTATACGTGATGCTGGCTCTGATAGCTTTAGTCCAAGTAAGTGTGTGTATTCGTCCCCTATTACTATTTCTGCTGCAGTTTCTAACGCATATTTGTTGAACGTTTTTCAGACTGGTTACAATGTGAAAGATATATCGATAATCCGGAATATTAACCATCCGATACTACCGCAGATGGATTACGGCTTCTTGAACATCACTGTTGCCAATCCTGCCATCAATAGGAACATCACGAAATCGGTTTCCCATGACCCGAAGATGACCAACACAATCGTATACAACGGTATCGGCAATGCTTTGATTTCTAATTCAGTTCCTCTACAAGTAAAACCGATCAACCATTTTCCCGACACCCCGAAACCACTTACAAAGGATAGCTCAATGAACTGCGATTTATCTTCCGCTTTTGAATCTTCTTGCTCACTAAATACGTTCGCACTAAATTCGCAGTCTTCCTCGATCCCAAATTTCAAGAGTCCGCCGATAATTCGGATTCCTGAGATGCGTAAATCAGATATGGATGTTACTTTTGCTATCCCAGAAACTCGAAAATCAGAGCTGAATTCAAATTTATCGATCTCAAACTTCGATGAACAAACGCCCGAACTAGACGTTGATTTTCTTATTTCGAATATCAGAATTACGAATACGAGTTTGGTTGCAGAGAGAAAAACGGAACCACTTTCTGTTTTCAAAGAAAATGGTCTGCCTCCGGTGCTACAGAAACCGCCGAATGAAGTAAAAAGATTCGATTTTCTGAACGTTAATAATTTATCGAATAGCATTGAACCGAGATCTTTGGATTTGCCTGTCTTCGGAAATGAAAATAGCAGTGTAGTAGAGGAAGACGAGTTCACGGAGTTTCAGAGCGCGACGGTGGTGTCGAATACAGACGAGTACGATGATTTTCAGTCAGCCTCGCCGATCGTTAAGTATGAACTTGACAATTTTATGAGTGATAAGAACGTGCTTAAATCGTCCGAGACCACGAGCTGGGACTCTACCGTCGAACGAAAGTCATCGATGACTGAAGAAGCTCCCGAATATAAATCATCATCGGAAGCAGATAAATACGATGTGTTCCGGTCGTTAGTAGAGCACGAAGAAGAGAAAAAACCAAAGATTGAAGATGAAGAGGAAAACGAAGAAGAGGAAGAGTTTGGCGAGTTTTACGCTGCTGACGTGAAACCGAGTCAGGAGAAATCTAAGTTGTCGATAAAGGTGAGTGGAAGTTCCAGCTTTGAGTGGCCAACTGCCGTGATTTTACCCATCATTCATTGTTATTCTTTTGCTAGGATAAATGTCTCGAGGCATGCTTGCGATTGCTGAACGAAGGCTTGAGTATATTTTCCAGTATTTCGAAAGAAGAAACGTTAAGAGAGGTACTGTCGGATGAAAGGGGCTGTCGGTACTTCAACCGTAAGTAACTTTCTTTTCAGCCATACACTTGTGATGCTAGTTTGAAATGAACGGTCCTTCAGTTGATAATTTGTGTGTTTCAGAATTGAAAATTGTTTACGAAACTAGTCAACGATTCCAGAGACAGTTTGAGAGTACGCATTTGAACGATACTTTGCAGTCAACGTGGGCCAAACTTTCATCGTATACCAAATACATTGCAAATGATGATTTGCTAGATGATGTGAGTATAGTTACCATTTGGGCATACCTTCGAGGAATAGTTTCTCCCTGTTTAAGAGATTTGGCCCTCCTCACTAAGAGGAAACGCTGGGCGATGGCCGGCCGCAATTTCAGATATTGCAGGACAAATTTGTTGATGTAAGATCCAGCTGTACAGTCAGACAGGTAGGCCGAAAGATAGCTAGACAGAGAAATAAACTTCCAGCTATCTCGCCGCTCGGCTAAATAAGCAGGTAAACAGGCAAACAGACGAGTAAACACTGCTTCCCACCGCTACTGCCTTTCTGATGAAAATTACCGTATCCCTGCTGACCAAAAAGATGAATTGTCAGTTGAATATATGTGCTGATGGAGAAGTAGACCTGAAGAGCGCCAGAGAGATACTCAGTCTGCCGGAAAGGTAGATGTTACTCCCACTGACAGTGAGGTAGCTAACTAATCAAGAGAAATAGTCAATAAACTGGCAGCCAGACAAATTGGAAGAGTGACGGGTTGCTGATAGAGCATTCGTGAACCTATGTCTTGGCTTTGGGCTCTCGATAATATTCCCCCCCCCCCTTCAACTTCGATGAAATTTAAAAAATAATCAAAATGGTAAGGGGGAAGTTCCTGTGTCCATATGTTTTTTGTTTCTGGACATGGCTACACGGAGCTGCGACAGCTTCGTTTTGTACGAGGTGATGCATACATCTGTTACACAGAATGAGGGACGTTCGTTGTGCGAGGGGCGTACTTCAGTCTCGCAGTATTTTTTATTGAAAATCAAGAGTATTCTCATCATCTTGCTTCCATGCTAATATTCTTTGCCTTTGCAGATGTACGCCGAAGAAGATGTAGATGCGTCATTGTGTAAATTATGCGAAACGAAATGCGATTTGAACTGCGTTCGATACGCTGGAAATTATTACCACGTGACGTGCATCAATTTGTTCTTGCATTTCGTCGAGGATTCGGAAATTTCGACCATGCTTAACTTATAATGATTGGTGTTTCCTCGGCGTGAAGCTATTTTTAAATTCTCGTTCCTGCGTGTAAAAAAGCGAACAATGCTTGACAGAAAAGCAAACTAGTCTTGTTGAAATGTACCAAGGTTGTATTGCGTCGAAGTACGATGCTCCGGCGTCGACTCGCATCCAGGTTTCTTAGTCGTTTTGGTGGTAAATTTGGCTCAGTCGAATGTGATATGCATCGTTTGAAAAGTGCAGCTACTTCGTGAAATGCGAGTGTTTTATCATTACGGATGTTCATTCAGACTGATTTTCTGGTTTTTTTATGTTTAGAGAATATAAATTCAACATCATCCGAACCATATAGACTTAAATTTATACATTCCATATTTACTCAGTATTACCTATACCTGTTAGTATTACGAGTACATCGTGCAATTATTTGTGTCCAACGCTGTATATTACTTTACTCCATGTGATTGTTTTTTGTTTTTGTATCACGTCTCTTGTTTACGTTAAACGTTTGTTTTCTTTCTGTAACGTTTATTCGTTGGCCAAGTGGAGAATTAATGTACGAGCTGCTAAAGTCTGAACTCTGAAGCTGAAAATCCTTATATTACTCATGATACTTGTATAATGTCGCAGTGCTGCTGCCGATGCAAGGCGCAGGCAAGTAGTCAAGTATTCTACAAAATGGAAAAGCAGTTTGGAAGGTTGTAGTGAAGAATTAGGTTTGTTCCTTCTTTGCAGAAATCGAAAAATGTAGTTGAATGATGGTAGAATTGTTCGAGAATTGACAGTAATCCGTTTCAATTCGCTTTTCATTTTTACATCTATTTTTAGCTTCCAGTTTTCTTAGTGTCATCAGTAGAATTTTTGCAAAATGCGTAAGTTTCTAATTTGTGTTTTGAGCTTGAGATGATGAAATAAGGTCAGACTCCTAATAGACATTTCTCTAGTTCAGGTTTTGCAGTAATTTTGGACTCATAAATTTCGGCTCCAGTCTTTTGTTATTGTGCACATAATGCAAGATTTCTGTAGAGCCGCAAGCAGTGGGTTTGAAATTATAAATTTGAGGCAATCATTATTTAGTTTCATCGCCTGTTGCAGATGACATTGTCTTCTCTCCAGTCCAGCTCTTTTTCGCATCATTAGTAGGTACTTTCTGTTCGTGAATGTAAGCACCTGTAGATAGCTCTTGTTTATCGGGATCGTAAATCTTTTTTTTAACATTGTAACACTATCTGCCTGAAAAAAAACGGCACAAATGTCACTAAGGTTTTATAAAACCGAATCATGGTGAACAAATGAATAGTAAAATTCACTTAATATAATTCTCCTTCGATATATATTTATGGAGAGCGAAAATTATTTCATTAGCGTAAATGGACGCTGTTCAGCAAGAGGGAACCAACTAGCAAAATCCGCCTCTTTTGAGAACACGTGATTCGAAGTTCAAGAGCCATGTAGAAACAACCCTGTCGAGAGGGGGGGGGGGGAATACCCCGGGCCCGGACTTTCAGGAGGGCCCGATATTTTTAAAAGACCTAAATTTCAATGTTTCCGGCTACATCATACTGTACATCAAATCAGCAATCACTTCTTACAGCACCATGAAAGAAATCTCTTATCCCGTAACTTATAATTTTTTCCTATCTGACAAAAGAAAAAAATGAACTGGAAGGAGAGGGCCCGTGAAAATTCCCCGCAGGTCCTCTTTTTCTCTCTACGGGGCTGTGTGCAGAAACTATATGACCCTGCGTTTACTGATAAGCTTTTTTCAACGTGAGTACACATTTTTGAATCGGGGGCCCAAGTTTGAAAAATTCTACGTTTTACGCTCTTCCCAATTATTCTAATAACTCACTTTGTTTACAAATGAGGAGTTATCTGTCAAAAGGGTGATTGACATATGGGAATCCCATATGTCAGGGCCCTTTTGACAGATAACTCCTCAAATGTTAGTTGGGTTCCCTCTTGTTGAACAGCGTCCAAATAAATATTGTGATGCGATCTATGAAAAGGTGACCTATGTCGGAAAACGAAATTTTGCGCTACAGCTAAAAACGCGTGGTAACTTCAAAAATGTCGATTTTCTAGTTTTCTCGAAAATGTCTGCTATACACATCCAGCAACCGCGTACACTTTACTAAGACCCTCGAACACGTGTTATTGTCAGTGTATAGGAGGGAGAAGTAGTCGAAGCGGACTTGTAGAAAAGGTAACCTATGTCGTTCCCACCCATTTGGCAGTATCCCGTCCTGCATCTCGTCCTACGTACTCGGTTTTCGGTATGCATGCTGCCGTTGCTGCGCTGTACTGATAACAGAGTATGGTGAATGTTTGTAAACAACGGATTTGGAATTGTATGTCGCGCATTTTTCATTTCCTATTTCTTTTGACACTGGTAACCAAGACGTCAAGGTTCAATTCCTCGCGAACCGTTGGACAGATTTGCATGAAACGTGTAGGATAAGTAGATTCATACTGCCGAAGTCTCATATCCAAATTTCAGCCAGATTCGTGCACTAGCACCGGAGAAATTGATTTTTTTCATAATTTTTCAGCGGAAAAACTTTAAACACGATTTTCTCAATATGACGATGTTCTCATTTCTACAGTTAAATGCTTATATCTCAGCGATGAAGGGCGCTAGAGAGCTGATTTTTTTTGCGAAATGATGCTCATACTTTCCTCTATCGGATAGTGTACTAACCCCGAAAACTATTTTCCCGACATAGGTCACCTTTTCATAGATCGCATCACTTATACGACTATCTTTATAATCCCGATTAACGATTAGTTTATTCAACTGCCGCTGGTAGTGTGTATTTTCATTTTCACTTACGTACATTTTGGCTAATACATATTAAAAACTTTACGCTATACATTCAGCTTTAGATGTTATCAATGTATAACAATCTGGATTTTACTATCAGGCAACAAGTATTGACACGAAAAGTCGATAATATCTGGAATCATGAGTCATAAACCATGATAATGCTAAAAGGACAACACTCTTTTGTTACCTCTTCCTTTGATATCTTCAAGTTAGAGCACGAAAACCACGAATGCTGAAAATGGCAACACTGACTAACATGAAAATGGTTCATTCTGGTTCCGCGTTCCGTTCTGTTACATTTGTATTGTGTCTTTGTCGCGTCAGGTTTCTTATGTAATTTGTTGCAATGGCGTCTTGACACTAAACTTGACTATTCAAATTTCGTGGAAGTTTAATACCATAATATTGCGTGTTAGTTGTATATCGTTGTATGCGCGTTCGTGGTTGTCTCTCTGTTATTTTTGGAAATAGATAGTGCCGGTTCAGTCAATGCGAATATTATGTGTATTTGGTTGTGGAAGATTGGAAAATGAACTATTCTGCTTTCATGAAATGTATAGCTGATCAGTTTCAAAGAATCACCTTGGCGGAAGTTGAAGACGTCGTTTGGATTATGGCTGATGCAATAAGTCTCAGGTAAGTGAAGCAAATGGACACTACATTGTGTATTGGATGCTCGTGTATATAGCGTTTAATGTTGACTCTATAGTGGTACCCGGGAAGTTCCATTCACATAAAATAGTACTTATTTTGCCCTGCCCGAATTAATACTCTGATTACTGCCATTTTTACTTTCTTAACTTATTGAAGAATGTTGAGTCATACTGCGGCAAGTTTCGTTGCCAGCCCAACTATTCATGCAGAGTTGTGTAAAATACATGAACTTGTTGTTGCAGTGTTTGGAACCAATTCAATTTTTCGTTTTGATCGGTTTTGAGCTTTGTAGTTTCCATTTTGGTTGGTTTCGGTTCGGAACTTCCATTTAATTTGCCAATAGGTTTTGGCTTCAGTCATGAGACCGTTTTAAAATACTGAGAAGGTCTTATTTCGGTCTTTCATTGCTGGACTGGTTTTGGTTATGGTCTTCACTTCATATAATGAATCGGTTTTAGTCGGGCTCAAAAAATCTTTCTCAAACATTTTTTAGAGTTAATTCACTTTGACAATTGAAATAAAATCCTAAAATCTGATACACTGACGCGAAGTTGCAGCACGCGCCCAAGCGGCGACAAAGAAGAACAGAAAACGATTGACTGATTGGGACCTTTTCATTTAGTTGGTTTATGGTCTTGACCCTCGCATGAGCTTTCATTTCAATCAGTTTTGGTTCCAGTTAAATCTACATTTCAAATATTTGGTTTATGTTTTGGTTAACGACCAGTTGAGTTTAAGGTTTCAGGTCCTAATTTGGTCTTTTACATTTTAAAGGGTTTTGGTTTCGGTCTCATGAAACTGTTGAATTTGAATGGGTTCCAGATTCGGTTTTGGTTCTGGTTCCAAACACTGGTCACTCCTTCTTGGCAGGAGATTGCGTGCATCTTGTTTTTGTCTGTCTATATTCGGTTTTGAGCGTATTTGATGGTGTCCTTCAGGATCTTGCGATGTGAGTTATCAGTTCTGAGCGTTTCCTTCCTCTTGATGTTTTACTTTATATATTTTCCTATACATATATATTGCTAGCATGAAAATACCGTTTTCTCGTATTTTGTGTGCTAATAGCTAAATATTTCATTTTCGTGGTCTTAATATCCTCGACTATGATTTCCCATTCTTCTCCAACTCTTGCTAAGACTGTTTTGTTGTTTACAAAAAGTATTTTCACGGGATCCTAAAATACATGCAGTATATATGGTAATTGTAGAACTCTTGGCGGTTGTAATCATAGAAATGGATTATTGCTTATCTTACTGCAAAGTACATAGGTATGTTGGTAGCTTTTCAGTGCACGGCGAGCTGGTCTTTCTTGTTTTCATCAAGAGGGCTCTGCCTCATAACTGTCACTTCATATACACTCTCAGCTCACTGCCAAATTATAACACTACGCGACAATTTGAGGTTTTTAAAAAGCAATGAAATGAGTTTATGATTCGATGTGTATTTTCAAAGAGAAATTTAGTACCAATGTTGATTTTTTATTATAGGTAGTTCATTTTCCCCCTATCACCTATTGTAAAGCGAATTTTATTATCTTTTTAAACAACTGTATAATATGGGTATGTGTTACACTGTTCGTGTTGGGTGTCCTGTAGGGATGGACACTTCAAGGAAAAGTAAGTGACTGAAAAGTGTGAAAAGTTGCCAGGTTAGGACTCATTTTACTGGTATAAACAAGAACATTCTAACAATACATTTTTGAACGCTATGTTCGAATGATTCTATATAAATTCATTCCTTGAAAAAATAGTTTTGGCTGTTTCAAGTGTTCTAAAATATCTCCAGTAAAGCTTTAAGGCCCTAACAGATAACTTATGCAGATGACAGCTATCTATAACACCCAAGGATACAGCGTAAGGGGTAATGAACAAGATTTACATACAAAAGATATGAAGTCAAAGGTTTAATATTTTGGCATACCTACTGATAGATATTCTATATCTAGGGTGTGCCAATTCACAATTTCTTCCTTCTGTGGTCCAGAGCGCTTTCGGCTGCTATGCCATCATTAGTGGAGTACCCTAGACTTTTCTCTTTGTTGTCCTGTATTTATAGTAGTGTGGAGTACTGTATGGTAGAACCTATTTGGTGCGTTCCTGTTGGTTGTCTGTGGTTGTGTGGTCTGTACAATCAGTGAGTGTTATGTTTATTAGTTGGAATAGGTTTTCGCTTTGGAAGTTGGTTGTTGTGTTTATTAGGTTGTTTTGTTTGTTTGTGCCTTTATTATCTCAAGCAGTTCCTTTAATTTTATTTTTCTTGTGTTGTTTTCTGTGTGCAGGATTTTGTAGTTTTCTGTCAACCTGTAGGTGTTATATCCCATGTTGTTGCAGTATTTTCCAAAGAGTGACTGGTCATCCTTTTTAGCTACTGTGATCTTTCATGTTCTTTTATTCTAGTTGTGAATTTTCTGCCAGTTTCTCCTATGTAGATCATGTCATAGTGTTCGCAGTCCAGTCTGCATACTCCGTTGCTGTTGTGCCTGTCCTGTATTGCTTATTTGTTTGATCAGAAATGGTCTGTTTTTGATTCCGAGTTTTATGTTATATTGGTTGAAGATTTTTTGTATTTTGTATGTATATACTTATCCCTGTGAATGGTATTGCTCCTGCATATTTGTCTGTTTTTGTGTTTGTTGGTTCTGTGTCTACTTTTTTGTTGTATTTATTTGTTAATTATTCTGTCTACTGTTTGCGGTTGGTATTTGTTATTAATGGCTGTTTGTTTGATTTTGGTGGTTTCTGTTGTTCTGTGGTTGTTGTCATTTAATGTGCTGATTGCTGTCTGTTGCAGTAGTTGTGTATTGCTGCTATTTTGTGTTTTTGATGGCTGAATGAGTCGTTGGGTATTATTGCGTCCGTGTGGGTGGGTTTTCTGTAAATGTAGTACTGTAGGTATCTTGTTGTCTTTTATTTGTATTGTTAGGTCGAAGTAGTTTATGATTGTATTGCCCTTTCCCATTGTCTTTTCAACGTGAGTAAGTACACATTTTTGTAGCGGGGGCCCATTCTACTTTTTATGCTCTTTCCAACGATATTAACTCATTTTGTCAACAAATGTCGCTTGAATCCTTTTTGCTTAACAGCGTCCAATTAAGAGAATGAAACATTTTCAATAAGAGTAGAATATGTAGTTGTTGGAATCTACATGTTTTCAAGCCCATCATCCATAATTAATCTTCTCATTTTGTTCTGCCTTTTGAAACATCCTCTTAATTTTTTAAATTCTACATTAGCTTAGAGTGTACCATTATGATCAGCGCACTTTATAGGTATGAAATGATAAGTCATATCTCGCATGTATTTTTTAGAGTGAGAAGTAGAATGAAAAGTGGGAACTTCTCTTTTCAGCTTTTCATAAAATGAAAAGTACTCTTTCTCACTTTCCAACTTTTCAATCGTCCATCTATAGGTATGGACAACTACATACTTACAATCAGTCATTGTTGTTCATTATTGTTATCCGTATGAGATGTAGCTATTTGTAGACGACAAGAAAGGAATGAAAAGTGAAAAATTTGATAAATCTTTAATTTATTTTGAATATGAAAACTGAGAGGTTTTTGAGAAAAATAGTAACACCATTGTATTCAACATTCAAAATATACCTTGCTAAAATCATATTATCTCATCCTATTGTTTTTTATGCTGTTGTGTAGTGTTCGTGTACGCCACCATTGAGAACTGGCAACTCGATTATAAAGCTAAATATTTTCTGATAGTAGGTCTTAGTAATGTTCTCACACCCAATAGACGTTTTTCTGATAGAGCCTGTTTTGGGAATTATGGAAATATTGCAACATTTATTGCCAAGTTTTGGCACTGACAATAATGTGACAGTATATCTAGTATCACTTTTTTTAACAGTGAAATTTACAAGAATCTTCATGGAATTGGTACATAATATCTATGTACTACATGAAATTTTTGTTTTTCTAGTATCTTCAAATAGTCGTCCAGTGTGCTACAGTCTATGAAGAAGATTCATCATAATATTGCTGATGAAAGATCTTGTTTCTGAGTAATATGACTGCTTGAGACCATACTGTTCAGAGTGTTGCGTGATCTTCTTTTGTAATTGCCAATTTTGCTTTCACATTATTCAAAGGTGGTTGTGTCTAATAGGGTATAACATATGTAGTTAAATAGTTCTTGGCAGTGGAATGTTGAGTAATCATGTGTAAATGAGTTGAACTTTTCATTTTTACTAATCAGTCATTAAGTACAAATTGCCGTATGTACAAAAGTGCGCACAGTTCCACGAAGGTATTCTCCATATTATTATGTAATAGAATTTTCCTGTCAACATAGCCTCCTCAGGAATGCCCTAAAAATTCAGTATTTGAGATGAAATCGGCTTATTGGGAGGAGATAGCTGTATGGATGCGAAACGTAGACCTTGGAAAACAAGAGAAGAGAAGGATCGAAAGACTTTGAGATGTGGTGCTATAGGCGGATACTTAGCATCAAGTGGATGGATAATATAAGAATGCGGTAGTATTTAACAGAGTAGGAGGTAAAATGGATGTTTGGAATTGTCTTTAGAGAAGGAGAG
Source organism: Acanthococcus lagerstroemiae (assembly GCA_031841125.1). NCBI lineage: Eukaryota > Metazoa > Arthropoda > Insecta > Hemiptera > Eriococcidae > Acanthococcus > Acanthococcus lagerstroemiae. The sequence goes on along the minus strand of CM063108.1, from coordinate 19,109,909 downwards.
ATAAACTAATAGGCCATAATTTGAGGCACCCAGAAATAATATCACTGCTGCTATAAGGAAGAGTGGAGGGAAAGAATTCGGTAGGTCGGCTAAGATTCCAGTATGTTCAACAGATAATCAAGGTTATCAAATGTAAATGTTACCACGAAATGAAAGAACTTGCACAAGATAGGGAGAAGTGAAGAGCTGCATCAAACCGGTCGTAAGACTGATAAAACCTTATCCCCATCATCAGCTGGAAATGACCCTTTCTCCCTGAATGTTACAACCAAAATTCTGTTGTGGCGATCACTCAGATTTTTCCTTCCATTTAAACGTCTCAAGATGTTGAGCTACATATTACATTAACGCGTCTTGTGTTACGCTTCGGCCAGAGACACGGATAACATGATTAGATAGTGGGAAATACGAATAAAATGTGTAAGAACTGGACGGTGTTACGGTTTTGTGAATCTTATTTTGTAAATTAAGTATCTGAGATGGTGGCAGGGAGGTGGTGGCAGGGAGGTGGTGGCAGTTGTGATGTGTGGCGAATGATGGCCGAGCATCCAAGTAGTGTATGTATTATTATGAGTAGAGATTGACAGATGTATTGAGAAGCTGGAGTTTTTTCCAGAAGATATTTGCGAGTTAGAATTGAGTGGCTGAGGTGCAGTCTACATAGTACAATTTGTTCGCGACGGCCTAATGAAGATTGTGGCTACAGTTGGACAGACTTTGATCTGTCGCAGCTTGTTAGTCAATGACGATACCTTGGTCCATTCTGATTCTGACATTGTTCGTGAGTACGTCTTTTAATGCAGGTTTTCACATCGTCGTTTGGTAAGGAGATGTCTGGTGTTGGAAAATGAGTTCTTGCCTTTTCGGCAGCCTTATATGCAAGCATGTTTTGGATGCCCATATGGCTGAGTATCCATACTATTATGATATTGACGTTTTCTTTGTCCAGAAGTGTTTTGATGATAAGATTAGCTACCGGGTGCTGTTGATGTCTTGGGGTTTGTAAATCACCGATGAGGAATTGGTGTAGGTATATTGAGATGCGAATGATGCTGTGCTGGATGCTGATGTTCAGGTCGAGATAACTTACGTTGAGCTTGGTGAAAAGCGTGGTGTGTGAGGATGGCAGCGAGAACTTCGGCAAATAATGTGCTTGTGGATGACTGAGCAGCCCGTAGTATTGTTTCTGTTGTAATGTGCGTGGCTTCTGTTATCTTTGCCAGATGTGATTGAAGATCTTTTGTCGTTTGAAGCTAAGCTCATGTCCTATTATGAAGGGAGATGTTGACATTGAAGGGAGGAATGGTAGGTTTTGTTTGCCATTGTTGAACCAGTTTTGTTCAGATGATTTCTTTAACATCTCATAGCTCCGTTTGAGAGATGATGATGCAGAAGTTCACTTTAACATTGGTAGTTTTTGAGGAAGATAGAATAAGAAGGAACAAGTGAATGAAAGTTCAATTCGCGAGAGAAAAAAAGGTGAACAAGTGTAACCCAGGATCTGTGACGAAAGTTGAAATAATTTCGAGTGGAGAGGTGAAACCAGTCTACACGTACATATAACTTCATAATTCGAATCACATCCACGAAGAGGGGAAAGTTAAATACGTATATAGAATGAAGTGGAAAGTTATACATTTATTTTAAGGTAACTCCCTTTTCGTATTCCTTTATATCTATATTTGTAAAACGAGGGGGTAAAACTCCTTAAACGAATGAAAGCCGGAAACTTTGGCGAACATTTTTTTTTGTTATTTACGCTCGTCAAAAAGTTTTTCTCCGAATAAGATGTTTCTGGAATAATTTACCCCCGTCGGTTCGAATGTTTATAGTATTTTTTTTTTCTCTGATTGTTAACTTTTCTATGATATAGAATCATCGCAATTTCAAGATGTTTAATTTAGTTCAGTTTCTTGCGGGAACGGCGGAGGTTGATGGGGTAGGAGATTCCGTAGGGGAGGCTTGGGTAGTACTGCGAAACTCTAACGTTGCGTGAAGCTTATATCGAGTTATAAATTTAGAAGTTGCCGCAGGTATTAACTTTTTTCGAATGATATTGTGAAAAAGTTTTTTTTTGCAGCTGCCGGGTTACTCTGGCGGGTGCATGTGTGAATCGATGTGGTATATGACAGTTAAAAATGAATGTTACTACCGCGATTCTCGCGTACGGAGGTACATTATGTACCTCTGTGTACCTTCGCCCGATTGGCGGATCGCGACTGCGAATTCGCGCTCTAGTGTAAATACTCCGCGGGCTTAGGTACGTTTTGCTAATTTATACGCCAAGTGCGGGAAAATCGCACCCGTTGAATGTAAATTGCGCCCGTCGTCGAATTATATTGACGTGGGGGTCGTGCACGGAGCGCACGAGTCGAGGGAAATTAATATTTTCGCTAATTGAAACGTCCCGGGGGAGGAGGATTACGAAGGGTACGAAAAATCGCACCTGCTTTTCTCGTATACTCGCTTTGTGTTTCGAATAAGGGGTGCAGATCGGGTACATGGGTGTGTACGAGGGATTTATTTGTTTATGTATTTAATATTTGTTGAATATTATTATAAGGAGCACCGAGCTGTGCTCAGGGTTGTTATGTGTTACTATACAAAGATTCCTCGTTAAAGTTGCTACATCGTAGATCGAAGTGAATCATTAGGTTACAAGGAGGAACAGAGCCGGATTTACCATTTGACGGAGCAGGCTATCACGTACACGCAGAATTTTAGAGGACCCGACATAGCAACATGCATTTAGAGAAAGTTTCGAGTTCACTGTTGAACAGGCTGATAAGTCTACAGTGAATAAATTTTCAAGATGGGTATTTCACATTTGAAACTTATATTCCAACATTTAAGAAAATTTTTGCAAAATCGAAACTGCGTAAAAACTTTTTGAAAGTTAAGTATTCCTGAACAGATTTTCAGGTATCTAGGTGGACTCTGAAATATTTCGTATGAATGGCTTTCCAGCAATTTGGAAATCAGTAAAACGTATAACGAGACCCGGCACAAAGGTTCGGAATTTAAAACGGTAGAGCTTTGAGGAGCTGTATTTTGCAACGCCATAGGTCCAAAAAACGAACTTTTGGAGGAAAACCCGCTGAAAGCGATACAGGGAGAATGGAATCAACTGAACTTTTTTCCTGTATATCATATGATAATAGGTATTTATTCGAAAGGTAGCTTCCAGTTTATTGGGGATGTCGAAGGACGCACACTGGGCGAAATGCTGGTTTTAGACGGCCAAAACTCCATAAAATGAAGTGAGCCAAATTTACATAAATGATGGAAATAATTATGCATCTATATCAAATGACCTAAAAACAGCACAACTCATCTCCCCAAAAATATCATTTGAATACAGAGCTGGATATCAATTTGAACATTTCAAAATTCAAGTACGCTGTTTTAAAAGATGATGAAATGAAGGGTATAGTTTCAAATGACGATACTGAAGCCAGAATATGACGTAGAATTTTTTTATGTTTTTATTTTTATTCCTTGATAAATACAGTTAAAGTTGAATGAGTTCTTTGTAAAAGAAACTTCACGTTTCTAACCTCAAAATGAATATTAAGTCCAACATTACTGTCTATTGTGCCCTACCAAATACCTTCGCTTTATGGACTGAAAAACCCTGAACCAACTCGATCCAAAAATATACTGAATGAGTTTTATTCTCTAAACATTCATCCAACGATCCTACCATCATTCAGCTGCGACTGTTTGCGACCTTCAGAGAAAACGAGGAAATAATGACGAACGATGTGGAACGCAGTAAGACCCTCTATATTAAAATGTACCTAGTTTGTCAAAAAATCAATTTTCACTTCTTGGGTTATTGGAAATGCAGGAGACGTGTTCTTTCACGAGGGACTTGTTCCATTTTATGAAAAGTCATAAAATGCCCCAAAAACATATTTATGTTAAAACCCTCCTAATGTGTCAAAAACCACTTATGTGTAACGAACTGTGGTTTTTGTGTTCAAACCGAGCTGCGTAGCTAGTGTGAACATAGCTCAATTATTTGCCGCGAGTTTCGAGTGGATTGGGTAAAGAGAACGAGAAAATTCAGGGAACCATGGGAGGGGCGGGAGGGTGGGACGCTTTAATTGAAATTCTAGAAAACCGGTTTTGACACACCTAGGTGCATTTTAATATAGAGGGTCACACATGAGATGTGCGCCGTGGTGTTATGCGCGTATCCAGTGTATTGTGCTGGGACGTTCCGATGGGTGGGGGATCTACCACCCCCCCCCCAGGAATTTTTTCCTCAGCAATTGGGAAAATTCACTTTTTCAGTCAGGTTAAGTTGGAAAAATCCGAAGAGTCAAAAGATTTTTTTTACTTTAATGCTTGGGAATTAAGTTGAGAGTCAGTTGGGGCTCTCACAATTCCCCCCCCCCCCCGAAAAACCAATGTAAATAAGAAAAGTTCAAGTTCCTCAGAACTTCGTTTTTAGTTCTCGTTTTGTTTTAATTTTTATTAGACGTTGATTGAACCCTGACAATTCCAGTTTCGCCCTTTGTTTTTCAAATAGAACAAAACTAATATATTTTTCTCTAGGGTATCGGATAGCCTACTCGAAGTAGTCAAGGTGAAAAAATAATGTTTTTTTTTTTTTTTTTGTTTAAGGTAACTTAACCAATAATGGGCAATTTAGATTTCAGTTGTTTATTTTAAGACCTCTAAACGCTAATTGGTAGCACTGATTATGCCAGTTCATCTTTGCAACATAGTTGTCTTCATTGACTGCCCTAAAAGCCTAAAAAGTTGGACCATTTTCGTGATAATAATTTTGGTTTGAGAATAAGGATGATTGCAGTCAAAGTTTTCCGCAGCCGTTAAAAAATAATTAAATAACGAAATAAATTTCTAGTTTTGATAAATTGAGTGCTAATGCAGATTTTATTATGCGGTAAGTAGCAGTGCACTTTATTGAAGTTATGCTTTGATATGCGATGTTGGATTCATGGGTAAATGTAATGGGCGGCTTCATAGTACAAGTGCCCATTTTATGGGGTTATCAAAATTTGTTATCTGTCCAGTAATGATCTGTGTATGCCCATTATTAGAAACAGTCACATACTATGCAAACTCCAGTAATGGGCACGTTGCTAATAATTAAACCTATCGAGAGGGAGGGGAGAAAGGGGGAAATACCCCGGGCCCGGACTTTCAGGAGGGCTCGATATTTTTAAAAGGCCTGACTTTCAATGCTTACGGCTACATCATGCTGTATATCAAATCAGCAATCACTCCTTACACCATGAGAGAAACCTCTTATCCCGTAGCTTATAATTTTTTCCTATCTGACAGAAGAAAAAAATGAACTGGAAGGTGGGGGACCCGTGGAAATTTCCCCCAGGCCCTCTTTTTCTCTCTACGAGGCTGCTAATAATCATTGTTTTGGTCTTATCAGGACGTTATTTCTTTCACAGTTGGCACTTATAGAGCTTGCATGTGTTTATAAGGTAAAGTTGCCTAATATGGACCCTACCCTAATACGGACCCCTCGATTACCTCCGATGTTCTTAGCTCTCTCTGGCCGGAAACAATATATGTTGTGCAGTTCAAGTCACCGCTCAAATCCATCCAAAAAGTAGCATCCCGCAAGCCAATGAGAAATTTAGTGCAGAAAAACGAAAATTGATAATCGATTTTTTTCGGGTCTCATGTATTCAGTTATAATTTTCAAGAAAAACTGATATAAAACTTTTCAGTTTCATATAAAGTGTAGTTCATTTCAAGCCCACTTATTAAAAATACATTTTTCATCATTTTGCTTTGTGTCTGGGTATGCCCATTACTGGGTTTTCGAATTTTTCATGGCTCATTATTAGCCAAAATTATGGTCATCTTTAAGACCACTTTTGAACTCTAATTTTTAGCTTTTTCCTCCCATTCAAAGGCAAACTTATGGAGAAATTTATCCTTCATTCTGTAATTTTTGTCGCACGTTCACAAGTTAATCCAATAAAATTAAAAAAATATCTACGGGAAAAAATTGCTTAAGGTGCCCATTATTGGCTAGCTTACCTTAGTGAATATCTACTCAGTTTTTGCTCCAGTTTTAATTTTGAAATAATCTTTCAAATTTGTATAACTATATTGACATGTTGATCTAAAAATTGTGTTGTAAATTATAGTCCTGTTTGTATTTTATGATCAAATTCTTGCTTGTTTTTACTGATTCATCCAACGCTATATTCCTGCTCAGGTTTTAAAGTATGCAAGCTGTTATTTTAGTCTAAAATGACCGTATCAAACATATTTTTCCTCGTAGCTAAAATTTTGGCAACTTTTTGATAAATCAAGTAATATTGATCACGAGGAAGCGAAGTTGTACAAACCATTTATCCATTTAAACGAGTCCCATCTAAATTTGTTGAATATTTGATCCAAGTGACACCCTGTATATTACTTGTGAAGATGACCAAGAGGACATCGTGTAGATAGGGACTGACCACTGGAACGAAAGAAAGTGTTTCTACGTACAAACTAATGTAAAATTTTGACTTGGAACCAAACAAACATTGAAAAAGCCGTGTAGTTAGGTTTTGACCGCCTAGAATCACGATTTCCCTCAGTGTGGGACGCCTAAAACTACTATTGGAAAGGGAAGTGAACAGATATTGCGATGTGATGTGGAACCTTCGACTTTCACTGTATGGCGAATAAATTTTACCAAAATACTTGACATACTTTTTTTGACCCGTATCAGTCTGGATTTTCTGCGAACTGATACCACCAGTGGATTTTTTGTTGAATGTTACACGTAAACTATACCACCTATTTCAATTTTCATATTTCCGGACATATTGCGTAATCAAATCTGTAACTGTTGATGTTTATATAAGATCTTTGGAAAGTGTTGGTTGAAATTAGGTACAAATTCATGGGGTAAAATTAAGAGAACTACCGCACAGCGGTTTGATATGATACGAAATTGATGTAATTTACTGGACTGTAGAAATCGACAGAAAAAAACTATGGATCAAGGGTACATTTGGTCGCCGTATTCGAATATTGTGTCCTATTCCTAATCTAACCCTAATTCCTTCTGCGAGGTGAAGCTGAGAGTAATTCGGATTCTTGGTCATAGAATGAGGTTTACGTGTGCATTTTACTTTGGACCCGAGCTTTCCAATGATGTAGGCAAAAGTAAATTGAGCCCTCAAACCAAAAAATCACAATTTTCTGGACAAAATTTGAGTTTGAAAGCCCATAACTGAGTCACATCAAAAGTTGAATACAGCATTCAGAATCACTGATCAAGGAAGAAAGCAGCTCCCATTGGTGATTTTCAAACCAGTTAATTTTGCGCGCTCATTTCCCCACCACCATATAGCTGGTGAAAGAGACATGAATTTCTTAGTAGATTTGTATTTGGTGTGATGAGAGCTAAGCCGTCCAATTGGCGCTAGATGCTCGCCAACTCACGCCAAGACTGATGTAGCATCGGTCTTGCCAAGGGTCGGTTGTGATTGAATAGCCGTTGCTTTGTACATTGTTACTGCAATCTGTTAACGGTATTTATATGGTGCATTGTATTCGGCTTACAACATCCCCCCGCCAATACTACCAGTTAGAGGATTTCGCTTTAGCTCCTGTCATCAGTGCTAAGTCCACTGAAGACAGAATGACGCGTGGAAATACCCCTGGATGCCACCATTCGTTTCCCTGCCTATGCGGCTAGCACCATGTGGCAGTTGAGTAACTGCTTCCTGGAGAACTAGCTGTAGTGGCGAACATCTTGTGCCCCACGGGGCTCGTTTACGCTTTATCTTTCAAAACACGGTAAGAATCATGCATCTACATACATGTCTGTTTCAGAATTCAAAAGATGATTGATTTTTAAATTTGTGCTTGAAGTGAAATTTGTCCCTTTTTCATTCCTGCTTATCACCAGCTCCTCAGATGATACGTATATGCAACCTGTTTTACACTTCTTCATTTTCGTGCCTTCATAACGCCTTAAAATATTGAACATGTTTCGTGGAACACCCTGTGTGAAGGGATATAGAGAGATTAGTAGAGTTATAGGCTAATCACCGAGTTTGACACTCTCATTATCCACAATTGTAGACTCAGGGGAGGGGGGGGGCTGATAGGTGGCCTTCAATCTTAAAATTGATTCTTAAGTCTTTCAGCATTAATACTAATATACCAAATTTCATGCTTTTATGACAAAATGCGCGATTTTTATGGAATTTGGCTTTAGTGCTCCGCGCTAAATAGTTGTAAGTATCTAGGTACATAGTTTCAATAGAAAAATTTTCTTTGAGAGGGGCTTCTGCCTAGTTACCTTCCCTTTATATCCAGTTGGGTTTGCTTTTTCGCTATATAATAGACAATTTGAACCGAATACTTACCGAAGTTGATATGCGGTCAACTTCGTATGACTTCCGAATGTCACGTAGATACTGTCGGTGTGTATAGTCCAGGCGAGTAACCGCAAGAAATATGTTTTCGAGTTGAAACGGTCATTTTTCAAATCGTAAAAGCTGTCCATGCAAGTCACAGCAGAACGCAGAACGTACTGACCACTGATACATGTACACGTGTGTGTATATATGTATATGAAAAAAAAAGAGAAAAAGAAAAAGAAAAAAAAGAAACCTGCGGCCATATAAAGCGAATGTGACAGCAAAGATTACAAATGCTGTTTACGTGTCGTTATCCTTTTTCGTTCTCCCAGTTGTGCCGTATAATATATCTCACCCTCTCTTGGAACTGGAATTCAAAGCAAAAACTTTTTACGCGCTTATAGCGAACCGAAAACGGCAGCCAGCGCAGCGGTGGATCCAACTTTTCGAATATTATACGTATACAGGGTGTTTCTTTTAATGCTCACTTTTCTTCGCTGTTGAGCGGATGGTTTTGTCGATGGATCTTCACTTGAGAAGACAGCACCTTTTGGAGAGAAGAAATGTTCGTCCCTCTCCAAAGGGGCGCTGGAACGTCTCACCAGCATTGGAATCTTGAATGGAATCCTATATCGAGTAAAAACTGGAATGTGGGTTATTTGGATCGCTGGTTTCGAATATTGCCTCAGATTTCCGATCGGCCCGTCCGGAGTCTCAAGTTTGAAAACAGGGTAAAAGTAATTTGGAATTAAAAAATCAAAGTACCAGAGCAAGGGTTTTTCGGTTCGCTAATTTCAAACATCGCATCAGATTTTTGATCCGATCCTCTCAGAAATCTCAAGTTCGAAATGGAAGACTAAACTGACTTCGAAGGGGGAAGAATGAAACAAAGTATTGGAATAAGGTTTTTCTTGGGTCACTGATTTCAATGTGACTGTGCCTTTCGATAAATTCTACCGAATTTGATATTAGGAAGTTTCAACTGACTCGTTTTTTATAAATTCAATCGAATTTATGGACAGTTGTAGTCATTTTGAACAAATGATTCCTTGATCAATCAGTCTTGATACAAGGGTTATAGTCGAATTCCCCTTGGCGACAAGCCATTACTGGGCAATGGTTATGAAAGAGTTTTCCTTCTCTATAAAGGGCATGCAACCTGCATGGCACACCAGGCTAGTCAGATGTTAGTAGTCTATTGGCGTGGCTAACCCAGTCGTAGTCTTTTTGAATTCTGGTGGAACAATGAAATTGAACTCCACCTCTTGCTACAATTGGTGTGGCTTGGTCGGATGTTGAAGTTTTTCATATATTCTTGTATTCTGTTATTTTCTTATCATGTTTTAATCTTAGAAATTCGCCTTCCGTACTGGGATTCGAACCTGCGATTTGTGGTTTAGGAGGCAGCGTTCGAAACCACTCGGCCACCAAGCCACATGATCTACCAATCATGACCAAATTGAGAAAAAAATGACGATTCCCGAAAATTTAAAATTGAACTCAGTTTTGTTACTATCAGTTTTTAAACAACTCTAATATGAAAACTGCCTAAAATTCATGAAAAATGTTACCCACATTGTGGGAAAATAATCAAAAAGTAATGACATCAATTTTTAAGGTTAAAGAAAATTTTCTTCTGACTGGACAAATTTCTTCTCATGAAAAGGACATGATTTTCTCTCAGTTTTCACAAAGAAACAGCGCAGCGTTTTCTTCTTCAAAGATGAAAGCAGAGTATTTTTTATCTAGAAAATGTGAGGGATGATTTTCTTCTTCTTATTCGAAGAAGTTTCTCGAAGACAAAGAAAAACGTTCTTCTCGGTAAGAAAAGGGGAATTATAATTTTCTTCACTTTTTTTGAGAACAGGGATGGGTTCTGTTCTTACGTTTTACATTCGAGAAATGGAAAGGATAATCGTCTCTTTTCTCAAGGAAAGAAAATGCCATTTTCTTAAAGACAGGAGGGAAATTAATTTCATTCTCATTAAAAAAAAGTGGTGACATTCTTCTCTTTCCTCAAAGAAAGGAACGAAATTCTTCGCACCCAAGAAAGAAACCTGTATTTTTTTATAATTACTCGATGAAAGAACATGTTTCTTTTTCTTCAAGATATGGAACAAATCGTTTAGTCTTGCTCGACCAAGTTTCTCGATATTAATGCTTCTCTTATCCTAAACGTTTTCTAAATAAGCTACTGAATCTTCAAAAAATTGATCAAATTATTTTATCATTCCTCAAAAAAAGGAACAAAGTTTTGTCGATCAAAACAGGGACGAGATGATTTTCTTTTTCCTTCTCAGAGAAAGAAACGAGACTACTTCTCATGCGAGTAAAAAATGTTTTCTTTTTCTTCTGGAATAATTCGCTTCAACTTGGTCGTATAAAAGGATCAAGTCTTCCTCATTTAAAAAATTTGTTTTTCCTGTTTCCGTGGAATGGCCTGCTAATTATCCCTTTGGAAGACGTGGAAGTCGCATTTGGGACACTAACTGGAATCCGATAAAACATATTATTGAATTTTCAAACAAAGCGACCCCAAGTCGGGTTTGGACGAAAAATTTGATTGAATCTTTGAAGTGGGTGATCCGAAGAAATCATTTTGATAGAACACTTTATTCAGTTTTTTCAGCAAAGTCGAATTATCAGATTTTAACCCAAATCGGGATTGAATTGGAAATCTGAATCGGGTTGTCTACTGGCAAGTAAATGAACCAAAACAAGTAAATAGCAAGCATCTCAATGAATCGGCAGCCGAGTATGTAAATAGCTTCTTTTTTTGAGCAGGGCAACCAAAACTTCGAAAATTTCCTTGCAATCACCAAATCCAGGTGCTATTTTTAATAAAACAAATACTGTAGTGTACCCAAGAAGTTCGGTCATCTTCTTTTGAAGTACTGTTTGTTTTTCTCCCTTCAGTGGTTTTTAAAATTGGAAACGATTCAATTGAATAAGTAAAAAAGGGACGAACCGGTCAAACCTTCATGAATTTGCAAGACGCCAAAAAATTTTCACACAGTTCGGGATATTTAGAACAGCCGCACAATTTTCAGGCAAATTATATTTTGAAGATGGCAGGTAAAACCAAGTACTTATAGGTTTCTTAGTAAAACTAGTCAGTAATATTCATTAGTATTTGTTAGCCATTTGCACCAACTTTTGGTTTCCATCAGTATTGCCAGTAAAGAGTCATTTAATTCAGTGTACATATGATACGATGTCCGAATATCGGTTGGGAAGAAAAAAGTATTTCTATCCGCCCTAATATTTGTGACTTCCAATGTTCGAATCAAGATGTCACATTCTAAAAAATAATATGTTATACTTCGAATTCGAATGCAGCAATAACATGACTGAAATGTTAATATAATTGCATAACGCAACGCCGTGAATATTCCACAAATATCCGAATTACTTCGAAACGTTAATAAAACTGCATACTCAAAACGCCGTAAATATGTCGCGACGCTGTTACAGTTCGTTTGAAATGTAATGGGGAGTGAAGTGTGATCAAGGATAAGCCACAGATGTCGAACCCCATTGATTTTTATGGGGACCAGGTTACAAAGTAATTTGTTTCTGAGGGACATTTTAAACATTTTCAAAATATATTATGAAAATTGTCCAAACCGGTTTCCATTACGTTCTAAATATATTTTGGCCCGTCGAATTACTGAAATAGTAGACGCTTCCAGCGCATCTGTATTTTCTCTTATCCGTTTTATTCCTTCCTGTATCCGTGTCAATAATTCGCTCCTTGACTGAGGTCTTCTGCTACTGTACACCATTCTCTTCATTTCACCCCATGCAAAAAATCACATGGCTTCTTGTCAGGTGAACGCGGGGGCCATGGAACTGGACCAGATGGAAAATCCTCACCCAGTTGATTTCTCATAATAACTCCAAAATAAGCCGGTGCGCCCTCGTGTTGGAAGAACATACCTACTCCCTAATGGTACTTGGTGAATAAGCCCCATAAATGATATAACTCTGTGACGTGGTAAAGTAGCCGAAGTATATGATTATTATCTTCATGAAGTCTGTGCATCTGTGTTAAAAAATAATAATTCTTAACGGGGATACCTTGAACTCTATTTTGAGCTGTTCTAATCCAGATAGAAGAAAATTGCTAAGGACCTTTTTTATGGGAAATCTAATGTACAATCAATTGCAAATGAAAAGAACAGTAGCTTAAGAGGAAAGGTTTCACGAGAAATAGGAAAACGGTGAAAATTTTCTGAAATAATTTGTACTAAAATTGATCCGATTCTGACCATTTTTTTCTGTGGTCACCGTAACCGCCCTCTACTATTACCTACTGGTACCATTTTTCTGTCTATCTTTAGTCGTGAGAAGAAAAAAAAATCAAAGATAGAAAACTTTTCAAAATTTGACCATAACTCAGCCCCTTCAAAAGTAAGAATATGCAAACATATTTGTTATACGAAAAATGAATACACAAGATGAGACGACGATTTCTTATTCTTGTAAAGTGGACTGTACATGTATCTGATATTTTAAATACGATGCTTAATACGAGTAATCGAAAACGTACAAGCGCGCGCAATCAACTAAAACTGGCTTCAGGTACAAACTGAAACATTAATTCTAAGACTAGACTTAATTCTCAAACATAAAAAAAAGTAACTGTATTGTTATACGACTTTCGATCTTTTTTCATTTAACAATATTTACAAATTGTCTGAGTAGGTTGCTTATTTACCAGGTAGATGAGGGCTCAGTGCAAAAGAGGCATCCTGTATATCGTTAAAATCGCGGGAGGCAAATTCTGGCAGATAAACTCTGTTGAACGCCATGAAAATCTACAGTATTATCTCTTTCCAGGAAATGTAGCTTTTCCAAGTACTAATAATTACCATTTGCGTTCCAGCAGGTATATAATTTTTCCTTATATAAAAAACTCCCCGGGGCATCATCACCGGAAAGTTTTAAAAAGAATGGCGTAATTAAAATAGGAACTCGGAATGTGAAAAGCTCGAATGGAGTCGGAAGATTAGAGAATCTTAAGAGAGAAATAAAGAGGCTTGACCTAGGAATAGTTGGAATAAATGAAGTAAGTTGGACAGAGGAGAATGATTTTGGTCACGAGATTTTAGAATAATAAATACAAAGGGAATAAAAGGACAAGCGGGCGTTGGAGTTGTTACGAATAAACAAATAGGTAAGAAAAGACATAAATAGAGTGCGACGTAATATGCAAAATAAATTACCCAAATGTGCATAAATATGAGACTTTTTTTCACCCCAAATATGGCGAAAATGTGCGGTTTTCCCGGAAATATGTAAAAATAAGTAAAGTCGATATGGGTATCATTTTACAGGCTTTTGAAAGTCCCATTTTTACCTAATTGTTGTTCAAATTTTATTTTAAACTAAAACGCCTGAGAAAACTAAATAAAACTGAAATATTAAGAACGAAGAATAAAGAGACAGTCATCTCGAAAAAAATTTTATGTGCTCTTTTTGGCGTTGTATTACGGAAGATAATGCTGAACCTAGTGTTTCAGTATTACCAAATCGCCAAGAAAAATTTGCTTAAAATATTTTTTTCAACTTTTTTTTATGCCAAGTTTTTTTTCAACTTTTTTTTCTTCGAACATGAGTAGATTTTTTTCAAAGGATGAAACGCAAAATAGCTGTATTCTGGACAATTTTTGAAAATTTGGCAAAAATGTAAAAATATGTTTTTAAAAAAGGCGAAAAAGACGCGAAATATGTAAAAATATACATTTTTACCCTGAATATGTAAAGTATGCGAAATGAGACTCAAAATGTAGGGATTTTTATGAAACGTGAAGATTTTTCATCACTTTTTGGATCAGAGATGACCTAAAAAATATGCAGTTGCATATTATGCAGCTTTCTAATAATACATAACAGGAAGAAAGGTCAATTTTGATAGAAATCAATACCAAATCAGTACTTACTACAATAATACAAGTATATATGCCTACTATATGATACCCATCAGAACGAAGAGATTAAGGAAGTACGAGTATATGAAGAATTAGAAGAACTTATGAAGCATGTTAGAGGCGAAGAGAGTTTCATCATTATGTGGGCGATTGGAATGTTAGAGTTGGTGAAGAAAAATAGGGTAATATAGTTGGGAATTTAGGATTAAGAGTGAGGAATGAAAGCGGTGAGCGGTTGGTATAATTTTATGCAAAGTAGAACTTAGTTAGGAAACACTCAATTTAAAAATCATTATAGAAGAAGGTATACATGAAAGAGTTCAGCTAACGAAGATAGATATCGAATTAACTGTATTATTACAAAACATTTTCAGAATTAAATATTTGACTGTAAAACTTATCCGGGAGCCGATATTGACAGTGATCATAACTTGGTAGTCATGAAATGCAGGCTTAAATTGAAGAGACATGATAAAGAAAAAGAGGTAAAAAGATGGAATTTGAAAAAGTTGGAAAATATTAATATTAGAGGGAAATATCAAGCAGATATTGTTTTAGGATTAGATGTTGAAGAATCTCAAGAAATTTAAAGTGTAGAGGGAGAATGGAGTACAATACAGGAGAAAGTATTCAAATCAGTAGAAAAAGACCTAGGTAAAACTAAGAGAGAAGAAAAGAAATCATGAATGGAGGAGAAAATCCTCAGAAAGTTGGATGAACGAAGAAAATATAAGAATGGAAAAGGTAGGAAAGGTAGGTCAGTATATCAAAGTCTTAGGAATGAAATAAAAAAGTGATAGTTAGAAGAGTTTATGAATAAAGGACAAGTGGACTCGGCCTATGGAAAAGTACAAAATGGAGTTTGGAGGAAGAAGGAAGAATGAAGAAAGCAAGTATAACAAATAAGGAGGGAGAGCCTATTTAGACAGCTGAAGGAAAGTGTAAAGGTGGGTAGAGTATGTAGAAGGACTATATTATAGTAAGAATGGGATTGAAGAGATAAGAACAGAGAGGGGGAAAATGTGAGAGAAGATGAAAGAGAAGATGAGAGAGGTTTAAGAGGTGAATTTGACGAAGCATTGAGAGATTTGAAAAAAGAAAAAATTTCGGGAGTGGATGAGATACCAGCTAAATTATTACAGCATTTAGGAGAAAATGTATTTGATAAATTATACTCCTACAAATTAGGTTGTATATTATATTATTTATGATGAAGAAAAAATGCCAGAAAATTTTTGAAAGGGTACCGTTGTAACTATAATATAAAAAAAAGAGCAGATATGTGTGAAAATTATCGAACAGTTAGTCTTCTTTCGTATGCGTTAAAAATATTACGAGTAACTGGGATAATTTCTAGGAGAATTGAGAATAGAATAGATGCACAAAAAAAAAGTTGGGGTGCTAGAAAAGCAGTGTTAGATTTAAGATAATTGTAAATGGGAGACTCATGACAGGATATACATGTTAGTATGGCATTCGTTGACATTGAGAAAACTTTTGACAATGTTAAATGGGATAAAATGTCTGGTATTCTAAAAAAAAAGAAGAAAAAAAAAAGAGGTAAATAAAATTTAAAGAAAGGCAAGTTATTTTTAACTTACGTGAAGGACAGAAAGCTACATAAAGAATAAGAGGAGAGAAAGGGGAGGCTAGTATAGAAAAAGGTGTAAGGCATGGGTGCTTTTTATCTCCAGTATTACTTCATTTATAATAAGAGTGGGCTATAAGAGAAATAAAAGAAACATTTGAAGCAGGTGAAAGTATACATGGAGAGCGAGTACAGATGGTCAGGTTTGCAGATGATATTGTCTTGTTAGCTGAATGAAGTATTCATTTGTAAAACATTTTAAATGGAATAGAGGAGATTTTGAGTAGGTACATGTAGAATATCGTATGAAAATGATTAAAAATAAAACTAAAGTAATAGGTAGTATGTAGTCGATGTGAACATGATAGCTTAAATATAAAAACTGTTCATTAAAAAATTGAGGAAGTAAGCAAATTTTGCTATTAGGGAGTGTATAGCAAAAGATGGAAGGAGTTAAAATGGATATTAGAAATAGAATCGCTCAAACCTAATCAGCATTTTATCGAAAAAGTAATCTTTTCAAATCAAAAATAAAGCTAGAAATCAAAAAATTATTTTTGAAAACTTATGTTTGGAATGTAGCCTAGTATGCATGTGAAACTTGGACCATAGGAAACTCAGAGAAGAGAAGGATGGAAGCTATTGAGATGTGGCGCTATAGGTAAATACTAAGTATCAGACGGACGGATGAGGTAAGAAATGAGGAAATACTAACAGAATAGGAGGTAATATGGGAATTTAGAACTGTCCGAAGAGGAGGAGAGATATAATAATAGGGCATAACTTGAGGTACCTAAGGATAATATCACTGCTGCTAGAACAGGGTGTCCACTGACCTAAAAAGTCATGAAAATTCATGATTTTAAAAAATTGTCATGAAAGTCATGAAAAGTCATGATATTTCAACCAAAACTCGAAAAAGTCATGATATTTCATCATTTCATTGTTCATAATATTGCCATTACTAAAAAAAATCAGTTCTATTCATTTAATGAAAAAAAATAAAATAAAATACTGAGTGAATATTTATTATGGAAGTTTAGCGCGCTCTGTATTGATAGGGCGTTTGTATTGAATGGTCAGGTAATAAATAAAAAATGGTATTTTTGTTGATAAATTGGTGTTCAAAATTTCTTCAATAAGGAATTGTTCTTTATTGCTTTCATTCTAATCAATGCTCTTGTGATTGTGATTATTGGTATCAAATGAGAAGTATTCTGTAATTTCTTCCAAAACTTATAAATGCAGAAGATTACATGTTAAAACCATCCACAAAGAGGGGCATAACTATGGGCATCTTTCATCTCTCTTAAGACTGTCTCATTTGTATTGCAATCCATATTACTGTAATGTCATTAAAGGAAAAATGTTGATGTATGCAACAAGTATAATTCTGGTGATTCTTAAAAAAAAAAAAAAAAAAAAAAAAAAATCCGAGCTTAGGGTACACTTGTACTCTCAAAATATTTTCTTATTACAGGTATCCCCGTATTAGAAAATTAGGCTCAGAATGTAAGTTCTGCTATACAGGTTTTGCTTTGTTTGAAAATTAATCAAAAGGGGGTGGTGGAGAGGGGTCAAAAGGTGGAGCCCCCAGAGAGACGCGAAGCGCCGAGTCTGCCCCCTTTCAGTTTCTTCTTATATCCCCCCTTGATAGTCATAAAAAAATAGCATGAAAAGTCATGATATTTTGTTTTCCAAATTCAGTAGACATCCTGTAGAAGGAAGAGTGGAAGGAAAAAATTAGGTAGGTCAGCAAAGATTCCAGTTTGTTTAACAGATAATCGAGGATGTCAAATGTAAGAGTTATTTGGGAATGAAAGAACTCGCATAAGGTTGGGAGAAATGGAAAGTTGCATCAAACCGGTTGTAATACTGATAACTTTATCATCATCGTCTTCCTATTCTCAATTTTGACAGTTTTTCATTAGATAGTCTCCTCCTGGTCATCCAAATGGGCGACTTTTTACGTTCGGAATTATTATGTACTTTATAAGTAGCCATCATGCATTACCAGGAATGAATACTGATGCAGTTTCCCCTTGCTTTCATCAGGGTTTATCTGTTGGAGTTTTCCTTCTCCTATGTGCCTTTAGTTTTCTTTAAGCTCCTTCAGCACGTCAGAGTAGCCAGGGACGTACCGAAGAGTTTTGCCTGGGGGAGTAAAAATTGTGAAAATCCCAGTTGACTCAATTCAGGGTTCCCAAGTATCGAAGCCAAAATAAAACAAAAGAAAAAATCTTTTGACCTGTTGGATTTTTCCTACTCAACTTAAAATTCCCAACAAGTATCAATGTAAAAGAAGAAAAACCTTTTGACTTATTGGGTTTTCCTAACTTTTCCACTCAATACCCAATTACAAAGCTAAAAAAAAAAACACAAAAAACTTTTCAACTTGTTCGATTTTCCTGAAATGGTAAATAATTTTCTTAATTGCTGAGTGAAGAATTCCTACGGGGGAGGGGGGAGTTGCCCCGCCCCCTATTGGTACGTCCCGTAGGGTAGCATACTCAGAGGGGAAGTAATATTATTATTCAGAAAGATTGGAAATATGTCTTAAGAAGTTCCACTTCCTCTCAGTGACTTCTCATCTTGTTACCAGGGTTTTCAATTCATTGTCGTGGTCAATCTGTGACTGGTGCAAAGATATGTATGTGCCTTATATAGTTTTCAGCACAGCAAATGGCAATACTGGTACAGTTTTGATCCCTGAACACGATCCAGGTGCCAGATCGTAGAGTCATTGGCGCATGTGATAGCACAGTTTTACAAAATTCCCTGAGAAAGGAAAGTCTGGACGTTGTTTTATCCGCAGTCGTGGATATCAGTACTTGCGTCAAGGATAAGATGTCTATCGTCGTGGTCAGGATTCATCCCCCTTCCTAAATTTTGATACTCCTGCTCTGTAAACGTTTTGGAAAAGGAATATGTTCCCTTATTCTCAATTTCTGGGGAGTGACCCTCATATTTAGCGCGCGTGGGTGCAACCATCCTCTCGGGTGGGAATTAAAAGAGACACCCGGTATACTCGCTCGGTTATATGTAACGTATACTCGTTATCATTTTCGACGATGTAAAAATATCTTCGCCGTCGCTAATGTCGCCAGTTCACGCTCATGCAGGTCGCGATTGTCGTCGCAGTCGTGACACACGTGTGTCGTGTTCGGCGGTACTTTACGAGACGTACCGAAAATAACCAATCAAGTGTACGTGTGTTTTACGCGAATACCCTCAACCAGGGGTAGGGTGGGTGTAGCGTACCCGGCGAAAGTATGAGAAAAGCTCCGGCAGAGACGCCGTATCTTTTCGTCGAGCTCGCGTGGTAATCGTAATTGATACGACCCTGAGTTTATTTCGCTCGAGTGGAACCGATGAAACTAATTCCATTTGGGAGTCGTTGCTTCGTTCCCCGAAAAACTTGGAGCTATAAAATTCGACTGCGTTTTCGTAAATTTTTTCCGCTGCTTCTCTTCTTTCTCTATTTTTCTTTTCGGAGCGAGCTGGAACTTTTTATACGTGGTACAGCCGTACACGCGGAAAACGATATTCGTATTTATCCGCGCCCTCTGGAGTATTGGGTTGTATGCATCTCGTTGATTGAACACGTGGGTTGTTTCTTCTTTTCGCGTAGTGCACGGAATCCGACAAGAACTTGGCTGCGTAGTTGTTTGAAGGTCGAGGTTGAAGTGGCTGACATGTACCATGAACATGAATTTTTTTCTGGGGACGAAAACATGGTACAAGAAACAGAGATATGGGTGAGGAAAAAATTGGGGCAGAGGTTTCTCCTCGAAATTCTGTTCTGTAGTAGCCCATAAGTGTACCCTGAAAAGTTTTACCCCCAGATCGGCGGCAGTTGCCTGGAGGGAAGTCTTCCAAATTGAGGGTTTTTCCAGCTTTATCGACAAAAATGAATCCCTGTGGAATTTCCTATAAAATGATGCCACACGGATGATGTCATGGAAAAAAGATCTATCGATAATTACGTTTAAGGCCTTTTTTTTTTACACTCGTCACAGTTGTCAAGATGAGGGCGGGGGCAATGTTTTTTTTTACGTTTCAGAGTGTTTAGAACACGACTGTAATAGTGGCTGAATTTCAGGTTTCCTTTTATATATATGTACACACTAATTTTTGTGGCACGAAAATCTCAAAAACTATTGGATCAATTGATTTTTCTTCTTAACACTTAACAACACATTAGACATTACATACACATGACGAATTCAAGGCTTCAAACTGCGAAGCTACAGACTGCAATTGCGTAGCAAACACTTTCTCTAAAAGAGGTAGTATGTACAATATATTTGTATAAATGACTCTCAAATTTCAATGAAATGAATTCGTGGAGTTAGAAAACGTGTCATTTGAGAAATATCTCTGATGCCAAGCGAATTTTGTCAGAAATCTTGGGGAAAATCTTCAATGATTCCAAACAAATGTATCAAGAATCATCGAGAAGTATCTCTGATGATTTTGGAAGGCTATCCTTAGAAAAAATGTTGATGCTTTTCAGAGATTTTCATGAAAAATGTTCGGGGAAAATCTCTCCAATGATTTCTAAGGAAATAATCAGAAATCTTGAAGAAAAAATGTGATGATTTCAGGAGAATTTCATCGGAAATATTCAGCAAAAAGTCCAGTGTTTTCCAAAGAATTTCCTCGAAAATCTTCTGGAAAATTTTCCTATAATTTTTAAAGAATCTCATCGAAAATTTTTAGAAAAAATTTCCAATATTTTTCAAGAAAGTTCATCGTTCTTCGAGAAAATTTCCTGACAATTTTTAAAGAATTTCATAGAAAATATTCGGAGAAAAACTCCGACGGTTTCTGACGAATTTCATCGGAAATCTTCGGGAAAAATCTCGGTTGATCTTTAAGCAATTTCATTGTAAATTTTCGGAAAAAATTTCGGAAATCTTTTGAAAAAATCTCCATTGTTTTCTAAAAAATTACATAAAAATTATTTGAAAAAATTTCCTGATAATTTTTGGACAAGCACTCGGGGAATAACACCAAGAGTTTTGAAGGATTGTATCGAAAATCTTCAGAAAAAACCTTTGATTATTTCCAAGGAATTTCATGAAAACTATTCGGGACGATTTCTTTGATTTTCAAAGATTATTTCCGAAGAACTTCATCGAAAATGTTAAGGGTAAATTTCCGATGATTCTCAGTGAATTTCATTGGACTTCATTGAAAAACATTATTCGATGGTTTCAGGAGAAATTTTTGGGAAATTTTTGGAAAACTTTGCGAGTGTTCCACAGGATTTTATCGGAAATCATTGGGAAGTACCTTTGATGATTCTTAAAGGTTTTCTTTTGAAAGAACTTCCGTAGAAAACATTGGAAATTTTTTCTAGAAATTTTATATGAGATCCTTCGGAAATTATCTGAGTTGTTTTCTAAAAATTTTCGATGAGATTCTTTAAAAATTATCGGAAAATTTTCCCGAAGATTTTCGAGGAAATTCTTTGGAAAACACTGGACTTTTTGCTGAATATTTTCAATAAAATTCTTCGGAAATCATCACATTGTTCCTCCAAGATTTAATTCCTTAGAAATCATCGAAGATTTTCCCCGAGCATGTTTGACGAAAATCTCTGAGAAGCATCAAAATTTTTTTAAAATATATCCCTCCAAAATCATCAAAGATACTTTTCGATGATTCTTGATAAAATTGTTTGGAATCATTGGAGGGTTTTTCTAAAATTTCTGACAAAATTCGCCTGATAAAATTCATTTAAAATCGAAAATTTACCCTTAATATTTTCCTTGAAGTTCATCAGAAATAATCTTTGAAAATCAAAGGAATCGTCCCGAATATTTTTCATGAAATTTCTTGGAAATAATCGAAGGTTTTTCCGAAGATTTTCGGTACAATTCTTCAAAACTCTCGGTTTATTCCCCGAGTGCTTCCGATAAAATTCTTCAAAATTTATCAGAAAATTTTCTCAAAGAATTTTTATGAAATTTTTTGGAAGACAAATGGAGATTTCTTCTAAAAATTTCCGAAATTATTGGAATTTTTTTCCGAAAATTGACGATGAAATTCTTCGGAGATTATCGAATATTTTTCCAGAAGATTTTTGATGAATTTCATCAGAAACCATCGGAGTTTTTCTTCGAATATTTTCTATGAAATTTTTCGAAAATTATCAGTCGAAGAATGCTGATGAGCTTTCTTGGAAAACATTGGAAATTTTGTCTAAAAATTTTCTATCGGAGTTGTTTCTTGAAAATCTCCGATGCAATTCCTTAAAAATTATCGGAAAATTTTCCCGAAGATTTTCAGGGAAATTCTTTGGAAAACACTGGACTTTTTTCTGCGAAGATTTCCGACGAAATTCTTCGGAGATTTAGAAAATTCTTCCTGAAGATTCTTAATAAAATTTTTCAAAAGCCATCGGAGTTTTCTCCGAATATTTCCCATGAAATTCTTGTTGAAGAGACCACTCGCCTGGCGAAACCACGTGCACCTGGTTTCGTGAATAACTAGTTTTCTTATGGCGGAAGGAAAACCGACTAACTCATTTTGCAAGAGAGTCCTCAGGTCCTGCCGCCAAAAGTGCGATAAGCCCAAAGAGCCTGAATCTCTTTTCTTATTTTATCTGAGACGTGATCCCTCGAGGAGAGTTTTTCATCATGATGTACACCTAAGTACTTCACCTTTCCTGTGAGAGTAGGTCTTCCCTTGTATTGCACCTTGATCAACTCTTTTCCCTGCCTTTTGTGGGTGAAAAGAGTGATCTCAGTTTTGTCCGGGTTTATCGATAACCCCTTTTTCGTACACCAGTGTTCCGCACATCCGGGACCCCATTGCGTTAACTCCGCGATAGTTCCCGGACATTTGTCGGTTACCACCACAGCCAGATCATCAGCGTAGCCCTGTGTGTATATTTTTTGACCATTTAACTCATCCAGCAAACTGTTCACCGCCAGGCTCCATAGTATAGGAGAGAGTACCCCCCCCCCCTGTAGACAGCCCCTGATGGTCGTTGCATGTTATCTGGATCTTCCTGCCTTTTAGCATAGATACAATCCAGTTTATTAAGTATTCGTTCAGTTCCTTTTCCCTCAGGGCTGTTTCTACTGATTCATGAGAGGTCGCGTCAGACGCTCCCTGTATATCCATGAATGTTTCCAGGTCATAATCTCCGCCAGTCACCCGTCTCTCAATTGCCGTAAATAGCGAGTGCAGTGATGACTCTACTGATCTTCCTGCCCTGTTTGCATGCTGGTTCTCATGCAGTGGGAACCTTTTCAGGGTAACCTCTCTCAGGTGTCTGTCGACTTTCTTTTTGCTCCTCCGCCCGGGTCAAACAAGTCGTTACAGAAACACATTTCGAATCAGTAACTGACATGCGAAGGTCCGTGACGAGGGTTCTCCGAAAGCTGCCACACAAAGCGTTCCGAAATTGTTATGAAAACTGGAAAAGGTGGTGAAATCTGTGTATAGCTGCCCGAGGGGAGTATTTTGAAGGGGATCACATGGATGTATCCTGATTTCTGAATATACGCGCTTTCTGCTGGCTATTCTGTTGTCAGACCTCGTAGTTAGATTCCCACTCTCAACCATTTTCAGCGAATTTCCGCTTGCTACTTCTTTTTCTCCCATAATCCCTTTCAGATACAATTTGCCTAGATAAAGGCTATCAATGAATGGGTGATTGCAGGTCAGTTGTGCGCTCGAAGAACAGCGTCGCGTATCATCGTATCGCATGTCATTCAGTACGTTGATCTCTCGTCCCCTCCGGGCGTGCTTTTGTGTTCGCGCGCCGCGATACTACATGATGTGAAAGAGAGAAGCTCGCCCCCTCCCCTTCGCGCCTTGAAAATGATCGTATACGCTGCGGCTCGTCGCGGTGGCCGCCAATTTTCAAACCTCGTTGTCTGGTGGCCTCGTCGCGCGGCACCCTATCAGTCGAACGAATTTTCCCGCCAGAACGCGCGGAAGACGAAAAACGCAGCCAGCCGCAGGCCGCGCGCGCGCCGGTAGCACGCTGCGCCCCTCCGCGTGTCACCCCCCGGTGGCGCGGCGCTTCCTAGGCACGCTGATCGATTCGCCGAGAGTTGGAAAGGTTGACGCTGGTGTACGCGTGTAAATGGCGGCGTCGCACGATCCGCCGACAGGCTTGCGAGTGGTGTAGTTCTGAAATCGGCGCTGGCACGACAACATGTGCACCCCTCGCTGTCTGCGTACTTCGCGCCACGTACCCAACGTATAAAAATTTCATACAATTTTTCAGACGGCTTTTTGCCCACCCACTCTTCTGTCTCGTTATATTCGCGGAGTTTGGCCTCGAAGAGTATCCGAAAAAATTTGTGGCGGCGGATTTGTTGACGCGCGTGCGATCGATCACGACCGATTGGCTGGCTCGGGCCACGTTGATCGGTCTCGCGGGTTCGGTGGTTCCAGCCAATGAGTACGGGTACCAGCAGCGATTCGCATTCGGGGTCTACATTATCAGGTTGGTATCCTCGTTCGGATCCTTCGTGTTGTTGCTCGTTCGGTTAGTGTGCTCGGCGAAGTCGCGGTGTCGGCGGCGATGGAAGGTGACACACACGCGTGATTAATGATGCGCGAGTGCCGATGCCACACCGGTCGTATCGGTGATTCTCTTTTGGCAGGGGGGGGGGGAGGTCGAAGATGGATGAGGCGGAAGGTACACAGATAGGTGGAAGCAAACAGCCAATCGACGTTATTAATTTCGATATGCGAGTATGTGGGGTGAGAATGAGAGGGTAAGTCATAACGGTGTCGGCACTACGCGGGGAAGTCGACCTTCGCGAACATGAATATACCCGTAAGAAAGCAAACAATAGTGAGCACCATGAGTATCAAATATTGCGCAACACATCTAGAAAACTAATTCAACTAGCTCAGAGTGCAGATTCTGAAACCGTAGGTAATAAACGAAGGGGGGGGGCAAAGAAGTTCTGGAAATTCGTAACTCAAAAGTGGTCCAAATTTTTAGTACGAGGTGTCTACCGGTCCCGGAAGTTCCAGAAAACGTCTTGGAACCCTAGAAAAGTCCCGGAATTCAATTAACTATTGTCCCGGAATTTTCTGCAAATGTTAGACACAATTTCTTCCCAAAGCTTGGAGTGCTTTCCCGATACATGGAGACTGTTATGTGCATAGTCCAGATCGATAACGACTAGAGATGACGTCAACCAACGTGAATTTCTAAGAATTTGAAACAAAATTTTTTCAAAAAATCTTCTTCTTCTTCGTTCGCCTGGTTTCGGGCATCGTGGTCAGGTAACCGAGTCGACCAGGCGCCTCCAGTTGTCTCTGTCCTCGGCTGTCCTAGTACATGATTCCATCGTTTTGCCAGTGATTTTCGGTATTAAATCTGTGTATCGTGTGGGTGACCTGCCGCGCGACCTGGTCCCTTCTGCTCTTCCCTGCACTGTTAGTTTCTCCAGGGTGTTCCTTCTGATTGCATGACCAAAGTAACTGAGAATGCGTCTCCTGATGACTGTGCTGAGTGTGTCTTTTACACCAAGTTCTTCGCGTATCGACGCATTCATCCTCTTCTTGGTCCATAGGATTCCCAGCATACGTCTAGCAGTACATTTCGAAAGCCTCAATTCGCTGTATGTCGGCGTTTTCCACTGTCCAGCACTATGCTGCATACAAAAAGACTGGAAAATCCGGGGCTTGATTATTTTCAGTTTGGTGTGTTTTGTGACATCATGACTTTTTCAGATTCGATTTAGCTTTCCTACTGCTATTTTTGCTATTGCCGCTCTTATTTCTCGTTTTGAGCCGCCTCTGTTGGACACCATAGAGCCTAAGTATGTGAAGTTTTGCACTACTTCTATTCCATCCACATCTGTGATTCCTGGTTGGTTGTCATTCGTGCGATCGACGATCATAATTTTAGTTTTGGACTTATTCATTCTCTGGTTAACCGCGGCACTAGCGGTCCTCTACTCTCTTCAGTAGTGCCCGCAGTTCTTCTATCGTTGTGGCTAGCAGAGTGGTATCGTCTGCATATCTGAGGTCAGATATTCGTTTCCCTCCTAGCGATACTCTCCTTTTTCTCACCCATCCAGGGCTTCTCTCATAACCCACTCTCCATAGGTGTTGAAAAGAATGGGGCTGAGTATGCATCCCTGTCGTACTCCTTTCGCGGTTTTGAAGTACTGCATGAGTTCTCTTTCTACTCTCACTGGAGCAGAGTTGTCTTCGTATATGCTCTTAAGTAGAGCAATCAGGTGCTTTGGTACTCGTAGTTTTTCTAAACAGTTCCAGAGTATCCGCCAATTGACATTATCGAACGCCTTTTCGTAGTCAAGCATAAATACACTGACTCCCGAGCTTTCTCTATCACTTGGCGAATATTGAGAATTTGCTCTCTCGTGCCTCTGCCAGGGACAAAACCAGCCTGTTCTGGCGGTATCTGTGGGAGGATATATGTCTTGATCCGTTCGTACAGGATGGTGTGTGAAACTTAGCTCGCGTGTGATATTAGCGAAATTGTTCTGTGCTTTGAGCAGTCCGAGTTTGATCTTTTTTTGTGGAGAGGGATATATACTGAAGCAGTCCAGTCCTGCGGCCATTCCTGCTCTTTGCAAATTTTGTTGCATATGAGTAGGGCTAGGAAAAATATGCTCAAAAAAATGTAAAATATGCGCATAAAATTTGCCGCATTACTGATAAAAATATGCTAAAAATATTCTCCAAAAACCAAGAATATGCCAAAATATGCTTTTGCAATATGGGTATCAAATCACAGATTTTTTAAAGCTCTTTCTTTCCTCAGTAAATACAGAGCATTATTCCTCATAGAACATACGTCAATTATTTTTTGGATGGCAGAAATGTCATGTTCTCATGCTCTCATGTTTTTCAATTAATTTTAATTTTTCAAGAATTGTGATGTGTCAGAAGAAAAAGGCCTCAGTGGTAACTATACACTGAGACCTTTTTCTTGTGACATGCAATTTAACAGTGTTGATCATTTACAGTGAAAAAAATTGGCAAATATTCTTCAAAATTGTGAATTTCAGTGAAATATTCCCTAATATGCTGAAAAATCAGCTAAAATATGCCAAAATATGCTCAGAGAATCAAAATATGCCAATTTTTGAAAAATATGCGCAGCTCATTTTACTCAAAATCTTCTGATTTGTCCAGATACTAAACATAACCCACTGTGGCGCAATGGAAAAAAATATGCTAAAGCATATTTTTCCTAGCCCTACATATGAGGTGTAGTAATTTGGTGCTTTCCTCCGGTGCTGCTGTCAGCATTTCCGAAACTATGCCAAACAACTCTAACGCCTGCTTACCCTTCTATCTCCTTTGTGTTTATTATTCTGAAGTTTCCTGACCAAAGTCGAGTTGTCTCAGCTGGTCCCTTGCTCATTCAGCTCTGCCCAGCCTCCTTGCAGTACCCTGAGGGGCTACGTCACTATGTGATCGATTGTCTGGCACTCCTCACTACAATCGCATTCCTGGCTGCTATATTGGCCCCACCGCTTCATCACTCGGCATGTCCGTAATCGGTTTAGTCGTACCCATTCTATCCGTCGCGTCGTAAAGCGAACCCTAGTGTTCTGGAATTTGGACGACCAATCTCTTCATTCCTATTAGGTTTGTTGCAGGTCCATTCTTGCTGCCCACTCTCTGAAGGATTGAAGCTCTCATTGATAACATCTGTGGCCGTTGGGTGCAGAAGGGTTTTCTTGATTTGAGCCTTTGAGGAATGGTGAAGTCCTGACGTATTGGGAGGTCGGGCTTGCTACTATACTTTCCTCATTCCTTAACTACAGCTTTTTTCCTCCCGATGTCTGGTGGTGTGATTTTAGATAGGACGGGGAACCAGGCTGTTGGAATGGAACGTATTGTTCCCAAGATTGTCCGCATAGTTGTGTTTAGCTCAGTGTCGACTTTTCTCTCGTAGGCGTTGATTCAGGATGAGGCTATGTTTGTATTCCACCACCGAGTATGACAATGCTACGATTGATGTGCGTAGGACTGCTGGGTTGGCGCCTCAAGACGCGCCTGCCATTTTATGTATAATGCCATTTCTTTTTCTAACTATGGCCGCTGTATTCTTCAGATATTTAATATTTGGTCAAGGGTTACACGCAGGTATTTTGGTACAAATATTTCTACATTATGCAGGTTTTTACCTCGATTTTGACATAGAGCCTCAATTTGGTGAGCCGGCGCTGCCCAAATCACGTCCTCGTCTTGTGTCTGGAAACGTTTAGCAAACGGCTAAGAGTACGGGAACCCTTCAGTGATCGTGTCGCTTCGGTCAGCACGGTGTTCCATTGTGGCCCTGGCCAGACAAGGCGATTTCGAAGCGGAGAGGCGAAAGGGGGGCTCGGGCCAGCCTCAATGCGTCCCTTTGGTCACTGATGCGATACTCGAAAGCGTAGTATCGGGGACCAGGGGTGTGGTATCTGGGGAACCACTTTGGCATGCGTGCGTCGCCATACGCTCCACCAAGGGGAGGGGGGTGCTCCTGCGATCATTCGCAGCGCTTGGTTCTCTGGACGCCATTATGTGGCGAGAATTTCTGAGAATTGAAATTTAAAAATCTCTCCTATCTCGAAAACTTGTAAGTTTTTCGGAATTCTACGTGAAGTTTTGGATTTTGCGTTTCAGATATACCCTGCAATCTTTGGGCAATTATATGTACATTTGAGCGCAAGTTTATGTGCGAGTTTGTTGCGATCAAACCCGCGTTGACAGGAGTTGACATTATGACTTTGTGTTTTTGAAAAATAATAAAATAACTTCGGTCTTCATTTGTTGTTCATTTGTCGGAAACTATTAGTCCTCAATCCTGACAGGCTTATAACCAGGAGTTAATAGGGACGTGCCACTTCCGCCTTGAGAAAATATTCACCCTTATTTAATTTTTATTATTATTTTTTGTTCTTTTATTGTTGCAAGAAACATACGTGTTCATGCAGGAGGTCCATTCTCTGGAAAACCAGGAAAAGTCAAGGAATTTTGTCCGTCTAGAAAAGTCAGGGGAGAGTCAGAGTTTTGGAGTTTTCAGCATTTCTTACCTAAAAGTCAGGGAATTTTGTAAAAAAATCGACTGCGAAATTCTGTAGTATTTCAAACAGATTTTATCCTCTTTGTTATAAAAAAAAAATTTCCTTCGCTTCGCTCAGACAATTTTCTTATATTTTTTCTTTCACAGGAGAAGGGCGTAGGTATACAACTCCTTCTCCATTGCAGGAGTAGATGCAGAGTGTGTTGGTGTGATGAAATCGTTTTCATGGTATTCGTTTCGCGTCTACATCTTTCTATTAAGGCTGCTATTCACTTAACTTATTTCGTATTTCGTGACTTTTCACGAACCATTTTACCAAAAATATGTCCAGGAAAAATTATTTTATGTTTCGACATATTTTTCCTATTGATTCATATAAGGAATATGTATCATATCTTTATGATTCATGTAATATGCAGTCAATTGGAACCAACTTGATTGGACATATTTTGACATATTTTGCTATTAAAAGCATATTTGTATTATTTTCCTCGGTTTTGGGAATATTTCGGGAATATTTGTCCATTTTGGAGAACTTTTCGGGAATATTTCTACTTTTCTGCTGGAAAACAATAAAAACATCTGAAAATTCGATAGGAAATGAAATGACAGAAACTGGTTGGTTGTACATTAGCGCTCCTACATTTTTTCATGGTTCAAATCCGAATGCGGATGTGGAGTTGTACTTCTGAATTATGTTATTTGTGGCATGTGTTGATTTCTTTATCTGTGATGGACTAAGTTTTTGTGTTTGTAATTTTTGACCATAGACATGGTGTCACAAGTATTCAGCTTGAAAAGGCCTGCATTTTGATACCCATATTGTGTTACTGAATATTTTGAGCATATTTTACACGGGAAGGAATATTTTGACGTATTTTGGCCTTTTTTTGGGGGATATTATATAGGCATATTTTACTGTTTTTCGGACATAAAATAATTTTCCCTGAATATGACGAAACGCGTACCAATCCATGTACACTTCTCCCAATATCAGCTGTTTCGTGTTTCGTGTTTTCATCTCATCCTGTTCGCGAGAATTTGAAAATCGGCGCGAAAGACGCGAAAATGAAAAAATATTCGGTCTAGCTTCTCTCCACAGTGTCAAGATTTTTTTGAGGAAGTCGTAACGAAACGAAAATTTGAAACCAATGAATTCACCTTCTGGGACATCCTGCCATCGGGTTTTGCTTCGGTTCCCCTCTCCATCGCAAATGTAGTTAAGAGTGAACGAAAAGGACTTCCGAGATTTTTGAGGAAGAGCAGTGGCCAGCTAGAATTTTTCCAAAGAGGGGGGGGGGGCAAAATAAGATTTTCAAGGAAGAAAAAGTTGAAAACTGAGATTTTTTTAAAAATCGCCAATATTAGAAAACTATGTAAAAATATTGGGGACACGTGCCCCCCCCCCCCCGATGCTACGTCACTAGGGAAGAGTAATTAATCCACGAAATTTGAAAAAATCTAAAGACCGCGTAGTAGTTATTATCGCGTTACGAAAGAGTTCATTGTTTTCAAATATATGACTTTTTATTGTATTTGTCGATACTCTTAAATTGGAGCTTCTTCCGCCTCGACTGGTGCCATAATTTTCCAGATCGTAACCACCTTTTTACTTTCATAGCATTTGTCGTTAGATATGCTGCAGCTCTTTCTCCTGGATTCCAGAATTCATTTTAATAGTTATGTTCCCTCCCCCTAAACCATTCAGGCTTCACGAGGGAGGGGCTGATTCCGGTTACTCTAGTTTTCCTCAAGTTCCAAATTCTTTACGAGATTCTAAAGTCAATTTTTTGGACAGGATAGCCAACCAAGTTCTGAGTCGCTGATTTCGAACATCGCCTCAAACTTTTATCCGACCCCTTCCAAGCCACTGTCGTAATACGAATTCAGCTTCTCCGGCGAAAAATTGCACGAAGCATCGAAATAGGGGTGATTTTGTGTCGCTGATTTCGAATATCGCTGCCGAGTTTTAATCTGGACCAAATTTAAACTCCGAGTGCTTTTTCAGTTGAGAAATTTTTACGACGTAATTTTCTTTTAACAACACTTTGAATAAATAAAACTGTATGTTTACCCTATTTGGTGGCTTTAATGAGAAAATGTGAATTCCGAGTCAATCGTTGCTTGTCCTAAGCTCTATCTACCTCATTGGTCGCACCAGGAGGGACAGGATCCAAAAATTACCCGTATAACCGAATACAGCGACCTCGAAAACCTATAAATCAATTTTAGAATTTTATTCCTTCAGCCCCTCCCCCTTCACGGTCGGCATTAAGTTACACAAAAAAAAATCTATGAAGTCTTTAATTGACATTGCACCCTATAGAGCGCGTTTTCATTTCCATCATTAAATGTTTACACCCCCTCTGCCACAGATTCATAAGTACACGGCAGTGAAGAAAAAAGTTAGTAGAGTGATTGACGATATTCGTCGCTCACGATGTTCGAAAAAATTTTACCCTCCCCCCTTGTATGTATAATTTCTATTTGAAGGGTCTGGAATGCTGGAAAAATTGACCTGGAAAACTGGAAAAATTGGCATGGAAAACCTGGAAAAGTCAGGGAAAATCATTTCCGAACAAGAATGGACACCCTGTCATGAGTTGATAAATGTTGGCTTCAGAACTTCCCTCCCCTCTCCCCAATAATATGTTTTTGATAGTTGAATTTATTCCCAGAATTTGAATATTAAGAAAGTGGAAACATTTTGCCCTCCCCCTCAAGCCGGTTACGGGCTTGAATCCAAGGGACCGGATAACGATAGTGCTGGATCGGCAACAGAACTGCCTTCCCCTCTTCCCAATAATATGATTTTGATCACCAAATTTATTTGCAAAATTTGAAAATTGATCGGCATAATAAATGCGAAATCTCGTCAGGCAAAAATAAATATGCACCAGCAAAGAGAACGAACCCTGATGTTTATAAGGGACAGCAAACGAGCGTGAAAATGTGCCATCGTTCGGTAGAGCTACATTTCTATATATATTTTGTCATCAAACACGTAATTTGGTGGAAATCGAAACATTCGGCCTGGTTTCGAAAATTAAATTGTAAACGCCGAGGATTACCTTTTTCACTTTTAACTCGATAGCCGAGTCTTTAATTCTGTTAAGTAATATCGTCGAGTTACGTAGAAGTTGGAAAAAGAATATCGAAAGTTTGTTATAAGCGAGTTGGAAATCATCTCGATACCAACGTGTATGTTTACGCTTTCGAAAATTTTGCAACTTG
This sequence comes from Acanthococcus lagerstroemiae, assembly GCA_031841125.1. Taxonomy (NCBI): domain Eukaryota; kingdom Metazoa; phylum Arthropoda; class Insecta; order Hemiptera; family Eriococcidae; genus Acanthococcus; species Acanthococcus lagerstroemiae. The sequence continues at coordinate 19,077,755 of CM063108.1, read as the reverse complement.
TAAAGTAAATTCTGCGTATTGTTATTCGTATACTCGCAAAGCCGGGTGTGAAAATACGTGCAGTGCGTGGAAACAGGTTCCATTTGATCGGAATTGAATACGAAACTGTCTTTTGCTCGTGTAAATTTTTGGTGAGGGGGAGGGCTTAGAGCAGGGGGCAAGCTTCTCTATTGATGCCTATGAAAATCATAGTTATTTGTTGCATTAATTTATTCTTTTTAGTGGTTACATTTTCAGAACTATTGGTTTCTTCTATTTCTATCCCTGTTGAAGCCCAGTTGTTGGGCACGTGCCTTCCTCAGTCTCGCTATTCGGTTCGGTCAGCAGCGGTTCTATGATGAACTTTGGTTTTGCAGAATTTTACCAGGTCGTCTGCCCACCTAGCCTTTTGTTTCCCGGCTTTCTACCTTCAAAAATTTGTCATTCCGTGGTTTTTTGGGTCCATCTATCATCTTTCAATCGACTAACGTAGCCCGCCCAGTCCTATTTTAGTCTTCTGATATAATAGATTTTAATTTTTGGTTGATTTTTGTAAACTTTATTTTATCCCTTAATTTGATGCCTAATAGGACTCTGTCAAGTAAGTTTTGGGTTGTTTCAATTTTCCGTTTTTTTTTTTTTTTTTTTTTTTTGTTTTTGTTAATGTCCATGTTTGGCTGCCGTGAGTTCAGACAGAGAGTAAACAAAACAGAAGAGCGATTTCCCAAAACTGCCTATGTTCATTTTTCAAAACTTAACATGCCATCGTGTCCTACTGTCTTGCCCTCTTTTAGATTCTTAATCGCCTTTGTTACTTCTATTTCTACGCGTAGGAACTCAGGTTCTGGATACTCTTCTCCTTGATTGGTGGGGACAAGGAGGAGGGGAGGGTTGTTATCCGAGTATAAGTTTTTGATACTGTATCTACAGCATTTTGTAAATGAGAGTATTATTTTAGAGGTTTTCCAATTCTTCGAAAGTTTTTCTTTTTTTTTTTGATATCGTTGTAAAGGTGAGTTCGAATTTTTACTAAAGGGTCTCCATCGTATTAGATGTGTTCATATTACTGTTGCCAGAGAATGAAATGTGGTACTCTTGTGTATACCATGTACGAGTATGTGCCACCAGTGACACTTAGGTTGCCTAGTACGAGTAAGAACACCTCCTGAATATTGGTAGGTCAGCAGTGTAGGAATGTGTGTCCATATACCTTCCACCAGATGACGCTATAAAACGAGCTTCGAAAAACAAAAAAGGACATATGCCGTTTTGGAATATCGCTCCTCAACTGTTAAAGATTTGACATTTGTAAATGGTCGGGTAATTATTTCTTAAAATTGATTTTACGCTCCAGAATTTTTTCCATGTTCAAGCTATTCTTCTTTCTACTTCTTTTCCCGTTTTCGATTTTTTGATCATTAACTTTAATTGTTTTGTGATAGCTAGAATTCTTTGAGATTTTGGTTTTTGAAAGCTTTGTCGGGTGAGATCTTCCAACATTTATTGTAAGTCCTCCCAGTTTTTCGCTAGTAACACCACGTCGTCAGCAAATCTTAGGTTATTCAAAAATACTCCGTTAATTTTGATTCCCTTATTGCTCTAATCGTGGTTCCTGAATATTTCGTTCAGTGCACATTGAATATTAGCGGAGAGATTGGGTCCCCTTGACGTACCCTTGATTTCAAATTCTTCTTCTATATCCGTAATTATCTGATCTTTCAACCCTGAATATAGCTCTTGTATTATTTTTATTAATGTGGTGTTTACGCCATGATTTTTTAATGCTGTCACCGTGTAATTTTGTTTTAGAAGGTCGAAGGCTTTCCTAAAATCGATAAAAACTAGGTGGACGTGAAACTGGTACACAGTGGCCCTCTGAGTAATCATAGTGTCAGTGATTTAAAAAATCATTAAATTCGTGATCTGATTGATCGTAGTCTTTTTCTATGTATAATATTCTTCCATTGATTTGAGATTATGATCTAAAATTAGAGAGATCATGGGATTCTTTTCTTTTTTTGGAGGGGGGGGGGGACTTTCAGAGCAGGTGGCAAGCCCCCTTTATTGGTGCTTATGAAGATTATAATATAGATTATTACAAAATTGTTAAATTGAACGATAGTAGTCTTTCTAGAATTCTTACACTGATTTAAGATCATGATTGAAAAATCAGAAAATCATAATCATTTTAATTCAAGGATCTTTTTTTTCCCTTCAATATGATCGTTTCGATCCGACTCATCCTTCTCAGTTGTTCACATGATTTGCAGAACATGACCATGGAAAAGGATGGGCAAAATCGTGTAGGAACAGGCAAAAGCACATGATCAGTGGATCGAAAAGAACATACGCGTAAGAATCAGTACGATAAGAAAGATCACAATACAAGATTATCAAAATCATTGAATTTATGATCTGAATGATCGTAATTTTTTCTGATACTGATATTTAATATCGTGATATAAAATTAAAAAGATCGCGAGAATTGGCTATAGTGATCGAAAAAACAGAAAGATCTTGAGATAATTATTTTCATGGTCAATGTTTTTCCCCCAACATGATCTTTTGTTCTGAATCCGTGATATTTTTAAATTTTTTACATAATTTCGATACCTTAGGATACAGACATGCTATGTCCAAAAGGTGTCATTTTTCAGGAGAGAAGTTTGAAGTTTTGTTATTTGCATAATTTACAATAATTTTTCACCATTTTACCTGATTTTTTTTTATAATTATGCCTTGACAGCGGACATAGCACATCTGTGCACTACAGTATGGGACATAGCATGAACATAGCATGTCTGTGCATTTTGTTTTCGACTATATGGACATAGCAGATTTTACTTAATGCCAATTAGAGGGGGTTTAGAGATGAGATAGGACATATCTGGTATTAGCATTCAATTCTGCTCGTTGAGACGAATCCAGTGATACCAAAAACGCATTTTCGAAAATTTTGGACATAGCATGTCTGTATCCTAAGGTATCGATTTGTAGATCGTGATGTTAGACGACGATGGACGCATTATCATAATTATGATCATTAGATTGAACAAATCATTTAAATAAAAAACCGTTTTTATTAATTTTGCTGTGCTTTTGAAGAATATTTTTAACAACGGTATTAAAAAAAAAGTTTTTTGTTTTCACAATTCTCAAGTTATTAAGCAAAAACGAAAAATTCGACAATTTTCGTAAGTAATTTTAATTGTTTGGAATATTAAAAATCCATGATAATACTTTCAGTATTTTCTTAGTATTCTCATTATGTTGAAATAATCGATATTTTCGATACAAATTTGATAATTTGCCACAAGCAACGAAACAAAATGAAAAGCATAACGCACTAAAACAACGTTTAAAACAGAACACGTTTTTTTCCTTTTAAACAAATTTCACTATTTATTAGGCGACTAAAAAACTATTTTCTACTGTTTTCTACTACCAGTCTTAGTACGGCTTTTTTTTTTATCAGAAAAAAATAAAACAAATAAATAGAAAGTGCGGACAATGTTTATTCACAGCTCTCAAACTGTTGGGCAAAAAACAGGAGTCAACAAGTCTTGTGGATTAATTTAACTTTAAAAATATTGCCTTTTCTATATGCTATTGTTTCAGGAAACTTGGACCGCATATGGTCTTTAGATTAAATCTATCAATAATGTCATGATCCAAGTTCACAAAAAAGATCATTGAATTCGTGATCTGAATGATCATATTTTTTTAACTTTTTATTTTTTCCAGAACGATCTGCGATTGAAAAGATTTCAAAAATCGCACAAAATCGTTATCTGAAGAAGAAAAAGATTGAAAGTCTTGCAGGATCGTGATCTGTTTCAGATACTGAAATAATTTACTTTTCTGTAAGCCGAAATGCATTTCTTCAAATTGTGATTACCTAATCGAGTAATATATGGGAAATACCGTTTATTGGAATGGTATACGTTATAATACCCTTATTTGAAATCATAATATTTACAGTAGTATCGCTAATGAAGTAGCGGGCAATTCCTATCAAAAATGATCAAGAGTAACATTGGAACCTGACGTGATCAGAAAAACCAAATCTGACCAAAATTTATCAATAAGGACAAAAAATTACTCGAACAGAGCCATCGATCGAAAATGGTCAAATCTGACTAAATTTGACTAGGAACAATAAGAATTGGCCAAATAAGATCAAAAATAACCTGAACCAAACGTTAAGACTACTCCCTTCTCTTTCTGTTTAAGAAAGCTGAAGAATATCTAAATTTGAACAAATGTGATCAAATTCGATCATGAATGACTGAGTTTGACTTGAATTGACAAAAACGATCTGAATCGAACGGGATTCGAAAACGACAAATCAACCAGAAGTTAGTAAACTTGACAAAATTTGGTCAAAAGTAAACTAGTGAAATCAAACACTATCCTATAAATGATTAAGTTTAACCAAACAAATCCTACCAAAAATAACAAAAACAACCAGAAATAACCAAAAACGTGCAACTAATAGTGCATAAAGATAACAGATGAAAACCCATTCTAGCATTTTAGGGTAACTTGTACAATTTGAAAGATTTGCAGATCATGAATCATTTTCTCGTGCTGTAAGTTACAAAAACCTAAATTTTATACCGTGTCCACTTTTTGAGAGATGATAGGATACACGTGGACCCAAAAGAAATTAATGAGTAAGGGTACCAAACACAGAAGGCTTTCGGAATAGAAAAGCTGATCATAGTACATATTCCATTGATTTCCACTTTTTGGTAGCCCTGGACTCCGAACTTGAAGGGCCATGGAGTGGATACTTGAAACAGGTTTTAAAAATGGCTGTCGTTAAATTTAGGATTTAGCTTTCGCTACAGTATGAGAACTAATCGCGACACTCCACAATCAGGGACATAGCGAACATTTCTTTCTGGAGGGCCAAAAATTGTTAAATTCCCAACTGACTCAACTCAAAGTTCTCAAGTATCAATTAATATTTGTTTGTAGTTTTTTTAAATTTCTGACTTGTTGAATTTTTTCAACTTTTGATCCATCTACTTGAATTTCCCTACACCGGCGGAGGCTTGGGGGCAGGCTGCTCCCATGCCCTTCATTTTCGTCGCTGTCCACAGTTTTCTGCAATTACCTATGAATTTGTTTTCCACCGTGATCAGTTTTTTGGAACCGGGGACTCAAGTATACCAAGTTCCAGCCCTGCCGCATGTTTTACATTTCCTATCCTTTTCCCCCGTCTAATTTTCCAAGCCCAGTGATAGATGACGTTACAGACTTGTACCGAATGCGTGAATAATATAGCAGAACTTCGATTATCCGGATTATTTAGGGATTGAAAGATGCAGATAATCAAAAATCTGGATAATCTACGTGTCCGGACGGTGTTAGGATAATCGAGAGAGAAGTCGGATAATCGCATGTCCGGTTAACCAAGAGTACCTTTCTAGAAGGGTATATATTCAGCATTAACGTCTGGCTACTAGGCTGCAAGTTCTGTACATAACATAGCCATTCCGAGTACCATAATACATTATCGATGGATCGAGTCAGATAGCAGGCATTTTGACTATAGGTGTACGTCTCTACCTACAGGGCTCACTTCATTGATCACAGCGTTGACTGTACCGCCCTTTTTTCTAAGTTACAACCAAAAAATCGATTTCAGTGTTTCAGCAATTTGGATAGTAAGAACGCTGTTCTTTCAGCTCTGTTTTGCCGTTTCTTGAGATCTCTCTCCGTTCCAGCTCCAGAGTATGAAATGCGTACAGATAGGAAGAGCCCAAGTTGTTAATTCCATTTTCCCCCCTCACAATAAGTTTTCTCTCTTGATCATTTAGCGAAGTTTTAACGCGTTTTTCTCATTCCGTACCTCAACTTCAAAAATCCGAAAAAATTTATTTTTCTGCAATACTACAGAGCTGGTTAGGGTCTCATTCAAAAGGTAATTCCGTCTAGTATAACCCCCTCCTCTTCACTCCACACCGACAAAGTACGCCCTTTCGAAAGAGACACATTCAGATTGGTACTCGGTTGCCCGGTTTCAACGTGTTAACAAGACCGATCCAAACACAAACGCCGTACACAGGGTAGGCAGCGCGACACGCGTGCACGCATGCTAATAAAATTGCATAACCGATTCGCCGCAAAAGCAGATTTGCAATAGGCAGCGCGCATAGTGGCAGAGCTGACGTAAACAACGGAGGTGTTTGTCTGTTCCGGGGTGAAAAAATTTCCCGTTCCCTGTAAGGGGACTGAAACATGCCCCCAACTCAAGAGCATTAAGTGAGAACATAACAAATTATCAAAATTATCGTATTTTGAGACTATAAACTTGAGAATGCAATCAAATTTTCGATCCGATCTCAGTTTAGGTCCCGAATTCATTTTTTTTCTTTCTTTCTTTCTTTCTTTCTTTCTTTCTTTCTTTCTTTCTTTCTTGAGAAGCTAGTTTGAATTTACTGATAAAATTGAACAAGGCATCGGAGTATGGGTTTTTGAGTTGCTGAGCTCAGAAAATAAAAAATTTGATCCAATCCTGATTCGAGCCCGTAAAATTCAAAATTGATTCCTTCAAGTGAACCAATGTGACTGTTGAAAAAATTGAACTATGTATCAGAATCGGATTTTTGTTGGGTCGCCGAGTTTGAAAATTCGATAAGTTCTTGATCCGACCCCGAATTGGATCCCAAAATATAAATTTGAGTCCTTCAAGTACACCCATTTGTCATTGCTGACATAATTAAGTAAGTTATCGGAATAAGGGTTTCTGGACTCTCCGATTTTGAAAATTCAATTGGATTTTTCAATATGACCTCGATTTGGGCACAAAGATCCAAATTTAGCACATCAAGTTGGCAAAATTGATTTAATTTTGAAATTTAAACAAAGTTGAATTAGGAGTTCGTGTTTCGTTCATATTAAAAACTAAATTAAATTATAGAATCAAATCTCGATGTGACTACTTTGAATGGGCAAAATCGATTAATTTGGAAAATTGACTAACGCATCGGCATACTAAGTTCGGAAACTTATTCCGAGTTTTAATTCGATTCAAATTTGGATCACAAATGCGACTTCCTTCTCTTCCAACGGGATAATTCATGGAAGCTCCCAAAAATATAAAAACAACTCACATTTCCAAAATGAGAAGAACTCTGAGTCTCTTCCAAAAGGAAAGAGAAACGTCCTCGATGGATCCAACAAAGTTCGAAAATAAAAGGTTTTTGGGTTCGAAAATTCCGTCAGGCTTTCTATGGAGATTGGAGTCGCAAATTGCAACTTTTTCTTTTAAAACTGCATCAATATAATTTTACGAAGAATTGAACGAAGTATCGGAAGATTGTGCCTCCAATTTGGTACAAAATTTTATGATCTCATTCTAATTTGGTACATGAAGGAATTCAAATTTCAAACTTTGATTTGACAAAATTAACGTTGATTTAAAAACATCGAACTGTGAACATTTTTGATCAGAGCGTGTCACAAAATACCCTCTTGCCACCCCATCTTTTTGTTTATTGCAAACTGTTTTTTTTTCGCATAAGAATTTTTGCTTTTAGTTTTCTATTACACTACACTGCTGTAAATGGATGATATTTTGCTTAAGTGGTGTACAGACCTCAGACAGTAATTTTTCAGAGTCTCATCAAAATTTCTAGGTGTTTCTATTTTTTGATGTTCTTCAAATTAAACAACCAGTTTTGACCTCAGAAATTGAACTTTCTCTCCCTTAAGGCACAAGTTAGTATTATCCTTTCAAGCTCAACGTTTTTGAGATTTTTTCGAATATCTGGAACAACTTTCGAAAGTGGGAGCGCAGATCCGAGAAATGTTTTTAAAAAAGGGCCATCCTAACGACGAGAGTTATTCCATCCAACTTCTGCAATCGGGGCAAAGCTCGTGGCTGATTTCAAAAACTGAGCTAACAAAACAAAAATAATAATCAACCACGAACTATTGCACAGCTCGTAACTGATAAACAACTTAACATTTTTGAACAGTTCCACGTTTCCCTGAATCGACTGAACTGGCAAACAGTTTGAAAATAATGAGCAGCCTAAAACAGAAAAAAAAAGAACTGATAAACAGTCCAAAACTAACAAACATCCCAAAATTGCCAAACAGTCTGAAACTGAAAACGACCAAATACCGCCAAAAATAACTATAACCACTTTATACCGAGAATGACCAAACATGATCAAAGGCACCAACACAATGAAAGAATGTGACCAATACTGACCAAAAAGAAACCAAACCAATGTGTATAAAATGTGACTGAACACGGCTCCCGAGGTATGAACAGCCCGAAACTGAACAAAAACCCAAAAGTTACACACCGCTCGACGAGAATCCTAGCCTAGTGTACAACTCAAAGCTGATGAATATCTAAACCAGCAACTAAAAATTAGAAAGTAACTTAAAATTAAATGATCACCTCAGAATATCGAAACGTAAAAAGTAGCAGACCATAAACAGTAAATCAGTTCAGGTGGAAGGGTGAGGGCGGATGGCTTGAGAGTTTTGAGAGGGGTGAATAGTCTGAAACAGTAGGGAACCCAAAAATGACAACCAGCCCGGAACTGATGAGCATTAAAAACTAACAATCTAAAACTGAGGAGCACCCCAAACTGACTAACAGACCAAAAATGCGAAGTCCAAGGAGATGAACTTTACAGGGAGGGAGGGAGCATTAAAAAACTGGGGGAAGAAATTGAATTAGTCCAGTTGAGGAAACTACAAAGAAGATGGTAAGGCCAGACATTGAGTAATTCGAGGAAAAATGCATATACGAGACAACTGAGTTGTCTGACGCTGTCAGAAAAGCAAAATAAGAATTATTTCGGAATCTAATCTCAAAAGTAAAGAATGCAAGCGAACAATATGGCCCAAAACTAAAAGTAACCCAAAATTTTATGACCACTTAGGACTCTTGAGAAGAACAAGAGCGATATACAAAACTGGATAGACCCGGGTGGAAGAGAGGGGGCGAAAAAACGGACCGGCTTGTCCAACATAAATTTTTTTGACCACAGGAACCAGGTACCTGTAATCTGAGCTAAAATGGGTGGGTTGGAAATACTGTCCACCCAAGTCTTAATTTTCAGACGCCACTGGGGCTTGAAACAGTAAACACATGGAAGCCATGGCGAGATCGCAACCTCGTTGACGAATGTTGGCAACTCGTTTCCAACAAGTCGTATTTAGTTTATCCAAGTTTATCGGGTAGTAAGGAGACGCTCTTCAGCGATGAAACAAATTGCTGGCGCTGCTGTGCCCCAAGCACGTAGCCCGATGCCCCGGAGGAAAGGAGAGAGGAATATTTCCCGAATTCCCATTTCCGTTTTACGCTGAAGAATAGTTCGAGCTTTTTCGTTAGCATTTTCGAATTCCGAAGAACGAGGGAATTTTTTAAATATTTAAATTGGATTACCATTTTCTGTCTCGCTCTCTTTTTTTGCTGTGTTCGAAGAAGAAAAGAAAAACTGCACGAGCTGTTTATAGATATAGACATCGATTCGAATTTTCTTACGTGCTCGCGAGTTACGAGAAACGGGTTCCAGTTTTGAATGAAGGTTTTTATTTTTTCGAGAAAATTGAACAAGAGTCTGGGGTACGTACTCGTAGTCTACTTACTTAGTGTTATGCACGTGAAAAGACGGAGTATATTGGCTAGTTTTACGTAAAACGTTACAAGAATACCGGATCAAATTGAGAGAAAATGGATTGACAAAAAGATAAGAGGAAGAAAAGAAACAGTGCGTGACCGGATACTCGGAAGAATTCGAAATACTATTCCAGCTAAGCCACGAGCGTCTTGCGATTTTCTTTCGTTTGAGAAAATGCTCGCAGTTTTCCTCCATCGATCTAATTGATGCTATAAAAATGTGTGTGGTTCTGTTTCGGATCAGGCTTATCGGTTACCATCTGGTGAGGAGGCATTGAAATTAGTACAGTTCTCCGGGGCATTTACTCTCGTACATGTACGTTTTGAGATTCCCCGGCCTCATATTGGTGGTCTACAAGTTGTGTAAAATTCTACCTTTTGAGAAGTGAGTTTTTTGGCCGGAGAATTGGAGGAAATTAATGCCGAAGTTCGAGAGTACGAATTCGAGGGAAAGGAGCTAACCTGGAGCGTGGATCGAATAAAAAGACAAATTTGTTGAATTATATATATGAGGAGTTGTCTGTCGAAACGGCCCCTGACGAATAGGAATCGTATTCGTCAGGGGCCCTTTTGACAGATAACTCCTCATATAGACATAAGTACGCAAGGTTGAGTTCGCATTGTCGATACTTTGATCGAATGTTAGATCCCTTTATAGCTGTAGCCTGGTAAGCACTAAACTCTGAGATCACTGATGACAATAAATTTCATTTGTAATGGCCAGCTCGTAGATAGTTCTTTGTTCTACTCCATTTTAATCGATTTAATTCGAGAGTATTGAATAGTTTGTTGATATTGCTAACTAGTAATGCCCTGTGTTGTCCATTTTTGTAGAATGTTTTGAAACAAAAGTTTTTCGAATACATTAATTAGATCACAGGGTACGTAGAGTAAGGTGTGAAGATCTCATAATTTTTTATTATTGCCTAGTCGATCGGTGCTGGACAAACGCGAATCTTTAAATGCTAAGCCCTATTAGTGTATTTTTGGGTGGAAAGATTCCCTTTTTCCCGCAAAAAAAAGAGAGGGAAGAAGGAAGACACAAATCCTCTTGCCACTTAGGAATTTCAATATTTACCAAGAATTTGTTTTGAAAAAGATTTTATCTATATTTGAATTATGAGTTCAATAGTTTAAATTAGCTTATTTTTCAATTATTTATGATCTATAATTTTGCGAATGGAGGGAGGATAATATTTTTGGGTGAAGAAGATTCCCTTTTTCGCCAAGATGGAGAGGGAAGGAGGAAAATTCGAATCTTCCTTCAAATTCGGAATTTAAATATTTACCGAGAAAGTTTTTTTTATTGAGGGCGAGGGGGTGGTGTGATATTTTTGGGTGAAAAAGATTCACTTTCTCGTAAAGAGGGGGAGGGAAGGAGAAAAATTTGAATCTTCCTGCAACTTGGGAATTTAAATATTTACCGAGAAAGTTTTTTTTCTCGAGGGGATGATATTTTTGAGTGAAAAATATGTCCTTTTTGGCATTGTGGGAGAGGCAGGGAGGAAGACTCGAATCTTCCTGCAACATTGGAATTATTTAAATATTGAGGAACTTTTTTTGGGGGGATGATATTTTTGGGTCAAAAAGATTCCCGTTTTCGTAAAGAGGGAGAAGGACAGAAAAAGACTCAAGAGCAACTTCAAAATTTCAGTATTTACCCAGAAAGTATCATTTTTTTTTTTGGAGAGAGATGATATTTTTGGTGAAGAAAATTTCCTTTTTTGCAAAGAGGGAGTAAGAAGGAGGAAGACTCAAATTTTCCTACAACACTAGAGTTTCAATATTTACTGAGAAAGAATTATTATTTATCTTTAGGAGGAGAGGAGGGAGGAATGATACTTTTGAGTGAAAAAGATTAACTCTTCTCTGAAGAGTCAGAGGAGAGGAGGAGGATGCGAATTTTCCTGCAACTTTAGAATTTCAGTATTTCCTGAGAAAGTGTTTTTTTGGAGGGTGGGTGGATATTTTTTGGGTGAAAAGATTCCTTTTTCCGCAAAAAGGGAGAGGCAAGGAAGTAGATGCTAATCTTCATGCAATTTTAAAATCTCAGTATTTACCGAGGAAGCTTCACTTTATTATTATTATTATTATTAATTTTTTTTTGGGGGGGGGGGTGATATTTTTTGGTGAAAACGATTGCCCATTGTTCGCAAAGAGGGGAAAGAAGGGAAGACGAATTTTCCTGCAACTTTGGAATATCAGTGTACACCGAGAAGGTTTTATTTTTTCGGAGGGGGGAGGGTGGATGATATTTTCGGTTTCGGGTGAAAAAGATTCCCTCCTTTTCTTCAAAAAAAGGAGACGGAAAGAGGAAGGCTCAAATGCAACTCATGAATTTCAATATCTACCGAGAAAGTATCCTTATTGTTTTTTTTTTGGGGGGGGGGAGATGGATAGTATTTTTTGGTGAAAAAGACTCCCTTTTCCGCAAAGAGGGAGAGGAAAAAGGAAGAGTCGAATGCAGGCTTGAAATTTTATTATTTACCGAGAAGGTATTATTTCTTTAGGCGGGGGAGGGGGTGGTACTTTTGGTATGAAGAAATTCCCTTTTCCGCAAAGAGGGGGTAGGAAGGAGGAAGACTCAAATCTTCTTGCAACAACGGAATTTCAATATTTGCCGAGAACGTTTTTCTGGAGGGAACAGGGGGAATGATGATTTTGGATTACGCCAGATTTTTGATTCAACCTGATATTCGGCGTCATATTATTGATTTCTTCTTCTTTCGATGTGCCAAATTAACTTGACTGAAAAACTTTTACTCGCAACCAAACATCGGGGAGGCATCTTGAGCCGTTGATTACGGAAATTTGATTAGATTCCTGATCAGTCCTGAACATAGAACCCGAAATATAAATTTGACCCTTTTAGAATAAGTAAAACGTATCCGACTTGAACTACCGGATTGTACTTGTTTTTTGGATCACTGATTTCGGGAAAAAGTCGACTAGATTTCTTATCCGATTCCTTTAGGGCACCAAAATCCAAATTTCACTTTTAAAACGGGTAAAATTGCATGAACTTGGAAAATGTAAGAAGATGTTGCAATTCCTTAGGTTTTTTGTGGCCGCTCAGTTAGAATATCACGTTATATTTTTGATGCGATTCCGACTGTAGCTGTCAGAATTTGAAGTTTACATTTGAAAGGATGTAGATTGACTCGATTCGGGAGAATTGGATGGATACAGATTTTTTTCTCCTTGGGGGGTAGGAAGAGGGAGGAGGTGAAAATTTTGGAGTTAGTCAGATTTTTGATTCAACTTGTAATTTGGCCTCGTATTTCATTTCACCTCCTTCCGGTGGTCCAAATTAACTTGACTGAAAAACATGAACTTAGAGTCAAACATCGAGATCGTGGCATTTTGAGACGCTGATTACGGAAAATCGATCAAATCTCTGATCAGTCTCGAATTTAGAAAGAAAACCCTAAATTTTACCCTATAAAATGAATAAAATTATCCTTATTGGGAAATTTAATCGAGTATCGTGATGTATGGGTTTTGTGGGTCATTGATTTCGAAAAAAAGTCGACCAGATTTCTTATCCGGTTCCTTTCCTAATTCCAAATTTCTTTCTTACACTTGGTGGTGCGTATGGCGATTTTCTTCGGTATGAAAGTGGGGGAATTCCAGAGAATGATTGTAAATTGGGAATAGGGGTGGTTGGAGAAGTTCTGAGAGCGAGTCTTAGACATGCATTCTGGACTGGTTCCCGTGGTTCCAGTAGAATGATTATAGGCAGATGCGTATACTATGGATCCATGTAGGCCAATTTTGATCGAATCAAGATTTTATATATGGTGACCAATTTTTCGGAAGTGGGCCCGTAGTGTCGGTTGTTCAGCGTCTTCAAGTTATTAAGTGCAAGAAGGCTTCTCTTTTTTAGCTCGAGAATGTGTGGCTTCCACGTAAGTCTGCGATCAAAGATAAGGCCTAGGAATTTAGCCTCTGTGGATTGTTGGAGTGAGACGCCGTGGATGCAGAGATTGATAGAGGAATTGGTTCATTTCCTCGTATAAATGACGTATTTAGTTTTGGAGGCTGAGAAGCGCAGGACTGATTAGATACCGAAATAGAGTGCAGTTTTGGATTTTTCCGATTATCGTGTTTCCAGAAATACCAAAGTTTTGTACCTCCTGCCACTCCTACTTCGCGAGTAATTGTACTGATTGGAGTTTATTACAGGGCGCTGAACATGTTCAACGCCGCAGCTGTATCGGAAATTCTTACGAATGTCTTTACTGCTAATTGGTGTAACTTGTATAAATCGATTTTCTACAATTTCATGTATTTTTTGATTTTTTGATTGCAGGTGAGTACCTTGATTGTGGAACGTTCGATCTTTACTGGTGGGTAAGAAACACTTTAACAGAACCGAAATCATTTTGGTAGACGAGAATGCTGTCGTTTGCATTCGTTCGTGAGGTCTGCTCGTTATTCGCCATCAAGGTTATCATAACTGAGGGGCTGTTCATCGTTTCACCGGCTTTCAAAATAAACACACAGCATATTTTCTTGAGAGGTGACGTAATTTCGAACATTTCATTAGTGTTTTAGTTCAGCTTCTGTGTTGTAGTGTGACTAGCTTGCCCTATGAGAAATTTGAAATTCACATCACAAGTAAAGAGTACAAATTCATCCCATTTTCAAGAGCATAATCTGCACTTCACCCCTTATTCTAAACTTGAACTTATATTCAACTAACTGTTAAACGCACTTAAGAACCAAGGGATACCAGATAACCTTGTAGAGATGCTAAAAGAGCTATATAATGGAAGATGTGCGAGAATAAGAACCGATGTTGAAGGAGACTATTTTGAAATAAGGATCCCAAATTTAAGAATCGTAGACGACATTGCCTTATTTGCAAATACGAGTGAAATTAACTATTACAGAGGGGAGGCAATATTAACAATGAACCAAATCAAAATTCTAATAAACAATGGGAAACTAATTAGAGAAAAGATAAATGGGGTCGAAATAGTAGAAGCACCCTACCTAGGACAAGAAATTTCATTTAATATTCGAATTGAAAGAGAAATAGAAGAAAGAATCACAAAAACATGAGCAAAATATATTTAAAGACCCCTATAAGATACCCCAGAAAAGGGAAGTCTTTAATATGTGTGTCCTCCCGACCCTAACATGGACGCGAAACATGGCCCCTAAATCAAAAAAACAAATAAAATTAGAGTAACCCAAAATGCAGATGAGATCTATATACTAAATATTAAAAGAAGAGACCGAGTACCAATCGAGAAAATAAAGGAAAAGCTAAAAAATAAAGAGGCAGTGAGGTATATTAGAAGAAAAAAGTGGGGTTGGGTGTCGCAAGACACATAGCAAGACTTACGGACGACCGATGGATCTACCATACAACATTCTGGCAGAACCATAATAGAAAGCGAAAAAGAGGACCTCGAAAAACCAGATGGGGGAGGGGACATACATAAATTTCTAGTTACAAAAACTTACAGAATAATTGCAGAAAATGGGAAAGAATGGAACCGGCTATAGAATACCTTCGCCCTATATGGGCCACGGAGTACCGACACCATCGCGTGAGCCTACTCCCAAGAAGGTATTTAAGATTCAGCTAATAGCTTGCTACTTTAGAAAAAGTGCTTTCAAATTGACTAAGTCAGTATAATATTTCCCTGTTCCACTTTCCTATTCGATTTTCTTACGATATTTCTATACTATTTTTCTATAATATGGTTACCAAAGATGGGCAAGATCACGTTTGAAATTATCTAGATCAAGATCAGAGATCATAAGCCAAAGAAGATCTTTTTAAAATGATATTCGATCGTAAAATCATGTTAAGATCAGATCATACCCATTTCTAATTCTAAGCCCGCCCTTTCTCTCTATATACTGAACAAGTAAAATCCGCTACCGCCCCCACTTCCGGGAGAAAAAGAACCCACTGCGGGTTGCCCACCCTGCCGTTTAATTGCTCATTTCTCCAGGGGTAGCCCAACCTTGGGAGGGAATTCATGGTAGAGGAGGGAGCTTCGTGAAATGCGCCGCCGCCACCATCTCCGGGAGAAACAACCCTCTGCGGGTTGCATGCCCTGCCCCTTAATTGCTCATTTCTCCAGGGGTAGCCTACCCTTGGGAGGGGGTTCATGGTGGAGGAGGAAGCTTAGGGGAAGAAGATCGTAGTGAAGGACGAGGAGGAGTTGTGGTGGGGAAGGACTCTTTATACACTAAACAGTAAAACCCACCTCCTCCTTCTCCGTGAGGATAAATTCCTGGTGGCCTCCCCTGTACCTTAATCTCACTTTTCACCAGGGGTACCCTACCTTGAGGGTGGGGCTTCTCGATGGAAGTGGGAGCTCTTCAAGAGGGAGGGCGGTCACGGCGAGGAAGGGCGTCGCGGTGGGCGAGGAGGAGCATGGTGGGGGAAAGTGACTGTGATGGAGGAGGACAGCTGTGGTGGGAATTGGCAGAGGGTAGCCCACCCCAGGGGGGTCCTTGGTGGAAGAGAGAGCTCCTGGATGGTGTAGCGCCATGTTGTGTTCATATAATTTCCATTGAAATTTTTTTATGTGGGGTAAGATACACTTATGTTATTATGACGTCCAGGGCAGTATTTACATATAGGCAACATAGGCACGTGCCTAGGGCGCGCTTGCGAAATACTGCAGACCGGCACGAGCGAAGCGAGTGACGGCCGGAGTTGGGCCGCAAAGCGGCCAGTGGCCAGGGGATGAAGCCCCCTAGTTCCTTTTGAAATTAAATCCAGTGTGGATTAATGGAAAATAATTCGGACTTCCCCGACCAGTGGCGCGCTGGGATCGAGCCTTCCTCCCTTTCCACAGTGGGAGTAGAGTAGATAGAAAGAACACTATGACGCTTCAGGGCTTCAGGCTTCAAAGGCAGTTTACACTCATGTCATAGATTCTCATAGTCATAGAAGAAAAAATATAGAAGTAGGCTGTAGAAAGGAATTACGTTAATGGTCACAGAAGCTGTCTGGTGTCTGTACTCTGTTAGTACTCATTTTGAAGAGGGGCAAGAATGATCTGATCTTTGCTCTTTTTAAAGTAAAAATTATGATTTAAAGATCAAAGATCACCGGACTTTTAAAATGATTTAAATCAGTTCAAAGATCGCGAAAAAAATGATCTTCGATCTTAAGATCATATTAAGATCAGATCATGCCCATATCTGACGGTTATATACCCTATATCATTTATATGATTTCCCTACACGTTTTCTCTGTATGATTTTCTTGTATGAATTATCGGTATGATTTTCCTCCTTAATAATTTTCCCCCATGATTATTCTTTTATGATTTCCTTAATTTTCCTATTTGATATCACTATTCGCAAAATTTTTCTCCTGTATGATTTCCCTCAGTGTTTTGTTCTCCTGCACCTGTTTTCTCTGTAAGATTCCCTTAGTATGTTTCCCATATGAGTTTAAAAATTACTGTCTATCCCATATGAAGGTTTTAAGTGTCTGTGAATTACTTTCAGGAGTCACTTCCCCCCTCCCCTAAATAATGAATGCATGAAAGCCCCTCGGGGTGGGGCTAGTTTCCAGTTACTCCAGTTTCCCTCAGTGTCCGAGTTCTTTACGTTGATGGTAGGTTTTTGTGGATTGATGAATCTATTTTGGAATTTATAAGAGTCTTTTCTTCCCTCCTCTCAATCCTCAAGGTTCTACAGAGGGCTAGTCTTTAGTTACACTAATTTCTCCAGTTCTCAAATTCTTTACATACCAATATGAGGAACTGGAAATTTGAGCTAGAGTAATTGGAGATTAAACTTTAGTGGAACTTAGAAAGAACCCCTGATATGAATTCAGTGACTCAATAAAAATAAACCGTATCATCGACGTGCAAAAATTGGAGGTTGGGAGACATCGGAGTAGTTGAACACTAGCCTACTGCGGAGCCTGGAGGGTGAAAAGAGGAAGGATAACACCTGAAATAAATTTATCAACCCGTAAAACCCCCATCTTAGAAATAAAATAATTTTTAGGCGTGTATGCGGAGGCTCCCTAATGACTGAAGCTTGAATTCCAAAAATCAATGTTAATTCCTATAAAAACATCTCTCCCCCCCCTTCCGGCACAGGTTAACCTTTTCCGACTTCGTTTAAACTTTGCCGAAAATGTTTTTCAACATTAAGAACCTATGTGGAGGGCGGGCCTATTGAGAAGTCAAAAATCGAAAAAAGGACCACTCTAACGAGCATAGTAAGACATAGTAGACGTAAGCAGACATAAAATAAATCATAATTGATTGTGTCGTTACGTCTTACAGCTGGAATTCTATCCGGAGACGGTAGAGGGAGTAGACGGGTAGGAAGTATTCAGGATTCTCAATATATATATAGACAGATATGCAAAACTTTGCGAATGTCACCACAGATATTCGTACCCCCCCCCCCCCCCAAAAAAAAATGGGGCATTAGGAATGAAGTTATTAAAAGTCATGTACTCTCACTTTTCATGTTTCAATAGACAGCCTGAAAAAGTTCAAAATCTGTATTACACGGGCACAATTTCTGAAACCCTTCTTTAATTTCCCTCTCGAGGTTATTTGAACGCGCCGCGATTCTCTCGAACAAAGTGAATTTCGGCTAGAAAATTTTGAACGAGTTACCGGTGAAAATCTGGCGAAAACGTTCTTCGAAACAGGAGACGAACAGAACGAGAATAAAGAAAAAAAATGGGGGGAAAACGACGACTGAAAATGAGCTGGCGAAAATGAGTTTCCGGAGAAGCGGAAAAAAATTTGAATAACTTGGCTGGTCGGCCTAAAGTGTTTCGCGTTCGAGCAAAAATTTTCCCTCGATATAGAAAATACCGTGAAAATTATCCAAGGCCGGTGGCGGGAGGGGGTTATTTATCGTCCTCTCGTGGACATCGCATTGCAGGGTGCACGGCGGATGAGCAAATTTTAGAACCGCTACTCCCTCCCTTTCTGGGAGTGCGAGCGAAGGCCGCGAGCGACAGACCCTTGTCAGTTATACCGTTCGACTCACGTTTAGCGTGTACTCATTTTTTGTATGTGTATAAGGTACGGTGTACTTGTTCGGCATTTTCTTTCTGTATTCCCTTTAGTGCTCCTTATGCCCTCCGCCCCTGTTTTTGAATCGTTGCGTGAAAGTTCGAAGCGAATTTCGATTACCTGGGAACGCGAGTAGAAACCGAACTTTTGCGTTCAGTTTCCCGCCCCCTACCAAAGTCGAACAGTCGAATGCACTTAACGAGCGTTTGTGAACCCCTTCTCCGCGCCTGCTTCAAAAACGCGAAGTAGCTCCTCTGGCGCTGAAGTAAGCAAAAAAGAAGAAAAAAAAATGAAAATTATCTCCGACTACTAAAAGTTTACACTTCGTTTTTTCGTTTTTATCCAGGCAGTACACGAAAAATTTCGTGTTAAAAATTGTTCTCCTTTAGCGCTAATTAACTTAATACTAACTTTTTTGTCACTCGCCATTTTCTAAGTTTTTTTTTTTTTTTTGCTCGTTCTGTCTTTTTTTGGCGAGATAATAACGTCGCGGACGTTATTTTAATTACACTCGAGGGTATTCGGCGAATTGTTCTCAGTTAACGGAATAATTATCCTGCAAGGCGACGAATGTTTGCCACACGAAATCCTTTTTTTTTTTTGAGCCGAGAAAACTTTTTCCTTCCTTTATTTTTGCCTCAGCTACCGTTGCGTGAGGGTGTGCATATTGGACGTGTGAGTACAGTAGAATTAGAACATAAAATAGAAAAATTTGTTACAAAAGATTTTGTCACAAGGTTGTGTGGACTAGCTCCCTAAATAACATACTGTAAGTCTCCGAGATACCTGGTGGAACTTCGTCTTCCAGGATTGGAACAGGCTCCAAGATTGAATTTCTTTTGATTAATTGACGAATATAAATTCTATTAAAAGGTTTTCAGACAAAAATGTTCCTTATCTGATTTTTTACTGAAAAGGTTCTTTATGGCTTTTTTTTAACTACCCCCAATATGCCCTAAATTGAGGGTTGAAAACGAAACTTCACTTTGAAATGCGTTAACACAGGTTCCGTCGAGGGAAAACGGAATTTTTCCAACAGTTCTTCAATCTTACTAACTTGAGCGAACAGATGGAATGCAAACTACCTTGAGACTCTACATTACCATCTACCCAACACTGGAATTTTGGCCTCCTCATCCTTAGATACTAGGTGTCTACTGGCCTTAAAAGTCATGGAAACTCATGATATTCAATCATGTCATAGTTCATAATATTTTCATTAAAAAAAAAAAAAAGAATCAGTTTTATTCATTTAATGAGAAAAAATATTGAGTGAATATTTATGGAAGTTTAGCGCACTCTGTATTCAGCCCACGGTGAGGCGCAAAGCGCCGAGTTTGCCCCCCCCCCTTCTACTACCTTTTTATATCCCCTTTGATAGTCATGAAAAAATGTCATGAAAAGTCATGATATTTTGTTACCCAAATTCAGTAGACCCCCTGACGTACCACAATTTGGAATTTGTGTTTTTTTGTGTTTTTTCCCTATCAAAATGACTTACAAGTAGCATACATTTTAAAACTGCCATTAAATCGATCCATCGCTGAAATTTCTTGACCCTCCCTCCATCATAAGATAACGCAATTTGAAATTTTGTGTTTTTCTGTGTTTTTTCACTTTCAAACTGACTTTTGTAGCGTAATTCTTAAAACTGTTATATAGGATAATCAAGTTAGGGTTTCGACCGGAAGATTCTCTAGGTCACGATATTGGACTTCGGTATTGCTGTGGCTGGTGAGGCAGAGGGGATTCAAGTTTAAGAGTATCAACTAATACAATAGGGATATAACCATGGTTCCGGTTTTTGGTGATCGCTGAACTCGTTTCTGATAAAATCTGCCCCTAATTTGGAAATTGTGGCACCCGGGGAAGGAGAGAGCTCTGATTTAAGGATATCAATGAATACGTACAATGTGGGTGTCATACATTATAGGCTTCGGTAGGTGCTGGACTCATTTTTGATGATAATTTTTCCTCAACTGGAAAACGGTCGAAACCTGAGGAAGGAAAAGGGCTCCAACTCTAGGATATCGATAAATGCAATATTGAACTGTACGTTAAAGTGATCTGAAGAAAGTTTTTTTCCCCGAAAAGTTGCGTTCTCAGAGGCCTAATTTGTTCTGGTAGGTGTAAAATATCCCAGTCAACATTTTTTTGAAATCAGAAAACATGTAAGGGTTGCGCACTTGGGTTGAAATTTGAAATTTGACATGGGATTTCTCATAAGCAAAATTCTAGTTTTGGTATAAAAAATCCTAAAAATGGAGCTCCGAAAAGGAACATTGGTTTGACTTGAGAAAATTGTTCCCACTAGTGTTCTCGTCGACATTCTCATGTCGGCGGAATCCGAGGAGCGGAAAGACATGAGAATGCTCTCCCGTGGTTGCAGACGCGTCTGCAAATTGATGCACTAGCGGAGCGTATAGTACTCGAAGGTATGTTTAAAAAAATTGAATGTCTATGTCTTCGTCTTAAATGTTGGTAAATTTTGAACTTTCATCATTATACTCGTAGTCCATAGCAAGGATATTTTTATGGAAAGTGTAACCTCTCTCTTTTCTAATTATACTCTCAACCGGATCCATCCTTTCGATCATTACCTGAGAGACATCAGGGAGGCTGTTGGGGCTATCTTAGCTTTCTTCTCTTCTTGCCGAAAAACCGACCTAAATCGAAATCTAGCTAGTTACTACGTGGGCTTGAACCCGGGACCTTCGGATTCCGAGACCAGCGGGCTATCGACTCTGCCAACCAGATCCCATGTATAAAAATCAGTTTCAAGATTTCTAAGTGCCTTGAATTCATTTTTCAGGTTATTTCTTGCCCGCCCAAACCCGGGAGAGTCCATACGAGGCAGAGCCTAACAACTGCCACCAGTTACGTCAAATACACATATATCTAAATTCGGGTTTGTGGAGTCGGGAATTTCATTTTTGAGTTATCAGTTTTCATCCGTATTATTCCATAGGGTAGATTTGAATATTTTATGTCATGTAAATTGAAATAGTTTACGTTTTAGCCTCCTGTGGACCAATATGGATCGAGGATGGGACTAAAACAACCTCAAAAATTAAACCACCAACTCGGAAAAGTTGTGACGTATTTGAAGTCAACGCGTGTGTAAATTTTAATATTTCACATTTCAGCCCCCTGCAGATTAATATTGATGAGGTTGGGATAAAAAAAACCCTTAAAAATGAAATCCGTGAAATCCCCGACTCCACAAACCCTAATTTTAATGTATTTGATGTATCTAGTGGTGGTTTGTAGACGGATCCATTTGGGCCGGGAGCAGGTAAAATGTAACCTGTAAAATGACTTCAGAGCCCTCAAAAATCTTGGAACCCGATTTTTATACAATTTTATGTATTTTATGTCCTCGCCGTGAACTATAATGATGAAAGTTCACTTTTTAACCGAAATTCAAGACTGGACACTGACCTTGAAAATTTTTCCTTCATAAAAGTGCGGGTAGGTATACTATATGAGAACAATTTTCTCCAGTTGAATCAATATTTTTGGTCGAACTAGATTTATAGAATTTAAAAAAAAAAGTTGCACAATTTTTCTTATGGGAAGTTTCGTGTTAAACTTCACCCTAGGTGCATTACCTCTAAATAGCCTTCGATTTCCAAAAACTTCTGGCTGTGGTGTTTTTGCATCTACTAGAACAGATTAAGGCCTTGGGAGCACAAGATTTCGAAAAAACCTCTTTTGGACCATCCTACAGACATCATTATAATTATGTTGCTTGATGTTGATGTACATTACCGACGTTTGTAGGCATTGTACTGATCATTATCAAAATCGAATTCGAAACGTGAAATACTTATATTGTGTGAAAATCAGTGACACAAGTCCTCACAGTCGGGTGCAGCAGTAGTAGTACCGATTGGCGAGGAAGTCTCTGAATATTCAGGGAATCCTTTCAAATTGAGTGACGAAAAAATGGAAGGTAGAATTGAATCGATAAGAACCAAACAATGGGTTCAGTCCAAAATTGGTAGTTCTGAGTTAGCAACGGAAACTGAGGCATTAAGGCATGGCAGATCGACTGATGTAGTTGAAATTTTGCTCACGTGTCTGGAACATAGTTTCTGGCTACGTCGCACCCAAAAATTTCATGTTTTTGTATCAAAAATAAAGAAAAATTTCGATAAGTTCCATTTTTGAACTTCGCGCATCATTATATTTGACTCAAAAATTGGCGATTTTCAAAAAATCATAATTTTTTCGGCGCTGCACATTTTTTTCTTACTTCCAGAATATTTATTAAATTGAAATAGGACCAATTCCAAAATGATGTACCTTAGTGTGGGAAGAAGTCCCATGCAATTTCCAGCCATAATATTCACTTTTGATCACCATTGAGAACCAGAAGAGGCTAAGTCCAAAAACTTTGAACACCTACCTGTATCTGAGGTATTCTTGAATTTTTTTTTAACAATACCCTTAAAACTCGTATTTTGTGATCCCCTTTCAGTGCTTTAAACCATGTTTCTGTCAGATTTTTGGTTTTTATATACATCAGAAGATTTTTGATTCTCCTGAAAAGCGTCAAAAAACGTGATCCCTTTTGGTTTTAATCAATTTAGTTGAAAATCAGCCAATCAGAAATTAGAGGAGAAAGAATGTAATCGACATACATGGTAGGGCATTTTATTAATTAATACATATTAGTACGTGTAAGACCCCTAGAAAGTATATCATTTTGGTACAAATTGAACCAATTTAACAGACAAGGAGTATTTTGAGAACAAGTAGGATTGGATCTCGACGAAAGAGGGTTGCAAAAAATTGTCAGGGAAAACATTTTCCTCGTATTGTCCAGGGTAACGTATACAAGCCATTATATGTATATCTTTGAGAGAGAATGAGGATTTTCCTCTCCAGATCAACAATTTATTTTTAGCCCCTAGCCTCTATAGTTCTTTTTTTTTTTTTTTTACCGGTATAGAGTGAATCTAGTGGAAAAATACGACTTTAAACAATCAGACAATTTTTGATTTTTACATTCTGACTTTTTAGGTACGTTAACAAAATAAAAATACGAGACAAAATTTGAAAATGGAAATTTTTTCTTTGAAATGATTGATCTCCCATCGAGAAGAATGCCTTTTAAAACAAGTACGAGTATAATTGTTTTTTTAAAAATTAGCTAAAAGAATAACCTTTTCCACTTGTGATTTGTGTCAAGGTAATTTATCAGGTCTGTCTTTGTCTTATCAGTAGTAGCTATTCGTAATATTTATATTGAGTACGCTTAAAGTCTCGTGTCTATCTTATATTTATCCTTAAGTCGTTATCAGCTATAAATAGACAAGCCTCATCTTATCTTTATATCTTTGCAGTAATAACGAGAAGGTAGCTGATCTGTCCCTGCAATTCTCTGGATTTTTTCATAATAACTCACCAGTACTATATTATAGACAAGTCTCGTGTCTGTCTGAATGTCTTATCAGAAGGGAAGAAAAATTTCAAGCTGTCTTAATGTCTTATCAGTGGGAAAGCGAAAGTAGTCATCAGTGTAATGTTTTAAGTCTCACGTATATAGTATAAATATGTCTTTATGTCGTTATGTCTTATCAATGCGGCTTTTTTTTCGAGTTTTGCGAGAGACGTGCTTATAGTCTGGACCAGAGCGAGGGCATATAAAATTAAAGGAACGAGAGTGAATTGAGAAAACGCGTGTATTGATTAATCGTTAGTAAAAACAGAATCGACCGGGAGTGCTAAAACATGAACTCTTACTAAATTCAACGGATGTCCTACCTGGCCGATCCAGGGAGATAAAAAGGACAATGAGTAAGAAAAAGAGCTTGGTTTAGAAGAGATTACGTAGAGGAAGCACATGTATGCAGATGACAAAAGACGTCCCTTCGAGACTCGCATCGTGCTACGCAGAAACCAGTCAGGCTGGGCAATTTATACAAAAATGTACATTGGAGAGGAGAGGGGTCACCGCATCAGCAGTATACAAACAGGTCTCATGTCTGTCTGTTATATTTTGCCAGTTGTAAAGAAGGCGATAGCTGGCCTGCCCTCGCAATTTTTTTTGATTTTTCAGATAGGACACCCGCGTGGCATTTTTTCCCAGGAGGAGAAGATGGAGATAGATATTAGAGAACACTATTGTGTTAAGAGTACGAATGCCACGATATTTCGACGGACTCGTTGTGTGGAAAGCTGCGGGAAATGTGAGCGAAGAGACGGATAGAAAAGTAAGGGGGAGGGTGAAAACGATAGCGTTATTGAAACGAGAACACGATAAAGCGATGAAGATAAGATAGCGCCGGATGAAAAACTATGTTGCTGAATATTAAGGGAAAATATATACGCCGAGAGAGAAGCCGACTCGGATTCCAGATATGAAAAAGACGTTAAGAAAGTATTCCCGCTAGGCTAATTTAAAAAGCGAGAAGCGAAAAACGCGCAGGAGTGAGAATTTATGGCTCGAAATGCCGACGATGGGGTTGAAGGCAGGAGTAGAGGTGGAGGCGTTATTGAAATTAAAAAGAAAGCGCGCACTTCTCGTCGTTCATGTGGATCGAGTTCGAGAGGCTGAAAATGACGGAGCCGAGAATGACCTTGAAGTCTGATGTGTGATCGCTCGATGGTGGCGAAGCTCGAAGTTCCCGTGTTCGCGTTTGCACAAAAGCACGTTGTGATCAGCTGTGCTGGAGGATGTCTAAAAAAAGTCTTCAAAACCCCGAGGAATCTCAAAAAAATCCTGGAGGTCTTGAAAAAGTTCCAGTCAGGTCTAGGATAGCCTGGATTCAGTTCGGAAGTGTGTTAGCGAGTCTCAAACATGTCTTGAAGCATCTTAAAGAATTTAAAAATTGGATGTCTTGACGAGTCTTGAAGAATTTAAAAATTCAATTCAGCTCTTTACAAGTCATCGCTCTAGCTGTCAAGAGATGTTCGAACGTGCAGCTTTTGTTTTTCAACTGCAAGTTCATCCCATGGTATGCTGTGTTCCGAAATACTGTCATTGCTGCGAGGGACGTACCGATAAGGGAGCTTCCCCCCGGTCGGAAATTTTTTACTCAGCAGTTGGGAAAATTTACCATTTCAGTCAGGCGGAGTTGGGAAATTTCGGTAGAGTTGGGAAAATCTAACTAGTCAAATTTTTGGTTTTCGTTGCTTTGATACCCATTTGGGAAATTTGAGTTGAAAAGTTGAAAAAATTCAACAAGTCAAAAGTTCTTTTTTTTTTAACTTTGATGCTTGGGAATTTTGAGTTGAATCAGTTAGACTTTCACACGCCTCTTTTAGTTTTTCATGGTCGCCGGAATGCTGCAACAGGTTACATAATATGTAAATATGTGGTGTAAAATGCCAGCACTTGTCAAACTTCTAAATTTTAATGCGTGTCGGACCTAGTCAATCTTTCAAGGAAGTAAATTTAGCCCCATGAAAGAGGACAAGTCGAATTCGAGACCCTAAGTTCAATTTTGACATCATTCTGACCCTCAACTGAAAACTGTGACATTAGGGTAGGGTTTCGACTTCAAAATGTTTATAGGTACCTAATCTTGTGTTTTCAAGGTCTGTGAGAACGGTTTTGATCGTTATTAGACTTAATTTTGAAAGCTGAGACACCTAAGTGTTGGGGTGAAGATGAAATTTAAAAATTCGAGTATATCATTTCTCGAGTTCTCAGAGACGCAAAGGACATTTAGATACCATATTGACCCTAAGTTCGAAAGTGAATTACCTGAGGAGCGTACTCCAAAATATAGTATGGGTCTCTTATCATAAATTTTTAAAGGTCGGCGAATTCGATTTTGACCTTTAAAATGTAAAAATTCGAAACATAAAACGTGGATCTCATTTTCTAACTCACTCATTATATCAGATTAACTCCAATTTGAAAATGTGGATATCAGAAGATGAGGGATACGGATCAAAGTTGTCTATAGTAATATATGGTTACATCATAGGGTCCAACTGATAAAACATCAAACGTGAGCCTAACGACCCTGAAAACCACAGGAACGATATCCATATTGTATCTCTGTAACTTTTCTATCTCAGTCGCATCCCACGCCCCGTACTTCAAAATTGAATCAGATTGTGGTCAAGTGTCAACATCGATCTGCAACACCCTGAAACCTTATGATTAGGTTTCCATATTGTATGTAAGAGCACTTTTATCGTCAATCTCCGACCCCAGTACCACCATTTGTAAATAAGGGTTGAACTGATATGAAAATTGAATTCTCTGTGGTATTTTGCTTCAATTTTTCGTATGCACAGAAGCTTTAAGCGCATTATGAAAGTCCTTGAAACACAAAAACACAATTCTATTATCAGTAATATCAGAGAAGGGTTGGGCTCAGGTACAAAAATATTCTGCAAAATTCACATTCGTACTCTTCTCAAAATTATGTAAAGCAAGAAATAAGGTCAAGAAACTATTATTATTTTCGTAAGGTCTATGTTATTACGCGGCGGTACAGCGGATTATTTTGAACGCTCCATTTATGACGTTTGGGGGCAGATGCGATGTTACATCTATACATTTAGAATCAAAATGTTGATAAACACGATTTCCACAACCTTAAATATCTTACACTTGGTACCCGTATTATATACGATGACATTTTTGATTGTGGCCACACCCCTGCCACCTCAGTACTATGACATTTTTGATTGTGGTCACGCCCTGCCACCACAATTTCTAAGTCTAACTAAAACTGGAAAACTGGCATCAGAAATGAATTTAGTAGCACAAAAACCCTATAAGTGATGCGCAGCTATGTTTTATTTTTAATCACTTATGACCTGGAATCATGAAATGTGTCTCTCATGCGAAAACAGGTTTTCAAGATAAACAAGTGTAAAGCTGGGATGGTGGTAGTAGTGTGCACAGATGTACGTAACGTGTACATCTATGGTGATGCGTTTACGCGTTACTATGACAATCGCGTTTCGAATTCTTGTTCTCTGTCATTCCGGTAGGCCCGTTTCACACGACGCCATGTAAACGGATGTTTTTAAACTTTTGACGTAATTCTTAAATGCTATTTGTGGAAAAACTAAGGAAGATAGGAAGCTGCGATTTATTTCATTCGAAAGAGCGTGATTTTTTTCCCCCATAAGAATTGTCAATAAAATGAAAAATTATTTTTTGATACCAGAGGCACATTTCATGATTCCAGGTCACATTTAGTTTTCAGAAATAGAATAAGATAAAGGAAAAACTGAATTCAGTCACCTTGATAACCCTGTATGTATTTGTTACATGTATTTTATCTTGGAAAATTTTTCACCTTGCTTCGCCATGCCTGGTGCCACAATTGCCGATTTTGGGGCAAATCAACATCAAGAATGAATTCATCGACCTTGAAAATTCTATAAGTGATTAAACATTGTATTTCTCATTATTTTCAATATTGGCTCCTCCCCTGTCCCCTCTACAAATGCCATAGGTATGAGAATAGTCAAAATAATATAAGACATATGTTCCGCGATCTTGAAAACTCTATATTTGATACTTGTATGTGACATTTGTTATTTTGGGCCCGCCTCTGGTGCCAGAATTCTCAACTTAGGGGCGAACTAATATCAAAATCGAAGATTGAATTTTCGTACGCTTCATCAGCTGGATAACTTCCTCCAAAATACTGCTTTTTCAAATCGTTGGGAGGCAAAAGTACCCGATTTCACATGTATGGTACCCGATGGGTGGGACGAGGGGGTACAAAGAATTCTCAATAATGGAAAGCTATACAGAGATAGGGAATCGAGTGCACGTAAAATTTGTCCTCCTCTCATCCTCAAAATTCCATGAAACGAGAAAGAACTTCAGAAAATTGATTCTCTCTTTACATATAAGGCTTCAGTTGAAGACCTTATTCACAAAGCGCCCTTAGTTCAGAACAGCAAAATTTGGGAAATCAAATAAAACCTTCCCATTTTATATGTGAGGTTGGTAATATTGATTTGATGGTTTTGATGGGAAGTGCCAACGTTTAAAAACTGTCGGTCTCATAGTCTTCTAGCTGTAGGGTCGCAAAATGGGGAAAGTCGTGGACTGAGGGCAGTTTGTGATAGGAATACATGTGAGCTCTCGGAGAAAATTCTACCTTGTCATCCCAAATCCATCCCGACAGTGGAAAATTTTCGTCTTCTCGGTTCGGATAATGCGTGTGGATCTATAGTATCTAGCTTGGTAAACATTAACAGTGCAATTTCACTCTGATAAGCTCTCCTTAGAATATACATGAATTCGAATTTGATCCTGTTCCACGTGCAAAAAAAAAAAATCGAAATCTGGGAGATGCATAATGACTTTCTCCACCAAATGGCGCCAAAAAACCGACTTCGGTAATTTTAAACTAAAGGCATTTTGTGAATGAAGTCTTCTTTGAATCGTGCTGCATGGAAAGATCATTTTAGCCCTCCCATTTGTCGTATTTTGGGGGTAGATACAAAAAAGTACTATGGATCATTTTAATATAAAATCTGGTGTAGAACAATTTTTGTTGATAATTTTTTTTTAGTATCCCATACCACTGGCACTTATTGAAAAAGATTTTTAGTGATGGTTCGAACTCCCTAACAAAAAACTCGCAGGAGAGGTAGCGGTGAGTCCTTTTAGAGCTCACGCTTGCTATACTTTTTTTCTCTGAATTTCCTTATGTGTCCAGATGATTAGAAGTGTGAGGCGACGGAGTATTTTTGAAGGGTATAGCTGGTGAGAACCGTTTACCGCAAAGAAATTGTTAGATTCAACAGACAATTTTTATGGAAAATATATTGAGTTTGTGAACATTTTGTCCATCCAAATCGGCACTGTCTTCTGTTACGTGTGAAGTTCCGCCAATGTATCTATTGCCCAATGCTGAGAGAAAATAAGTATATTACTGCTGTACATAATTCCTTCCACGTCCATACCTTTGCCTACTTGAAAGTAAGAATAGGCAACTACATCTACATGTCATTAGGATGAGTAACCTACTTATCCTGTTTAAGGGAGGGTAACGCACCTTGATACATCCTGTGTAAAGTTGTTTTCTTCAGAATCAAAACTCACCTAGAAGGTTATCTTCTTCCCCAGTTCATCTCAATTGTCTTCGCATCGAGTCCCGGAGTGGTTTCAAGTGTGGGTGTAGGATTGCGTAACCACGGACCCAAACTGAAACTCGTCAAGCCTGACCGAACTCGATGGGAATGGCGAGATAAAATCGAGCCGCTACACGCGTCACACATTACGAGTATAAAATCGAGCAAACTTCCCGATTCACGCCGATTTTGCCATTAGATCCGATAATGGTGTGTACTTAAATCACCGCTGTCCAAATTTCCACATTCGCACCTCTTCAACCCTTTTCCGTCCTTGTCCGTCCCCAGTATCATATCATCGCATCGTATATGCCTCCATACGTGTGTAGCCGTGTAACCTACGCACAGAATTAGCTATACAAATTCAGCCAAAAAAAGCAAAAGAACGTTGAAAAAGTTAACACGTGTTACAAAAGCTGATTTCGAAAATTAAAATAATACATTATCGATTAATCGATTAGTTTCGATTAATTGGAATCAATGATATTCGATTAGTCGATTATATACGATTAAAATGCTGCTTCTAATTCCTCTTGTTAAGTGTAGATGTGATCGAACGAACTTGACAACAGAATCAGTGAACAACGAACTGTATTCAAAGTAAATTAAAACAATAAAAAAAAAAAACTCTTGAAGAAAAAAAATGAAAACGACTCTGAAAAACTTAATGATAACAAATCGGGGCAAGAGAAATGTGCGTCATAAAGCTAGGGTATGTTTTACTACACTTGACCTCCCCCCCCCCCCCAAGAATTAGAACAATTAAAAAAATGAAAAACTAATAAAATTAATAAAAAATACATCGTTATAATAGAATTTCCAAAAATTCTTTGTTTTCTCTTTCAAGGTATAATTTGCCGATTCTTAAATTTTTAAATGACTTCGACTGAAAATAAATGACTTAAATAACTGTTAGACACTTTGATACGGCATACTACACCCCTCCAAAAGAAAAATCTACCAACGCCGATGAATGTAGGTCAACACTACTGACAAAATTACAGTGACGCCTCTGGCAATAGATTACAGATTTTACGCTATTATATTAGTCTAGAGGAAGCTTCACTGCTCGAAACCTGAAACAGAACACCAAAATTACCATTAATACTTTTATCATTCACAACGCATTATTTCTTGGAAAATTTACTGATATGAGTGTATGGTGGGACGTATGGCGATGTACGCATGCCAAAGTGGCCCCTATGACACCGCACCCCCGGCGATAGGAAATACCCTTTCGAGTATCGCGTCAGTGACCGGAGGGACGCCTTGGGCCGGGCCCGAGCCCCCATTTCTACGTGCTGGAATGGTGCGCGCGTCCTACCAGGGCCACCATGGGGTTCCCTACTGACCGAGGTCCGCACTCCCTGAGCGCTCTGATCTCTCTTCAGTACGTATAAATATTTCGCCTCTTACTGATAAGAGTATCACAGAAAGTTGTATTAGGTTTGATCCAAAGAAATTCTACACTAATTGAACTAGGAACCTATTTTATACAGGCGCGGATACAAGAGGGGGGGGGGAATTCCCCCTCCCCCAACTTAAAAAAAAAGAAGGTATACTTCAATTAGTTGAAAAAAAAGTATTGTGTACGGCACGCAAACGAATTATTTTCTCTATCACTTCATGTTACATATCGAATTGATTCCAGCAATCTCAATCTATCTTCTCATGTACTGGAGTTTCGCCGTATCAGCGTATCGGTGTCTAAAAATACGCACTTCATTCATAAAAATAAAATCACAGAAAAATAATTACCCTCTAGAATCCATTCCTCCCTCCCCAAATTCAAGTCTGGATCCGCGCCTGTTTCATATATTAACAAACAATACACTTACCTCTTCCAAATCCAGTTAATTTCTTCACATTTCTTGAGGAAATAGTTCCTTTTGTAGAAGAGTACGAAAACCGCACCAATACTCGAGTCAAGTAAAATTTGAAATAAATAAAAATAAAACGTAAAACTTTTGGTTCTATAACACTCGCACAAAAATGAAGATCAAGATCAATGAGCACGTCTGAAGGAAGAAAAAAAAAGGAAAAAAAAGTAATTGCTAGAGGCTCGTTACTGACCCTAATAAAAATCGAAATTGTTGATTATAATTACTTAGGTACTTCTGTTGTTCTCAACTGATTAATTTCACTGAAATAAGGTACCACTGAACTGAACAGTGAATTAGGTCAATATTCGATCATCTGTATATGATAATGACAACAATAAAGATGATATTGAAAATCTATTGGACAAAAATGTGGAAAGCGAAACCAAAGCAATAGTGAATCAATTAAAATCAAATAAAAGTCCCGGTCACGACAACATAACCAAGGAACACATAAAGATGAGAGGAAGGGAACTAGCAAAAATACTAACAAAATTATTCAATAAAATTTTGGAAACAGAAAAGATCCCACAGGATTGGAAATTTTCGGACGTAATAATACTCTTTAAAAAAGGAGATAAACATAAACTAGAAAATTACAGACCGATCACCCTTACTCCGATAATTTCCAAAATATTTTCAAAAGCGCTAGAAAACAGAGTTAGAAAAATACTAATCTCGCAGCAACCAATGGAACAGGCGGGTTTCCGAAGATCCTTCTCAACAGTGGACCATATACACACGGTCAATCAGGTAATAGAAAAATGTAACGAGTACGGAAAAGACATACACATAGGACTCTACAACAAGGCCTTTGATTCTATAAGCCGCGAATTTCTGCTAAGCTCGCTCAAAAATCAAGGAACTCCCCTAAAATTTATTAAACTAATATACGAAATATATAAAAATATGAAAGCTAGGATCAGGACGGACACGACGGGCGAATACTTTGACATCAAAAAAGGTGTGAGGCAAGGCGACCCCTTATCGCCGATTCTATTCAACTGCGCGTTGGAAGAAATATTTAGAAATCTGAACTGCGAGGGGAGGGGGATTAACATAAACGGTAGTCGCCTAACGAATCTAAGAATCGCAGACGATATAGTTCTTTTTGCGGAAACACTAGACGAACTAAAGGAAATGTTAAGACCTAAACAGGCGAAGCAAAAAAGCAGGATTAATAATAAATACCCAAAAAACCAAAATCCTTTCGAAAACACTGGGACAAAAGAGAATTCCAATAGACGGAAAAGACATCGAAATAGTAAAGGAGGGAACTTACCTAGGCCGAAAAATAGCTTTTGAAAACCAAATCGAAAATGAAGTAAATACACGAATAACAAAAGCATAGTCGAAATACTGGTCCCTAAAAGGCATTTTCAGAGGCAACTTTAGTACAAAGCAAAAAAGTCAAGTATTCAATATGTGCGTCGTACCCGCCCTAACCTACGGATTAAAAGAAAAAGTCCTAAATAAAATTAGTCACGCATAGAATGCGATGGAAAGGTCAATGTTGAGCATAAGCAGGAGAGACCATATGTATAAGGACAGCAACGATAAAAACAAAACTGAAAAATAACGTCGATACAATCAGATTTATTAAAAATACCTACCAAATGGAACTGGGCAGGTCATATCTCCCGCTTCGTGGACGACCGATGGACCTATAGAGCTACTTTTTGGCAGCCGTGGGACGGAAAAAGAAGGAGGGGCAAACAAATTACAAGATGGAAGGACGACATGAATAAATTTTTAAAAAACAAAAACTTTCAAACAATAGCAAAACACAGGAAAGAGTGGAAGCGCTTACGTGAAACCTTTGCCCGATACGGGCCTGGGAACTAGTGGGCCCTACTTTGGGGGCGACACATAACTGATAAATAAAATCAATGTAACAAATAATAATCCCAATAAAGGTATTTGGATTTAGATATGATACAAAGAATAGACAAAGATAGATTAACCATTTTTTTTTTTTAAATGTATAATCTTTACACATTGGTGTGGTGGGACGTATGGCGATGCACGCATGCCAAAGTGGCCCCTGAGACACCGCACCCCCGGTACCGAAAACTACCCTTTCGGGCATCGCATCAGTACTGAGGGGAACGCTTTGGGGCCGGGCTCGAGCCCCCATTTCTCCTGGCCAGAACGGTGCGTGCGTCCTGCCAGGGCCACCACGGGGTTCCCTACTGACCGAGGTCCGCACTCCCAGAGCGCTCGCCTGGAAATTTCAGGTCCCCCGCAGCCGTACGCGCTGCCTCTTTCTCTTGACTCACTCGTCGTGTGAGACTCGTCTGATTGAAGCTCCAGCCCTTGCACTGCGGGCGCCGCACCTTTGTTCCCTACTTCCTGAGAAGGTGGCTCAGGGATCAAACCCGGTTGTGACTTCAGGGACGTCACCAGACCCCATGGTTTGTTTCGAGTTTTCCGTCTCTATTGACGACCGTACTCGTGTTCACAGGTCGTCAACGTTGTGATTTGGAATTTTGGATGGTATAAGGCCGAAAGTGTGGATTCCATATTTCTATTACCCCTGGATCCGCCAAAAGGGGTGCACGGCTCTCCGCCCGGGGCCCACCATCCCCGCCCCACAGAGGCACTCGAGAAGCCAACAGAGAGGGACACCAGCCCCCCGCCGACAGGCCCACATTCCCAGACCCCCATCAGCGACGACCCAGGGAACAACGCCGTCTGAGCTATGGGACCTCCTCCTTCTTCCCCTTCTACATACGCCGAATTTCGGGCGCTAACTTGGGCAAGGTTAGTCGGGGTGGCTTGCCCTTGCCTGCCCCGCGGTTTTTTGCGTTAGAGTTTTCCATCTCTATGCCAAACCATTAGCCGCGATAGAGGGGCTCGCTTGCTGGTCGCGTGCTTCCTACACCGAGCAGGCTATCCGTGTCGCGCTCCCGCGCAGCACCACATCTTTGGATACCGGCGGTGACACACCCTGTCTGAACTCGAGGGAGTTCAGGACGCGCCCTACTCCACCTCCATTGGCACTGTTGTCACTCTGCTGCTAGGACGTTAAGGGGGATCGAGTGTGTCCACTAGCATCCGGCCCTGGTGGGACGGGGCCCAATACGCAAGAACGTATGGGCAAATCGACCACCCGGCCACAGAGTGACGGGGCCTCTTTACAACCCGTCGGCAGCCCCCCGGTCCCCACCAAGAGAAGACCCCGGTAGGCGCAACCCATCCCCGAGAAACATGGTACCACCCCCCACCAGCACCCCAAGCAGCTCCATAAAGCAGTGGACCGAGGGACCCCCCAGCAGAGACACGTGTAGGTTTGGAATTTTGAATCGAAGGCCGAGAGTTGTGGGTTCCATACTTCTATTGCTCCTGGGCCCGCCAAAAGGAGCAGAATATAATTATATATTTAGCGAGACACTGATCGCCTATAGGCCATGATCTCGGTACATCTTAAAGTTCATTATACTTAGGACATGATTTGACACGTAGTAGGTACAGTAAATTTAAATGAGGTGTGAGAGCTTGCTGTGAGTTATGAAGGGGATAAGGTGGGGTATTTTATTGATGAGTAGGTACTGAATGAAGTGGTTGCGGTGGTATGATTTGCAGTGTTGGGCGATATGTTGTGTAGTTAAGGGAGTAGAGCAGGTGTTGCATGTTGGTCGTGATTGACGAAGGAATATGTATTCGTGTGTGAGGCATGAGTGACCGAGGAAGATTCTGTTGATGACAGTTTCAGTAGATCGTGATGCGGTGCATGATCTGTCTCCTTCCACACCCCTAACCGAGCGCGTAAGCGTTCCAGACGACGCGCCATTGAACTGAACTGTGACGTTGAATTGGAATGAGAAGAAGAAAAATATCGATTGCACCAGGCTCGGCCATGCCGACCCTAATAAAATCAAAATTGTTGCTTATAATTGGTTTTATTATTTTCAACTAATTCATTTCTCGGAAGTAAGGCGCCACTGAACTGAACTGTGACTCAGATCATACTGAAAAAAAATTTCAAAGAAGAGAAAAATAGCGGTTCGGCTGCTCATAGCCGACCCTAAAAATCTGCTAAAAACGGAGCTTTCGCATTTCGCCGTACATGCATTCGGCTTTCATCAGAAGCGACATTCTAGAGGCTTAACGGATTATTAATTAAATTTAATCACATTCGAGGTATATACAGGTATACGCGCGTACACTCCGAGAGCCGAAGCGGATACACACTTCAAGTTTTACGGCTGTCGCTCTCAAGCCTTCTCGCCTCCCCCCCCCCTCCCACCGGAGTTTCCAAATTTGTCAACGTTCGTCCTCGTGCAACCTTATTCGCTTTTCAGCTCGAGTGGCGATTTCGCTCTATCACGCTGAGGCACTCCTCTTCACAACCACCGAGTCCACGAGGGCCATGAGGGAGGGGGGGAGGGGGAGCTCACCCTCTCACGCGTACTATACATATTATACGTACAGCTGTACGCGGCGTGTACGTGCGCGACATTTAGCCGCGGGTAAAAAGCGCAGGCGATTAGATGTGTTTGCGACCGACAAAACGCGACGCGCGGTTTAATTTTCTCAGCGTCGCAGTATCGCGCAACCATCAGCCGGTGCGGCGGTGATCACCGGAGAGCCTTCGGAGCGAGAGAGCGGAGAACGTGAAAATTTATACGAGAAACGGCGAACTGCGCGTTTAAAGGCCAATTTATTTTTATTTTCCTTTCATTAATTAACCGCGGGGGACGGGCGCGCGCAGTGCCCGCCGCTGGTCGGGGCATACGGCGGCTAATAACCGCGAGTGAATGAGGAAGAATGACTCGGAGGGAAAGAGAGCTGCAGGCTGTTTGGCTATAGCAAATTAAAACATATTTTCGCCTCCGTTTAACGGTAGCCATCCGGAGAGGCGTGAAATGAGCGGCAGAAAACGAGGCCGAGGCGCTTTTTATTTTGCTCTTATTTTGCTCTCTCTCTCTCTTTCTTTCTCTCTCTCGCGGTTATTTGGCTTTTTATTTGTTTATTTTATTTTTTGTGTTATTTTGTCGGCGCACTACTTTCGTGTGTGCATCGTATTTGCTTAGAAGGCACAGTCGGTACCTATATGTATATTGGCTACAGCTAGTACGGACATTCGCAGTACCTAATGAAGTCTCTAGCGAAATCGTACCCGACGATTCCATCTCCGCACCGAGCTTCGAGACCACACCGTTCTCGGCACCTTTTGATGGGATGCTCTTGGCTCGATCCATTGTACTAGCGTTTTTTTCGTCTTTCTCTCCGTTCCGTACATTCATTCTTCCCAAACCGTTTCTGCGAAGCCATAAAATATCCTTTTACTTGTTCTGTCTCTCTCTCCCTGATCCCCTTCGCTGCACTCTCAGCCTCTTCTTTGTTTCACCCCGAAAACTGAAATAATGGCTTTTTCCCGTATGACTTTAATTTCGAAGCAATTTCTTTTTTTCTTTTTCGTTTCACCTTTTTTTCCTTCTTCTTTTCTTTTTTGTACTATTTTCCACGTGTTTTTTTTTCTTTTCTTTTCACAAACGTTGTTATTCTCGACTTTTCCTTCTGTTCGTTCGCGCAGATCGACAATTTAGGGAGGTTTTGATGTCACGCGTAAACGCAGACCCCCTCCGGTCCATCACTATCTACTCAGACGCAATGTAGGACGGATTGAAATTCTAGGCGGACAAAAGTCACTGCCTTCAAACGTTCCGAAGATCGGTCTACCTGTCGTACCTGTTATTATCGGAAGGCTGTATATTATTGAACCTTCTGTTGGGTGATACCTTGCCGTAGTAACTGTAACCTAAACTTGTAATAAAAAAAAGTACTCAATTTTCTGGCTCATTTAATATTTTGGTCCATTTTCTAGCATTTTTTCACACCTCCGGGCTCTGGAGGGAGTTTGTAGAGCCTAATAAAGACGGCCAATATTAACAATATCTCTCTATATACTAAAAAAGTAAAATCCGCCGCCGCCACCCCCTCCACCGCCGCCGCGATCACCTCCGCCACCGCCTCCGGGAGAAAAAAACGCACTGCGGGTTGCCTGTCTAAAATTCAGAAAAATTGCAGGGGCAGATCAGCTACTTTCAAGGACATAATCTGTTCTAACATAAAATATCTCCAAGTTTTAAGACATAACCGACATAATAAGATATAAAAAGACATATAATGACATAATTATCCATACTGCGGGTTGCCTATCTAAAAGTTAGAAAAATTGCAGGGGCAGATCAGCTACTTCCAAGGACATAGTCTGTTCTAACAGAAAAGATCTCCAAATTGCAGGGGCAGATCAGCTACTTTCAAGGACATAATCTGTTGTAACATAAAAGATCTCCGAGTTTGAAGACATAACTGATATAATAAGACATAAAAAGACACATAATGACACAATAACTACACATAATATCCAAGATCTCAAGTCGCAAGATATAACACACAGTCTAACTTGAGAAAACCCACTGCGGGTTGCCTATCCTGACCCTAATTGCTCATTTCTCCAGGGGTAGCCTACCACCGCCACCGCCTCCGGAGAAAAAAAACGCACTGCGGGTTGCCTACCCTAAAAATCAGAAAAATTGCAGGGGCAGATCAGCTACTTTCAAGGACAAATAAAAGATCTCCAACTTTTAAGACATAACCGACCTCGTAATAATGCATAAAAAGACATACCTACTCGTATCGCTCTATATACTAAAAAAAAAAATCCGCTGCCGCCACCGCCACCTCTGGGAGAAAAAACGCACTGCGGGTTGGGTTGCCTACCCTGCCCTTTCATTGCTCATTTCTCCAGGGGTAGCCTACCCTTCGGGAGGGTCCGCCGCCTGCGGATTGCCTACCCTATCCCGCTAATTGTTCATTTCTCCAAGAGTAGTCTAGCTCTAGGAGGTGGTTCATGGAGAGGGAGCTTCCAAATGGGGAGGAGATCCATGTGGGCGTGGTCTCAGGAGATAATTGGGGAGGGCGTAGTGATGGATGAAGAGGTCTTGGTGGGGGCGTGACACGTGAATTGAAATGAAGGTCATACTGGTGTAGCATTCTCTAAAATCTTAAAAAATAGAATGTATAATAGTCTGGACCTAGCCCAGAGTGTGGAGCAAGCAGGATTTCGTAAGAACTACTCTACAATTGACCATATCTTTACGATAAACCAACAATTAAAAACTAACCAATACAACCTAAATACACATATATTGTTTATTGACTTTGAAAAAGTGTTTCTTAATTTGAGGTATCTCTGGAAGGCACTAAATTACCAGGAAATCCCCCAAAAATTTATCAGGATCCTAAACGAATTGTATGACGACTCCACGGCACCGATCAAATTAGATAAAACAGGCCAAAGTTTAAAACCAGTAAAGGAGTGAAGCAAGGAGACCCGTTGTCCCCAAACCTATTTAATAGTGTAATAGAAGAAATTTTCCCGGAATTGGAATGGGAAGAGACCGGGATCAAAATCTATGGGAAATTTTTAAATAATCTGAGATTTGCGGATGGCGTTCCACTGTTTGCCCAGGATCTAGAAACGCTCCAAAAAATGGTTTTAGAATTGGAGTAGTTAGTAAAAAAGCTGGTTTGAAAATAAACATTCAAAAAACGGTTCTACTTTCGGAAAAAGCAGAAAATTTCAATTTCAAATTAAGGGGAGAAAAAAATCAGAGTAGTGAAGGAAAATACATAATATTTAGGCCAAACATTAGCATTCCGAGATAGGCTGGACAGAGAGATATCAATAAGAACCTCCAAAGCATGGAAAAGCTTCTGGTCTATGAAGTCAATATACAAATCCAAAATTTACTCCTGGAAACATGTACCTCCCCAGTACTAATTTACGGGCTCAAACTTGGGCCACAACAGCAAAACAACTTGATAAAATATACGGAACTCAACTAGCAATGGAACGAAGTATAACAGGGAACGAGACTAAGTGACAAAATAAAAAATACGGGAACTAAAGATATAAGATACACTGTAAAAAAATTGAAAATGAAATATGCGGGTCATATAAAACGTAACTTAGAGGATAGGTGGGAGAGGAGACTACTCGAATGGACCCCATATAGGAACAAACGTAACAGAGGCCGCCCGATAAAAAGATGGGAGGATGAAATAATACAATAAACGGGGATAGCTTGAGGAAGGGATGCTAGGGTTTGCGGTCGGTGGCCGATGGTTGGGAAGCTGTTGCCCAAAAGTGGGCGCAGGATAACAAATAAACCGACGTCCGATTTCTATTTTCTAGTTTCTGTTCATTGTCCTAATTAAAGCTATTATTATTATTTCCCGGTTTTCCAGACCAATTTTCCAACTTTTCCTAACATTATTTCAGCTGATATTGTACATAGCTTCAAGTCATTACTCTTTATAATAATAATAATAATAATAATAATAATAATAATAACAATAATAACAGCATTTATTGGTAAACTATCTTTTCCATAGTTCACTCTCGCGATACCTGTGTCACGAGCGGCAAGGGATGGAACACCCCCCTTTCTTCCAGTTGTTCTCGTTAACCGCCCATTTTTGGGCATATGCATCCCCCCTTAAGTTCCATTCCATCCTGTCCTGCGTATGTCTTCTCCAGGTTGGACCCATTTCTTTGAAAAATTCATCCCTCCTACGTGTAACCGGCCCCCTTTCCCTTTTTTGATCTTATGGATTCCACCCCTCCACCTTCCTTTCTCACCTCCCTCCCTCCTGCCTCATAATATGTCCCGAATACTTCCATTTACATTTTTTAACCTCCCCTCTTATGTCCCTCAGTTGAGTTTTCCTCCTTTTAACCGAATTTTCAATTTTAATTTTTTATTTAAATGAAGCATACTCCGTTCCATACCTCTTTAAGTGACTCTCAACTTATTGATATTACTTTTAGTACTTGCCCACGTCTGGGCTCCATATGTCATTGCTGGTTTAATGCATGCGCTCCACACTTCCGCCTTCGTTATTATAGGCAATCTTCCTTTAAAAACGTGTTTTAATTTCCAATAGGTATTTGCTCCCCATCCGTTACGAATTCTACTTGATATTTATTTGTCTCTAGCACTGATAAACGACACCATCTGACCAAGGTACTTAACTTCTCTGGCCCACTCAATTTTCTCCCCTTTGATCTGCACTTGTGCTTCCATTGCCTTTGTAAGTAAGCTTGTTTTACTCGTATTAACTATTAAGCCTGCCTCTTTACACGCTTCTATAAGTTCCTCGGCCATTTCGATCACATTATTTAGGCTGTTAGATAACAGGACTACGTCATCTGATCTGAGATTTGACAGATATTCGCTATCTATCCTGATTCCCTTGTTTTCCCAATTTAATTTTCTCGTGGCCTCTTCCAAGACACAATTGAATAGATTGGGAGACAACGGATCGCCTTGTCTAACTCCCCTCCTTATTTCAAATTCTTTTCCTTTTTTATCCATTTTGACCCATGCTGAAGCTCCACCATAGACATTTTTGATGACGTTTAGCGCTTTACGATTTACACCCTGATTTTTCATAGTTTTCCATAAAAATGTATGGTCCACTGTATCAAACGCTTTTGAGAAGTCAATAAAAAGCAAAAAGGTTTCGAATTTATATTCCTTTGATTTTTCGAATATTTGATTTAGTATGAAGTTTTGATCTACCGTAGAATGTTGTTTTCTAAAACCGGCTTGTTCCTTTGACTGCTGTTGGTCCAGTCCAGGATATAGCCTATCCTTCATTACTTTTATAAAAATTTTCCCGCATTCGATGTGAGGCTAATTGACCTATAATTTTGTATTTGTTCTCATCTACCTTTTTTAAACAATAAAATAATTTCAGCTTCCCTCCACTGCTGTGGGACGGATTCTTCCACCAAAATTCTATTAAACAACCTAGTCAGACAAGGGATTAATTCCTCGGCGAATAATTTTAAGACCCCGTTGTCTACCCCATCTGGTCCGACTGCTTTTTCAGCTTTCAGAGTACACAAAGCTTTTCTCACTTCCACTTGCAAAATTACCGGAAATTCACTTGTGTTGAAACCCTCCTCCCAGTCTCTTCCTATTAACCTTTTCCCTTCCTCCCCACCAAATTTTGAATATAAGTCTTTATAAAATTTTGTAGCCACTTCCATAATATCCTTTCAGTTATATACTGTTTCCCCATATGCATTGTGCATATTTGGGACTAAGTATTGGTTTGCAAACAGTGCCTTGTTCACTTTCTTCGTTGACCCGCTCTCTGCCAAGATACTTTCAACTTGTTTGCTCTCATAAGTCCTTACGTCTTTTCTGATTTCCATTTTCACCTTTCTCAGTACTACTAGTTTAATGTTTTCCACTGGTGTCCTCCTTTCCTTCTTCTCCAGAGCATTTCTCTCATCTATCAGTTTCTTGGTTTTCAGAGATAATTTGTCATCCGTTTTAACCGCAGCTCTTAACACTGCATACTGATGATTCACTTCTTTTATTTCCCATATACATTTGTCATAAATCTCT
Source organism: Acanthococcus lagerstroemiae (assembly GCA_031841125.1). Taxonomy (NCBI): domain Eukaryota; kingdom Metazoa; phylum Arthropoda; class Insecta; order Hemiptera; family Eriococcidae; genus Acanthococcus; species Acanthococcus lagerstroemiae. The sequence continues at coordinate 19,035,709 of CM063108.1, read as the reverse complement.
TGCATACTTAATTCTGCCCATTTGCAATTAGTCGCTGTGAGGCGCCTTTTCATTTCCTCTCTCGCTTATTGGTATGTATATATGGGAACTGTTCTCCGTCCCTGGGGTGTTTTTGGGAGCTCTTGTACCTCATTACGCTTTATGCTGACATTTATCCTTGAAAAATGGCGTATTATGCTTTAATTCTCATTACTCAAAAAGTTCCTTAATTTTGATCAAAATTCTAGCAATTACTTGGATTTTACCTGATTTTTTCAGACTGAAAAAATTCTTTGACTTTTCTTGATTTATCAGGAGGAGCCTACCCTGACTACAGGAGTTCAAGTCCAAGTCTCTTCGATTCTCTACGTATCCTATATATCCACTATGTTTTCGTTTCGGGGGAGTGGGAATGTGGATTAAGTCAAATCACCGAATCCGGCATTTCCTACGCAAATAGAGCACACAATTCCAATTCAAGTACATGTTGTGAAGCTATACACATTTTCCGGAATCACCGAGTCACGTTCAGTACAAGCCTGTTCACAATTCCCTCTAATTAGAGAACAATAAATTAAACGAAAAATAAATTTATATCAAAAGCCATATTCCACCGTTTAGATTGTCATCAACAAACCTGTATACATGCGGACTACTGCCTTTATAGTTTCGAATTTACCTACATAAAAGTCACCCTTTCCCCTTCCATCACGATCTTTCCGCTAATCGCTCTTCCTCTCCGACTGGGCCATACGCGGTCCGAAATTAATTAATTTGCAACAAAATCGGCGGCACCGTTTTTGGTATTCCCGAACACAATGGCATTAATGCTGGACGCGACCTTAAGGGATGCGGGCCGAAATTTACGGCCGCCCTCGGTAAAGCCCATTAATCTAGGCGGCCCGAGCATAAATTGTAATTTATGACTCGAATCACTAATATACGGCGGAAATACGAGCGACTAATTCTCTTTGAACTTCTCTGCTTTCACGTACAACAAAAACGATGCACACGGCTACACAATGGCCAAACTGTTCGAAAATTCCGATTTTTGTTGCCTTTCACTAGAATAGCGAGTGGATCGAGCTGGGTACGAAATTGCCACCCATGCCAGAAAAGTAACAGAGTCTTATACCGCCGTCAGGTGTGTGTTCCAGGGTGTTATTAAAGTAAGTCAATTGAGGAGTCTTCTGCTAACGAGTCTATCCTTTTAATTGACCAATACAAGATACCTAATACTCGGTATCAGAAACAGCTAACCAATCACCGAATATACAAGCAGCATGAGAAAGACAGGAGAGTCTACAATAGAGTCTGCAAACTCGACTATGAACACTGTAACTTGAATCACATAGAAGAAGCATGGAGAAAGTTTTCAACCAGAATAAAAGAACATGAAAGAATACAGAAATTCAGATATGGAAATTCACTGTTTGGTAAACACTCAGACTACTACAAGAACCTAATTGGACAAATTTAGTGTACTCGCAATACAGAACAACACAAGAAAAAAGTGACTAACAGAACCAATGGAAGCAATCACGACAAACACTAGACAAAATGACAGTTTCAGTCATCACATCAACGTACTTTACAGGGACTACCTCTCACAATAATGACAACAAGCATTAGAAACAGAAAAGACCATCATAACTGATGTTTGCGCATTGCCTGTGCTCGATTGTGCTTTCATCATTTTCGTTTGTACCCCTCTATTTAGTGGGAGGTGCGTGGGAGGTTGAGGAAATAGTAGCCCCCACTTTTGAATTTCGAACCCAAAATTTTCGCAATCATTTGCGTTTCCTTTGTGATCGGTACTCAGCGGCTTTCTCCTCCGAATGTGTATTTTTGTATAAATCGTTCTGCCTGGCTATAGTTCTTGCATAGCACGATGCGAGCGTCTAACCATTGTCTTTCGTCTCCCGCAATCCTGAACTTCCGGTACGTGATTTTTTCTAAACCACGTTCTTCTTTTTATTCTCCCGACTCATTCTCCTTTTTCTCGACCGACCAGCCAGAGAGAACATCCGTTTGGATCACTTACAGTTTATCTTTTAGCACTCTCGGTCAGCTGATCAATACACGCGCTTTTTCTACAAACTCTCGTTTCTTCAATTTCGTATGCCATCGCTCCGGTCCGGACAAAACCCGCTGTGGAAAATTGACAGATGCCAGATGATGCCAATCCTGTCAGCGGATCTGTCGCAGAATGTTAGCATGAGAATCAATCAGAATCGAGCACAGCCGTGCGATTTTACGTGACACAACGTGACACAACGCGACAGACATACGACGGAGCATCTGTCAATGCAGTGATACGACTGCCAGTATTTGCCATATTCTATCAACAACCTGTCAGAGGCTTTGTCAGATTCTGACGACACTGTGTCACATTTTGGCAGCGCCCTGTCACATCCTAGCAATATTCTGTCGCATTTTAGCAGCACTCTAATCCGTTCTGACAATATTCTGTCCAGGGACGTACCGATACGGGGGCAGGGGAAACTCCCCCCGGTAGGAATTTTTTACTCAGCAGTTGGGAAAATTCACAATTCAAGTCAGATGAGTTGGGAAAATCCAACTAGTTAAAAGTGGTATTTTTTTTCTTTTTCTTGCTTTGATACTTAGGAATTGAGTTGAGAAGTTGGATAAATCCAACAGGTCAAAAGGTGAGGTTTTTTTTTGCTTTGATGCTTGGGAATTCTGAGTAGATTCAGTTGGGACTTTCACAATTTTTACCCCCTCCCTCTCTCTCCAAAAAAAACTCTTCGGTACAGCCCTGATTCTGTCGCATTTTGGTTAACCTACTCCTCATTTCAGTGCGCTCCTCCCCGACACACAAAATTCCGACAGCGAAAATTCATGAACAATGATCAAATGTTATTCTAATATTTTATATTTTTACAATTATTTACGCACAAAAACTTATTAATATTCAGTTAATCCCAGTACAATTGTTGATGCTTGGTCCTGGTTATCTGTTAAAAAGAGAAAAAGAAAATTCATGAAGTGATAATTTTAGTTAATATAAAAATATTTTAGATAGATTCACATCCTAGAAGTGGGTATCAGTTCTACCATAAAGTCATGCACAACCAGCAGCTAGAAAAAGGTAGAATTTTGAGTTGAGTCAGTCGGAAAAATGTAACCGGTCAAAAGGTTTTTTTTTGCTTTGATACTTGGGAATTCTGAGTTGAGTCAGTTGGGACGTTCACAATTTTTACCCCCTCCCCTCCCTCCAGACAAAACCCTTCATTACGACCTTGTGCATGAAGACTCAAAATAGCTTCCAGCTTTGACTGAAAAATTCCAAAGCGGCTCGACAATATGAAATCTGCTCGTCCGGAAATTAAGGCGCAGAATTTGGTACATACTTTTCCAAGTAAAACAGCCCCGTAGCTATTGGGGGCAAGCTGGGGCTGAGCCCCCTCTAAAAGTATCCTGAGACCCCTAGGAAAAGATACCACGCTTAAAAAAATCATCATTATGCTGAACGAGAGAGAAAGAAGGGATGAAGAGAATCAATATCACAGAAACATTTTAACATTTAGAACAAAAGCTTGGTCAACTAATTTGGTACGCTTGGATTGGGAATGGGATTTGAATGTAATGGCCCCAAGTTACCCGAGCCTGTTTAGACAACGAGGTGAGACACCTAAGACCCGAGACCCGAGCAGCCGCGTACACTCGCGATCGTGTTCGCGATATATTCATGAGAAAATTTCGTCGAAGCTGCTCTAGTCGTCCATTAGGGTTTCGTTTTCGACACTCGCCATAAAAAGCGACAACAGTGACGTAGCCGGAATTTCCCCCCCGGGGGGGGGAAAGCAAAGTAAGATTTTCAAGGGGAAAAAAGTCGAAAATTGAGGTAATTTTAAAGATCGCCGATATTAGAAGCCTCTTTTATGAAAATGAAGGTAAAATTACTGCTTGAGCGAAAATGTTTCGAAAGAAAGTGTTTTGAAGGCGAAAATTGCTCATTTTTGCACATTTTACATTCAATTTCAGGCGCCTGGGGGTGGGGGCATTTGCCCACATCGTGCCCCCTCCCCCTTTGGCTACATCACTGCCTTGTTTGTAGAAATTTTCACTTTATATACTATGTGTATCCTCAAGCCCCCGCGGTAAACAGTCAGCACCCCCCCCCTCTCAGATGGCAAGCTACGAGCCTGAAGTAAAAATATAAATACAGTAGACTCCGGATTATCTGACTTTCGGGTTATCCGAGTCCAATTTATCTGATCCTACCATCCGATTTATCCGACCTACTAACATTGGTTAATCCAAATTTCTACATGAGACATCTAATTTTTGATTTTGGAATGTATGTAGATACATTACATACGCTGTTCAACCGGCGCAACAGCGTGACGTTGCGAAATCACGCGGCCAAAAAATGAATCGCGATTAAAAAAAAAAAAAAAACTGTGGTCACCGATGATTTAAAAAAATTATAATTCTTGATTTATTATTACATAAAAATCGTTTTTTCACTTATTTATTCCTTTTTAAAGCCAAAGTTCAGTTTTCTGAATAAACAATTTCTTTTTAAATTTTGTGCACGTTATTTCTACATTGAAAATATTCATTTCGGATTATCCGACCTTTTTCGGCATCTGACCAACCTTCAGCCCCGATTAGGTCGGATAACCCGGAGTCTACTGTACATATTATGGTTTGAGGAGCCAAACAAGAATCTTTTGAACGGCCGGTGGACCGGCCAGGGGCATTTTCCGCTACCTTCCTTCACCGATCTACCTCTAAAATAAGTAGTAACTAAATATTACATTAAATTACATAGATATGATATAACTTACCGATGAATTACAGCCCGATTATTACGAGTAGGTACTTTTCAGTTCTATCATGCATTTGAATCCGCTTCATAAGTTGTAGACCACACTGAACACCAACGAATATGAAATTCGAAATGAAACTGAAACCACTTCTAGATCCCAGGCAAGATATCGAACATGATCATGATGAACGCAGTGTGCCAGCAACTTGTAGAGGCACCGACGCGACGGCGCCATTTTAACTTACCATTACGCGGCTGGCGCAAAAGAAAAGATACGCGCACGAAGTACAATACACAAACTTCGCGTTTCTCTGCGTTTAACCGTGTGACAGAAAATTTTGTCATTACAATGAAATTCTGGCACCTTATGTCAACGATTATTCCGGTGGGCGGAGTTTCAGCTGTGACACAGGGTCTGATTCGGTTTGGCTCAATTTGTCAGTGACAGATTGACAGAAATTGTGATTTTTCCGCAGCGGGAATACTTCTCTCGAATAAATCTCTCTAAAAACCCGCAGTATTATTACTCTCTCCTCTCCTCAGGAAATAAAATAGTCCCAATCCTTCATTAGCTCCCCATTTTTCATTTTCAACCCGTTGGACAGCCCGTATATTTTTAATTAATGAGCAGCCTCTACAGTTTACACACTTCAAATGACACTTTCAACTCTCCACGCTTTACCATAGTCGAATTCCCGAGCTCGGAGACATGTGACGAAAAAAAAAAGGTTGGTCTGCAGATTCGGAAAATGGTGGGCCGGCTTCGCCACAATCTCAGCGCCGAGCACGTCTGGCGTTATAAATTAACGTACCCGCCGATCGAAATATAAGTTACTCGGCCGAGTGCGTGTGTTTCCTCGTTACAAAAATCACGACCCCCAATCTATCTGGAGCTGATTTTTTCCTGTTCGCGCCGGCCAAAACTCATTACATTAAACGGCTTCACAGGGCGGAAAACGCATTAAGCGTCGGGTCCTACGCATTTTGCTTGGCCAGCGTGAAATAGTCGTCGTGTAGAAACGGCCGCAATGCCAACGTCCGCAGTTTCTCGTTCCCGGATGCACCCAGATACCGACTAAAGACAAAGCTGGTCGACGCCATGATACGGCATCATTTGGTCGTTAAACCGAATGCGTGTACCCGGTGCAGCCCGAGTCTGGTCTTGGTACCGTGGCCGAAAGAAAGGATTCGTAACGTCGAAACAAATTAATGGTTCGTCCTTATTTCTTGTAGTGTACCAAAAGGGGAATGCGAAACGCTTTCTTTTAAAATTTCACAAGTGAGTTATGTCGGAAAATTAATGATCCTCGGTTGGAAAACTTGAGACATGTTGGCCTCTGTTTTTACCATTCACATCAGAAAAAGAAGCTATTTGTCTTGAAGTGTGTGTGTGTGTGGGGGGGGGGGGGTATCTCAAAGATTCTCCTTAAATACGCTAGTGTTTTAGCTTCCACCTTAATGTGTTGGAGCTTTTGAGGCACGGGTCAGTAATATTCGGGAAATTTGAAAAATTGAGTACGTTACTTTCATATGATGAGGAAAAACTTAAGGTGGTGATTGATTTAAATTAGAATTTTTTTTTAAACAACAGACTCCCTAATATACGATGCTTGCCACGCTGATTGTATTTAGTCAGTCTATCTGGCCGGAGCAACTTCGTTTCTTGTCAGTCGATAACTTATCTTCTGCTTAAGTGCTTAACCAGGTAACCGCAAAAATAAAATTTTACAGAAAAGATGAAAACCGTCTTACAGGCGCACACTGCGATGTCTGGTACGCCGTATTGCCTGAATTGGTGTAATATGTAAAATGAACCCGAGGGGGGATAGGGGATGTAATATGAAATACTTTACTAATTTCGAGTGTTGTATAGAACGAGAAACCGACCTAACACTAACCGTGACAAGTTCTGAAGAAATGACACTAAGAGTAAAAATACGATGTACATTAAAATAATTCTACATGAAACCAGGGGCTGAAATAGAGGGGAGCCAGGGGGCAGCCCTCGGTCTCAAAATTAGCTCTCCTAAATGAAAAATGTAAAACTATACGAGTAGGTACCTACCGCCACTATCGTTTGTGATGTTGTGCTTTCTTTTCTCTTTTTTCGTTACAGTATTACAGAGAAATTTTTTTTTTTTTTCGTGGGGGAGGGGGGCTATGATTTCTGGATTTTTATAAAATTACTAGGTGACCGTGGGCTTAAGTGAGTTTGCTAAAGCGAGTTGATTTGAGTGAGTTCGATATCATCACCCTTACATTTCGAAGGATAAGGAATGTAGAGGAGCCTAATCGTGATCCTACTGATAACGAAAAAGAACAAGGTAGATGTGTGTGAGTGCCTAATATAAGTAAAGCACAACGATCAAAGCTGTTTGAGAATCTTTTTTCCAAAGTATTAGTCAAAAGAAAACCCTTAAGAAGATCCACATTTTGCTCCTTACATTCCACGTAATAGTGACCATAGATATTTCTACAAATTCAAAAGCAAATCCGAACATGTTTATTATGATATCATGATGATGAGCTGATTCTCGCTACGACTTATTTTTGGAACTGTTACCAGTTTAAGACTCGTTTCAAGCATTTTGAGACTCCTTAAATCATTTCAAAAAATTCCAAAACCCTTCCCGAATTCTTTGAGACTTCTCGAGACTGATGATAGGGTTATCAGTCTTACGACCGGTTTGATGCCGCTTCCCAGTTTTCCCTATCTTGTGCAAGTTCTTTCATTTCCAATGACATCCTCGATTGTCTGTTGAACATACTGGAATATCTTTGTCGACTTACTCAATTCTTTCCTTTCACCGTTCTTTGAGTGATATTATTCCTGGGTGTCTCAAGTTATGCCCTATTAGTTTATCATTCCTCATCTTCAAACAATTCCGAATATCTATTTTACCTTCTACTATGTTACGTGTTTCCCCATTTCTTACCTTATCCGTCCATTTGATATTAAGTATCCGCCCATAGCATCACATTTTAAAAGCTTCGATCCTTCTCTTCTCTGGTTTTCCTATGGTCCAAGTTTCACATCCATACAACGCTACACTCCAAACCGGATGCTGTTTACGTGTAATTCGGAAGAAGAAGACATGGCGAAGTATGTGGGTCCCTAACTACCTTCTGTATCACTAACCTAAATTAAGAAAGAAGTTGGACGAATCGAGGTTTGCCTGTCCTCGATCCAACATGCCGCCCGACCAACGGTAGGGGTCTGCGCTCACCCTCAACACTGTGCCGACTCTCCAGTTCTAACGATGCCGCTCCATAAAGGGGACACTCGGTATCCCCCCCCCCGTCAGCGTACACCTGAGAGAGCTTCAGGATCGAGAGATCAAGAGAGGAAGCACATCATCGCCTGAGCCTGGCTCCCCCTAACTTTGCATAGTACTCCTCTGAAGACTGTCGGGTCCACAAGACAGTAGTATTGATCTATCACTGACCTAACATATCATTAAGTACTGACTAACGTAACTCTTAAAAGAGTTGGTTGAAAATTATCAATTTCCTCTTCCCTAGATGCCGAAGTGAGGGCGTACATCTGAGTGATGGCAACCGTTTGATGCTGAGATAATTTGATCTTCATTCTTGCTATTCTATCAGCTTCGCCTCGAAATTCCCAAACGAAAATTTCCATTCTTTTTTATTAAGAATCCCACTCCTTTTTGCCCCCCCTGACCTGTGTAGTGGAACCGATTCCCTTTTTTTGTTTCCAATATGGTATCATACCCTTCTCTTCTTATCTCAGCTAGGTCCAAAATGTCGATTTTGCCTTCCTCAAATGCTTCCTCCAGTTCAACCAGGTTTTCCTCGTTTTTCAGGGTCTTTACGTTCAAAGACCCCCGAAATTTTTTTGTAGGGTCCCCTCTCCCCTTTGGGCTTTTTTCTATTGCGTCTGAGAGATGGTCTCATGTACCTAGGTTGACCAGGCTTATCTGGGTCCGGAGGTGAGTCTGTGACAACAGAGGGCTTCTTACCTTCACATTATGAAACACCCGGAATGGTACCATTTACCCTTTCCTCTGCCAAAACCGTTTGCTTTCAATGTCTTTCTCCGGTTATCCAAAGACTCTCGACCACTGTCATCTCCCTCTGGGCTGCGAATTTCAGCTGTCCGTTTCTTGGTTGTACTACTTCTTGGGTTTCTTTGGCCATTTCCCTGGGATTGGTTCAGGATTCGGGTCCTTATTTTCCTTAACTGTGCTTCGTCCTTGATCTGGATCGCTGGGGTGGATTCGTCAGCCCTCGCGTAAAGTTCACATCCCTTCACCCACACGAATTTTACGATCCCTTGTTGCCTTAGTTTTTAGGTAGCCATCAGCAGGTGCTTGTTAGTTCTTGTCTGCTGGATCTCGTTAATAGTATCGTCTTCCAATTTATCTAAAATTAAAAAGAAGTTAAAACAGGATATTAACTTCTTTCATGCTATAAGGAGGCTCAAGTGAGACTGGGCTGGACACGTAGCGAGAATAGACAGTAACAGGTGGCAAAAATAACCTCCGACTGGGTTTTGAAAGGGGTGAGGAAAAAGGGAAACAAAGAACCAAATGGAGGGATGAGTTTGATAGAATGTTCTGGCACAGACGGTAACACAGGAATACGCAAAACAGGGGGGAATGGTTCACCCTCTCGAGGAAATAATAGGTACCATTCATTCGACAGGCTGAGTTCCCAGCTTCGAGGTATCGGCCACTGCCTAGGGGTGCCTAGAATATGGATGTTATCAAAAATAGATTATTTCATTGGTAATCTTATGAAAACATTGATCTTGACTGATTTTTGTTTCACCCGACTGTGGAGAAGTATCTCGCCGTCACCTACCAAGACGAGGAGGTGAGAGGTGAAGGAAGGAAGTGCAGTCCGGCTGTGGGTCAATTCCACGTTAATGCTAGGTGAGTGTTGCCTCGATCAGTAAGGTGACACAGAGTGAATCCGAAGCAATGAGGGGCGAAATGGCCCGGGCCAATCTCGAAACCTCTCTCTGGTCACCGATGCGATACTCGAAAGGGTAGTTTCTGAGGCCGGGGGTGTGGTGCCTGGGAGCCAATTTAGCATTCATGCATCGCTATACGCTCCGCTGAGTGCGCTGTGGAGAAGTACCTACGGTACCAGAAACTGTAAAAACCTCATTTTCGAAAAAATGTGGGTTACGTGGTTATGCATCTAAGCAGTACATAATTCTCCGATTTGATTTTCGCCCTGAAAATGTAAACCCCGTATTAAATTTTTTTTTCCCAGTCGTTTACCAGACACCTCGACGTTTTATAACCTCGTTAGCCGCCAACCAAAAGGGCTAAAAAAAACCTTATCGTAATTCCCGAAAGCGCACCGTATAGATACATGAGAAATGATAATTCTAAAGCGATACTTTTGGTCCGCTTATCCGGAGAGTACAAAAGTGCTGGAAAAAATTTCATTAAAACGCGAATGGGAGGGGTTGAGAGAGCAAGAAGAGTTCGCTCGTTAAATCGAAACAAAAAAGGTGTAAAGTTGCGCGACCTCGATGCAAATTTTGCGCGTTTATTTGATTACCTTCGTTAGAGTCGAAAATTGCACTCTTTTTACAAGGTATTTAGATTATACGACGAGGAGATATAATTCATCGAGTTCGCAGTTCGAGAGGGAGGGGGGGGGGAAGGAAGAAAAAAAGAAAAACGGTTCTCGATGAGGTATTTTCGGTTATTTTATGGCGATTACAAATTTACGTTATCTCGATCGCGCGCGGTTTTATGTTTTCATTATAGAAGCGAAAAAGGGAAAAGCGAGCGCGTTTCAAATAAAATCAATAAACTCGGCGCGAACTTTGATTTTGTCTATAGATAAAGACGCATTATAGGGTCGTGCGAATGGAAATAATCTATCTTGTAGAATGTCGAACGTGTCAAAGCGTTAGGATTTATAGATGCGACAAAGATGTATTCGACACGTGGTTTTCGAGACACGGAGATGGAAAAATTATGGCGGAAATGTTCCACGTTTCGGGATCGTATTTTACTTTAAGCCTGGGTCCTGAAGGGCCCTTAAGAGCAGTGGATTCAGAACCGGCAAGGCATCACCGTCATGAGGCGCTTCACTGAGAAGATTAGGATGGCCTTTATTTCCAACTTCTGATTTCTGAATGGACCACCACCAAGACCGGTTCCGAATATCATTATTTTGAGAACTAAAAGTTCGATAGAAATATAGAAATCATTTTTTTCATAGGATCAGCGACTGATCAGATTTGAGACAAGTTCAGTGAAATATTAGGATACGAACGGAAATACGGAAATATTTGATTCCCTTTGAATATCTTGGTTCTGCTGTGCCAATTTCTCGTTGTTTTGGTCCTCATGCGGGACGAAAAGGGCTATTATATTAACTCCCCCCATAAAAAAAACGTCATTTTCAATTTTACAAACTGCTTTGTTGACTCTGCGTAAAAAACTTCCGCAGTAATTTATACACTCGCAGAAACGAAATTGACCACTTTCTAACCAAGAAATTTTGATCAAATTTGAAATCTCCTCGGACCACAGGATGGGAAGATGTCTCCTAAAAATACCAAAAAAGCCACACACACAGCAAAAAAAAAGAACCTCAGTAGGAAGTAACATCATTACACCAGTACACAAATATGCAACAGCCAACCAAATTCTCGGAAAAGAACTAGCAAAATACGGTTTCGACTCGACTCTGGAAACCCAAAAGAAATATGACATGTTGGAACAAGTTACGAGTATAAAAACCACGGAAAAACTAGTGGGAGTCAAAAGAGCAAAACCAATAACTGACGAAAAATTGTCTCTGGAAACCAAAAAACTTACAAGTTAGCAAAAAGAACAACGCTGAAGAGCGAACCACATGAAATAACTTTGGAAATAATAGAGCTTAGCGAACTAAAAAAAACTCATTAGGAAAAAAATTTGACATGATGTGTCCGAATTCGATACTAAAACAATAGAGAAAATAGAGCAAGAAAGCGGCTCCAGTAAAAAAACAAAAAGATAATTATTCAGACAGGTACTTTCATGCTCCCAAAGCTGAAAAACGACTCAGGAATTGAAAAATACGAAAGACAAGAATAATTAGTGGAAGTGGCAACAGAGTTCTACAAACATTTATACATTCAAAATGAAACTTTAGAAATCCTTAGGCAGAAATTAACGGAACCTTTAACAAATCTATTCAACCTAACGCTGGAAACAGGTATAACCCTACAACAATGGAATATAGCCGAAATCACAATCCTGCACAAAAAAGGGGATAGTTCGGATATTAACAACTACCACTCCATCAGCCTATCTTCGAACTTAGCCAAAATCCTTATGAAAATTTTAAAAGATCGCATCTACAATATACTAGACTTCCAACAACCTATTGAACATGGCAGCTTTAGAAAAAAATTTTCCGCAATCAATCACATGCAGTCGCTGAACCAGATTATGAAAAAAGCAAAGGATGCAAAATAGAGATGTGGCTGATGTTTATAGACTTCAACAAGGCGTTTGATTCTATCATGATAAGCTATGGCAGTCCTTGGCAGGATAAGGAGACCCTTATAAAATCATCGAAATTCTTAGCTACTCATATGGTTGCTCCGAAGCCTATGTGAGGACGGACATGAAAGGTACAAAGTTTCCTGTCCAAAGGGGTGTAAAACAAGGGGAACCTTTGTCCCCGAACCTTATCAACAGCGTACTGGAGCAAGTTTTTAGAACTTCAGATTGGAAGGGGAAAGGGATTAAAGTTCATGGTCGCTAGTTAAGCCATCTAAGGTTTGCAGACGACATTATAATTATTGCTAAGAATTTTGAGGAAATGGAAAAAATGACGAAGAACTAAAGGATGCAAAACAAGAGTTTTGACTTTTTATGAATTTATCAAAAACAAAATTTATGTCAAAGCAGGGGAAATGGAACTATGACTAGAAGGGGAAAAATTAACAGAGTAAAAGAGTACAAATACCTTGGACAAACCATTTCATTTAACAATAACATGGGCCAAATCATTAGTGTAAAAATATCGAATGGCTGGAAATCCTTCTGGGCACCGAAACATATTCTAAAAAGTAACGTGAAAAATATGCTCAAAACAAAAATGTTGGAAAGTTGTGTAGTCTCCACCCTGACATACGGATGTCAGACATGGTCGCTAACAAAAAAAATAAACTGACCGTCTGGAAAAGACATTTAATTCAATGTTAAGGAGTATGCTGGGGATCAGGTTGGAGGATAGGGTGAAAATGAGTTCCAACAGGAAGCAAACGAGGTTAAGAAATACAGGGTGCAAAATAAAACAATTGAAATACAGATATGCGGGGCACATGATTAGAGGAGAACCGACAAAATGGAACTTTGCTTGCACTCTATGGATCCCCTTGGACAGAGAAAGGAACCCAGGACGACCAGCTACCCGATGGGTAGGTGAATTTCTGAAAACCTTAAGCTCTCGCTGGGGAACAACTGCTAGGGAGAGGAGAGCCTTTGCCCCTCAGTGGGCAGATTAGGCAGCGACCCACTTACTAAGGGACGCAATCTCTAATCAACGCAGGTAAATAAATAAATAAAAAATTTACTTATTATTGTTTGTGAAGGTCACAATAGTGGTGAGGGACAGATCTGACAATTTTACAGATTGAAAAAATAAAAATAAAAAGTAGAAAGTAAAACTAAAACAAAACTATAGAGAGGGAGAGGATGGCACCGGAACAGACATACGGGATCGGCTGTGGAGAGGGTCCAAGATCACCACCAAGGGGGCCAGAAAGTGAGGGGTTTAATGGCCAAGGGGTATACGAGTATACCAGATAACCTTAAATGCGCATGGCAGCATCATAAGGGAAACAGACCTCCATCCTACATCTGTTGCAATATCCCGTTGACAGAGCCGATGTACTGACTTCCAGACATGTAAAATGAGTCAATCGTAAGGTCACTACGACTAACATTATTATACAGGGCAGGGGTTTTTTGTATTACTGATGATGAAAGTCCCCCGTATCAAATAATTCTGAATTTCTTCCATTAAAGGAAGGAACCCTAAACTGAATACTCGCCAAAATCGTGGGACATAATATTCTATTGTTGAGAATGTCCCTTAGAAATATTAGTGCACTTTTTATCGCCATGCTTTGTCTCACTCTTTACCCGAACACCTTCCATCACAGTTCTGATGTTTATTCCCAAAAAATAATATCTTAAATGTATAATTTCTTAGCCATGAAAACTCCAACCTACAGCAGGAACAGCCACGACATCGGAATTTCTGGTGGTTAAATCAACTCCACACAAATATGGGGGTGCGGGTACATGTATCTAATAATTGGAAAAGACAGAGGTGATGACACGGTATCACTTCATTTAAAAAAAAAAAATGCGGAAGACGTTTAGTTTCTGATATATTTAAGCGTAACAGAAATATGCCGATTTTTCAAGAATTACCCATCTGAAGTATTTTTTTAAATCTTTTTTTTTTTTTTTGCAATACCCTGAAAAATCGTCTTTCGTGGTCCCCTTTCATTGCCCTAAACCATGTTTTTGACAAATTTTCGGTTTTCATATAAATCAGTTTTTTGCTTCCCTTGAAAAGAGTGAAAAATGGACTTTCCTCTTGGTTCTCATCAATTCAATCACATGTAATACTCCATGTTCCAAAAATTGGTAGATGTGTGAATCCTACGCGATATTTTAAAAACACTATCAAAACTGAACAATTTATTCTCCTACCACGCCCACTACTGTGAAATTTAATTTTCCTCAAGACTTAAACAAGATATTCAAGATATTCAAAATTTTGGAACAATAAAACGTTCGTCACAGAAGATTCTCAATAATTTCGAGTTACAGAGATTGCACCAGGTTTGATACTCGATGTTTCGAATTCCGGAGAAGAAAAACCACAGCCCAGAATACATTTAGGTTCCTTTCGTAGGACTCATTAGAATACACAACCGGCGGAAACTGAATTCTCGTCCTCAGCACATTTGCTCTTCTGCATCTTTTTTCATAATTCGACCTGTATCGAGATAGAGATAGTCAGAATTGAGTCAAAATTCAGCAATCAGAGGAAATCGACTACGTAACTGGTATTTCAGCTTCGACACCCCAACGCTATCTATCAAGTCCGCTCGTCTTAACTAAACAGTGTGACCGCTAATTACGATTTTAATTTGACTACCCTAATTTCACTTCCGTTCGGTGGCATTTTTCGTCACCCGCACATTCACATTTACCTTTTCACCTCTGTTTTTTAATCAAGCTGCCGCTGACAATTGGCTTTTCGCGTGCTAACGATTGTGTACACCGGAAGCACACACAAAAAAAAAAAAAAAAAAAAAAGAAGAAAAAAGGCAAACGACGCGTCCGTTCTGTAAAGAATGCAGCCTCGTGCGTCAACAATCTCATCTAAATGGTTGGTTTTGTAATTACACCAGGATCAGGAGACGGAGAGGGAGCTTTCTTGGGACGAGAACTGATATCAGTCTTTCCTGCTTCATACATCATGAAAGGATACATGCTGAATGAAGAACTACACGCTGTGTTTTCTGATGGAGAAAGAAGAGCACTTCCACGCTATCATTTATAACCAATGGTTGACTCCACACGAAAAAAACGCGTTTTGGTTTCCTAACCTACCCTGTCACAGGGAGAAAAAGAACGTGTGTAAAAACTCGGTGCAGATAACGCGATATTTAAATAAAAAACCCATACGTATTCGTTTGCGTGAACAAAAAGGGAAAAAATTGCACTCGGTTAAAATTTACATTCCTGTAAGACATGTTACACGTAATAAACCTAAAATAGCAACTGCGGTTTGCCACCCCCGAGCTGATGATTACCCTGGAAGGTTTCGGTTTCCAGATTCGAATGCAAAAAACCGAATTCAAGAGCTTTTTGCCCGATCTAGAGGTTTAGAATGATATTTTAAATTGCTCTCATGGATTTCCAAGTTTTCCTCCCATTTAAAAGTTGCTACTCTGAAGTCTAAAGAGCTGCCTTAGGAGTACCAGTTATTTGGAACTGCAATAGAAACAATTATGCCGAAGCAATGGACACCGAGACTAAGTGCAAGACTGGATGGTATGCTCCCCGTTCATTTGAATAGGTAGGCGTGCGCGTTATCAATTTAAAAATGTAGATCACTCGGATTTGATTAAAATTAATGTTAACCCTCCTGAAGAGTAACAAGCTCGTATTCAGACGTTAGAAGAAGCAAATATTACCCTGCAGGTGAAAAATGAAGATCTCAAGACCTACACCCGCAGAAACATCATAATTGATGGTATTCCCGAAGCTGATAATGAAGCGATTTTGAATTCAATTAATAATGCACATGTGGAGGCACCCGCAGGGGGCGGCCGCGTAATCTCTGTACGTGCTATCACTACTGAGGATATGAAACGAGCTCTGAATGACCTTAAACCAAAATCTTCTTGTGGCCTAGACTCTATTTCCCCATATATCTTTCGAGCCTGTTCTCAGTTTCTGGTCGCTCCATTGACTTATCTCTGCAATATTGTTCTTAGCACAGGTGTGTATCCAACTGTTTGGAAAATCTCTAAAGTAATTCCCCTGGTTAAATCGTGCAATAATAATGAAATAAAAAACTATCGCCCTATCTCTCTCATTTCACTAGCTGCAAAAATTTTTGAAACAATATTATTATAAACAAATATCTGCATAATCAAACCAAGAATACGAACTTAACAAAATATATTCATACAACCTTCTCTAATGGAGGGCAGTTAGGTGCAATTTACACAGATTTTTCAAAGACTTTTGATACAGTTGATCATAAGATTAAACTTGCAAAGTTACATAATGTTGGTTTTTAGAGGAACTGATTGATTTACTTCACTCATATTTAGATAATAGAATGCAATTTGTTGAGTGCAGAGGGATGGTTTCTACTTACAACAGTATATCAGACGTTCCCCAGGGATCTCTGGCTTGTGACCATTTCTATTTTAACATTTGTCAATGACATAGCAGAAAAGATTCTATACTCGAACGTCTTACATATGCAGATGATAATATGAAGGTGTATAAAATGATATCTTGGACAATCTGTGGCATTCCAAAACAAAAGAACGAGAGAGCTAAGAACACGAATTTTGAAGGAATGGAAAAAATATTGGGAATTGAAAGAATTATTTAAAGGGAAAACACCGCAAAAAACAAAATCGCTAATCGGGGAAAACTGCGTCCACTCAGTACTTACATATGGTGCCCAGACATGGTCTCCAACCAAAAAAGATGTACAAAAACTACAGAACACACAAAGCACAATGGAAAAGAGTAGATATGTTAGGAATAAGGAAACACAAAACAACTAGACAGAAAGCTAGGTTAAAGGACATAAGATAGGGGCTGGAGAAGTGTACCCCTCCCTCCAGAAAATGTTTTCACCCAGAAAGAAACTAAACTTTTTCACTCAAAGTTCCTTGTTTACGCCTCGTCGGTTAAAAATTGCTAGGATTATCTATTCACACCCTGAATTGATGTTCATCATCTCCATGTATATGAAATTGCATACTCAATTCCCCGTAAATACGTCATTCGTCAGCTCAACAGATACTAGCATAGTAAGCTCAGTAACTTCGGGCGCTAATAACTGGGTATGATTTCATCTTACTGTTCTGCATTTTATTGATTTTTGTTTTGATTTTTTGTTTAGTTTTGTGTCCTCGAGCAACTTGAGTCATTTCTCGCAGTGTTTGTAAACCTTTTTAGAACTTACGTCCTTAGTTTTTGATTTAGTGATTTTTGTGTTTCTCGTTGTTTTTCTTCAAGATCCAGTTTTGTTCTGAAAAGATCTGACTTTGCGATAAAATGAAGAGAGAGGGGATAAATTTGTGAAATACTGTAACGTTGTCAGGTCTATACCGTGGGTGCGGTTTTTCCAGTTGACGAGTTACATTTGCCAAGTAAAATTGATCCCCCCTCTTCAAGATGAAATTTTAATTGTAAGGGCCCACGCTTGCGGTGCTTATCAAATTTGTAATCGTGTGTAGAATGTTGAATGAGCGGTCCAAATTGGAGCCCAGATGAAAATCTGATGCAATATTCGAAATCAGCGACACCCCCCCCCCCCCCAAAAAAAAAAGAGAAGGAAATCGATAATTTATTCTATTTTTCTTCTTGAAAGTAATCTTGACTATTCTTGGGTCTGAAATCAGACTTTTGGGCCCAAATCAGGCAGCATCAAAAATCTGATGCGATATTTGAAATCAGCGATCTAAGAAACCATATTTCGATATTTTTTCGGTGCATTTCTATTTAGGATTACAAAGTAAAGGGTACGCTCTAGCCTCCTGCCCCTTTTTGGGGGAGAAAATTTTTTATAAGAAAAGAAACTAGACCTTTTCAATTAGGAATTCAATTTCCTCCTGTGAAGATAGGACTTCGCGATCAAGTAGAAAAAAGGGGAATTCCCTGTATAATTTTAGTCGTAACATTGTCGTTCCTTAACTTTCTTATTATTAATCCCAGCTATTTTCCGTCATTTTTTAATTTGTTGTTTTTTGTTTGACGAAAATTGGAGAAACTAGGGGGCTTCGCGGCCCAACCCCCCGCCGTCACTCGCTTTGCTCGTGCCGGCCTTGCTCGGCGCTTCGTGCCTCGTCCGACCGTGACAGTCCTCAGTGTTTGGTCTAAAACTTTTGTTCCTGAGTTGAGGTTTGCTTTGCGCTTATTTTGCTCCCCCTCTATCAGCGGTCCTCAATCTTCCACCATGAACTCCCTTCCATCCTTTCTTTATCACGAGCCTCCTTTTTCATCACGACCCCCTCGTTCACCACGGTCGCTCTCCGCCTCCATCGTCACACTTCAACAGTCGTAGCTCTCCTCAGCCACAATTCAGGAGCTCCCTCTTCAACCATGAAGCCCCTCCTGAGGGTAGGCTACCCCTGGAAAAGTGAGCATTCAAGGGGCAGGGTAGGTAACCCGCAGTGTGTGATGATGATGTCATAAGAACCTGAGATGTCAGAGTCCAAGGTAGCTGGTCTGCCCTATTCATGAACACTATATCTGCCTTTATACATATCTTGTGTTAGACTATGTGTTATATCTTGCGACTTGAGATGATGGGTAATTATGTCATTATACGTCTTTTTATGTCTTATTATGTCGGTTAGTCTTCAAACTTGGAGATATTTTATGTTAGAACAGATTATGTCCTTGAAAGTAGCTGATCTGCCCCTGCAATTTTTCTGATTTTTAGGTAGGCAACCCGCAGTGCGTTTTTCCCCCGGAGGCGGTGGCCTCCATTTCCTTTCACATCTCCCTCTCACACCATGATCCTCCCCCAGGACCTCGATCATATACCAGGAACTCCCTCCTAGGGGTAAGCTACCCCTCCTCAGTCACGGTGGAGAGAGAGGAGGTGGTAGGGACGAAGACCGGGATTTAGATATCAGGCTTCTTGGAGTTTTTTTTCAGGAGAGGGAGGGGGAGGAGGAGTTTTTGTTTTTAATTGTAGTATACTATAGAGAGATCAGTAGGTTTCAAACTTCAAATACTTACTGGAAGACGATTTGCTACCTGCACGTTCAGCTACTTTAATTTTGTTTTTCTGTAATCCATAATTGGATGCTTTATTTATTTATTTATTTATTTATTTTTTTGGAGGGGGGAGGGCAAACGTTTATTTTTACTGTAATTTCTATGTGAATACGTCCTGTGATTCTCTGTCTTATCAATTTTAATTTCCATCGAAATTTATGCAGTAAAAAAGGTGAAAAGACATAAGAAGTCTATGTCTTCATGTCACAAGGGAAAGGATGTCTTATAATGTATATCTTTATGTCGTATACTTTTAGGTGTGATATTATGTGTCTTTTTGTCCTATGTATTTATGTCATATGGCTCACCAGTTGGTTTCTTCCCTGGGGGGGGGGGTAGATTTTTAACAAATGGAGGCAAGTACATATATAAAGAGCTTATAGTACAGACCATAGAAAGTATAATGAAGAACTAATAAGACATAATGAGGCATAAAGAGTAGATAATCAGAAATAATAGTTACGTCATTATATATTATCAACAAAGAATATAACAAGAAATAAAGGCAAAATCAAAACTCATACAGACATGATAAAAACTTACTAATGTGATAGTGTGTCATTATATCTTATCAACTGGAGTTTTTCTTGAAGAGGGAGAAGATGGTGAGATCAGTTTTTTCAAGAGAGAGATGATGTTACGTTTTTCTGTTTTCAATAAATACTTTTGTACATCGGCTAATGATTACTCTTTTATTTTTTTACAGGTAAGAATACTTCCAACATTCATATGATACCAAGATAGAGTCTGTGTGCACTGTCGAATATGGAATCAAATTCCAACGTAACGGTATGCAATTTACTTTCTTTTACAACGCGAGTGCTGTCAAGGGAGGGGAAGCCACTCAAAAATAAACGTGTTTTCAACATTTCACTAAGAAGATATTATATGTGGAAGCTAATTTTCTGGATGCAGATGGAGGCAACGATTGGCCGTATGATAACATGAAAATGCAGTATTACCAAGAGCGTGTTTTTTTTTTTGGAAAATTGAGTGAAGCTGTGAGTGCTCAACCCCGCTGAGGCGGTGAAGGTAATCAGTTTTAAAAGTAGTAGTTAAATGAGGTAATTTGAAGTTGAAAGAGGGATTAGGATGTGCTATCATCACATAATGTCCATTTGCAATCAACCATTATCCCCTGTCTCATTTGAAAGCAACGCCCTTCTTCCCATATTATACATGACAGAATATCAAAAACAAAAATGGAGAAAGATTAATAGAATTTGCATCCCAGCAAAATCTTAAAGTAGCGAATACTTTCTACAAAAAAAGACAAGCCAGAAAATTCACGTGGATATCCCCCCGATCAAAAAACCAGAAACGAAATAGACCATATCTTAACAAATAATTTGAAGTTGATGCACGACGTTTCCACACTGACTAATTTCAATTTCTCATCGGACCATAGAATATCATGAGCAAAGATGAGATGGGGAAGGAGGATAAAATACGACAATAATTATAAGAAAAAAGTGATGTTTGCAATAAAAATTATACCAGTGCTCAGGTACGACAAATATGGGGAAAAGGTCAAAGAAATTATTGAAAGGAGATGAAAAAATAGAAACTCAGTGCAATAAAATATATCACAAAAGAAACAATTATAAAAGGTAACAACGAATATGGGGTGGTTAGAAAAAAAGAAACAGCGATGATAAACTAACAGAAAACACCAAAAAGATAATCGAAGGAAGGGAGCAACTGCAGAAGAAAAATTTTTTGGCACCAATGGAGAAAATGAAATTGATAGAATTGATGAAATTAGCCCGACAACAAATTCGTAATGGCATAAGAACATTTGATGCAGCGAAATTGGAAAGCAGATTGAGAGACAATGGATCTATAAAGTGTTTCAGCTTGCTCTTGATTAGCACAGCAGTTCCTCCATGCGCTTTTTCATCTGAATGTGGTGGGTGATACAGGTTGTATCTTCGAATGTTGATGAACGAGGTTCTGGTGAAGTGGATTTCTGATACTTGGAGAATATCGATGTCTCCCTGGGTGAGAAAAAGAGTAGTTTCTTGACCATGTTGTGCTAAACCATTAGTGTTTCGTATAGCTATCCTCAGGGTTCGGTTTATTTTTGGGTTTTTCGGTCTGTAGGCTTCAGTCTCCGATCAAGCTCGTCCATTATGTTTACTAGCTGATTCATCATATTCATCAGTGGTTAACTGGACCTTTGAGTGTTCCCAGCTCCAGTGGTACTCGGGGTAGTATTCGAAATGAGTCTTTCTTTTTCTGGTGGTGGGGGTGAGAAAAATCACAGTTAGAAGTATTTAAAATGTATGAAAAAAATCTTGCCCTCTCTGGTCTGCAGTTTGCCCCCTTGAAGATTCAGTCTGGTTACGGGCCTGCGCCCCACTCAGTGGTTGGGAATGTAATTTGGAAACTGCAAGGTTTCAGACCCACAGATGATATAACAACCAGCGTCAATAATTAATCACTGAACTACACAGGGCACGTTCTCATCGAAAGCACGTACAAGCCTCATTATCAGTATCATGTTTCTTTGCTTTGCACATCGGAAAACGAAAAAAGGAAAAAGAGACCATACATGGACGGGAAATACTTATTCTCAAAGTGATGTATTCCTGGGAGTGCCTATTTGGCATTTTCCCGTATAATCGGAAGTTGAAAACAAGTTGACAGACGGACGAGACAGCAGGCAGCATAATCCCCTCTGTCGTGTTCTTGTTTTCTTTCTTCGTCATTATTAGGTATTCCATACACGCGAACATTTACCCGGATCTTTTATTGCAAGAATGTTGCCAACGTTGAGCGGAAGACGCCTTTGTAGGTCACACAGGTGTGCTCAACTAAATACACAATAATCGGATTGATATCAACAAGCGATTCGATGATGTGCAAATAATCGCCGCCGCAATCGGATCTTTCGGTTCGCCCGAATGAAGTTTTATTTTTAAGCGAATTCCAGTTTAGCCTTTTTCTCTCGCGGCTTGATGAACACGTGAAAAACTTCAGTGGCCGTCAGCCAGAGGAAATTCATTGCCCCGTAACCCGTAACTGTTTTGCATTTATTCTCGGAGAAAAAGCCTTTCAGTTGCCCTAATCCGACGTGATCTGTTTCATGTGGTCGTTGTTGGCCGGCGTGGACATTGTATCGAATTAAGCCGGGAAATATTTTCAAATTTGCGTACCTAGTCGCTAATATTTGGTTCGTAACTGTCAGGTCTCCTAGACAAGATATTCTAAAGATTCTCAGTTGAAAGAATTGTCATTTTAGCTCATTCTTCTGGAAATTTGATAGGTAGAGAGCTCCAGGCATCCCAGTACAGATTGCATCTTATTTAACAAATTATCAGTATTCAGCGAATCTTAGTGTCCATGTTGGAGTGTGAGTGAACTTGGTAAATTCTGTATGCAGGGTGTGCTAATTCACAAGTTCTTCCTTCTGTCGTCCAGAGCGCTTTCGGCTGTACCCTAACGCTTTTCTCTTTGTCGTTCTGTATTTATAGTTGTGTGTAGTACCGTATGGTAAACCTATTTGGTGTGTTCCTATTGGTTACCTGTGGTTATGTGGTCTGTCCAATCAGTGAGTCTTACTCCGCTCAATGGAGTCATTTGTGCTCAACTAGCTCTGACCGCATTTCTTCCTCGAGAGGAAAAACATCTCCCAAATCTCCTAGCTCAGGTTGGGCCACTTCTACCTCCCGGATATCCCTGCCGCTGTGCACTTCGAGGAATACATTATTTTCAGATTCAGCCATAATTTGACTGGACTTCGGGGGTAAAAAAAAAAGAGAAATAGGTGCGCGCAGTACCACTATTGGCATGTGTATGCCGGCGTACCACATTCAATGTCAACTCGCGCAGTTCACGAACGAATGTAAATTAGGTCAATAATAATTGTGCATAATTTTGGCACGAGAGGAGAGATGAAGAAAACTTTCCGACGACCTTTACATTCGATATTGAAACAAACGTATTATTTCGCGTTGTTACCGTCGTTAAACTTTACGACTGTTCGGAGACGTCGGTTCGACGAGGTATAAAACGACGTTTGTTTCGCTTCCTCGAGTCCATTAGACGCGGTAATTACAATCTCCAGTGTGTTCTTTTTTTGAAATGAATACGGTAAAGTGTACACTCGCCATACTGGCCCGGCCATTTCGAAAATTTAATCGCGTCGCATTTTCCAGCACGAGGTAAAATGAAACGAAACAGCGAATGGGTGACGGGGAGCGAGAAATTACAACTGGAAAGAACGCTAGGTACAAATAATGCTCGTAATATCAGTCTTTACTTCTGATGATGTTCTACTTACATATGTTGCCGTAAATGTCGTAAATCCGTGATTAACGTCAATAACTAGTACAAGATGTAATTGCCTGAAATAGGTAGTGATTAACGAGATTTTCTAGAAATTGACGAGAATGACTGTATTAGCCAGTAAATATTGTCAGTTTGTGAAGCGATGTCAACATTTCCTAGTGATTGACGTAGCTGACGAGTAAGTCCTAGTAAATGTTTGTTCACAGACAAAAGCGACAAAATTCCTGAAAATTAAGATGAACACAACATGTGACCTGGAATCATGAAATGTGCCTCTGGTGTCGAGAAATCATGTTTTACTTTTTCGACAATATTCATATATAGAAAAAATCACGCTCTTTCGAAGGAAACAAATCGCAGCTTCATATCCTCATTAGTTCTTCCACAATTTGCATTTAAAACTTACGTCAAAAGTTTGAAAACATCCGTTTACATGGTGTCGTGTGAAACAGGCCTTCAAGGATGACAGAGGACGACAATTCGAAACGCGGTCGTCATAGCAACGCGAAAAACACCACCACAGATGTATACACTATGTGCATCTGTGCGCACCACTACCACCATCCCATCTTTACAATCGTTTATCTCGAAACCTGTTTTCGCACAAGAGGCACATTTCATGATTCCAGGTCACATATAGTCGATATGTACTAAGTTAAAATAATATGTGTAATGAGTAAAAGTGCCTGTGTCATGAAAATTTAGAATTTCGAGCCAAGTTCTTATGATTATGTTAAGACTCTCGTTTATTACTGCAAGAGGAACTGTTGTAGCCGGTTAGCAGGTTGTATGTGATGCACTTTTTCTTACAGTTGCATCTTGCATAACTTTGTGCACCGAAAAGATTGTTCCCAGCAGCTGCTTCTCGTAGAGTCACTTCTTTATCTTTCGGGATATTCGAAATGTTGAGCATGGATTCCGAACATGGCGAAAACTCAGACCGAGTGTATTCATTTTTTAAGAAACCGCTTGTAGCACCTACAGAACATGGCATTTCAATATTACAACTGACCAATTTTCCTTCAAGACCGAAAAAATAAAAGAGTATGCAGGGAAGTAATACCTAGAGTGTAAAAATCATTATCGACACCTATGCCTAGTGCGAGTTAGAGCTGTCAAAAAAGCGATCCAAAATCGATTCAAATCTACAAGCTTGCCTCTCATCGATTATCGATAAGGATCCTCGAGTTATCGATTTAATCTATTTTCTTTCACGCATAACATTGAAAATTGAATGGTTCAGGTAAATGGACTCCTACTTGGTCAATGGTTTTTCCTTGCGCCTTGTTAATAATTATGTAGAATTCTACTTTTACAGAAAATTATCATCCTCTAAATGAAAGTTTATTGGAAGAAATCAAATCTCAAGTTGAATTTCCGCTCATAACTCTCCTCAAGTCATCCAATTAAAGTGAATAATAGCTCAAATGAAATAGCTTGATTTATATCAATAACATGAAACGAGCATAAATTTTGGTATTACCTGCCCTAGTTGTTAGTGTTCGTAGATTTTTGAAAAAAAAATCAGAATAATAATTTTCCGTGCAATAAGGTAAATCGCAAGCGAATATTTTACTCCTTTTTCCAAAAAATATCTGGTCAGCAGCGCAAATTTTTCATTAGCTTTGAGCGCAAAATACCTAAGTCCGCCTCTGGTTGTGCCAATTATAATTGTAATGAAAGAAAAGGAGTCAGAAATTCCGATTTAACTAGTTCCAACGCCAATATTTCAACTTAGAATACGAGTTTTAAAAGTCCGAAGTCATGCTCTCGAAGAGTCACGGTTAATTTTAAAATTTTAATTCTCTCTTGAAAATGATGCAAATTGCGAATGCGATGTTCCATCTCGCCATCTCCCATCATCCAGAGATAGTTTGTTAGAAGAACATGATCAACATTTCAATTCTGATTTCCCAGTTTCGTATATACGAGTATTTGGCTCCTGTTCACAATACCGGATTACCAGGCTGCAGGAGTGCAGGCTACAGGCTTCAATTAAGAGAAATGGGGACTCTGTAGTACGTAGCTTAAAAATTTATTGAATTATCGATTTAGATCGATTGAAATCGATAAGAAAAATTTTCAGTTTTTGACAGCCCTACTGCGAGTACGTTGCGTGGACTACCCTCGAGTGTGATCAACATCAGGTATGGAGATGCGTGCAGTGGAACTTACCTGTGTAGGATGAAATTTGCTGGATGACTACTTCATCATTTTGTGGATTGTTTCTGGAGACAGTCATCAGCTCTGTTTTTGTTGATTTTGTATATTTTCGCGCCTGGTGTCGAGTAAGGAAGAAGCAGGTTCATCAGTGTTCTGAGGAAGTGGTTCTTCAGAATCAGTGGTTTCACTCGATTGCTCTTCAGCAGAACTTGGCGCACGGAAGAGGACAGCTCTACTAGTGCTGGGTTGGCCTATTGTGGTACCCCTTGGTAAGTCCGGTCAGTGAGGGGGAGAGGTATAAACGAAACGCCCCACTCTTTCCCATCCCCACAAAAGCCCCTACTTCCCCAAATATCGATCCCATGGCTACGCCAGAGCAAACCCGGCAAAAGGTAACAAATCATGTAAAAAACAAGAAGAAATTTAAAACTTTGAACCTAAAAATCGCTACTCTAACCATTCGGACTCTTAAAGGAACTTAAGACCTAAATTCACTGATAGAAGCCATAAGTGAGGCCAAAATCGACATTCTAGGCATCTCAGAAACTAGAAGAAACTACGAAAAAATTTACCAAACAAAAAACAGTTACACCTTTTTTCATATTAGCAAGAATCAATGCCAAAGGGGAGTAGGCTTCTTAATATACCCAAACTTGAAAAACAACATTTTAGAAATAAAAGGAATATCCGACAGGATAGCCACTCTAAAACTAGAGATTTTTAAGAACACACTATTACTGATCCAGATCTACGCTCCTACTTCTGTCTCCTCAGAGGAAGAAGCTAAAAAATTCTACGAACTTCTTGACTCAAACATACCAAGCAGCTGAACAAAAAAACAAAAAACAATCAAAGTTATAATACCGGGGGACTTTAACAGCCAAATTGAAAAAAGTAAACCAGAAGAAGAACATATGGTAGGAAAATTTAACTACGGCAAACGTAACAAAAGAGGTGAAAAATTAATCAGATTCTGCCAGGAACTAGACCAGAAAATAATAAACGGCTTCTTCAAGAAGAGAAGAAAATGGACCTGGATCTGCCCAAACCAAGAGTATAAAAATCAAATCGACTTCGTCCTTTCACCCAGAAAAACCAACAATATAACAAATTTTGAGGTACTAAACAAATTTAAATTTGTTTCTGACCACAAACTCATATACATCACCATGAACTTATCGAAGTTTCAACAGCACAAAAATCAGGCAAAAGAACGCCCGGTATAGGCAGCATAGAAAACTACACTGAAAACATTTCAACGGCTCTGAACAAATTAGGCGACGTAGAGGAACATCATTCAGCGATGTGCAAAGTTATATACGTACTAAAGATCCCAGGTTTGTCCAGCAGGGACACACCAAAACAAACCTCAGAATCCCAAACCCAAAAAGAAACTCTGAACAAACTATGGGAAATAAGAAGAAAACTTCGGAATAGGAAAAATAAAAATATACCAGAAAAGGCGGTGCTAAACATGGTCTCAAAGAAAATTAAAAATATTCAAAGAGAAAAACTGGAAATATGGAAATCTAACCTAATTATAGCGAAACTTTGGAAGGTAGCAAGAATATGAAAGAACTGAAAAGTAAACTATCTCTTAGGCTACAACAAACAACACACTTCCTGGACAATGAAGGCAACAGAGTCTGTGATCGGAAAAAAATTAAGCTACGAAATTTTACAAAGACCTTTACTCCTCTGGAGCGAAGCAGAATGTACCATTTCAGACCGAATCAGACACAGCGAACCTCGAACAAGAACCACTGTTTCTAGAGGATGAGATAAGGCATATAGTTGAAAACTCAAATAGAAACAAATTTCCAGGAAGCAGTGGCATTAAAAAGGAACACATAATTCATGGTGGCGAGGAAATGATAAAAACACTAACGTCTCTTTTTAACAAAATTCTGATCTCAGGCAAGATACCAAAGAAATGGAAGCTTTTCGATATCATTTTACTATTTAAAAAAGGCAACAGACACTAAATAGCCAACTGCAGGCCTATAAGCCTGCCCCCCCCCCTCAATTTCAAAAATACTCTCGAAACTGATTGAAATGAGACTAAGGAATTTCCTAGAACCACACCAACCCCCCAACCAAATAGGCTGCAGAAAGCACTACTCCACCTTAGACCACATCCAGACTTCAAAACAGATTGTACTCGTAGAAAAATCCCGTGAATACCGTTTGACAAAACATCGCTTCCATTAACTACAACAAGGCATGTGATTCTTTAGAACACCACTACATCATAAAAACATTACAATCCTAAGACACCTCCACACAACTTATAAAAATTATAAACGACGTGTATACGACACCTGAAAGCCGAATCATTACAGATGTAACTGGAGAGTACTTCCCAATAAATAAAGGAGTGCGCCAAGGTGATCCACTATCGCCCCTACTCTTTAACGTAGCCTTAGAAGAAGTATTTAGGGGCCTAAACTGGAAAAATAAAGGTCTGCGAATGACATCGCCTTAATCTCAGAGTCAACTGACGAGCTGGGAGAAATGGTGCAGAAGCTGAATAGAAGTGGAAAAAGGCAGGTCTATCAATTAACTATGGTAAGTCGAAAATTCTACACATCAACATCCCCAGCCCACCCTAAAATTACAGTAAACGATAAAAAATTAGAAACTACCTACTCGTATATCAGAGACTATCTATCTACGGCAACTGTTTTCCCTAGAAAACAAAATCGCAAAAGAAATCAACAGAAGAATTACGTTGGCATGGCAGAAATTTTGGTCATTGAAAAGTATTTTTAAAGGAAACTTTGAAAATACCTTTCAAGGCGAGATATTTAATCTGTACGTAGATCCAGTCCTCACGTACGGTTCACCTACTTGAACTCTAAACTCAATGATGAGATTAATGCTAAACATCAAAATTAGAGACCGTATCAGTCTTAGAACAATCAAAAAAAAAAAAAAACCTACCGCACGTGAGGAACTGTCTACGGACAGCTAGAGACTCGAAATGGGTCTGGGTGGGGTATATAGCTAGGCTCCCTACGGATAGCTGGGCTTACCAAGCTACATTCTGGTCGCTAACACATCTGGGGGAAAAAAGTAAACCTAGGACTAGGTGGAGGGACGAAGTCGACCAATTCCTTAAATACAAGCTCTTTCATCGAATAGCCTCTGAAAGAAGAGAATGGGAAAGAGTGAGAGGCACCTTCACCCTTACCGAGCAAGATCGCTTAGGAATAATGTAATTCTGTAAAATTATTACTGTTTCATCGCAACCTAATGGGAACACACAAATGTCCGACGTACGCCTAATAAACAAGGTTTTGATTTGATTTGACCTATTGTAGAGCAAAAAAAAGTGCAGCAGTTTAAAAAGTAAAGAAGAGTGGGTATTACTCATATCAGAGATAATTTACCGAGTTCTGTAGCAGTCTGCAAATTCGACCCATTTCCCCCATTGTTCAGGTTACCCTCAATATTTTCATCAGCTGATCGTATTACAAGGGACTTGTGCAATCATGAATGACTGCGTGGAAATAGGAAGAAGTACAGTAACTGAAGAGGGTCAGGAATTAATATCAGTTACCAGTAAATGTCAGTAATCACGTTCTAGTCTCATCATTTCCTGGATCATTCCGCGAATGACTTCATTGCCTGCTGCATTCAGCGATTAGCGTCATTTACAAGTTATTGACGTTATTTGTTGAGTTTACGACATTTACGGTAACACATATGAAGGGTAAAGAATCAAAACTCACGTTTACCGTTTTACTTCAAGGGCGCAAATAGGCAAAATAGTGTACACGAGTGCAGGAATATCTTTGCTGCGCCTGTGAACGTGGAGTATGTTGTACATATCGCACATTCACAGGCGCAGCAAAGATATTCCGGCACCCGTGTACAGTATTTTGCCTATTTGCGCCCTTGAAGTAAAATGGCAAATGTGAGTTTTGATTTTTTACCCTTCACATAATATGTTTATAGGTATACGAGGTATAGTCGTAAGGTAGTGCAAGTACGCAGAAATGCGAAATGGGACAAGTGCAGCTTCTATCAATAGCGTCTAAAGTCTAAAGTTACCTCGATGATGGATCGAAATAAAATTCACTCGCCATCGAGTGAATGCACGATCATTTACGTCATACTTCGAGCTTCCTTTTTTCGTATACCCAACAACGTCCTGCCGGGTTGATTGAGCCCATATTTATAGTCTCGACGTATGTCAGTACGCAGCTACTTTGTTATTTTGTTTTTTTAAACTGTCCGAACGAACCCGAAGTATACATAGGCCTGTTTTACTCGGCTCAAAAGTTGAAAAATACCATTTTTAGCGTTCGCGTCGACCTTTGTACGTCAGGACTAAAAGATTGACACGCCAGATATTCCGGTGTTTCTGTAGTGTTTTCCAACCTACATAACGTACCTACACATGATACGCCTTCACTAATCAGGTGGATATCATAAATTCCGGATATCCTCGTGCCGGTCTTCGTTTCCCTTCGTGTTTTACCCCACCAAATCTTTCTTTTTTTAATTTAAAGCATTTTTGAGATAACGGGTTGTAACAGCGGAACCGAGACGCCGGTTTATACAACAAAATACGTAATGGTGAATATAAGAATGAAAATGCGGAAGTGCAAAAAAAAAAATTACTCTGCACCGGACACTGTACACCGAAATAGAGGAATAAAGGGATGAAAAAATAAGTGGTATAAATGAAAACGGGGAAAATACACAAGAAACGTGTATTTTCGGTTGGAATAAGACTCTCATCTGATTAGCATACACAATTTCAGAATTTCGGTCCTCCTCCCGCTGGCACTTTTTGAAAATCGAATACGCCCGGAATTTAAATATTAATAGTGGGGTCGGCGGTGAGGAAGAACAGCGCGGTAATAAAAGGGGAAGATGAAATTTTACGAATCGAAACAACGCGAATTGTCTGCGTTGTCTGTACACAGCATTCTTTAAAATTGCGATAATCTCGCTATACCCGTCTCCCCTTCGCTTTTCGTTTCAGTTTACCTCGTGCTGGAAAATGCGACACGATAACATTTTCGAAATGGCTGGGCCAGTATGGCGAGTGTACACTTGACTGTATTCGTTTCGAAAAAGGACATGTAGGAGATTGTAATTATGGCGTCCGCTGGGGGATAGAAACGAAAGAGGAACTAGATTAATACAGTGGGCTAGCACAAATATACTGAAAATTGCAGGTTCCTATTTCGAAACGAGGAAAAACAAAAGATGAACCTGGATATGCTGGACGGAAATGCTAAAAATGAAATTGATCATCTAACGCACGACCTCACACCGGTTAGAAATATCTCGACAAGAGCTAGGTTCAACTTTTTATCTCTCTATATACGAAAAAAGTAAAATCCGCAGCCTCCGCCACCGCCACCACCTCCGGGAGAAAAAAAACGCACTGCGGGTTGCCTACCTGAAAATCAGAAAAATTGCAGGGGCAGATCAGCTACTTTCAAGGACATAATCAGTTCTAACATAGAAGATCTCCAAGTTTTAAGACGTAACCGACATAATATGACGTAAAGTACCCATAATCTCCAAGTCGCAAGATATAGTACATAGTTTAACTTGAGATATGTATAAAGGCAGATATAGTGTTCAGGAATAGGGCAGACCAGCTACCTTGGACTCTGAGATCTCAGGTCCTTATGACGTCGTCGTCGTCGTCACCATCATCATCACCATCATCATCACGCACTGCGGGTTGCCTACCCTGCCCCGTCATTGCTCATTTCTCCAAAGGTAGGCAACTCACTGCGGGTTGCTTACCCTGTCCCTTAATTGCCTTATTTTCCAGGGGGAGCCTACCCTCAGAAGGGGGTTCATGGTTGTGGAGGGAGCTCCTGAAGAGGGAGGAGGGTCCCTGTTGGGGTGTGAGCTGTGGATGGAGATAGTGGGGCGGGGGGTTAAGCTGAGAAAGAGGACCTGGTGGAGGAGAAAGTCCTTGGTGAGAGAGGAGACCGAGGAGAGAAATGGCTGTGGTGCGGGAGAGGCCAGTGGCAGGGTGTTGTTCTGAGGGGAAGGGCTCTCGAGGGAGGGGTGGTCATGGTTGTGAGAGCTACTGGGTAGATGGCCAGGGATCTTCGAGAGAGTAGGAGGACCATAGTGAGGACAGGGGCTGTGAAGGGAAATAAAGCCCAGGGGGTAGTGGTGGCTGAGGGTCCTGGAGGAGCACTAAATCTTTGGTAGATAACGGCTCGGGGTGTAAGAGTTGCTCATGGTGGAGAAGGGAGCTCTTGAAGGGGAGGAAAACCACGGCGGTGGTAGGGACTTTAGAGGGAGATAAGGGTTTTGGGGAGGGGTAATGGTGTGTAATTGTTCCTGGTGGAGGAGGAAGTCCTTGGTGAGAGAGGTGGCCGGGAAGGCAAATGAAGGCCGTGGTGCGGAAGGTTCTGGTCCCGGGGAGGTGGTCTTGAGGGGGCGAGTTCTTGTGGGGAGGGGTGGTAGTGGTGGTGGAGGAAGTCCTGGGTGAAAGAGGGATTGGAGAGGGAAATGAAAGCAATGGTGCGGAAGGGGCTGGTAGCGGGGGTCTGAAGGGGAAGAGTGGTCATGGTGATGGGAGCTCCTGAGTGGAGGACCAGGGGATCTTCGAGGGAGTTGGGACAAGGAGGCCACAGAGGAGAGCAGTGGAATGGGAAGGCTGTAGCGAGGGATTAAAGCCTTAATTTGGGAGGGCGCAATGATGGGTGAAGAGGTGGAGGCCATAGTGGTGTGGGGGTGATCGGGGAGACGTGGTCCTAATGGGGGACGGCACTCGAGGTGGAAGACGGTTCTCGAGGGAAGACTAGGTGGAGGACTAGGTAATGATTGGAGGGTTGAACGGAGGGTGCCATGAGGGGGAGAAGCTGTGAACGGAGAAGGTCATGGAGAGAGGGAGAGGGTAATATGAAGAGATTAATAAAAATCTGGTCCACTATTAATGATTTTTCCGGAATTCCGCTGCTCATCATCAGCTTGTTGACTAGTTGGAGGTATAACCTCTCTTTTAGAATTTTCATAAAAATTTTACCCACGTTTCGAATGAATGTGGGCCCGAATCTTTTGGAATGGATCAAAGCAGAAGGAAGTTTTTACAGCCGCGTCAGATTTAAGCCCGTGTAATTTCCTTTTCTCCGAATTGAAATTAAGTATGAAAGGTCGACTTTCTAAAAATTTAGAGAACATTCGACGCGTTGTCACCGAGCAGCTGAAGGGCATTCCCCATCATCTTTCAAAACTGTCTTTTAAAGAGCGAAAAGAGCGCCTCCGCCGGTGCATAGCTGCAAGAGAGGTTTACTTTGAAGGGGGTAAATTCAGTTTTTGGTTTGAGTTTAATAAAAAAAATTGTACAACATCATTCTCATTACTTCTGAGACAAATCTCGGGTGTCATTTCCGCGTGTATGTGTTGCATGAGGTCAAAGAACAACATCTCGCCGCTTAGATACTCGAAAGATGAACTACATATGTCAGCGGAGGGAACACGAAAAAGGTTCCTGCTGTCAGCACACCCGAATGGTTGAAAAAATCCAACTGTTGTCGGGTATGAGGCAACAAAGACCTAGACAGTTGAACTTTCCAGACAGCACTTGTTCTTACTCTTTTGAATTCCAATTTGCATCTCATCAGTGTGTATAAGACTTCGTCTGCTGTTGTCGTTTGTTGTTGCTTCTTCTCTCTTCACCCGACCATCGAGATCAATGCCGCGTGTATACTTTCTCGTTCTCGCCCGACGTTTTTCATTCGAAGGGGTTGCAAAAAAAAAAGTTTTGTATGAAACGTAATCGAAACACGCGGGAAAGTTATTTTTCCAATTTGTGTTCACTTTAAACGTGCATCATAGCAAGCGGGTTGTGGCGTATAAATCGAACAAACTAGGTTTGATGTATAACCAACTTTTCCAATTGGGTCTTGTTGTAAATCAGTTTCACCGGTACAGGAACCTTTTATGTAAGTATGAAGTCGCTTCCTGGAAGGCATTTTTTTTTTAGTGGTATAATATTGTGTTGAAATGGCAGTACGGTTACGAAGTTTAACGAGAAGTGCTCCTGGTTTGTTCATGTTGCTCGACTGTGCGCGCTAAATTATAGCCGTACTTTTCATTTGAAAAGTTGAACAGATGCTATACAACTAACAGCAGAAGAAGTTTTCTTACCTGTGTATAGTCGAATGGTGGATTACAATTAGAAATTAATTATTAGTTTTCAGATATTCGTTGTTGATTGTCGTGCATTGTTTCGGTTTTCAAGTATGGCTAATTTTTCTGGCATCCGGAGGTACATTCATTACTGGGTGTCTACCGGTCATACAAGTCAGACGAGTCGCACAAAAATTTTTCAATTGAGGCAGTGGTCGTACAACTCGTACAAGTCATACAAAAGTCATACAACTGCCTCTAATTACTTCTTCTTCTTTCGTGTCCGGACTTCGGCGCGTAGGCAGTTGACTTTAAGTTTTAAATTTCAAATTTTAAATTTTCCCCCTCCATCTCTGCACCAGGTCCAAGGTGCTGTCGTCTAGATTACCCCACATAGCCCTTCTGGTATGTGTGGTCTCTCCTCCACACACAAGGAGGTGGTCATCATTTTGAAGCTTGTTTTCGCATGCTGCAGTGCTTGCATACTGCGGAGCACAACAGACCAGCCTTTTTACAGCTGCAGCCAGCGGTGGCGCAACCAGTTGTCCCATCCACTTCTAGACTTGTCGGTAAGTCCTGAATGAATGGTACTTAGCGGCATCTTTGGTTGGTGGCAGTCTGGTAAGTTGGCATTTCGACTTTGCCACGACAGTGGTGAAAATGCGGTATCTCAGGTCATCGAGGTTGTCACGTTCAATGTTCCCTCCATACAGTTTCACCAAGAACTTCTCTCCAACGTCAGCAATTTGAGCTGGAGCTGCCTCGGGGTCCTTGAAGATCTCCAACATCTCGGAGAGGCCCGAGGTTCTTCTGATACGTCTGTATCACCTTCTTCTTCCGAATTCCAAAGGGTGCTGAGGTGGTGTCGCACCCACTGATCGCGTGCAGGAAGAGTATGTCCTGTGGCCCGTGTTTGATAGAGCGGGAAGAATAAAGGACGGTTAGGGTGTTACCCTTCCCACTCTACTGGAAGTAGACGTTTTTCTTTGAAAACCCCAAAGCATTCAGCAGCACCAGATGATCAATGTTCTCTCATGTAATGACGACACTATTGTACTCCTCGGCAACTGAGACAGCAGTCTGCACGATCAGCACATCAGCGTCTTATACTGCCTGCCTGACTTGGATCCCCTTGGCTTCCAGTTCACCCTTCAGCATCGTTATGAAATTCATCTTGTTTTTGTCGTTGGAGAGGAATTTTGCCTGTGTGGTGGTGCTGACTGAGATTGTCTTGGAGAACACAAACTTAGTAGAGGGGTTCAGCAGGGAACGCCGATAACATTCTACTGCCTTGGTGCTTAGGTAGCTTATCCCACTAGGGTAACCATTACCATAATTACCATAGAACTGATGGTAATTGATAGTTAGAGGACCAAAACTTTCGTTGGTTTTTAGCCAATTTTTGCCATTTTGAGAAAATTCCTCCAACTTTGATCGGCTGTATCTCGGTTAATAATAGGTTTAGGAAAAAATTTATGCATGCAGAATTGTAGCAATTTTAATGTTCTACAACTTTGAAAATGAACGTTTTGGTCGAAAACCGCTTAGTTTAGAAGTTATGAGCGAAAAACCGAAGGAAGTCCGAAAAGTTAAAGGTTTTTCGGTCCTCCTCAAGTTAGCACAAGGTCCTCAAAATGGAAAACTTGACAGAGTCATCCCACAGCACCCCCAAACAACCTATAAAAGTTCCATTGACTTTGGAATTTTTTCCAGCAGACCCAACTTTTTTGCTCTGTCTACTAGACTATAATATGTGGAATTCTGTGTTGAACTTTTAACTGCCCTCTCCCCGGTTGGATCCCTCAAAATTTGTTCGATTTAATAACATGCTTGACTAGTGGATTTTGAGACCGAAAGGAACACGTTTAACCACTAGGACGAGGACGTTTCAAAACTGGCTGAATTTAGGACCGCCGTAATTCCTACATCCGTCCTTATTTATCACCCAGCCTTGAGTGATCGTAAAAAGTCTTGAAAGAATTTTGGCAGTCTGTAAGTAATAAAGAACAGTTTTAAGAAGTCTAAAGCGAGTCTGGGAGGGTCTGAAATGGGTTTTGAATTTCCCGAACAGTCACAATTAAGCCTGAAACAGTCATCAGTGAGTTGTAAACAGTTTTAGTAGTCTTGAATAAGTTTGGGAAAGCCTTGAATATATCAAAGAGTCTGACATGTTTCGACCTGAACACTGAAGAAAGAATAATTTCAGTTGGTTCAGAGAACTGCACTCTCAGATTGGACGGTATTGTGATATGAGGATCGAAATTCTCCAGAAATAATTTCCCAATTTAAAATCAAATGAGCAGTGCAAATCGTGCAAAACTCGAAATACTTTTCTCATATCTGCTCATATGATACAAGTACAGAGGATAAAGGAGTTTATAAAACTATAAACCATTCTTGCCTATTTTGAATTACTCTCCTAAGATGGCTTCCTGGATCCGTCACTGTCAGATGGAATAACAAATAATAAAAATCTCCCATTGCCGTTTCATCAGTCTATACAAGACATTATTAGAACCTAAGTAGTCATTATTTTTGTGCAAAATGTCAGTAAATATCAAAAATTAACCGTATCTATAACGTATAATTAGCAGTAAAGGGCCAATATTCTTCGCCTATAATGTGGTTTATTCATGTAGAATACAAATCTGAGGGTTTGTGATTTACCCGGCGGAGAAACAGAATTGTACCACATATTACCATCGGTGACTTTTTGTTCGAACAGTTTTGTGCGTTAAGTGTTCTCGCAGAAAGGCTAATTGGATTACGTTGGTGAAAAATTACCCGTGTTCGCGAAATAGTTGATCGTATCGTACGGGTCGCTATTAAACCAAATAGAAATTGAATTGCGAGCCTGTTAAAAAGTCGTAAATCGCGATTGTAGGAGCCATTAAGGGAAGGTGAACTCGATCCGGGAACGCGCGGTCTCTCGGTGCAGGTGAAAAGAGGGTTCGAAAAGTGGGTGAAAAAAAATGAGGGAACAACAAAAAGTTGGAAAATGTATCTCGTATCCGAATTCCGCGTGTATAAAGGAATGAGAAGCAAATACAAAGACCGTCGAATCACTAAAATGGTATTACCGTTGATTTAATAAATCGTCCTCGAATCATAGCTCGTGCCGAAACTAATAAACATTTATCTTACAAACAATGATAGCCTGTAGTACACCGAAGGCTACATAAGTATTTCCTATTTCTTTCTGTAACGAAAACCCATTAATATGTGGATATGACATATATCTGTTTTCCACGCGACCTCAGACGTTGAGAACACGAAGCCGATGTACACTGTTCATGTACGCGTTCAGTCGATTTACGATACAAAATTTGTGCCTTAATCTTGCCCCGGGATGAAGATGTGTAAAGCCTTTTGGGTTTTTAGACGGAAACCCAGACAAGGTTTTTCAAAATTGAAAAACGTGTAAAATTTTTCGTATCAAAAATTATTTTTGACTCGTTATTTTTCTCGACTGAAAATTCAACAAATAGGCTTATGCAAGTTTTTATTTAGAAGTAAAATGAATGCTTGAAAATGGCACAAAGGGACGAGATTGGTTATTGAATATTTAGTACAGACAAATAAGGGGTTTGGAAAGGGAAAAATTGCTAAATAAAATTTTATTGCTGGAAATTGTTGGGATGGCACCCTAAATACAAGAAAAAAATCCAACTCTTCTCAATACTGTGCGTCGCGAGCTGTAGTGAGAAGACCCCAGATTTTGGTTTTTGTCTTTTTTTTCAGAGAGGACATATGTAATCGGAAAATATTATAACTGAAAATAAATATTTGTCCCAAGATTATCTACAGAGAGATGTATTTGCAAGTTTTCTTGTTATTTCGCGCGTAACGGAGATAGAACGGTCTTAAAATAATAGTACAGGAAATATAGGTTTATATTTATGATGTTTGAAAATGAAAAAATTTCTGCACAAAATTTTATCACTGGAACTGCTCAAGTACAGTCCCCTTAGTGTAGGGAAAACCCAACTCCCAACAACCCTGTTCTTTTCCCCAGGTATGGAAGAAGAACCCCAAATTATAGTTTCTTGCATCAACAAGCGTAGTTTTTTTGTGGGGGGAAAAAAACTGGTTTGATAAGGAGAAACAGAATGATGGTAAGGTTATCAATCTTAGAGGAGATTGGGGCAAGAGTCCGCACTTAGGGTTCTGCAGGATGTACCTGCTTGAAGAAAACTATTACGTGAATAATTCTTTTTTTTAAATCTTAATGTGGATCTTGAACTATAAAGGAAAAGTAAAAAAGTGGATAGAGTATGTAGGAGGACTATATGTATAGTAATAACGGGGATGAAGAGATAATAATGGAGAGGGAGGAAGATGTGGAAGAAGATGAGAAAGGAGACTCAATTTTAAGAGGTGAATTTGACAAAGCATTGAGAGGTTTAAAGAAAGGGAAAGCTCCAGGAGTGGATGAGATACCAGATGATTTATTACAGTCGTATATTTATGATAAAGGGGAAATGCCTGAGGACTTCGAAAAGAGTGCTATTGTAACTATACCAAACAAGACAAGAGCAGATAGGTGTGAAAAGTATCGAACAATTAGTCTTCTTTCGCAAAAGTCAAAAATATTAACAAGGATAATTTACAGGTGAACTGAGACTAGAATAGATGCAGAATTAGGAGATGATAAAATTTAAAGAAAGACAAGTTATTTTAAACTTATATAAAGGGCAGAAAGCCACATTAGAATTAGAAGGAGAAAAAGGGGAGGCTAATATAGAAAAAGATGTAAGGCAGGGGTGCTTTTTATCTCCAGTATTTCTTAATCTGCACATAGAGTGGGCCTTAAAAGAAATAAAAGAAAAATTTGAAGCAGGTGTTACTATGCACAGAAAGCGAGTAACATGCTCAGGTTTGCGGATGATATTATCTTATTATCTGAAAAGAGTTTTGATTTGGAAAACACTTTAAGTGGAGTGGAAGGTGATTTTGAGCATAGAATATCGTATGAGAATAAATAAAAATAAAATAATAGTATGTAATCGATGTAAACACGATAGCCTATATACAAATATTAGACAGGAAAAAATTGAGGAAGTATGAGAATTTTGCTATTTAGAGAGTAAAATAACAAAATATGGAAGGAGTAAAAGAAAGGGTGGCAAATCTACTATTTTCATCAGCACACCAAACAAGGATCTTCAAAAAATTCGCGCTGAAGAAATTTAAGCTGCTACTCGTATATCTGAAAGAAGTTCTCGAAAAAATTCTGAGCTTGCTACATCTTCAAGATGCTGTATATTTCAACAGCCAATCACAAAACAGAAAATTAAGGCTAAGCAATCTGCATCTCAAAAAAGACCTTCGAAAAATTTTTAACCTATGCCTGTGCAATACCCATTATTTCAGCGTCAACCACCTCCAACTTCAGACCCTAGTGAAAAAGATTTTTATTCGACTTGCAATGACCATTTCGAAAATTCAAAAGGTGCTGAAATATGGATCCAATATGTAATCCATGTGAAAAATGGGCCCACAAAAATTGCACGGATTATACCGGAATAGGTTTTTATGTCTGTGATCTTTGTATGTAGATGTGCCTGAGTTATTAAAAAGCCTTAAGAATGTGAATTTTGTAGTGTAGGACTTTTGCCCCATACAACAGGGCATAAGTCCTACTCAAGGTGTCTTTTAAAAATGTTATTTTCTGAAAATAAAACCGTTTTAATAATTAGATGGCGCTTTTATTTCAGCTGTATAAATAGGCTCTCCCTCCTTATTTGTTATACTTGCTTTCTTCATCATTCTTCCTTCTTCCTCCAAACTCCATTTTGTACTTTTCCATAGGCCGAGTCCACTTGTCCTTTATTCATAAACTCTTCTACCTTGTCACTTTTTCCTTTCATTCATTCCTCTTTTGCCTTTTTACACTGTCTGTTTATTTCATTCCTTAACTTTTGATAAGCTAATCTACCTTCCCTATCATTTGTATTCTTACATTTTCTTCGTTCATCCATCTTTCTGAGGATTTCCTTCTTCATCCGTGGTTTCTTTTCTTTTCTCTTAATTTTATCTAAATTTTCTGCTGTTGACTTTAATATTCCCTCCTTTATTTCCCTCCACTCTTCCTCTACACTGGTAATTTCCTGTATTTGTCAGCCTCTAATTATTCTAATATAATATTCTCTTGATATTTCTCTAATATTTTCCAACTTTTTCAAATTCCATCTTTGTACCTCTTCTTTTCTACCAAGTTTCTTCAATTTAAGCCTGCTTTTCGTTAGCCACCAACTTCGAACTATTTTTTGAGAGGACACGCCGCGCCGTATAGCCTAGCCAATCGCTGGTTTCTGGTTGCCGGAATCTACGAATATCAGAGCGCCTCCGTCGCCGCGTAGGCAGGCAATTACTGCCAAGTTATGATCACTTTCAGTATCGGCTTCCGGATAAGTTTCACAGTCTAATATTACCTTCTTTTCCTTCACCAACTCTGGCATTCCAATCACCCATAATAATAAGATCCTCTTTGCCTCTAACATGTTTCATAAGTCCTTCTAATTCTTCATACATATACCTCCTCAATTTCTTCCTCCTCGTGAGTATTAGTAGTCAATAGGCATATACATGTGTATTATTGTTGTAAGAACCGGTGTGGTATTGATTTTTATCAAGATTAACCTTTCACTCGGTTGTTTATAATAACTTTATTACGTATGTATTTGTTTATTAATAGGGATGGGATTTTTATGTCATAAAAATCATGTTATATGCGCATAATTTATGGTTTTCGCGATCTGAAATATGTCAAAAATATTACTAAAAATCCGACAATATGCCAAAATATGTTCGATAAAAGGGGGTCAATATGGGTATCAAAATTCAGGGTTTTTGAAGGAGAACAATAATACAACAAATTCAAAACGACAACTTCATTCATTCATTCGAAAAACGTAAAGAAAAACAAATGTTTAAGACATTATTTCATGTGAAATAAGCGATCACCATATGCGTTCTAATTTTCTCGACGGTCATACGCTGGCGATTTTCTCGTAGAAGACCCTTAGACACGCTAAACGATCGTTCCGCTTTCCCTCCCAGAAGCGAGGTTTCGGCAAAACGTCAATTTTTCAATTTTTTGTCTTTGGAAAAGTGGATTTTCGAGTATTTTGCAAAAAATGTCGTGAAATTATGCTCAGAATATGTCGAAAAACGGGTAAAAATACGAAAAAAATGTAAAAATATGCTCGTACGAATTGGCTCATTTTACTCGGAATTTTATGATTCGCAAAGATATTGTAAATATTCCTATCGGCAATTAACCAAAAAAATATGTAAAAACATGAAAATCCCATCCCTATTTATTAATAACAATTCCGACGCCTTCTTGCCCTTTTATTCCCTTCGTATTTATTATTCTAAAGTTTCCTAACCAAAAATCATTGCCCTCTTTCCACCTTACTTCACTTATTCCAACTATTCCTAGGTTAAGCCTCTTCATTTCTCTTTTAAGATTCTCTAATCTTCCAACTTCATTCAAGCTTCTTACATTTCAAGATGAATGCCGAGTGTGCTCTTCATTACCATCATCAGATTCATGCCCGTTACCTTTGCGTTGCCTTTGCTGATAGTGCTCGTTTTATCTGCGGGTAGTAGTGTGCAGTAGTTTTTCATATAATCGGATCAAATTCGAGATACGCATCTTTTTATCGATTTAATGAAGGATTTCCAACCCACCCTCTCCTGCAAATCTAAAATAGATGCACCTTTCTTTTTAAAACTTTTCGATGATGATGCTCCCCAAGTAGCTCCCTCTCGGACATCCGAATGAGGAGCTTTTTACAAAAATTATTTACCTGTAGGAACGCCATCATCAGTGATTGATATTTGGAAAAGCTACATTTCCTGGAAAGAGGTACTGTTGTAGTTTTCATTGCTTTCAAAAGGGTTTACCTGTCGGAGTTTGCCTTCTCCTAGGTGCTTTTGATCACGATTTTAACAATATATAACCTCATAGGGAGTCTTTGTGTTTATTTTTTTATTTTTTACATTCAAGCCTCCCAACCACGACAAGGTATCCCCCAAGAGGACGTCCTCATATATACTATATTTTTATGGTCAAAACTTGAAGGGAGCTAGACTCTAGTACTTGGTGGATCAGTTTTTGAGGTCTTTTATTTGGATCATCCACAGCCTTTCTCTTCACCCTGTTACTGAGTTGCTGCCGAATCATAACATCTGCCGGGTCAGCTGGGTGATTATGCTCCAACTTCTGT
Organism: Acanthococcus lagerstroemiae; assembly: GCA_031841125.1. Classification (NCBI taxonomy): domain Eukaryota; kingdom Metazoa; phylum Arthropoda; class Insecta; order Hemiptera; family Eriococcidae; genus Acanthococcus; species Acanthococcus lagerstroemiae. Next base: position 18,993,572 of record CM063108.1, on the reverse strand, counting down.
TTGACAGGTTCGCCATCACAATTTTTTTTAATAAGTACCAAATACTTTTACTTTTTTTTTTTTTTTTTTTTTTTTTTTTGTACAGCACCACTTTTCAATACCGTTTTTGCTGAAGTTTTGTGGAAGCGAAATTTAAAGTTTTCAGTAACTTAATGGTTTGCCTTTGTCGAAAAATTCGACTTCGACATTAATTATTACATTATTAGTATCCCACTATAATTAATAGTCGAAGTATTGAATTCATGTGATCAATTAATCTCTCGAAAATGACAGCCCCGGATGCTATTACAAAGCAAAGCACTTGAGCCTGTAACCCTAAAATTCGATCTCGACTGACAGCAATAGTGTTTCGCTATTGTTAATAGCCGAAACGATAAAAGAGATAAGGTAAAAAAGGTCCAGTCCTTATTGTATAATTCCTCGTAACGGACAGCCTCAGATACTTTAACAAAGCCAATCGCTTGAGCTTGTTAACCCAAAACTAACGTTAAACCAATGAGTCATGATCGTGTTTATACCAGTCACTGCAGTACCTGGTAACCAGCAGAAAATCTTAGTCTCATTTCGGGTTCAGATGTGAGTTTTTCTTGCGTTCTCGTGCGTCGTGTAATTTACTGTGAAAGTGAATATGTGCTCGTGTTTGTGCTGACGCCGCTCCAAGCAGAATTGTGAAGATTCTCAGGTCAGATAACCGTTAAATTAACTACCATCTTGGGTTGCAATATTACTCTGCTTACACAAGATTATTTCACAGGTCACAGCCTTTCTCACTGTACATTTTGATGTGACCCACTGTACACTTCAAACAGAAGTTAATGATCTTCCCAGAGGTCAACTCAACAGTCCTAATAATAAGCAAGTCGAATATTATGTTATCTTTTCAAAAGATCCGATTTTCATGTCAGTCCAGTCATGTATCTGGTAGGTGTTAATTGCAGTGACCGCGATTCGAACATCTCATTCCATTCTATCGCCGCCATTCAGGCATTGTTTTTCTCTCCCCCCCCTCCCCCTGGTTTTGGGATGCAACTCGGATCCAGCTGTTATACTGATATTGCCGAGGGATTCCAAGATGAGGGCCGAGCGTGCTTGTCATAACGATCGTCAGATTCATGTCCGTTACCTTTGCATTACCTTTGCTGACAGTGCTCGTTTTATCCGCGGGCAATAGTGATCTGGTTTTTCATATTGTCGGATCAAATTCGAGATGCGCGTCTGTTTAGCGATTCAATAAAGGATTTCCAAGCCACCCTCTCCTATAAATCTAAAATAGATGTGATAAAATCCGTTTTTGAATCCTGCTTGCGCGAGAGATTTGAAGGGAAATTACAACAAAACAAAACAAAACAAAAAAAGTAAACCGTTCACCGAAAACACGTCGCGTGTTAATGGAACATGAATAACGCCGAATTAAATTTTCTTTTTATTCCGGTAGACTTTTCTTTTTACTTCATCGTTTTTTCCAACAGACAGATACTGTAAACAGTCGTGTACGTACATATGTTGGCGGCCTCCACACACGGATGCGGTTTTGGGATACCCGAAAGATGCATTTTGGTGTTTTGTAAAATTTAATCGATATATAGCGGGGGCGTACGCGAGAACGAAAATTAAAGAGTAACATTTTCGACTTTCGTGACGAGTTTTAATTTTTTTTTTCTTCTTCGTTACTTCACTCTTTTTACGGCGCTTTACGATCGTGTACGTGGTTTTTGTATTCGTCGGCGGGTCATTACGCTGACATATACAGAATTTTGAATGCGGTTATGTGGGTGTTACGAGCTGGAATGTGAAAGTTCAAGCGAAATGTATAATATGTGCAGCTCGGCTGAATCGAATTACGATGTATGAACGAAACAAAACAGGGAAGCGAGGTCACTCGGCTTGTTTTCATGTATAATAAACCTCTATACACTTGTACGCTGTACTATAGCGTCGGCTCTCGCATTTTGGACGTGGTAGCAGGCAGAGGGTGACCATAGTTCGGCGGTTCGGTTTCCACGTATACGTGTTCGCCGCCTTGGGAAATTGCGAGGGGTTGCTTTTCCCGCTTTATTATCGCACGCTTAGCAAGAAGAAGAAAGAGAACAACAACAATAACAACAGCAGGAGCGGCGGCAACAACAACAAGCGGCGGAGACATTTGCGCCAAGCTTGATGTCTGCTTGTGCCGCCGCCGTCGGTTGTGCGCTTCGAAGGTTGTGCGTAACTTTGTACATAATGTGAAACGCGCGGTTAATGAGGACGTTATTTTCGAGTTTCAAAACAATCGAGGGGTGAGATTGTGGTGTAAGGCGTCCGGCAGAATGGCGTGGCGAGAGTTCCGCATCGCACACGCGAATTGGCGCCAACGTTTAGGCGTTTGTAATTTATGCTAGCTGAACGACGGGGCCGCGTTCGCGGCATTTTGATCAGTCTTACCACCCTACGGGATACCCACTTCGGGCAGAATAACGAAAGTTTTCCCCGCATGCTTCAGGCACTGAGAAATGCCGAAGGCAAACTCAGATCGATTTGGGCGAGTGGTATGGTAATATTATATGTTTTCTTACTATTGAGTGCTCCTCTTGGGTGATACCTTGCCGTGGTGAGGAAGCTTAAGTGTAAAAATTAGAAGAAAAAAAACCTCTATGAGGTTATATATTGTTAGAATCGCGACCCAAAGCATCTAGGAGGAAGCGAACTCCGACAGATATGCCCTGTTGAAAGCAATGAAAAACTACAACAGTATCTCTTTCCAGGAAATGTAGCTTTTCCAAAATATTAATTACTGATGATGGCGTTCTTATAGATACATAATTTTTCCGGAGGTCAAAAGCTCTCCATTCGGATGTCCCGGAGGGAGCTACATGGGGGAGCATCATCATCGGAAAGTTTTAAAAAGAAAGGCGCAATTAAAATAAGAACCTGGAATGTGAAAAGTTTGAATGGAGTTGGAAGATTAGAGAATCTTAAGAGAGAAATGAAGAGGCTTAACTTAGGAATAGTTGGAATAAGCGAAATAAGGTAGAAAGAGGAGAATGATTTTTGGTTAAGAGATCTTAGAATACTAAATACAAAGGGAATAAAAGGGCAAGCAGGCGCCGGTTTTACCAATACTCCCGAGGACGAAGAGATTGCAGAAGTATATAAAGAATTAGAAGGACTTATGAACCAGGTTAGAGGCGACGAGAATCTTCTTATTATGGGTGATTGGAAAATTGGAATGCTAGAGTTGGTGAAGGAAAAGAAGGTAATATAGTTGGGGATTTTGTATTAGGAATGAGAAATGAAAGAGGAGAGCGTTTGAAATAGTTTCGTGCAAAGTATAACATAGTTGAATCGGTTAGAACCAAAAGGAGTCAAGTCCAGTTTTGTCGGTTTTGCTTTTCTCACGGATTATGGAGTATTGAAGTATCGCGGATCTGCTGGTCTAGGAAAGTGCTTTTTGGCAACATCGCTTCCTTTCATTTTTTTTGTAATAAATTTTTTCAAAAAATTGATTTTTTCCAGAAATTGTTCAGAAATGATGTATTTCAGTGTAAAAAAAAAAATGGTAATAAATAAAAAATTTCGGCCTACTCCTCTCGTTTTGAATTTCTAAACCAGAAAATTGCTATTTTCAAAAACGAAATCGCGATTTTCCAATACAGCTTCTGAACTTTTTTTCTTACAAGCAAGGATTTTGGTCGATTGGAATGGGACCAAGACTAAAGTGACCCCTTTATGTCGGGCTTCAAAAGGGAGAGAGGCAATTTCGAGACGTAAAATTGCAAAAATTCGTTCAGAACTAAAAGGGGCGAAGTCCAAAAACTGTGAGCCCCCCCGTTTCGGCCCATCAAAATTGTATTCGACGGGACCGACCTTAAAAGCTGTCTCTTATGACCCTCTACCGCCACTCTGAAGGATGTATCCCACGATTTTCAAATTTTCGAATAAAACAGTTTTTTTTTTCGATTCCGGAAAAGTGTGATTTTGGACTTAACCCCTTTTGGTTCTAACTGATTCAGTTATAGGAAATAGTAAATTTCAAAATCATTATAGAAGAAGGTATACATGGAAGAGTCTAGATAACGAACGTAGATATAAAATTGATTTTATTATCACAAAACAACGTCTTACGAATCAAATATTAGACTGTAAAACGTATCCGGGAGCTGATATTGACAGTGATCATAACTTAGTAGTAATAAAATGCCGGCTTAAATTGAAGAAATTTGGTAGAAAAGAGGAGGTAAAAATATGGAATTTGAAAAATTTGGAAAATATTAATACTGGAGAGAAATATTGAGAGGATATTGTATTAAAATTAGAGGCTGAAAAAACACAGGAAAGTAACAGTATAGAGGAAGCGTGGGGTAAAATAAAGGAGGCAATATTAAAGTCAGCAGAAGGAAATCTAGGTAAAACTAAGAGAGAAGAAGAGAAACCATAGATGAAGGAGAAAATCGTCAGAAAGATGGATGAACGAAGAAAATATGAGAATGCAAAAGATAGGGAAGGTAGATTAGCTTATCAAAAGTTAAGATTGAAATAAACAGAGAGAGAGAGAGAGTAAAAAGGCAAAGGAGGAATGGATGAAAGAAAAAAGTGACAAGATAGAAGAGTTTATGAATAAAGGACAAATGGACTTGGCCTACAGAAAAGTAAAAATGGTGTTTGGAGAAGGAAGGAAGAAAGCAAGTAATATAATAAATAAGGCGGGAGAGCTTATTTACACAACTGAAGGAAAAGTGAAATAGTGGGTAGAGTATGTAGAAAGACTGTATAGTAATAATGAGGATGAAGAGATAAGAATGGAGAGGGTGGAAGATGTGGAAGAAGATGAGAGGGGAGACTCAAATTTAAGGGGAGAATTTGAAAAAGCATTGAGAGATTAAGGGCCGTATTTTCAAACAATACTTAATTTCTTAAGTGCCCTTAAATCGAAAAAATCACTTAAAATTGCACTTAAGTGGAGGTTACTTAAGTGCAATTTTAAGTGATTTTTTCGATTTAAGGGCACTTTAGAAATTAAGTATTGTTTGAAAATACGGCCCTTAAAGAGAGGGAAAGCTCCAGGAGTGAATGAGATACCAGCTGAATTATTACAGAACTTAGAAGAATATGTACAAATCAGTATGGTATATTTATGATGAAAAGAAAATGCCTGAGGATTTTAAAAACAGTTGTAACTATGCCAAAAAAAAGCAGGAGCAGATAAGTGTGAAAATTATCGTATAATTAGTCTTCTTTCGCATGCGTTGAAAATATTAACTGGGATAATTTACAGGAGAACGGAGAATAGATTAGATGCAGAATTAGAAGATGATCAGTTTGGATTTAGGAAAAGTAGAGGTACTCCGGAAGCACAGTGTTAGCTTTGAGATTAATTGTATAACTGGTAGACTCAAAAAGGGGCAGGATACTTACATGCCATTTCTTTGATATTGAAAAAGCTTCTGACAATGTTAAATGGCATAAAATGTTTGATTATTCTGAAAAAGATACAAAATAAATTTTAAAGAAAGACAAGTTATTTTAAACTTATAAATATAAAGAACATAAAGCCACATTAAGAATAGAAGGAGAGAAACGGGAGGTCAATATAGAAAAAGGTGTAAGGCAGGGGTGCTCCTTATCTCCAGTATTATTCAATCTGTACATGGAGTGGGTTATAAAAGAAATAAAAGATAAATTTGAAACAGGTGTCATTATACATGGAGAGCGAGTAAAGATGCTCAGGTTTGCAGATGATACTGTCTTATTTGCTGAAAGGAGTTTTGATTTGGAAAACATTTTAAATGGAATGGAAGAGATTTTGGGCGTAAAGTATTGACTGAGAATGAATAAAAATAAATTTAAAGTAATGGTGTGTAATCGATGTGAACACGATAGCTTAAACATAAATATTGGACAGGAAAAGATTGAAGAAGTAAGCGAATTCTGCTATTTAGGGAGTAAAATAAAAAAAGATGGAAGGAGTAAAAGGGATATTAGTAGAAGAATAGCGCAAGCCAAATTAGCATTTTATCGAAAAAATAATCCATTTAAATCAAAATTAAATCTGGAATTGAAAAAATGTAGCTTTGTATGGAGGTGAAACTTAAACCATAGGAAAACCAAAGAAGAGAAGGATCGAAGCTTTGATATGTGGTGCTATAGGCAGATACTTAGCATTAAGTGGACAGATAACGTAAGAAATGAGGAAGCACTTGAAAGCAGAGTGGGAGGTAAAATGGATATTTGGAGTTGTCTGAAGAGAGGGAAAGATAAACCAATCGGGCATAAGTTGAGGCACTGAGGAATAAATCGCTACTGCTAGAAGGAAGAGTGGAAGGAAAGAATTGGGTAGAGGTCGGCAAAGATTCCAGCATGTTCAGCAGATAATCAAGGATGTCAAATGTGAATGTTATTATGAAATGAAAGAACTTGCACAAGGCAGGGAGAAATGGAGAGCTGAATCAAACCGGTCGTAAGAATGATAACTTTATCATCATCATCATCATCACCACCATTAAAGAATCTCGCTTCATCTTAGATGAAGCACTTAAACCCACGTGAAGCCATACGCCATTTTGAATGCTACCGCGTCCGTTGAAGCCAAAAGTCGTTACCACGGTTGTGCATCTATAATGAGATTTTTTTCAAATAGTGGAAATGATCTACTTCGATCTTAAAAGTACGATTATAACCGACAGACCAGGTACATACTTCGAAATAAAAAAAGGAGTCAGGCGAAGCGACCCCCTCTCGCCTATCATTTTCAGCTCTGCACTGGAGGAGGTTTTCTGACAGCTAGAATGGGACAATAAGGGACTGAGTATAAATGGTGAGAGAATCTCAAACTTGAGATTTGCAGATGATGTAATTTGGACGCTATTCAGCAAGAGGTAACTATACTAGGAAAATCCGCTTTTTGAGAACACGTGATTCGAAGTTCAAGAGCCATGTAGAAACTATTTACGACACAGCGTTTACTGATAAGCTTTTTTCAACGTGAGTACACATTTTTGAATCGGGGGCCCAATTTTGAAAAATTCATCGTTTTACGCTCTTTCCAACAATACTAATAACTCATTTTGTTTACAAATGTTAGTTGGTTCCCTCTTGCTGAACAGCGTCCATTTTCATATCAGAATCGCATTTGGAATTAAATTCAATGATTCAGTCTCTAAATGCAACAAAAAAACCAGCTGGATTAACTACGAACTTCGAAAAAACCAAAATTATGTCAACAGAATCGTGTTCAACAAAAATTAGCATATATGGCAGGGAAGTAGAATCTGTAAAGGAAACAACTTGCTTAGGTCAATTAATTGTATTTGAAAATAAAAAATGGAAAAGGAAATTAACAAGCGAATTAGCTTAGCGTGACTGGGCACTGAGACATAAACTTTAATTTTAAATACAAACAAAATAGGGAAATCTTTAATATGTACTTACTACCAGTTTTAACATACGGATCCCCAACCTGGACACCAACAGCGAAAATTCTAACAAAAATACCATCAATTTAAAACGCTTCTTCTTTCTAATTTGCTCTTAACCCGAGCCCTGGAATCCGCCCTTTCGAGCATTATCTCAGAGACGTCGGGGAGGCTGTGAGGGCTGTCTTAGCCCTTTTCCCTTCTGTCCGAAAAACCGGCCTAGGTCGAATACTGGCGAGTTGCTACGTGAGCTCGAACCCGGGACCTCCGGATTCCGAGGCCAAAGCGCTATCCACTCGGCCAGCTAGACCCCTAACCCAAAACTCTATGCTACGGTCTATGCTTTGAAAGAGAAAATCGGACAGAAATTCGTACTACTTCACTAAAAAAAGAAAATCCCAAACATGTTAGACGCAATAGTTCAAATTAGGTATCAAAAGTGGTGACGGGAGGAGCACGTCGCTATACTCCCCCTCCCCCCCGACGTATGGGAATATCTGACCGCCTTTTGGATTTTCGCGTACAAAAAAAATAGAAGAAAGGGGGTCGAAGGGCAAAATGAAGGGACGAAATCGATCGCTTCTTTTGCCACAAAAATACCAAAGAATTGATACACACAGCGAAGAAGGGGAAAGAGTCAGGTGTACCTTTGCTCTTAAAGGGCTGGAGATATTTTCAGTATAAATTTGAAAAAGTTAGGTACTTCATGTTTAATAAAGGTATTAACTTGAAGAAATGAATACCCTGGCCCCACTCTTCGTCGTGAAAAGCTTTCGTGACATATTGTAGTTACACAACCTTCACATCGCTTACATGCGCCCTGTGGGTCTCCTCATTACCCATTAATTTTGCTCTTGAACGAGACATGCAGCTCTCGCAATTCTTTAATTTTCGCAAACGAGAAATCCATCGCAGAAACAGCGATAACTACGAGTTTGGCGGAACTTCCTATTTATATATTTTCGGTAATAAAATGTCTTAAAGAATCTCTTGATCCATTTATCTCTCACGGGTATTTTAACATTGAACTCGAGATTATCCAGACAGTGTATGATGAGCAGTTAGCAGCTGGCTTGTCACCGTTGCAATAATTAAAATTCCTCACGGCACTCAATTAAATATTTATTACTGATAATTTCCCGAGTGTCTGTCACGAACTAGTACATAATTTTATTAGGGGTTTCAGGAGCTGATCGAGCTGGTATGGGCGAGAGCCCTGGCAGACCTGGTGCCCCATACTATTGTTCTCAGACTTCGGTTTTCAGTCAGTTTTTATACGACGCCTGATTAAAGTCGGAATCAACCTAATTCGAACGACGAAAACATGGAAAAGGCGGCGGTCTGAAAAATTCATCTAATCCCGATGCATTCACATTGCCTTGTCCATTACAGGCGCAGAACTCTTTCGGAATCTTAGCCGAGTCGCAATTCCTCTGCTCTGAAATCGGTAGAAACAAACTCTGTCCCTGGTTCATCTCGTTTCCGTATCGTCTTCTCAAGTTCTTATCCGTCAGTTCGGACAAGTCCGTGAAATCGAATAAGGTCTTATGCAAATCGAAATGGGTGGTCAACATTTGCGCGTTACTGCGTAGATTGGCCATAGCCAGGCTGTACTTGTTATCGAACCACTGCGGAAACGCAAAGGTCAGCAGAGGTAGTCGCTTCTCGTACTGACCTTGCACCGTTTGCTTGAAGTTGACCAGTCTTGGGCCGTGATCTGACATCACAATGAGTACGGTGTTGTTCAGCAAGCCGCTGTGCTTCATAGTCGACAGGAATTCAAAGACCATGTCGTCGTCACGAGTTGGATAGTTGAAAGTATCATGCGTGTCGCTGCAGCTCCAGAAAAATCCGAAGTAGTTCTCTTCGGCAAAGATTCGCGCCGTTTTGTACGCGTGGTTCAGCAGGAATTCCATACTGGGCCTGGATCCTAGACAGCGGAACCCGCAGCCAATGCTGTTAAAGCCGATATTGCGTTCCGATTGCAGATAAAACGGGCGCAGGTAGTAGTCAGTAGGTGAGTCAACGAAACCTTTAGCGCCCCAGTGGAAAATAGCCAGATCTGGGGCGTCTTCAACGAATACGGTTCTATAACACATCAAATCGTACATTTTGGAAAAATTGTAATGAATAGCTAAATAACCGCCGCCGCATTCGCTGCGCTTTGATCAGTCTCACTATTTCGTATGACGAGTGTTTCGGGCAAAATAACGAAATTTCTTCCGCATCTATTCGGCATTGAAAAATCGTGGTGGCAACTGCAAAGGATTTGGGCGAGTGATCTGACAACACCGCGAGTGTTAGTTTATATCCAGAGAATCTCACATGACTTCAACTAAGACACCTACGTACCTCGAGTGTAGCCATATTCCATTTTGAATCTCACCACGCCAGTCGATGCCAAATTGACTAGATACGGAGCATACCGCATAGTCAGTTGGACATCGACGGCCGGTGGGCCTCAAAATGGCGTATGGTCACACCTGGGGTTATAGTATCTCTACTTCAACTAGAGCACTTTAACTCGAGTATACCCATACGCTATTTTTTATCTAACCAGCTCGGGGATGCCGAACTAGTCGGATTCAGCATCCATGGGTGCGGTAGGATTCAAAATGGCGTATGACTAGACTTGAGCGTATGCGCTTTATTTCAGCGAGAGTTTTTACTATGTACATTATTGTGAGGGTTCCATAACCTGTAGTCTACAAGTAGTAAGAACTTATCCTTACCTGAACCCTTTCTTGTGAAAATGCTTCCAGATCAACGGGCATGTATCGACTCTTCCCTCGTCTCTGGATAAACACGATTCGTTGAGCTGATCCGCGGACAATCCGGTCAGTAGTGGTACCAAGTTCGGGTAGGTGTTCTCCGCCACCTTGTTATATCCTTGCATTTCTATTCCGCCCATCTGTTCGCGCAGGAATTTGAAAGATCGAGGCATTTGGCGCTGGAACTGTATTCGAGATAGAGAATCCAGCCCAATGATGATCGCGTTTATCCGATCTGCCTTATTTTCTCTAGCAATGGCGTGGCATCGTTCCTCGACGGCCTGTTTGGGAGGCAAAAAGGCGAAATAATCTTTGTATATGATCTGGTCGGTGCTTGTGTCTTTACAAGTAACCGTAACGAATTCGTCAGTTTCAGAAGTGATTTTCGTGATCGAGTCGAGGCTAAGAGGATGCGTGATTGGAGAGTACCTGTAAATGAGAAACAGTCTGTGAATTGTTGTCGTTGGTCTAGTTGGTCTTTCCGTACCTAAGGAGGGCGAGGGTGAGCAGAATCGACGACCAAAAAAACCGAACCACGGGTGCTCCATAATATACAATTTCGTCGACTGACCAGTGCTGAATTTGGGGAAAATGTGGTTATTGAAAACGCCCGCCTCCCCTGAAACAGTCTTGAGATTTTTCCATACTTTGGAATAAGATTTTTTCAAGGTGTGGGGGTGTTAATCAGTTGATTGTCTGCACGTAAAATTATCAAATATTCATTTTTTCCTTTTTCTCCGATTATTTTTTTCTACTTTATTTTTTTGAGCTTAATCTCAACGCGCGTGGTTAACATGAGAGTTGGTGGCCAATTAACCCCTCCCTCTCACCAAATTCAAGTTAGCCCAAAATGTGAATACAACAAAGTCTACAGGGTTAGTCGGTTTTCCTTCCGCCATAGGAAAACTAGTTTTTCGCGAAACCAGGTGCACGTTGTTTCGTCAGGCGAGCGGTCTTTCTGACAAGAATTTCATGGGAAATATTCGGGGAAAACTCCGATGGCTTTTGAAAATTTTATCAAGAATCGTCAGGAAGAATTTTAAACCTCCGAAGAATTTCATCGGAAATTTTCGAGAAAAATATCCTATTGAGGAAAAGTTTACGATAATTTTCGAAGAATTTCATCGGACATCATTGAGAAATATCTCCAATGATTTCAGGGGAATTTTGTCAGAAATTTTAGGAAAATTCTCCAATGATTCGAAACAGTTTTATCAAGAATAATCGAAAAGTATTCTGATGATTTTGGAAGGATATCTTCAGAAAAAATGTCGATGCTTTTCAGAGATTTTCGTCAAAAATGTGAAATATTCAGAAAGAAGTCCAGTGTTTTCCGAAGAATTTCCTCGAAAATCTTCCGGAAAATTTTCCGATAATTTTTAAAGAATTGCATCGGTAATTTTCGGAAAAGAACTCCGATAATTTCCGAAGAATCTCATCGAAAACTTTTAGAAAACATTTTCAATGTTTTCCAAGAAAGTTCATCAGCATTCTCCGAGAAAATTCCGTGACAATTTTCGAAGAATGTCATGGGAAATATTCGGGGGAAAACTCCGATGGTTTCTGTGATAAATTTCATCGAAAATCTTTTGGAAAAATGTTCGATAATCTCCGAAGAATTTCATCGTAAATTTTCGGGGAAAATCTCGAATGATTTTAAAGCAATTTCAATGTAAATTTTCGGGAAAAATTTCCAATAATTTCGAAAATCTCTGTTGTTTTCCAAAAAATTTCATAATAGTTCTTCGAGAAAATTTCCTGATAATTTTTGAAGAATTTTATCGAAAGCACTCGGGGAATAATGCTAAGAGTTTCGAAGAATTGTACCGAATATCTTCAGAAAAACCCCTCCAACACCTCTGCCGAAAATGGTAACTATGGACCAGGTTTTATGATTAAAAAAAGACCCAGGGGCTGAAATTGAAGAATTTATTCCTGTCTAGAAAAACAGTTCTTACTCTGAAAATGCATGAACTGGAAATTAGCTTAATCCAAGTACGTGCCACCACTTCAGATGCAAATGAGATCTCTAAATTCTATGAAACATTAGAAACAACAGTCAACTCGTACAGAAAATATAACAGATCACTGGTAATGTTAGGCGATTTTAACTGTCAAGTAGGGCAACAAGATATCTTAGATTACCCAATAGTTGGGAAATTTAGATGTCCCCAGAGAAACATCGGAAGCAAATGCTTGTAGATTTTACGAAATCTTTAAATGTGAAAAACAATTTTAAATTTAATTCTAACTACCGATTATGAAGAATCGCTTTAAAAGTTGGTAAAGAGGCTAGAAAATTCAAGTTTCAATGTCCAAAACCGGAAGTCTCCCTCGGCGAGGCATCGCAGGGGATCTCAAGAAGCCACTACGAAGAAAAACTTATAAAATACTTTTAGAGGTTCGAAAGTGAAGGAATGAACAAATTCACAGTGCGAGAACATTGCAATATGATTTGTATTGTGTCATATAAAGCAACTAAAGACGTACTTAACAAATAATTTAATACAGGAAAGAAAGGAAAAGTCAGCACCCAAGGTACTGTTCGAGAATACGCAAAAACTAATAATTAAAAAGAGAGAAATTCTCAAACGGATTCTGGATGCAATTACAGTATGAATAGAGCTGTGCGAGTTGGATAAACTGATCTCCAGGGCAATGAAAAGGATGAGCAACAAGGAAATGAAAAAAAGGAATAATCTGAATTTAGTGAAAAAATTAGAAAGTTAACTATTGACTATAAAAAATGGATATTCTAAGTGAAATTTATCGATAAGTCAACAATTAGGGACCGCATGGACATAAAGAAAAAAAGTAAATGACTCGTATAGTGAACTTTCTAAGGAATAAGAGAATGTCGACCTCATAAGCACAAAGAAAAGTAAATAATGAGGGTGTCTCAAATATTATCTTTTTGGAAGTATTTTATCAAATAAAACATTTAAAGAACGATGAATCACCAGATATGGAAAAAGTAGTCAACGAGCAACTTCTGGAAGGTCGAAATATTGTGACAGATTAATTCGCAAATTTTTCAATAGAATACTTGAAACAAAACAAATTCCAAGTCAATGGAAGTTCTCTAAAATAATTTTATTGTTTAAGAAAGAGGGCCCCAAAAATATAGAAACTTACAGACCCATTGGTTTATGGAACAAACTGAATTCCAGAAAACATTCTCAACCCTTGATTATATTTTGGTAATAAAATAAATAATAGAGAAAGCAAAGGAATTTAATTTCAACATATTATACTTTATTTTTGTAGACTTTAAAAAAGTTTTTGACGCGGTTAAAATGCGTATAAGTTACTAGCTAGTAGCCATGTCAGAGGCAGGAATTGAAGAAAGAAAAAAAAAAGTGTTTAGAAATCATCAAAGGAATTTATACTTATATGTAAAATGCGTAATCGAGCTTGGGAGAACAGGTGCGGAATTTCCTAAATATGTAGAGGGATCAAGCCGGAGGACCTTTTTTTTTTTTTTTTTACAGATATGTTCAACTGTATATTACAAAAAGTATTTAACATGCTAGAGTGGAAGGATAACGGACTCATAGTAGCAGGTGAACACATCTCAGGTTTACTGATGACAGTGTACTGCTCGCAAATACATAAGCTGCAGATTTAGAAACAATGTTGGAAGAACTGAGTAGAACTAGCAAAATTGCCAGGTTAGAAATAAACTATCAAAAAGTGCTCAGATTAACCAATGGTTTTCAGAAAGAAATCAAACTAGGAGGAGAAAAATTAAGCTATACAAACGAAGCTACTTATCTTGGCCAAGTAATATATTTTTAAAATTGTATGAATAAGAAGCTAAAAAAGAGATCCTCTGCTACCTGGAAGAGCTATTGGCCAGTGAGAAAGATTTTCAAGGGCATCAAAGTGTTGGAAAAAAGATGGTCTCGGACAAAAATACAAAAAAAAAAACTTTAAAAAAAAACTAAGAAACATACAGCAAAGGAGATTTTTAAGATCAATAATGAAAATAATTTTAAAAGATAATAAGATTTTCAATAAGCGACTCAAACTAAAAACCGACTCCAGACCCATTTTATTAAAGGTTCTCTTTTTAAAATGGAACTATTGTGGCCATATCATAAGATTGAGAAAGGATAGATGGACAAAAAAGATTCTAGAGTGGCAGGTATACGAACACAAACGGAAGAAAGAAAGGCCAGAAAATAAATTGGATAACGGATTTTATCAGTATTCAGGAAAATTGTGTGGAAAATGGCAATTGGCTATACTTAGTGTCAGGTTGGTGAAAGAGGAGAGGCCTCTAGACCTGTGGGTTTACCTAAGGCTGTATAATAATAACTTTTTTGGGCACCTGGGGGCCAATGGCCATTTTGGCCTCGTATAAATTCATCATTCCGAATGGCTATGATCTTTTTTTTAAATTTCATATTTAGCAAGACACTTATCGCCTATAGGCCATGGCCTAGGTACATCTTAAGATTAGCTATACATTATTTAACACGTAACGGGTACAGTGAACTTAAATGAGGTGTGAGAGCTTGTTGTGAGTTATGAAGTTGATAAAGTGGGGTATGTTATCGATGAGTAGGTACTGAATGAGGTGGTTGCGGTGGTATATGATTTGCAGTGTTGGGCGATATGTTGTGTAGTTAATGGAGTAAAGCAGGTGTTGCGTGTTGGTGGTGCTAATGATTATCATGCTTGAATGTGCGGAAAATTCTCGATGAGAAAATGCTCTAAGAAGTATGCTCCCCCCCCCCCGTTTTATCGAGCCGACTTCTGCATCAATTATGCGAACATATTCCCAGTCTAACTGCGGAAAAACGTTGCGGTATTTACCTAACATCATCGGTTATAGTTGGTTGTCTCTCGAAACTTTGATAAGCGCAAGAAACATTCGGATTTCCGTAATATTTCAGTGATGAATGGTCAAAATAAAGATTGTTGTTGTACTCTCGCACTAATGCCGGACGTGGCTCACCGACAGTTCGATTGTCGCACTGGTAATTGGGTTCGCCATGATAATACTGCAATACTGTAGGACTGAAAATATCCAGTTTTGGTATCTGGCATCCTGGCTGATGAATTGTGTAACCTCTTGAATCGATATTTCTATCATTCCGGACTGTTATTCTTTCGACATCTGTATCGTTCCGGGCTGCTGTCTCTTCAATATGTATAACATTTCCGGATGTTGTTCTTCCGATATTTGCATCATTGCGGGCACTTATTTCAACGGCTACAGTTCCTGCGAAACCCAAATAGTGTATATTAATTAATATGCTTGATATGCGTCTCCACCACAACAATTACGATGGCAACTCACTAAGTAAATAATAATTCCGAATGTAAAAAGTCTCCCATTCGGATGTCCTGGCGGAGACTACTTCATGAGAACTATCAGAATTGAGAATAGAGACATGGAATGTGAGGGCACTGAATAAGGTAAGCAAATTAGAGAACTTTACAAAAAGTTATAAAAAGATTACAGTTAGATATAATTGGAATTGATAAAGTGAGATGGACAGAAGAAATGATTTTTGGACGGGGGAGTATAGAAAACTAAAACAGCAACGAAAAGAGGGCAAGCAGGCGTAGATATTATTGTGAATAAAAGTGTAGGGAATAGAGTGCATGGTTATACCTAACATAGTGAGAGAATATTAATGGTAAACATTTTTGCTAAACCAGTATCTTTAATGATAGTCCAACTTTATATGCCAACAAGAAGTTATAGTGAAGAAGAAGAAGTAGAAAAAGTTTATGATGAAATATTCAGAAAGGCAAAAGGAAAAGAAAATTTAATTATACTGGGAGATTGGAACGCCAGAGTAGGAGGAAGAAAGGAACAAGAAGTATGCGGGGAGCATGGGTTAGAAGAGCGAAATGATAGAGGGGCAAGGCTTATAGAACTTTGTGAAGAATATGAATTAGTCATCGGAAACACTCTGTTTGAAAATCATGAGAGAAGAAAATACACATGGAAGAGCTTTGGAGATGAAAGAAGATATCAAATAGATTTTATTATGACGAGAAGAAGATACATATAACAATTAAATACTGGATTGTAAGACATACCCAAGAGCGGACGAAGATAGTGACCACAATTTAGTAGCAATGAAATGTAGGTTTAAATTTACAAAGATGAATAAGAAGAAAGTAAAAACAAAGCGGGCTTTGGAGTTATTAGAATATCAAAAAGAAACAAAGAAAGAACTTTTTGCCAATCCCAGAAAGGAAATGATATTGAAGGGGAGTAGATAGTGCCAAGGAAAGCAATACAATAATGTAGCTGCAAGGAAGAAATTATGTACTCAAGGAATAGAAAGGAGAAAACTATGGATGGAAAATGAGATACTGGAGTTGATGGAAGAGAGAAGAAAGTATAAATAAGCTAGCGATATAGTAAGAATAAATATGAAATCAAATAAAAAGAAAATGTTAGAAGGCCAAAGAAAATTGGATTAATCAGAATTGTACGGAAATTGAAAAACAAATGAAAGTAGGAAAAACCGATCAGGCATATGATAAAGTAAAAAGATATTTCAAAGCAAGAAGAAGGAGAACAAATAATTTAACGGATGAAAAAGGAAAATGATTAGATTCTAAAGGGTGTGATTTTTTTAGCACGAAAAGGAAAGTCAGAAATCACGAAAAAAGAAAGACGTTAAGCGGTTGGTAATCATTTCATGAAATATAAAATAAAGGGAATAAAAAAAAATAATACATGAATATTAAGAAGAATGTTTGAACGAAAAACTAAAAGAATCACGAAATAATAAAACATCTAACGTGGAAAAAATTCCGAACGGAAAAACCAGGAAAAATTATTGAATTAGCAGTTTTCAGGTGAACTAAAAATAGACCAGGTTGGGTTTGTGTTAGTTTTGATAGCTGCGAAAATGTTGACTTATTTAATGACAGTGCCTTCTAGAGGCTTTGGATTTGCAGTGTCCTCTGGAGGCTTTGGATTTGCTATTTCTTTCATTCTATTGCATGCAATGGCATGGCAGTGACAATGAGCCTTCTTAATCGAGGGAATTCGGTCAGTCTAATGTTGATCTTTGCAATTCAGAATTGAGAAATCATACCGGATTAGAGTGGGAGATGAATAACTGATACTTCCTGGAAAGGAAAGGTCAAACAAGGTGGCAGCTTTCTAGAGACCTTGGATTGGCACTGCCCTATGGAAACTTTGAATCCGCCAATCCTTTCATTTCACTGCATATGAACTGAAAGTCAGAAAACTGGCCTAATTACGAGAAAAGTAATTCACAAGTGGTCGTTTACAGTATGAATTGCTTCTTAGATCAAAAAGGAGAGGTTTCAGCCACCCTGGTGCTTCACGGCTCGCTTTCTTGTCAATTTCTCTGTTTGTCTGGCATCGTGTCTATCGTACAATTCGTCATAGTTTTTCTTTTTTCGTTCAAAAACGGTAAACATTTTGTGTAAGCTGGTTTTCGTTAACTCTACTGAAAATTTCGTTATTTTGAATTACTTTTTCGTACTTCTACTTTTCGTTCAAACGCCTTTTACCTTTCGTGCGGTTTAATATTCCTCGATTCTAAAAAAGACAAAGTAAAATGATGGGCTAGATATGTTGAAAAACTGTAGGTATAAGAGTGGAGCAGGTATGTAAATGTATGGAAAAAGAAAATAGCGTGGAGAAGAAACAGGAGATCCTATTTTGAGATCGGAATTCAATCAAGCTCTGAAAGAAATGGAAGCAGGTAAAGCAGTACTAAAAAGTTTGTACAAATTAATTTGTAGAATGTGCATGGGAGGAAAAATGCCGGTAGATTTCAAAAGAAGCAAGTTAATTATGATCCTTAAAAAATCAGGGGTAAGCAAATGTGAAGATTATCGTACTAAGTTTACTATCGCACGCATCAACGGTTCTAGCAAGGATAATATATAAGAGAATATAAGATAAAATGGAAGAAAGGGTGGGAGAAGGGGAGAAGATGGTTCAGAAAAGGTAGGGGAACTAGGGAAGCAATTTTATGTTTGAGGCTTTTATTAGAAAGAAAAATGAATAAAAGGTTTAGATATACATATGTAGCATTTGTAGATTTATAAAAAGCATTTGATAATGTCGAGCAGTCAAAAAAGTTTCAAATATTGAAGAAGGTAGGAGTTGAGTATAAGGAAGGAAGAGTAAAATGGAACCTATATAAGGACTAAAAGGCTCAAATACAAATAGAGGATGAAGTCAGAGGAGCGAAAATTCAGAAAGGAGTGAGACTAGGTTGCTGTTTGACACCAGTAATAGAAAAAGTAAACGAAGAAATGAATGAAAGGAAATGAGACGATACAAAGAGAGAGGTTAGAATGATAAGGTTTTGCAGTTAACATTGCAGTATTGAAAGAAAGAAATAAAAACTAAAGAAATCACTAAAAAGGTTGGATGAAAGATTAAAAGTAAAATATAAAATGAAGATGAATAAGAAATAAAACAAAATGATGGTAGTCAATAGATGGAAACAGAATCCAATAAATATAGAAATAGGAGGTGAAAAAATAAAGGAAGTAAAGGAATTTGAATACTTAGGTATCTGATAACGCAAGATGGTTGAGGTAAAGCAGGAATGTGGAGTAACATGGAATAAGCTAAGAGAGCCTTTTTTTTCAAAAAGAAAACATTTTAACGACAAATATAGATTTAAAAGTAAGACTGAGATAGCATTGTATGGATGTGAGACATGGACAATAGGAACCCAAGAAAGAAAAAAGATAGAAGCTTTTGAAATGTGGTGTTATCGGAGAATAATGAGAATCAAATGGACAGAAAAGATCAGGAATGAGGAAGTATTAAGGCGAATAGCAGGAAAAAGAGATTTTTGGAATATAATCGTAAAGAGAAGAGTTAAAATGATAGGTCATAAGACATCCAGGGATATTGTTATTATTGATAGAGGGAATGATTGAAGGAAAGAACTGGAAAGGAAGGCAGAGAATGACCTATGAAGAGAAGGTAATAAAGGATACAAAGTGTAAATCCTTCTCAGAGAGGAAAAGATTAGCGCAAGAGGAGAAAAAGTGGAGAGACGCAACCTTCTGGTCGAGAGACTTATAACAACATGGGTGATGAATATCTACAAAGGTCAACGCGGGCTAGAATGGGACTTCGAAGGTAACTTGGTGTGCAGTGCTACTTTATTGGCTCTTTTCTCTATTGTGTGTTTATTTTTCTGTTTTAACGTCCGCCGTTTCGGTAGTTCTGGATCTTGTTTCAAGAGGGGCAGTGTTGCATTGAGAGCTTATAACAGTTTCGACTGATATGCAAAATTCCATGTGTCCTAAGATATGTTGTGTTGGACTTTTTCGAACCAAGCTGCAGAGTTATATTGTGCTTTTATTTGCTCTTACGCTGGTAAGCTTGCTCAGATGTCTTATAACTGACAATGTAAGAAGATAAATTCGTTAAACATATACCTTTGCGCTGCCCGATGGCCACTAAAATAATTAGCGTGAAATAAATTCCATTTTTCGTCATTCTCTCAGATGTGTCGCCGATGGTCTTCTAGTGAAATGAGTTCCCGTTTCAAGCGAGGGTTATCACTGCAATAAACACATTACGTAATTACAACATGCTAATGCTGACGCTAGTACTCTCCCCTGTAGAAAACGCCGGTCAGTTCTCCTCGCTGCGTTCTGAGAAATCGCAAGTACGAATCGGATTGATTTGCTACCACAAGATCCATCACCAGCCAGACTTATAGATTACTCGTGAAGCAGAGAGACATGTATTGGGAACAGGATTTTTAAAATCGAAAGGATTTTATACTTCTTGACTCTGTTTTCTTTCGATAGATTGAGGGAGAGGGGCTACTTGTCCGAGAAACAACATCATACAGATATGGAAATGGACAGTTGCTCACCTATCCAGCCAAGCAGACTGGAAGACAGACCAGCGAGCAGGATGGTACTTACTCGAGAAAAAATGCGACTGATATACAAAGACGAGCGAGGGCTGAAATTCACATTCACGTAGTCTCGTCGGTCCTGAATATCGGGAGGAGTTGGCTAATTGAGGTATTGCTTCCTTTCCTGGAAGATGTAGTTCCCAAATTCAGATGCACAAACTAACGTGAGGAGTTCTACTCATTTATTCATATGTATAGGTTGAAATTGAGATCTTACCACACGTTGTTCCCCGAACCATAAGTCCTTCCTTCTCCCCCCCCCCGCAACTAGAAGAGCGGTGAAAGTACAGGACTGATGCAAAGTCTTTTTAAACTACGAAGGCTGCCCCAGAAAAGGTGAGACCAAGCTCAGTGTGGGTTGCAACACTGCGTATGACTTGGGCAACTATCACGTTTTGTTGAGGGGAGTTTTCTGTTTTCATAATATATCAATTAACTGTCGCCATCTCTCAAGGTCATCTCTTTGCCCCGTGGCATACGATTGCGTAAAACTAGTTCGCGTGACCCTTCTAAGTTTTTATGTTTTGTTGTTGTTTCTTGTTTGTGAACTTTTTTTTCGCGATGAGTATTCAAGACGAAACACGTTATGCGATCGAATCGAAATTTTTCCATACCCTCCCCCCTATTGACATGGCTCTTCCCAATCATCTCAAGGCCGCCCTAGGAGGTAAGCACTTTACATCGAATCAGGAAGTAGCCCCCCCCCCTCGTCATTCGCCAGATCTTGCTTCGTGTAATTTTTGGCTCTTCCCGACCCTCAAAGTCGCCATACGGTTACATCGAATCAAGAGGTAATCCGTCGCTGTTGTGCAGATGTTCTTTAGTTTGGCACTGACCGACGAATAGTGGTAGGACGCATGGTGATGCACGCATGCCAAAGTGGCCCCTGAGACACCGCACCCCCAGCACCGGAAACTACCCTTTCGGGCATCGCATCAGTGCCGACGAGGACTTACAGACGAATACGGGAAGACTTTTGAGAAATGGCAAGCGCAAATGGATAAGTTTTATGGTTTATATTTCGAAAAGAATGTTCGTTAGCTGCCTTGTGAATAAAACCTGAATTTATTTTTCCACTGGAGGGGTGCTGCAAGGTATGTAGTACATAAAAATCGGTTATTGTAATCGAATTGGGGCCAGGTCTGAGTAATTCAATTCACCAAGCAATTCTAATATGCGGAGACGGTCCAATTTGCAGAATTCTACTTCGCATTTCATACCATCCTTTTAAAGTTCGGATTACATCTTGGTTTCATGGAATGTATGGGGCAAATTATTAACCAAATGAGCCGAAAAATATAGGGTGTAGTTAACAGACCAAATTATTTATCATACACATAAAGACCAGTTGAGAAATAGCTTGTCCCAGTTTTTTTCCTTAAACAAACTTTTCCATAGGAAATAGAAGCTATCTATGAGTTCGAAATTCACTTACTTGATGTGATATTCGGATCGGCCTGAGTGTTCGTATTGCTGGAGAAATTTTCGCCACTTCCGTAATTTCATGCATCTAGTTCACTCGCGAGTACGTAAATGTAAACTCTGCCTTTGTTATACTTTAGGAAAATTCATAACAGTTTTAAATACTGATATAGAAAATAAATAAAATCGCACCTTCATTCACGCTTACAAGGATGTAGCTTCTTCGTGTAATTTTCACACTTTTATCTTGCGATTGATAACTTATCGGTTAGATATTGAAAGAAATATGGTACATCGCTACAGAAATTATCAACTGGACGAATTTTCAGCGTTATGCAATCGTTATTATTGGATTATTGGCTAGAATGAGTTAGGCACTAATAATAGAGCAAATTTTTAGTTTCATTCAACTCAGTGAATATTGTGCCAGCTGTACCAAACGATTCCATTGATTTAGTTTGCGATTTTTTTTAAAATGTAATTTCGACAGTGAACATTCAGTTTATGTTGGGTAGCTCTCAACAATCGTACATTAGCAGCACCGAGAACGAATGAGAAATTATCTCAGAGCATAGTTTTCAAATTAGCCTAGCACGGATACACCTGGGAGATAAAAAAGGCAAGCTACCTTTTCATACTTCCAAAGAGAAAAATTTGAATTAAAAATACTTCACGAAAATGGATATGTTTTATTGAAAGTGAATGCTAGAGGTTTAAGAATCCCAAGAAATTTTGATCAAATGTACACAAGGAGTCTCACAAATTTAAACAATTTTTATTAGCCCCGTAGCGTGACCACATTCGAGGTTGAGGGAGGGCAAGATCCCTTCAAAAGTCAGTGAACAACCAAAAAAAAACAAAAAAAAACAGTTCATCTTGCTGATTTTTGCGCCTGCATTTGGAAATAAAATCTCTCATAGGAGCAAACAGTTAGCTCTGGAAGGAGGACACAGCTCTCATTTGCTCTCTGATTTGCTTTCTCTATTGTACGTATTACTTCTCTTTCTTGAGTTTTTTCTTTGGTCTGCGACGATCCTCTCCTATCGAATGTACATTTTTGTGTAAATCGTCCTGCCTGCTACTTTCTGCGGGGCATGATGCGAGCATCTAACAAACGTCTTTTGTCTCCTGCATTCCTGTACTTCTGGTACGTGATATTTTCAAAACCACCTTCTTCTTTTTCGTCCTCTTCCTATGACTCACTCTCCTTTTCTTCCTCGATCGGCGAGGTAGGAATTCAGTTAAAGTTTATGGTCAGCACTCTCAATCAGATCTGTTTCTTCTATCGATTGATCAATACACGTGCTTTTCCTACACACTCGTTTTCTGTGATTTCAAATGCCCTCGCTGCGGTCCGTACTTTACACTTCTCTCGAACAGTTACCGAAAAACCCACAGGTCAATTAGAAATTTTTTTTATATTATTTTCTAAAAATAAAGAACATTGATTACTAGAAGACTTCCCGCCTTTTTTGAGAAACAGAATAAAATGCTGTTCTAGTGTCAAGCTGTAAGTGGAGATAGTTTGAAGGCTCGCATTAAAAAGAGGCGTTTCTTTTAGCTGTCTCTGTAACGTAGCCTGAAATATTTTCCTCCCCAATCCTAAAGTGCTACACTTTGAATGTCTTGTTTTTCTGTATTTTATCGATGTCTGTAATGACTTTAGTGCCAGTACTTTTAAAATGTTCATTAGTTATCATCGAATCAGATATCACCTGTGAAAATTCAGTTTCGATATCGGCTTGGTTGTAAGTTGAAAATTGCTGTGGCTTTCGGAAGGGAGATGAAGTTTGAACATTTTCATAAAATACAGTATAGGTGTTTGCGTGAGCTTAAAGAGTCACTGAACTCATTTTTGGTAGCTTTTTAGCTCTGATTAGCGAATTGTGGCTCTGGAGGAAGAGAGGACGAACAACTGAGAAAATCAAATAAACGAAATATGGGTGTCATTCCTCAGATTTTGAATCTTGCTGAACTCTTTCTTGTGGCAACAGTTTGACCCCGTCTTGCAAATTGTAACACCCAAGTTTCTGGGAAAACGGCTGAAAATCGAGAATTTCAGAGAACACAATGTGGGTGTTACTGATAGACATAATTTCATTGCCAGTGTGCTAGAGTGAGGGAGGATAAAACAATTCTTAGGGATGGATTGTTAGGAATGTAGGGAAGCTGCAACAGGCAAGATTTACATATTTACGTACTCCTCTCAAAATATTGTGAAACCAGAAAAAATTAGAAAGCTATTATTCTCTTTGTCTACGCTAATGTGTGATGCTGTAAAGTGTTATTTTGTATCCCTCATTTATAATGTTTTGGTGCAGATGTTAAAAAGTGTAGTGTTTTGTTGTTGTTGTTGTTGTTTTTTTTGTTGGTGAATCCAGTGTCCTCATAAAAATAAGACCTTTAAGGCTTAAGGGTGACGGGGAGGGACAACAAAAAAGGGGAGGGAAGTTTGATTTATCAAGAAAAAGTGAGATACCTATAAAAATCAAAAATGTACTCAAAAAAGATGAAACCCTCGTTCTAGTTATAGAAACAATCCAAAAATCAATCTACTGTATTTCAACTGTCGAGGCCTGGTTGGTCCCGATAGGATCTACGAATTTGAAAACAAGATTAACAAAATTAAATGGGATGTAATCGCCTTATCAGAAATAAGGAAAGAAGGCAAAAGTCTCATTAGAAAAGGTCAGGGATATGTCTTCTACCATTTTAGCCAAACTAGAGGTTACAGGGGAGTAGGGTTCTATATCAAAAATGATTTAATGGCTAAAGTGACCGAAATCCGGGGTGTTTCGGAAAGAATATGCTTCTTCAAATTACTTGTGGGCAAAAAGGTGAAAATGCTGATAATTTCGGTCTATACTCTCACGTTGGGTTCTGAGGAAAAAGAGGTAGACCAATTTTACGAAGATTTGAACAATATTTTAGAAGAGCATGGGGAACATTACAAGTGCATTTTAGGAGACTGAAACGCAATTGTAGGGAAAAATCAAGACAAAACAGAGAAAATGTAGGTGATTTTAGACTGGGATCTCGAAACTCGAATGGTAACAAACTAATCTATTTTGGCGCAAAAAATAATCTAAAAGTAACTAACACCTAAATTTCAAAGAGAAACAAACTCAAATGGATGTGGCATAAGAATGAAAAAGACCATTTGTTAATTAATGATTTCAAATTGGTACAGAATGTATCGACACTTCCAGGTTTTAAATTTGGTTCGGATCTCAGGATATGCAGAGGTGTATTAGATATTCCTAAAAAAGTGAGTTCCATAATAGTAATTGCAATCCAAGAGAAAAAATCTTTCCCGTGCACGTATTAGAAAAGGCTCGGTAGGAAATGCGGAAAAGAATGGAAGCGATCCACGAAGTTTAGACAGGGAAATCCTTACAGGAGTTGTATGACATGGTAGAAAAAGCGATTAAAGAGGTTTCAAGACCGAATTTAGTAAAACTAGCACGATTACGCGAACCGATGACAAGTTATCCGAGGAGACAAAAATCCTAATCGACAAGAAGGATAAGCTTGAAGGGAAGGAGAGGAAATCGCCAAAAGAGAAAATCGAGACAGTGATGCTGAGGAAAAAAGTTAGGATGGAAATTTGGAAGGACGTAAGAGAGTACGATGAGAGTAGAACTTGAGGAATTGCTGTCAAACTATGGATCAGTAAAGAGAGTCAAAAAAGAAATATACCCGGCCAGAAAACTCGTCCCTAGTATGAACACTCAAAGAGGGAGCAAGGTGTACGAACGAAAAAGTATTGTAGGTGTCGCGACGCGATATTATGAAGAGTTGTACAGGCGTGAGGAACCAGATGAGGAAATGACCAATATCGAGCTGCGCACAGAACAAGATGAGTTTCTCGACTTCGTGATAACAGAGGAAAATTCTATTCTTAAATCTCCAATTTTCTTTTGTGACATCCCATGTTCAGCTTCAATCCCGTGAAGCAACCCTACAAAATTTTTTGATTTGAAAAAAATTTTCGCTCTGCCCTATTGACAATTGTATCTCTATATATACCGGATTTAATCTAGATATGTCGAATTATGCCAGATTCTATATCGACATCCCGAATAAATCCCCGTTTAAATATCGACATTTTCGATATAGTCATTTGACGTGATTTTTCTATATAGATACAATCTCGACATTTTCTATATAGGTAGAGATGTGATTTTTCTATATAGATGCAATCTCGACATTTTCTATATAGGTAGAGATGTGATTTTTCTATATAGATACAATCTCGACATTTTCTATATGGACGGAGACGTGATTTTTCGATATCGATTTTAAAACGCAAAAGTCGAGATCTACGAGAGTCCCAATAAAATTCTGCCTGCCGACAATCTTTTCGGAATAATTTTAATATTTAAATGTTTTTATTTCCTTAAGACTCGTACCAATGCATTTTACTTTTGCGATGGTTTACTTTCTTACCTACATTATTCACTATTGATGCATCATGATGAAGCTCGAGGATTCTATAGTTTATACTTATTCTAGAAACCGCGAATCAAAATAAGTATCATTCTGTGTTATGTTAACTCCCTAATTTGCCTAACGAACTGACTATTCGAGTTGACATAAGGAGCTCCAATCTGTATTGTTCACGCGATAGAATCGTGCAAGAATAAATAAATGAATGAATAAAGTGCTGAAAAAGTGTTGGAGGATACTGCTCCATGTTTATGTACTCCCTCAGAGGCAGTGCGTGTATATAGAACACGAACGACCCTCCTCGGTGAGATCAACGAGTAAGGGCAGGCCCCGAGACGATACAGCAACAACGCGTGCTGAATAACAACCCTGGCTAGACTAACAAACTCGGGAGAAACCGAATACGAGCATCTATCGCGTAGCTCGAGTGTCAACGGGACCTGCGGGTGCGCGCGCATATAATCTAGAAACTAGGCTAAGGTATGAAGTTTCTAACACTCCCCCCTCAGCCGAGGACCAAGTTTTACCCATGCAGGGAGATTGGTTGAGGGGTTGAATTGGAATGTTTTATGTGGTTCTCCAACAAGCAATCTCAAATGAGAATAATGGAATTGATTAATAGTCACTAAGTGACAGAAATCATTCATACGAGCTGATTAATAAAATACTTGAGGTAGCTTAAACTGAAATAATATTTACTATTCTTAAAATAAGCATTACACTAAAGTTATATTCTAAAACTTATATAGTAGTGGTTTTTAACTAATAAATTCAGCTTCTTGTCAAGTTTCATTCATATTGTGAAACACTATAAATGGAGAAATCCCACATTAAGTAAAGGCTTGTGTCAGAACATTCATATGGAAGTGTTCTACTGAGCATATGTGTAGGGGGACAGTGTACCAATGCATCTCTAAATTCGATAAACGATTTTGCGGGTAATGCTTTGGTCAATATGTCTGCTCATTTGCTTTGTAGTACTTATCCACTCGATGGTTACAGGACCAGCTAAAACTTTAAATTTCAAGTAATGAAAACATAGTTCAACTAGGTACATGTTTTAGCGATTTTAGTTTCAATAATTTTGCAAGAGTGCAAGCATTGTGAACTCTGAATAAAAATTTGACTAGTTCTCGTTCTCTAACTGATACCGGTTGCCAACAAATAAAGCTTGCAGCAATATACGAGTATATTCAGCCTCAGCAGTTGACAAAGCAATATGAGTTTGCTTTTTAGAACGCTAAGGTACTACATCTCCGAATCTCCGAACAGGAGAACAACGTAATCTGATATTAAGCGGTTTTTTGTTTTGTTTTTTTTTCCCCCGAGAATTACTATTTACAAAACGCCACCAAAGGGGCGAGGGTGAAGTAAATATTAAAATAATATTCTCGTCACGGCTTCTCAGTCACTGCATGTTAGTGACACTTGGGCCCGGCTGACCGCATTCGCAGGAAACGAAATATCTAGCCGATTATAATTCTCTACCCTTGTCAGGACAATACCTGATAAGGAGTAAGCCATCTATGTACAGAATCAGGATTACAAAATAATCTTTCTACAGAGTAGTACCCCAGGCTTCAGCCAGTAGGTATGGTTTGAACTCCAGTCTCTCAATTGTAGTCCGCTCTCAAACCAACGTTGTGATAAGACTCTGCGATTATTCAGATAATTATGCAATTCACATACGTGAGGTTTTTGTCTCAGATCATAGTCTGGTATAGTCTGAATGACCTTCTAGAATTCTCATATAGGCACGCAGAGGGTTTTCCAGAACATCGTGGAGAAAAGCAGTTTTTATGTCCCATTGCCTAGTTCCTAAACTGAGCCTATTTACTTGTGACAAAGGTCAACGGATGTCAGTAATTCCAGTAACTGGCTCATAAGTGTTTGATACATCATACACGTTAGTACATATTTTCGAAACCTCGACCAACAAGCATAGCTCTGTACCATTCATCATTATTCGCTTCATGTTTTCTTTTACAGACCCAAGCTGAGTCAGTTGGGGAAAACTATTTTGGAATATTCTCAATTGATGCGATTGACCAAGTTCTAGTCTTATCTAGAGCTTGAAATATACTTCCTTCATCGCCTACTGCCACCTGGCTGCAAACTGCGAACGCAATGCTTCTTTATATTGTATATTCTCGATTCTAGCAGTACCTATCATGAGTGATAAGTGCAGGAAACTCATTCAATGCCATTCCTCTTCTAGAGAGATGAGGAAAATTGAATAATTAGTGTCTGTTTGTACATGAGAGTCTAGTGACTGAGTCATGTGATTACGCTTTATAAAGGCAATGTAAGCTTTCGTCTTTGGAACGAGAGCTTGAGCTTTTGTTACTCCATAATCTTGAGGATTAGTCATGAGTAATAGATGCGTTTCAGTGGTGAAAGCATCGGAAGTTCTGAATACGGTATGATTACCTTTATGGTACTGAGGTCAGAGAAGACCCTGGTTGGCTTTGACTTGTCATAGGTGGACACGGAGGCAGTCATCAATGTCGTCTGCTGGGAGTTCAACTATCAATTCAGATGTACGAGATCATTTCGCAGCCAAGAGTTGACTTTCCAGTTTCTCGGCATCTCTTGGATTAAACCAATTTAGAGATTTACGCTGAATTACAATTGGGTCTTTAAATGCTGTGTTTTCAAAAGGACTATAAAAATGGCCTTAGACTTGAGATTCAGCAAAGGTATAACGTCTCATATAGGGGAAATTTTCCCCGAAGGAACTTGCAGCGTTAAGACTGCATTCGACTGAATTTCTACGTAGAATTTTCGAACTCCCCATTTTAGAATTTTCCAACTTGTTGTGCTAATAGAACGTAGGCTGAGCAGCCAAACCGTTTGAAATATTTCAGCTGGGGCTTATATCTGAATAGCAACTCAAATTGAATGGTTGAGTTACAGACAGATATTTGGGAAGTACCTTGTACAGTTGCGTAGCATACTTGATAGCATGGCCCCGCATTAGTTTAGGAAGCCAAGAATCAATAAGCATGAATCAGGCTATATGTTGAATGGTTTGATGAAATTGCTCCCCACCCCATTGAGGGGGAGGGGGTTGTATAAAGTGGAGCAATGTCAGTGTGAGTATTATATTTATTCAAACAGGCAACAAACTTAGAGATCTTATATGCTGTCCATTATCCATTCGGATTTTATCGATACGGAATTTATATGATGTATTATATCTCATAAAAACAATAAATTTTTCATATCTCTCATGCGCTTGCTGTTTCGTTTTCATAAGATATACGAAACCAAAACGAGAGAAATCATCAATTATACACATAACATATTGCTCGCCTCCAGGAAAGGCTTCTGGCAATATCGCACCCTGCACATCGGTATGCAAATGTTGCAATGGCCGATCTGCACCTCTTCGTATCGTATTGTGGAGCTTCTGTGTAGCTGTACAAATTTTAGAAGCGTAATAATCTGCAATTGAAGTTGAAACGATTTTCCTTGCAGTTTAGGTACAATAATCTGCATTTCATTCATTGCATTAAGACTCGGACGACTGAATCGTAAATGCCATAAGCGTCGAGTTGTGTTTTTAAATAATTTTTCAGTTCGGCGTGAGTTCGAACTACATCGTAGGTGATTCGCATAATCGAACTAGCACCAGTACAAGATAGTTCCACTGAGAGGCTTAAAGAGCTCCCCCCCAAATTTGGAACTAGTGTACTATCATTTGACGTTATAGCAGGATTCAGATTAAAGTACCATATCTCTCAGTCAGATATTGCATCAAGAGCTGACTGTATATCTGATGGATGACTATAGATCCCCTTTTTTTTTTTTTAGCCATGTGTTTCGAATCATTAAAGAAATGAAACAAGTGCGCTAAGTTTGTCAGCTTCTTTACAGAAAGCAGGTTCTCACAGACTTCAGGCAGATCACTGTCTAAATCTTACGTAAGATTTTCGTCTGTTAACTTAGGAAAGAGTCGTTCGCTTTCTTTTATGAATATTTTGGTAGACGATCGCTATTATAGCATCTACTACCAATTTTGGGATTGGCCAAGAGGCGTGAACATTTGAAAGCAGTTGCTTCCATTTTACCAGAAGCAAGGTTCAATCTGAGTCTACTCATACTTTCATAGAATTACTGAAAATTTGTGACTCATAAGGACTTCCAGCTTATTTGTATGTCAGTGCATAGTTCGCTACTGAATCGAATAACGGAAATGCTTTTGGGTCAGTCAGATCGCAACGACGCGAATTTTTGCTGCGTTTACCGCCGTTATTCCTGTCCTTCTAATCAATCCGCTGGTCAGCTCCATTCCCTTCACGGGGATTGGATTTATTCCGGCCGCCGCGTCAGCTTCCTTGCCCATGATGGCCCTTGTGCCTGTCTCAATTTGGTAGGACCAACTCACAGGGGGTGAGATGCAGGTTACCCACCCATTAACGGCCTTATATTTTGGGCTTGTTTTACGATGACACTCTTCAGGTGTGCTTACCGTTCGGGCAGTGCGGACATGTGAGCTTACGGTTTAACTTCTTTTTGGCTCATGTGCTCCTGCATTAGCGGAAGCAGATTCCCGACAATGGTCTAGTATGTCGATGGAAACTGTAGCTAGTGACGTCTACCACGCCTCCGAGAGCCGTCGTGTCCTTGCCAATTGCAGCGAAGAATCATTTCATTCAGTGAAGTTGGCCTTTGTGCTAGCTTGCAGCTCTTGCCAGGCTGTGCCATATCGGCAGTTACATTTGCCCAGCTTTTCTTCTAGCTGCTAGCACGCCGGCAGGTGGCATTGAGGGCTACTAGTGGAGCCTTCATTATCATTATCATTCCCGCAATTTTTGCCGAGAGCATCTCATTAACTGAGATATTCCTGTACGGCGATATTGGGAGTTCTTGTAATGCGCTCACTAAGTGACCCCCGTTCGCAGCAAGAAGGACGTTCCTCTTCATCGTTCTCAAGTAGATCGATGATATCCTGCTAATTGATTTCAATATCCACTCCATTATCAATCATGATTTACAAAAAGTACAAAAGTAAAGTTTGACTGACCGAGCCCAAGTGTTTTCGCAGTATGAACGCAAAAAAAATTCGAATGGTTCACAAAAAAAACATCCATTTAGTCGAAACTAGAAGTGTTTTTGTTCATGGCGGATATCGAACGTCGTCATACAAGAAAGAAAAATTCAGCAGCCGGACTAGAAATATTTTCACAGCAATATACCCAGCAAATCTCTAATACGTTGATGATACCTCATTATTTGGAGCAGATGAAACAGAAATGGCAAAGAACTCATCCGAAAACTGAAGATGATAAGTGAACAACTTAGGTTACACATCAGTGCAGCCAAAACCAAAACGATGGATATCGAGCAGCTGGCTGTCTGCCTTGAAGAACCTGCTGAATGAATTCGAGA
Organism: Acanthococcus lagerstroemiae; assembly: GCA_031841125.1. Lineage (NCBI taxonomy): Eukaryota > Metazoa > Arthropoda > Insecta > Hemiptera > Eriococcidae > Acanthococcus > Acanthococcus lagerstroemiae. Next base: position 18,962,240 of record CM063108.1, on the reverse strand, counting down.
GAGTATAGTAAGTTTTGTATGCTTGGGTTCCTTGGGAAAGACCTGCGCGGCTGGATTGTCCGATGAAATTCGATGCAAGATACAGTTGGGAAAATCAGCAATGATACGACTATACATAAAATGTCGCATGCTGCTGCAAGATCTCAAGAAGACTACCCGAAAAATTAGTGAAGACACTTGTATTTCCAGTGTTTTTGTACGCCGCAGAAACATGGACACTAAAACAAAAACATAAGAGAGGAATACGAGTAGGAGCCTTCGAAATATGGACCTGATAGTGGCGCAAAATGCTTCGAATCCCGCGGACGATGCGGCGAACAAATGCGACTATAATAGCAGAGCTGAGTAAGCCACAAAGGCTAAGTGCTCTATGGGAAAGAAAAATCCTGAGCTATATCGAACGCATTGCCCTCAGAAATAGCGAAAACTTGGAACGAAACATCATGCTCGAAAAAAAATGCCAAGTAGGTGGGACAGAAGAAGGTCGCCAATACAGGGGACGGATTGCATTCGGATCCGACTGAGATTGGTTGTAGCGGTAGCTGCCATAGCTCAGGACCGAGAGGCATGGAAAGTCATCACAGGAAGCCAAGACAGTCGCTACGGACTATGACCTTCATGATGATGATGATATCCAGCAATCTGGCGTATTCGAATTCAGAGAGATTGAAAGAACGCTGTATGGCGAAGATCTTTTTGTGTTTTCTTTTCTTTTCTTTTCTTCCAATTCTCCAGAATCTCCACGAAACAGGGAGAAATTAAATGGTGTACCGCACGCACCTCCCAGCACGCACCTCCCGTAATAGGTGCAAGGGGATGAAACCAAGCCGGTTTCTTTACTATTCAAGTTTCCACAGAATATCTCGACTTCGACTTCGGGAATGCGAGGTCTATTGTTCGCGTCAGGTAATCTGGTCGCTGTGTTAGGTACAGAACAGACTGGCATCGAATGTATTTTACATTTCGGTGTGTATTTCGTAACAGAAACAAGTCTATCAACCTTTAGGTCGCTCTAAATACGTAGATGCTTCAATATACTGATGCATTTTACCAGTTTCTCACAGTATATTGGAAAAAAAACTATATACTGTGAATACTGAATAGGATTTCATCTGTTGAAGGTCTAAGTGGGCCGCACAGCCCCAGGTAATAAATAAGACCGGCAACACTTCAGTTCGTTAAGAAAACAAAGAATTTCTCCGGCAGGGCATCTACCGTGCCGTGTTGGTGACCACTGGCCTTGCCCGTGGTGCTTTGTGTGTTACTGTGAACGTCTCCGTTCGTTCTCGAACTAATTTCGCCTATTTTAATTTCAAAAATGAAATTCAAGTTTGGCTTTTAACGTGTTCAATTTACAAATCTTGAGTGGCTAACCACGACATTAGCATTCATGGACTCCACTAGAGTGTAATTTTATGTATTTTTATAGTCGACTTTATAATAGGTGTAGAAGAATGAACGAATGCTATTCCTCTTTAAAACAATGTATCATACGGAGACCAAGGATGGAAGAATAATTCCATTAGGAATCATCAATTCATTCCCTCGGTATCAATTAAATACATAAGTATTAGGTACTGCCAATAGGGAGGATTACTATTTATGCAGTAGAGAGGTCAGTTATCATTTGAGAAAATTTCTCTGAATACTGATTCTCATTGATACTGGTGTTCGGCATGTCGGCCTCATATAAAAAATGTGAGTTAGATACATTATGTTTAGACTGTATGCTAACCACGGTAACATACGAGCCATTTGCATTAAGTATAATATATATGTATAAAAGTTTTGTTGTAAAATATGAGTGCACTAGTGTTCGGCATGTGCTACATACATCTTATATTAGCAGCAATATTAAGAATGTAGGTATTTGACACACGCTAGGTACATCTTATATTAGCAGCAATATTAAGAATGTACATGGTATTTTACATGCGCTAGGTACATCTTATATTAGCAGCAATATTAAGAATGTACATGGTATTTTACATGCGCTAGGTACATCTTATATTAGCAGCAATATTAAGAATGTACATGGTATTTTACATGTTCGCTTCATATAATAAATGTGAGTTAGATACATTATGTTTAGGCTGTACGCTAACCACGGTAAAATATGAGCCATAAGTAGTTGCGCTAAGTATTATATTGACATCAATATAATCAGTATACTGGTGTTTGACATGTCAACCTCATATAATAAAATGTGAGTTAGATACCTTACGTACAGGCGGCACGCTAACCACGGTAAAATATGAGACATGCTCGTACTGTGGAGCATGTACACGTACTGTAGCCATATAATAAGTGCAAGTCGGAACTAGCCAACAGCGGTAAAATATGAGACGTGTTTTTTTTTGTTTTTTTTTTTAGCATACAGTCACCATATAATAAGTGCAGGTTGGACCAGCCAACTGCGGTAAAATATGAGACGTGCTTTTAATTATTACTCATAATGTCATCATATAATAAATGCAAGTTAGGCAAGCTAATTGCGGTAAAATATGAGACGCTAATTAATTTTTTAGCATAATGTCGTCATATAATAAATGCAGGTTGGACAACCCAGCTGCGGTAAAATATGAGACTTCTTTAAATTATTTAGTATAATGTCATCATATAATAAATGCAAGTTAGGCGAGCTAATTGCGGTAAAATATGAGACGCTCATTAATTTTTTAGCATAATGTCGTCATATAATAAATACAGGTTAGACAACCCAGCTGCGGTAAAATATGAGACTTCTTTAAATTATTTAGTATAATGTCATCATATAATAAATGCAAGTTAGGCGAGCTAATTGCGGTAAAATATGAGACGCGAATTAATTTTGAGCACACTGTCGTCATATAATAAATGCAAGTTGGACCAGCCAACTGCGGTAAAATATGAGACGCTCATTAATTAAAGAGCATAATGTCGTCATATAATAAATGCAAGTTGGACCAGCCAACTGCGGTAACATATGAGACGCGAATTAATTTTGAGCACACTGTCGTCATATAATAAATGCACGTTGGACCAGCCAACTGCGGTAAAATATGAGAAGTGCTTCACTGGTACCATTATCAGTCTAGCAAATTTTATTCGCGGATTACTTAGTTGTTTGAAAGAGCAAACAGATGTCAGCGATCGCGCGTGTATTGCTTTCAGAAGCAAAATATATAGCTTTAACCTGTATTTCAGATAATTAAATATCAGCAGGCATAACAGGGTATGCAAAATTTAACATTTTAGCCTGTATTTCAAAAAATGAAAAATGAGCAAGCATATCAGGATGAGCAAAATGTATTGCTCTAGCCTATATTTCAAATAATGAAAAAAAACGGCAAGCATATCAGCATATGCAAAATTTATTGCTTTAGCCTGTATTTCAAAAAATGAAAAATTAGCAAGCATATCAGGATGAGCAAAATGTATTGCTCTAGCCTATATTTCAAATAATGAAAAAAAACGGCAAGCATATCAGCATATGCAAAATTTATTGCTTTAGCCTGTATTTCAAAAAATGAAAAATCGGCAAGCATGGAGCACATATTTTTGCCATGGAGCTACATGAAATTTCTGGCGTCCCAGAGAATTTTCAACACGTGTAGAGGTGAATTTTCGGAAATATTTGGAGGACTGAAATTCAATCCTGGGTGATCAAGCCAAGAATAAAATTCCAAAACCATCCAAATTCCGATTACGATCGTAGGATCGTCACCAAAACGTTCTGCTACCATGTTGGAGGATACTGCTCCATGTTTATGTACTCCCTCAGAGGCAGTGCGTGTATATAGAACACGAACGACCCTCCTCGGTGAGATCAACGAGTAAGGGCAGGCCCCGAGACGATACAGCAACAACGCGTGCTGAATAACAACCCTGGCTAGACTAACAAACTCGGGAGAAACCGAATACGAGCATCTATCGCGTAGCTCGAGTGTCAACGGGACCTGCGGGTGCGCGCGCATATAATCTAGAAACTAGGCTAAGGTATGAAGTTTCTAACAAAAAGTCATCACTTTCGGGAACATTTTAGTCGATTAAAATTGTCACATGAACTCATGTGAAATGGAAATTCTATAATAACTGTTAACTTAATTCTCTAAATACTTTCATTTTCGCGAGTTATACTGTGACACAGGCGTACGGGTCCCGATGTGCAAAACCGAAATCTTGTAACAAAAATTTTTGCTACATTGCCGCAAGTCTGTTACACTGTCACAAAAACTGTAGTTTATAAATTTGCTAAATGGGGACGGACAGATGGCGCTGGAGTCAAACTGCGACAGGAAAGAGTGAAGCAAATCAGCTACATAATAAATTGTTACATTGTAACACTTTATTTTCGTAACACGGTAACAAAAACGTGTTACTGTGTCTCAATTTGGAAGTAGAAAATTTTCGAATATTTCATCGCTGTAATACATTTATGATGTGCATGTGTGTGAGAGCGTAAATAGGTGACAGCTACGAATTCAAATTAGAGTAGAGTTCGTGGTAGGTATGAGAAGTTGGTTTTTGATCGCTTTTTCCGCTACTAACTGCAAATATTGTTGAGTCAATTTTGCATAGTCAACCTAATGTCTGGGGGGGGGGGGATCTGTTTTGACCAAGAAGGAAGGGTATTAAACGGGGTGCTAGAATTAGGAAAACCAATTCTTGACTAACCACACCCCTTGACCTCTCTTTGGCTATGCTACTGATAATGATCAATAAAAACATTGTTTGCATTCTAACTGGTCTATGGTAGATTTACATAATATGTATAAAGTTTTCGTTAAGCGTATTTCTTCCTTAAAACTTATGGTCCTCCATCCAGAAAGCCATTAGCGACTCGCTTTACTAGGTGCTAGAGTATGTAATTATGTAACAATTATGCGCAATTCGCGCAATCCCAGGGACCGGAGCTTGCGGTTTGCATTTTCGCTTTTGTTTTCCACGTATACTCGTATATGAACAAGTGTCAGTGTGTAGTGTACAAAGGCCGATGACCAGAGTGAGAGCGACTCATTCTTTGATGAGAATCAACGAAGAAACATCTGGTCCGAGTTTTATTGCCCTGTTCCGGGAATGTTGCCTCTTGCCTCTGTGATATGTTCCCAAACACAATATACGCTATAAGGAACAAAGGATACATTCCTAAAAAAGAGAAATTGATCGTCCTTCTGCAACCACGGTCTCGATTTAAAAATAACGTTGAAAACCGGCTGGAAGAGATATAGGGCAGTTTGTATTCGGTTTTCGAAGTGCGACGTATCGTTTATTTTTGAATGCGTACGAGTTGTTAGTGTAGAATTATTTCAGTGCGGTAGAATATCGGTTTCGTAATTAAAACTATTTCGATTCGAGTTTATCTTGTTCGAAGTGTCATACTCATCGACACCGACTAGAATTTTGAATGCCGAGGGGCAGATGTCACCGGTATTCTCCCCAATCACTTTTGCTGTGCAAATTGGAAGGCCGTCTGAAGAAATTCAAGTTGCCTTGCAGTGAGGTTGTGGGAGCTAGAATTGGCTCCTCGTAAGCGATCATCACGAGTATCAACCACAGTAAGTACCAATAAATTTGTACATTATATTTCTTTTCTTACTATTCATAAGAAGTTTTCCAGGTTATATCTCTGTGAGGATGATCGACAGTTTACATGAGAATTCTGCGAGGCAATATCGAATTGATACTTGCAATCGGAGGTGTAACAAATGAGGGGGGGCTGTCCCCCAATCAGTGGAATTGGAAAAATTGGCCAAATTCTTGCCAATTGGCAAATCGAACGATCTGGACACTCGACATTTTTTATTTAACCAGCAGAGTCCCACCGACAAGTTGGGAAAATCGACAAGTCAAAACTTTTTTTGGCTTTGACAGTTTATTTGACCAGCTCATAGAGGGGAATTTTGAGTTAAGAAGTTACAAAATTCCGGAAGGTCAAAAGCTTGTTTTGGCACTACAGTTAGGAATTTTGAGTTGAGTAGTTGGAACTTTCACAATTTTACCCTCCCCCGCCCACCCTAATGAAAACTCTTTGCTACGCTCCTACTCATGATTCTGATGTTGGTGGTGGTTCAGTGGGTAATCCTGATTACAGAGTTTATTACAATTATTAGAATTTTGAGGCACCCCCATTCTGAGAATCTAACTTTGTGACATACGGGACCCTTTCCATACGATCCGTTATTTCATAGTCTATCCGAAACATTCAACACCTAAGAATTGCAGTTTTATGGGTCAAGTGGCATTGCTTCTAGTACGACGATTTTATTGTTTACGATAGTAGCTATTTTGAAAACACATACCGTATAATTATGCAATTGAATAATGGTCGATTTACATTATGGAAGGAAAAATTCAAGTTGATAATGGAAACTGAAAACTTGGGATATTTTGTGAGAATTTAGAATCTATCTTTACCACAGGGCTAATTTTGATATTATTTTTGTTAGTTACGAAACGAATTGGATGCCACGTTTAACGATGTTTCGGAGCCGAACCTGGACGGTAGTGACGATGGTGAAGACGTCGAAATAAGCGAGGATGAAGACGACATTATTATTATTATTATTATTATTGTTATTATTGAATTGAATTGAATTGAATAACTTTTTATTGTTATTCTTATTATTATTATTATTATTATTATTATTATTGTTATTGTTATTATTGTTTGCTGTAATACTTCATACACAATTTTAAAAACTTGCGAATGTTGTTATGTTTACATTTTTAGATGTTGATCTTGCCCTGTTCAGTATGGAGGTTTATTATCGCTTAAATTTGTACTTTGGTTCTTTTCAGTGTACCATTTTTCAATGTAATACCAGCAAAATGGTAGAAGAAATTGAGTACCAAAAAAAATTCAATATTCCTGCCCTGTCACTGTGTCAGTATACAGAGGCGTTACTGGAAAATTTTTTGGGTCGTAATTTTTTCAGTCGTGTTGACCTACATTTGTCTCGGCATTGTTGGATTTTTGGGGGGAGGGGTAATTGCTGTATCACATAATACTAATTCGTTTACAAATTTTTTATAACTACGAGTATAAATATAATTTGCATTTAAATTTTGGGGGGGGGGGGGATTTTGATTATTTCCTTACTCCCCCCCCCCAAAAAAAAATGGGGTTAATATTATTCGCCCTCCCCCCACCCGGGAACGCCCATATCAGTATAGCATTTAAAACATAATTCTATTGAAAACGAACAGTATAGTGAATGTGTGCGTGAGCATCGAAAATAGCTATATAGAAACAACCCAGAAATGAGATCGAAAAATTCTATACCAAAAAAGCTATATAGAAATTTGACTTCAGAAGCGATATAGGTACGATATAGCAATGTCGATATAGATACGATATAGCCCTGTCGATATAGGTACGATATAGCCCTGTCGATATAGGTACGATATAGCACTGTCGATATAGATACGATATAGCAATGTCGATATCGAGTATATATCCGTACAATGTCGACATTCTATATCGTCATTTGTCGAGATCAATTAGCAATATTCGAGCTGGAAACGATATCGATTTAATCTCGACGTCGATTTAGAATCCGGAATAAATCTGACATAAATCCGGAATAATTGTCAACAGGGTGGTTGTGTTTGTATCCCAACCAGATTACACCTAACTCTTAAGCCGTTTCGTGAAGCACCCTCATCCACATGTTGTCAGGATAAATTGCCTGCTCGCCCCGTTGAAGGCAGATCATTCGCCACGAAACACCCTACAGATAGATATTTCTCGCACGGGTGCTCTGTTGAGCAGTTGCATCTCGCGTCGGAATTAGCCACCGCCATTGTTGGAACCTGAAGTACACGATTTAAAATATCTGCGCGCCGTTCGAATTTCATTTCCATGAGCTGGTTGGTTCTTGCGTATACTTTCGACCCTCTTCGCCGCCGCCGAAAGTAATTTCAGCTTCAAAATAGAATTACGTTTCTGTCCCGCCGTACCCGTGCCAGATATAAGTATCTACTCGGCAGTCGGCAACTCGGCATTAAGAATGGCAACGAAAATTACACGATTTTTGCTGAGGAGTATTTTCGACTCCGGAGAATATTCGAGCGCAAATTTCTAAATATCATCCGAGTCTCGGAGAGTCAATTTCCTAAATAGCGTTGCCTCGTTCATTCTCAGCGATCTCGTTGTCGACGTAATTAAATTCGAATGAAAATACCCCCGTTCGTCCATCGACCGGATCTTAATTTAATTAAAATCGACCTTGCGACCGCGAGCCGGGGCCGGCTTTTCGCTGCTGAAAACTTTCCGTCTAGGAGCGAATAAATGAAAGAAACGAGAGAGAGGAAAAGAAGAAGAAAAAAAAAAGATTGAAAAAAAAAAACCGGAACGAGAAACGACCAGGTCTGACTGGTGTGCAAATGGACAAAATCAATCATGTCGGCGATTAATTTAAACGTATATATCTGCTAATTCAGCACTTATCGCGTGTCCCTAACCAGCATAATTATTTCGCGAATACATTAAGCAATTAACCGATGGGGAAGGGGGTGGAATAGGCGCAGGCCTTTCATGAACTATCCGATGCTCGTTCGCTGGCCTCTCTGGCCGGGGGATTGAGGGGGCAGCCTACGTTATACGGCAGCTCTTTTCGCCGTGTATGAGGTTTATTAGAGCTGGCGCAGAGATAAAGTAAAAGCTTTTTCAGCGGCTTCGCGAATAATTTTTGAATCAGGAGGGCGGAATAATGTGGTTACCGTCCCATTGTGCGAATGAGACAACTCTAGCGTTTATTAAATTTCGCCAGCTTGCGGGAAGCAAAAAGTACATGTAAATTGGCGCGGCTAAATTGAAGCCTGGAGGGAACGCGAGTCGAGTCGAGGCGGCTTAGAAAGAAAGTATATTATACAATGCTCTCTGCTTGAGCTGGCAACAAAAATATGTGAACCGGTGTTTGAAGACCTGGGAAAAAAGACGGTCAGGAAGAGTCCCGGGGTTGCACAGTCTCGGGTGCGTAAGTGCAAATGTAGCAAAAACAGTGCTGAAAATGCCTCAATTTCCTATCAGTGCTGACCTAATATGCTGCAGATTAGATTGTATATTGCTGATATTCTACAGAGGAGATTTAGTAAACTGAGAACCCAAGTCTAATTGATAGATCTCGACCCTTACAGTCTCGTAGAATTAATCAACAAAGAGACAAGATGAATACAAATTCCTGGAAATCTAAATTTTGGCACAATCGATCAGTCGTGTGTACTATCAACATATAAGAGTCCCCAAGATCCAAGGGGACCTTTGCCCTCAGGGATCAAACAGATCTACAAAATTGAACTTTTGAATTGATAAATATACTAAATATCCTCAAGAATCCGAGGGGAGCTGTGTCCTCAGTGATTCAATAAGTCAACATCATGTATGAATATTTTTAATTTCACAAATTATTGTTTTTGTTTAAATTAAACAGATTAAATGAAATTTTGAGAAGCATTGGCTTAGGGGGCGGAGAAGAGAAGGGCGCCATCAGGGGAGAGAAAAATTTTTTTCAACAGAAACACAGGGCAGTATAATGCCTCGCTGAAGGCCTCAATTTTGATCTTACTTCCTACGCCAGAAAGGGTTAATCCTCCCCTGCTTCAGTTTGTAAAAACATAGAAAAAACTATATTACAAATTAAATAAAATAATTTTAAAGATAAATTCATGTATACGTATATTTAAGAGAATAAAGAATTACTAACCACCATTAAAATTAATATACTATACATCAGTAAAATTAGTATAAAGAATATAATTAAATAAGATAAAATTGAATTACGAAATTGAAATCTTGATGACAATTCGACAATCATTCGTCTGGTCAAAGAATGTTAACAAAGAATGTTCCTCATTTAATTTCATCGGGGGTAAGTTTCTCGAAATTGTTTCGTAACCACCCCAGAACCGTTGTTAAGGAGGGATTCAAACTGACTCTTTATACTGCCATGCATTAACACAGACCTTATGGGAGGAATCGTTGAATTCTTGAAATTTTTCCTATCTCACTAGGTTCAACGAACAGTGAGGTAATTATTCAACGGATTCGCTTCTTTCATTCCTCTTTCACCGATCCTTAGTCCCCCTCCCGTCCTAAGAAATCACACTTGGAATTTTGTGTTATGATCAGCGGAAAGCTACATCAGTACGAAAGAGATAAGGCCCTACCTGAAATTTTACCCATTATAAAAACTTTTCTATACGTGTAGTCATTTTCATTGCTGGACGTGGGCTCAGCCATCTACGAGACTGAGACGACTAGACAAAATTGAGAAATTCACCCGAAAATTGAATGCATTAAAAATTTTCTTATAAATGTTATAAGCTGTAAAATGATTGAAGGAAGAATTTGAATAGGAAAATCTTCTTCTTCTGACTACCTTCTACTCCGGTTCGAACCTAGCGACAAATAGTCACATATTTGCCATCAGTTCAAAAATATTAAGAAGAAAATAAGTTTGTTTTCCGATGCCTTGCTGGCACAAATTCATACTACCACGAAGGTGAAACTGGTCCCAGTGGCGAATTTTCGCACTTCAAAGAAACCAGTGGTATTGTAAGGTTTTCTTTTTCTTAAGGGATGTGCAAAAATTGAACATTTTTGAGCACTAGCACAAAAAGAAAATCTTTAAAAAATCTTGGAATATTTTATTTCTGAAATGTCTTAAGCGCCTTTTCATCAACTTTCCGAATTATTTTTCAATTATATTTTATTGTTTTTTTAATTTATTCATTTTATAGTGAATATTATTGCCTTGGTGGCTTAGTGGCCGAGTGGATTCGAACGCTGCCTCCTAAACCACGAAACGCGGGTTCGAATCCCAGCACGGAAGGTGAATTTTTAGATTAAATACGTATAATAAGAAAATAACAAAATACATGAATATATTTATGAAAAACTTTAACATCCGACCAAGCCACACCAATTGTAGCAAGAGGTAGAGTTCAATTTAATTGTTCTGCCGGAATTCAAAAAGACTACAATTGGGTTAGCCTCACCTATAGACTACTAACACTTGACTAGTCTGGTGTGCCATGCAGATTGCATGTCCCTTAAAGAGAAGGAAAACTCTTTCATAACCATTCCCCAGTAATGGCTTGTCACCAAGGGGAATTAGACCATAACCTTGTATAAAAATAATTGATCTAGGAGGCCTATGTCGAAACATTTGTTTCAAGGCTGTATTTATTTATCATTACCTTATGGGCTATAATCACTTACAAGTTACAACTAGGTATGGTTAGTGACATCATATTTAATCTAGAGTTACATCATATTTAATCTATTTAATCTATAGCAGTCTACTATGGTTATTGATGAATAATATGATGTCTGGTAGATTATCGATGGATATTGGTTTCTGTAACTGATGTTGTTGGTAGTTGATGCATTCGGTGAGGATGTGTTGAACTGTAATAGGGTTTTCAAGGACAGTAACAAACCAAAAATCCAAACAAAAATCTTGTTCCTGAATTCCTGAAATCTAAGGCGCCTTTTCATCAAGTTGCGGAATAATTTGCCAATTTTTTTAGGGGGAGGGAGCCGGGAAGTATAAGTTGTACTTCATACCCCCCCCCCCCCACACACATGTTTAGAAACACTAGATGAAACTACTAAATAGAACGGAAGTCAACTTAAAATTCATTCGATTAATACGTATTCTTATCGATTAATTTCAACTCAGATTTTGTTAACTGGTGATGATGACCTTTGGCAATACTTGTTTGAACAGAATTTCTAAAACAGAAATTTAGATGTCATTACAGACCTGAACTTCCACTGCGTTGTCGTTATTTTCACTGTCGTACCTACATCTTGCTTATGAATGGAACTTCTGTTCAAAATTTTAAGCTTCAAACTCGAATGTGTTGTGGTTTTGTTGTTCGAAATCTTTTTTTCTTTCTTATTTGTCAGGTACCATAAGTATAGTTTCCAGCTAAGAATATTTTGTCACTATCATTGCCAACAAATCGGTTTTACATGACGTAGTTTTCCACAAAATGAAGAAAATATGAACGGAGCTTCAAAATTTGAGAAACTTTCGACATTGGCCCCTTAAATTTGATTCTTTTGAGTGAACAGATTTGAGGTGAAACCTCAAAATGAATTAGATGGTACACACTTGACTGAATTGTTTTACCATTTGAATGAACTTGTGCTGTAACGCTGTAACTAGTCTGCGGGAGACTAGGGCGATCTTACCAAATCCCCAGTATGCTCTGACGGCTGAAATTTCTTTAATAAAATCTGTACAGTATCTCCTCCCTTTCTGGAAACAAAAGAAAATGACCCTTTTGTGACTGAGTGAACAGAAGTATGTTTTGAACGTAAAGATGAAAGGTACCAACTTCTGTGGGCAGACCCAAGGGCTTCCACTACCGCTAATGTATGTTTCTAAGAGTTGATCAAATTAACTGAATTGGACATCTCGATTTGAATTTCTAAAATTGAAGTGACGTTACATGTCCTTGACCTCAAAGAAGATTCGGTGTCTGAGGAGTACACATCTCATTTGATACGTATGTCGGAAGTCTGTTATTAATGGTGTCTTCAGTCTGACATGGAGCTGTACTCTACGTAGTCTCGTAGTTCTAAACCATGCGTATATTTCAAACACTTTTTGACGAACGAAATCAAACATTCGTAAGCGCCTCCATACCATGGGGAATAGTTTGGAATGAATGCCACTGGATATTATTGCTCATTGTGGAATGGTTATGTACCAGTGGAAGGACAAAAGTGAAATTCGATGCAATAAATTTCGAAACTCCTTTTCTTACTCACAAATCGATTGAGAATCAGAGGAAATTCTCTGGCTGATTCCTGGACGACCTGAAGTTTACTGGCCGAGTTCTGTGGCAAGTCTCTTTCCTTACTCTTTGACTACGTCTCCATTATCGTTTCAAATATTTAGATAACCTAATTGAAATGGATTAGCTTCCGCACTTCGGATTAAAGGCGAAGGAGGTACGGAACGTAGCTTTTAACTACACAAATTATTTCAAAAATATTCGAAAAAATCATTACCGCCTTATGAGGTTCTAGTTTGAAGATGAGCTTGTTTCATCCATGCGTAGGAAGCTAGCGGTATTCAAAGTGAGCGAAGTTGACTTTCTTCAAAACATTTCATCTGTCGAACCCTTAGTTCTATTTTCAACTGAGTATTTTAAAAGATCCTATCGCTTTACGGGGAGGATGTAGTTGTGCCCTTCTTTAAAGTAGATACTCAATTAATATTTAAGGTCAGTTGTATGCTTTGAAAATTGAACCCTCTATCTTTGGGAAGGGGTGTGCGATAGGTGTATCCGGATGAAGAAACATGGAATAGGTCACGTTTGACTGTGTAACTGATTTTCGTGGAAGCTGCGAACGAGATGCCCTTCCTCCTATTGGAGAGCAGAGATGATCTGAAATTAGAACCTATCGTGGACTGGTGTAAGAGTTTCATTTTCTCACTTCCAATAGTTCAGGAACTAACCTGTTGGAAACATGTGTATATTCAGACAATCAAACGTGTCGCTAGGAGGAGGAAATGTGGTATATGCCCCTCTTGAATTCTCAAGGAAAACAATAACATTCCACCGCAAATTGTATGTTTTTCATCAGAAAAAGGGTTTAACCTTCCTCTGAATACAGTGCTCGCACCTACATAATATAAAAAATTCTGTCAGCGCTTATGCAAACAACCATTATACTAATGTTTGTGGATGGATAATGAAATCATATAACTCTCGTCAGGTATTCTGTCCTCAGGCCGGCTATCCACATACTCAATATTATTGTTTCATTTATGTGGAAAATCACTCGAAACCTTTTAATGGGCATTTTCATTCGGCAGAAATACTTTTTAACGATAACTCGGCAAACAAACGGATTGCATTTTGACATAAGCTTGTTGTTTTTTAATTATTACGGGTATCCGAACATCGTAACTGACTGATTACGATACATACCATCAGATGCTTATATGTATTTTCATCGCTTAATTGGAACAGAGAATTCAGTTTCTTTAGTCAGCGTTGATGGTGATTTTTCCGATTAAAAAATCGGAGAATTGGTGACATTCTTCAGTCATCGCTAGAATGCGAACAGCACATCGTGAGGCAGAAAATACAAACCTGGTGAAGTAAATATATGTATTTTCGGAAGACATCTTGGAAATTTTGATTGAAAAAATTGCTTTCTCGTCAAACTGCCCCCTCGCTGATCGCTTGTCGACGACGCCAAATTGGGAACCTCGTCCTCGAAAAGCGAGCATTTTCGCGGACAGAAAATTGTAATTTTATTCGGCGCTTGCCGTTTCTTTTTCGTCCCTCTCCCTGTATCCTTCGTGTTGCAACTTCCAAGCACTTATTCGGCATTAAAATTCAGAAAAGCTCTTCACAATAGTTTTCATTAAGTGAGAACCAGAATATACACAAAGCCTTAATTATCGTTAAGGGTTCGACCGTTAGTATGTAAATTCCTTCGGTTAGTCCTTTTGGTCGGTTCAACTTTCGTTAACGAAGCCTTAAAATAAAACTCGCGTACTTTTTGCGAGGCAGCGAGAGAAGGCGGACGAGATGGATCGTGTATCGTCCGCTTTTCTCAAATGAAAATACTCTTTAGAACATTTTTGAAATCATCGGCGGTGTATAACAAGATGTGAGGGAGAGGAGACGGCTAAGTGAAGTAAATCGAAGTTGTTGTTTTTGTTGACGATGATGATGATAAAGTTTTCATTCTTACGGCCGGTTTAATGCAGCTCTTTTGTGCGAGTTCTTTCATTTTTAAATAACTCTTACATTTGACATCCTCGATTATCTGTTGAACATACTGGAATCTTTGCCAACCTACCCGATTCTTTCTTTCCACCATTCCTTCCAGCAGCAGTGATATTATTCCTGGGGGCCTCAGGTTAAATAGTGCACTAGTCTCGGAATCCGGAGGTTCCTGGTTCGAGCCCACATAGTAACTCTCTACATTTCGACCTAGGCCGTTTTTCGGCAAGAAGAGAAGAAGGCTGAGACAGCCCTAACAGTCTACCCGAAGTTTCTGTGGTTGTGCTGGAAAGGGTGGATTCCAGGACTCGGATTGAGAGCAAAATGAAAAAAAGGGTAACTAAGTTGTACTTCGCACAAAACTGTATCGAACGCTCTCTTATTTCATTCCTTACTCCTAATCCAAAATCCCTAAATTATCCTATTTTCCTTCTCCAACTCCAGCATTCCAATCACCTATAATAATGAGAATCTTCGTCTCTAACATACTTCATAAGTCCTAATTCTTCATATACCTTCACAACCTCTTCGTCCTCGTGTGAGTATTATTGTTATAAGTACTGGTTTGGTATTTATTTCAATCAAGATTAACCTTTCACTCTGTTGTTTATATAGGGTGTTATTTAATCACCCGATAAAATAGAGTGCATGAACGATAGAGAAAAGAAATGTAACGATTGAAAAATGAGTTCTCCGAAAAAAGAAGTAACGAATCGTAGAAGAAATGAAGGCACGATAAATATTTATTTCTATTTGAGTAGGGAAAATTAGCCCAGTTACAAAATAAGTTGAACAACGAAAAACATTTAGTACACGTTAACGTAATTGAAACTTGTCTCCTAGATGCTTACGAATTAGCGAAACTGACTTATTTCTGGAAACACTTGAGTGAGACTTAAGGAGGACCCTTGAAATCTGGCACTTTGGAAAATTGTAAGGGATCCTTAGAAACAAAAAGAGATCCAAAAAGTGAAAATAACTCAGATTAGGATTATACTAGCAGGAAAAGGCGGATGAGGAAGATTGGTTTATCATTCTGAGGAAAAGCGGAACGAGGTAGAGGGCATTTTGATGGAGCCAAATTTTTCTTTACCTCATACCAGCTACTAGTATGTGAAATTGATTCGGGTCTGAAAAACTCTCGAGTGAGACTTGAGGAGCTACGATTGATGAGGGACTGATAAGGTCAAGAAGAGTCTTAAACGGTAAAGCTGACTTGAATTCGGGTCATACTTGTGTGAGGATGCCAGCGAGGAAAGATGGGCTGAAAGTCTGGGTAAAAGTAGAAAGGGATAGGTGCTTTTTGATGGTGATAAATTTTTCTTTATCCTATACCGGCTGCAAAAAAGTAAAACTAACTTGGACCTGAAAAGAAAAATTTGAGAGAGACTTGAGGGGGGACCATGAAAGAGGGCACCATGTTAAAAAAGAAGCGTAATATATTGTATTTCCTGTTTGTTTATTCATAACGATTCCAATGCCTACTTGCCCTTTTATTCCCTTTGTAGGTATTTACTATTCCAAAGTCTCCTGACCAAAAATCATTCCCCTCTTTCCACCTTACATCACTTATTCCAACTATGTGTTTTCCTAGGTCAAGCCTCTTCATTTTTAGGGTGCTTGCCCGCCCGCAGCGCTGCAATCACTCTATTGCAATCGAATTTTCATTCCCCCCCAATTAAATACGACTGAATTGTTTACAGCTCATATTTCAGTTTTAGCTCACTTTTGTTCTCTGTCAACTGCTGCCATCTATTAAAAAGTCGGTTTACTATTATGAATGTATCCTCTCCATTACGCTTTTGATTATTCAATTTACAAATGCAACTTGTTTACACTTTATTTTGTAATTTTGTATTTTACTCATGACAGTATTGTGCAACTCGTACTTTTCTGCAAAAGGAACTATTTCTTCAAAGAAAGTGAAGACATTAACTGGATTTAAAAGAAGTAGGTGTATTGTTTTTTTGTATGAAATGGGGTCTCAGTTGAATTAGCGTATAATGTATTTGACTCGAACCAAGTACATGCAACATTCTGTGGTACTCTCATCAGGAAATTTTCCGAGGAATAATGCGATGTGAGTTATGTCTCATAAATATGTTGGCAGTATTAAGTGGTAATTTTGGGATTCTGTTCCAGTTCTTTCACTAATATTTTGTTTCTTGTTTGACTAGTTACCTTTGTCTTTTCGTTATCAGGAATGACAAATCATCCAAAACTGTCAACATGCCTTCAACCACAAATTTGAACTTCTATTATAATTGTGTAGCAGAATTAATGAAAAACGTGAATAAATAATTGGCAGATCACGTTTTGTTTTTGAAATGAAAGATCATCTTTCTCGCATTCGAACCGTTCACGAATATTTCATGCGTTGTGTGACCAGGAGTGGAGCTAATGTCTTTGCGTCTTATAAACATTGTAATGAGAAGTGAGAACACATTAATGTGCGTTTTCTGAAGCGAGAACACAACTTTATGTGAATCAAAGTAAAATTCCTCGTTTATTTGAATCAAAACAAAATTCCTGTCCTTCTTTGAATTGTTATCAGCAGTTATCAGTTCATATTCATTGAAACTCCTGAGTTTTAAAATTCTTTGGATTTATGTCCTTTGAATTTATTTGTCTTGTAAAGGTAGAGTGTTTGATTTCTGCTTGCCGCTTGGAACGAATTAAACAGAAAATGGAAACGTATTTTAGTATGTGTGGGCTGATAGGAAGAAAGGGACCTCAGCGCAAAAATATAAATTTTACAGGAGAGCGGATAAACAAAATTAATAACGTTTTCACGTTATGGAGACACTCAATGTTGGAGACTTACAGCCGTTTGGGAAAATTTTTTAGAATTTTTTCGACAACACCAGGCAAAAGAGCAGCCAAAAGTTATCACAAAAATAGTTTTTTGCCCTGAGGTCCCTTTCTTCCTGTCAGCCCACATGTTCAGTGTTGTTCCTAGTCTGCTGCGTGATTGCAGTCTGCAGCTTCACTGTTTGAAGTCTTGAACTTCTATGATGTGCGTGTAGTGTCTAGGGTTTTTGCTGTGCTATCGCATTTCAAAGTGTTTTAATTTGTAATAAATGTGACGCGTTGCGTGAAAAGGGACATTGTGGTGATTTAAAATTTTGAGTTCGCGAGTCTGGTTTCTAGTACCACTAATTTCCAAGGTCTACAGACTAAAGAATACCGCATTACAAAGCCCGGAGATCTGATAAGTGTGGAAGCAACTTCAAATTCTGTAGACCTTGCCATCAGTAGTACCGTACTCGCAAACTTAAAATTTTAAGATCACCACAAAGGCCCTTTTCACGCATTGCGTCACAAATAATGAAATAATAAATAAGAATTTGCAAACACTCTATTGCCAGGTCCTCCGGCCCTCGCTTGTTCTCTTAAGATTCTCCAATCTTCCAACTCCATTCAAGCTTCTCACATGCCAAGTTCCTATTTTAGTGGCGCCTTTATTTTTAAAACTTTTCAGTGGTAATGTTCCCCTAAGTAGCTCCCTCCCAGACATCCGAATGGAGAGCTTTTTACGTCCGGAAAAATTATATACCTGTTGAAACGCCATGGTCAGTAATTAATATTTGAAAAAGCTACATTTCCTGGAAAGAGATACTTACTGTTATAGTTTTTCATTGCTTTCAACAGGGTTTATCTGTCGGAGTTTGCCTTCTGCTAGATGCTTTTTGTCGCAATTTTTACGAATATAACCTCATAGAGTTTTTTTTTTTTTACGCTGAAGCCTTCTCACCGCGTCAAGGTATCACCTAAGAGGAGGAAGTTGCAGTTGGGGTGTATCAACATCGGCTTCATCTCGGTGAATTCAGTTTTACGCTACGTTTCATAACGTGATTGATTTAGCTGCTCGAACCGACGTTCAATTAATTTGTAATATCGAAGAAACCTCGATGTCGCGGGGAAATTGGAAAAATCAACGAGCTTATAACGTCATCTCTGAAAACGTCGACCGAGAAACAGTTGACTAATTAAAAGCAAAAATAGCCGGGCAACGCTGAAAACTGATTTGGATTTCCGCTTCCAAAATTGTATTTACGTGACGTTTTGAATGGAAACGAGGGAGTTTAAAAGCTTCTATGTCGACCCTGTATAACGCGGGTGAAATTTTGTTTTACATAACAAACACTGTGCGGCTCAATGACGAACACCTATGCTTGTGTATACAAACCTGAATAAATAAATGGTTTGGGTCGTTGCCCACAGTTCGCAGAAATTAACCGAAACCTAAAATCGGTCATGTGATGGTGACGAAAGCGAAGAAATTTTCGATAATGCAACAAAAATTATGAACACGTTTTATTGTCTTACTTCAGCACATACACGTTGATTTGAATCAGTGATCACGAAATCGATGTACTTGTAGCTGAAAAATCTGCAAATTCCGCTTATTCAAATTTCGAGATTACTTAGAATTTTTAACTAACTTCATAATTGGATCATGCAGATGACTAGGTTGGTTGTTTACTGTTATTCACCATTCCCATGAAGTCCGAAGAGTGTGAGTTCCCCTCTCGCTGACTCTACACTTTTGTCACCCTTGAGCTAAAGGATTTCGTCTAGGTAAACTCAGCGGAGACTTGTGTTATGGAGAGTGTGGCGACTCGGCTTGCTGATCGTTTTCGCCAAGGCGAGGGATGTATTGACCTTTCAAAATTCAACGAAATCTTTCTTTTTGCTCTAAACCTATTTCAGCTGTCTTTCTCGGCTTCTTTCTCCTGCCTCGGTTTCCTGCATCTCTCGCTTAGAGGATTAAGAGCGTGACCTCCTCTTTGTTTGCTCTCGATCTCTCTCCCTAATGATCATTGCAATCGGGAAATGTAAATTTTGTCTGTAGTCTGTTGTTGTACAGTTTTTAGTGAATACACGATCTTTGGGCTCGATAGTCGTATCTTTGATTAGTCTCTCGCGCTAAACTGGTGACCTCAGAGACGGTGGCCTGCAGTTATACTCAGCTCTACGAGGATGCCGCCTCAAGCCAACGACAAGCGCCCAAGCGGGTACTTCTCAGACCCGATCGCCGACTGAGAGGTTCATGAAACATCTGCACAGACGGCGAGTCGGTTCCCTCGCTTTTCTCCTCGATCATCTCCTTCCACCGTGTCCCAATGAGTGACTTGGTCGGCGTATGTCGGCCTCCCAAATAGTCCTCAAGTTTGAGGATTGCTGTTTCTTCTTAAATTTTGCTACTCTTAGGAAGTTGCCTAGTTTGTCTGCTTGTGGGACCAGCATTGGTTGGACATCCACACAGCAATTTCAAAATATGTATCAAGAAATTCAGATGACTGGGCTTCGAATTGAAGTCGAGGACTCGATGAAGACCAAGTGTATTGTGTTCTTGGGTGAATTTTCTGTATTCTCTCTGTAGTGAGACCCTAGTAAGCTCCATTATTCCGTTCGAATGACTATTTACACTCATTATGTGCGATTTCGTATCTGCCTTACTTCATTACTCGATTTATTTGAGATATAATCCAACGGATTTGGAATTTTATATAGTCTAAAAAAGGAACATCTTGTGTTTTTTTTTTCCTTAGTTTTTTCTCTCCGTGCGTTCGAAATATTTATCAGGTTTTAAAAACTGTTTTGTATTCATCATTGTGTCCAGATTTCCGAAGCCGCGAGTTTATAGCTTAAGTATTTACATCACGCTGCAAAAAATTAACTCTGGGAAAATTTTCGTTTCCGTTTTCTAATTCTGTCGTTTCGCAAAGCGTCAACGCCATCTTGTCACGGGCATTGATTCGATCTTCGAAAATCAATTTTTGACCACGGTTCCCGACTCATTGGACAGCATCTCTGTATCATGTATGTGTTAAATCGGCAATCTAGACAACCGAGCCCGTACATGTCCAATTAGCGAGGTCGAAAAATAAAATCTCAGAATTGACGAACCAAATCCAGAGGCTAACTGAAGTAAGAAAAACCGAAAACGGGGTGAGGGTCGGCTCAGCCAGCTCTCACACGCTGGAAGCAACGGTCTTGTTTAACTCACATGAAAGAAAATAGTATCGAGAAGATGTACGGCGAAATCGAGATCATTGAATCGCGTGTTCGTTGTTCTCACTGTAACAACAATCGAGTGATCCAGTGCTCAAATTTGCTCTCGATTTCGCCGATCCAGTACCTGCGAATATTGGATTTCCGAGAACACCACTATTCCCGTGACCATAGCTTCGCACCGCGCCAGTGCTAGCATACCAAGCAGGTGCCCTGAGGGAGGGAGGCTCATGGGAGGCTGACAAGTATCAAAACAGTGCTGAAAATCCTCTCACTTGCTTAATTTTTCTCTTTTTTTTGAGGGGGGAGGGTGTAGGATGGCTTAGAGAGCATTCGGGGGTAAGACCCCCCAGTCCACTCATTTGCACCTATAAATGCCGGCAAACGGGAAACGAACACCAGGTTGCGGGTTATCTTACATGAAAGCAAAAAGTTTCAACAACTGCAACGGAGAATTTAATCGCTATGTCGAATTTGATCCCCTGTGAAAGCTGAAACCGAGCGAGCGGACTTTATAATCCGCCAGCGAATTGAAACGTCCATTTTCTGGCCATCGGCCAATAGCGTAGGGGTTTGAAAATTACGACGATGGGGTTAGGTAGTAAAAGTGATATGGAACTGCGCCACGTAAAGAAATGAACTGCGTTTGCCAAAGTCGGAAAAGAGAGTTGATCTCGCAAGTAATGGCGAAGAAGCGAAAAGGTAACCTCTGGTAAATTTTGTTATGTTTTCACGAAAACGAAAATAAGATGCACAACTTATTTGTTGATGAATTAGCCCGGGTTTTTAAACAAAGATGTGAGGTCATAATTGTTTTCATATTGTTCATTCATCAAGTAGAAAACACGAGTGTTAAGAATGATATTCAAGAATAATGCTTGGGAATTCTACCTGCTGCTCGTACTGTGGATGTCTTCGCCAGTTTTCTTTTGTTTGTACTCTGAGTTACGACATGGTCCTCCGGGACGGATGCTCATGGCTGATGTATACCGTTTGAAGTGACCTTCAACCGGGCTTTCTGGGTGTATTACTTGGCTGACTCTGCGTTACACTGAAAATATACCCGAGTGTGACATAGTGGAAATTGTTGGTCTGGTGGTGCCTTACATTGCAGAGGAAATTTTTCATCTCCCAAAATCTTAGTACTTATTTTTTTCAAGAACTGTTTAAGAAATTGTGGCTTTCCCGGTTTTAACCTGACTTATAATTTTTCCATACCGCTGGAAAGTGAAAAAGAATTCTCTCTCTCTCTCACTCACTCTCTCTCTCTCTCTCTCTCTCTCTCTCTCTCTCTCTCTCTCTCTCTCTCTCTCACTCTCTCGATATATTTGAGGAGCGCACTTCCAAAGTGACCTAACTGCAAAATCAAGATTGTTTAGTTAGTGGCGTCATCTGTTACAAGGGACCATAAACTACGTTAGTGCCCGTCTGGTATCACCCAACAACGCGTAGTTCCTCTCTAAACGTAGTTGATCTGTGAATTACTGATTTACTGATGCGATGTATGTACTCGTACTTCCAAAGTGACCCTAAATCGAAAAAAGTTATTTGTATGGGAATAGTACCAGTATTGTTCATTTCAAAGTAATTATTAATCGAAATTACTGTTCAACAAAATCCTTATTACGACAGTCACTGAATAGAAGTTTTTTGAAACAATTTTCTAACCTTTTAATATACTCATAATTCTCTTGCAGGAAAAATTGACTTTTTCAGTAAATGAGTATTATTCTTCGAAACCTAATTTGAGCTATTGTAAATACACATGCTGAAACAACGATGTAAGCATTTTCCACCGGAATCCTTTTCAAGCGATTAGTTGGTAAGATTTTTCATTCTTGTACTTCCAAAGTGACCTAACTACATGAGTTTTTGTTTTAAAAATGCTGTCTTGCCGCGGTAGGGGCATACTTTGCAAAAACAAAAACGACAAATTTTTTTTGGAACGGTGAACCTATCGATACCAATTTAAATACTTCACTACTTTTGCTTATAAAGTGTTTTTCTTGTTTTTCCCAAAACGAAAATTTTGCAGTTAGTCATTTTGGAAGTGAACTCAGGGTTGTCAACCCATTTTCAGATAAATCCCCTACAATGTGCTGAAAAAAATCCTTGCACAATTTAAAAAGTGCAATATGGGTATCATTTTACAGGTCTTAGCCTTCTCTATCAAATTCTGCTAATAATTTTTACAACCAGGATAACTGGATGCTATTCAGCAAAAGGGAACCAACCAATATTTGTAAACAAAATCGAAACCAAGTCTGAAATAAAACGATACATACTTTTTTCCACTCAAAGTACTGAGCATAATGCTTGATGATTCTAGATCCACTTTTCAAACCAAAATCAAAATTTACGAAATGAAATGAATTTCAATTTACGCTATGACTACACAAAGAAATTGAAAATTGAACACACGACGGAACACATGGAAGTTTGGAGGCAACTTCTTTTTGATAAGAAAAGAAACAACCGCAGTCCGCAACACCTCAACCAACGCAACAGCACGGACATGACAGATGATACCCAAGACTTATCACAATATTGATTTGGAATAAGAGTCTTTAATAAGGGTGATCTTAGGTTCCTTATGTATAGAAAATATTTCAGCTAGCTGTATGGCTGTACCGCTGAAGGCTGAATACTTGTCGCTCGAGGGGAGTCGCGATTGTGGCGATCGTAACAGTCGAGGTTGGCCACAAACAGAATCCGAGCTGTGTCAAATTTCCCCCCTTTTTTTTAATGAAAAATTTCTGAAGGTAAAAAATAAGTAAAAAGCTGAAAATTTGGAAACATCCCTGCATATCCCGGCAAAATGAAATATCCCTGCCAAAATCCCTGTCATTTTTCAAAACGGAGAAAAATCCCAGGATTTAGGGATAAATCCCTACAGTTGGCAACCCTGAGTGAGCTCCTCATTTAAATTATTCTTATTTCGACAAACGGCTAAGTTACATTTGCATAAAGTTGAAACATTGACATTTTGCACTTCTTTCAACTTTACTGATGATCTGATGGAACATGGAACATTGTCTCGTGACAAAATCTTTGTTTCTGTACACGGTGGAGGCTCATTTAGTTCTGCGTCGTGTGAGCCCTCGGCCCTCCCTCGTCAAGATCGATATTAAAATTTAACTATCGAACTTCTCCCCCATTGCACCGACTCAAAAATGGGTTCATACGAACGACAATCGCATCAATGTGTTGCTAGCACGTTGACAAATCGGTCATGTGAACCCATTTTTGAGTCGGTGCCTAAGACCCTTGCCGACTCCTTCGAGATTTTTGTAGACTTGTTCAAGATTTGCTAAGACGTTTCAAAAACCGTTCGCGAGCGATGTAACAACTTTTTCAGTTTCATTCAAAATTCTTTTAGTCGAGTACCGGATTTTGCCCCCTTGGTCAAATCATTGAAAGGCATCTAAGAAAGCTCTTTTTTCTCCTTTCTTTTTTTTCTTCTTACTTTTTCTCGATCTTCTCTTCTTATTGCCTCATTTTTCGCCTGTGCTCGGGATACTTGCACTATTTTACCTGTCATGTTAATCTGGAAATTGGAGAAGTGTAATAATGGTGGAAATAATCGGCTCTCCATTTGTCTTTTCTCTTTTCTATCGTCCACCTGTCATGTCTCGCGGGTTAGCTGAAACGACCAGAAGCAAGACCAAGGACATACCGAAGAGTTTTACCTGGGGGGACGGGGTAACAATAATTGTGAAAGTCCCAACTGATTCAACTCAAAATTCCCTAGTATCAAAGCAAAAAAAAAAAAAAAACCTAGTGCTTGTTGGATTTATCCTACTGACTCAACTCTAAACTCCCAAATATCAAAGCCAAAAAAAAAAACACGTTAACTTGTTGGATTTTCCTAACTTCGCCTGCCTGACATGGTAAATGTTCCCAACTGCTGAGTAAAAAATTCCTCCGGGGGATCGCCTCCACACCCCTCTATCGGGACGTCCCTGAGGAAGGCATATTTTGTCAAAGGAGAGTGAGAAGAGGAGCGTCAGAGACTTGGAAAGACCAACCCAGTTTCTTTGAATTGCGAGCTTATAACAGAGCCCAGAACCCCCCCTCCCCCCTATCTACTGAAATGGAATCAGCACCACTAAAAATGATTATAGTCAAGTTGTTGACCAGAATAACTTATATTTTCGAAATAAGAAAGGGAATTTTCAGACCAATAACAAAAGTAAAATAAAACAAGATTTATTGTATTATCCTATTTTTCTGCAATTTTTGAAGCATTTTCGATTGAAATAGTTCGCTCTGGAATTGGCAGTTCCCTCTATTGCCCTTCTCGTGTATCCACGCTAGGACCCAGAACCCATATGCCTGAATTCGAGTATCATAAACACATTTTTTCAATGCTCTAACGTACTATTTTTTTTATTTGTTCCAGGTGAGTGTCGATTTCACGATGATATCAGAACTAAGGTTTCGAAACCTACTATGTAATTTGTAAGTACTTAGCAATATAAGTATCTTCTCGCAGAATTTCCAATAGAAATATTTCGCTCGATGAGGGGCAGTTCTGTACTTTTCATCCTCGCCCCCTTGTATCCACGCCTAAATAGGAACTGATTTTACAACCGTTTGTTACTTGATCTACCTTTAGTCACCAAAATCTCTTTATTTTCTTGAAACCAGCATTGGTAATGGATTACGATTCTTTGAAACTCTTGAAGACTTCACGAAATCTTATGAAGACTTTCCAAAGTGTGTCAGACTTGTTAAAGACCATTTTAGACTTACCTAAGATTCTTTAAGTCGTATTCATGCGTGCTCTGAACTCTCTCTTCCAGAATATTTACGAGTAAGGCACTTTAAGACTCATCTGGACCTTTTCTATCTTAAGATTGTCTTTAATTCTTTCTCAGATTTGCTAAGACTATTACAGACTTAATAAAAATATTTTGAGGTATCGAGACTCGCGTCTTCGATCCCCTAAATCACAACTTTATTCTAAAAACTTTACAAAATCAGGGTGTCCCTTCGCAGCTGATGAAAGTATTAAAAAACGTGTATATACGTACAGACACACAGAATCGTATGAAAAGTGTTCGCCAGGGAGATCCACTTTCATTTGTTTTATTCAATAAAGTGTTTGAAGGCATTTTTAAGAACTTGGAGTGGGTGGATAAATGGGAAAAACATGTCCAATGTGCGTTTCGCAAACGATATAGCGCTTATATCAGGGTCAATAGGGGAGCTCACAGAAATGACCCAAATACTAAATAAGAATGGTAAAGAGGCCGTGCTATTGATAAATTTCGAAAAATCAAAAATTTTCACCACAACCTCGAACCTACCAAAAATAAATGTTGAAAATAAAGCACTGGAAGTGACTGTGGAAATTATTTACTTGGGCTAATTCATTTTACTGGGAAACGGAAACGAAAAAGAATTCGATTGCAGAATTTCATTTATGAAAAAAATATTGGACACTCGAACACTTTGTCAACTGGAATTTCAAAAACCACCAAAAAGGAGGAACCTTTAATATTCCATGTGTAGGGTGTGCCAATTCACTTTTTCTTCGTCTGTATTCCAGAGCGCTTTCGGCTGTTATGCCATCATCAGTGGAGTACCCTTATGTGTGTGGAACCAGGGACCCCACCCGTATGGTCCCTCGCTTCGCGGCTTTCTAAAAGGAAACAAACCACCCAAAACTCAGTCATGAGATCAGTGTTAGGAATCAAAGTAAAAGACCGTATCAACTTGACAAAAATAAAAAGAAATTTCCTAATATAAAAAACGACCTATCGTCAATTCGAAATTCAGAATGGGGTTGGGCAGGACATTTGGCTAAAATACCACAAGACAGACGTGCGTACCCAGATACATTTTGGTTTTTAAGGCAAAAAAATAAAATAAAAATCTAAAACCAGGTGAAGGGATGAAATAAACAATCTCTTACAACATATAAATAATTTCAGTAAATAGCACAAGAACGGGAAGAGTGGGAGAAGGTGAAGACATTTGCCAAATACGGGCCAGGTGTACTCGTATGTGGCAACCCTCTTCTCTCACGTGTACGTTTTCGTTTAAAGCTTCCTGTCGGACTACTGTCTGTGTAGCACGATGCGAGCGTCTGACAAACGTTTTTTGTTTCCACATTCCTGTACTTCCGGTACGTGATCTTTTCGAAATCATGTTCTTGTTCTTGTTCTTCTTACATATTATTCTCATGACTCGCTCTCCTTTTTCTCCCTTGATCGGAAGCAATTTCACTTTGCGCAAATCCCCGAAAAAAGTAGCCATTTTGCGCAAAATTTAGAAACAAGAAAATAAGTATTAGAGAAAAATGAAATAACCAATTTGCGCAAACGAAATTACCGACGTACATTTCCCTTCTCACTTCGAACAGACTTAGGGCTGTATGAGAAAACAGGCGTGATTAAAAACGTAAGTAATTTTGTAGTTTGGAATCTATGCTCTACTGTCTTTAAATGTGGACGTCCACGAGAAAAGGGACAGAGTTGTTGATCGCAGTTTTAGCGCTACAGCCAATTTTGCAAAAATGAGTGAGAAAATCGATTTTGAGATTATGACTGATTCTAATAGGAAAACTTGTGTACTTCCTTATGGTTTTTGTCACAACGCTGTATGTAGCTTCGTTCTCGCATGAGATCGAAAGAAGTTTCTTGAGGAAAAGGGACATAGATGTCCAGTCTAGTGTTACCAGATCACAAATTCTGTTGTGGCTATATTTCTTTCAAAAAAGTGCCAATGAGAGCTAGATTTTCTTTTAAATAATGCTAAAGATAGAGTTGAATTTTTTCTGAAGGGAGTTAGAAAATTAGACTGCTTTCTACTTTCTTTCAACTATGCAAAATAAAAAAGTTGATCAGAATTCAGAAATTATATTCATTATGTATAAATATATGAGAACTTAGATCTACTTGGAATAATGTTTTGGCGCTAAAGTTATAGAATCACAAACCTAATGTGGTATAAAGGATGTCATAACATTTTATGGCATTGAAATTTCAGAGTCAGCAATCTATTTATAATTTATAGGCAATCCCTAAAAGAGAATGCGCAAGTCGTGAGTTTCGTTTCGTTCATTTTGTTCATTGGTATTCGTTCCCGATATTTTTATACTTTCATATAAATAAACTGAACTTTTTGTATAAAAGGTACATAGATGTCGATTTTGTTCTATACTTTTTCACACGGGTCCTGAGATATCAAGATGATTAATTTCAATACAATTACCCGTTTTTGATGATGCCTGATCCATTCCAACTATTCTATGTAGTTTCATTTCAGCGCTTCATTATTCCCAAAATTTGTATTTTCACGTTGGAAAACTTTAAACCTTATTTCCGTAAAATGAGATTTTTGAGTATTCAACGTTTGAATTCCTCTTCTCTGTCGAGTTTTTCATCTAACAGACTCGACAAGGGTTTGTTGGAAAGGTAATTCTCTTTAGTTTATTGTACTGTGCTTAACTCCATACCGACAACTATGTCCCTTTTCTCGTGGACGTCCACGAAAACTGTAGGCGATCAATGTCGCCTCCTCTATATATTCGGCAAGTATCGGCGAGAAAACTAATTTTTTGGGCAGTTGTAGCGGCTGTAGAGTTCCATTCACATCGGTAAATCGATGTTATTTTAAGATCCGTCTCCGCCTGTATCTCCAATAAACTCGAAATAAACTAAATGGATATTTGGGTCTTGAATGGGCTTTATAAAACATTCCATTATAATGCCTATGGAAACTTTCTGATGCGTTACTGATGTGCGGTTCTACTGTGGGTGGTGCTGCCCACAGATGAAGTGGAAATGAGCATTTGCAGCTACGTAATTTTCAATAACGTAAACCATTCAGGCTCCACGAGGGAGGGGTTAATTCCGATTACTCTAGTTTTCCTCAGGTTCCAAATTCTTTACGAGATTTTAAAGTCACTTTTTTGAACAGGATAGCCAATCCAGCTATGAGTCGCTGATTTCGAATATCACCTCAGATTTGTATCTGACCCCTTCCAGAGCACTGTCGTAATACGAATTCTGCTTTTCCGGCGAAAAATTGCACGAAGTATCGAAATAGGGGTGGTTTTGTGTCGTTCATTTCGAATGTCGCTTCCGATTTTTAATCTGGACCAAATTTAAGCTCCTGCGCTTTTTCAGTTGAGAAATTTTTACGGCGTTCTTTTCTATTGTCGCGTTTCGGGACCGCGGGGGCCAGCGAAACGCGCTTTCCGGGGGAGTGCGAGCACTGAAGTCGCGAGGATGGGTGACCTCGCGGGGCACATTGCGGGAGCGTAAGCTCCAGAACGCGGACATTTCGACACGAAAATTAGCACGGCAAATAATGACACAGAGGGTTGGCAGCGATAGGTATATTCACAAAAGTATGTACATGAAGACACGAATTAAGGTCGCGGCGAGAAGATCGAGCAAGGCGATAATTACAAGTCCGACAGCGAAAATAAGAAAACTAGTTAACGTTAAACCATACACGAGGGGGAGGGGGCGCGAATGCTCCCTGAACACGTAATAACACTACACAGTGCGAAGCACAGTCGCGGCGCGACGCGGATACTCCCTAGTGGCACTGGCAACGGGGAAGGCAGTGGACCGCCAGCAGTCAGGAGGAGTTCGGGGTTCACCGGTAGCCAGTAAAGCACGCCGAAGGGATAGGAAAAGGACGGTCAGGGTTCACCGGTAGCCAGTAAAGCGCGCTGACGGGAGAGGACTCGGGGTTCACCGGTAGCCAGTAAAGCGCGCCGAGAGGAGGAGTGTCAGGGTTCACCGGTAGCCAGTAAAGCGCGCTGACAGGGGAGGACTCGGGGTTCACCGGTAACCAGTAAAGCGCGCCGAGAGGAGGAGTGTCAGGGTTCACCGGTAGCCAGTAAAGCGCGCTGACAGAGGAGGACTCGGGGTTCACCGGTAACCAGTAAAGCGCGCCGAGAGGAGGAGTGTCAGGGTTCACCGGTAGCCAATAAAGCGCGCTGACAGGGGAGGACTCGGGGTTCACCGGTAACCAGTAAAGCGCGCCGAGAGGAAGAGTGTCAGGGTTCACCGGTAGCCAGTAAAGCGCGCTGACGAGAGAGGAGTCGGGGTTCACCGGTAACCAGTAAAGCGCGCCGACAGGAAGGTACTGGGGTTCACCGGTAACCAGTAAAGCGCTCGCAGCTGATCGTAAGGAAGCCAGAAGTGCTAGCAGCAATAAATGCCTTCGCAAGAAGCTTGCCCGAGTTGGCATGTCTACCCTAATTTCTCCGGGTAGTTAAATAGAAAGGAGCAACAGACTTCATCCGCGAGTAACAACGAACCACCCTCGCACCGCGAAATCACCCTCGCGGTACGAAGTCGGTTCGCGCAACACAAAATTTGTTCTCTCAATAACCGAAACGCGAGACCCGGTTTTGTGTCGCAGCGCTCGACTATGCTTCTAGTGGTGGTGGAATCTTGAAGTATTTTCTCGCCCGAGTAAACAGAGTACGCGCGTACGTAACACTATTAGCAACACTTTGAATAAATAAAACTGTATTTTTACCATATTCGGTGACCTTAATTACAAAGGGTGAATTCTGAGTCAACCATTGCTTGTCCTACGCTCTTACTACCTCATTGGTCGCACCAGGAGGGACAGGATCCAAAAATTATCCCTAAAATCGAATGCAGCGACCTCGAAAACCTATAAAACAATTTTCGAATATTATTCTTTCACCCCCCCCCCGCCTTCATGGTTGCCATTAAGTCACACGAAAAAAAATCTATGAAGTCGTTAATTGACATCGCACCACGCTGCACCCCATAGAGCGTAGAGCGCGTTTTCATTTCCATCATTAAATTTTTACACCCCTTCTGCCACAGCTCCATAAGCACACGATAGTAAAAAACAAGTTTGTGGGGTGTGACGATATTCGCCGCTCACGATGTTTGAAAAAATTTTACCCCCCCCCCCTCCCTTTGCATGTGTAATTTGTATTCGATGGGTCTGGAAAACTGGAAAAATTGTCCTGGAAAACCTGAAAAAGTCTGGGAAAATAATTTCCGAACAAGAATGGACGCCCTGGGTCATCTTTGATGCTCTCTTGGCGCTCAGAAAACCGTTTACACAATTCGAAAACACGCGCCCGAGATAGAGTTTTCCTGCTTGGTAGAGACTTCGGACATTCTATGTTCCTGTCTTCATCTTCATCTTGTTGGTATCATTTGCAGACGGTGGTATTCTTCGCACCCCGTGCCCATTGAAGGGCTGCACCGCACTCGGGATCATTTTTCTTGTATTTTCTGCCATCCGATTACCTGCGGAATGTACACCGAGGTGGTTTCCCCTTGCCTTCCTCGGGGCCCAGTAATGGCGCCGGACACTCGCTTCCCTGTTAGTCGTCTTTTACGACAAGTAGTGGGATACTATGGAGGTATTCTAACCCGCCTCCACACGGAACTTATATCCACTTATTACAGTTCGCAATTTCCCGAACATTCATTTAAAATTTCCAATTTAGAATAACACCGCAATTTACCTAAACTCCCTTCTAAAAGGGTCGTTTACCACGTTTGAATTACCCGAAGACGTCAGGACTGCATGTTAGAATAACCCCTGATTTACTGTATCAACAGCAAAACCAGCTCAAATATAGCATAATATTGAGTAAGCGCCTCCCGTTTACCTTTTTCACACTTCCGGGTCAACTTTACACTCTCGTTTCCTTTCCACGGACGAGGAAATCGAGTAAGAGGAATGCACTGGTGCAATTAACAGCATAATCCGAGCTTTCTGCGAATGGCGTTTTATATTGAAAAGACGGCGAAATGGAATGAAAATTTAAAGCCCCGCGACTCCGGAGTACACGGTGTACACACAGAAACGGCATTAAGTCTCGTTCAGTTCATTATCGTCTGTGAACCAGAAAGTTCGCGGTAATGATCTAGTCACCCGCCGCACCCGAGAGGAAGCGAAAGATTTAACCGCAAGAAAACCGAGAGAGTGGGAGAGAGAGAGAGAGAGAGAGAGAGAGAGAGAGCAGCGGTTTTCCGACGTTAAGAAAAATAAACGAGCGCAGCTTTTGCGCCATAATCAAAGAGAATTCTCACGAGAAGCAGATGACTTTTCAAAGGTAAGAGACACACACAGTCATCTTGTGCTCTGTAGAAGAGAAAAAGTTTCGGAAGATTACTCGAACATTTCGTCGGAAGCGTACGACAATACGATGGTTTTATGGCGAAGACGAAAGAACCAAGCCGAAAGGAGGGCGTGGGTGGCACATATACAGCGAGGAAATTCCCAACTGCACCACGGAAGGTACCATGCAAAGGTTCGACTCGATGGAAATCGTTATTCTTGTCGTATAGCGATGCGAGTCCAAAGGCAGTCGCGGTGCGAATTCCTTCCGGAGAGGCTGCGGGTGGAAACCAGAGAGGCTCCTCATCTTATCAATAATACGATCGAAAATTGTCACGAAGTGTGTTTTTTCCTCATTTCATTTCAATCTATTCCGAAGTCAATTTGAACTCGCACAATACGATTTCAGACGTACGCGTTTTTCGATTCGATTACTACTCTCTTGCCGAGTCGTCAGCCGAAAAAGTTGTCGTCGGCGACGTAACCCGTTTAAAACTTTTTTTTTTTTCCCCTCTCCTAAAAACAAATCTATCGATTTTGGTGCGGCCCGAGTCGAAGCTCGCGAATTCAACGCCGTGTAATTTGAGAGGCCTTTCGAAATACAAATTGGGAGAAAAACGTAACCCCAAGCTTCAAAAGTGCGAAAAAGCGAAGTGTGACGGCGCTTCTCGAATTACAAAACGGACATTTGTGAAACGCGATTCTCTTTTTCCCGAAAACGTTTTCCTCTGTTTTCGCACT
This sequence comes from Acanthococcus lagerstroemiae, assembly GCA_031841125.1. NCBI lineage: Eukaryota > Metazoa > Arthropoda > Insecta > Hemiptera > Eriococcidae > Acanthococcus > Acanthococcus lagerstroemiae. The sequence goes on along the minus strand of CM063108.1, from coordinate 18,929,654 downwards.
TACTCGAAATACCACCCGTGAATTGGGCTTTTGAACGAAGACCAACGACATGATTCTGCCTACAACCTTTTGGGATATCGACGTGTAAAAATATATAATAAATTGTAGTAGTAAATGAATGAATGAAAAGAAGAAAAGAAAAGGGAGGAAAGGAGGAGTAAGTCGAAAGGCCGGTACGTTGGTAAAAGCGATGCGTAAACCTTGTAGGCGCGAGGGCCGGATCTTTGGCGCGTCTGCCGATTGGTACCACCTGGAATTTAAGATAATAATCGCGTTTGAGTACCATGAATCGAAATCTAGCAAGACATGTAAACTGTGAGGTATGACCCTCATGATCTGTCCCGTGGCTTGAGTGCAAGCCACACTGCCTCGTCGGCCAGTGCAAGGTATCGCAGTAGGTACGCCGCTAATCCACCCTGGCCACACTTGTGCGGGGGTTAGGGGACCTCCGCCTCGAGGCCTACGTACTCCCTGAGTACGGACCGCCCTGCTACGTGAGACCGCTCACGTGAGGCTGTACGTCATATTCTCGCCTGAGCATCCCGCTCTGCATAATGAGCGTACGTCGATACCCGGCAAGACAGTCTGAGTATGCGCAACTCGTTATCCTAATTAATATAATGAAACAATTCAATATCGAAGTAGGGTAAGCCTACGAAAAGATTGGTACTCCGTGAGTAAACTCACCTAAGATGCAATTCGGCTCGTCCAGCTGCCACTTCACTATCACTGTACGAAATACGATACGGAACAGACGACTCTCGCAATGTGTCGAAGAATGCACCAAGCATCCCGGGGTCGTCCCTACGAGTTCCTGTCCGCGTGGCGGAAACACATTATGCAGATATGTAGGTGGCAGCTAGAGCCAGTTTTTGCACCATCAGTTGGGGGATGAGAGAGGATTACCTGCTCGTGAGAGCCAGGTACGAGCTAACGAAAAGACTTCGCTGCAGCGAATGCTGTCTGCAGTGATTCCTAACATATTGAAGCCATGCATCTCAAAATTAGGGAACTAAATTTTACCATTTCTTTACAGACGTATATAGTACGATAGCGTTATTCTGTAAAAGTGCCCGAAGAAGTTTCTGCCGACGCTAGGAGAGGAGCAGAGATGGCGCGCGCCCTCAGGCCATTTTATTCTTTGGTTCATTAGCCGAGCATCCTTCCCTTTCCAGAGTACAAAGAACCTCACGAAGTATCTTCTGTCAAAATAAGTGCTACTGCTGCTACTGATGATGATGATACCAATGTCAACAGCCATATAAGTAATGGGGTGACCGTCGTCACAACTGACTTGAATAAATGAATCGAAACAAAATATGAGGCTGACTCATCCGAAATGAGATACTAATCGTAAATAAAAAGATTGTTTAGTCAGAAAATCACGTTCATAACAAGGAGACAAATCAACGCCATATCTCCCTAGAAGCCAACAAAGCCGTGATTTCGAACGGCAAATTTCCCAGTTCGGCAGATTTTTCGAAAATGTTAGTAACAGTGCAATGATAAATGGCTTATTTTTTACAGGTGATAGATAATGTATGACCTAGGGCGGCTAAGCCCCTGTCGTAAGGCGAAAATCAGCTCCTACACATTCCGAAGGCTTCTTTCTCTTACGCCATCCTAATCGGCATCATCTAGTCAACCATCAATCTATTTTCGATGATTCCGAGAATTACTCGAATAAAACAGTATCGCACCTATACAGGAGAACCGCACGGTACCTCACCCATCAATCTATTTTCGACCATTCCAAGAATTACCAGAATAAAAACAATAGGCTCCGGACAATCGCCGATCTTACTTTCGAATATCGATGACTCACTCACACGCGCTCATGCAGCAGCGTCGTTTCCAAATTCTCAGAAAACCACCGATCGTACGATCATAACCCGGAAGTAATGTACTAGTACCTACACTGTCTCCCTCCGACAATCATAGCACCCAATCAGATTCACGCTTGCATACCGAAAAATCAATCGATAACCAATCGCCAAATTATCCGGCACGTGTCGAGTCCGTCTCTCGACACAATCACTCCTCGCCTACCCGAAGCGACCCATCATCGGGATCTGCAAACCTCCGTGTGCGGCTCTGACGTCTTCAAAATTCATCCCATCTGGGAGAACACTTTTGCCTTTATAAACTCGCCGCAAGGGCCGAATCGATGGTCTTGTGGTCTTGCTCTCATCAAACGTTAGGTGGACACTCTTACTCTTGTCTCGCATATCAGATCTGGGAACTCCGAAAATTAACGTAACTTTTCATAGTATGTCGTGTTGTGCGCTCTCTCAGCCTATTGCTATAATCCGCAATTGTTAACTTAACGTAAGAATCAAAGCTGTTTAAAACATCAATAAAACGTATTGAACCAAATCTGACTCGGCTATTTTCATAACTCGCGCCGAGGATAATCAACATACGGGCTCGTTCTATCGGCCCTCACCGCTCACGCTGCGGCCCATCTTTGGCCAGCGTCCACCACTCACGACACAGATCAAAAACCACCTCACGACATGGTACTCAACATCACGACATAATTGGCGCCCGAACAAAAGGAATCCAGTGACTACAAGAGATCAACTTTATTTTTATTTTTTTTACAACTTTAACCAACGGCAGATCAATCTTGAGGAGGATTCGGCATCGTTCGACTACAACAAACAAGAATACGTAAATATTAACTACCGTATAACGCATAAGTCGATGATATAACACTAACTATACGTATAACCGTTAACTCGCTCTCGTTCTAACTTTTCGAAAAATCGGTGGTGCGTCGCGTATTTACCCCTTTTTCCTTTTTCTCTCCCACCCCCTTATAACCACCCTATTACCCAACTAAAATTTTATGGTCACCCTGGCTAAAAAGGAACCCATTTCATGGATTTATGGCCTTCTAAAAGAGGACGTAGATAAATTAATCGAACAAATTAAATTACCCAAAGTCACCACTCTCGATCAGGGAAGGACAACCCTTAAGGAATATTTCTCAACATACCCCGAGGCCCACTGCCACTGGAAAAGGAACAACGCTAAATTTCAACTATCCGAAACAGCTCTCGAAAGACCAAACTCAGGCTGGGTAACAAACCTAAACAAAGAAGAACTAGACTTTCTACAAGACAAACTCGAACTCCCCAAACGTTCCGACTGGAACGACATTCGCACTGACCTAAGAGAATTCATTGAATTAACACTCGAGAACAACAAATTAGCAAAAAAGGAATACTTCTCAGAAGAAATCAAAAGGTTAGAAACTCTTATTAACGAAATCCAGAGCAGGAAAACAACCAAGGAGACACCCAAAACGATCAAAGACCCAACTAAAATACAAAAACTAGGAACTCCCCCTCCACAAAGGACAACCGAACAATCACGAAAACCCAAGGAAACGAAACCAACTATTAACGTTACTAAAATAATAACTTCACTAGACCCCCCCGACCAACATCAGCCTCAGGGATCGGTACCAAACCCTGTAAACCAAAACGACTTTGACAACATGACAGAAAACTTATTAGGATCGGAAATACCCCGAACATTAGGCGTAATCGTCGCCGAAAAATTTGACGGTTCAGAAACCGCTACAAAAGACGTATATAACTTTCTAGAAAATTTTGAACTGACAGCTGAAATTCATAAGTGGACCGATGACAAAAAGATTCAAATGCTCCCAGTGTACCTTACTGACCTCGCTTTAAGCTTCTACATCACAGCCATGAAAGCAACCCCAAAACCTAAATGGCCTGAACTAAAACAACTTTTTCTCGACAAATTCGGCATGGAACATGACCTTCTAGTAATTCAACTCAACGACCGCATTCAAAAAGAAGGGGAAAGCACCCCGACGTACTTCGACCAAGTCATATCTCTCTGCCGAAAAGTAGACCCCAACATGCCGGAAAATCAGATTTGTCGCCACGTACTAAAAGGACTCCCCCGAGAGACCCACCAGGCATTGACTTTTACGGACTCTAACACACTAACAAAACTGGAAGCCAACATCCGCAAGTTACACTTTGCGGAACAACTTGAAAAAGCTAGAAAAATACGAGACACCCGACAAAAACTAGAAGACATTGAGAAAAAGATTCAAAACCTGAAACTTGACAAAACAGAAAACCAGGCTTCTACCTCGAAAGAGGAGAAGATCGATAAAACCTTACAAGTTAGGGAATACCATGACTCCCAAAAAGGGAAACAATCATTTCATAGGAACCGAAGCCCACATAACTTCAACGAAAACAAAAACTCCAACTACAAAAACTCCTCAACTCAAAACTCTAGGAACTATAGGAACTCCAACAATCTACACCGCAATGATAATAATTACGACAGACGCGGACAACGAGACAACCGCGATAATTATAGAAATACGGATCGCCGTCCACGCGATTTCCATCAAAATAGCAACTATCAACAAAATTCCTACGACAGGCGGAATACCTATCACCGCAACGATAACCGCGGCTCATCTTCTTTCCGAGCACGCAAACCTTTCAGAAGACATAATTTTCCGTCATACAATACGCCCACATTCTACCCACATTTCGCTTACTCCCAGTATCAAAACCCCTACGATCCTCGTCCATTCACAGATCCATACCAGGTTCCCCAAAACCAACATTGTCCCAACATGCCCAATTTTCCTAACTTCCCGGCATTACCATGGCCATATCCAGAAAACGCAAACAAAAATAAGGACAATTCAAAAAACTAGATTGTCCGGGGTCCGATGAAGAGACCCCAATATCCGTATCGCCCACCACTCCAAATAACATCATTCACGAAAAACCTTCCACTGACTCCAACCCCGACACAACTCCAACCTCAACCATAAACATAACTACAAGAAAAACGTCGAAACAAATCAAAAAGAACTTCAAAAACGGTAAATCACGAATAAACTTAATCAACATACCCAACCTTCAAATCAACTTAGACTTAACGTTTTATGACAAACCCGTCAAAGCGGTCGTAGACACAGGCTCTAATACCTCACTATTTCGAATGGACTTATTACCCCCCGAAACGTATCTCTCGCCGACAACAAGAAAATTAGAAGGTCCATCAGGAGAATCTTTATACAATCAAGGCGAGACCGAACTAGAATTCCTCATCCAAGGCGAAAAATGTAAATGCGTCATGCTAATTGTGAAAAATCTTTCAGTCCCAGCAATCCTTGGTACCGATTTCCTACTACAATACGAGGCAATATTAGACTTTAAAAACTTATCAATAACATTAAACAACGGAATCATCATAAAAATCGACCCCACTTGGGCAGAAAAGATTAAAAACGATAATTTTATCACCACAAAAGAAAACACTATACATTACATCACAAAGACCCACATACCACCCAGATCTGAATGCAAATTTAAATTAAAAATACCACCATACATTTACGAAAATCTTCAATCAAGCACTAATAAACAACTAACTTTCCACCCGACATACATCAACGAAACCCGCGGACTTAGAATATCTACCGACATTGAAATTGACCACGACAAAAATGAACTTACCTTACACTTCTCAAACTACACTTCGACGACAAAGACAATATACCCTTTACAGACTATAGGCCGACTGGACATAACAGACAAAAATCAAGACAGGGAGGACAAGACAGAACTGACCGAATCAATTCTTAATATTTCGGACAACACCATAGAAGACCCTTACGAAGCGACGGATCTCGAGGGAAATAAACTAAACATTTCCTCCACCTTAAATAGAGAGCAAAGACTCAGGACCGCGACTGTTCTACGAAAATACACAGACCTTTTTACCTCGGATCCCTTAAAACTTACGATGGCCAAAGTACAAGGATACAAAATACAATTAAAAGACCCCACACCTGTAAGATGTAAGCCCTACCGGCTCGCGCCCTTAGAAGTACAAAAAATGTTGGAAGTTATAGACACAAAAATAAAAGCGGGCATAATACAGAGAAGCAACTCCGAATACTCCAGCCCCGCGTTCCTTAAAGTAAAAGGAAAAACCCCGAAAGGCCAAGAAACTACAGATAAAAAAGAATATCGCCTTCTAATTAACTATCAGCGCCTAAATGAACGCATTTTAGGGGATGAAAATTGTACCCCCCGAATCTCAGAAATTTTTCAATGCCTCAATCACCAACCAGACAGTTACTACAGTGTAACAGACCTTTTCTCAGGCTTCGACCAAATTGGACTAGACCCAGACTCATACAAATATACTGCATTTTTAGTACATGGCCAACTTTTCGAAATGAGGGCAATACCCCAAGGCTTGAAAGTATCACCGGGGGCCCTAAACCGCGTACTTAGCGAAAACTTCTCCGACATGAACTTCAAAAATTTAGTATTCTACATGGACGACATTATTTCATTTGGACAAACCTTCGACTCAGCACTTACAAGCCTAGAGAAAACACTTGACAGATTCCGATCACTTCGACTAAAACTGAAATCAACTAAATGCATTTTTATGAGCCAAAACATTACAGTACTTGGACACAATCTCTCACCTTCAGGGCTGGAACCGTCAGACACAAACCTAAACGTAATAAAGGGAATCCCCAGACCAAAAACTATACGACAATTAAGACGATGTCTCGGCATTTTCGGTTTTTACAGAAATTATATTAAGGACTTCAGCAAACTCGCAGCACCCTTATACGACCTATTGAAACAAAACCCGAGCTCTTACGACAAACTCAAAAACTGGGACGAATCCCACTCAACCGCTTTTGAAGAACTAAAAGGAAAACTAGCAGAATCTCCCATCCTACAAATTTATGACGAAAATCGCGAAACCTTTCTTTACGTAGACGCAAGTAAAGAAGCTTCAGGAGGCTGCCTGACACAATTTATCGAACACCTCGGCCAAGAAATGCCGATAGGATACTTTTCAAAGAAAAACCCACCTAGAAAAAGAGAATTATCTGCATATGACCTCGAACTAAATTCATTGTGCGAAAACTTAGCATTCTTCCGACCTTATATTTACGGCAAAGAAATAACCGTATACACAGACCACATCTCCCTATTGCATCCATCTAAATTAAAACAACCAACGGCTCGAACCGCTCGACTTGTAGAAAAACTATCGAACTACACCGTAAACTTAAAATACAAAAAGGGATCTTTAAACACAGTAGCAGACTTCTTTTCCCGCATAGAACACACCCCGAAAACGACTACCGCAATTAACCTAGTAAAAAAAGGAAGATAAATCACAACCCACCGACGAAACTGACATTGGCCAAAAATCAGCACATGACATTGACCTAAAATCTGAACAAGACAAAGACTACTTCATTAAGGGAATAAAAAACGCACTACAAAAGACACCAGACTTAGGAAAATACACACAGCGCGAAATCGACCGCTTCGAAAAATTAAGCCGAAAATTTTCTCTTAACCCACGAACGGGCTTAATATATGGAAAAATCTACTCCCATAACACACCTCGAGAACTACCAGTCATCCCTGAAAAATTAAAACCATCAATCCTAGAAGAAGCACACGAAGGAAATTATTCTGGTGCACATTCAGGCATATCGAGAACATTATCCAAAATCGAAACGAAATTTATGTGGCCAAACATACACTCTGCTGTTAAAGAATACGTAAACAGCTGCCCATCATGCCAACTATTCAAAAAAGACAGAAAAACAAATGGACCTCTTCAAAGATTTACACTACCAGAGAATAGAATTTTCGGACAATTAGTTCTAGACTTTTTAGGACCATTTAACAAACCATCCAACAGAAACAAACACATCCTAGTAGGGGTGGACCGTTTTTCAAAATTTGCTTACGCAACTCCCTGCGTCACAACTGACGCGAACACAGTAATCGAATTTCTCACAAACTTCATTTGCACCTTTAACCTACCAGCAAAAATTTCAAGTGACAATGGTACAGCATTTCGAAGCACACAATTACAAGACTGGTGCAAGACTTTAGGGATCCAATACCAATTCCCTCCCCCTTACACACCTCAAGCTCAAGGCCTTGTAGAAAGATTCCACAGCCACCTCCTACATTCGATTAAGACTCTAACACTACAAAACCCAAATTCTTGGAGCTCACAAATACGCTTCATCATTCACGCATATAATTGCACACCAAATCCCACGCTAAATTACAAAAGCCCTTACTACGTACTATTTGGATCAGACCCCACTTGGGTCAGCGAACTAAAACTGCAGGTTCCAGCCACTTTACCACAAGACAGACAGACGGAATTAAAAAACTTGACAGAATACCGACAACTTATACCAGACATGATGTTTGAAAAATACCTAGAGTACAAATCAAACTATGACAAAAACAAAAGGGACGAACACTTCTCACCAGGAGACTTAGTACTTATACTACAACCATTTCGGACTTCAAAGACTGCACCCTTATATACAGGCCCGGGGAAAATAATCAAACGATTAGGCGAAGTAACGTATATAGTAGAAAAAGCCTCAGAAAACGCGAATCACAAAGAATCGCAAATTTGCCATGTTAATAAGTTAAAACGGTACGTACCGCGGCAAACTAAGCCGAAAAAAGATATAAATAAATAAGAATTTACTTGATTAAAGAAAATAAATATGGCCAAGAAAAATTTTATAGGCGCAAATTACAGGAAATCAGGGGCACATTAATGATTAAAATATGAAATAAGAGGCATAACAATTTTATTGAATATTAAAGGACAAAGGCGCATAAAAATATGAAACAAGAGGCATAAAAATTTTAAAAGACTCTATTGACATAAAATACAGGAACTACGTTTGACTAACGACACACAAAACATTGCAAAAATGAGACAGACTACATCTGACCTACATAAAAACTCAGACAAACCGACAGACTTATGACCTTTCCCTAGTTTAAGTTTAGACGTTAAGGTAACACACGTAGCTACACAAACAATTCAAGGGAAAAACAGGGCAACGCAGTAAACCCGGCAACTGCTATAAAAGTCCCTAAAAAAGTACCTTCTCTGGGGTTTTCTCATCACTCTCTTTACCCCATCTCAAAAATTTAATCAACAATGGGATCCCACATTCATAACCCCCCCTACCCTCTCCCTTCCCGCTTAGCTGGAGCATATCTCCCGGAAACATACGCGAAACCTCCATAAATCCCTTGTAAATAATACTCCACCGATCTGGCCAGGTCACGACCCCCCCCCCCACTAGAGACTGAATGTAATGAATGAATGATTAATTATGAGTCTCTCCAGCATAGCAGCAACTCCCCTCGCTCCTTGGGGGACTCGGCCGTAAAATCCCAAGAACCACGGGAACCCAAAGGCACTCGGTCGAACAACTCCCTCCCCACACCCCCGCGAGAAAACGAAATCGGTCGTAAAATCTTTCTCACGAAGGAACCTATGGCACTCGATCGATAGGAAACTCGCAAACCACCCCCCCTCCCCTTAACCACAAAAATAAGAGAGTCCCTTTCGTAATTAAAAACTACGACTAGGGGATTAACAGGCGTTACCCTCAAAGAGCTCGCCAAACCAAACAACAAAACACAACGAAAAACTAAACGACAAAGGCGTTACCCTCAAAAGAGCTCGCCAAACCAAACGACAAAACTCAACGAAAAACCAAACAACTAAGGCGTTACCCTCAAAAGAGCTCGCCAAACCAAATAAAACGACAAATTACTAGGAACAACTCGAATAACACACTGACCCAATTACAATACTAACCTACCCTACCGTCACGCGAACAATCGTATCATAACGACAATTAAACGACACACGACTGCAAAAATTTCTTTTCTCTCTTTCTTCGCAGGCTGCAAGATTAGGTTTATTGACTTCATACGGAAACACAATGACGTTCAAACTCGATCAAAACATTCCGGCCGCTCTACATGCCATGATACTCATGCTGTTGGCCGCAAATACGACGAGCTACACATTAGAAAACCGAGTCGTCAGCGGCGTTTTCTTCACGCCGCTCCCACACGTAGCTGTATACGACAGAAGCTTACCGCTCTTCTATTTTCAAAAACTAGATCTCTCGGAAAATTTCCTCAACAGGACTATCGACAAAATTCAATCAAACTCCTTCGAACGATATTGTAAAACAGACAACTCGTCGCGATTCTGCCACAATCAAGCCTACATACGACGAGGATTCACAAATCTAAACACCCTTCTATACACCGAAATGTCATCCAAAATTTTCGATATCCAAAATTTTCGATCTAGAATTAAAAATTAAACTCATCAATCCCCAAACCACGGCGCAAACGGTATCTACACTTTCTGGCTAGCGCTTTAGAATGGTGTTGCGGAATGGTCCAAAGGGACACTATCACAAATTTTCAGGACAATGAGGAGCAGCTAAAAGAAAAATACACACGACTTAGAGACGCCGTGATACTCGAGCACGAAACATTATTCGATTTTTCAAAACAACTAAATACCCTCACATCCCAAATAGAGACAACTATAGAAACATTTCTTAACTTCGACGAAGAATCGGCTCAAGACTTCGAAATTAAAGCCCTATCCGTGCTCCAAATTTTTGCTACGTCACAAAGAATCTCCGAAATTATGGCCCATTGCCGAAATCAATTGATACCAGCGAACCTCCTACCAAAGGCAGAACTTCTAAAAGACATTCTACGACTTTCGGAAACCATACGACCCCTTAACCTCTCCCTCGTAATACCACCATCAAAATTATCACACTACTATAAGCTAAAAATAGCATCTTGCGAACTACACAGAGGAGAATTCCAACTACAACTCAAAATCCCTTTAAAATCGTCCAAATCCTCTTATCTTCTCCATAGAGTAACCCCCATTTTCTTTAGACACCATGACCAAATCTGCACAATACACACACAATCCTCTTTCGTGGTCTCCGACCCACTTAACGATTTTTTCAAAGTAATTCACCCGACATCACAAGCAGCCTGCGACGGAATAAAAAATCTTTGCTATTTACAGACGACAATAGACGCAACTGACATATCCCCCCTTTGCTTACGGAACATTTTTCAAAAAACTAGCATGGACAAATTAGACTCGACATGCTCCTTCGAATGCCAAATGGCACCAACACACACAATCATTCGACATATAGGAACTAACCACTACATACTTTCAAACATTCAAAAATACCTCACTATAGAATACCCGAACAACACCAGACAACGACTTGACCTAGACTACTCCGCCCCAGGAGCCACCGAACTTTTTCTCGACTGCGATCACTCCCTGCTTCAGGACTTAAACGAAACAACCGAAATTCTTATTGCAAAAACCATCCCCTGCCATCTCCCCGTTATAAAACATGCCTCCCTTACGAGAATACTACCCTTGCAATGGTCCCAACTGAAATACTCCCGCGTGCTAGACGAACTAAACTCGACCCAACTTTTCCGAAATTTATCAACCCTTATCAATAATAATTGGCGTGACTCTACCCCACACTTCAAAATCTACAAAAACCCAAGAGACTTAAAAGACGAACTCACAGACGTGGTTCTAAAGGGTATACCACAATCAATTTGGGGAAAATATTACTACCTCTCCGACGTCTTCGATCTTATCATTCACGGGATCCTAGCCGCAGGAGTTATCTACGCACTCTACACTACCTATACACTAAGACTGGAAATGTATAAAGTAAAAGCCAAACTCGAAGTTATCCACGCAACAAACTACCCAATGTTAGAAAATTAGACAACATACCGCTCACCCTATCGTTACCACCCAACATTTTTTCTTCTACCCCCTTCTTTTTCTCTCTTTTTATTGTTACACGCACACATTGCCTATACACTTATAATTTCTTCTACGAACCTTTCTGGAGACGCGCCCGGCAGCGGCGGTGGCGGTACTGAAAACGTGGGCCCAACAACGGCCATCCGTCCGGCCGGTGCATCCCGCATAGCCCTGGGCCGGCCAGGACCCCGGGCCCTCCTAGGTTCCTGCGGTCCCTCCGACCGACTAAAACACAAAATCATAAAACTCATTACTACCACATCACGACAAAAAAAAAAAACCTTACCCGCTCTCGCCCGGACCGGACACCGGCTCCGTGGCGGCCACCCTTGCCAGCGCCGCTACCGGCCTTCTTACAACGCAGCCCTCGCAGCTGCACACCAGACTGCCCGCCGGCAATGCGGAGCCTTCCGCCGGTGGCCCGGTGCGCAGTTCGACGAAATGGGACCCCAAGCCCAGGGCCCGTATGATGGTAGTTACGGCTTCTTTTAGGTCCATCTCGAACCACACAAAACTAGTAAAAATAAAAACAAAAAACCAACAAGACAGAAGAAAGACAGAAACCGATCGGGACCGTTACGATCTTTTCCAGCAACTAATAGAGAATCCCGATCCTTATTTCTGCAATAGAACAAATTACCAACACCCTCTCCCCGACCACCCAACAATTCAGCTCCAGCATTTTATTAGCTCTACCATTTCCACCGTCAATATCGCACAAAATTTTCCTAGAAATCGCACTTCTTTCCTTCAGTTTCCCACGATATTATTATATACGATTAATTATTCTAAGTTACACACTAACACTACGACACCATATTATAAAAAATCTATATCACACCTAGCTCAACATTACATTGTACACGCGCCTAAGTCATCGTCGCACCGATGAAATATATGTATATACCCATCTACTAAGAAATTCCAAAGACACTGTACAGAGCATACAACGCGACAGAAATTCTTTTCTTATCTCTCGATACCGTACAATTTCTTCTTTTTTTCTCTTTTTTTCAAACCCGGGGTATATATGTCGTAAGGCGAAAATCAGCTCCTACACATTCCGAAGGCTTCTTTCTCTTACGCCATCCTAATCGGCATCATCTAGTCAACCATCAATCTATTTTCGATGATTCCGAGAATTACTCGAATAAAACAGTATCGCACCTATACAGGAGAACCGCACGGTACCTCACCCATCAATCTATTTTCGACCATTCCAAGAATTACCAGAATAAAAACAATAGGCTCCGGACAATCGCCGATCTTACTTTCGAATATCGATGACTCACTCACACGCGCTCATGCAGCAGCGTCGTTTCCAAATTCTCAGAAAACCACCGATCGTACGATCATAACCCGGAAGTAATGTACTAGTACCTACACTGTCTCCCTCCGACAATCATAGCACCCAATCAGATTCACGCTTGCATACCGAAAAATCAATCGATAACCAATCGCCAAATTATCCGGCACGTGTCGAGTCCGTCTCTCGACACAATCACTCCTCGCCTACCCGAAGCGACCCATCATCGGGATCTGCAAACCTCCGTGTGCGGCTCTGACGTCTTCAAAATTCATCCCATCTGGGAGAACACTTTTGCCTTTATAAACTCGCCGCAAGGGCCGAATCGATGGTCTTGTGGTCTTGCTCTCATCAAACGTTAGGTGGACACTCTTACTCTTGTCTCGCATATCAGATCTGGGAACTCCGAAAATTAACGTAACTTTTCATAGTATGTCGTGTTGTGCGCTCTCTCAGCCTATTGCTATAATCCGCAATTGTTAACTTAACGTAAGAATCAAAGCTGTTTAAAACATCAATAAAACGTATTGAACCAAATCTGACTCGGCTATTTTCATAACTCGCGCCGAGGATAATCAACATACGGGCTCGTTCTATCGGCCCTCACCGCTCACGCTGCGGCCCATCTTTGGCCAGCGTCCACCACTCACGACACAGATCAAAAACCACCTCACGACATGGTACTCAACATCACGACAGCCCCTTAATCCGGCTCTAGGAGAAATTGTGCAGTTCAGATAGCACCAGACCTATCAGTGCAACCTTCAATTTACAATGAGCGTGAGGAGCAACAGAGCCAAGAATCCAGGAACGCCGGGCTGAAATGTCTGAAAAATTATGCAAGACGAAGAAAAAGAACAGATGGGAACCAAAGGAAAAGACCTAGAAAGAAAACTACCTAGAAAGAAATAACAAAATCAAGAAACACGTGAAGAACAAAGTGTTTTTCCAAGAAAAGAAGGAGCTTTTCCTAACGATTTGTCCGGAATGCATTTTACCTAAATCCGGCATTAATTTCATGGAGTCTTGACTATTTGGAAGAATCTCGAAGATTAGAACAGAAAAAGTCGTGAAGAATCAAACAAATTGTGGAAGAATCTCAAACGAACTATTTTCAAAGGAGGGGAAGGGCGCGCTTCCTAATAATTGGCTCGAACCGTTGGTTTCAAGGAGTTTTGAAGAGTCTGAGCGAGACCCTAATTAGTCTGAAAAATTTTGGAGACTGAAAACGGTTCTGAGAGAATCTTGAAAGATCACACCAATTATGGAAGAATATTGAAGAATCACAACAAACAGTTTTGCCAGAAGGGGAGAGGTGCATTTACTGATGATTTGGTCCGCACTCATTTCTCCTAAATCCAGTGTTGGTCTCTTGGAATCTTGAATGAGGCTTGAAGAGTTTAAGCGAGTCCTTAATTAGTCTGAATGTGTGTGTGGGTGTGTGTGTGTGTGTTATGGAAGAGTATTGAAGAATATCAAAAAAGTTATTTTTCTATGAAGGTAGAAGTGCGGTTGCTAATAATTTGGTTCAAAATTTCACCTAAATCCAGCCTTGGTCTCAGAGAATTTTAAAATAATCGTGAAGTGTTTACGCGGTACCCTAACTAGTGTGAAAGACTCGTAGAATCAAAAAGATTCTGAAAGAATCTTGAAGAATCACATAGATCATGGAATATTGAAGAACTTCTAGCAAGGTGGTGTGGGGGACGTATGGCGATGCACGCATGCCAAAGTGGCCCCCGAGACACCGCATTTCCAACACCGGAAACTACCCTTTCAGGCATCGCATCAGTGCCGAGGGATGGGACTGTTCCAGAAATGTGAGGTTACTAATAATTTCGGTCCAAATGCATTTTACTTGAACAAGGACGTAGCGAAGAGTTTTTTTCTGGAGGGGCAAAAATTGTTAAATTCCCAAGTGTCAAAATTTGTTTGTATTGGCAAAAAAAAAAAAAAAAACAACACCTTTTTGACTTGTTGGATTTTCCCAACTCTTTTGACCCACTTACTAAAATTATCCAACTTCGGTGGATGCTTGAGGGGGCAGGCGGCCTCTGTGTCCCCTTATTTTCGTCCCTGCACTTAAATCCAGCGTTAGTCTCAGAGAATCTTAAAATAATCTTGACGTTTTTGAGCGATACTCTAACTAGTCTGAAAGAACCAGAATTAAGAAGGTTCTGAAAGAATCTTGAAGAATCACGTATATTATGGAAGAATATTGAAGAACCTCAAACAAGTTGTTCTTCTAGAAGGAGAGAGGTGGGGTTGCTGATAATTTGGCCCAAATGCGTGTCACCTAGATCTAGCATTGGTTTTAGGAAATCTTAAAATAATTGTGAAGTGTTTAAGCGAGACCCTAAGTAGTCCGAAAGAATTTCGAAGAATTGAAAAAGTTCTGGACGAACACTCCTGGAAGAGTCCTCAAGCGTTTCCCTCGAGTTTTGATGAGTGAGGTGGTCTTACATATGAATTCTAAAATTTTGAAAGGTCCTAAATTAACCTTGAATAATCTTCAGTCTTAACCAAGTCCAGGAGAATCGTAAGAAACCCCAAAGAATCCTGATGAAAGAATCTAAAAGGTTCTTCAACGAGCTTTGAAGAGTTTCAAAGCATCTTGGGTCATTATTTTTTCTGAAGTGTTTTAAGTCGTCAGCCAGTTTTCATGATTTGTAGTCATGCTTGTAATAAACATAGCTTTGTTTGATCCTCGACGGGTCTTAAACAACTCTGAAACTCAAAAAATCAAAACAGTTCTGGAAGAATCTTGGAGAATCGTTAACAAGTCTAGAAGAGTCCTTAAGCATCTTCAACGATTTGTAAAGTTTTGAATATTCTTGAACATGGATTTTCAAGTTCTGAAGGGTCCTAAACCTATCTTGAATGTAGTCTTTAGTCTTAAATAAGTCTGAAATAATCCTAGCAGTCTGAAGAAAGTCTGATGATGGAAGAGTCCAAAAGCGTCTTCAACGAGGTTTGAAGGCTCACAAGCAGTCTTGCCCGCGATTTCCGAAGGGTCCAAGGATCTTACATCAATCTGGAAGTTTTTTAGTTCAATATGTAACGAACCTATCGATTCTTAAATAAACTTACAAGATCCTTAAGTGTCTTCAATAAATCTGGAAGAATTTCAAACGTTTCTCTAAAAACGGGGAAGAATCCTAAAAGTTCCATAACGACAGCGAGTTTCGATGAAGTGTAAAGAGTCTTAAATATGATCATTCGAGCCTAGAAAGGTCCTAAACAAAGTCTTGAATATTCTTAAACAAATTTGAAGAAATCTCTGTTTTTGTAAGAAACATGGAGCATTCTTGAATAACCATCTTTCAAAGTTTTAAAGGGTATTCGATGCATTAGAAAGTTTCTTAAAATTCAGGCTTAATTTATACTTTTTGAGGTTATTCTATGCTTGATGAAGATTCTTAAGACTCTCCCAAATTTGTTCTAAGACTTTTAAAAACTCATTCAAATAATTCCTAATACTTTTTAAGACTTCTTCAGACTTGAAGAGATTTGTTGAAGCAGTGGCGTATTTAAGGCAGAAGGTGTACTCAGCAAATGTTTTACAGCGCCTATCATTTTCGAGTTGAAAAAAAAATCACAGAATTCTGTGATTTTTAGCAGGGCGCGTCAAAAATAAATTATATGGTTCTGCTGAGATATATGTGTGTAAAGACACATCGTTCAATTCTGGTCGGACTAGTCAGGCCCCATAGAGCCTCAAAGAGTCATAAACTTATCTGTATGGGTTTCATGAAGTCTTCAACAACTTCAGGAGTCGTGAGTTGATTTGAAATAGTATTAAACGTTCTCATATGTCTGAAATACGTCTTGAAAGGTTTCAAACGAGCTGAAAAAGACCTAGAGAGTGTAAACCAGGTCTGAAATAATCTTGAATAAGACCGCGGAACGATTGAAGAGCCTTAAACACATTTAGGAGACAGCTGAAGCATCTCAAACATTGCTGCAAGAATTAGGGACGTACCGAAGAGTTTTTCCTGGGATGGGGGTAAAAACTGTGAAAATTCCAACTGATTCAACGCAGAATTCCCAAGTATCAAAGCAAAAAAAAAACCTTTTGACCTGTTGGATTTTTCCAACTGACTCAACTCAAACCTTATAAGTATCAATGCAAAAGAAGAAAAACCTTTTGACTTCTTGGGTTTTTCCAACTTTTGAACTCAATTCCTAAGTATCAAAGCAAAAAAAAAACCCCTTTAACCTATTGGATTTTTCCAACTCACCTGACTGAAATGGTAAATTTTCCCGCTTGCTGAGTAAAACGTTCCTACGTAGGAGGGATGGGAGAAGGGAGTAAGCCCCCCTTGTCCCCTATCGGTACGCCCCTGGCAAGAATCTCTTAAACTAGTTGGAATGAGTCTTAGTAATTATCATCCAGTCTTTCGTGCTGTTTCGAGCTGTGTAAAAGGCTTAACTACCCTCTACTCTTTCTTCTTATTATTATTTTTTATTTCGAGGAAAGATCGATGCAGAGCAATAAAGTAAGGTCTAGTTTCTTTCGCTTAAAAAAATGTCTCCACCCCAAGGGAAACCATCATGTACTGTAAACTTCGAAATTTCAAATGGAAAGGTATAACAAAAAAGTATCGAAATTGAGGTATTTTGGGTGCTTATATGGCATCGGCATTTCATCCAGATACGATTCAAGCCCATAATGTCAAATGTTGGACCCGTAATAATCAAATTTGGCTTAATTTGAAGAATCGAACATTGTGTAGAAACAGAGATATTGTGAACCACTGATTACGAATATCGTATCAGATCTTTGATCGAACCCTGATTTGGACTCAAAAAGCTGAAGCATATCTTTCAGGTAAAGTCAGTTTAGTCAGTTTCATGTCTAAAATTCGAATTTATGTCTCAAATCAGGGCTGTATTAAAAATCAGAAGCGATATTCGTAATCAGCAACTATAAACACCCCATTTTGAAGCTCTATTCCTGGGGTCTCCAACCTTTTTTGCCCAAGGGCCATATTGAAAACTGTAGAAGGCCTGGCGGACCAGCAATATTCCGGGGGGTTCGGAGGTATGGAATGTTGCTGGTTGGAAAAGAAATCACCGCTGCTTGTCAACAGCTGATTTGAATTTGATGCTGGGTACAGGGGGCTAGAAAACAGAAAGGGCGAAAAGTAGACAAGTATCTCACCTGCAGCTGACGTTGAAATTTCTAAATTAACAATCCATTTTTTTTAAATGCCAAAAATATTTTATTACCTAACAATTTTCCCGCGGGCCGTAGTTTGGAGACCCCTGCTCTATTCGATACCATTGAATTTGGAATTCCAGAGTTGGTAGTACGTGTGGGTCTTTTAGGCTAGAGACGAAAGACTTTTTATTTGAAAGAAACTAGACCTTGCTACTTGAGGACGACCTATTTCACAATTTGGAAAAATTGTGAAGGAGGTATTTCATCTTACCGTTCCAGGCTTTCAGCTTCTTGGATGGAACATAAATACTAGTATTTTCAAATGAACTTTGGCCCATGTTATGTGTACAGGGTGTCTTAATATAATATGTGACCCTCTTCATCGGGTAAGTTGGCTACTCATCCTGACAACGTGTAGGTATGGTTTGCCTGCTCTTACATTGATGCAGACATTCAAACAGATAGGTACAGCGTTAATGGAAAATTTTTTATATCAGTATTGCTAAAGACAGGTGGAGCTCTTTGGTAAAAATAGAAAACCGTTACAGCGACTACTGAAATAAAAACAGTCGAATCAACAATGTGTTCACAAAATCGATTTCGGCTATTTTCTTCTTTTTTTCCCCCAATTTTATGTAAAAATTGTTTTCTGGATCTAAAAATTTTTCATAAAAATTTTCCTGTGGACCAACAATTCCTTCGCGATAAGCAATCCCCCTTTATACCTTTCAAAGATAATCCTTTATCTCACTCCTACCTATTTTAGTTTCCAAGTTTGGTAATTTTGGATGAAAGCAATTTCTTTAGTATTAGCAGAAAAATTTGCTAAGAGTGAGCAGAGTGACGTGAAAGCAAAGCTCTCTGGCCCCTCTTGGTTTTAGACTCGATACTTTCTACGAAATGGAATGTTATGAAGTAAGAATTTGGATAGCATAATTTTCGATGTGATGTATTGAATTTATTGAACTTTTCAAATTCGAAGATTAAAGTAGGTAGAAATGAGGCCAAAGAGTATTTTTGAAGGGTATGAAGAAGGAAATCATTTACTTCGAAAAAACGACTGGGTCCAGCTGACAGTTTTTATTATTATATTAGTCTGTGTTTAATCTACCGGATGTTACAGTGATCCCATCAGAGTAAAGGCCTCGCCCATTCAGTCCAGTTTTGGGCTACTTGATGATGATACATGTTATGTCCGAGCAACCTCCTAAAATCGTCCTTCCACCTAGTCTTTTGCTTACCTTTTCTCCTTTTGTTTAGGAAGATCTACCACATTACCTCTGCCCAACTTTTGTCTTGTGTTTTGGCGACGTGACCTGTCCATTTTCACTTATTTTTATAACATAAATAATTAACGTCTTTGTTTACTTTTAACTTGTCCTGTATTACTCGAAATTTTATTTTATCGCGTAGTTTTGTATTCAGCATAGATCTTTCCATTGCATTTTGTGTAGCTTTTAACTTTTTTCACTCTTTTTCATTTGCTGCCCAGACTTGCGACCCATTTATGTTATGAAGTGGGCAGGGCACAACTATTATAAATTTCGCTTTTATTTTCGTTTGAGGAAGGTCCTTCAAATATTTCCTTTAATGACCAATATTTGTTCCATTCCAGCGTAATTCTGTGGTCTATTTCTTTTTCCATGTTGTTTTCGAAGCTTATTATTTGCCCTTGGTGGTACGGTATTTCTTTTTCTTTTTGCGATTTTTTGATTTTCTAATTCTGTTACGCTTTCTTCTTGACCATTACCTAGAATCTTGGTTTTCTTTATTTTTATTTCTAGTCTCGCTATTTTTCCTGGTTCGTTTAGTTCTGTTATCATGGGTTGTAATTCCTCTTTACTTCCCGCGATCTAAACTACATACATCATCGGCCAATCGAAGATTTCCTCCATTAATGTTTATCAAGGTTCCTAGAAACCTTTTCTCAGGTACAGGTGAACAGAATCGGTAACAGTGGATCCTTCTGATTTATTCCTTTTTCTGTTTTGAAGTATTCTCCAATTTTTGTCCGTGACTATTCTCCCTTCCAAGTTTTCGTAAATTTTTTGGATCAAAATTATATGTACTCCTTGATTTACAAGAGCCGTTATCATGAAGTTTTGATTTAGGCTATCAAAAGTTCCCGTATAATCTGTAAATACCAGGTGGAGGTCCAATTGATACTCATATTACTCTTTTCTATCAATCGTTTGATAGTGTGGAGGTGGTCGATGGTAGAGAACCCCTTGCAGAATTCTGCCTATTCTCTCGGTTGTTGTGCATCGATTATACCCCTTATTCATGATTCGATAAGTTTCGCTGAATGTTGTGATCATGCTGGACTTCGTGATATGGGTCTGTAGTTTTCGATTTTATGTTTATTACCCCGCCTTTTAAAAATCAGTACAATGTCTGCCTGATCCCAGGACTTAGCAATCATCTTCGAGTCTAAGATCTCATTGAACATGGTTACTGGAATGTTGATCAACTTTTTTCCTTCATATTTTATCTGCTCGTTCGTTATTTTGTCGTATCCTGGAGCTTTATTCGACTTAATTTTTTCATATTTTCGATTTCCCTCCCTAAAAATTGTGGCTGACCTGCTTCTTCAGTTATTTTTATCCCCAGTTCTGCCTCTTGTTTTCCATGTAACTTACTTAAGAAGTTCGTGATTAATCTGCTCATTTCCATCCTGCCATACACTTTGTTTTTACTATCGTTTTCTAAATAATTCAACCAATAATTGCCAAAGGAGGATAATTTTTTCTATAGTTTTGCGTTTTGTCGAATCAAGAATTTATTTTGTGTTTGATTTATAACTGGCTCGTTTCTAAATTCCTGTAATTTTCTCTTTATTAGTTTATATATTTCTCGTAGTTCTATTCTTTCTTTAGGGTTTCTTTACCTTTTGTTTCTCAGTTTATTTATTTTATTTATGGTATTTCTGTAGGCATTTTTCTTTTTTTACTTTTTGGGTTTTTAGTTGTAAATGTGAATTACTGAGGTTATGGCTTCGGCAAGCCGATCACATACCCTGTCCACCCTCTTTTCTTTTTCCCATGTATATCTATCTATTGCGCTTGCTAGTTCATGTTCGTAGCCTAAAGTATCTTCTCTAATGCACGACATATCTTTTCCTTCATTTTTCGGTGAAATTCTTGGGTTTGAACTTCCGATCTTTATTTGTAGTGGGCGGTGGTCTGGTATAAATTTTAGGTGATTTATTGTATTGATATCTTTGACGTTATTCTGATTTACTAGGGCGCTAACGTGATCTATTTGGCTTTTATATACCTCATGGTGCTAACCACGTCCGCAATTTTCCCTTTCTTTTCTTAAAGTTTGTGTTTTCTATTTTAAGACTATTGTCTTGACACCATCTCACTAATATTTCTCCCCGTTCGATCCTTTTTCCGAAATTTTATGGTCCCACGTTTCTTTTCTCCCCCATTTTTCTCTCTCTCACTTGACCGTTGAAATCCCCCATTAACACCGTTAAATCATTTTTGCTGTTACTTCTTTCTTTTACAAATGGGGTCAGTTCTTCGTAAAATTTATCATATTCTTCTTCCGGGGATACTGATGTTGGTGCGTATACTTGAATTAAGTTTAGAAATTTATCCCTTTTCAATTCCCCTTTTAAAGTTGCTATTCTGTCCGAATATCCCCTGAATTCGACCATTGAATGTCCTCATTTTTGATCTACGCAAAAGCGTATCCTCGCCCCGTCTGTCTGCGATCGTTACCAATAAAACATAGTATGTTTCCATCCTTAGGTCTGATGATATTTTCTATTTTCGCCTGCCCTTCTTATTTCTGACATTCCTAAAATTTCAATTTTTGATTTGACAATGGCGTTTTCGAGTTTATTAGTTTTTCCGGGTCTTTCAGGATACGAACATTAAACGTAGCTAAGGTTAAACGATTTGGCTGTATTCGCCCTTGCTGACCGGGCTGACCTGGGTGAAAACAATTTTATGAAGAATTGAAAAAATATGGAAATTTTTGTCCATAATTTTAAAGCAAAGTCGATTTTGTAAACAGTCCGTTAATGCCACTTTTTTTTTCTATTATCTGCTATAACTGTTTTCTATTATTATCAAAATGTTCTACCACACAGTGAATACCGGTCCCGGAAGTCCCAGAAACTTTGAAAAGTCCCGGAATCTCTATTGCCAAAGGTCTAGGAATTTTTTACAAATGTTGCAGACTGCTTTGTGCATAGTCCAGATCAATAACTCAATTCAGATTCAAATGACGTTTATTTTTTATTTATTATTTTTTTTAACTTAACCTATACCTAGCACAGGTTAAGATGCCCTCTGTTGGGCAAAGGTCTCTCTCAGACGCTCCCATTCTCCCCTATTTTGCACAATTTTGTGATATTGTTCGTGGTGGAACATTCTGTCAAACTCATCCCTCCGTCTGGTTCTTTGTTTCCCTTTTCTGCTCTCCCCTTTCGAAAACCAGTCGGAGGTTATTTTTGCCCACCTGTTATTATCCATTCTCGCCACGTGCCCAGCTCAGCCCCACTTCAGCTTCCTCATAGCATGGAGGAAATTAATGTTGTATTTTAACTTATTTTTAATTTTCTGTGGATTAATCTTATCGTTCCTCTTTATACCAAGGATTGCTCTTTCTAGATTGTTTTGATGAATGACTATTTTTCTCCTCTTCAGTTCTAGTGAGCGACCAGGTCTGACAACCGTACGACAGGGTGGGAATGACACAACTGTTTAAAAGTTGCCCTTTTTGTTTTACTGAAAAATTTCCTTTAAGAATTTTTTCAGAGACCCGCTATTCTTATGTTTACTTCTAAAATTTTCGTTTTCTTAAATATTATCGTTTGTCCTTCCCAGATCAGTAACTATCATCCTTCAAATACAAGCACGCACTATACAGTACAAGAATACAGGTAACACTGTTGTGTATATTGAGCAAAACACGGTTTTTTTTTGCACCCAAATTTTTCCAGAAAGTCCCGGAATCCAATACTAAACCCTGGTTGACACCCTGCATCAGTCTTTCTGTTTACAATACTGAGAATAAAGTGTTCCACATCTCTGCCCCTTCAATTGTAAGCGGAGGCAAACATACCTATATGTTATCAGGATGAGTCATTTATTTACCTGTTCGAAGTGGTATCACCTACCCTGAGATACCCTGCATAACTGCAATTTTCCAGTGGTGATGATCGCATCAAAACTTAGAGAAAAATTTATTTTTCTTTCCAACTCGACGAATATTATTTCGGACCTACAAGGTGCGAGGCCCTATGCGGTCGCGTACTTTCTCTAACACCCCTTAAAATCGTTACCAATAACAACTTTCACACTCCAATTGGATCGCGAACTGTTAGCGATTTCAGCTGAATCGTTTTTTCGTGAGCAGCCCACACCTGCTCGACTCGCATCCACGCGAACCTACATCCGAGGTAATCCAACGCCAACGACGAAGTATAGACGTATTTTATATAGATTTCGCTAATTGAAGAAAAATCGTAAAAAAACAAGGGTGGCAAAGGGTTTGTAGTTTGAAAACATGTGCCTTGTAGCGCCTACGCGTCGCATTCGAACCTCCTACGAGCTTCACAGAACTGTTGGCACTTCAACTTTTGAAAGCTGCGAAAGGGGGTGCGAGATCGTCGAGCAAATACATAATATAATAAAAATCGGATCGGATGATAATAATTCTGGCTGCGTTTGCCTAGCCTGCCTGCTTTCTTCGTGTCTCTCTCGACAGACGAACAAACCTGTGAACTTGGGACCGGGGCGCACATCAAACAACGCATCAATTTCGCAAAAACGAGTCACTCGTTTCGAGTTTGTTGGAAACGTGATTTCGTGTTTCGCTTTTTTATAACCTCTTCGCGTATGTATTTCTTTTCAATGGAGTATATACGTATATAGTGCGCCCATTTTATTCGCGTGTCCTGGGATACATTTCGAACAAGCCTTTTTTTTTTTTAGCACTGCTGGAGAAGTCAACTGGGATAACGAAGTTTGCATTATTTCTGCTCCGCCGAAGCTCGCTTTTTTTTTTTTTTGTGTGTGAGCTGAAGATCGAAGTAACATGCGAGTCTTGCCCGATTGAGATGAACGCTCTGCGCTAATTTAGCTGCAATCAGTGCGAATTAACAGCTTGGTCTCAACCAGATTTAGTCGCCTTGTGTCAACTCGCTAAGCAGGGTGTTGAACGTAGAATGGCGATGCGAAAAGGAGAAAGGTTCATAGCTGGCCGAGGAAATCGAAATGAATCGGCTGAGTCGGCTCGCCATGGAGAGCTGTTGAGTTGCTTACATTGTGTAAGATCGATCCTTCGGCCGGTGTGGACAGGATGTAGCCAAACCAGAGCCCGATTATAACATGCGGGACTTTGGGGTCCTCATTTGTGGGAGCTTTTTCATAATCTTACTGCAACTCCTCTCGAGCAGTCCCTTTTAACGAATGGCTCTTAAAATATTAGGTTGTTTTTGTAACTTCCCCTGTTCATTTGTTTTTGACTACAATACTCTCTTGTCAACTGGAAAAGGTTCGTCTCCGTCTTTCTTGAAATGTGTCTCGTATTCTTACATATTTTCTCTCACTGCGTTACGTTTTCAAGATTCCTTTTATACAAATCTGCTTCCCTTAAGAATCTTGAGACCCGCACGTGTCCACTCATCAAAACCACGCTACCTCCAATTGCAACCGTTCTGCGTCTTCGTGCCTGAAGTTGGTGAAGGTCGGGCATTTCCGCATTACATGTCTGGGGTTCTCGTTCTCTTCCTGACGATCCTTGCAAACCACATCCGTCTATATTTTGAACCTCCGCAAGTTTGCTCCGTAGTCGCCGTGTCTCGTTTGCAAAACTGCGTCAATCCTAAGCTTCTTATCCGCCAGCCTCCTTTTGACTCTGGGCAGGTATTTCTTCGTCTGTGCTTCCGTCTGTTGATGAGCAGAAATACATCATTCTCCCATACAGTAAAGAAGATATTTTATGGAGTTTGTGTGTTAATTTTTTATTTTTTTTTTTGGGGGGGGGGCAAAATTTAGGCGATACTGAACTTTTTAGCTGATTTGTAGAATCAGCCGTGGGTCTTGTCAGTGGTACTGAGAATGCTGGCGGTCAAGGTGAATTTTTTCCGACCTTTCATGACAAAAGAAGCAGAAATAATTTATTACCTAGTGATAACATTTATACGACGCACACTGGGCGAAACCGCGATTCTAGGCGGCCAAAACCTAACTACACGGCTTTTTTAATATTTGATTGGTTCCAAGTCAAAATTTTACATTAACTGGTTCCTAGAAACACTTCCTTTCCTTCCAGTGGTCAGTCCCTATATACAGAGTGTCCTCTTGGTCCGCTTCACCAGTAACATACAGGGTGTCGCACAGTGGGAGATTTCAAAATTTCAAGCTGAAAGCAAAAATCGGATTTGTGAAACTATTAAGAAAAATATATCAATCAAGGGGTATTTTGGCTCGCTAAGTTCATTTTCGAGCTTATTTTTACCCCATCTGGTAACCTACCCTCTTTATTGGGGGATGAAAATCCAAAAATCTTGAAGAAATCATGTTGGGTTTCTAAAAATATGTTTATTGAGACGCTGAATTCGTTTATGAGCTCATTTTTACCCCACTTGGTAACCTACCCTCCTTTTAGCGGGATGAAAATCCAGAATTTTCAGAAAAAATCGAATTAGGTGTCCAATTATGTTTTTTGAGGCACTGAATTCGTTTTTGAGCTTATATTTACCCCCATCTAGTAACCTACCCCCTTTTAAGGGGGTTCAAAAATTCAAAATGTTTGAAAAAATCGAATTGGATATCTAAATGTAAGTTTTAAGATACTGAATTCGTTTTTGTGGGTATATTAGCCCATTCGGTAACCTACCCCTATATTGGAGGAAGAATATTCAAAATTTCTGAAAGAATCGAAGTGGGTGTCTGAAAATTTTTGTTTCTTGAGACGCTGAATTCATTTTTGAGCTCATTTTTACCCCACTTGATAACCTACCCCCTTTATGGGGGTATGAAAATCCATAACTTTTGAAGAAATATAGTTAGGTGTCCAAATATATGTTTTTTGAGGCGCTGAATTCGTTTTTCAGCTTATATTCACCCCACTTGGTAACCTACCCCCTTTATTGAGGGTTAAAGATTCAAAATGTTTGAAAAAATCGAAGTGAGTGTCTAAATATTTTTGTTTTTTGAGACGCTGAATTCGTTTTCGGGCCTATTTTTACCCCATGTGATAACCTACTCCCTTTAAAAGGGATGTAAATACAAAATTTTTGAAGAAGATCGAGTTGGGTGTCTAGATATATGTTTTTCGACACGCTGAATTCCATTTTGAGCTTATATGCAGGTACCCCATCTGATAACCTGAACCCTATATGGGGGGGGGGGGTGAAAATTCAAAATTTTCGACAAAATCGAATTAGGTGTCTAAATAAACATTTTTTAACGCGCTGAAGTCGTTGTTGAGCCTATTTTTGTTCTAACACTGCAAATCGTTCGTCATTATTTCCTCTTTTTCTCTGAATGTCGCAAATGGTCGCAGCTGAATGATGTCAGGATAGTTAGATGGATGTTCAAAGAATAAAACTCATTCAATATATTTTCGGATCGAGTTGGATCAAGGTTTTCTCAGTCCATGAAGTGAAGGTATTTAGTAGAGCAAAATGGACAGTAATGTTGAACTTTAATATTTATTTTCAGGTTAGAAACGTGAAGTTTCTTTTAGAAAGAACTCATTCAAATTGAACTGTATTTATCAAGGAATAAAAATAGAAATGTATAAAGATTCTACGTCAAGGTCTGGCTTTGGTAACGTCATTTGAAACGACCCTCCATTTCATCATCTTTTAAAACAGTCTACTTAAATTTTTAAATGTTCAAATTGATATCTAGCTCTGCATTCTAATAGAATATTTTTGGGGAGCTAAATTGGGCTGTGTTTAGGTCATCTGATATTGAAGAAGAAGAATTTCCACCATATGTAAATTTGGCTCGCTTCATTTTGTGGAATTTTAGCCGCTTAAAATCAGCATTTCGCCTAGTGTGCGACAGATATAATTATGACTATTGCGCTGTAAGAGCTGTAAAGTTTTTGGTTGAGATCAGTCCTGTAGTTGTCAACATTTTCGCGAATTTTCACTGAGATTTTCCGAGCCCGTCAGTTGACGATACATGCGGATGGCTAGTTCGGGTACATTGTTGTCTGCATTCGGTCGCAATGAAGTCCGTGAAGGGACGATACATGCAGGCGGTGAGTTCGGGTACATTCTTGTCTACGGTCGGTCGCTGTCGAGTGCGTGAAGGGGCGATACATGGAGGCAGCGAGTCCGGGTACATTCTTGTCGGCGGTCGGTCACTGTCGAGTTCGTGAAGGGACGATCCCTGCGGGCGGCAGTAAGGTATAACTGAAATGATAATCAATTGATCTTACCAGGTTGGGCCTTATTAGGTTACGTAACATTATTTTTCGTGAGTGTCGCATACCTCGGTTCGAAATTGCTCAAATTTCACTTTTCTGGCGTCGATTGATAACTAACTACCACTACAACAACTATCCCATGTTTGATTTCTGGATAAATTCCATTTGACTAACATAATACTCGCAAATCCTCCAAGTTACACAAAAAAAATATCGCAGCACTTTTTACGAATTGGAAAATCATCAACCGGCATATCTTGCACCAGTGGACTAATATCTTGATAAAAACAATTGGACAGTGTTGCCATATCATGAAGGAACAACTTTGCTGTACATTTTAATGCAGTCTAAAGCGTAGCAGTCAACATCGGTACATTCAGCCTTATATTGAGGATCCGGGCCTTATGCAATAAAATTAGTTTTCCCCCCCATGAAAATGTAGTGTTATAGACGAAGAAGTATATTTAGCTTTAGTTTATTATTTTAGCGCAATCATAGCAAATGGATGGGATGTGGGCGGGGGAGAGGTCATCATTTATCGATTTTGTTAGACACCCTGTGAATGTGTATTGCGAGTTAAGTGTATGATATTGCGATATCACATGACACTAATTCGTTTACAAATTTTGTACAGTTACAAGTATAAATATAGTTGTTGGCCTTTGAATTGGGGGGGGGGGATAATTTTGATTATTTCTACCCCCAAAAAATTGGCGTTAGTATTACCTGTCTACCCCCTTCAGCGACGCCCATGTATTCTTCATGTCTCACGGGTAATGAAACACTTCAGATCGCTGACGAATAAAACCTCCTCATCGTTACCCCTCCGAAAATTTGCGTAAATCCGCTCCATGAATTTCATATTCCTCATTCCAGTCATCGTCCAAACTGTTCAGAAACCAACCCGATTGTGCCAAATTAGGTTTCACTGATACTGCCCCTTCCTCGTTCACGAATTCGTTATCAAAATAGAATGCAGTGCGGCTCTAGTAGGTGTTCATAGTCGTAGCGCCGCAATTGAAAATGAATAGAGGTTGCTTGAAACATTTCCAACCACTTTCGTGCTTTCTTATCTCCAATTTGAGGGATAAAAGTAGACACCGCACCCTTGTCATCTGTACCCGTGTACGGTTATTCGGGTCACGCAGCATCTTTCCCTTCTCTGTCTGAACGCGTGTCCAGAAACAAGGGACCGCGAAAACATCACCGGTTGCCTTTTTCGCTAATTACGATACTTTTCTGTGATCTTCGTATAGGGGGGACTATACGATTCTGGAAATTCGACAACTTCTATCCCAGATGTACGCGGACTGTGTGCATACGCCGTCATATCAGACCTGTCTGTCGTCCGTTTTGGTACATCAGATCGTTTCCGCAATGCGGAAAAATGTAGACGCCGTATGGAAAAATATTCCAGCGAGCCGACGCGACGCTGTAACTCTATCCATCGAATTATATTTGCGGCTCGAGGCGAGGTGAGAGGAGGCGCCGGAGTGAGAAACGCAGAAACCGGAAAAAGGTTTCGTTGGCTCGAGGAAACGTCGCACGATCTTAAGCTGAGTCTACCCGTATGAGTTGAGCATGTTCTTGAACATTTCAACGAACATCGTACCATATAGAATGCAGTGTTCGCGGAAATGCTCGCGAACAGGACATAGTTCATAGCCGAACAGGGGTGCCATAAGTTTTACATGAAGATTTCTTAAGAAATACTCTATCAGAAACGACTTTATAAAAAAATAGGGCGATGGCTGTACATACAAATGCCCTAAAAGTAGAGGAAACTGTGAACCTTTTCCAAAAATGAAATCGTTCCTACGTTGAGAATTTAATTTTTGATGAATTATTGAATGCGGGATATCGAAAAACTCATTTTTGAGAAAAATTTTTTACCCTGTAATATTATATATGGGTAATTGTGCAAGAATTTTGATATTTTACTTCTCCCCTCCCCCACTTTTCTAAGTAATTTTTTAAAAGTTTTCGAGTGATAACATTGAATGCTTTCTTATACTCTGGTATGGCTGGCCCAACAGGAACCGTCTTCGAAGGACGGTTAGAGCGCCTCAAAAATATTTCTGAAGAAATTGAATAAGGGGTTAGAATTGTGATGGGAGGGGGGGGGGGTCTTGGGTCGCCGACCTAGAAAATTCAGTTCGATTTTGAATCTCAGATTTGTGCCCCACACTTCAAATTTAAGATTGACTCAACTTTGAAAATCAAACAAAGTGTCTCAGTCAGGCCCAGATTTAGGAGAGGGACTCAGGCCTCCACATTTTTTTTCTACTGTTCTTCTTTTTCTTTCGTGTCCGGACTTCGACGCATTGGCAGTTAACTTTAAGTTTTAAATTTTAAATTTTCCTCCTCTATCTCTACATCAGGTCCAAGGTGCTGTCGTCTAGGTTAACCCACATACCCCGTCTGGTATGTGTGGTGCCTTCTCCACATATA
Organism: Acanthococcus lagerstroemiae; assembly: GCA_031841125.1. Classification (NCBI taxonomy): domain Eukaryota; kingdom Metazoa; phylum Arthropoda; class Insecta; order Hemiptera; family Eriococcidae; genus Acanthococcus; species Acanthococcus lagerstroemiae. The sequence goes on along the minus strand of CM063108.1, from coordinate 18,899,580 downwards.
AGGAGGTGGTCGTCGTTTTGAAGCTGACCGCACATCTGGTATCCTGCGTCGTCGCGTATGCCCCATCTGGTCAGATTTGCCGCTGTACGGGCGCATCCGGTGCGCAGCCTATTCAGGGTGAGCCACGATGGATAGGGGAGATCACGTCCACTGGCTAGGTCTTCAGCGCGCGGGGTGTCGTTGATGTTTGTTCATCTTATCGCTCTAGAGTTCGAGGGGTTGTCTGTAAGGACCGATGTATTGTTGAAGAAACTCCTCCTGGATTTCAGTCTCGGCGTTGCTGCCATCTGGCCGAACATGATGTGGCGAGGGTCGCTTTCCTTCTTAGTCCTCTACACATCCGCAGCCACTTCCTCCTTACCTTCGGCGGAGCGATTCCACATCCGAGGAAAGTACTTGAGACTAGTTGGTCTCTGGCAGCCGGATACGATCCGCATGGTATTATTCAGGGCCACATAAACTTTTTTAGTATGTAAAGATCTACCCCATGCTGCACATTCGTATTCCGCAGTAGAGTAACAGAGCGCCAGGGATGTGGTCCTCAGTGTGCTCGGCTTGGCTCCCCACTTGGTTGATACGAGTTTTTTCAGGATACTATTTCTGGCTTCGACTTTCATCTTAGTATTCTCACAGTGCTTCGTAAAAGTAAATGTCCTGTCAAGTGTGACGCCAAGGTACTTCGGCAGTTTTCAAGCTATATTCCTCCCCAACTCAGCTTCAGTTTGCATCTCGCCTTAGCATTTTTCAGGCGGAAACTGCACACCTGGGTTTTAGATGGATTTGACTTGTGTAATATTCTAGTTCATTAAGGATGTCTTACAGTGTTCCCTCTACCTCTACGTGTGTATCCCCTACCCCGTCGCTGCCAGGTCGTCAGCATACAAGAAGTGCTCTGGTCTCCAATCAGCTGGTCCTTAGTGTATATATTGAATAAGAGGTAGGGGCAAGAACACTTCCCTGTGGTAGTCCATTTGTCTGTCATCTCCATCTGCTCGAGTTACTCTGGTGAATGACATAGAACATTCTGTTGCTCAGCTTTGCTCTGTTAAGTGTCCTGAACTTGAAATCTAGTGTAATTTCGTATATTTTTCTGCATAGTAGGAGGTAATTCACTGTATCATAAGCAACAGTTGAACCTACGAAGACCGCCCTTGTGATTTTCTTTCTCTCGAAGCCATTCTCGATGTGTTGGACGAAGTTGGTGACCTGGTTTCTGCCGCTTTTTCCTAGTCAAAAGCCAGCCTGTTGAGGGATGAGTTTTCTATCAGTCGTGTCTTGTATCCTATTGAGTAGTAGCCGTTCGAACACCTTGTAGAGGTGGTAAAGGAGGGAAACTGGTCTGTAGCTCTTCCTATCGTTGGGATCTTTCCCAGGTTTCAGGATAGCTACTACCTTTGTCCTCATTCATAATTTTGGCATTTTTGTTGTCTCTGTCACGTTGCTGAAGAAGTCCGTTAGCCATTTGATCCCCGATGATCCAATTTTCTTGATCTGTTCATTGAATATTTCATCTGGTCCAACCGCTTTACCATTTTCTACTGTTTTCCACAAAGACGTACATGAGCTGTGTGTGACGATTGTAAATAGTTGTAGTGCGCAATACAATGTACAAAACTATTACCACGCGCATTCCTGCGGGTTCAGTATTTTTTTCTTCTCATTTGTTGAATTTATGAATCAGTACGTGCAGGGCAAAGAAATGTACGTACGACTTGAATCTTTAGGTTCCGGCAGGACCCCTGAAGTAGATATGACAGCGCAAGAAAAATTCAGAACTCAGGCCTTCATCCAGGCTATTGACCAATTCAATTCGTCTTTGAGTCTGAAAATTAAGACCTATAAAACCATTTACTATAAATTTGTTTTTTTATCCGAACTGAGTTCTTGCCTTATCCAGAAGATATATGGATGAAGGCTTGCCGAATGAGTTGCTTCAGTTTTCTGAGTTTATCAAGAATTATGAAAAAGAAAATGAAGAGTTCGTAGAAATTAGTGTCCATTTTGGAGTGTGAGTGAACTTGGTAATATTCCTTTTGTAGGGTGTGCCAATTCACTTTTCCTTCTTCTGTATTCCAGAGCGCTTTCGGCTGTTATGCCATCATCAGTGGAGTACCCTAAATGAGACTTGTCTCTTGTGGTTCTGTAGTTATAGTCGAGGGTAGTACCGTATGGTGAGCCTGTTTAGTCTTGCGTTCCTATTGGTTGTCTGTGAATATGCAGTCTGTCCAATCAGTGGTTATTGTTATTGGTTGTGTGCTCTGATTGGTTGTCTGTGGTTGTGCAGTCTGTCCAATCCGTGGGTGTTATGTTATTAGTTGGAATAAGTTCTCACTTTGGAAGTTAGTTGTTGTATTTATTAGGTTGTTTTGTTTTGTTTTTGCCTTTATTATTTCTAGTTGTTCTTTTAATTTTCTTTTTCGTGTGTTGTTTTCTGTGTGTAGGATTTTGTACGTTTCTGTCAATTTGTCATTGTTGTGTCCCTGGTCATTGCAGTGTTTTCCAAACAGTGATTTGTCATCATTTAGCTTTTGTGATTTTTCGTGTTCTTTGATTCTGGTTGTGAATTTTCTGCCTGTTTCTCCAATGTAGGTCATGTCACAGTGTTCACAGTCCAGTCTGTATACTCCGCTGCTGTTGTTTCTGTCCTTTGCTTCTGTTTTGTCATTGCTTATTTGTTTGATCAGAGGTGGTCTGTTTTTGATTCCGAGTTTGATGTTGTATTGGTTGAAGATTTTTTGTATTTTGTATGTATGTGTTCCTGTGAATGGTATTGCTCCTGCGTATTTGTCTGTTTTTGTGGTTATTGGTTCGGTGTCTGTGTTTTTTGTTGGTGTTAGTTTGTTAATTATTCTGTCTACTGTTTGTGGTTGGTATTTGTTGTTAATTGCTATTTGTTTAATTTTGTTAATTTCTGTTGTTCTGAGGTTGTTGTCATTTAGTATGTTGACTGCTCTGTGGCAATAGTTGTGTAGTGCTGCCATTTTGTGTTTTTGATGGTGAAATGAGTCTGGGTATTATTGCGTCAGTGTGGGTGGGTTTTCTGTAGGTGCTGTACTGTATCTTGTTGTCTTTTATTTGTATTGTAAGGTCGAGGTAGTTGATGGTCTTGTTGCCTTTTTCCATTGTGAACTTTATGTTGTTGTTTATGCTATTTGTCTCTGTCAGGAATTGGTCTAGTTGTCTGTCTGTTCCTGTCCAGATGATTAATATGTCGTCTACATATCGTGATCCATAGCAAGAGACAAGTCTCATTTAGGGTACTCCACTGATGATGGCATAACAGCCGAAAGCGCTCTGGAATACAGAAGAAGGAAAAGTGAATTGGCACACCCTACAAAAGGAATTCGTAGAAATGTTCCAATTTAAAATAATTTCACAAAATAATTTGAAAAACGTCTTCTCGAACGTGAAAATGATGCTTAGGATTTTTTAATCATTAATGGTCTCTAAAGTCAATGGCAAACGTTCCTTTTCAAAGTTAAAACTGATTAAAGACAGACTGCGTGCAAGCATGTCTGAAGGACGGCTAGTAAATTTATCCCGACTAAGTCTAGAGAATGGGATATCTGTCGCCAGTTCAATTTTGAAGATGTGATTGGCGACCTTGCTCTTCAAAAATCAAGGAAAAAAGTTTTCATACATATTGTATTGCTGTTTGCTTTTTATCTTTTGCTGTTCGTTGTACTTCGACTTAAAAATAAAAAATTACAATGGAAAATGAAATAACATAGAATTCTTTTGTTAATTTATAAAAGAATAGTTACCCAAAGACATTTTTAAATTGAAGTAATCAAAAAACAATTTGTATGGGCTGCCCCCGCCCCGAAGCGTTCAGAAATTTCGAAGTCCTCCAAAAGATTGGGACCCCTATATTACAACTGTTGAATCCGGACCGGGTCTCAATAATGATTTTTTTGTATTGCCGAATTCGAATACGTAATTAAGTTCCCAGTTCGACCCATCTGGTGCCCCAAGTTGACTTCTCCCTTTTCGAAGGGACGAAATTGACTCTGCCGTTGCCGGATATCGATACGTTATCGAAGGACCATTGTCGAAGGCCGGCGGGGTCCGGCAAAGGCAGGGCCCTGGTCGTTGTCGATACTCTTCCTCACCGTGTTCTCGATTCTACGAGTTAATCTTTGCTGAAATGTTCGCCGAACATCTTTCCACGTAAAGGTACGGAAATAGTGTTCGCGAAAATGTTCGGCAAACATGCCTGCGAACATGTTCGCGGAAATGTTTAGTTTGTGTGTGGACGCCGTTTTGCGCTTCGAATGCGGCGACCAAGTGTACGCGAATTTATGTGTCACGGTGTCGGTGGCGGAACGGAGGTATAAGCCACAGCCGACAGCCGGAGCTGGAGCTTTGACGCGCGTGTTTTATCAAAACTGACGGGCAGAAATGAAAGTGGTTTTTAATATTGAAAAATGACGAAAAACGCGAACTGAGCGTAATTACGCGGCGACATTTGTCACGCCGAAAAGAATAATGTGTAAGGGGCGGCGCGACGTGCACGCGTGTTCGTTTTGCTCGCGAATTCATCTCCTCCTCGCGCGACTTTTTTGGGTTGAGACACGTCGAAATGCGTTTCAGTTTCAGTCTTTTTGGTTATCGTGGTGGAGAGAAGGAGCGAGAGAAAAAGACTTATTTCTTTTCCCTGTGTATGCTCTCGCCAAGGTGCGTAAACAGGTAAAGTAATATAACTGGCGGAAGCTGTTTGAAAGGATCCGCGAAACTAGGCCACCCCCAACTTTCTCATTAGATTAGGTTTTACCTTTGGAAATAGCTTTGAACGCTCACCTTCGAAAGCTGCTTCCTGAGCTCATGGTACACGCGTTCATTCCACTGTGCAAGTATGTGTATAGAGTGGAGCGGTTGATTACAGAACGATTTTGAATTTGATGAGGAGGAACAATTTATGCAGTGCAGTAGTATATGCCGGCATAGCGTGGCCCTCTGTAATAGGTGACGATTTTTTTTTTTAATATTTCGCTCTTCCACCCCCTAGAATTGTTCCTTCATATGAAAAAACATTTCCTAAAAAATTTCAGCTCAGTTGATCACGTTTAAGGTGGCTCGAATGAGATATTTCCATAAAATGAAGGTAACGCGTCAACTATTCTTGCATGTCCGTTGCGACGCGCGGAAAAACTCGCCGCGCATCAACGGTCCCTGAGATAGGTCGTGTAATTTTTTAAAACTAAAATTGAGGTTTTAGTTTCTAATTTAAATAATGAATATTAAGTTTTTTTCTCTTCTGTTGGACTCCGTGTATTCTAGTTTACTGTATGTTAATTATTTGTTTTTTGGGTTTTTATTTATTGTTTAAACTGTGAATTACGAGCGAAACGAGCAACAGAAATTTTGAATTGTCCCTCACCGTCAAAAATTTAAAAATAAGCAAAAACGGAGCACAAAAACAATTTTTAATACATACAAGGTATGACGGAATACAGAAAAGAGTATCCAAATTCTGAAAAATCAACACTTAGTTTAATATGATTGAAATAGTAAAATGTTAAGAGTGTTTAATGTTTGTTTTTATTCCTAATATAGGTCCATGTCGCTAGCTCCCCATTGGTGGAATTTTATTTCGAAACCACATACACTCGTTTGTACTTCGCTTATGCTTCAAATCCCGTCGTTTGTGCTTCATTCCTTGCGGAGATAAATCAGAAAAACTGAAAGTAGGTCAATGGGGGGAGGGCTGGAGACACGTAGCCCCCCATGTTGGCCGATTGACCCGAAAATGGGTACAATCGTTTGCGCACGTTTGTGCTTCCAACATTTTTGTTTGTGCTCAACCTCCTCCCCTGCTATCAACAGAAATAATGGCGCCCAGCTAGATGACAGCGAGACGTTCCATCAATGAATGCTACAATTTGTGCTTCATTTGTGCACCTTCGTACTTCCTATAGACTCATTTCTGATCACCCCCTCCTCGCTAGCATACAAGGAGGTACCCGAAGCAACGCCTCCGCCCCCAGTACTCGAATTCTGAGCTGAAAATACATGTATTATTCGTTTATGCTTCAGTTGTGGTTCGTTTGGGCGCATGTGTGCTTCCAGTCACGGACGCCAGAATATACGGTGCAACGGTTGCGATCGCTCCCAGCTCCTCTTCAGCAGAACTAAGGGAATGCACCCCCTTTCCAACCCGAAAATTTGAAAAGAAAAGAAAGGCTAGAAAGGAAAAAAGAAACAGAAAAAATGAATTTTGTATCGAAACAATATGCATTTGTTTGTACTTGGTTTGTGGGGGACACCGATACTGATTAGAATTTAAAATCAAATTCCAAAGAATTTTTAAAATACTCTGAAAAGAAATTCTCAGAAGGAAAAATGTGAAAATAAGTATGGATTGGTGAAGCATTATGCTACTCGTAGTTTTGTTAAGTTGTGTCCTGTTGTGCATATAATTCAAGCTTCAGATTTACGAATCACGAAAGGCCGAGCTAGACGATAAATTATTTTAATCAATTATTGAAGACGTGTCATTCAATTTTTTGATGGAAAAAAGAGATTTAGAGAGTTCTTCCACACTGTCAAATTTTTAATCAATTATTTGATAGTAGCTGCAATAATAAATCAAAAAACGCGAGCGATATTATCAAATCGAAACCTCTCTGAAATTAAGACAGAACTACCCGGCCATCAAAATTTGAGCTCGTGTCAATTGTCAATAAAATTCAAAACGATTTGAACTTTATTGGCACTTTGAAATAAAATGATACCTTATCAATTCTTGATGTGAAGTGAAACCAACCAAACGGTCAATTAATTGATAAGAACAGTATTGAAGCAATAAAATAATGAATAATATTAATCGTCTAGCTCGGCCTTAAAGAAAGAATGTTTTCAAACATTGTATAGATATTTAGCGTGAGAGGGAGGTACAATCGGCCGACACATCAGTATGTTTAGAAAATTCAACCAGATGGTAAAAAAAAAGAAAAAGAAAAAGGCACAAACATTTTAGAACAGCTTTGAAAGCCGCACGCCTCCATGGGAAACCGGGAGAAGGTACAAAATTCGGGACTGAGGGTACAAAATGGTACAAAGTAGGCACAAAATTACTGTATCACTTTTGATGCGAAATTATCGCGTTGGAAGCTACGTTGTGCTAGACCTACCTCCACAAATTTGTTTAAAAAAATAATCGCTAATGGGTAATGCTACGTTCAAAATATGGGATGATTGTACAAAATGGTACAAATTAGGTACAAAATTTTGATACCATCACTGGTGAAGACGAACGACTCCCGAGAGTGGGGCCTATCGAAACGTTTTTCTAAAGAAATCCTTCAAAAATTATAAGAGACTCTTCGCGATGATTCCTGATAAAATCCTTCGGAATCATTGGAGATTTTCTCTATAGAATTTCCGACAAAATTTTCCTGAAATCATCGGAGATTTTTCTATTCTTTGAAAATGATCGGAAATTTTTCCTTGATATTTCAAATAAAATTCCTTGGAAATAGTCCTCGGAAGAATCTTCTCGAAGATTTCTGAGGAATTTTTTTGGAAATCAGATTTCCCCCGAGTATTTTTGATGAAATTTTTTGGAAATTATCGGAGGTTTTCCCAGAAGATTATTTCATAATTTTCCACTGAATTTTTCTCGCAGAGTTCAAATTTGTTGTTCAAATTGGATGACGACGCTCCGTTTCCGAGATATGCTTCGGAAATGTTAGTGAAATTGGTCAAAAAAATAAGTCTAGCTCAATTTTGACGACAGATTTGAATTTGTCACGAAAAATTGAGTAATTAGCACCATTCCTGACGCCGAACGAAGCTTTCCGAAAATTTGTTCACCCCAAAAAGATGTGTTCGGGAAAATTTTTAAAATTAGCGAACTAGGTCTATTCTTCTACCTGTGATTAGAAGCATACATGAGCCCACAGGTAGCCCAAAAGAAGCATAAACATATACATGTGTTTTCAGCTAATATTCGAGCACTGGGAGCGGGGGCATTTCTTCGGTTACCTCCTTGTGTGCTAGCGAAGGAGGGGGTTGATCACAAATGAAAAAGTTGAAAGCACAAACGTGCACAAACGAAGTACAAAGGATTGCACCCATTTTCGTGTCAATCGGCCTAACATGGAGGCTACGTATCTCCCTCCTCTCCCACTGACCAAATTTTAGTTTATCTGATTTATTTCCGCTAGGAATGACGCACAAACAACGGGTTTTAATACACATACGTGCACAAACAATAGCACCCTCTTTCGAGTTAATTGGACAACATGGGGGCTACGTGTCTCCAGCCCCCCCTTGGCCTACCTTTAGTTTTTCTGATTATTTCCGCAACTAATGAAGCACAAATGATTAATGATTTCACCCATTTTCGGGTTAATCGGCCAACATGGGGGGCTACGTGTCTCCAGCCCCCCCCATTGACCTACTTTCAGTTTTTGTGATTTATCTCCGCAAGGAATGAAGCACAAACGACGAGATTTGAAGCACAGACATGCACAAACGAAGCACAAACGAATGCATGTGGTGTTTCGATACAAAATTTCACCAATGGGGGGCTGGCGACATGGACCTGCGCAAGGTGCATTTCCTCGGGCCTCCCGCCCACCCCATAGACTTGAAACATACGCCATTCATTTGTGCTACGTTTGTGCTGGTTTGTGCTGAAAACCCCATCGTTTGTGCTGCTCCCCTTCCTGAAATATTTGAGAAAACTTTTGAGGGAATGTAGAAACGGGAGTCCCCACTTTCTCCCAGAGGATCAAAAATGGTGTAAGTGGTTTGCGCTACGTTTGTGCTGGTTTGTGCTGAAAACCCCGTCGTTTGTGCTGCTCCCCTTCCTGAGATACTCGGGAAATCTTTTGAGGGGCTGTAGAAACGGGAGCCCCCACTTTCACCTAGGGGATGGAAAATTGTGTCAATCGTTTGTGCTGAAGACTCCGTCGTTTGTGCTACTCCCCCTTCCCAAGACTCTTTGTTGCGTGATGGTCCATACAGTTCCTTTAAAGGCTTTGTAAAAGCCTCTTGAGTCGTGCGTGTCGGCGAATTTCTGTATTTCTGCAGCTTTCTTCAGGTACCACTGGTTCTTAGCTCGTCGTGTCGTTTTCAGTACTTTTGATTTGGCAGTCTTGTACTCTTCTTGACATTCAGCATCCTGCGGATTGGCTAATACCTTATTGTGGCATTCTCTTTGCTGGCTAACGATTGTTTCAATTTCTACTGCGTTATCTAGGAACCAGTCAGGATTCCTTTTTCTGGTTACTCGGCCAATTGTCTCTAGAAATGCTTTCATCGCTGTATTTTTTATGAGCTACCAGATGCTTTCTGCAGGCTCTTCTTCCGTGATGAGCACTGTGCTGAGGGAACTCGTGCCTATCCTCCCTACAATGTCCAGCTGTGTTGATCTACTTCGGCGTGTAGCGGCCGTTTTCCCGTATTATCGTCGGCGGACTTTCATTTTACATACCAGTATCCGGTGATCTATGTCGCAGTCGTCGCTCCGCCATACTCTTGTGTTTTGATTTTCCTTGAAGTCGCTTTTCCTGACAATCACGAAGTTCAGCTGGTGCCAATGCCCCGACCTTGGGTGTCTCCATGTGCTCTTTGTATGTGTACCGCACTTGAAACATGGTGTTGGTTATGATGAGGCCGTGCGCTGCGCAAATGGGCGCGAAGATTTCATCATTTGCGTTCATATTACCTAGGCCATGTCGTGTCATTCCTGCCGACTCGGGCATTGAAATCACCCAGTAGCAGGATGCTCTCATGGGGATTGAGCCGACTACATTTCCGAGGATGCTGTAAACATTTTCTTTTTCCTTATCTGTAGCTTACAAGGTGGGTGCCTAGGCGTTTATAAAGTTGATGGGCTTAGATCCCTGTATTACGCAACTATAACTCATGGCCCGCGCATTTATGGCCACTGGAACTGACTGAAGCTGATGGAGCATCGTGCTGCATATTGCAAGACCGACACTGTGTTGTCTCGGACCACCAGCTTTGTGTCCGGACCAGAAAAACGTGTGGTTTTGTTCCCTGAGTGATCCACAGTCAGCGATTTACACTGCTTGAGTTCTGAGTCTCTGAGTGCAGTTCTTTCCGTCAATCAATGTGCGGACGTTTCACGCCGCGATTCTTAGCGTATTTGAATCCACTGAGAGACCTCCTCCAAAGATCCTTGCGAGAGGTATCATGACTCCGGAAAATTTTAATTTCAATGGATCCATGCCGTAAATAAGGTGATGATGAGATGAGATGAGACGCTCTCGAGACACTCATTCGACAAGCATCTACATGGAGGAAGAGAGTCGATTTTAGGTTCAAAGTTCATCAGATTTGAGCACGTCCCCTGTGTGAGGAAAGTCACCCAAATGGTCGATACTCACGCATCGCTAGAAGCTATTTTCCGGATGATTAGAAAGAGTAGATCAAGACAGGTAGAAAAAGAAATTCGATTCCGAGTCGTGTGCGTTAGCTGTTGCGAATTCCCCTCTAGATGACCTCTTCATTCGGCAGATAGTTGTCCTTGGAACCACTGGACGGTAAATGCAGAAAATTTATCCAATCGAGGAATTTTTTTCGACTGGAGATTCCTTTTGCTCTCTCTCTTTCTCTCTCTCTCTCTCTCTCTCGGTTATCTGAGCCGGAATAACGGCCCATAAACGTCGTCGAGATTTGTTCGCAGAGGATAAATTCGCCAATAAAAATCTTTAACGATTTACGTGAAACAAAAAAAGAGAAGAAAAAGAAAAAGAAAAACGAATACCAAATTGCAAGGCCGTCTAGGTTTTACGACGCGACCAGTTTGTAGTAAAATGAAAATAAAGCCAATTTAAACGAGGCGAGAGAGAAAATGTTTTTCATAGCGTAATCTTTTCGAGAAAAAAAAAGGTAAAATTGTAACCTTCACCTTTCCCCCCCCCCCTGCAAAATATCTCTAATGCCTTATTTGTACACTGATATTTTGTTCCAGCATGTATTGTCACTTCTTATGTACACACGTCAGTCTCGATCTCTCGATTATTGTCTCGAAAACTTGACGTTAATTCTTCGCGAATGAAATACGTCGCAATTTATCGTGTTATTTCGAAACTCCATCAACTTTCGCCCGTTGTTTCAGTCGCGGTTGCCGAGTCGATCTTGAGAAGGCTCGAGCGCGAGATGTCTAGGTCGTGAAACTCGGCGGATTCGAGGAAAAACGCACATGCTAGTTTCTCATCAGTCGGCTGAGTTTAGCCGGGTACACACGTAAGGGGGTGGGCAAAAAGGGCACGGAGCGTTCGAGATTAAAGGGAATTTCATATAGCCGGAAAATCGCGCGTATAATTCTTATACGCAGCTGTTGTTCGTTTTTCTTTTTTGCAACCGATAAGTCGGTGTGCAAGAAGATACAGCTCGGTCTGGATCATCAAATTATAGCTGGGTTCCTGTTCAAAAAACGCGAATTTCTCTGATCTCGGATGGCGAGGCTTCGTCGTCGGCTTACAGTGCGAGAGGTGAGAGAGGAGACCCGCGCTTGAGATTAAAGATAAAGCTGTATCACATTAGGATAGGTGAATCAGCCTTCGGCGATTTTTATTTTAGTCCTCGATGAATAGTCTGTTTCTAGGGTGTTCCATTGTGCCAGTTCACTTTTTTGTTTCTGTTGTCCGTAGCGCTTTCGGCTGTTACGCCATCTTCAGTGGGGTAGGAAACTCCGCTGAAGATGGGATGGCGTAACGCCGAAAGCGCTTCTTTTCTAATTTGCCCTCGATCCGAGCCCTGGAATCCGCCCTTTCGAGCATTACTTCAGAGACGTCGGGGAGGCTGTTAGAGCTGTCTTAGCCCTCTTTCCTCCTAGTCGAAAAACCGGCCTAGGTCCGAAATCTGGCGAGTTGCTACGTGGGCTCGAACCCGGGACCTCCGGATTCTGAGACCAACGCGCTATCCACTCGGCCAACCATGGACAACAGAAACGAAAAAGTGAATTGACACACCCTAAAAACAGAATATTACCAAGCTCACTCGCACTCCAACATGGACACTAAGCTCGATGAGTACTGATAAAAGACATTTGATGACATTCCCATCCCTCTTCAGGGAGGCGTGACCTTGAAATATGTGATTTTCATGTTTTCAGCATGACCGTCAGTTGGGGTTACTTTACAAACTTCTGAGAAAACTTTACTCCCCTCGGCACTGATGCGATGCCCGAAAGGGTAGTTCCCGGTGCTGGGAGTGCAGTGTTTTAGGGGCCACTTTGGCATGCGTGCATCGCCATACGTTCCAACACACCACCAGCTGTTTTTTGACATGCACGCTTGCAAATATTCATGTCTGTGATGTGAGAACACTGTGAGGACACGATTCAGGAAGGTTTGACGAGTGTATGAAGCCAAAAACACTGAAAAAATATTTATTTTGGACGCAGTTTCCGGTGATTCGAACACGATCAAACTTGTTTTGAATTACATAATATTATGTTGTCTATACCTTAGGGCAAAATAGTGCTATATCCATTTTATTGACGTTAGCAGGAGAGGGAGAAGTTTTCAATAGCGTATCACTCCTTTGTTATGAAATCGTGACGCCATGCTGAAAGTTGATGTTTTCCAGCCTCAAAATGGAGTGTTGCCTGTGATAGAGCGTGAAATTTTCCTACCAATGATATTAATAACTCATATCCACCAAAAATGGATATAGCACTATTTTGCTCTAAGTTACCGATGTTGCCAAACTTGTAGTTTCATTAACCCAAACTGAACACGTTCTTTCGCCTTCTGCTGGAAGCCGCGGACGAGATACTTTCGCACATTTACCCCTGGATAATTAATTTAAACATTTTCCCTTTTATTTTTATTAAATTAGAACTATTTTTTGTCGATTCTACTCGTACGTGCATTTCTTATGGGTGTGTAAAATTACACACTTTTACAGTCGGTCGTAATTTTTCTCAGTGGTGGTGAGCTGTAGTTATTTTTAAATCAAAACGTTTCCTCAGTATTCCTGTTTCCAGTGATATCAAATGAGACAACCTTTCCCTTCATTGTCATGTCGCTAGAACGTGTTGAATCTTCAAAAACGTGATAAGTAAAGTGACCCCAGTTGACTGTATCTCAGGCATTTTTTGATCAGTTGAAGCGAAATTGGGGAAAAAATAGTAGGTGATCCTGTGTATAAATATTCTCAATTTTTCTCTGTAATCATTTATACACTTATAAGATTGACTATCAAGATTTCAAAATAGCATCCGGAGTGCTATTTTTGAGATGAAAAACGAAATGAATTCACGCGTATTTGTCAATTTATTTTTCAAAAATACACCCATTTTTAGCCTTTTTCTCTCACACGACCCATATAAAAAGTTTCCTTTGGTGGTAAAAAAAATGTTTCAAATTTTTTATTTTTAATTTGCAAATTTTCCCAAAGGGATTTGTTCTTGAAGTTATGTACTATAGGGCTGAAAATTGAACGTTACACAGTGCCTTAAAAATGCCGGTTATGCAAAATTTGTACATAATCTTTTGAAAATAGTATTCATCGCGAACTTCAAATTAGTTGATGTACAAATTTTGCCTATCTGAGAAATTGAGGGCGCTAAAGCACGTATAATATTTTATTGCTTTATAGCGCCCTCAGTATGGAAGATAAGCAAACTTCACATATAACAATAACAGTAGTAATGATGAAGATCTACAAAACTAGTTATATACAAATTTTGCCTATCTGCAATACTGAAAGCGCTAAAGCACTTACAATTTTTGTTGTTTTATAGCGCCTTCAATTTCACAGATAGGCAAAATTTGTATATGAACTAAGTGAAAGTTTGTGATGAATACTATTAGAAAACTTATGTGAAAATTTGATCCATCTCGCATATTGAAGACGGTAGATCATTGAATAAAAGTACTGGTAAAAATCAAAACTTTGAAAGAAAAGCGGTACACAGGTTAAGATTATTCTTACAACAAAATATAGATAGAGGCTCATTTTGGGATTAAATTGAGTAAAATTAGACCAGTGTGTGGGAAAATAGAAAAAATCTTTCTTTCATGCACAGGCCATGCAAAAAATTCGTATATAAGATCCTCGCTCCCTTTGGTAGAGTTATAATGTGTCTTATCGTTATTTCTCGCTTTTTACAAAAGATAAAGAATTTCATACGATGAATCCTGCTTACTGTGCTGGACCTTAAAAAAGTTACGTTTGGCGCCGTATTTGATAAACTCAACACTGTACAACAAACTATACTACGCAGTATTTTTGCATCAATTCAACGGCCAAACAAAAGAATTCAAGTATTTTTTGCTTCGGGGATACGCCCAACTCGCCCCAAAAAAGACATGATGTATATGTGTTTTCCCCGTTTCCCTTCCCGTGCCATATTCAGTCAGTGGAGAGACAGATTCGATTGGTCAGTAAGGCATCAGTAACAGTTTGTAATGAAGAAAGTCGTAGTGGGTTTATACAGGGTGTCTCTTTTGCAATGAGCCCCTTCCACCAGGTAAGTAGGCAACCTACCCTGACAATATGTAAATATGTTTGCATACTCTTACTTTTGAAGATGATCAAATCTTGAGAAGTTTTCTATCTTTGAATTTTTTTTTTTCTTCTCACGACTGGAGATAGAAAACTGGTACTAGTAGGTAATAATAGAGGGCAGTTGTAGTAATCATAGAAAAAAAATGGTCAGAATCGGATCCACAGGGTGTTCATAAAATCAATTTTAATACAAATTATATCAGAAAATTTGAACATTTTTCAATTTCCCGTGAACTTTGCCCTCTTCAGCTACTGTTTTTGTATTTGCAATAGACTATATTTAAATTTCCCATGGATTAAAACTGCTCAAAATGGAGTTCAAGATATTCCCGTTAAGAATAATTATTACTTTTTAAATAATACCCAGACCTTATGAAGATAATAATCGTCTTCAACTTCACAGAGTTATATCGTTTATGGGGCTTATTCACCTTCCTCCTTTCATCTGTTTACCCCATATTTGGAATTGAGGCCCATGCAATGAGGGGGAGAGGTTCTAGTATTTTGTAAAGTTTAATATGGGTATCCAGTAACTGATTACAAAGGTCCTTAAATTCGGTTTCGGTAACATTTTGGCCATATTCCTTGAACTGTGGTACATATTGATGGGAGGAGGTTCAAGATGACAGTTGTGGTAACCTCACAGAGAAAAAGATCATGGAAACTCGTTGAACATGATTTTCATTAAATAAATTTCATTTAGTACGAAACTGTATTGCGAAATGTTTTATCTCTTCTATTTACTGTAACGTGCGGGGGGGGGGGGATGAGGTTATTAATTTAGTGGTGAGTAATGTTGTTTATATAGATTACAGAATCTAGGGCCAACAAATTGCTGTTGACATGGATAGAAGAACCAGCTGGGTTATGGTCTTATGGTTATGAATAATGGAAAAAGTTTTCCCCCGTATTCAGGTTGATTGCGATTATACGGCAGAATTACAAAATTATTGCTAACCAGCCAATTTGACGTGAAAATTTCATTTATTACTGGCTGACTGTTTTGGTTTTTTATTCTTGTTCTCTTCTCTCACCGTTTGAAAGTTAGTTATCTGGTTTCGCAAAGAATTCTGTGAACTGAAATTTTAAAGTTATTTCTAATTTCAATCGTTTTTTAAAGAGTAAGTTGGTATGTTAGTACTCGTACAATGCCTAGGAGATATTCTAACTCAGATTGCACCGATATAGTTTATTACTATGGTTTATGCGGAGAAAATAGTAAGGAAGCAGCTCGGGGTTATGCAGAAGATTTTCCAGAACGGCGCCACTCATACACTAGAGTCTTTAGAGAAATTTTTATCCGACTGAAAGGGTTTGGCTACTTCTACAACCCGATAGTTGAGAGGTCTACTAGTCGTCCTGTGAATGTTGACAAGAAGCCGATTTCGATCTTTTTTTTTTCTGTGGTTACAACAACTGCCCTCTACTATTACCTACTGGTACCATTTTCCTGTCTATCTCTAATCGTGAGAAGAAAAAAAAAATTTCAAAGATCGAACAATGTCAAAATTTGCCTATAACTCAGCCTCTTCAAAAATAAGAATATGCAATCATATATACATATGTGGGGTTAGGTTGTCTGCTTACCAGTTGGAAGGGGATCATTACAAAAGAGACGCCCTGTATATGCTACTTTAAAAAATAGGAAAAATCTTCCAGAATTCAAGTCGAAAAAGGATTTTTTGGATATTTCGCCTTATATGTAGGTACATGTTACGATACATGATGTAAATTTGGGATCGAACGTGAATTAACGGGCAAATACGTTGTAACCCAGCGTCATTGGGCCGTGGTGTTCATGACTGGGATATGACGTAATTTACCTATATCTACTTGGGCCATGTTGGTACACGTTCAAATTATCATCACATCCCGAGCTGATCGACGTTGCTCAGTACAGTTTGGGAAACGACGTGCGCCTTATTGCATTATACTGTACTCGTATTGTCTGAGCCCGATGCTCATCAGGACTCGGGTTGAGAGCAAATTAGAAAAAGAGAGCCAGCCCTCTAATCTGGCTCCGGCTTCAGCTAAAATCCTCGGAATTAACTTCAGTCTCAACTCTGGCAAATAATATTTGTCGGTCTTTGGCTCTAGCCGGTGACAAAATTTTTTTTGATCGCTCTGGCTCCAAAAATGTTATCTTTGCTCCGGGTCTAATTAATTTTATAGGAAGAGGAAGGGTGGAAAAGTGTGATGGATATCGATGAGGGAGGGATAGAAACAGAGGATATTTAAGGGCTGGAGCCGAACCTTGAATTGACTTTTGCTCAAGTAAGATTCCTAAATTAGCTCGGCTTCGCAGAAGAAAATTCTTGAGAACTCCTGTTTCACCAGAAATGCGATTTTTACTCCAGCTCCAGTTATTTTTACGGAGACGGAAAATATGGAAGATTATGGGGACGGTCAAAGAGGGAAAAAAGGAGAGGTTAAAGGGCTGGAATCGAAAATTTGCTTCCTGCCGAAAAATGACTACAAGATCGAAATGTTGAAGAGAAATTTGAAAAATATATGTTACCTAACTTCAATGCCTCTTCAGGTCACGGAGCCGGCCAACTGTTTCGCATGGGGTATAATAAGTTGCTCCACTTTCGCTTACAGGGTAGTCCATTCATGTTGATATGCCCATATCTATCTGTCTACCAATTCATCTGTGTCTAGCAGTCTAGCAGTCTTGTATATCTGTTAGTTTTTTTTTATATTCTCTTTGGGACTACTCATATCAAGATGGCCCAGAATGCCAAGATTTCCCAAGATGTATTGGGAAATCTTGAGAAAGCCCGGTCCAATTCTAATATTATCTGAAATTTACAAGAATTCCTGAGTAAATTGTAGACAAAATGAGTGTTCACGATATTTCCCGGCCATTAACGTCATTAAGCGCGCTCCAACTGATAAAAACCGGAATTGAATAATTTCGATTATCTTCCGAGAGCAGACAGCTGTACTGCAATCCTACGGGACTCTCGACTTTTTAAATCGATTCAGTATTTTACTGCAATCGATTATGATTTGTTAAAGTTACCACTTTACATACATATTTTAAATTCAAAATAACACATGTTCAATTTCACTGATTTAACTGGAAAAATCGTTCGAAGTTCAAGTGGAAAAAAAAGATTTTTTCGGGTA
This sequence comes from Acanthococcus lagerstroemiae, assembly GCA_031841125.1. Taxonomy (NCBI): domain Eukaryota; kingdom Metazoa; phylum Arthropoda; class Insecta; order Hemiptera; family Eriococcidae; genus Acanthococcus; species Acanthococcus lagerstroemiae. The sequence goes on along the minus strand of CM063108.1, from coordinate 18,881,952 downwards.
ATTTAGCCTTATTATTATTATTATTATTATTATTATTATTATTATTTTTATTTTTATTTGAAATAAAAATGGTTTTATTTTATTGATGTTCATCTGTTATATTCCTTCATCCCATGCCTCTTTTGAACTTCTGATTTTTACCAGTACTTTGGTTTAATGGTCTACCGCTTTCAATATGCGAGATGGACCAAATTTGCACATAAACTTTGTAGTTCTACTAATTAGGAGTGACAGTGAAATTAAAGGCGCTAAAGCACTTATAATACTTTGTCGATTTATAGCGCCTTCAATACTGCAAATAAGATAAATTTGTACATAACTCATTTCGTATATCTCAATCATTTCTACTGTTAAGGTTATATGTGATTCTTGCCTATCTGCTATACTGAAGGCGCTATAAAGCGACGAATTATTGTAAGCGCTTTAACACCTTCAATTTCACAGGTGGGCCAAATTTGTGTATGAACTAATTTCAAGTACGTGATAAATACTATTAAAAAGGTTATATAAAAATTTTGCATAAGCTGCATTTTCAGAGCGCTGCGTAACATTCAATTTTCAGCAATACATATAATACGTAACGTCAAGGACAAAAACTTTTGAGAAAATTTACAAATTTTTAAAAAAAAGTTAACATTTTTGTTACTGAAGGCAACTTATTAAATAGATCGCGCTCAAAAATTCGAAACATTTCTTAGCCTATGTATGAGGATCCACCCTAATCTCTAGGGAAAAATACTGATGTAGTTTCCCGTAGCTTTCATCAGGGTTTATCTGTTCGAGTTTTCCTCCTGCTATGTGCCTTGAGTTCTTCTTTAAGCCCCCTTACTAAGCCAAGGTGGCACACATAGAACGGTAGGACTAAAGTAAAAATCGAAAAGTCGCCAAAGGCCAATTCACCTATCTTAGTGTGAAACAGCCTGTCATTACCAGAAAATCGTATACAGACCTGTGTTTCGCCGAATGACGAAATGCGTCGGCCGTTTAATTCGACGTGCACGCTTTCCCAACCCTTTACACTCGTTGACCGTGTGCTGTCTACAAATTACTGTACATTGTGCCCGGCCTCGAATGGCGATTTATACCGACCTGCCGAACATTTACGACCGATCGAATCGCGCGCCCCGGCCGTATACCCAAAAAGGTATTAAAATTTTCGTCGGCAGCGCTTTTAATGGAAGCTCGATCACGCACGAAAGAAATCATATAAGTTGGCTTCTTTTTTTTTTTTTCTCGAAAACTCTAGGTGTGTACAAATTTCGACACGTGAGAAACTCGTTGGCATCGCGTCGATTTTGATTCCGTCTTCCGATTATATTCGATACCTATTTTAAAAAACGAATTAATTACCCGTTACGATGGGGGAAATGAAATGTTCGGAAAACCGGCAAAGAAAGTGGTAAAACTTTTTGCCCTGATTTCGAATTCGGCACCGTCGTTCCCGGCGATGGCGAAATGCGATTTTACAAAATCGAGTAGGTATGTATTTGTGCGAAAACGCAATCCGAATATTACGTATTCCAATCTGGGTGTATTTCTCTAAAACAAAATTTCATTAGAGCTCCGATTTGATCGTGATGTTTGAAATTTCGTGAGAGTCATTCTGTGTTCGATGGAAATCGGTCGATTGGTTCCTTTGATACCCGTGGAATAAGGTGGGAAAACGAGGGAGTCGACCGAGAAACTATGTTTCTAGTATCTCTTTAGTCCTAATTTTTAACGAGGATCATTATTTATTACTTCTAAAAATTAACAAATAGCCTAATAAGTAACTAGAGAAATTCTGACGGAGGCTCACACAGTTTCAAGGAGTCTCCTGACTCATTTGCTGACTTCAAGTCTGAGTAAAATCCACCCCATTATACGTCAACATCCCTCCGGCCACTTATGTGATACTCCGAGGGGATAGTTTCCAGGGCCAGGGATGCGGTGTCTCAGGGGCCACTTTGGCATGCGTACATCGTCATATGTCCCACCACACCATTAAACTTTAACAGTCTGAAAATCTGCTTTTCTCAAAGATAGAGATTTTGGTATGTCCGAAGAGGAGGAGGTTCATCCACAGGTCATTCTGGAAAGTTGTATTTTTGTCACAAAATTCAATATTCAGTCTCTATTTGTATTTAAAAAATGATATCCGCATCCGCTTCTTTCTTTGTAAAAAATAACACGCCAGACGGGTTGCCTACCTGAATAGTCCAAAAAATTGCTGGGGCAGAACAAAGTTACCTTCTTTTTCACTACTGATAAGAGGTATGACAGGCATGGAACTTGTCGACGTATTACTGATACGATCTAACGACACTGATATGGTGACAGATATAAGACGGTCATGATACTTGAAGCGTACCTTCCCCCTCTTTATAGATAAGACATTAAGATAGCTCGGAACTTTCCTTCCCTACCAATGAAACATAGTAGACATGAGACTTATCAATGTATTTCTGATCAGACATGAAAAGAATCCAAAAATTTTAGGGATAGACCAGCTATTTTCTCTTTCGCCACTGATAAGACATAAAACGGACATGAGACTTGCTTACATATTACTGATAAGACCTAATAACATCGACACAGTGACAGATATCAGATAGACATGAGACTTGAAGCGCACCCGATGCATATGAATGTTACTGATGGCTACCTTCTCCTTCCCCACGGATAAGACACTGAGATAACCTAAAATTCTCTTTCCCTACTGATGAAACATAATGGTTATTAGATTTATCTATGTGTTGCTGATAAGTTATTGAAAAAATATTAAAACAAGTAACCTCGCTACTGGAGGACGGTCGTCAAGAAGGCACGCATCTTGACTCTCGACAGTCTTGAGCAATCGATATACTTTCATGTTATATGTTAAAATTAATAAATAATTATCGACCTGATAACGATTGTTACGTTATCAACCCTTCACTCCCATATGCGTTTACTATTCAAACTCAGTTCAAAGGCAGGGTTTGAAAGTGAAATGATAAAACTTCGACTTTTAGATTTCACTTCGGATTTTGAAAAATAAAATTTCAACTTTCAGCTTCCAACTTTTCTATTTTTTCTATTTCACTTTCAACAGAAGAAAATTATCACTTTCAACTTGAAACTTTCAGCTTTCAACTTTTTTATTTTTCGTATTTCATTTTAAGCATAAAACTTACGACTTTTTCCAAAAAAGGAAATTATATAACTTCAGTTTTCAACTTTCAACTTTTCAAATTCTCTTTTCACTTTCAACTTTCGAATCAACTTTCTAGAAATTGTTTCACTTTCAACTTTCGAATAACTTTCAAACTCTGGTTCCAACTGCGAACCTGCAGACTGCAGCCGCGCAGCGAAGATCAAAATCAGTGAGTACTAATGAAAAAGAAATGAAAACTGGATCTCGTTCTCTCATTCTCGGCTGTAGGAAAATGAGGAGATTGGCTTCACACATCCCAAATGACGCGCCACTGAACTAAACTGTGATTCAGATCATACTGAAAAAGAAATGAAAACGAGTAACTTCGCTACTCAAAGAGAGTTGGCAACATCTTCTAATTGTAAAGCTATGGACTGCAGTCGCTCAGTTCTATCACTTATCACTCTATAAGCAGGATGGTACTCTTTAATCAATTCCAAACAATTCAGGTGGCATTTTAGGAAATTGTAATCCTTTATACGCGAAAGCCAAAAAAGGAATTTTATTTCGATTCAAATTAAATTTAAAATTTGAATAGGCATAACTAAGAGTATCACCAATACTGTCAACACTTGTTAACTGGCATCTAGTTTTGAGAATATTGGAAGCACATTTGTTAGTCAGAACTTCTGTTCTTCAGCATTGACACAGAATGATCAGAAAACAAAAAAGCAATCTGTCACAACTTATACATCCTCTGGATAAGTATCTTCACTATTTCCAACAGCAGACTACAAAATTTGATTTCGATTCGCTTTCTGCTTGATAAATTTTGTCATCTTTATTGTAGTGTTTCTCCTCGATGCTTTCTGCTTCTGGTGGTCTGATCTACATTTACAAACTCTCTGTGCATCATATAGTTAGGCTTTATCCTGAACTTGTTCAATAGCTAATTGTTCATTTGCCTCATCACGCGTTCCCATCATCGCCACAGAGGGTAACGCCGTTGTTTCCTCTTCAGGTGAAGATAACCACAACGCTAGGCCTCATCACTTGAAACCTGAAACAGAATACCAAAATTACTATTAATACTTTTACCATATTTATAAGACATTATTCTTTGGAAAATTTGCTGATAAGAGTACCACAGAAAGTTATATGTCCTTGTTTCGATTCAAAGAAATTCTACACTAATTAAACTGAGAACCCATTTCATACATTAATAAACAACACACTTACCTCTTCAAAATCCTGTTAATTTCTTCTTTTTCCTCGAAGAAAGTTCCTTTTGTAGAAAATTACGAAACGCACAGTACTCCAGTTCTTAGTGAAATCCGAAATAAAAATAAAACATAATAATCGCATTTTCTGAATTTCATCTCATTGGCTCTATACATTGAAAATAACACTCGCACAGTAATGAAGATCAAGATCAATGATCACGTCTGAAGAGGGGGAAAAACAAAGAAAAGAAAAAGTGATTGCAAGAGACAACCACAAGATAGACATGAGATTTGAGACGTACTGGTATAAATATTACTGGTATGTAGACATAACTTCTATATAAATGTCATTGATAGGTCCCTTCTCTTTCCCTACTGATAAGACACAAAGACAGACGTGAGACTTGAGACATTAATATCTTATATTACTGATAGCTGATCTCTACGAGGAGACAGACATAAAGATAGGCATGATATGATTTACGACACACCTGACAGGTTGTCTGATCGATAAATACCAGTATAGCAGGGGTAGATCCGGCCTTGGAATCTGAGACTGTACTTCTTTATCTTTCTACACAGCATTCCAGATTGAAATCACAAAACCACCTTCAACCTGTCCACAGACTGTAGTTTCCTGTTTTTCAGTAGTTTCCAAACCCAGTTGTCTTTCTACGAGTATGGTTTTTAAACTCGGTTCGTCTGGCAGTGATATTTCCAGCTGCACGATGAAGTCATCTCATCTGGCTTGCTTACCTATGACATCATCATCAGTTCATCAGTTTTGTAATTATAATTTTGCCTAACATTGATGTTATTTTACGGAATGAAAACATAAATAGGTATCTAGTTCACTATGCGAGAGACGCGAATGTCGGTACAGAGGGATTAAGGCACCAAGCTGCCAAAAGGAGACGCCCTCAGTTGATGTTTATTGATTTTTTTTTTTTTACGTCAGTGGGCTCTCTCATATGATCTTATCTAGCTAGAGCTGAGAAAGGAATTATCATTATCCACCACATAGCGGTATAACTTGAAAAGGAATGGGTACAGTTGGGTCCCTAGTGTTAATGCCCCATATTTACAGCAAAGGGAACAGAACACGCTTTAGGAATCCTCTAAGTGCGTTCTATCAGCTTTTAAGGGTTCTCAAAATGAGTCATTAGAAAGTGTATTTAAGACTCAGAATAGGATAATGTGCTACCAAACCAGTTATTTGCCTGCATTATCGAGTAAAACTGATATTTAAGTCAGTGAGCTAGTTTGTCCTTGTCATTCAGTACAGTGGCCAAATTCATTTTTCAAGTTATTTTGTCGAAAACCCTGTCCAATAGTAGGGAAATTTAAAAATTGTATGAATTAAAAACATGCATGCAAAAATGTTGTTTTGCCAAAGTTGAGTGCAGACAGTTTTATTCAGAGACGTCGTGAACCCTACCGGCGCGGCGTGGGGAGGGGTAAAAATTGATTGGAAGTGCCGATTCGGTACAAAAATTTGTCATGCAAGCCAAAAGAAACCAAAGAAAACAGCGCTTTTTATGTTTTGCTGGCAGATGCCCAGTTCAGATTTTCGGCTGAATGCCGAAAACTTGCCGAAAAACGCAAACATAGTAGAATAATTTTGAATCCTTTGTGTGAAAAAAAATAGAGACTAACAGTTTTCTTCTTTAACCGAGTGGTAGTTCAAAATGCCGACTAAATGGTCAAATTCGCTGAAAAAGTCTGACTCTGAAGATTCGTTGAGATGTCACCTTTCCCCTTCACTACTCCACTGATTTCCTAATCATTAACTGAAACTGTTGCACTCATTATTCCTCGGTAAAAATAAAACTGTTTGTAATTAATACTTTTTCTGATGTTCATTTTCTGTTTTTGTTTACAGGTAAGCGCTGCACCATAATGACAAATTAGTTGATAATTGTGTATTAACCTCACGTATCCGAATGTGAGTGCAAAACGGAGGATCGACTTCACATTGTTGGTGAGTTACTTACAAAATAAAAAAGAAAGTGTCCAACCGCTGCGCAGGAAAGGACATCGTTACATGCGTGTGTTCTGCGGTGTGAGTTTCCTTTATCTAGCCTTTTTTTTTTTTTTAAACAAGGTTATTTGTTCTAAATAATTTGCTTCTTCTGTTCGTTGTATTACGTATTACATCCCCTCCAGTAGAAATGGTGGTTCCACTTTTCCTTTTGCGTTCTCCTACTTTGTGTGTGAAATCTTTTTTTTTTTACTACTTGATCAGAAAGGCAATGTTTACGTTGGTGTTTTACAGACAACAAGAAGCGCCTATCATTCATGCATCGAGTGCTGATGAAACCTGCAAGTAAAGTAAACGTCCCTCAATGTAAAGCGTTTTTACATGAAAAAATTGATGGCCAGTAATTTCGTATCGGGGAATCGAACCCGCGTCCATTGAAACATTTGACTTAAATTCAGTGATCGTCTCTAACCACTCGGCCACAGAGCGAATTACAAAACAGCGACTTAAGAACGCATTTAAATATTCACGACGTAGTACAGCCGTTATTGTTTGTTGTTAACCGTCGTTACGTTTTTGCTGGCCACTACCTGTGTATGCTATTTGTGCACGTGAACAAACTGAAGACAAGACTATGATACTGTACTTTGTAGTAGTTGACCAAGCAAATTAAATTTTTGAATTAATTACGCACACAAAAATCCCCTGTCTATAATTTAAATAAATAAATACCTAGATTTTAAAAAAAAAAAAAAAAAAAAAAACACAGACCATGTCAGCAAAAAACATTGCCGCTTCTGATCAAGTGGTATAAAAAAATATCTTCCACAACAAGAGCCAAAAGTGACTTTACATGCCTCGGGAATTGCTCACTCGCTACGATTGTTTGCAAACTTTCCCTCGCCATGTAAACACTCACTTTTGACTCTTGGTGTGTAATATAATATTTTCCTTGCGTGCTGTTATATTTTTCCCGAAGTTTTTTAGTTTGTTTAAGACCAAATCAAATTCTATTTTGTTTCTGGCGTATTTGTTTTTTTTTGTATTTTTTTTTTGTTTTATTTTTAGCGCTTCTCTTCTTCTAATTAGCTCTAATATATTGTCTGGAAGAGATTGGACTTTCTTGTTAGTTTTAGTGGAGTTACACTCGTTTGAAGCCTCATTTAGTATTTTTTGTAGATGGTCCCAGCTTGGGACCTCTCCGCTGGTCGACACCTTTTTCAGCTTCTGGTTCAGTAAAGCATGGTATTGACTTTTATGGTCTGGGGAGATTCTAGACATCAAATGCCGATCTTTTGGGCGGTATCTTTCTTTTCCCATGTTGATTTTACAGTAAGCTGGTCGGTGGTCAGAGCGGAATTTGAAGTTGTTAAGGGTAGGTATCGCAGTTGAGATTTTTTTTAAATGTTAGCGGTGGTGCCAGAATGTAGTCAATTTGCGATTTATGTTCATGGTTCGGGGCTATCCACGTCCATCTCTTACCTTGTCTTTTCTTAAAGTAAATATTGATTATTCCAAAATTCTGTTCTTGACAGAATTGGACTAGCCTGCTACCCCTACGATTTCTAGTTCCGTAATTATATTTACCCACATTTTTTTGTTCATCAACGTTTTAACCTCCCACTTGACTGTTGAAGTCGCCTGTAATTAATAAGTGATTTTTTCAAAATGTGTTTGATAGTGGATAAGACTTCATCCAATTCTGAGTAGTTATTTTTTTATTATTTATTATTATTTTAGTATGGTTTTTAGTGCCCAGTAGCTTTTCCATCCGTTTTCCACCATAATTTTGGGCTCTTTTTCTAGCCTGTCCGTGAAGGCTGTTTGGCCTAGATATTTATATGAATTCTGATGTTGTGGTAATTTTTTGTCCGTTTAAGTAGATGGAATCGTTACCGTTCCTGAACATCAGTTTGGTTTCTTCCCAGTTTATCGTTAGACCTCTTTTTTCACTTTCTGCGGATAGTTCACTTAGCATGCTTTGTATATTAACGATCGAACCGCTGATGAGGCAGATATCATCCGCAAATCGGAGATTGTTCAGCCATTTTCCGTTTATTTTTAGGCCTTTCCCCTCACAGTCTAGTTCCAAAAATTTATCTTGAAGTAACGCGTTGAACAAACTTGGTGAGAGGGGAGAGAGAGAGAGAGAGAGAGAGAAATGGAGCTGTTTCGGATGCGAATAGACTGAGGGAGTATTGCAATAGTGTAAGTTAAAAAATGCAGTTTAAGAAAGGAATTCGGTTGCCAAGTCAGGTCGAATAGAATGCAGTGGCGATGTGTCGATTTTTGCTAAATTCATGAATATAATATACATAATATGATACAGAAATATACATTAGCAAGGGGAGGATCACCGCGGATGCAACTGGAATTTGAATCACCTGTAATAAGACAAGAAATTAATTTATATATGTATTTCTGATGGCATGAAAACATCGACATAGAGACAGATATGAGACAAACATGAGACTTGGAGCGTACCGCGATACCAAGAGCCAAATTCATGGGTGCGACTCTCAAGTAAAAGATCCATCAGCGACCTCCATCAACACTTTTAACCCCAAACATCTATACGCCCGCCTGTTATTACTTAACCATTAGATGATATTCCGGCAACACCTGAGACGGACCTTCCCGAACGCGTACAAAGTGGTCTGACCCCATAGTCTTCCATAAAACAGCAACGGAAAAATGGGGGGAAAAAAACTAGAAAATTAAATGCTAGCTTCGAACTATATATCAAATAAAAGTTGAATAAAATAAAAAAAAAGGTTCTTGCAGATAATGGCTAAAAAGTTTACCCAATGGGATTGCTACTTCAGATTATCAGCGACCAGCACCGTTCGAGAGTTTTATAACTAAGTACCGGCGGTTACGGAAGAAGGAGGGAAAGTCATCGAATACAAAAGTTTGAGATACAATAGCAACTTTGGGGGAACGGCGAGAATAACATTTCACCGTCGTACAATAAAGGGAAGGGTTTTCGCAATTTTTATCGCGTATAAAGGCCAGCTTATTGTTGGAAATCTTATTTGGGTCAATGGTTCTTAAGAGCGGGTTTTCGCCTTCGTCTTTCTTGTTCTTCTTCCTCTTTTTTTTTTCCCTTCTATCTTTTCTCTCTCGCCGCTCTCAGCTCGCTCATCGGATCTGCGTGTACTCGTATGCACATAACGCGTTCGCTTACATCCCTCGTAGACATTTTTTCTCAAATCATAATCTGATCTTTCGATTTTGCGTGCCGACAGTCTGCGGCACTTCGACAGAACCGAAATGGTGGCGAGGCGAGGACGAGAGGGCGAAGAACGCGTTTCGCTCGTCTTTGTCGCGTAACCTTATTTGATGGAATCTGAAATTGCGTTTCGGCTATAAAAGAGCGAACGAAGAAATTTTCGTACGACGATAAAGGCAAAGGCTGTCTTCAATTAACGAAGTTTGTTTAACCGCCAGACGTGATGTCGTAAATGACATCGGTAAACTGTTTACTGTGTCGTCGATTATTCGAAACGACGTCACGGCTTATACTCGTCGCGCATTATGACGTCATCAGGGCATACAAACGGTTTTAAAGGCAACCGATTCGACTTTTCCGCGGAATTCGCTTTTCTTCATCCGCAATTTACCTGATTACTGTGTAGTGCATAATTAATAACCTCTCTTACTCGCTGCGAGGACGCATATTTATTCGCGTTCACTTCAAATTGCGATCGATTTTACGGATTGGCAAACAGTACACAGTCTGAGAGACGATGACCGTTAACGTTGATTATTATTTAAGCGGAAACCCGTCTGCGCGTGAGAAAATGAAAATTCGCCGGCTATCCATTAAGCGTAATTGCCTTTTTTAATTAAGAAATTACTGTCATTTCCTTCGACTTCTGTCGACCAGTAGACTGCACTCGTTCCTGAATTTGAGCGGTAAAATGCAGCATTCAGGTTACGAGTATATCGCGGGCTTTCGAAAATGACCGACGAACAACAAACTGAGAAAATAAGATTACTTGCGATTGAAAGTAGATGGTACTTACTGAAGAATCCTGTTTACAAAACCGGCTGTCAAGGAAAACCTGGAAAAACTCGCTGCCTAAAGAGAAATCCCGGACCTAAATGCCGGAGAAATATGACTCAGAATGAAAGCGAGCCTAGAAACAGTGGCAAGGATGGTACCAAAACAAGCCAAAATGAGGAAGGACTGGATCACGAATGATACATGAAGAACAAACGAGCAGGGTGTCCATTCTCTGGAAAACCTGGAAAAGTCAAGGAATTTTGTCCGTCTGGAAAAGGCTGGGGAATTCAGGGAATTTTGGAATTTTCAGTATTTTCCACCTAAAAGTCAGGGAATTTTGTAAAAAAATCGACTGCGAAATTCTGTAGTATTTCAAACCGATTTTACCCTATTTCTTATTAAAAAAATGTTTCCTTCGCTTTGCTCAGGCAATTTTCTCTTTTTTTTTTCTTTCAAAGGAAAAGGACGTGGGTAATACAACACCCTTCTCCTATCGCAGTAGTATAGAGTGTGTTGGTGTGATGAAATCGTTTTCATGGTATTCGTTTTACATCTACTCTTTCTATTAAGGCGGCTATACACTTAATGTATTTCGTATTTCGTGACTTTTCACTAACCATTTCACGAAAAATATGACGAAACGTGAACCAATCCCTATACACTTCTCCCAATATCAGGTGTTCCGTGTTTCGTGTTTTCATCTCATCCTGTTCGCTAGAATCTGGAAATCGACGCGAAAATGAAAAAATATTCAGTCTGGCTCCTCTTCCCAGTGTAAAAAATTGTGTGAGAAAGTCGTAATGAAACGAAAACTTGAAAACCAATGAATTCACCTTCTGGAACATCCTGCCATCGGGTTTTTCTTCGGCTCCCCTCTCCTTCAGGAAAGAGTAACTAATCTACAAATTTGAAAAAAATCTAAAGATCACATAATAATCATTATCGCGTTATGGAAGAGTCTAGTGCTTTTAAATATATGACCTTATGTTGCATCTGTTGATACCATGGGTGTAGCGGGCAAGGGGGTAACTCCCCCTATCCGGATTTTGAAAAAAATTATGTTCTAGTGCTCACAAGATTATTTCCCAATATTTAAAGCCAACCGAATAAAATTCGCAGGAAATAGGATGTCGAAGATGTGTGACTGGCCCCACACTGATAGCAAGGCAGCGACTTGCACCTGCACAAACGCGTTCACATATAGAGGCTGTTAACTGTAAGGGAACCAATCAACATTTGTAAATAAAATGAGTTATTAGTATCGTTGGAAAGAGCGTAAAAGGTAGAATTTTAAAAAATTGGGCCTCCGATTCAAAAGTGTGCACTCACGTTGAAAGAAGCTTATCAGTAAACGCTGTGTGATTTAGTTACTACATGGCTCTTGAACATCGAATCACGTGTTCTCAAAGAACAGATTTTGCTGGTTGGTTCCCTTACGCTTGACAGCGTCCATATCATATTTTCCCGACGAGTTGAATCTTGAGTGAGATTGCGGTGAGCAGCGGAGCGCAGTAGAGTAGGTCTAGTCATTGGCGGTGAGGCAAGCATTCTCAGTCTCAGTGTCTTGGCAGCTTCAGTTGACTTATCAACAGGCATTCTGCATGTTGCTTACCATGAGAAATGAAGTATTGTTTGTTTTTGATCCTTTATCACGAGACCCCTCCTCCCGAGCCTCCATCTCCAACACGTACCTTCTCCCCTGCACAAGTCCTGTCGTCCAACACAACCCTCGCAACGAAGCTTTTCCTCACAATCCCCTTTTCCAACAAGACCCCCTCTCTAACCATAAATTCCCTCCCCAACCACAACCTCCTTCTCCACCAAGAGTTCGCACATATTCCGGGCCTCCCTCACTATGACCCTCCTACCCCATCTCAAGCCCCTCCTCAATCACGAACTCTTGCTCCAATCACCACCTTCACGAGATCCTCCCCTCTTGTGAAAAAAAATCTCGTTCATACACCTATAAATGCTGTGTGACGGATCTCGTGATTTTCATTTTAAATGTGTGGGATTTCTAATTATTTTCCTGTGCAAATTTTTTCCTCCCTGTGCTATTATATATTCCCATATTTTTACACAAAAATTTCCTCTTGCAATTTTTTCGCATTTTCTTAGAAACATCAAAGACAGAGATGGACTCTAAAACAAATCTATATATTACAACACTGTAAGACAAGTCTTATGAGGCGAAACATGATTTCGGGAGCGGGAGGGGGTCTTTATACCACGGAATGCAGTCAATAATACAGATGCCAGTTTTGTCTGGAGTTACTTCCCTTACCACTGTAGTGTTCTCCATACCAGGAAATTTTTCACCAACTCCCTCACCTGAAAATATGATATATATATTTTTTTTTTATTCATTGGTACTGCAGAAATCGATACATCAGTCTTGGGAGGGGTTAAAGCTGCCGCATTCAATTTTGATATTGATTTGACCAGAATCAGTTGAAAATTATGATATGAGGACGTAGGTTAAGGAGAAAATTGTGAATGAATACAATATGGATACCGAAAATCACGTTATTCAAGCCGCTGATTTCATTTTTGATATTAACCTCGAATAACTGTGAAAATTGGGGCATCTACGGTTACGGAAGGGGGGAAGGGTTGAGACAGAAAATATCGGGAAAATGCAATATGGATATCAAATAACTGGATCCTAAGACCACCGATTTCATTTTCGATGTTATGGGTGTCTACCAACCATGACAGTAAGAAACAGTCATTAGTTGAAGTCGGTGGTTATGAAAGTCATGAAAAGTCGTGAATTCAATTGTATATTCTATTTGATTTTTCCCAAAAACCATAAATTCTTTCCAAAATCTTCTCAAAAAAAAAGAAACAATTTAAAAATATGGAGTGTAGGCAGCAGCTTAGCATGCTTCACTGTTGATTTATTATTTTATCATCTTCCTTTTTGAATGTGAACTCCAAAATATTAGAAAAGGAAAAAATGAATAAGCACCTCCGAAACGTTAAAATTAGTTTTTGTTTTTGCAGTTCAGGACCCCTAGCATGAGTATTGCGAACCCGAGAAGAAAGTTATGGCAAGGTTATGAGAAAAAGTCATGAATTTCTCAGATTTGTCTTCAGCGGACACCCTATATTGTTTTGATGTCATTGTAAAAATTGGGACGTCTATAGTTACGAGAAGGGGGGGGGGGTCGAAATAGAAAATAGAAATAAACACTTCTCGGTCTCGTACAAACCCCGAAAAATCCGCCGTACCTTTCATTTTGTGCAACTAGCATCCGGACTGTTTAATTCGCCTGAAACTTATTCAGATCGGAAGCCAATTTTAAACTGATTGCATAAGGGATGTGTAAGCGTCTCACACTACCCTACCGTCGAAATTCGAGTACGAATTCAACGGGTGAAAGAAAACCTAATTTCAAAGAAATTGTCCCAAACTGCTCGCTCACATTATAAATGCTTTTAACCGACCCCGAATTCGCCATGTTGATGATCCACACGGCCACAAAGAACGGTGGAAATTAAATAAGAAAAATTAAATCATCTCATTGAGCCCGAAAAGCACTTAACGGAGGTTGAGAAGTTCAACCGTAGAATGCTTTATCATATTTAATTTCGTCGACGAATTGTGGTCGTTGCTCGAAAATGTTCAGCCCGCACATAAATCCTTTCAAAATGAGCTATCTTCGTGGTACGTCCACATTTTTCATAGTTTATTTGTGGGGAAAAAAAAAAAAAAAAAAGCAAACGAAGAAAAAGTGTCTCATTTAACAGCTCAAAATTCATTGCACCGAAGCTGAAGCTAATTTTCAAAAATACCCCGCTAGCCCGGCAGCCAGCGTAACCGTGTTTTCGAGAACTTGTCAAAAATTTCGACCACTGACAGGTGAAGGCTGCTGCTGGAACATCGAACTGTTCTCCAGGCTTATTTACCAATCGCGAGAAGAGAAAAAACGCGATCTTTAGAGAAAAGGGTATCGGCGATGGATGTAAAACATCGGTAGAGTAGTTTAAAGCTGTTACCCAAACACGAACTAAAGCTGTCTGGTGAAAAAGACATCGCATCGTTTCCAAGATGCTCTTTCCTTTCTCATTTTTTTCCCTCTTGTCTTATCTTCTTTTTTTTTCGAGTTAAATGTTCTCCATAGAAACGCTTTTTAACTTCTAGTTGCTTTTTTCCTTCGTTATTTTGCGAAAAAGGAAAAAAAAATAGACCATCGACGAACACGACCGTAGGAAGCAAAAAAAGGAAAAAGTTGGCGAGCGCGCTCGTTTCTGAAAATATCTTCTTAATGTTTCCTCACGTGTTTCCGAGGGAATCGATATCGAGTTCATTTTTAATTAAACGAACGAAATGAGCGACCAAGCCGACAGGATTCGGTAAATTTTTTATGTACTTGGGCTGGTAAATTAAAGGTGAACTCGAGCGAACAGTGGCTCAAATTCGATGGTGAGTTTAATTAAAGCGTGAGTGGACGAAATTCATGCTCCCGAAATCATCAATTTTTTGTGCAAGTTCGTGTATAGGAAACGCGCGGCGCATCAGCTGCCATTAATTACAGGAATTGATCGGTTAATCGCCGAAAATTGCTTTTTTTCCCTTCGAAAGTATTGATGATTTGGGGAACTGTCTTCAGAACTTCGAAAGATTACCTGACGTTCTACTAAACTTGCGTAAATCTAAAAGAAACTTTTTTAGACTTTTCTGAGACTCAACGAGGATGTTCGAGACTTCTTCAGAATTACACGAGACCTTTTAAAACTTAAAGGCTTATTAACAGCTCTTTATTGATCTTCCTACTTATTTAAAACTTTTTCAGCGTTCAGATTAATTTGCTCTTCAAGCCTTATTCAAGACTTAAAAGGCTTTTGCGTGTGACTCGTCGAGACTTTTCAGGGGGTCAAGACTTATTGAAGGCTCCTCTAAACCTCTGCTTCAGTCTTTTTGGAATTCTTCCATAGAGTTTAGGATGCTTTGAGTCAGTTATACTATACGAAATCACAATTTTTTTTTTAATTTATGTTTTATAATCTTTTTAATATTCAAACTATGGATAGCTAAGCATTTTTTTTTCTATTTTCAATGTGATAGTCACTGTCACTCTTCAAAACATTTTCAAACTACAATTTCTCCCCATTCTCTCTCATCCCGCCAAAAAGTTTTAAGTAGCCTTTCTCACTGCAATGGCCTATATGTTGCTTCCTTAGTTCTAAATAAATATAAGCAAATTTTCCACACAACCACAGTTGCATATCCCACACAGTTACTCTTACATTTGTTTTAAGATAGGGTTACACATTGCCAGCCGCAGTTCTTTTAGTTTTGAGGCAAGCTGCGTGTTCATAAAACGTGTCCCTAGCTTATCATTAAGTTCTTTACAAGTTTGTTTATCAAACTTGAAACAGCTATTCTGACAACAGCTATTACGTAAAAACTTTACACTGCCAGTTCAGAGTGAATTCCATAACACACTGTCCGATCTCAATTCTGGAGACAGTTTGAAAGTGAGAAAAAGCCATACGTATGTACATCGCACGAGGTGGAAGTATATAAATTGTCCCCAGGTGTTACTCGTTGCATGCAATTTTCTCAACAGCTCACACGATTCCGATACCGAATTCCGGTCGAGTTTTTCGAATCAGCCCGCAGTATCTTCCGCCACTCCCAGTCATTAGTGAAAAGAGAAAAATAGCCACTTCGTGGAAGCCTCTTCCGCAATAATTACCTGTACTTGTATTTCGTGTGCTGACAGGCAAAGCTGTAATTTATTGAGGTGTTCGTGGTGTTTCTCACTCGTAAAATGACTTTTCGAGGAACGCGTATACGATTAATTGATGGTTTGAAAAAATTTACAGTTTTACCGTTACTTCTCAAGAATAAAGAAAGACTTTTTCGAAAATATTACATAGTAATCAGCAGGACACGGAAGGCGGATACCTACCTACGTTTCATCAGAGTACCTGATTACCTAACTCAGAAGGACACAAGTTCACAGGCCTATAGTATTTCAGGCTGCGACATCGTAAATAGACAAATGCTAGGGTATATTTGTTTGGTTCCTGGAGTATGTATCTATTCCAGTCCGTCCTCTTGAATCAGTTCTCCGAAGAAAATTATTTGGAAATGCTCGCTGCTTTTCCCCCACTCAGTACTGTACTTGCGCGGAACACGCCCGGGAGCCATTTATTTGAAAAATCTCTTCTTCCCTCCAACCCAAAAATATTATTTTAAGTGAATGCGATCAAAGGAATAGCATTTTAAACATCCCGAGACGAGATAGTTGATCATGCTATTAGTGAGGTAGCTGGAAACCAATTTCACAGAGCGTTTTAAAGATGAAGATATCTGAACAGTTTCGCGCTCGCTTTATTTTCATTTCATTTTCTTAACAAATAATTCTGGATGAATTAAGTAATTCAAGAAAACAGAAGAGTGATGTTATTAAAACTTTTCGCATGGGTATTTCACTACAGAGAAAACTAAGAATACACTAAACTAAAAGCTAACAATATTATAAAATATACAAAATTGCGAAATCAGGCTAGATAAAACCACTTTAAGACCAGAAAAGTTGGGACCAAGAAACCATCAAAATGAATCCCAAGAAAACTCGAAAAAGAACGCAAACAAAGCCAAAAAATACTGAAAAATGCCAATCCAAAGTTACAACACTATGAAACGCCAAAACCATAAAATCAAAACCACATACGATCAAAAAATTCTGAACTGGTATTAAACAAAAACAAAAGCGTACCAAATCAATACCAGATAAAACTGGACAACATAGAGGCAACAAAATCAAGAACGAAATTCATAGGACTGTAAAAACCAACTAATATCAAAATCCACACATTTAAGGATAAACAAAACCGTAAAAGATTAATGAAAATCCAGAGGGCTAATCCAATGTAATCAAGTTCACCTAAAACGAACGGAAAACCATCGAACTGTTAGAATCAACAAATTACAGGGAAACAAAATGAACATCATGATTGAATTAAGACAAAAAGACCAGGGTGGTAAGTTTTTTTTTTTTTTTTTTTTTTAAATTCCCAGACTTTTCCAGATTTTTTTCAGATTTTTCAGTCCATTTTCCCAACTTTTTCATAACAAGCAAATTATTTTTTAAAAACTGTTCAATTGAATTTGACAGAAAAAATTCTACAATAGTTTCACATCATAAAATTTTCATCAAAATTCCCTGACTTTTTCGATTTTCTTCTAAAATTCTTTGACTTTTTCGATTTTTCTTTTTCAAAATTCCCCGACTTTTCCTTGACTTTACCCGGTTTTCCAGAAACTAGCCACCCTGTAGAATCTGATACATCAAACTTAAAATATACGAAATTAGACTAATCCAGATCGAACTCCCCTCACATCAGACCAAAGAAGACAGAATCACTGGGAAAGGTTAAACTAAGATTAAACCAAAATTATCACATCAAGCGAGGGCGGATTAGTCACATAAGTTATCGGGAAATTTCCCGATGGACCGGTCCAATTAATAAGATTTGAGCCCATCCGTGAGAAAGTTTATTTGAGCCGCTCTATTAGATCAAATGGAAAGAGGAAAATGACACATACGAGGGGTAATGAAAGTGAAATGTTAGGCGGAAGCAATGACATGATTTCCTAGAACCTTTCTAGTTCCCAATCCGCCTCTGAAATCAAAATCAAGATAAAACCAGAAACTAGCAAATTAATGGGCCCATCCGCACAAAGTTTTGGGCCGCTCTATTAGATCAAAGGGAAAGAAGAAAATGACACGTAACGAGGGGTAATGAAAGTGAAAAATTGGGTGGAAGCAATGATATTTTCCTGAAACTTTTTTTTTTTTTTTTTTTTTTTTTTTAGGTCCCAATCCGCCTCGAACATCAAAATCAAGATAAAACCAAAAACTAGCAAATTAATGACAGAACACATCAAAATAAGACTGAACATCTAAATATCACTAAATCAAGACAAAAAAAACAAAAACAAAAAAAAACATGAACTCTTGAATAGGACTATAGGACTAATGAAAGGGTTTCGTGATTTCGTGGATCTCTGATTTTGATCATCCCATTGAATTTGCAGTCCAGGTCCATTTAGTTTTCAAAATCAAAGTACATATTATATTCCGATATGTGAAACTGATTACCCTTGGAAAACTGAACGGAGTACTGCAACTTTCCTTCTGCTTATTGCGAGTATACATCAGGTTTGTGAATCAGCCTTTATTTACCCTCCCCCCGCAGAAAAATAAATAAATAAACATTTCATACTTCTGAGAGGCACAGAAACAACAGGCAAAAATTTACGGTTGTAAAAAATAAGGCTTCTTCGAAAAGTTGCGCTTCTATGTAGGAGCTAAAGTGGTTGTAGTAAAAGTGCATAATTGTGACAATAATCATAGCCACGAAAGGGGAATTTTTCTGGAGAAGGGAAAAACGTTACCCGTTTTTTCTTCTTTTGGTTAGATGGCGTAATTTTAGCGAAAAATCAGTGTTGCTGTCAGATAGGGCGCGAAAAGTTATATAAAATAAAATATTAACTTCAAAATCGAAATTTTTTGACTATGGTTGTTTTCACAATATGTACTTCAATATTGTAAAAACGCCGTTTATTTCTATGTTTTTAATTCAGAGAATATTGAAGGGCTACACACAGTAGAATGAAAGTTAACATTTTCATTACATATAAAGAAAAAAATCTAAATTTTGCTTTAAAAATGGCTTAAACAAAAACATTATTTTACACACAGTAATAATGAGCTGCATAGAATTTTCAAAAACAAAAAATTCTAGAGGTCCCTGCAGCTTCTTTAATTTTTTGAAAAAAAAGTAGTTCTACAGACCAT
Source organism: Acanthococcus lagerstroemiae (assembly GCA_031841125.1). Classification (NCBI taxonomy): domain Eukaryota; kingdom Metazoa; phylum Arthropoda; class Insecta; order Hemiptera; family Eriococcidae; genus Acanthococcus; species Acanthococcus lagerstroemiae. The sequence goes on along the minus strand of CM063108.1, from coordinate 18,862,805 downwards.
AGAAATGAAACAAGACTGCTTTAAAAAAATGCAAAAACGAGTTCCGTTAGTGTTTGGGCACTCTGAATCCATTTTTTAGAACATTTTGCACACAACTCTTACAGGCTCCGTCAGTGAGTCAGGACCACATTTCATACTGGTCCACAGGGGTACTCGAATGTGAATATTAAAATGTACAAATGAGGAGCGATTTTCCAAAACGGCCTCTGTCCAGTTTTATAATTTTTTCAAGGGGAAGAAAAAACTTGGTGTATCCCTATATTACACCTACATGTCACGGTTGATAGTCGGGTTGCCTAGTAGAACACTTACAGGAATTTATCTCGTTGAAATATTGAATGTATCTTGTACAGGAGACGCGCATGCCGTTTTGGAACAACATTTTTGAATTATTAGTTCTGGTTTGGCACAAAATTAGACATACTGTGTCTTTCAGTAGATTCTAATTCATAAAATGCTCAAGATAATGTCGAATCCTCTATTGTGATAAAAATATGTGAACAGAGGCCGTTTTGGAACAACTTTTTTCTTCTCTTTGCGAGTCTATTTTGGCTTCTTACATGCATTAAATTCGCAATATCGTGAATTTGTTCGGACCAGAATATGAATTACTAGATTCCTCACCAGATGGCGCTATAAAACGATTTTTCAAAAAAATGGGCAGAGGCCGTTTTGGAAAGTCGCTCCTCAAATGTTCGCGTTAACTATATCAAACCTGATAAGGTTTTCCGAGTCTATGATTTCAATTTTAAGGTTGTATTGATCCACCTCCTCCTCTTCCCATATTGGTTCACAGGGTGGAATATTTGAATTTACAAATATTAGTATCACGCAGATCGAAACTACATTTCTTTGAGTCGGTTATTTCATCTTCGAGCTCAGTTATGGAGTTTAACGTAAGTTAAAGATGCCTTTCCAAAACCCAGGGAGTATTATTTCCAAATTATTCAGGAAGCACAAAACTGATATACGGATCACAATTGAAGGTTTTGAAATTTCAACTTTGCCGCCAGATAGCGCTATATTCGCAACCATTACACTCATAACTGTACCGTGCATAGAATTAGGCGACATCTGTTTATTCACCCGCAGCAATTCATCCAGAAGAACAGCTATTATGTTGCTATTTGGCGGCAAAGTCGAAATTTCCAAACTGACTGCGGTTGTTTTCACAATGAGGACTTCTATTTCATTCTTTCTTTCGATTTTTGACAAGAGCCAGCCTTGAACTTAACGGATACGATTTAGATATTTGATTTTCAAACCTAAACTATTCGCAAATACATAAGCTGCAGAAAAATCCCAAAAATGAGCTTAACCAGAACCGACCAAACATCAAAGAAATAGCCGGAGTCGAGGTTGTGGATCATTTCACATACTTGGTGTTCGAAATAGATGACAACGGTGGATGCGAATGAAAGATAGAGAAAAGGATCCAGATCGCAAGAAGTACCCTGACTAAGTAGGATTTGTCGAAACTGAGCGATATGCAAAGATACAAGAAAAGCAGTTGATGCGTACGCTGGTGTTCTCAATCTCGCTGTACGGCTCAGAAACGTGAACAATCCAACTGGCGGAAAGGAGAATAGACGCTCCGGAAATGTGGTGCTGGGAACGGATGCTGCGGACATCATGGACGGCCAAGAGGACTAACACGTCAGTCCTCAATGAGATAGGCGAACACAGACGACTGTCATCGGAAGTACTCGTCAGAATCTTCAAGTACTTCAGTAACGAGGAAATTGTTTGCAAACCATATAGTAGTGCAGGGGAAGGTCGACGGCAAAAGAGGTAAGGAAAGATCGACGAGAATAGACGCTCTGGAAATGTGGTGCCGGGAACGGATGCTGCGGACATCATGGACGGCCAAGAGAACTAACGTGTCAGTCCTCAGCGAGATAGGCGACCACAGACGACTGTCATCGAAAGTCCTCGCCAGAATCTTTAAGTATTCTAGGAACACGAGGAAACAGCCTGGAAAACATAGTAGTGCAGCGAAAGGTCGACGGCAGAAGAGATAAGGGAAGATCGTCCACATGGTAGTCTGACCTAATCCGATCGGTAGCAGACCGGGAAGAGTAGCGCACACTGATACACCGAATTCGAGAACAAAGTCAGGGCCACGATGACTCTTCGGGAGACTAAACTGATGATTATGTTTTCTTTGTAATCGGAGGGAAAGACACACATCGAGACGAGACACTATGCGCCTCCTTCAACCTGGAAATTTTTACCCTTGTGTGAACTTCAATTATTCATTCGATAATTTACAGCACCGAAGAAACCAGACCGCACGCTATCTTATTTCGGGCATCTCCCAACAGTTCGTTGTCCCGGCCCTGCCACTCGGCGAATTACTCGCGAAACGCCCGAAATGGGACCTTTTCTTCGTAGTTGGAAAATCTCTATTACGCGTATACCGGTAATGAAGCGCCCGAGAATCGAACTTTACGGTTTTTATTAGGCCGGTTCCCGCGGCGCCTATTCCCTCCTTTCCCTCTGTTATTCCAATTTCGAAGTATGCAAACTATTGAATAAAGTTTTAAACCCTTTTGAACATCGAACCTGCAATTTAACGATGCGACCTCACGCCGTCTACGGGATTTGATAAATTCATTCGCTGCATACCAAAGCGCCCATTTCCTATTCGCGTTCGGCGGTTCAGCTTCATTCGTTATATATTTTCTTCTCGCAATTTTCCTGTTTTCTTTTTTTTCCCTCTCTTATTCTTCTTCTTTTTCTTTTTTCCTCGTATGTCTGCTACTCTGCTCGCTGACCGTGACTTTTCAACCCGAATTGAACATGACAATCGATTTGCGGAAACACAGAAACGTGCGTACGGTTGCAATCGAAATCGTTGTCGTGTCCTCTCGTCGCCGCTGCTCCGTTCCCCAAATTGATTGTCGTCCTGTGGCTTTTCCGCGCGTGCACACGAATTGTCGGGAACGACCCAAATCATGTCCCCCGTCCGACTTTCACAACGAGTATCAAATATTTATATTTCCTCTGTCAGCCCCCCTCTTTACGTATTCGTTGGTTATTCCGAATTGAGGAAGGGGGGGGGGGTGAATTGAGAATTCGTGTACACTAGATGCTCCGGTATTTCGAGTATGGATAGTCCACCTGGGGGGTTTGTTTGTACGGTCGCTCGAGTGGCGGAATGTCGACGTGATGTGGTACTCGGTCTCTTGCGGTACGATAAATTGGAAAGCGACGATTTGGTGACAACGGAAAATAAATTTAATAATGTCAGACAGACAAGATAGTGGCGGATTGGGGGTCAAGAAATCGGGAAATTCCGATGAGGCCCCTGCTGGAAAATAAAGCCCCAGTCAAGATGACAACTGTTCTAATTGTAAAGCATTGTTTGAGGCGGGCTCAGTAAAACCATGAGTCAGAAAACAAAATGTTAACATACAGCCAGAAAACTAAAAAAGTACCTAGTGTTCTTTTTTTACTGATTTTACCGCCTCCAGAATTGTGTCACATACATAAATCAGAAAATAAATGAAAATGAATTATAACATTTGGAGATCATCACCTCTAAATCAATGAATACAATGTTCCGAGGCGAACTGAAATGACATAATCTACTCAAATCTCCTGAAGCCTCACCTTCCCCCTCCCTTCCTTAGAGAATTACAATGTCTCTTAACTTCCTCAAAAATGAGCACTTGCTATAAGCCTGTCCAAATATTTCAAAAATAAATCCTCGGGGTTATCAGCCAACCCTCTTCCCCTCCCTATGTGATGCTTCTTTACATCTTCAACACTAAATTTTTTCAATTTCAATCAGGAATTTTTTTTTATTTACATTCAATCATGCCGACGTTTCAACCCTCTCCTTGCATTAGCACTAAAATTTGGACTACATTTCTCACATAAATATAAATTACCTATTGGAAACATCGTTGGACTTGCATGAGATAATGGCCTTATGACCTCAGCTAAAAAGGGATATGCCTGAGGAACGAACAAAAAACGCAACAAAGAAAAAAAATCTGAGAAACATCCCTCTTTTCTAATTTACTCTCAACCAGAGCCCTGGAATTCGCCCTTTAGAGCATTACTTCAGAGATGTCGGAGAGGCTGTTAGGGCTGTCTTAGTCCTCTTCTCATCTTACCGAGAAATCGGCCTAGGTCGAAACGTAGCGAGTGGCTACATGGGCTCGAACCCGGCACCTCCGGATTCCGAGTCCAGCGCGCTGTCCACTCGGCCAACCAGACCTCCCTGAGAAACATGCCAAGTCTAGTGGTAATTTTAAGAACAAGTCAAAAGTTTTATAGGGCTTTGAAGAATCTCAAATACCGATAGAAGAATGACGAAGACTCTCACGCAAGTATCGAATAGTCTTGAAGAGTCTGAATAAAGTCTGGGTGGTTCTTAGAACGTATTGAACCAATCTCGGAATGTCTTGAAGAATCTTCAACTCGCACAGAAGAATCAAGAAGAACCTTGCGCAAGTCTAGAATAGTCCAACACAAGTTTCAAATAGTTTTGAAAAGTCTGGAAAAAGCATAAATCACTCTTAGAAAGTTTTGAACAGGTCTAAAAGAGACTTGAAGAATTCTGAACGTGCAAAAATAAGAGCGATGAAGAGTCTTACACGAGTCTGAAATAGTCTAACAAAGTCTTAAAGCATCCTAAACACATCAAAAATAGGAATGAAACGTTTGAAAGAGTCTTGTACTTAAAGTCTAAAAATGACTCGAATATGTGCAAATTACATTGAAAAAGTTTTTAAATATGTCTGAAAAATTTTAGAAAAACGTGGAATCAATTTCTTACAGAATTTGAAACACGGTTAGAAGAGCCTCAAATAAGTCTTAAAGCATAATGAAAAATCTTGAACAGACTTGATCTCAAGAAACTTCAAGGATTTTAAAAAACATAAAGGATTTCATGGAACCTTAGAGATCTCAATGAATGTCCAATGCCTCAAAAAATCGTAAGGGTTTCAAAGAGTTTTCGTCTTAAGAAAGTTCTAATGTGCTCTCAGCAATTCTAGTAGAATCTTGGAGTCTAAGTGAGTGAAGAGTTTGAAGTCTTATACGCATATTTGTAGTCTTGAAGAATCCTGAAAGGCTACAGGCAGGTCTTGTAATCTTAAATATGCTTAGAAGAGTCTTCAAGTTAGATGATCTTAAACAGGTCCTGGAAAGTCTTGTACAAACTATCACAATGAAGAATCTTAATACTGTGAGTCACAAAAATATTCGGAAATACAGTTTTTTTCGCAATATTGAAAGAAGAATGGGCGGAAAAAATCCGAAAAAGTTGTATGTGGCAGAAGGTAGAGTAGGGAGTCTTGGAGCACCAATTTTTTTTGGAGAAGTACCAAAAATTATGCACAGAAAAAGAAAAACACGAAATATGTAGCCATATTAATATTCGGACACCGTGTATTTTTTCCATAAGAAATCCGACTTGATCTTACATTTTCCTGAGTAAGATTCTAGAAAATGTTCCTTTGATGATCACAAGTGATTTGTGTAAACTAGAAGCTTTACAGAATACGAAATTTTAACCCACATCATCATCGCTCCTGTACCGGTTGAGTTGTAAACGGGTCATAACTATATTTTGTTTCTTTTGGGTTGCATGCTTATTATAATGGGCGGACGCAGGAAGTTTTCTTGTTGCATATTTTTTCAATCCATACCTAACTTCGCATTCAGTCATGCTACGATGTCGTAATTACCTAACTCATAATCTGCAATACTTCAATTATTCAGGTATCAACTTTTGATCATCAAAGGAACATTTTCTAGAATCTTATTCAGGAAAATGTAAGATCAAGTCGGATTTCTTATGGAAAAAATACACGGCGTCCGAATATTAATGTGGCTACATATTTCGTGTTTTTCTTTTTCTGTGCATAATTTTTGGTACTTCTCCAAAAAAAATTGGTGCTCCAAGACTCCCTACTCTACCTTCTGCCACATACAACTTTTTCGGATTTTTTCCGCCCATTCTTCTTTCAATATTGCGAAGAAAACTGTATTTCCGAATATTTTTGTGACTCACAGTAGATCTTCGACGAGTTTCAAAGAGTTTTTACACGTCTTACAGAAGCTTTCAAAGGTCTTAAAAAGCATGAAACAAGTGTAAACTAGACTTAGACGCTATTTTAATAGATATTAGAAATAGACTGCTTAAAAGAGTATTCAACATATCTTAACGAGTCTCAAAATGAGTGGAAGTGCCCAGGTCCTCGATATTCTTGAAGCATCCTAAACAATCTCTTAAGCTGGTTTGGGAGAGTCCCACATCCGGCCTCAGAAAGTTTCAACGAGTCTTCCAGGGGTTTAAAAGATTTCAAGGAAATCTTGAAAACAAGACGAGAATCTTGAAGAGCCTGTTCGGAGAAATAACGGTACAGCGACTCTTATCTACAACAGCTGATCGAAGCAGCTGATTACGGAGCGTTATTGCATGTCGGTTTATGTATAGTATAGTGAAGTATAGTATGTTCCTTTCTGTTATGAGTTGTGGTTGATTTAAATGTTTTTCTATGTTTTCTTGTAAATAATGAATAAAGCTCGTGAATTAATTAACGTAGCCAGTTTTTAAACAATTCCAATTCCATTGTGGTCCTCCGAGCCTGATGCCTAAATGCCAGGCAATTTAAAGACGATTTAATAATGCGAGCATCGTAAGTAATCAACATACCGTTGAAAACCGTTTTCATGTTTTGATCGGCATACCGTCGATAACCGAACCCATGATGTCTCAACCGCAAGTTTTGAAAAGTGTGAATGGCTTCACGCCAGTTGATCGAGCTCTGCGAATTACTAAGCGAAACCTGATGAGGATTAAGGAATTCGTAGACGCCAACCGAACCTCACCCTTCTCAAATGAGCTGTATGCTAAGTTCGAAATAGCCAAAACCGAACTAACAGAGGAGCTTTCGAAATGTAAAGAATCCGTAACCATGCTGTTGTCACTGATCGATAATTTGCCAGCTGAGAAGCAGCAGGCAGCCGAGGACGAAGTCTTCAAACAAAACGATGAATATCATGAGCTAATTCGGAATAGCTTAGCCAAGATTGAAGTAGTTTTAGCCAACCGTAATTCAGCGATTTCCAATTCTCGTGAATCATTAAATGCCAGTTTTCGTGAAACAACTGAGTCTACAGCTACAGTTAAGTACCCGAAAATACCTATTCCGAAGTTCGATGGTGATATCCGAAAATTTCAAGAATTCAAAGCCCTATTCGCCAACATGGTCCATAACGATTTGTCGATGCCACCAGTAAAAAAGCTCTGGTACCTGAAAGATGCATTAAGCCAAGGTGAAGCCGCCGTTCTAGTTCGAGACATTAGCCTAAGCGAGGAAGCTTACACAGAGGCTTGGAACCGACTCCTCGAAAGGTATGACAACAAACGTGCTATTATTTCGGCTCACTTAAACGATCTGTTGTCTGTGCAGAAAATCAAAAGCGAAGTACAGTTACGAGCTCTGTTAAACGCTGTAGATGGAGCTCTACGAGGGCTGAAAGTTTGCGGAGTGGACACTGATAAATGGTCAGTGTTGATATCGTATTTTGTAACCTCCAAGTTGGATGACAGAACGCGACGAGACTGGGAAAATACGATCACCGATAATTCGTGTTACCCGAGCTATAAAACGGTAGCGAAGTTCTGGAACAACTGTGCGATCAACTGCGAATCGAAAAACCTTGAAAAGAGCTCAGAATCATCCGCGCCAAAAATCGAGAGGAAAGTTGACATCAAAAAGTCGTCATTCAGCACAGCTGCCAAACCAGCTACCAATACCAAAGTATGTATCGCATGCGGTGCCTCTCACTTACTAATCGAGTGCAATGAATTTCTAACTAAGTCACCAATCGAGCGGTTTGAGTTGGTCAAGTCGAAAAGGCTGTGTTTTAACTGTTTTGGTGCGACGCATGGTTCGATAAGTTGCAAGAAAGACAAGGTTTGCAAACACTGTGCAAAGAAGCATCACTCTTTGTTACATCGAGACACTGCCAGTGCGAAGCTGAATTCTCCGTCTGAGCCGTCAAAGGCAGTGCCTGCCGAGTTACAAAAAGCTGATGTATCCGCCCCTGCTGCAGCAACCGGCACCAGCATGTCATGTAACGTCTCTTCAAGTAGGAAAACACTCTGGATCCCATCTGCAGTTGTCCAGTTTCAAGCTGGAAGTGTAACCGGACTAGCTCGCGTACTGTTAGATAGTTGTTCACAACCTACACTTGTATCTAACTCCTTTGTAAAGAGTTTCAGGCTGCATACCTATCGTGCTCCATACGCAACCAAAATAAAAGGAGTAGGCGATGTGATTGTCGAGTCAGATCAGCTGTGTGCTCTCACGCTGATTTCCCGTACAAGCTCGTTTTCGCTGGAAATTGAAGCTGATGTTGTTCCTGCCAAAACGTTATCACATACCGTTAACCAAGCTTCGTGTAAGTCGATTTTTGAAACGTTATCAATGTATCAAATGGCAGACCCTGCATTTGAAAAACCGGTGGTAAATATGCCTCATGTAGATCTAATTATTGGCAGTGAATATTTCGAGAAAATTATCCTCAATGAAACGAAAGCTGCAGGCAGTGCGACCTTACGTAACACTCACTTTGGCTGGGTGCTATCTGGTGCGGTGTACGAACCTAACCCTCATGATGTAGTTTACTCCAATTATGCGACATCGAATTTCTCTGATGTAGATGACCAGATAGCGAAATTTTGGAAGCTAGAAGAAGTGCCTTCCTCCCCCGTGACTAGCAGTGAAAATGAGAGATGCTTAGCTCATTTTGAAAGTACGTTCATTCGAAATTCTGATGGTCGTTTTAATGTTCGCCTCCCTCTCAAAGTACCCAAAGAAGAGGTCACAGAAAATCGGAGACGGGCGCTCTCTAGTTTACTCAGTTTGGAACGAACTCTAGATGCTGGCACTAAGGCCATGTATGTTGAATTTATGAGGGTTTTAAAATTTTAAATTTTTTTTCCTTTTTTTTTTCCCCCTTTAAATTTTAAAAAATTTTTTTTTTCTGTTTTTTAAAAAATTTTTTTCCCCCCCAAATTTTTTTTTTTCCCCCAATTTTTTTAAAAATTTTTTTTTTTTCCCCCCCCCCCCCCTTTCCCCTTTTTTTTTTTTTTCCCCCCCCTTTTTTTTTTTTTTTAAAAAGGGTTTTTTTCCTTTTTTTTTTTTTTTTTAAAAAAAAAAATTTAAAAAAAAAAATTTTTTTAAAAACCCCCCCCTTTTTTTTTTTTTTTTTTAAAAAATTTTTTTAATTTTTTCCCTTTTTTTAAAAAAATTTTTTTTTTTTTTTCATTTTCTTCTCTCATGATTTTTAAACAGAGTGTTTTCAATAACTAGTTTATATTCTTCACAAAATTCTATAAACCTCGCCCCTCTTTCATTTCGCTCTCCTAAGCCATGCTCTCCGCATACACCTTGTTCTTTTCTTCCTCCTACTTGGCCATTCCAATCTCCCATTATAATTAAATTTTCTCTTCCTCTTACCTTGCTTAGTACTGTATCAATTTCTTAATGAATTTTTTCTGCTTCTACTTCGCTATAACTTCAGGGACGTACCGATGGGGGGGGGGACTTACTCCCCTACTCCCCCCGTAGGTATATTTTATTCAGCAATTGGGAAAATTTACCATTTCAGTCAAGTCAGGCGAATTGGGAAAATCCAACAAGTTTAAATGTTGTTTTTTTTTTTCTGCTTTGATACTTGGGAATTAAGTTGAGGTGTTGGAAGAACCCAACAAGTCAAACAGTTTTTCTTCTTTTGCTTTGATACTTGGGAATTCTGAGTTCAGTTGGGACTTTCACACTTCTTACCCCCCTTCCCCCGAAAAACTCTTCAGTACATCCCTGTATAACTTCCTGTAGGCATAGGCATATAAAGTTGGACTATCACTAAAGACACTCGTTTAGCTGGAATTCTCACCATTAACATTCTTTTAATATGTCGGGTATAAACATGTACTCTATTCTCTGTAGTCTTATTCATAGTTGTACTAATACCGACGCCTGGCTACCTTCTATTCTCTGCTGTATCAATCATTTTATCCTCCCGCGTCCAGAAATCATCTTCTTCTGGTCATATCACTTCACTAATTCCCATTTCTTTCTCTAAATTTTCTAATGTTCCTACCTCATGCAGTGTCCCTGCATTCCGTGTCCCTATTTTCAATTCTGATTGTTTCTTACTAAATAGTCTCCGCCCGGACATCTGGATAGGAGACATTTACGGCCGGAATTATTATTTCCTTTTGAGTTGCCATCATAAGTTTGGTGGTGGAGACGCATCTCCAGGGAAGAATAATGTAGTTTCCCTGCTGTGCTTTTGGTTTTTCTTTAAGCCCCCTCACTACGTCAAGGTCGTACACACAGAGGAAGTTTCCATTTGAAATTCTAGAATTGGTGGTATGTAAGAGCTTCACTCTTAAGGGAGAGAAAAAGTTTAGCCTGGAATGAAAAAATACCTTGCTACAAGTATCATTTCGTACCACTGTTTCAAGTTTAAAGAATAAAATGAAGGGGGTCGGGCCAAGGTTATGACAAACCGTGTGTTTGGCTCCAAAAACTGTCCACCTGAAACTGGCTTTCTACCTGGGTGGAAAATGAATGGTATTAAGATCATTCTTGGGGGAAATTTTTTTATTCCAATTTAATAAAATTTATTAATTTTTTAATAACTGCAAAAACCCAATAGACTTATTTGCAAAAAAAAAACATTTATATTAATTTTCTATAAATTATTAAATTAAAATTTTTAAATAAATTTTATTATTTAAATTATATAAAAATTTATAAAAATAAAGATAATTGTAAATTAGAATTTTCGCATGAAATCGAACTTGTAAACAATGAACAGATGCCGCAGTCGCACGAGCGAGTTACTCGTAATCTTTTTTACGACGAAATAAAACTCAACTGAAGTTTTATTACAGATATGAATTTATTGAATACGTCAGTGCTCTTAAATTATACAGTTCACCCGCTGTGTTTGATTTTGGCGCGGATTTCTTCGATTTGAAAAACGCAAACCGAGACAAAGTATGGTGTACGAGTAGTCTGTTTACTACCTAGTTGTATACACATATACGATATTTTATTCAGTACTTCGGAAAGGGACAGATTACATTCGAGCTGCCATCCGCCGTGTGGTAATAAGGTAATTTTCATACAGATGTCGAGAAAAACTTCTTATCTACTGTCATATTGTTTATTATTATTTACACTAAGTCCACAACGAGGGAGAATGGTTTCGAAACGCTTTTTGTTTATAAAGAGGGCGTTTTTTAGAAGCGTTGTCTTCGCCGTCATACAGAGGCCGCACGTTTATAAGATGACGTGCCAATAGTAACATCATCCCCTTATAAGGAGGGGTATCCGAAGCAAAATATAGCGAATGCTTATCCGTGTCGTCTGGAATTAGGTAAAAGTGCATCTTTATGGCGAGCCGACCACGGCATACAGCGCAATGCACAGTCGGCGTAGAATACTCCTCGCCTATAGCAGAGTCGAACGAAAGTATCTTTTCATCTGTCAGATCAGCATCTAGGATTATATATGTAGTCAACTGATCATCACTGGGTGGTAGCAAATCATTAAAGGCTGATGCGCAGATTCGAAACTGTTGGTCTTTCGTCAGAGAAAGAAAATACGCATGTTTCACAGCTTTAGGGGGTGCGAGTTTTACATACTCGTATTCTTTATTCTTTTCTTCAGGTTCTGAAAGCAAAATAACGAAGAAATGGTGACGTATCGATACCACAAAATGAACAATAGTTTGGTGCTAGAAGAATCTATTCACAGTTTTCGCAGCCTGGAGTTGCAATACACTGATTCGAAGTTCCTTTTCATAACAACCGAATAGTACATCGCACCCTCAGAAGAAGACTAGCATAAGTGCAAAAACAAAAATTTTTCAGTAAAAGCAGTTTAGGTGTTTTATGCACATTTTGATCTTGGAATCCGCCCCATGGTAATTTGAATTAACAAAATTCACTTCTTTAAATCCACTCAGCCCCTCTCTGAATGACGATATTCTTAAATAATTACTTTTATCCCTATTACATGAACCGTGAATTAAGAAAATAAGTGAAAAAGTAGCAAATGTTACACTCTTCTCGTGTTATTTTTCCAAATGTGTTACAGTTTTCTCATGATCTACAGAAGCGCTATCGTGTAGGAGGACGAAAATAAGACATAATAATTGAAGTAAAATGGCAAATGTTTGTGAGTTTCGATTCTTTACCCTTCAATTATTTCACTTCACTTTGTACTGAACACTATTAATTAAACGAGTCATGGAACACAACCTTTGATGTGACTTTTTTGTAACATAATTAAATTTTCGTTCGGAAAAATGTTTACTATTACTTATAATTAGTCAAGAAACCTTGTAGAAAGGACATCTCAACGATTGAAAATCAACTAACAGACTTGGAGAACATAAATGTTACAAAACAGAGTTGTTAAGAAAAAAGTGACGTAAAATAAACTGAAATGAGAAAAAAAAAAGAAATACAGGTCTTCAAAGTCTATGAAGAATAACTGGTCAGTCAGATACTGGAGGAAAACTGGTCTTCAAGGAAAATAAGGAGTTTATAAAAATAAAGAGTCTACTTCCCAAACTCAAAACGGCTCTAATGAGATTATCAAAATTATTATACATCAAAAGTACATGTGGGGGGGGGGGCTCTCTAAGAAAAGTCGGAGAACTTGTTTTTGAGTTTTCGGTAGAATCTTATGGAGCACAAATGTAGCTACATTTCAAAAGAAAAAGAAGTCTCTAGCTTCAGTACAGACTGAGATAAAAGCAGCTGAAATTTGAGGATAAGAAATTTTAATTTTGAGAAAGATGCGTTTAAAGTGGTGAAAAAGAAAAATACGCCAAAAAGTCGATGGTCGATGTCTCGGCGTCTACTGCGCCAGTCTGTCTTAAATTTTGCTGTGATATCCTGCGCACGTGTAGCAGAACATTCTGGAAGGTTCATAAGCAGTCGATGCATGTACGTGGAGGAATACAACTTTGAATATGACAGTCAAACCTATGAAGAACAAGTGAAGGGTTGGTTTCGAAAAAGAAGTTCTGCAAAGTCATACGTTAGAAAACAATGGATTCGTCGGTAACGCGATAATAATAATTATGCACAGCTGAGGTGATAACGCGAGCATGAACGTAAACAAGATCGATGCGACTTATGGTACCTTTTCCAAACATCAGCCTGTAGATCGTAATTCGTTTGTAAACTTGAAATATCACGTCCTAGATGAATACTTTCTACCGTGTACTGTGGCTATAGTCCACATGATTTAGGTTCTAATTAGGAAAAAGCTGAAACTTGGTACACTGGTCTAATTAAGTATCCTGAACAATATACTAAAATTCCCAACGAATCCGGTTTTGGCATCGTCCCCTGGGGGGAGGGGGGCAAAAATGGGGACATAAAACAGTTTCTTGCTTATATCTCGCTAAAATTTGAGTTTAGAAAAAAAAAAAGTTCAAACAAATGTGGCAGAGAACAAAACAATACACAAAACATGGTCTTACACATTTTCCCGTAGAGTCCGTATTTGTCGCATAAATGAATATCAAACGTTGAGGTATTTCCTCCATGTATACATTTAATGCAACTTATTGTAATCGATGCGACGTAGACTCGTACGCATACGAAAAGAGATTTATTTCAAATACTCGCACCAATGATGAAATGAAGAGAATCACCCCCCCCCCTCCTACCTCCCGTGAAAAGAGATGATGGAAAGGGAGCAAATTTGTGCGAAAAACAGATTTTCAGTTCTTCATCGGTTTTCTTCAAGAACGAGATTCTTTGGAAAAGTAAGAGAGGATCGACAGGTATGACGCTTCCTCCAACTTCCTCCAATGTTGATAGACCCTAATAGTTTCACTCTGTTTCCTAATTTTTGTTAAAAAAAAAAAAAATCAACAGTACCTAATAATTGCCAGTTTTCTCTTTTCTTCTTGTGGTACACACATCTCTTTTCAATTTTATGTCGGAAAATGTTTTGCCAACCATGGACTGGACGCCAAAGTTTCCCACTTAGGTAAAGGCCCATTTTCCCGAATCCGTTTTCCCGACAAGAAATTTCACATAAATTTATTTTCCTGACACCTTTAATCCCGACACTCTTTTTTAGTTTAAATCTCGACACTTTTTTTTTTTTTTTTTTAAATCATTTATTATAAAATACTCATCGAAATGCAGTATACAGTAAAACTAAATATTACAAAATGCAATGAAATCGTTTTCTCTCTTTACTCACACTCAAGATAACACACTGGTGTCTGCCAGTAAATATAGATAGTCTAATTCGGTAGAGTCGGCGACATGGTCATCGAAATCCAACACTGCGGTGTAAATACGATCTTGCAGATTAAGCCACTTTTTTCCTTGTGAATTCTTAACCCGCCTCCCAAGACTTAATTCGGCGAGACAGGTCTCAGTGTTACCCTGTTCTTTTTTAAGCTCAGCGAGGGCGGAGTATAAGTCAGGGTGATGTTTCCCTATCATCACCCTGAACCGGTTATGCCAACCCTCACTCACGTTATTCGTTTTGTGAGAGTTGGCTAACACATAATGTGACTTGTCGAAAAAAAATTAGTCGGGAAAACGGTGTCGGGATAGCAGGTGACGGGAAAAAGGATGTCGGGGCAATTTCTTGTCGGGAAAGTGTCCTGTCGGGAAAACGGATTCAATACGCAATGCGGCATAATCTAATCTAAATTTATCAGTGGAAAAGTGACTTATCTCATTACTATTAATTAGGTCGGTTTTCTTCTGCTGGCTGCCGAGCAGATTACACTATCGTAACAAAACTGCACGAAGTGTCTTTTTTTCTTCTTCTTTTTTTTTTTCTCCATGGAAGCAAATAATGTATCGAAGTTATACTCACAAAGAACTAGAAAATGTAATTTTTACACTTATGCGAGTCTTCTTCTGAGGGTGCGATGTTATAGCCATTTGTATTTAAAATGGGGCATTATTCCTTGGAAGCTTTTTCAAATCGCTTGTAGATGTACAAGTCAGTGCGCCAGTATCCTTCTACAGTTGACAATCCAAAACCTCCAGAGGGCGTTGCGAATCGTCGAAATAGATCAGCATTTTCACCAATACAATTGAACAGAATAGTACCTACTATAAATATAACACCAACTCAATAACCCTTATAACCAATTGTCGGTCTATTTTTAGTTCTCTGAAAATTTGGCGGCAGAGGCAGTTCTCGTCTTGAATTCGTCACTTGCGAATATTGTCATCGCATTTTATCAATCAGTTTTCAATACTTGGCGACTTTCTTACCAGAAAGTAATGTTGCTGATCTTTATTCAGTTCTCAATAATACACATACGGACATACGTCTTTTAATTTCGCCAAATCTATCGAACTTGTCTACGCCTCTATTTTACTTGTGCAGTTGAAATCAGTTAAAGAACTTACCCACAACTTTGTTTGTCCTCTGGAAGTATTCAACCAAGTCCGAATAGTCTAAGTGTTTCCTATCTAAATTCGGTGCGGGTTCAACAAGGCCTAACAGTTGTAGACCGGTCCCATTTTCTGCTTCGACGAATGCAAAATAGTTATGATCAGCGAAGCCCTGAGAAAGGTACACTCCGACCAGTAGCGTGCGGTGATCTTCCCTAGGAGGTAAGCGATAAGCGTAGAGGTGAAGTAAAAATCAGAATAAAAGTATGAAACATGCTACTACAAAATGGGATTTATGAAATTACAAGTAATCAAATTGTTGTGTCCCTATGTAGAGTCATTCTATATGCATTTATTCTTTTCTGTGACGAATAATAGACACAGGAACGTACCACCGAAGAGTTTACCTGAGGGGGAGGGCAAAGTTCTGAAAGTCCCAACTGACTCAACTCAAAATTACCAAGTATCAAAGCAAAAAATACCTTTTGACTTGTTGGATTTTCCCAACTCTGCCTAATTGAAATTGTAAATTTTCCCAACTGCTGAGTGAAAAATTCTATATTCTTACAGGGAGTTGCCCCCCTATCGGCACGTTCCTGAATAGACATGGCCAACAAAACAGTTTTCTACCATCTTCACAATTGGTTAACCACAAAATGTTTTCATATTACGATACGTGGCAGTGTCTAGTAAAACTTGAACCACCTCTCTTTTGCTCAGTTTTTAAAAATGGTAATTCTAGTTTAGACTTCCCACCATTAATAATTTCTAATTGTTCATTAAGAGTAAGTCGCGAAAACGGTTTTTAATAAGATCTCGAATACCCATTTGGGGGGGGGGGGGGACACACAGTGCATTCAAACATGACGCATTGAGTAGTAGAAGAACATAATCACGTTTCACTATCAACTTCAACGTTCGTGTGTAGCCAGCTGAGCGAAGCCTGTCTCAAAGCGTTTTCAGAACGCTACTAAACGCACAGGTTTCGTCGCGTTGAACATGCTAGTTTATTTTTGTGTTGGTAATTAACACGGAGGTGGAGTGTAAGTCGTGCAGTCCGTGCAGTATGGAAAAGAAGCGTTAGGCACACCTCGCTGGCCTATACGAATATACGTGTACGAAAATTGCCGAACGCCGAACAGTATACATCTCCCGTGAATTACAGTCAAACCCGTTTATAACGTATCTCAGGGGACCGGCCATTTTACAACGTTATAACAGAGGTACGTAACAACCGAGGATACCTTTAATTAAATGTACATTCATGCATACTTGATGATTGAAATGCATACATACATACTGTAGTTACACGGATTATGTAGACCCATCTATGATCTGCGTAAAATCAGTAATTTTTTTTGCTTTGCACCTTTAGTTAGGTACTGGGTGGATAAATCGAAATTAATTTTCGATAAAATAGCGAACATCTCCAACTTATCGTTCTGTTTCACTCTTTATCTCAGTATTTTCTTGCATATTCATGCAGCAATGCATTCAGAATACACTACATAACAACCAAGGTCTTACTACTTTACAAGCGAGTTTTTTTAACACACATTTCAATGGGAGCGTGACGGGACCAGTACAATTCCTACGTTACAACCGAGGTTACGTTATGTCCGAGTACTTTATAAACGGGTTCGACTGTATATACTTAAGCATAAGCGTTGTAAGCGTCGATATAGTCGCTGTTTTGCCCAGTATTTCATCTTTTATTTGTTACAAGTTGAAGTTGATGTTGTATATGAAAATTTATTTTCTTGGGAATTTTCAGAGTAAGCAGCGCTTACCTTGCTTGCCTGGAATGCACGTTACGGTCTGCGACTTGAGTAAAACAGGATAGGAAATTTATCACATCTGGTACATCAGTCACGATCATAGATTTTGTGATGACTTTCGGTGCAATCTGGTCCCGACTCGGAAATCGAACGGACGAGAATTTATCATATTCATTTTTGGTCAGGAAAAGTTTCGCCTTGGACACTTCCTTGCATAATTTGAGCCCTTCGTTGTCTGGCAGTTGCCACATCGGGCTAATCTCCCCGTACCGAAGATGTAGTTCTGTAAGCGAATTTGTAAAACTGAACAACATCGGCTGAGAATGTAATAGGTCACAAATATTGGTAGTACGTGGAATTGTTATTCATGTGAATGTGTTCTAGGTCTTTGAACATTATAAGCATGCTCTTTCCCATTTGTGAAGTTTCATTCGCGAATAGTGGGAGAAATGTTTGAGCATAAAAATGAAGCGTAGTCAAATCTTCTGGAAGTTGTAAATTGTTTTTCAAGATCATTAGCTTCGAGCTCCTGAAAAGTAAATCATGTTTTATTACTGTTCCGGAAGATTTAGACGGTAACTTTCATAGGGTGTCCTGAGATACGTAATCACCCTCACCTGGGTAGGGAACAACTCATCCTGACAATGTGCAAATGTGTTTACCTGCTTATACATTTGAAGGGGTAATGATACGGACATTTGAAGAAATCGTGTACAGCGTTAATGGATATTTTTTTCTCATTATTGCTGATACACTTGTAGAACTTTTTAGTAATAATAGAAGACGATTATTGCAACTTCTGAAAAAAAAAAAAGTTAATTTATAAAAACAATCGAATCAACAAGATGCCTACAAAATCGATTTTGGTTGAAAACTATGTACGAAGATTTTCATTTTTTTTTAACTTCCCATGGAAATTGTCCTTTGAACCCAGCGATTTTTCTATGGTAAAGTATCCCTTTCTCTGTACCCTTCAGGAATCCTTCCTGGTCTTGTCTCTACCTGTTTCAGTTTTCAAGTTCGGAGATTTTGATAAATGCAGTTGAAATTGACCCTTAAGAAAATAGCACTGAAAGAAAAACACCTGTGAATGTTCTTTTCCCATCGTAATTTTTTTGGTATTAGGAGAAAATTTAGCTTAGTAAAGGAAATAGCCAAAAATCTCAACTTCTCGGCCCCTTTCGGTTGTAGGCTAGGTATTTTCCACAAATTGGAGTGTTAGAAATTATAAAAATTTGAAAATTATAATCCTTGATGTAAGGCATTGCATTTATCTACGTTTTAAAATACTGGAAAAGTAAAATAGGTAGGAGTGAGGCAGTGAGTATTTTTGAGGGTATAAAATGGAAGTTGTTGACTGCGAAAAAATCGCTGGATCTAATGAACAATTTTATGGAAAGCTGAAAAAAATATGAAAATGTTTGTACATAATTTATTTATCACAAAAATCGATCTTGTGAGCACACCGGTGACTTTCTTCTATCATTGCCAGAAAGTTTTACCATTCTAGCTTCCAGAAATGCTGAAAAAAATGTCCATTAGTACTGTAGGTAATTTTTTCAAATGCCCATATTCTTACCCCTTCGTAAGAGCAGGAAAACATAATATCTACGTGTTGTCAGGATGAGTTTCTTTCTTACTCGATTGAAGGGGGGATCACATACATTTAGACATCCTGTGCACATGCTCTCAAGAGACTATACCCAAAATGTCCTATCTTTCAAAAGCTCGGAGGGGCGGATACTTGGATAAATGGTTAGGTGGAAAATTTTGTTTGAAAACCCATTTTCACACCTTTTTCAGCGTCAAGAGTACGTCGATTTTCAGCGTCTACTAGTTTTCTTACCCGTCCGACTTGAGTGAATTTGTCTGTTCTTTCGCCCACAGCTATTGGTTCCTAGGAGCTTGAGGCCAAAGAAGTTGAAAAAGAGATTTGAATCTTCCTGCGGTCTTGAGGGTCACATTGAAAAGGTGATATTTATTTTATTCTGGCTTTTCGACATGCTTATAGCTTTAATTTCATTAATGAATATCATGATATTTTTTTCAGAAAAGTACCAATACTCACTAAAAAATGGTTTATTGATTAAACGTTTTCGGTTTATCCCATCATCAATATCTCGACTAGTTACGTACTACATGATTAAGGTAGTACCGTATGGCAAGCCGTCAGTATCTGTGCTCCTATTGGTTATTAGCTACAGTTGGTCATGTGGGCCAGTCACTGTTAATTAAAAGTAGTCTGTTTCCTGTTGGTTGTTGGATATAGTCAAAAAGATAAATCACTGTTAAGTTCCTCTTATTCGTGTAAAAAGTGACTCAGAGCCAAAATTACTTTCAAGTTCCTGTTAGTCGAGTCAAAAGAGACTCACTGTCAAAGTATATACTGGTTTTTATTGAAGCATTGTTTTGTTTTTATCATTTTTACGTGTCCTAGTAGTTTTTCTTTTTCTTGTGTTCTGTATTGTGAGTACCTATCCTGTATTTGTGTGCGAGGTTGCTGTTATCGTGTTTATAGTCGTTAGAATGCTCTCAAAGAGTGATTTGTCATCATGTCATTTTTGAGTGTCGGTGATTTTTTATGTCCTTTTACTCTTGTGGCGAACATGCTGCCTGCTCCTCCTGAACACGTTGTTCCGCAGTTTTCACGGTCTTACTTTTAAACTTCAACAGATGGAACATGACTACAGCTAACATACACAGAGAACCAGAAAAATACTTGAAAGCAATATAGTGTATGTGGGAATTTACCCTACAAAATTACTGAAAACTTTTGTCCAATACAACACGACGCTTTGTGTAAGGAATAATTAGTTAACAACAGTGTCGGCTCATGAGAATTTTGATCGGCGGTTCAATTTGGTTCTTAGATGCGTTATGGAGGTTACAAGATCTGTTTTTTTTTGTGTTTTTTTTCAAGAGAGATTTGAGAGATTTATTGAATCTGTACAATAAAAGTACATTTACCAAGTACGGTTACAAGATCTTGACTTTCAAAAATTAGGATACATAACAAAAGTTATAACACACTGATCAAAATTTGTAATGTCAAGAAATGTACAATCTGTTCAATAAGAAACAATAATTTTGTAAAATAAATTTTAAACTTTCCTCAATTTTTGCATATAAAGTCTATACGTTTTTTTTTCCTGTAAATTTGTCGATGCTCTCTCATTGAAGTCTGAAAGATCGCGAATCATTCCCTTTTCAATGGGAAACTTGGCAAGCGCAAATAATGTATCTTCATCCGTTGTGCTCCTCAGAAAAGTTTTTATTCTCTTCAAAGCGGAAAAACATCTTTCTGCTTCATCTGATGTCATTAGAATTGTTATCAAATTTCTAGACGTTTAATAACCTCACCAAAGCATTCAGTTAAATTATTTTCACGAAGAAAACCAAATAGATGCGTGCAATTTGATACAGCTTTGAAGTCATCCCTTTCGTATATGACATCCAATTCTGTTTTCAATATTTTACCATCAAGAAAAGTATAACGGTTCATTGTACGCTCCAAAACATCACCTGGGAATTTCTTCTTAAATTTAGAAAAATTTTCAAAATCAAGTAAAGCTGCGCCACCAAATGATCAGCAGATTTGAATCTCTCTGTCATTTACATTGGTACCGAGATCACAAACATTTTTTGTAGCGGCTCTTCTCAGCACATCTCGATTAGTAATTTCTCAATCTTCAATTTTTTTTTTCGCTTTACCGTTCCCTCGCGTTTTATGTACGAACACCTCGAATCACCACATCACCAGTCAAGCTGGAAAAAGAAATAGAACGAGAGTGACAAGCAGTGCTGCCAGATTTATTTGGGCCAAAATGCGGAGAACAGTCCGGCAAGAGAAATCCGGAAAAATCCGGACACAACTATGATGTCCAAAGGGGAAGGGAATCTTAGGGTGAAAAAATGAAAATCGTTTTTTCAGATTTTCTGGTGTAGAATTGCCATGTTTAGTTTTACCAATTACTGTAAAAAATTAACTGCCCCGAGTCTCATAAGTTGAAAAAAAAATACATTACAACTATTGAAAGAAAGTAACGATGAAAAAAAATGCATTTAAAGTTCAATTTACTAAAAAATAATGATAAAAATATTAGACATAAAAGGAGATTAATATTTTTTATAGGAAATTTCATGCAGAATTCAATTTGATTACCAGTTTTACCAAATAATGCACCCAAAAAATTAAATTAACAGAAAAAGAAAGTGCCCTGTTAAAAATCACTCGAATCTCTCACGCAACAAATTATTATAGATCAAATTGAAGTTAAGAATCTCTACATTCGGGTAATTGAAAATTCTTTTACTATTTTCTTTTCATTTTGGAACCTTGCATGAATCGGTGGCCTAGGAGCATTTTCCCCAATTATATTAAATTTGAATGGGAGCTGAGAAATTAGGAATTGATTTGTATCAGTGATTAGAATCTAATGAACGTTATGGATTCGTGAAATTTATTTGAATATTTTTAATAGATTCGTCGGATTTGTATTTTCTTTTGTCTGTTTGTGAATCTCACAATGAAAGCCCATAATTTGAGGGGAAAAACGAAAACGAGAATAACCAAAACGCGCCGGAAAAAGATTATTATTTTCAATTTTTAATTAATTTTTGAATTAATTACAATAGCGGATCCGAAAGAAACGGAAGATGACGCTGGCAAGGTTAATTTGGACGCCGGAACGAATCGATTCGTGGATTCAAATCCATAAATCCACTCCATTTATTCGAATCCGATTCGGATCATGGCAACAGGGTGTCTACTGACCTAAAAAGGCATGAAAAGTTATGATTTAAAATAGTTGTCATGAAAGTCATGAAAAGTCATGATATTTCAACCAAGACTCAAAAACTCGAAAAAGTCATAATATTTCATCATGTCAGAGTTTACCAGATTTTCATTACCAAAAAAAATAAATAAATAAATAAATAATCAGTTTTATTTATTTAATGAGAAAAAAATACTGAGTGAATATTTATTATGGAAGTTTAGCGCGCTCTATATTGAGCCCCCGATGAGGCGTTAGGCGCCGAGTTTGCTCCCCCCCCTTCCATTTTCTTATTATATTCCCCATTATGATCGTGAAAAAATGTCTTGAAAGTCATGATATTTTGTTTCCCAAATCCAGTAGACATCCTGAACAAACGTGAATCATTCTCGAATCATAATCTAATCCAAAAAAAAATAATAAATAAATAAATAATAATAATAATAATAGTTATTGTTGGATTCTGATTAGAATCCAATTTTAGTGGATTTGTTTTCAATCCTGGTTTCTGAAAAAGGATGCTTTGGGTGAGGGGAAACTGAATAATTATTAAGGTAAAAAGAACGAGAAAACACTTTTTCCAGTCCAGTTTAGTGCAGTCTCACAGAAAAATATTTCCAACTAATCAGAAATTGAATAAACCCACAAAATGAGAAAAAACAACAAAAATCCGGATTTTTCCCAAAATTTCCGGACATTATTCAGAAATTTGGACATTTTTTGTCCAAAGATGAAAAATCCTGTGTTGCTGATCTACGTTCGGCTGTGTTCGGTAGGTTTCGGAACAATTGCTAACACTTGGGTTAGGGACTTCTCTACATTATTTCCATATCTTAACCCATGTCCCCTCTACCCACTTCGCCCGTTACAGTCAGTTCTATCTTGAGATTGAACCTGCACTGAATTCAACTACCTAAAATCGTGTGTTTCCGGCAGTTACG
This sequence comes from Acanthococcus lagerstroemiae, assembly GCA_031841125.1. Lineage (NCBI taxonomy): Eukaryota > Metazoa > Arthropoda > Insecta > Hemiptera > Eriococcidae > Acanthococcus > Acanthococcus lagerstroemiae. Next base: position 18,839,878 of record CM063108.1, on the reverse strand, counting down.
CATCGTTTTCCTGTATGCAAACTCCAAACGGGCTTTTAAATTCAATTTTTTTTTCCTAAATATGGAAATCTTATTAATATTAAGCTTCTGGAAAAAGAGGAAAATTTAGTTGGAAGGAATTTCACAGGCGGTTCAGTGAACCATTGAACCGTCTATACGAGCCGCTACTGTATAATGAAACTAATAATTAAAAACAAATTAAAGACAAAATACAAGAATCACCACAATTTTGTATACAAAGCACAGGCTTGTGACTACATTTAACAACCAATAGAAACACACTAAACAGTGATTGGTCCACCTTACTATAACCAACAACCAATAGGAACACTGATACTAACTTCTTACCATGCGGTACTACCTTAACCATATAGTGTCTCGAGGTATTTTTTCTTTTTCTTGAAAAATTGAATGCACGATTATTTTGCGTATTTTTGCCAAATGAACAAACGGATTGGATACATATCCTGTCATTAACAGTACCCTGTGTCAGTGTCAAACTCACAAATTGTCGAAGAAGAAGTCAGCTTATGAAAAAGTAGGAAAAAACTTGAAAATCTTGCAATTTATGGAAAAATGGAGGAGGGATTAACTCGACCACTCCACCCCCTCCCCCCTTAGTCCATTATTTCTAGCATGTCTGATATACCCGTCTTAAGTACTTTTACCGCGTGATATTCATTAGCAAAATTAATTTTTCAATACCCACGAAAGGCCTGCAATGCTCAATTTTTCTGACAATAACTTAAGTTAGACCCACACCATAATGAAAATTGTAGTATGATGTAACGTACTTTGAATTGATCTTATACTGAGGAAAAACTTTTCAAATTCTGGAGGTCGTACAATTACCACGGACGAAAGGGACGAGCTCCACAGAGCTACGCTCACAATTGTAAAAATCAACCTCATTAATGCGACTTAAGCAACAATAAAAATTATAAATTATTATGAAATATTGCGAATACCAATAAAAAAATGTTTTCAAGAGAAGCCGAAAATCAGAAAAACGTTTCCGTTATGTATAAAGTTCAAGGCACATTCTGAACCGAATCACTAGGAGACGTAATAAAATTATTTTTTATTATTCGAGGATTTGTTGACATACGACGTTACTTGGTAAATATTTTAAAAGAGAAGAACGAACGGGCGATGTTCTAACAGGTGGCTTGACTAAATGTCTGTACTGAACATTGTTTATTGTTTGATGGATTTTTTGCGTTACATTGAATTGCATGTGATATATTGCACAAATGTACATATTATGTTGTAACAGTACACAGCTGTCAAAAATATTACGTTTGATCTCTTCGGGGAAATCTTGACGTCAAACCTGAATCAGGATCAGCAGGCTCAATAACTTATAGCCCCAGAGATACGGATTAATAGCTGCGATTTGAGAGGCAAGGTGGAAGAATTATGAAAGAATTACTACGGAAGGCCAAACGTCGCATATATCTCCGGCCCCTGACTCTCGTATGACCCAAGTTGATCCTTAGGATTTTTTGACCTCGCTCGAACAAGGCATATCAGTTCATGTATCGTTGCTCTTTTGATTACGTTTTCCCCCAGGAGATGGTACAGAATCGTAAGCAGGAGGGCAAATGGGGATTTTATCCCTGGTTAGTTTATTCGCGTCTCAGGAAGTTATTATTACTTCCTCTTCTGTTCGAATTCGTCCCCCTCTCCGAAAATTCTCTCGTCCTTCCTGACAGACAAGGTGGTTGCGAGAAGCTTACGGTCCTTGAGTGATGGCAGTTAATGTACAGAGAGAGAACATGAATATTTGAGATTGATATGAGGCGTATTGAACACGTGATCGTAAGGTGAGGAAGCCACAGGAAGATATTAGGAGCATGGGGCTCGTTTAGACTCTCTTGTGACTTGTTAGGGCTTATTAAAATTCTGGGCTAGTGTAGGATTTATTAAGACGCATCATCAGACTCAATAGACACTCTATTGACACTCTGAAAACCCATTCAGGCTAAAGTTTGTTTAATTATTTTACAGATATCCTTTAGATTCTGCCAAGTCTTGTAAGATGCTGTTGGTATATCAGGTTCTCACGTTTCGACAGATCAGAAATTTTTTAGATACGTGAAAATGCGCTTGTTCAGTTTTTGACGTAGTCTCGTTCAGGGGAAAAATCCATTCCCCTCCTGAAGGAAGCTTGAACTTACCACCAACTTAGAGATCCTAAATAGAAAGATAACGAACGATTTATCTGAATGGAAATTTCTTGGTTACTAATTCTGAATACCTCATAAGATTCTTGATTTGACACTGATCTGTAGGGTTTGAAATCCTAAATAGAAAAGTATCGAACAATTTATCTCAGTAGGGATTTCTTAGTTAATAATTCTAAATACCTCATAAGATTTTTTATCTGACACTGATCTGTACGGCAAATTTTTTTTATGCATTTGTATATTTTTCCTGTTGATTATCTTTACGATTCATGAAATTCCAGGTAAAATGAGCCCAACTTGGTTACGCATATTTCTGCATATTTAAGGCGATATGCATATTTCCCCATAAAATAATACATTTCAGCACATACGTGCGCATATTCGGCGATTTTTCTTATTTTTACCGCATATTGATTGAAATACAAGCTGCATGCTGCAGACCTGAAGCAGGAGGGTTGACTTATGGACGTTAGAACGCTGTTAAGTGCCCTACTAGCTCCAACTAGCAATGTTCTAAATTGTATTTTTTAAAGTTTTTTTCCCCCTGTTACTCATTTTTTGAGTAAGGCGTGTGTTTCATTCGAGCTAGGCGAAAAAGTCCTGCGTTTTGACACCCATATTGCCTTGTTTTGAAAAAGAAACATTTTCGCCTATTTTGGAAATTTTCAAGAATTTTTTTGAATATTTTTGAGATTCTTAGCGCATATTTTACGCGCATCTTTCTCGATGTCTACCGCATAAAAAACTTGCCCTACCGATATGATTCTAAAATTCGACATGAATCCGTTTCCAAGAAGCCAAAATAACTCTTGTTACCTAATAGAATTGAGCTAACTATCGAAATATGGGTTTCCTGAGTCGCTGTTTTTTTTTTTTTTTTTAATAACATTGGAACTTCTAACTGACCACAATTTGGGCATTAACATTGAAATTCCTTTTAATGAGTCAAATTGACTCGAATTTACAATTTAAACAAACCATCGAAGTATGGGTTCCTTGAGTCGCTGATTTCAAAAGGAACAGTGAAATTTCCAGCGGGCGATAACTTAGGCCCCAATATTGAAATTTCAGCGAAATTGACTCATATTGAAAATTCATGGTTTCTGAGTTACCGATCCCGAAAGTTACATTATATTTTGAGTCCAGTCTCGGTTTGAGTCCCAAATTCAACATTTCTCTCGTCAAAAATGGTTTTCATTAACTGGGATTGAGGCTTGATTGAACTATCTAAGTGAAATTTTCATGGGTCACTGACTTGAAAAATGGATAATGATATTCTGTTTAGCCCCAATTTTGGTACCAAAATCGAAATTCTTTAAACTGCTCTAAAATTGACTCGGATTAGAAAATAGAATAAACCGTCGAGTTAAGAACTATCGCTGATTTTGAGTAAATTAGGTGAAAATTCACTGTGACCATTTTTGATCCATTTAAAGCTTATATATAGAGCTCGGATTTTCATGCGCTTAAAAAATTGCTTTATGCGCATAAAACATGCATTTATTTTCGTCAAAATATGACAAAATATGCACTTATCTAGTAAAAGTGCCCTTTATGCAACATCAATATGGGCATCTTTTGATAGGATTATTGAATTTTAAAGTAATTTTTTAAAACAGAAGTGTGCAGGAAATTAAACAAATGAAAAGAAAGACAGTGCAGCCGTAGGCAGAAAGTAGAATGCGTTCTGGAATCAGTCACTTTCGTATTGATTTTCAGATTTAAATTGTAGTACTTTCGATGGATGTATCACTATGAAAAAAAAAATTTTTCCAGAATTTCTTGGTTTTTTCAGGTTTGCCATTTTCAATGAAAAAAAAAATAGTGAAAAAAAAAATGTTGGCCAACATTTCCAAAATATGAATTAAAAAAGAAATAAAAAGAAAAGGTCAAAGTATGACGAATGTGCGCTTAAAACGTCTCAAATATGCAAAAACATGCATTTATACCCAAAATATGCGAAATATTCACTATCAAATTGGGCTAATTTTACTCTAAATGTTATGATTTGCAAAGATCTACACGATATGCGCGACCTTCTCCAATGTAGTAAAACATGACAAATCATAAAAATCCGAGCTCTACTTATATAGATCATTTGTGAACTTAGCTAGGCTTTTAAGATTCATTTCGGCTTCATATAACCTCATTTAGCTTTTTTAAGACTTTTCGGTCCATTTAAACTCGATTTAAGCCCATTCAGACTGTTATAAGATGTATGAGAAGTGTGTTATAATTTTTTAAGGCTCATGCAGACTTCTGCAGACCTTGTTCATTTATTGAGTCTTCTCAGAATCCTTTACTGCTTATTCAGACTGTTGAGACTCCATCCCATCAAAACATATTAATAAAGTTGAAAGCGAGACTTTTTTTTTGACTCATGTTAAATTCATTCAGATTTTGTAAGGACTCGTCCGCGCTGTACTTTGATTTCTCCAAACTCTTCACTGATCTTATTCTGTTAAGACTCACGTATAGGTTCATTATCTTAATACTCTGTCTGACTACATGGTGTGAGGGTAAAACGCATACAGCCGATGTTACGACTGCATTGCTGGATCTCGTGATTCAAGACTCATTCCGACTCTGTTAAGATTCTCTCAAGATTAGTGCTGACTTTTTCTGCGTGTATTTCTGTTCAGATTATAAAAATCATTCGGATTTTGTTAGATCTCATTTTGACTCTGTTAGGACTAATTCAGATTTTATGAAAATACGGAACGTTGGGTGAGCGATCGCTCCCTCTGCCTTCTATTCGAGACTTACAAATTTATATTTAAAGAACAATACGGTTAGGACCGGGAAGATTATTTCCTTTTCACAATTTTACATGTCTGGCCAAAAGACTCGAATATCATTCAGTAATAGAACGAGGTGGAGTCGTTCTCCGAAACTTTTGTTAAATGATGACACATGTCCAGTTGATTGAGACTTCGAGACCGCCCTCCACTTTAGTTTCTTCCTACCGCCATTCAACTTGGGCTTTTGAAATTATGTGACACTCCGAATCCTGCTGTTTAAATTCGTCTAATACTACGCAAAGCCGGAGGTGTGGATCCACCCACCCTTCGAATTCGTTAATACCCTTTTATGTCGAATTCCTTTGCTATAAATATTGGGGACCTAGCCAGAAAACTGGAAAAATAATTGCTGGAGCCGGCTTCAATGCCTGGTTTCTGACTTATGTTCCGGTTCTTCAGCCTCTCCCTTCCTCTTCTCCATCTGAACTTTTTGACTTTCTTCTTTTGGTGCCTTTAATCTTATTTTTATTATCTTCTTATTAATAATTCGTTTTGTTATATTCAAAACCCAAAGTTCACACCAAAGACTTACGCTATCAAAGTAATGAGTGATGAAATTGTGATTTTTTCCGTGTTGTTAATTTACCCTGCTTCTATTTCTTCATTAAAAATAGAAACTTATTATATTTGGTAATCCTTATTTGTGAATTTACTGTTTGCTCCATTGGTTTTCAGGGAAAAACAAAATCAAACGATAGAAAAATTTAACTGGGTATCCAATAAAATGACATACCACTTGTAAATTTTGGTCACTTTCTTGGTAATTTTTGGCCACTTTTCAACATGAAGCTTAGTGGCTTCCTTGATAATTTTATAACAAGTCTTCTAGAAATTGGAAAACACGCTTGTCAGCAGAGACGAAACTGGACTTTCAGTTGGAGGGGGGGGGGGGAGAAGAAAAATTTGCCGACAAATATTTTTTGAAAACTAAAAATTTACTTGCTGACAATTTTTTTAACTTGAAAATTTACCAATTTTTTAATTAAAATACTTTTTAATTGAAAAAATAAATAAACAAACAAACAAACATTCTTAGAAAATGAAAAATAAAATGAACAATTTCAAAATTTGCCGACTGCCAAATTATTGGGGTTGTTTCACCACCCTCAGTTTCGTTCTTGCAAATGCAGATTGGAACCTTATCCCCCAAGCACTCACCCACTAGTCTGGGAGGGTAAGCTGGAAGGATGTTATAGGAATACTTGAGAGGAACAGACAACTTCCTTTATACTACATTAAGGTAGTCGTCATTTACTCTTGGTGATATTTTTTTCTGAATTTCTTCTGACCCGTCTCTTAAATAGGTTTCAATAAAATAAAATAAAATAAAAAACCTACAAAGTTTTAGGTCGATTGGATTATGGGAATCCATGCCACAAGCTCCCTATTTGTCGGTATACCTATTAATTTAGGTAAAAAAAATACGTGTACGTGTATTTAGCCTAAGACATGTTTGATTTGGCATGGTATGCTAACACGAGTGCGCGACTTGTCTTTTTGTTGCAGACATGATGTTATGAGGAATGAGAAAGTGCTTGTTGCGAGATGTGGAAGACGGCTACTACCGGCCGGCTCGATTTCGATCGAATCAAGTGATCGCGGCTCTGCTCTCGGTGACCTTTCTAACCTTGTTCATCGGATTCCATATCACGCTGTACGACACGACCATCTACCAAATTCAAATGCAACAACTTCCTTCGACGCTGAACCAGCAGGATTTCATGTTCGTCAACGAAGTGACCACATTCGGCTCGTCGGCCTCGGCCGGCGAAACGCCGAACGGCACCTTTGTTAAGAAGAAACTACACTTCTCGAAGACGAAACGACGTCTACCTCAGGTGAGTCGGCGCTCGAGGGTCGAGCGTTCGCCGCTGTGTTGTTCTCTTCCTCGTCGTACTTAAACTTTCGGTTTCACTTTAACGTAGAGAACGAAATTTCGTTTTCTCGTCCAACATCTCGACGAGAGTCTGTATCCCTAGAAAGTTTCACGACAGACTTTTAAGCACCTTCTCTAAGCACTCCTCGCATCGTAACCGCGACACTTTGTTGACACAAGGGTCGCGCGAACTTCTCGCAGTCGCCCTTTTCTCCGGCATTGCGCTGTTCCCAGAGTTCTCACTTTCGCGTTCGGCTTGAGGGTCGCGAAGTGAATAATACATGCTAATCTCGAGAGAGTTCTCCGCCGCGTACACTCTCTTTGTTCTGCGAACGACTCGGTGACTCGGCTGCGAAAGGAAAGTGCGAACACAGTCAAGTGAACTGCGTATAGTCGTGTGTACACGTTGTCCGCTTTTGGTTTCTTTTTCAAAGAATCAAAAAGTCCCAAATCTGCCTTGAAAATGGCTGCCAGTCGTCGCTCAAGTTTACTCGAGTGAGTGCTCGCGAGTGCATTCGCAGACAAACGAGGGGTGCTTTCTTGGGCGTGTACTGGATCTGTGGAGTGAAATAAACCGGCCGGTTTGAGTGCGGGATGAGAGAGTGTTGTAATATCTGAATTATACAGGGTGCTTCTTTTGGTCCCCTCATTTTAGTCCGATTTTTTTCAAATCGGAGTGACGACTGAGTGGGACTAATTTTTTCTTCGTTTCATGACAAACGAAGGTTAATGCTACCAAAATTTCAATTTCGTATATTCTTTCTTATACATAGGGGCGGAAAGACGCCAAATATGGCAAGAGTTCCGATTACGGATTGAACGATTTTCTCTCAGTTCGTAAGCAACGCACTTCATCAGAAATCATTATAGAAGTTGTGTGGAAACGAGAAAAACACGTGGTTTCAAAAAATCAGCCTTGTAACTCAATGGGCGCGTACAAATTGCCAACCGAAGAGGTAAATGATAGACGAATTGAAAACCAGTTCTTCTGGACGCAGAAATGTACACTTGCCAATTGCGAACCCACTGTTCCAATGTCAGGAAAAGGGATGTACAAATTGCAAACCTAACTGTATTTTTTTGACGTATATAATAGATAACGTTATTAACAAAAATAGTACTAGTCAAAATGGATGCTCCGAAATAGACTACTGATGCTCGTATCTTTTTTTCAGCAAGTATATAATGGTCAGAAAAAATCGAGACAACTAACTGTATGGACACTGTTAAGCAAAACATACTCAAACGACAAAATCTGTTTTTTGAGAACACGTGATTCGAAGTTCAAGAGCCATATAGAAACCATAAGCGTGTCTGGATCTTCTGAGTAGGATGTGCCAAAAGCAGGATTGTCCACTCCTGCTGGTAGGTAGGAAGAGATTGCTCCAAGCCGATAGCGACATTAAAATTATATTTTCGGTAGTCAATGTTGCAACTTATTCCAAATTTGATCAAGGATTAGCTCCAAGTTTTAATGAAAATTAAAAATGAATATTTTATATTATCGTGACTGTATTAGTGGAGGGGAAAAAATTCTAGAACAAGTAGAGTGTGCCCAAGCACACTCGGCACACCTGGCAGGCACACCTATGATAGAAAATATATGGCATAGCATCTACTGATAAGCTCTTTTCAATGTGAGTAAACATTTTCGTATGGGGGGCCCGATTTAGAAAAATTCTACTTTTTACGCTTTTTCCAACGATACTAATAACTCATTTTGTCAACAAATGTCGCTGAGTCTGTTTTGCTTAACAGCGTCCACTTTGTAACGTCAAGTAGAATCGTTTGCAATTCGTCCATCTCTGTAGCGGGCGACGTATGTTTCGGTTGGCAATACGTACATCTCATTTTCGATACATTCTGGGTTCGATTGGCAGTTCGTACATCGCATTTTTCCCCACGGTTCGCAATTTGCCGATCTGGTGGGCAATTCACTTACGTCCAGCTCAATTAGATAAAAAGTTAATATGAAGAATCCAAAAAAAGTGATTTTTGTTGAAATAAACTTTTTGTTCGGGTTGAAGTTTCTGAAAGCAATTAGTATTAACAGCGAGTGTAATAAAATTAAGATGTCGAGAAAAATACGTGGGCTACTTCTAACATAGTGTGGCGAATAATCCCGAACATTCGATCGATACGTTTGGAACAGCAGAATAGAAGTTCGATAACGAAAGCAATAAGGAGTATAAAGGCCGATGGCTGTCGCCGTATAGTCTAGTTTTATATCCGATAAACTGTGCGTTTTCAAAGCGATCTAGCTACAGTTTTCGTGCGTTTGTATTAGTGTGACATCAAAAGTTCTTAGTACGTGTTTTCGTGCGTTTTTCGGTGCGAATTAGGTTACAATAGAATAGTTATACAGTGTGTCAGTTTTGCAATGACCCCCCTTCCACCTGGTAAGTAGGCAACCTACCCTGACAATCTGTAAATATGCTTGCATACTCTTACTTTTGAAAGGGCTGAGTTATGGTTAAATTTTGAAAAGTTTTCTATCTTTGAATTTCCCCCCACCCCTCACGACTGGAGACAGAAAAATGGTACCAGTAGAGGTAATAGTACAGGGCAATTGTTGTGACCACAGAAAAAAAAAAAGGTCAGTATCGATTCAACAGGGTGTTCATAAAATCAATGTTAGTACAAATTATATCAGAAAATTTTCACTTTTTTCAATTTTCCGTGAAACTTGCCCTCTTAAGCTACTGTTTTTTTATTTGCAATAGATCGTGCACTGAATTTTCCATAAAAAAGGTCATTAGCAATTTTCTTGTATCTGAATTAGAACTGCTCAAAATGGAGTTCAAGATATCCTCGTTAAGAATTATTACTTGTTAACACAGATTCGCAGACCTTATGAAGATGATAATAATTTTCTTCAGCTACTTTACCACTTCACAGATTTATATCGTTTATGTGGCTTATTCACCTCCCTCCTTTCATCTATTTACCCCATATTTGAAATTTAGGCCCATGCAGAGAGGGAAGAGGGGTTCTATGGGTATCCAATAATTAGTTCCAAAGGTCGCTAAATTCGATTTTGGTAACATTTTGGCCATATTCCCCGAACTGTGGCGCTACCGATGGAAAGGAGGTGCAAGATGACAGTTGTAGTAACCACGTAGAAAAAAATTCAAGATCATGGAAAGTGGTTGAACATAAAGGAAACTGTTAACAAATATGGAAAGAGTGGAACTTTTGTACGTACAGATGACAAAGGATCTGATGGGATAAAGGATCTGATGAGATAAAGGATCTAATTTGGAAGAGATATGAGATGGAGAGGAAGGATAAAAGGACGCAAAAGGAAAAATTAAAGCTTCTTTGATTGAGGAAAAAAGTCAAAATGGAGATAAGGAAAGACATTCGGAATTTTGAAACCGAGCTGACCGAAAATATTTTGGCCGAGAAGCGGGTCGATCAAGCCAGGAAAGAATCTATTCCAGGAAGAAAAGTAATGCTAAGTGTGAGCAGTGAGAGGGGTTACAGTGTGCACCAGGGTAAGGGAATTGTAAAAGTACCCACCATAGCATCGAAAATGAAAAAACAAGTAATGGTAATGGCAATATCGAACAAAGTACACCCTCCAACTTCCCAAGCATAATGCGGGAAGAAGTGGTCAAAGCGCTGAAAACCTTGAAGACTGAAAAAGCAGTTGGGCCAGATGGTGTAGACAGAGTGGGTCCCTGAAACTCCTAGCAGAAGAACTAACCTTCACGAGCACGAAATTATTCAATAAAATTCTGGATACCGAATCCACCCCGAGGCAGGGGGAGGAGGAAGGCAGAAATAATCCTACTTTTCAACAAAAAAAAAAACAAAAAACAAAAAAAAAAACAAAGAGGACATCAGAAATTATAGGCTGATTAGTTTCACATCAAAAATGTGGGTAAAATTCTTGTGAAAATCCTGAAATAGAGGTTATACCTTCAACAGGACAGTCAACAAGCTGATGATCAGGCGGGATTTCGGAAAAATCATTCTATAGCAGACCAGAGTTTTATTATTGACCAAGTCATTGAAAAAGCAAAATAATGCAATTTCGAAATTTTCTTTCTGTTTATAGACTTTTCTAGAGCGTTTGACTCAATAAACCACAAATTTTATGGATGGCATTGAAAAATCAGGGAGTAGGGGACCCACTGACGCCAGACTTGTTCAACTGCGCCTTGGAAGAAACGATACGAAAATTAGACTGGAAGGGGAGGGGGTAAAGATAGAGGAGAAGTTGTTGAACAATCTCAGATTTTCGGACGATGTAGTCTTAGTAGCAACCGATCTAAAGGTATTAATTAGTAACGCGGTAGAATTTATAAGGGCTTGTAAGGAAGCGGGACTGGAGGTAAACACAAGTAAAACGAAGCTCTCATATCAAATGCAAAGTGCGAACTAGTAAAAATTGGAGGCGAAAAAACAGAATGGAAGAGGGAAGTAAAATACTTGGGGCAAATGATATCGTTTGAAGGTTCAAGGGAAAAAGAAATTACATGGAGAATTAGAGTGAAACTCCTTTTGAAAACTAAGAAATATCTTTAAAAGTAAGATTTCACTAAGGACTAAAGCGGAAGTCTGGAGGAGCTGCGTGCAACAGACAATGATATATGGGGCCCTGAAAAAAAAACAAATCTCCGAACTGCACTCAGCGGACAATGGAGAGAAGCATGTTGGGGATCAAATTAAAAGACCAAGTCGAAAATGCGATAACTAGGGGCAAAATTAAACTAAATGACGTTGGCAAAACTATCAGAATTTTAAAATGGAATTACGCGGGCCGTATTATGAGGCAGGGAGGAAGTAGATGGGAGAGAAGGGTGGAAGGGTGGACCCCGTATGACAAAAAAAAACCAAAGGAAGACCTACAACTCGCCGGAGAGACGAAATACGAAAGGCACTAGGACCCATGTGGAGGGGATATACCTTAGACCGAAGAAAGTGGAGGGAAGAAGGGGAGGCGTATGCCCAGAATTGGGCGGGTGGAGAAAAGAGAGAAAAGGATGGAGGGGGTTGTGTCCCCGCCGGCCGCGATGCGTTGGGTTTCGGGATTCAACCCCAAAACATGTAGTAAGTTTATCACCCAATAAAGCTGCTATTATTATTATTTTTGCAAAATAAGGATTTTTTCAAAAAAAGTAAGCTGTGGTGACCCTCTTTTCCCGATGTACATTTTTGTATAAATCGTCTTGTCTGGCTATTTTCTGCGTAGCACGATACAAACGTCATTTGTTGTCTGCATCTTTTCTAAATCACGCTCTTCTTCTTCTCTTCTTTCTTCTTCTTCTTTTTTTCCTTCTCCTTCTTTTCCTATTTTTCATGCACACACCGCTTTTTCCTCGATCGGCAGGCAAGACATCTTTTATCCATTTCTTTCCAGTTCACTCGACTTAACATGCGCTTGCACCTCTGTTCTTTAAATTTTGATGCCTCATTGCGATGATCAGACTTTGTTATAAATTGCGCAAACCGAACTATTAGTCAATAGTATTAAGTAACGTTTTTCATTCCCCTTCCAATCATCTGGCAGAAAATCGAATTATACTGCTATAAATTTAATTCGATCCCCTGTTTTAGTGATGGTATATTTTTATGAACTAACAATTCGTATCAAATTTTACGAGTGCAGATTTCCATCGTGCCGCCAAAGTATTTGACCGGAGTACAAATCTGGTCGACAAAAAATGAGAATTTACAGATTACGAACTTTAGTGCTCCCGATAATGGTTGAAAAGATTTCTGTGGAAAAGGAACTAGATTTTGCAAATTGACGATAGTCATTTGCCGAGCCTCGGCTCGAATCCGTCTTCAGCGGAAAAACTTGGCGAGGGTTTTCCAAAGGCGTTAGAAGTCGTCATCTGGTTGACTGCTTTCGAATGGCGGGCTCGGTAAGACAGATAACGACCCGGCTCGGTTGACCGGAAATCGTGACCGACGTGCAGAATTGTGTATTCAAACAAGTTGACCGCTCCCGGGTCGGAAAAGGTTTCAAATCGGGCTTTTGTGGATTCCTCGCATGTACGGAGATGTAATGTTAGGCGGTTGTGAAATGTCGGCCATTTGTTTTCCCCAGGCCCTGATAGTCGGCGTTAGGAAGTGCGGGACGCGAGCGCTTCTGGAAATGCTGTTTCTACATCCGATGATACAGAAGGCGGCCGGCGAGGTGCATTTCTTCGACCGAGATGACAACTACAACCTCGGCCTGGAGTGGTACCGTCAGAAGATGCCGTTCTCGTTTTCCGATCAAGTGACCATCGAGAAGAGTCCCAGTTACTTCGTCACTCCGGAGGTACGTACAAAGTGTTTCTTTCATTTGTGGAGGGGAGAGACAAGAAATGAAGTGCCTCCCATGTGAATTTAAGGTTCACGGACAATTTCCCTAAACCATTTTTCGTAAAGATTTTTTCCTGAAGCAAAGTTTCCTAATTTCGTTTTCTCTAAAGACATTTTTCCGAAATACATTTTCCCCAGTGGCATTTTCCCTATAATGATTTTTTTGTCAAAATTTTTTCTGAGGCCTAGAAGTCAAAGAATAATAATTTTTCCTCGTAAAATTGTCTGTAATTTGATACCACCCTATAACTTCGTAGCTACGTGCTGGAGAAGGAAACGAGTTAGAGATTTACTTTCTTCAGTATTCACGTTGTAATGTGTTCTCGTAGTAAACTGTCATTCACCACCCTGCGAAAAGAAGTATGCCCTTTAGACTGCCAGTATGAAAATAAGAAGAGAACATGTAGGGGAGAATCACGTTCCATATGGGACCAAAAATCGATTTTTGTCTCTGGTGCTCGAACCAAGTGAGCTAGAAAAAAGAATTGCAGTTTTTATACTTGTAACAATGCGAGAGCTGTTTAAGGTTATCAAAATGGGGCAGTCAGTCTGGAAATTTACGAAATCAGACAGTCGAATTTGAAAACTGAAGGAGCCGCGAGGGTAGCCGTTCGAAGAAAAAAAAACAGAATTTTTGTATGAATCCGATTCTGAACCTACTTTCAAGGGTCACTATGGGTAGTACATATATTTAGCGAACACCCTTCCGTTTATCCCCGAATACGTACATACGGGTAGTAACTCCAGCCGGAAGAAAACATTGACCCGAGAGCCGACTCCGTGTAAACGAGAATCCTTTTTTTCCCCGGCTGAAATTCCGACCCTTCCTTAATCCTTTATAAAATCCTTTTCATTTTAAAAACAGTCGATACGAGATTACGCGGTTCCGTGTACCTTTTAAGGGCTCATCTTCAACTAATCGCACGTGAGTGTTCGCCGGGGATTGATCGTTCTTATAAACGAAGCGCTCATCTCCGCCGCATGCGATTACACAGTCGAAGGTGTTTTCCTTCTCCGGCGAGATTAGGCGTTAATTCCGAAGATGTTCGAAGTACCGGTATTAGGTCTATACGAATTATATATTTCTTCGAGAACCATTAGGCCACATGCTGAAAGCATTTCCTCGGAGTGTTTCGAATTTTCGAAGTAAGTCAGAAAAGCTGTATATAGGTGCATAGTATCGCTACTTTGATCAGATAGTTCTTGGCCAAACCTGGATCTGGTTGGCAATGGATAGCTGTCACGTGTAGTCTTTGTCATCGCGAAATGAGATTAGAGCGGTTTTGAAAGAAATAGTACTTCAGTAGCAAAATATAAAAAACTAAAAAATAACACTTTTGGCTTACATATTCTAAATTATAACTGCAGGGGGATTGCAAACAAGAAACGGATGGTAGAACTCGAGAGTCTTCACCAAGGTGAACTGGAACATTATGGGGTTTTCAGAAACGCGCCGTTCTGGAAGAGTATTGGAGAAATTTTGATTCCTAAAAAAACATAGAAAAAACTTTATAAAGTTTTAAAAGTGTTCAACAAAATGTTTTTGTGAGTCCGAAAAAAATCTCTCAGATCTTCAAGAGTGTTAAATAAATCTGAAAACTTATAAACGTCTCAAACGTGGAATAGTCTTGAAGGAGTCCGGAAGAATGTTCAAGAGCGTTAAACGTATTATCTTAAAATAATAATATGTTGTACTTCGAATTCGAATGCAGAAACAACATGGCTGGTGTGTTAATGTAATTGCATAACCGCAACGCCGTAAATATTCCCCAATAACCGAATTACCTCGAAATGTTAATAAAACTGCATACTCAAAACGCCGTAAATCAGGCGGGACGCGCTGTTCCGGTGTGTTCGAAATCGAAATGTTAATACAGATGGGAGCGTGATCAAGGATGAGCCACGGATGTCGAACATCCTGCCGCTACCCCCGAGTTTCTTTAACAGTTGGGAGCAGTGATGGTAAAATTTTCGAGCATTTATTATTGAATCTTGATTTCAGAACGCAAAGCAAGACTGGACGTATTAATTAAATTCAATCTTCGAAATTAATGCTCTAAAATACCCCTATTCTGTATACGTTTGTTGGTGTCTCAAGCTAAGTCCAGATATGTCTAATGACTCGGCGTGGGAATGAAAAAAATTCCGTAAGGAAAACATTACTATCGTAATGTAGTTGCGTATTTCTCTTTATGCAGTCGCATTCGGTCCATCATGTTTCGACCAGCCGACGCAGAGGATGCCGAACGAAGCCGAGAATGGACCATTGGACCCTAATATGCAAAACCCAGTCAAGCAATGTTTTTGAGTGTATGGAGTTATGTGTACCACCGGATAGTGCTAGATGAGTAGAACACGATGAAAAGAAATAAAATTTATTAAAAGACAGCTAACTCAGCGAGATATTAATTCTCAAAAATCATATGTAAACGGCGATGCTGTACGTAACATTTCCTTCTTACGGAAATATCTCGAAAGTATACAAATGTCGCTTAGTTGGGTTTTACGTATTAGGGTTCAACTGGAGAAGGCAGTGGAATGTGGATATGCGTGTCAACGCTGTCACCTCGCCTAAACGACGCATCCATGAACAGTATCCTGCCATGCAGCAATCGGACTCTTCTTTTCTTTTTTTTTTTTCTTTTGATACCTTCTCGTTGGAAATTTTAAAGTTGATGTCAGTTTTCTCGCGCCCTTCCTTTCTTTCGGGAAAGGAAAATCATTTCACGCAAGAAGAAACAAGAATTCATTACACGAAGGTCCTGTAGACTGCTTTCTCTACGCTGACGACTTGGTTTTATTTGCTCACGAAAGACATATTCAAGATGTCTAAAAACATTTACAACACACTATTGATTGACTTGCTGTTTGGGGAAACAGTCGTGGACTTTCTTTTGCTACACTCTAAAGTAATGTGGTAAATTTCATCAACAAACGCCACTGCCAACGGTTCACCTCTCCCTCGATGCAGTGCTGCTGACGCAAACATCGAACACCAAATTTCTGGTACTCACGTTCGATAGAACTCGCCCTTGGCCCTGTTGTTGTTCTATTCCTTAGTCTCTCAGCTAGTAAGTTGCGTCTTTCCACTTTTTTTTTCTCACCTGCGCTAATCTTTTCATTTCTGAGAAGGATTTACAGTTTGTATTCTGCATTGTCTGCTCTTCGTAGCTCATTCTTTACCTTCCTTTCCAGTTCTTTCCTTCATCCATCCCCTCTAGCAGAAATAACAATATCCCTGGCTCCGGTTACTGACGCGATGCTCGAAAGGGTAGTTCCTGTGGCCGGGGGTGCGGTGTCATAGGGGCCACTTTGGCATGCGTGCATCGCCATATGTCCCACCACACACCGCTGGGGTGTCGTGTATTACGTCCTTTCATTTTAACTCTTCTCTTTACGTTTATATTTCAAATGTCTCTTTTTCTTCCTATTCGCCTCAATACTTCCTCATTTTAAAAGCTTCTATCCTTATTCTTTCTCGTGTTCATGTTGTCCTGCTCTCACATCCTTACAATGCTATATTCCAAATATACGTTTGAATACATCTCAGTCTTACTTTTGAATCTACATTTGCCCCCTAAATATGTCTCCTTTTTGAAAAAAAAACAACAAACTTGTAAACTTATTCCATTCTACTCTTTATTTTCTGTTTGACATCTTCCCTCCTGCGTTATCAGATTACCTAAGTATTTAAATTCCTTTATCTATTTTCCACCTCCCATTTCCATATTTACTGGATTTAGTTTCCATTTATTTACTACCATCACTTTTGTTTTATTTTTATTCATTTTTGTTTTATATCTTATTTTCAATTTTTTATCCAACTTTTCTAATGTTATCCAAAGCTTTTTCTAAATCTACAACTGCTACATGTGTATCCAGACATTTTTCTCGGTCTTTTATCTCATAAAAACTTCAAGCATAAAATTTCTTCTGTAGCGTAATTTCCGAAAAGCCCGATGTTCCGCCCAAATGTCGGAATAAGAGCCGTGGAAAAATAAATTTCTTCCAAGGATCTCATCTGTGAGAAATTTGCCGATGGTAGATTGCCCACCAAGGAGGCTAATAACTCCCGAAGGAAACGTTCAGCCTACTATCACCATACTTACAGGTGTTTAACCACAGACCACCACCAAGCCCCGCGGGGGTCTGGGCAAGTCCACGATGACCCATGTCGCCAGCATACTTCACAAACGAATCAGTGCTGCAAACCTGAGCCATCAAGATGGACGTTAGTAAAATAGGAACCCCTTCTTCATGTCCCTGAATGAAAAGAGGTCCACCAAAGGGAAATCTAATTTTGAAAAAGTCCAGAGATGCCTCGTACCATAAATCAAATGCTGTCCATGCACTATCGAAAAAATCAATAGAAAAGATAAAGTTGTTCCAAGTTCACTTCGCTGAAATTACGAGAATCATGCCGAATAGTGCAAAACTACGAGTATTTAATGAGAAAATGAAAAAAATCACAAAGAAATAATAATAAATGAATCGCGCAATGAGATGCTCGCGGTAGTGAAATATACATAAAATATGTAAGAAAATAGAGCCCCAAAATTCACAAAAGGAAAAAATTTATAATAAATAAAATAAGATGGAATCAAATTCAGGCGCTCCAAACTGGAGGTAAGATGCTCGGACGGCTGAATCGTGAGATATAGATACAATTTGAGCAACGTGATCAAAAATAAACGACTCCCTCAAATATGGGTTCGGATTCAAAAATAAGAAATAAATTCATAATTGACTGCAATGAGTGATAACGATAGGAATCTAACATAATGTTATGGAGTAGTATCCTCTCTCTCCTAAAATTTTGAATGTTCAAAATACATCATCATCGATGGCTGGAAATAAAAATTTTGATAAGGTAAGCACCAAGTAAAATCTGGCTGGTGGTTTCCCAGGCCACCGCCGATTTGAAAGAATTACAAGATGTCCAAAAAGATGAGAATTCGAAATACCATTCACAAGAGAGTCCCCTCTCCCAAAGAAAAATTCAATTTCAGAATTGGGTTTTACAAATCTCGAACTCGAGACTCGAGCACTAAGAGTGCCTGAACTCCTCGGAATGATCGTTTTTGGATATCACGGATTCGGTGACGATTAAATTTGTCCCGATCTAATCACAATGGTCTCTCTCAGAACCTTAAATTTTGGTTTTTTAAAATCACATTTCGTTACTACTAAATTGTGGTTACTATATACATCGGCTCCGGGGTATGTCTTACAATCCAATATACTTATTCTTCTTGTCATAATATCATTTGGTTGATATCTTCTTTTATCTCTTGGACTTGTTCAAGTATATTTTCTTCTCTCGTGATTTTTAAAGAGAATATTTCCAATAACTAATTTATATTCTTCCCAAAATTCTATGAGCCTCTACCCCTTTCATTTCGCTCTCCTAAACTGTGCTTCCCGCATACTCCTTCTTTTCTTCCCGCTTAGGCATTCCAATCTCCCATTATAACTAAATTTTCTCTTTCTTTAACCTTGCTTAATACTTTATCATTTTTTCATACATTTTTTCTTCATCTTTTTCGCTGTAATCTTCTGTAGGCATATAAACTTGGACGGTCACTAACGATACTGGTTTTGCTGAAATTCTCACCAGTACATATTCTCTCACTATGTTGTGTATAACTTGACACTCTATTCCCTACAGTCCTATTCATGCTTGCCCTCTTTTCACTGCCGTAATAATTATTCTATATGCCCCCGTCCAAAAATCATTTTCTTCTGGCTATTTCACTCCACTAATTCCTATTACATCTAATTTTGATATTTTCATTTCTTTCTTTAAGTTTTCTAATTTGCCTATCTCATTCAGTGTCCTTACATTCCAACATTCCATGTTCCAATCCTCAATTTTGATAGTTTCTCACTAGGTCGTCTCCGCCCGGACATCCGAATGGGAGACTTCTTATGTCCGGAATTATTATTTATTTTGTGAGTTGCCATCATAATTGTGGTGGCGGAGAGGTGGAGACGCCTCTCCAGGAAAGAATGCTGGTGTAGTTTCCCCATGTTTTCATCAGGGTTTATCTGTCGAAGTTTTCACTCTCCTATGTGCCCAGATTTTTTTTTGGAGCCTAGGGAGAAACTGCCATAAAAAAATCTGACACTGTTCCACATTCCAATGACTTTTCTAGTCGTCCATTCTCGGCACCGCTCGGCATTCTCCGTGTGGACCGGTCGAAACAGGATGGAACGAATGACCGCGTAAAGCAGAATACGCAACTATACATCACGAAGGTAACGTTTTTCTACGGAACGTTTTTTGCGTAGCGTTTTCTGCGAAATTTTTCTGTTTCGGGAGGCAAGTCCTTGGACATATGCATCTCGAAAGCTAGATACTGCACAATATCAAGTGCTGAGAATTGCTTCTGATGCTTACAGATTGAACTCCGTTTCTTAGCATTAATGCAGAAACCAACACCGTGCCTTTAGCTCATCGCCGGAGTATCCATTTGGTTATTATGGAAAACTTCTGCTTACCCCAAACAGCATAAAATCTTAGCGAATGAATTCTTCAACGCACCCAGACAGCCTAGGATGCATACTACCATTGCTCCAAGGATAACCTCACGCTTGACCAGTTTAAAACCAAACTGAGTTTTAAATCTCAGCGTAACACTGCACAAAATGCCGTCCATCTTCACCTTCAGCAGCTTTGGACATCAGATCAACCATTTCAGAACCATAAAGCCAAATGGCAAACGGCCTATAACTCATGCCGCCGGAAGGAGAGTGTCCTAATAAGTGTCCGCATAGGCATATATGACTTACTCGCATTCACTACATCTTATAAGCTGAACCACCTTACTGCGACACATGCCACACTCATTCCATTTTATTGCGCGCTCTCAACAACTGCATAGCCTCTTTCTCCCCCCCCCCCCCGACTAAAATCCTTTAGATCATCATCTTTCTACGTCTAAAAGTCACTTGGAGATAAGAAAGAGCAAGTAGAACATTCTTTCCAGTTTCTTAAAGACACAAATTTGTACTTGTTGTTACAATTATCTCGTGAAATGCCATGTCACCCACCGGTGTGTGACACTCGTATCTCGTGAAGGAAGCGTGATACAAAGATACTGGTAAAGCAGAGGAGATGAATATTAATTATGAAGTATAGAAGCAAATCACTCCAAAAATCAATTACAATTTATTAACACAACGTTTCGACATCACTGTCATAATCAGGTAACACAACATGTACAAGTGATGAGTTACCTGATGATGACAGTGATGTCGAAACGTTGTGTTAATAAACTGTAATTGATTTTTGGAGTGATTTGCATCTATACTTCATAAGTGATACTAAGAGATTGGTGATAACAAAAGTTATTGCTCTTTACTGATAGAGTGCGATTTCGCATTGTAAAATCGTCACTCAGCGATGGGTGACAGCCATGAGCTCACGGAAGCCTCAGTGATCGAAGTACCTACCTTCTATAAGGGGTTGGGCGTACGTCTAGGACCTCGCATGCCAAGTTTCAAGTTTCAGTCATCCCCATTAACTACAACCCTCCCTACAGCTCTTTTACAAAACCTCAGTATCATCCACCGGTGGGTAACATGTCATTGTTTTGAACGTTACACTAAAAAATAGCTAGGCACTTAACGTGTTGTTAATTACTCTTACTACCATAATTTCTTCTCATATACGTGTGATAATTTTTATTTATTTATGTTGTCTATAATGCTGTCTGTAAGTAATCTCGCAATAACGTGTTCAGTTCTCTTTTTCTAATTTGCTCTCCACCCGAGTCCTGGAATCCGCCCTTTCGAGCATTACTTCAGAGCCGTCGGGGAGGCTGTTAGGGCTCTCTTAGCCCTCTTCTCTTCTGGCCGAAAAACCGGCCTAGGTCGAAAATTCTGGCGAGTTGCTACGTGGGCTCGAACCCGGGACCTCCGGATTCTGAGACCAACGCGCTATCCACTCGGCCAACCAGACCTTAGTGTGCTCTCACCCGAGCCCTAGAACCGCCCCTTCGAGCATTACCTCAGGGACATCGGGGAGCCTCTTAGGGCTGCCTTAGCCTTCTTCTCTTCTTGCCGGGAATCGGTCTAGGTCAACTGCGCTATCTTCCTGTTAAGTACCCGCATCACTAGCCCCCCTATTGACGATTTTTGCATAAGAAATCCGCAGCAGCACGCAACGATTCTGAGTGAGACAGTCGCGTTCGCTGCTGATGCGGAAAAACAAAGTGTCAGCAGCGTTTCGCAGCAAAAACATGTTCGCAGTGGTGCGGAGAAAAGATCTGTCAGCAGCGTTCATGACCCGTTGTTCACTGCGTTACACTGCTGATGAAATCAGAATCAGCAGCTGATTCAAATGGTTTTTCAGTAGCTATTCTCTGCTGGATTTTTATTCCGTGGTGGAAATAAATCGATTCTGCTGCTGCATTTTGCAGCGGAAAAACAGTAGTTCTAGCTGTGGTCCGCAGCTACAATTCTCTACTCTGCGGTAGACAGCGTACTGCAGTTTCTCTTCTCATTTACAATTTATAAAATTGAAGTAGTAAAAATACAAAGTAACTGGTTGCCAAAATAATTAATAATATCAATGATTCTTGAAATTACGAGTATATTTATGTAAACATACGAGTATAAAACTTTCAAAATTGCTCAGATCCAAGAATATCATGTGATTTGGTGACCTCAGGTGATTTGGTGACCTCATTGGTTACTTCATGTGATTTGGTGATCACATTTGTCTCTGAAATAAATTATAATGTTGAATAACTACATGGTATTTTCAAGTTCGTTTTTAGAAATTACACACAGTTAGAAGCAACAATTTGGTAAGGCTTATGTTCTGCAATTTTTCAAATATCTTCTCTCTCTCCTCTCTCCCCTCCTCTCTCTCCCCTCTCTCCCCTCCCTCTCTCCTCTCTCCTCTACTTTTCTTCAGGCCCGATACATCATTACTGCTCTACTATCTTATTCCCAATTCTCTCCTACTTGATCAAAAACAAAAACCTTCATCTCACCTTTCTCTATTTTTCACTGCTCGATTGTTATTCTGTACTTATGATTTTTGAATCACCTGATTGAGGAGAAGATTCTTAAAACACCGAGAAAACTTCTCTATATCCTTTCTTTCCCTCATATTCTATTGCTTGAATTAGATATATTCTTCTTTAATGCACCTCATTGATCTAATAAATAGCTCTTCCCAATATTTCATATTGATACTCTTTCATATCATCACAATTCTATAGCCGGATGATTTTCTTTCCTATCAAAGTCATTGCGGATCCACTCATTTATCTTTGAGGCCCCATTCTCGTACACTATAACGTCATTGCACTCCTTGCCTAAGACATAAATTTCATTTTGTATTCAATTCTTATTCTGTCTTCTGGTAATTTATCACATCATTTCCACCTAGTAGTTGATATTGTCACAAGGGGACTCCATTCACTTTGCTTTTTTGAAGTTCCACCCTGCTTTCTGCATCTATTTTGACCCACTGATATCACCTTCCTATTCTTCCTACGAGTATTCCATAAGATTTTCAAATCTCATATTCATACAATAATATGCTGACAATTCAGGTTCTCTCGTTCATCGAGACTCATCGGACTCAGCTTTCTTCGATTTATCTAGAGAAATATATTACATAATAACAAGTAAAAATGGATTTCTTTTCACACTATTCCATAAACGAAGTAAAAAATCAGCCACGTTTTGACTATCCACCACTCTTCACAAGTTGTCCACTTTCTTCCGAGGATCAAATTCCCTGACTTTTCCAGATTTTTTCAATGCTCACCAACGCCCTCTCCTTTGGTCAAGGGCGGACTACTTTGAATACTAGGTTGGTTATGCCCACTGGCCACAATGAAAACAAAGTTTTGGCTGTATCTACAACTGATTTTTTTTTTTTAAATTTCGACCAAAAAATCAATTTTTGGGTTTTTAGCGATTAGGTTCTATCAGCTTTGCTGTACCATTTTTTGAGGTCTCATTCCATTCAAGCTCCAGGGTATGAAATGCATAGAAACAAAAAGGGCCCAGGTTGTCGACTCCAGTTTTTTCTTAACGGAAGTTTTCACTCTTAATAATTTTGCGGACTTTCAAAAGCATTTTTCTCAAAGTACAGCTTTTCTGTACCTCATTATCAAAAACACTGAAAAAATATCTTTCAGTAACGTTACACAGCTGGTTGAGGTCTCATTCGAAAGGTAATTCAGTCTAGTATGACCCCCGCCCCTTGACTTCATACGGACACTTGGTCAAAACAGATCCCCAGACATTAGGTTGACTATGCAAAATTGACTCAACAATATTTGCAGTTAGTAGCGGAAAAAGCGATTTTCACTTATTGAAAGCTGAGATCAAAAACCAACTTCTCATACCTACCACGAACTCTATTCTAATTTGAATTCGTAACTGTCACCTATTTACGCTCTCACACACATGCACACCATAAATGTATTACAGTGATGAAATATTCGAAAATTTTATACTTCCAAAAAATTGAGACACAGTAACACGTTTTTGTTACCGTGTTACGAAAATAAAGTGTTACAATGTAACAATTATGTAGCTGATTTGCTTCACTCTTTCCTGTCGCAGTTTGACTCCAGCGCCATCTGTCCGTCCCCATTTAGCAAATTTATAAACTACAGTTTTTGTGACAGTGTAACAGACTTGCGACAATGTAACAAAAATTTTTGTTACAAGATTTCGGTTTTGCACATCGGGGAATCATACGCCATTCGTTTCTGCTACGTTTGTGCTGGTTTGTGCTGAAAACCCCGTCGTTTGTGCTGCTCCCCTTCCTGAGATACTCGGAAAAACTTTTGGGGGGCTGTAGAAACAGGAGCCCCCCACTTTCACCTAGGGGATGGAAAATGGTGTCAATCGTTTGTGCTACGTTTGTGCTGAAAATTCCGTCGTTTGTGCTGCCCCCTTCCTAAGTTGTTGAGGTTTATTTTTGGGGGGGCTGAAGAAATGGTATTTGAAAAAGGAGTTAGATAAAGAGTTGAAAGGGGAAAAGTGGATGCAATAGTTTGTACTCCGTTTGTGCTGGTTTGTGCTGCCATCCATAATCTCCTATACCCCATCGACCCGTCGAGAGGGGGCTCTTTGTCGTACAGTATGATACAAATCAGGTTTGCCTGAAAATTAAGGAGTAGGCAAACATATGTAAGCAATAAGGGAATGCGGAGAGCAGCCGATTTTGAGGGGCGGCCAAATTTTGAGAATGAGCTTTTTTCTAAGGTTGATGTTGGATAGGAACAGATACGAAAAAAAATTTCCGGCTAGGCAGTCGAGGGCTCCGAGTGCTTGTAACCGACCTTCATCATAATCCGGGGCTGATCCATATGTACTGATGCGTCTCCTACCCGTTCTTGATCATAATCATCATCAGGTGTGCTAAGGACTGAAGTTGTGATTTTAGTGAGATTTTGGACGGATAAATTCAATAGCGATCGCTTACTGCTCCAGTCCATTCATACAATTCCTTTTTAATAACAATAGAGTCAAATAATAATACTTTCTAACTACTTTCAATTTTCCAGTTGCCAATACAAGTTCAAATCATCAGATTACCAATATTATCAAATCACAAATTTCTTATCACTATCTTTGCGCGGTTCGCATGCAACAACAATCTCGGATCAGCTACGCATGTGCCTCATGCGGAACCATTCGCGGTGATGTCAAGTGGAAGCCGCACCGCACCGTACCGTGCGGTGCGGTGCGGCGTCATTCGTGCTCAAGTGTATTCCCGGCTTTAGGAAGCCGAGTTCGTACCGCTACGCCACAGAGCCACTAACGTCTTCAGTTAAGCAGACATCAACATTACGGATGTACAAATAAGAAACCAAATGATAATACGCCGGTAAATAAAACATATCTGAAGGTCGTTTTTTATCCGTGTCAATCTCACAACACAGTGATGGCATGAGGGAGGGGGCTCAATCTCAGCGAAACGCCCTGTAAATTCGTAAATTTGAATCCTAATTTAGTTGGATAAACACTTCATCATTCGTCGTTGACGAGCACCTATACTGTATACCCACTCATGACCAACCCTTTTGCTTGTTGCTTGGCCTGCTATTGCTACCCATACTTATCCTGGCTTATCCTGGAAAGATTGGCTTTATGCTGTTTGACCCCGGTCCGCTCCTAAGCATAGCAACCGCACCGGTTCTTTTAGTAAATGCTCCGCACTCTAAAAAGGTCATTGTACTGGAATCTACATCGAAGGCTTTCTCTTTCCATTCTCGCTTTATTTAAACGATAATATCGAAATGGATTCGGCTTTTCCGGTAATTATGTATGGTCGAGTCGAAATTCGTTCATTGTGTTTCGGTGTACACAATACACGTGATCGAAAATGAGTAGTTTCCATCGTCGTTCTTTCGTTTGTTTGCTTCGAAAATGAATAAGAGAAAACGTTGTAAGGAACAATTGCGGGGGACCTGTATTCAAACGAGCCAGTTCACCGCTCCACATGCCCGGTTCCGACCCTGTGCCTACATACACACGCCTTGGTGCCGGTACGACATCCTTTATAAATAATTCGGCGTTATATCTGCCCTGTCGGAGCCGACCGACGGGCTGCTTCCAGAGGTAACGTATTAATGGCTATCGAGCTGGTTGTAAATTGCGAACGACAAATTCGTATGGTGGGGGGGGGGTTAAGGCCGTCGAGGAAAGAGTGTATGCGGAGCGGCGAAAATGAGAGGCCATTTCGAGAGTGGCCATAAATGCAACCCCCGACGGTCTCACGTTATTTACGATAATTTAGAATCGGGAAACTATTGTTCTTTATCACTCTCGTATCGCGACCGGAAGTTAGACGGCTCGGACGGGGCGCCGCGTGCCACGGCGGCGGTTCGAAACGCAATAATGTCAATTTTTCGTGCGTGTTTCGCAGGTGCCGGAAAGGATTCGTGCCATGAACGCCAGCATAAGGTTGTTGTTAATATTAAGAGAGCCGGTCACCAGAGCCATATCGGATTACACCCAGCTGAAAAGTAACGCCGCTTCCACGACGCCGCTGCCGAAGGCCAGCACCGTGCAGAAATCGTTCGAGGAGCTAGCCATCAAGCCTAATGGCGAGGTCAACTCCAGTTACAGGTGAGTGCCGAGCAGTGTTGTCAGTTTTTTTTGTTTTTTTTTCGAAAAAGTCGCCATGTTAAAAGTTGAAAATCGCCACAAATCGCCACTGCCTAAGATTCATATATGTATTACTAAGGTTACCTCGATGCGAACGCAACCCGCTACACATCACGCGGCATGGAAGTCTGTCACAAACGCGCTCATCACTCTTATCAGCAGGGCAACCCAAAATGCGTCATAAATCACAAAATATGCGCATATAATATGCAGTTTTTTTTGTACAAATATGCGAAAATATTCGCCAAAAATGTGAAATATGCAATAATGTGCACAGACAATATGGGTGTTGGCGAATTCCTTTTTTGACGCACAGGCACAAGGTTAAGTAACATATTGATCTTTGCTCCCTGTGTTTTTCTTATGGGATTCAAAACGTTCCTTGGCCAAAAAAGGGCATTTTTGCTAACAGTAACCAAGAACTGTCGCTGTGTGACATCAATTCCTTCCCCATAACTGTACCAGCAAATTAAATCTTAAATGCTCAACAGCGTCCAGTTTCAGTTTTTCAGTTCTTCAGTTTAAACGAAAAAAATCCCAAATCACATCACGAATGAATATTGAAAACTGAACAAAGCAACAAAGGAAGAAGGGACTGCTGTTCTCCTCGTGTCGACAAAATTTTGGTATATATTCATCGATGCCATCGACCATCGATAGACTGATATCGCTACCGCTATCAATTTTTATTCTAGTTTTATGAAAAAGTACTAAAAACTCCATACCTTTTAGGTCTTTTTTCTTAGGCTTTTTCACAATCAGCAGTGCTGTAAGTTGACCTATTCAAAATTTTACGCAACCTCCCAGTCAATTTTGGGCACAGTTTCTTTTTTAATTAATTAAACTTATTTTTTGATTTTTTCAAGACTCAGAAAAAAAGAGAAGTCACGCATTCTGCCTAAAAATCGCCACAATTTTTACACATCGCCCGACAGTATTTTTTAACGTCCGGCCAATTTCAAAATCGCCCATTTGGCGCAAAATCGCCCCACCTGGCAACACTGGTGCCGAGTGCTCTTCTAAGGGATTTGTACAGTAAGCCGAACAGTGTGCTCAACTCCTATTACAGATGAGTGCTGAGTGCTTTTCAGGAGGGTCTGTACGGTAGCTTAGGACGCGAGTGCATTTAATTCTCGCTTTGAACAAGGGAGCGTTTCCAGAGCCAGATTGAGATGAACCGTGCCTGAAGACCAGTTGGTAAAACATACCCCGTTTCTGTGAAGAAGATTGAGTCTGTCTTCGGACTTCAATCAAGCGTCTCCGGGCTATGGCTCTTTTGGCTTCCCGGGTTAAGCCGGCTCTGAGCAGACATGATCAAAAATGACCAAGAACGACCTAATATCGTCCACAAACGACTAAATATGACCCAGACAGATCGAAAATTGTCAAAAATAATCAAATCCACCAAGCGCCGTACAATGTAAACGTAAACAGCATTGGTCAGACCACCAATCGCTGCACAAATGACCACCAACAGGACAACGCAGATGTAACCGAAAAATTTCAAATAATAATCGTAAAAAATAACCAAAGAAAAAAACTACAAGAACACATGGAAATGATAAGAATAAAAAATGGACACAATAATTTAATCAGCGCAATAATTGACTTGCGGTAGTGAACCAATCTTCACACTAATAACAACCCCATCGACATTGTACATTGTACAACCAGACCAGACTATAAGAGCGCATAGTAAGACAGCTCAGAATAGGTTCTCCATTCTGAGGACGACTTCAAAGCAGTGTTGTTAGACATAACAAAACAAAATGACAAAATGAAAATTGAATTTTAGAAATTTTGTGATAATGACGAAACCATTTATCCGTTTTGTCATATGACAAAATGGAAATAACATAACAAAAAATGAATCATATGACCAAACAAAATGACAAAAATATTTGGTTATGACATTTTGTCATTACGCGTTAGGTTTTTCTTCCGATTCTTATTAAATAATAAACAGAAATAAAAATCACAAATTCTTCTTTGTTGTTCTCATGTTAGAGTAAATGATAAAAATATTAAATACTCGAAAAGACTGGTGTGGTGGGACGTATGGCAATGCACGCATGCCAAAGTGGCCCCTGAGACACCGCACCCCGGTTCCGGAAACTATCCTTTGGAGTATCGCGTAAGTGGCCGGAAGACTGAAAAGACTATGTTTCATATTAATTGAACAGAGTTCTGAATAGAAAGACAAGATGACCTGAGCGGCTGGAATTTTGTCTGGTTTCACACAAGTCTGTCAAGTGCTAATTGATCAAGAATGTTACAGATGCCACTTATAGAAGAACCTTTTTCTTCCATCACTTCTTTCTCATGTTATTGTTATGTAGTATTTACCTTCTTGCTGTCTTACTTCTTTCGTTCTTGTCTTTTACTTCTATTCTTACGTGCAATGGGAAACTCAGTAAGTTGCTATTGTTATTTGTTAAAGTTTGTGTATTTTTTATCCTCTCATATCCCTAATAAGGTAATAATGTGAAGAACTTCCCATGAAAACAACCTAAGTCAGTTTTGAAATTTCAACTACGCCGCCAGACAGCAACGTAACAGCCGCTCTTATGGTGGATGTTTTCAAGGGAAGCTCAAACTCTTCAATTTTCAAAATGCAGTTATTGACTACTATGTAATCTTTGTTGGAATAACATCAGTGAAATTAGATTGTATGTAAAAATACCAGAAAATAACAGGTACGTATATACTGGCATTTTGACAAAATTACAAAACAAAATGATGAAATAATTTTGTCATGACGTAACAAAAACTATGAAAAGACAAAATGACAGAACGCCAAACATGACAAACCTCACAATAGAACGGGAGGGGGGGGGGAATGCTTGTAAGACAAAATGACAAAAAATCGTTTTGTCTAACATCACTGCTTCAAAGATATTGGACAAAGAGACCAGATCTCAAGGGCCAATAAGAAGACAGGACAATACATGGCATATAATGCGATACTTAATCATATCATGTGTAACTTGTAAGAATAAGCACCTTAGTTGCAGAAGAATAAATTGTACACTGACGATAGAGTCAAGTTTGAATACGGTTTGAGCACAATCAAGACTTACTATTTGTAAAAATGGAAAGGCTCTGATTATTAATATTCACTTGCATCTTGAAGGAAAGATTAATTCGAAAAATAAATAAATAAGTGAAATAAAACAAATGGAAATAAAATTGGAAGTAAATATAAATGAAATAAAATCTAAATTTAAAAAAAGTTAAGTAAAAATAAAAGTAGATTAAAATTAAAATTAAAAATTGAATTAAATTAAAATTAATTTAAAATTAAATTCAAACTAAACTAAAAGAAAAAGAAAAGAAAGAAGAAAAGAAAAAGAAAAAGAAAAAGAAAAAGAAAAGAAAAATTAAATTAAATTAAATTAAAAGAAAATTAAATTAGAACAAAATAAAATAACATTGAAATAAAATTCAATATTCAGTTCAATATTTTGTGTTTATTGTTGCCTTTGACAGTTTATAATCTTACGCGGCAAGTAACGATGAAAAGGGTTACAGCTGTGATTGTAAATTACAGTTTTGTAAAATAAAATAAAAAAACGAGTTATCTTTGCAGGTGAATCAGTGACTGTTTTTCAAGAGGAGAAAGGGGTTGACTTTACAGTAGGTAAAGCGGGAAGGATAACATTTTGGACAAGTATTAGGGGTATGAAGTACGTCTAGCCGAGTGTTGAAAGTCTTACAAGTAGGTGGTGGTAGCCATTTGTATTGAAAACCGTACGTGAGGATGGTGTGCGGCTTATTCTAACACAAGCTAGTCTTTTCTCTGTTTCACAATCTACATGGTGAGGGGGTTTGGTTGGCCGAGGGGATAGCGTGCTGGTCTCGGAATCCGGAGGTTCCAGGTTCGAGTCCACGTAGCAACGTACTACGTTTCAACCTAGGCCGGTTTTTCGGCGAGAAGCGAAGAGGGCTAAGATAGCCCTAACAGCCTCACTGATGTTTCTGAGGTGATGTTCGAAAGAGCGGATTCCAGGGCTCGGGTTGAGAGTGGTGTGGGTGGTGTATGGCAATGCAGTAAAACTAGAAAAGAGAATTTACATGGTAAGATATATAGGTTTCACTGGATGAAGGCGGGTTGGAGGGCACGTTGTACATTCTGGTTAAAAATAAAATATATGTAAGACTAGAACGGAATAGCCTTTAAATCACGCTTCTAAGATTGCAGTGCGAACACTGAATCAACAAGAAGCTACAGTTCCGAGGGTGTAGACCACGACATGTCGTAGCTCGGATAACAACTGTTACTCCGACCTACTATATATCTCGTACACTGCACGAATCTATCTGCGAGTATCATCGCAACCAAGATTTCGGCGTGACGGAATCTTACATGTATAAAAATAAAATAAAAGCAGAATTAAAATTAAATTGAAATAAAAGTGAAACAGAATTGAAATGAAATTAAGATAAAACAAATAAAAATAAAGATAAAATAAGAATGTAGTAAAAATAAAGACAACATTAAAATTAAATACAAACAATAAAAATAAAATAATACTAAAATAAAAGTTAAAAAAAAAAAAAGTAAATAACGTGGATAATTATAGTGAATGAATTGAGTGGATTGAATGAATGGAATGAACGAAGTGAGTAGAATGAACCAAATGAACAATATAAGTTAAAAAAGCGGAGAATGAATAAGTAGTTGAATAAATGGATCCTAGTATGATGATATCCGACCAAGGTCCCTCTGGTCACTGATGCGATACTCGGAAGGATGAGGTGTCTGGGGAGCCACTTTGGCATGCGTGCATCGCCATACACTCCACCAAGAGAGGTAGATGTCCAACCAAAAACGACCAAACCTGACCCGAAAAAACCAAATCCGTCTAGAAATGACCCTTCTCAGGGCCATGACCCCCTTATAGGATTTAGCCTAAAAGCGGAATGTACGGACTCGTAGTTATTCACAAACGTATGAGAAAATATCTAAAAGAGAAAAAATACAAAATGCCCGCGCTGTAAAGGAAAAAATGAATAAATAAACCAGCCCTGTACAATGTCTTACGTAAATACGAGGGAATAATGAAAAGAAAACTTACAGTCGGAATCAAACAGAATCAAACTTACTAAATTGAAAAAAACATAAGTAGGTATGCGTATGGCGTTTACTCGTTTATAAAAATTCCTAACTCGTACGAAACTTCACAAACATTCTCTACAGGATAAGAAAAAAATTGGTCTGTTCTAGACGAGATATTATAACTGGAATGAAAAAACGCTATTTGGATTTTCTCCTATTTCGGCAACGGCGTGAATTTGAATCCAAAAATAGCAGCCACCATTTAATTTTGAAAAAATGGGACGAAACAACTA
The DNA here is from genome assembly GCA_031841125.1 of Acanthococcus lagerstroemiae. Taxonomy (NCBI): domain Eukaryota; kingdom Metazoa; phylum Arthropoda; class Insecta; order Hemiptera; family Eriococcidae; genus Acanthococcus; species Acanthococcus lagerstroemiae. The sequence continues at coordinate 18,808,190 of CM063108.1, read as the reverse complement.
CAAATAATTTTAATGACATACGTTTATTTTCATTTTTTATTCTGACGCAGGCCCATTCGAGGCGTTTCTGGAATAGGGGGTGTGGTGTCCCGGGGCCAATTTGACATGCGTACATCGCCATACGCCTCTCTATCATCGATACGTTTATTTTTCTTCCATTGATAAGATCTAAAGAATAATTGAGTAATAAAGAAAATTTTAAATAGGGATAGAAAACTTATAGATTATAATCGATTAGCAGCCACCTTATCGATTATCAATGAGAACGCTCTCTTACTGATTATAATCAATTATTAGCTTCTTATTTTCTTTTTTCTTTTTTTAAAGAAATTCTGTAACAAATAGGAGTATGCAAAAACTGGGAATTCATCTTTATTCCCAAATAAATTCCCTCTCTGGAAATTTTGGGTGGAAAAATTGGAAACATCGGGAATTTTCGTAAATTAATTATTTGGACGCTGTTAAACAGCTCCCAAGGGACATTCGTTGACAAAATGAGTTATTAGTATTGTTGGAAAGAACATAATAATATAATTTTTTTAAATTAGGCCCCGATACAAGAATATGTATACAGGTTGAAAAAAGCTTATTAAGTAGTAAACGCTATGTCAAAAAACCGGCATTATTCATTGGCTTTTAATGTTATGTTTTCTCAAAAACCAGGTTTTGTCGCTTGAGAGTTTTTTAACAGCGTCCATTTTTCATTGCTTCCTGCACGAGAGTATAGGGAAAAGGCTCCCTCGAAGACCTACAACGACCAGATATCGTCTAGTCTTCGATCCATACTTTCAATTGCAAAATGACTGAATGAGATTAATACGAAGGTAACTAAAGTAAGAAGGAATCAATTTGAACTATTGATAGTTTGATATAGCTCAATATCAAAAATCAAAATATTCAACTCATCACAAGCTGAATCACAACTCATTTCAGATTTTCAGACGCCCCATGATATGAATATAATAATTGTGACTTGTCAAAAGAAAAAAGGCCCTTAGTGGCATCAAAATGTTCTAAGGAAAGGGCCCTTAGTGACATTGAACTAATGGCTCTATCCTTATAACATGTCGATGCCATTAAGGGCCTTTTTCTTCTGACAAATTACAATTGATAAAATGTAAGACAGTTTATGATTCGTTGATACTGTTAGCTGTTAAGTGCTACTGAGTACTGACTGCGACTGGTGCCTGTAAGTTGGTCCACAATAAATTCCCAATCTTCCCTGAAAATAACTTCCCGCATAAAATTTCTTTACTTCCCAGTTTTTTTCTCGGGAATATCCCCACTATCCATCACTATTAAAAAAATTTTTCTTGCTTTTTTCATTTAGGCGATGGTTTTATTTTACAAAAACGATTTTTTTCTATAAAGGTTTCCGATGAGATTCTTCGGATATTATCGGAATTTTTCCCAACAATTTCCGTTGAAATTCTTAAAAATTATGGGAGATTTTTCTTGAGTATTTCTCAGAAATACTTCAAAAATTATCGAAAAATTTTCTTGGAGAATTTTGATAAAACTTTTTTGGAAATCATTGGAAATTTTTCTAAAGATTTCCGATGAAATTCTATGGACATTATCGGAATTTTTTCCCAAGATTTCCGATGAAATTCCTTAATAATCATATCCGAGATTTTTCCCGTTTCTAAAAAAATTCTTTACAATTTATCGGAGACTTTCCCGAGTTTGATAAAATTCTTTAAAAATACATTTCAGCTTTCAGCACTGTTCGAGCGGTTCAAACGAATTTGTAATAATTTTCAGATGTTAATGGAGTTGCATACGAGGACTATTGAAGGCATTCTCGATTGATCGAAGATTTTTCCCGAGTTCCGATGAATTTTTTTTTAAATTATAGTAGATTTTCCTACCGTTTCCGATGAAATTCCTTAAAATTTATCGGATATTTTTCCCAAGTTCCGATGAAATTCCGTAAAATTAATCGGAGATTTTCCCCGACGTTTCCGAAGAAATTCTTTGAAAATTATTGGAATTTTTTTCCAACAATACCGATGAAATTCCGTAAAAATCATCCGAGATTTTCCCCGAAGTTTCCGAAGAAATTCTCCGGCGATTGTCGAACATTTTTCCTGACGAGTTTCGATAAAATTCTTCAAAAACCATCGAAGTGTTCCCCCCGAATCGTTGCATTTTCTGTTGTCCGTCACGGTGCCACAGAGCACAGTAACGTTGCGTTTAAATCTGACGGCCATCGTGTGCCCGCTTATTCATATTACCACGCAACATGCCGGGTTTTCTTATGTTGCAACGAAAACTGAATAACCCTGTATGTTTTGTAAATCCCAAAATACTTGACACCTCCTTTCTCATTCAAATTTCGGATTTTGGGGCAGTAGGATGCGCTGGATGTAGGAAATCACGCGATGAACCCAAACGTTTTTCGCACAGATTCGTTTTTAGGGGAAGGTCACTTTCCAATGACGTGCATAAAGCCATTTGGATAATCTGCAAGGAGAAATTCAAAAATTTGTAAATGGCAGCACTTTTAGGTATCTGTTTTTGGATAGGTTTTGGCTAGGGTTAGACCCTGTCTCCCAAAATTGATGAATTTGCCATTTTTCTTCACGAATTCATATTTTGGAGGAACTGCACTATCCAACGATGTGCATGAAGCCACTCTGATAACTCGCGTTCAGAAACTCAAAAATTGGTAAATTAGAATCACTTTTGAGCCTAAAATTGAATTTTAAGGCCCTAAAACTGGTTGAATCGGGAGGAAAGTGTGACATTCGGAATCAGCGACCTCGAAAACCTCATTTTCGATAGTCTGTTTGCTAGGTCATGATACTGCAATTTTGGACGGATTTTGGTCATCTCTAGACCCCTTACCCCCAAATTTGATGAATTTCGAAATTTCTTTCATGGATTCATACTCTGGAGAAAGTTTCCTATTCAACGATGCGCGTGAAGAGAAATTTGTGAATAGGAACCAATTTTGGGTTGAAAATTTGGATTTTAAAGCCCTAAACCGGGTTAAATCGTGTATTCGGAATCCGTGACCTCGAAAACCCCTCTTTCAATCGTTTGTTTGCTAGATTATGACACTTTGATTTTTGATGGATTTTGGTCATCTTTAGGCCCTTTGCCTCCAAAATTGATGAATTTTGAAATTTTTTTCACGGATTCGAATTTTGCAGGATATGCCTTTTCCAGCGATGTGCATAAAGCATACCTTTCCATTTAAGGTTCCGAAGTTGGTGGCACGTTACAGCCCCCCATAAATGGGGAAGAAAACTTTTCAACCCCTAGACCTTACCGCAAGAAGATGGCAATTTGTCTGGCAAAGATCCGCCAATCGGTTCGGAAAAAAATGGGGGGGGGGTAACTTTCGTGGAACACCCAGTATAATCAGCAGTTCAGCGTGCGAGTTTTTCTTATTTGTAGAAGTGTTTAGTCCGGCCCGCAGCGATGACATTCAAAATCAAAAACCGAGCGTGTAGAAAAAACGTGTGTGTTAACTGGCTGATAGTAAAAACAGATCTGACTGAGAATGCTAAACTATTGCTGTGTTTAAACTGATGTCCTACCTGACTGATCGAGGAAGAAAAAAGGAGAGCAAGTCATGAGAATAAGAAAAGAAGAAGAACGTGGTTTTGAAAAGGAATGCAGGAGACAGAAGAAGTTTGTTAGAAAATAACGTACATTGGGGCAGAGAGAGTCACCGCAAGCACACAGTACACTGTTATCACTGTAGTACAACAATTTGGATTCAAATATCCTAAACTTTGATTAGTGTTCTCAAAACGATCTTCTCCATTTCCTGCGGCTGCCGTTAGTGCAAATGTAAAATGGCAAATGTTCAAGGTACATGTATAGAGTTTCTGATATCTCTGCGACGCTACTAAACGAAAAAGCGAGCATTTGTTAAATTCGCATTCAAGATATAAGCAATCTGAAGAAAGTACATCGTTACAAAAAGCAGTTGCGTGTTTGCTGAAACAGATAGACACATACACACACGAAAGCGTGACCACGATAACCAGAATATGAAATATTAACGCAACACCCTCTGTTCTAACCCTCTATATTTAGGAATTACAAACTTAACTGGGTTGTTTTCTTTCTTCTTTTTTTTTTTTATTCCCATTTGAAAAGTTTATTTTCTGCGTCTTATGATACAAAAAACAGAACCAAGTCGTTAAAACTTTCGGTTCGAACTTTCCAGCGCGGAATGAAGATATAAATCAATTAATCAGTTAGCGAAGGGCGTAGAAAACGAGGAACAAAAAAAAAATCAAAAAATATAATCTAAGAAGTTGGAAATTTTACGTTGCTCTCGAGCGATCGTTAAATTTTCGCGAAAGAAAGTGAATTTAGCTGATTGCAAAAAAAGTATAAGGAAGAATGAGAGCTAAATTTTTCTCGCCGAGTGGGTTTATACACAGGCGCCCAAGCGCGGCCTTATTATAAAAGAATCTTCTAATCGATTCGTTGATAATAAATAAGTTTCGATGAGAACTGACAGATGGTCGTGTTTCTAAAGAGGGGGAAATAACGCGTTTAAGACCGTCGAAGGAAATACAAAATTATAGGTATTTATATTTATAGATTCTCGTTTATAAATGGGCCAGCTTTAAGCCTAAAATTGTTTGTTGATGTTATTTAATTATACTTGGATTATTGAGAGTGCCCATTTTCTCCGTACCGTAAATTGGGGCTATTTTACACATTTTCCTAGTTTTTTTTTTAGTTTTTTCGCTGGGGTAGATGGACGAATGTTATTGAGAGCTATCAATAGTGGTATCATTGGAAAGTGAACTGCGTGAGGAAACATCCATCACAAAAATAATGACCTTGGGCTCGCGGGGCGATAGTTATGACGTCTGAAAGTCGATTGGTAAAGTTGAACGGCTTGGGGCTACTTTACACATGACACAAAGCACACGCAAAAGTGTGGCAGAACGTATGTATTCTGAACAGAAAGTATTGAGAAAAGACTGGAAACAAACTAACACTTAGCAATAATCACGCGAAGTCGTGGGAGCAGAGGCGTTCCGAAACTTTTTCATTCGGAGGGGGGGGGGCGTGAATCTAAAATTGGCCGACTAATGCAATGACCGCAAATCTAAAATTTCTTTTAGGCCCGTATTCCGTACAGCTATAACCTTCACTTAGTGAAGGTACATACCGTGATGACAGGGTACAGCTGTTTACTTGGTCAGTTTATGCGTAGCACGATGCAAGTATTTAACAAACGTCTTTGGTCTCTGCATACCTGCACATCCGGTTCGTCATTTGTTCAAAAAACTCATTTTTCTTCGTTTTCTCCTCACTCATTATCCTTTCTCCATTGGTCGGCCGGACAGGACATTAGAGCAGTCCAGTTACAGTTCAGTCACATTTTATGCTAACCCGCACAAGATTTACTTTAACTGTCGGTCCATCAGTATCCGCACCTTCTCTATACCGTCTCGTTTTTTTGATTTCGAATGCCTTTGCTGCAGTCCGAACTACACCCCTCTCTCGAGCAAATCCTCGAAAACCCGCACTCCTCTTGGACAGCTATACACTGATTCCACCACCTGTTCCAGTTTTCATGACAATATTGGGGGCAGTTTCCGAAGTATCCGTATCACGTATCTTTGGATGTCTGTTACTGATTCGAAATGTGTTCTTCAATGATTAGTTCGACCTAGAGGAACGATAAAAAGTCATACGGTGACATATCCGGATGTTTTTTAATGTGAAGAATTGCGTTATGTTGAAGACATAGTGACATGGCGCATCGTCAAGATGAAGAATCCACGTGTTTGCGACCCCTGAGCGGGTAACTCTATCTTCACCCAGTTTCATGAGCACCTACGAACGAGAATGAATGAATAAATCAATTATGAACGAACAACCAGAATTGCTTCTTGACGTTTCCCACGCGTCGGTATTTCATGCCACTTTCGGAAGAAAAAACCAGCCATCAGAATTCCTTGAGTAAACCCTCAGTTCATTTTTTTTCACGCGCGTCTTCGATTTTCGCGCACAAATTAGGCGTTTCTCCTGTTTGTTTCAAACCCGTCGGATTTTTCACGCGCGGGTCTTCGTTTCAGTGGTGTCTGATGAAATTCATCGAAAATAATCAGAAATTTTCCCTTAATATTTTCGATCAAATTCCTCGGAAATCAAAGGATGAATCTCTCGAAGAGTTCTGATGAAATTTTTTGGAAATCGTCGCAGATTTTTCCCAAACATTTCCCAAGAAGATCATCAAAAATTATCGGAAAATTTCCTCGAAGATTTTCGACGAAATTCTTTGGAAAACATTGGTATTTTTTCTGAACATTTCCGATGAAATTCTCCAGAAATCATCAGGGATTGTTCTAAAGATTTCTATCCGACAAAATTCTCTTAAAATCATCGGGGATTCTTTTCAATTATGTCCGATGAAATTCTTCGAAAATGATCGGAAATTTTTCCTTCATATCTTCGATAAAAGTCCTCGAAAATTACCTGCGCAAAATCAAAGGATGAATCTTTCGAAGATTTCTGATGACGAAATTCTTTGTAAATCATCGCAGATTTTTCCCAACCATTTCCCAAGAAAATCATCAAAATTATCGGAAAATTTTCAAAAAACTTCTTTAGAAAATATTTTCTGAAAATTTTTGATGAAATTCTTCAGAATTCATCAGAGATTGTTCTCAAAGATTTCTTTCAGACAAAATTCTCTTGGAATCATCGAGAATTTTACTCAATTATGTCCGATGAAATTCTTCGAAAATGATCGAAAATTTTTCCTTAATATTTTCGATAAAAAGTCCTCGTAAATTATACCTTGGCTTCGGAAATCAAAGGATGAATCTCTCGAAGATTTCTGATAAAATTCTTTGGAAAACATGGCAGATTTTTCATAATCATTTTCCAAGAAAATCATCAAAATTATCGGAAAATTTTCTCGAAGATTTTCGACGAGATTCTTCGGAAAACATTGGGAATTTTTTCTGAAAATTTCCGATGAAATTCTCCAGAAATCATCAGAGATTCTTCTCAAAGATTTCATTCCAACAAAATTCTCTTGAAATCATCTGGGATTTTTCTCAGTTATGTCCGATGAAATCCTTCGAAAATGATCGGAAATTTTTCCTTAATATTTTCGATAAAAGTCCTCGGTAATTATCTTCGGAAATCAAATTGGAATCTTCTCGAAGATTTCTGATGAAATCTTTTGGAAATCATTGTTAATTTTCCCCGAAGATTTTCAATGAAATAAATAATTGTACATCTTTATTCTCGGGTGACAAAATAATTTTCAAGGTTCTGATGAAAAACAACGAATTCCGAAAATATTTCATACTTCGCCGTTTTTTCGACCAAGATCTGGAAAAATATTCCAAGTCCGAAAATATTATTAGACTTACTCGCTTTTTCGAGCAAAACCTAATTCTGAGGATGAGTCCAAAATGCGCGCATTTCATTCAATACCTGGTTCGTTCGTTCGCATGTCGTTCACTGCTCATCAGACTGGGTGAAGATAGCATTACCCCCCCCCCCTGAGCGAACTTGACGGCTCTTCTTCGTAACCATTCGAACAATTTGACGTAACATTGTTGATTTACAGTCTGCTCAGGTGGTACAATAAACTCCTTATATCGATGGCTAAATGCCTGAATGGCTGTTTTAGACCTGATAACTTGATAAGTCCACAGAAATAGAGTTTTTTTTACTTCCAGAAGTTCGAAAATTTGATCGTTCTAAGTGTCAATTTTTTTCAGGCGATCTATTCAATTTTTTTTTTCAATTGGTTGTCGGTAAGTTGAATCACCAGTTTTGATTATGAATTTTGAGACCAAATTCAATCAGTGACGTATTCAGGATTTTCCGGGGGTGCAGAGAAAGATTTTCAAGGGAGACAGAGTCGAAAATTGAAGTATTTTTTTAAATCACCGATATTAGAGGACTATTGTATAAATGAAAGTAAAATTAGTACTCGAGCGAAAATTTTTCGGAAAAACGTGTTTTAAAGCGAAAAATTGTTCATTTCTGTATATTTTACATTCAATTTCAGGTGCTTTGGGAGCATTCGCACCCTTTGCTCCCTGACTATACCACTGCCTCGTAAAACTCTTCACATTATATACTATGTGTATCCTGAAGCCTTCCCCCCCCCCATGGTAAACAGTCGGCACCACCTACCGCAGATGGCTGGCTACGGGCCTGCTTTTAGATTTTAATAAAATGTTCAACTTTCTTAAATTTTAGGCTCTAGGCCAAACAGAGAATCTAGTAAGAACAGAATAGTCATCGCAATTCGAAATTCAACGTTTGCTACCGACTTTCAGATTTTCAAAATGTCTTCCCTATTTCAGCTTTGTTTCAACTTTTCAGATAACGTTCGATACTCAGCTTGAAACCTTCGGCTTTTTACTGACTAGTCTCTGACAGGAGTCCCGGGTACTCCATTTTCAAAAACGAAATTTGACTTTCAGTTTGGGGTTTGGGGAGGAAACTAAAAATTTGCCGATTTTTAATCGAAATATTTTTACTTTAAAAAAATATTAATAATAAATAAATAAATAAATAAACAAACATTAATAAAAAATGAAAAATTCAAATGAACTGTTTCAAAATTTGTCGACTGCCAAATTATTGGGGGTGGTGTTTCAACCCCCCCCCCCTCTATAGTTTCGCCCCTGAGTACTCCAAAAATTTATCAACATTTTAATCAACATAAATATATGTATAATATTTCGGAAGCAACTATTAAAATGGATAAAATAAAAAATAAAAATTAACATAGGAGTCAAACAGGGGGATCCCCTCTCCCCCAACCTATTTAATGTAGTGCTGGAGGAAATATTTGAGAAAATGAATTGGACCGGAAAGTGCATAAAAATTAGGGGAAACCTCGTTGAGAAACCTAAAGAGCTAAATAACCTGAGATTTGCCGATGATATTGTCATCATCGCCGAAAATGCAGAAGAATTAAGAATCATGAGAGCGGACCTGAGAATGGAAAATATGCCCAGTAGGCCTAAGTATTAATTTTCCTAAAACGAAGGTTATGTCTAACAACGACTATTTAGACGAAATCAAAATCAACAACTATCCAATTGAAAGAGTCTCGGAATACAAATACGTAGGCCAAACGATCTCATTGGAAAACAAATCTGAAAAAGAACCTAGAACTGGAAGAGCTAACGCGTGGTGGGCATTTTGGAGTCATAAATTATTCTGAAATAGCGAATTAAGCTTGAAATCAAAAATTTTTGAAAGCGTAATGATCCCAGTGCTTATGTATGGTGCCCAAACTTGGGCGTACACCAAAAAACAAACGCAAAAACTAATCAAGTCCCAAAATGCCCTGCTCCGTAGTATTTTGAAGATAAAACTAAGAGATAAAATTAGTATCTCGGATACAATAAGAAAAACAAAAGCCAAAGGAGTGGGAACTACTGTCAAAAGGCTAAAACTTAAGTATGCTGGACACATAGCTAGAGAACCCATCATCTGCAGATGGAACAGGATACTAACTGTATGGAAACCTACGGGAGAACGCAAAAGGGGGAGACCAGTGACAAGGTGGATCGACGAAGTTGGACAGGTGGCAGGCCAGCAATGGCGATCAACTGCCAAAAATAGAAGAAAGTGGGCTGATTTGTGTACGGTTTAAGCTCAGAAATTGGCCACCGAGTGCTGAGGCTGGAGAGAGGGTGTCACTCCTGCCTGTCAGTATTAATAAGAGTGTAAATTGGTAAAACTTGATATACCGTCAACTGGGGTATCTTTGAACAGCCGTGTAACTTAAGACACACCAACAGGTTTGCATAGTGTCCATGAATTTCGACCGTTCAGTACTCATGCTCATAAGTGACAGGAGAGGTTCGGAGATTCGCTTAAGCGGACAAGTAAGGTGGCTCTTACCCATGTCTGCTGGTGTGTTCCAAGTTACCCGGTTGCTCCAAGATACCCCACATGATGGTACCGTACGCACCAGCAAGCCATTAAATAAAATAAATGGGAAGGGAGACACCCCTGCTAATTCTAGTATAACTGGAATACAGAAGGGTATTTGTACATCAGGGACTGATATTCGATTTTCATTTTGACTACAGGCCAATAGCGATATCAATGTACCACACATTCGTGCTGCAGTGGTTGGAGGTGTTTCCTAGAGACCAGATACTGATAGTGAACGGAGACAGGCTGATCGAGGACCCAGTGTCCGAGGTGCAGAAGATCGAATCGTTCCTAGGTCTGGACTCGAAAATCACCAAAGATAATTTCTACTTCAACCAGACAAAGGGGTTCTATTGTCTGAAGGCGAAGGGCAGTGAACGGTGTCTGCACGAGAGCAAAGGTCGAAAGCACCCTCGAGTAGATCCAACGGTCGTGTCGAAGCTGCGTAAATTCTTCAACGACCATAATCAGAAGCTGTACGACCTCATCGGCGAGGAATTGGGCTGGCCGGAAAATTGATTTTTTTTTTTAATATTTTGAAAAAGACCTTTCGTATTTCCTGTCACTGGTATACGAACCTCTCAATCGTGGGGATAGTACAAGACCTGCTCAAAAGGGGGATAAAAGAAACCGGTTTAGTCGATGTTCGCTTTTGTTTTGTCTTGGTTTTTTTTTTTGTGGTAATTTATTATTGTTTGTTTTACATATCACGCATACATATCATTTTATTATGTTAATGCAAACATGAAATGTGATACATATTTTTAACAACAACTGAACATATCATAATTTGAAACATATCATAGGTATATAGATTAATATTGTGGAAACGGTTTTGTGATATTAATTATTTACTAATTCTCAAACTAGCGCAACTCTAATGTACTATTTTCTCGTATAGAATACGAGAGACATTTTTTCGGTTCTCCGATCAGTATTATTTAGTTGAATTTTTCCTATTTTACGTATTTTTAAAACTTACAATTCTCTCGTTTTTGTTGACGCACTCTTCATTATTTTTTAGGTATAGGTTTTTTTCCTTCAATTTCCTTTTTTGTTTTCGATTGTTGATATTTTTATTATTAGTCATATTTATAAATTTAGTACAATTTTTTGGCCTTTGTTTTATTGTTTTTTCTGTCTTTTTTTTTTCGTTTTTCGAATTTGTAATCTTAACATTTGTTATCGATGACTGTTATAGGAAATTTTTTTTTTAATTTTTAGATCTCAAAGCAATACGTTTTCATTGGTTTTTTGAAAGTTATGTCATTAATTTTAATCTAGAGATATGTTGTTACGTTGTTTTGCAAATGATTGTAATTCTGAGGCCGACCTATGGCGAACTTACTTTCCATCTCTGCCGTTTCCGCAGTCTGAAAAAAGAAATCCAGGATTTGAGATGGAAGAATTGGTAGCCAGTTAGCCAGCCTGTCAATCGGTCCAGACGTACATCGGAGTGACTCTCTTTAAGTGAGGGGAGAAATACGGATCCTTCCATCCTGAAACAATTTTTCTTGCAGGTAAGATTTTTATATCGATAAATATTGATATGTCGTCCGTCTTTTGTTGATAACTATAATGATGGGTTCAAAAGATTGTGTGCCACGTGACATGTCCTTGATACGGTAGACTATATTATGCGACGTACATGAAGATAGACTATGTTGAGCGACAGAGAAACAAATTAATCAATAGTTAAAATCGTCAAACAAACAAACAAACAAAAAAAAAAACACAAAACAGTAACGATTGCTTTTTTTTTAGATGTTGCCTACCTTTGTTGTTAGACAAAACAAAACAAAATGACAAAATAACGAAATGACAATTGAATTTACAAAATTTTGTTACATTACAAAACCTTAAATCGTTTTTTGTCAGAACCATTTCGTCAATGACATACAAAAAAAAAAAAATGAATATCCTGAAAAAACAATGACAAAAAAATTATGACAGAGCTAAACGAGAAACGACATAGTAATGGATCACAGAATATGTTAAGCGACATTGCAATTGACTGTAGACTATGCTAAGCGACATGACAAAAAGGAAGACAAAATGACAAAATAATTTTGTCAACACATAACAAAACGATGAAAAAACGACAAAATTGTGAAGAGAGGACAAAACTTATGACATAACAAAAAATATGAAATCCTCCTCTGACAAATTGACAAATGATCAGAAATGATTTGCTGTCACCAAAATTTCAAACCGTTTCGCTCTAGCTGTCTCCAATCCAATGTGATTCGAGTTTTTCCACCCCCCCCCCCCAGAAAATGAGAAATTTTGAAAACGTAGATTGATGCGTTTTGTGTTGCATATTCAACGTGTTAAAGGCATTACCACATTAAAGTTCTACACTATTGCTAATTTTTGAAAAAATATGGCAACGCCTTCAATACGTTGAATATGCAATACAGAGCACACCAATGGACACATTTTCGAAATTTCTCATTTTCTGGGGGAAGTGGGAAAACGTGAATAACTTTGTACTGGAGACAGTTAGAGCAAAATGGTTTGAAAAGTTGGTGAGAGGTGATCATTTCTGACATAATGAAAGTAACGGGAAGTAAGAACTTCTCTTGTAGGAAGTCAACTTTTTTCCAGTTTGCTCTGTCACTAAGAGTTCCCGAGGAAAAATTGTTTTTTTTTAGGTGAACTGACAGACTTATCAGAAACAGTGTTGTTAGACATAACGCCACAAAATGACAATAGAAGTTTCAAAATTTTATCGTATAACAAAACCTTAAATAGTTTTTTGTGAGAACCATTTTGTCATTGATATAACAAAATAATGAATCTAATGAAAAAACATTGATAAAACAATTATAAAATGTTGTCAATGATTAAATGAGAAACTATTTTAAATGACATAACAATTAATAACAGATTATGCTAAGCAATATGACAAAAAGGAAGACAAAATGACAAAATAATTTTGTCAAGACATAACAAAACGAGGAAAAAACAAGATGACAAAACTTATAAGATAACAAAAATAGATGAAGTTCCTCTGACATTATGACAAATGGTCAGACATGATCTGCTCTCACTAAAATTTCAAACCGTTTCGCTCTAGCTGTCTCCAGTCCAAAGTTATTCGCGTTTTCCGCTTCTCCCCCCCCCCTCCAGAAAATGAGAAATTTTGAGAATGTTATTCGTGCGTTTTGTGTTGCGTATTCAACGTGTTAAAGGCATTACCACATTAAAGTTTCACACTGTTGCTAATTTTTGAAAAAATATGACCACGCCTTCAACACGTTGAATGTGCAATACAGAACACGCCAACAAACATTTTCGAAATTTCCCATTTTCTGTGGGGAAGTGGAAAAAACGTGAGTAACTTCGGACTGGAGACTGCTAGAGCAAAACGGTTTGAGAATTTGGTGAGAGGTGATCATTTCTGACAGAACGGAGGTAACAGAATATGAGAACTTCTCTTGCAGTTCCAGGGGGTAGGGACGTTCCGATAGGGGGTAGGGACGTCCCGATAGGAGGTAGGGGCAACTCCCTCCCCCGCACTGTAGGAATTTTTCACTCAGCATGTGGGAAAATTTACCATTTCAGTCAGGCAAGTTGGGAAAATCCAATAAGTTAAAAGGTTTTTTTTTGCTTTGATACTGGGGAAAACCCAACAAGTCAAGAGGTTTTTCTTCTTTTGCTTTGATATGTGGGAATTTTGAGTTGAGTCAGTTGGAAATATCGGTTAGATCAAAAGGTTTTTCCCCTTCGATACTTGAGAATTCTGAGCTGAGTCAATTGGGACGTTCACAATTTTTACCCCCTCCCCCAGGAAACCCCCAGGAAAAACTCTTCGGTATGTCCCTGCTTGCAGGAAGCAAAATTTTCAATTTTCTCCAGTTTGCTCTGTCACAAAAAATTCTTGAGAGGAATGAGTTTTTTTTTTTTTTTTTTTCTTTGACAGACTTATTAGAAACAGTGTTATTAGACATTACAAAACAAAATGTTAATAGAAGTTTTAAAATTTTTCCATATATCAAAACCTTAAATCGTTTTTGTCAAAACCATTTTGTCATTGACATAACAAAATAATAAATCTAATGAAAAGCAAAATGACAAAAAAATTATACCATTTTATCAACGATTAAATGATAAACTATGCTGGATGACACGAGAATTGATAACATATTACGCTAAGCGACATTGCAGTTGACCGTAGACTATGCTAAGCGGCGTGACAAAAAGGAAAACAAAATGCAAAATAATTAAAACTTATGAATTAAAAAAAGATGAAAGGCTCCTCTATCAAAATGACAAAAAATTGGTTTGTCTAACAACACTGTGGCCTATTGATGTAAAACTTTTGTAGGAAATCCCTCCCCTGAGCTGGTTAATCCGATACGTACGTAGACAAAGAGCGAAAAAGGTACCAAGCATGAGTAAAAAAAAAACTGAGGGTGAGAGAGTTGAAGCGAAGCTTTCAGTTCATTTTAAATATTTCCATTTCTGACATTCAAATTATCGGAAGGTTTTGATTTTAAATACGTTGGCGTTTTGTATTTGGGATATAAATCGAAGCAAGAACCTATCAATAATACTAAGTTTGTATGGAGGAGGTATGGAGCAGCTCTTGAGATCCACCAGCATAAAAATAAATAAATAAATAAATATGGTCTTCATAATCGGTCACTGGCGATGAGAGAGTGTTATCTTACGAACTTCAATTTTTCATGGAAGCGTTTTAAAAGAGTTTTGAAATAAGATTGCAAATAGATAAATCAATCTAGAAATTTTATTCAAAAGCCGAGTTGAAGGTTGGTCATCTAGTGAAATATTGTATATCTTGGATTCATCTAAAAAGTACCAGAATTCAGAGTACACTTTTTTTTTTTTTTTTTTTTTTGCAAAACACTCCGCTATTTTAAACATTTTAATATATTGTTGGCAATATTTTTCCAAAAGCGTGTAATATTTTGAAATATTATGACTGTTTCATTGATGAGTATTTTATCCTATATTCAGTTATTACAAAAATAAATCATTTTTGGAACAATAAATACAACAAAATTTATGTGAAAATATGTGTGGCAGTTTCTATAAAAAGGGGTAACTTTGTCGAATCGACGAATTTTGAGTTACAGACAGTGCGTAATAGAGGAATGAATGCCCATTCCAACGAGCTATCGGCGAGATTTGTAGCGTTTTTTGTTCCGGAGATACAAGGGGTCAAAGATGAGTGTAACGAGAACGCGCGAAAACACGTTTTTGGGAAAAACGCGTTTAAAGTTAGACATACCTTTCTCTCTCACTCCGTCAAACGGCCCTAACTCGCCGCGGAATCACGTTACCAGCCTTGACGAGGGCTTGTTGGAAAGGTAATTTCTCGCTCTTCTGCGTGGTAACAATTCAGAACATCGGATTTATTCGTGAGCTCCGAAAACCCACGAAGAAGCGAAAGCAGACATTCGCATTCTTTCTCATTCTCTTTCATAATTCTCTTTCTCTCTCTCTCCTTCTTCTTTCTCATACGCGTAAATTTTGTCTCTTCATTATTGCAATGTTTTTTCTATGTAAAGAAATCAACCAAAATCTCCAAATAGATTTTTTTGACCAAATATTTTGTTTTTCTTTTTTCGCGTTTTCTGAGACTTCGATCGACCGACAAAGTTACCCCTTTTTATAGAAACTGCCACATATTGAAAATGAAACACAACAAAAGTACCTACTTGCTGTGGAAACTTAACACTAATTCAAAATGTAAATTACAACAAAATTATTGATATTGAGAAGAATTGTCAACTTTATGATAATAATTATCATTATAATAAAGTTGACAATTCTATAATTATTATATGTAGAAGTGATAATTTTATAGTCATAATTGTGAACCTACTGGATCTACGTATTCACTCAAAAGCAGTAAGATTGAAGAATGTCTAAATTAGTACAGATCGCACATTAGAATAAAGAGAAACAAATTAAACATAAAAGTATTAGGTAGAAGTAATACCTGTTCACTTAATATTAATCAAATCACAGTACTCAAAATATGGGGATCTATGTTGAGACTTGAATTTTTATATGACAAATTTTCGGTTGGTTAGTTCTGTGCTATTGAATTACAGCGGGCCAAATTAAGAAGCTGATTTCTATCTAACTGGATATGGTTTTCCGCAGTGTCATCCTCATCACTATTTTTATCATCATCTATAAGAATATAGGACTGATATAAATAATCACAATCTTCAGATGATGAAAACTTAGATGAGGGTTCTAAAATGTTTTGAAAATTCATCATAATATTTTGCACCTGTAAATTATTATAATAAAACTGAGAGGCATAATCATTTTCTAATTCTTTTTGATAATTTCTTGGTTTTCAAACATTTTGGCCCCGCTCAGCTGAGGGTTCTGAAATAATTGGAAAATTCTCATACTAATAATTTTATATATTGCACCTACAAATTATCATAATAAAATTGAGATGTACCATTATTTTTCATTTTTTTGCGATTTTTAATGGTTGATATCATTTCTCGGTTTTCAAAAATTCTAGCCGGTGACATTTCAATAAAGTCCAAATTATTGTCTGCTTGAAAATTATCTCCAGATGTTTCCGAATCAGACTCTAAGAGCAAAGAAGGCTCTGAAAATATTTCCAGTTTCTTGATTCTCATAATCCGAGATTATTTTCTAGATTCTTTAGATAGGTAGGTAGCTAATTAGTTTTTTTTCACTTTTTCAACAGAGTCATAGCTTAGCCCCTCGCGATCTACTATGCATTTTTGCTTTTGAAACAAACACGTGAAATATGAGAGACAAACGCAATTTAATTATTTATTTTTTTAATTTTATTATTATCGTTCCTCGGAGCTACACTTTCAAGCTGTGGGCTCGCAAAAGATTTAAATAAGGTAACGATTCAAAATAAAACAGCTAAACGATTGAATATTTATCATCAGTACAGTTATACAACTCGAATGTCTCTAAATCATTTGCCAGCATGATCGTTTTTTGAAATACATATAACAGTCAATTTACCATTTGGTTTTTTACATAATACGTAGGAATCAAATAAAGTAACATTTGAAATGTTGTAGGTAATTTCACAAATGTCATCTTATTTTGAAATAATACGCTGTTGGAGTCAAGAATTGCTTAATAATTGAGCAGTGTGATCAGTTTTTGGAAAACCTGGAAAAGTCAGGGAATGTGAGCACACCTGAAGAAGTCAGGGAATTTTGAAAGAAAATCGAAAAGGTCAGGGAATTTAGAAGAAAATTTTACGATGTGAAAATATGTACAGTTCTCTCTCTGTCAGACACAAATGAACATTTTTTAAAGATCATTTGTTTGTTATGAAAAACTTGGAAAATGGACTGGAAAATCTGAAAAAATCTGGAAAAGTCAGGGATTTTTAAGGGGGGGGGGAGGAGGAGCTAGCCGTCCTGTTGAGAAACATTTTTCCAAAATACTGTTCTGTTACTAAATAATACGCACTATGTAAAAAGAAATATCAAAGTTACCAAGATTGTCTAGCTTTACAAAGGTGTAACACAAGATAGAACTTTCTTCTTTTACAAGTCACGGTTTTTTTTTTGTATTTTTTTCATTATGTCAAGTCACTAGCAGAAGATAAAACTGTATTGGTGATAACAACAATTCTAATATACAGACAAAGAGTGATATTATTTCTGTACTTTTATAATGCTTTTTACAAATCAATTTTTAAGTTACAGATATAACGTTATTTTAAGTAAGTCTTATAAAGTGTAGAATTTCTATGCCGATATCTCAAAAATGCAATTTATTGAGGTTCAACACTCATATTTCATATGACCGATTATTTTCAGTTTTGTCCACTGAAGATTCAATTTGACCAAATAATGAAAACTGCCAAAAGCAACAAACTTGCTCTTTCAATTACTTTAGCTCCTGTCCCATCTTCTCCAGCATTCCCCCATGCACTTGAGACGATTCTACCTGCTAATTAAAATATCCGAAGGACTCTTTCCATCTGTACCTTCTTAGAAGGTATGTTTGAAGTCTTATCAATTTCTTGTGTTCGCTGACAGTGAGCTGGTTGTGGACGAGTGTTCGACGACCAACCTGGACTATGAATATAGGTACACAGAATTACAATCATTTGTTATTTATTAATATTACTTATACATTAATGAAATATTGTATGTATAAGCTATACTTCTTTTTCTTTTGAACTTCATTCAATTCTTCATATTTTTCGATTTTTGTTTTTTCGAATATTTACATATCACAGGTACATATCAATTAATTTTGTATTTTTTTTTTTTTCGATTTTGTTATTTATTCGGGTTTTAGCATGGCATCTATTCGTCGATCAGATAGAAAAATTGTTTGTTTTTTGAATTCGGCGCGTGGTACATTTTAAGTTTTTGTACTATGTGAGGGATACGTGAACGAGTATCGTTTAACTCGTGCTGAGTCGCATTGTAACAAGGTTACGGGTAGTTCGAAATCAGAATGTATTAGGGTTGTTTCCGAAAAGCTTTAATATTCTGGGTATGTTCCGGCAATGCGTGTGCGATAAATAAGGGAGTAAATCTTCGACCCTGAGCTGCTGTTCAGTCGTGTCGTGAGTCGTGGCTTTTTATATTTTCGTTCGTTCTAACATACTTGGCTATCGGTTTATCCAACCGAGTAAATCCGTTCACTTATTTCATTTATATGAGACGTGATCCGCGCTGTTTGGAGCGATCCACTTCTGTTTTTTCGTATATCTGCTCGCCTCGTTTATTTAGAAGTTCCTGAGGCTATATATGCCGCGGCCGACTTATTTGATACAACGCTCAGCCGTCGAAAATTTCGGAAACTAAGCCTACAAAGTACCATACGTATTACAGTTAGTACGTGTTAGTAGTGGGAAAATGCGGAGTTCGGCGTCGTTCAGTGACATTTGGGGTGCTTGATCAGTGACCTCAAAAGCGAGGATGACACAAGCGAACAAATTTGTTTCCTCACGTGGTAAAGGATTCGTGCTTTCATCCGTTCTGTTATGCAGTTGTAGTAGAACTTCGCTCGCTGCAGTTGCAAGGGAACACAGTCTTTGTTGCACTTATCGAGTTTTTCACTTTACGGAATCGCACTTAGGGAAGGTGAGAGAAAATCCTTGCACTTATCAAGGTGTCTTATTTCTTCAACAATCATTTCATGAAATATGTGTACACTAGGATGTCTCTTATTTCACAAGTTTTCGCCAATTGATTAGGTGCGCACTGAAATTTGTTCCAATGGACTTGGAAACTCGCTATACAAAATTTGAGTTCAATCTGAGGTCATTAGCTCGTGACCCTTTGACTTTGAAGTTATGTCTAATACTGAGATTTTACAAAAAACCGCGAATATCTCGGAACATATCAACTTCAAGACCAAAATGCATCTAACATAAAATATTCCTTGTTAAATTTTCTATAAGAAAAATTCTATACAATTTTCCTCTAAAACGCATATTCACCAAGATAATCGCAAAAATGTGTGACAGTTTTGAGGAACGTGACTTTGGTTATTTTTTCTCTGATTGTAGATATCTAAAAAAATATTCACTTTAGGACCAAAATGCAAATAACATAAAATGTTCGTCGTTAAATTTTCTATAAAAAGGTTCTATACGACTTTTCTTTAGAAAACATATTTACCGAGATAATCGCAAACATGTGTAAAAGTTTCAAGTCATGTGGCTTTTTTGTCATTTTTTTCTTTCAGAATTCATGTTTACTAGCTAAATCGCAGTTATCTAGAAAAATATTCACTTGAGGACCGAAATGTAAATAACACAAAATGTTCCTCGTTAAATTTTCTATAAAAAAGATTCTATACAACATTTCTTTAGAAAACATATTTATTGAAATAATCGCAAAAATGCGTGGAGTTTTCGAAAAACTTTGGGTTTTTTATTATCTTATGGCTGAAATATCTATTAATGTCGGGTAACATACGCTACAATATAACTTCAGTCTCTCAACTGATTGCGGCCCCCTTAGTCAAACTCAAATTACAGATGAGTAATTTAGGGGGCTCCACTTTGGGGTCCGAAAAACGAATGTCAAAACTAAATTATAGGTACTTCAATCGAAATAAAGGTATTTAGATTTAGAATTGAATTATAGTCTATTATTAATTACACGGGCCTTCTATAATTTTTTCCAACAGATATTTCAATCGCTATACCTACATACTATAATTATTTGCCAATTTCTTCATTAGTGCCCCCCCCCCGAAAAATGTTTCTTCCGGCGCTCCTGCCTATTGTTGACATGAAGACTTAGTATGGTGGACTAGAGATGATGTATATCAACAATAGGAAACAACGATTTACCCATAGGAAATGACAATGAATTCTGAGAACATGTGACTGTTCCTTAACAGCACAATGTTATATCTTATGCGCAAATTGTTGATTATTGTTGATTTTACATGCCCAATACGAGGTCTATTCTATAGTAGGTACCCAACTGACTGTTATGGGCGTAGCCAGGTAGGACAGGAGGCAAACTGGGGCACTTGCCCCAATAGACACAGACTGACGTTATATTGTAGCGTGCGTTACTCGACATTAATAGATATTTTAGCCGTGTAAAATAATTAAAAACCCTATTTTTTCTCGAAAATTCCTCGCATTTTTGCGATTATTTTGATAAATATGTTTTCTAAAGAAAAGTCGTATGGAACCTTTTTATAGAAAATTTAACGATGAACATTCTATGTTATTTGCATTTTGGTCCTAAAGTGAATATTTTTTTAGATATCTACAATCAGAGAAAAAATAACCAAAGTCACGTTCCTCAAAGCTGTCCCACATTTTTGCAATTATCTCGGTGAATATGCGTTCTAGAGGAAAATTGTATAGAATTTTTCTTATAGAAAATTTAACAAGGAATATTTTATGTTAGATGCATTTTGGTCCTGACGTTGATATGTTCCGAGATATTCGCGGTTTTTTTGTACAATCTCTGGGTTACATGTAACTTTAAGATCAAAGCATTATGGGTTAATGACCTCAGATTGAGCTCAAATTTTTATGGTGAGTTTCTAGGTCCATTAGAACAAATATCAGTGCATACCTAATTGATTGGAGAAAAACTGTAAAATAAGTGGCACCTTAATGTATACATGTTACCAAAAAAAATAACTTTTCAAAGTCATTTGACATGCATAAAAGCCTATTTCATGACGTAACATGAATTATACATGCATAAAAGCCTACTTCATGACGTAACATGAATTATAAATGTTCTCGCGTGTACCTTCTTATCTCTCAAAACATAAATGTCACATTTGAAGTGCTGCCTCAGCCAATTTTCGTGACGCTGCACAGACATCCTCTTCTACCTCAATTTCAGGTACAGGTATACATGGAAGAACTTGCACCTTTCTTCGAGAAACGACTGCATTTGGGTGGTCAGTCTCCAAAAACTAAAAATAATAATTTTGTTTGATTCTATAATAGTTAGTTTATAATGAGGAACAACATTCCGAAACGGACTTTGGCCACTTTTCAAAACTTTACAAGAGAATGAAATAACGTGGTTCTTTTGTGTATACCATATAAATTATGTGCCCACAGTGACACTAAAGTTGCCTAGTAGAATACCGACCTCATTATTGGTTGGTTGACAGTGAGTACATAGTTATAAGTATCTTCTACCAGGTGACACTATAAAACGCTTTTTGACAAAAATGGACGTAGGCCGTTTTGGAATATGACTCCTCATATGTAACAGAGAATATTTAAGAAGGTTACAATATAGGAACATCAAACTTTATGGAAGGGGGACGACTTTTGTCCCCAATGATAGACATCTTGTATATTGTAAAAGCACTGATGTCCATGTCTATGAACAAAACAGTGCCAAGAATTTCCTTTTCCATGGCATTTTTGAAAATTGTGCGACACAAAAATAAGTTTCCCTATTATTTTTTTCTCGCCAGCTACTGAACGAAATGAGCTGAAACTTACAAGGAAATTAATTTCGGAGTTTTTTAATTTTTCTACCTCATGTCCGTATCGATCTAAACATTTTAAATAACGATATGAAAGTTTTTCTAATCCAGAGTAAAAAAAAATCTTTCTGTAAAATACGAAAATAGGAGGTAACGGCAAGCTTCACTTCTTCATCATTGTTGAACCTGCAACCACCTAAGTTAGTCAGTCTTCAGTGACGGATCTCTGCTGCAATCTGCCGACTCGTTCATGAGATATACTAGTTGAGCAATAGTCAAGCATCGATTGTCTTCCAACAGATCGTGCACGTCTCAAATGTCATACTGAACGCAGTAACTGGAGTCTCCTTCTTTACTGACGCGTATAGTCGCCTCGCGTGATGCAATCGCAACACAATTTTTACAGTGTTACCAGAATCTCTGAAATTGACTCCCCTGCAAATTTGAGCTCATTTTGTTCAGTAGCTGGCGAGAAAAAAAATAGGGAAACTTACTTTTGTGTCGGCCCTCGTATTACATGCGCCATTTACTTACAGTCTGGCACCTGGATTGTGTTCAGGGATCAAAACTGTAACAGTATTATCATTTTTTGAGCTGAAAAATCTATAAGGCAAATCATCTTTGCCCCAGTCGAAGACTGACCATGATAATGGACTGAGAACCCTGGTAGTAGAACTTTAAACCATCCCTTCTGGAAATGTGAAGTCAGTGACAGCAAATTGAACTTATTAACATGCACTTCCAATCTTTCTGAATAATAATACCACTTAACTGAAAGAAAACAACAAGAACAACATGTTGAAACAAAACCAAAAAAAAAAAACGGCATTGAGACAAGATAGTAACATGCACGATGATGGACACTTTCCTGTACTTTTCCAATCAAATGATTGTAATTGTCGTGTCTAATGAATTGGATTGATGGAATGTAACCCAAAATGGCGCCCCCACTCAAAACAGAATCAGAAGATAAGGTTCAAAATTTACTGCGGTAACAAAATATTCCCAGTGTCTGAAAAATTTCCCATCTATCCAAGGTTTTGTTGCCCAGAACGAGGCAAAATAACATGCAAAATTTCCAATGGTGAAGGGAACATAATTATTATTACATTTACTTAGTTTTTCATTTAACAAAGTCCTACACTTAGGGAAGTGCTACTATATAACAGGTATAGTTTTGTTTTTTGTTTCTATCATCGTTACAAATCAGACATGGATTAATACAGTGGTATTCGGTAGAAATGAATAATTTTAAGTAAGCTGTACTTCTTCAGCGTTAAAAAAAAACAAAAAACAAACATATTCTTAGAGAATAATATATTTTATTTGTAAAATACCAACTGGAAAAATAATAAACATTTAATGAGTTTTAGCTATATAATGTGATAATTTCTATAATGTTAAGGTCCAATAAGATGGACACAGAATCTGAAGTAGAATATAAATTAAAACGGATTATACACAGGTACAACAGAGTGAACATAAGCGAAATATTAAGAAGGCTCAGAAGACAAGTATCTTCCTGTTCTATCCTCATTATAACATTGAAGTGAAATCCTTTATCAGGTTTCTGCTAATTCTCAAGATTTCCGCATTGTATATCTTCTGCCTATTTGATTTTGTAACTAAATGTTCTGAGAAAAATGAAAATTGAAAAAACGTTTAAAACTCTATGCACATTAGATCTCTTTTTCTGGATACTTCCCCAGCAGTTCTAAAATACTTGACATCCCAAAAATAAAATTGATTCAAGTTATGATTTTCAAAATTGTTTCCTGTGACTAGAACAGGGGTAGAAAAGATTCCTATGATCAGCAAATAAATATTAGGACTGCTAACCCAAATCTACCAAGAATGTCGATTTTGTAGAAGTTGTACTTACAAAATTATAGAATTTGGTTGGTATAAAGTAAACTTGGAGAGAATCACAAATTGCATATGAGTAGCCGTATAACCTATATACTTCTACCAGCTAAATGATTGATACTAAACTGAAAATAAATATAATTTGTTTCATATAACATGTGTTATGTATGATCTGTTATTCTATATTGAATTTTTCCATTATTGTTGACATAACATTACATGTTCTACTACTGTTATTTTTCTGTTATAGTACAATGTTATTAAATAATTGTCATCCCTGCTTAGAAAGTTGATGAACAGCGCTAGAAGCTGCATTTTCTTACTACTCATGTTCTTGAAGAACAGCTCCAACTAAGTAATACCTAACTGGTCAGTAATTTGATTATTGTGTCTGGAATCTTTGTCATTGTAGTTTATTGTAATTGTATTTTCACCTGTTATGTGAATGTTCTGTAAGAAAATGTACAGAATGTGGACAAAAGTCTTACAAAATATAGCAGTTGAGAAATGGTTTTCAAAAATATCTTATTTGTGGAAATTGGATTTTGAGGAAGCCACATTTTAATGTTTCAGATGCCACTACTAACAAGAAAGTGCAAAATTCACAGTACGAATTATGTGAAATCGCAAAAGTGTAGCCGAAAATGAAAACGTTAATGTGGTAGCGCCTTCGATGGGTTGATGTGCCACCCATAACACACCAATTTATTGTTCCAAAATATTTTTATTTTCCTAGGGGCACCGAAAAATTTGCAATTAATTTTGGACTGGACGCAGCTAGAGCAGCGCGGTTTGAAATTCTCGAAAGAGTAGAAAATTTCGATTCAGACATGACTTGCAGCTTTGCTCCAACACTCTCACATAGCGCACCAATTGACGTTTTAAAAATCTCAAATTTCCTGGAGCGAACTAATAATTTGAGGGAAACTTTTGATTGGACAGTGCTGGAGCAAAACAGCACGGATTTGAATCCGTTGTCAAAATTGAGCAACAGTCAATTTTTGACCCATTTTGACCACATTTTCGAGTGCGTCTTCGACACCTTACTTATGCCACACATCGCACATAATTCCAACCCATTGTACCTTCTATTTTTCTGGGGCGAACCGACAATTCGCGAATAATTTTGGAACGGAGGCCGTTAGAGCAGTGCGGTTTGAAATTCTGGATAGAAGAGAGATTTTCAAATGAAACGTATTCTTCAGTTTTCCCCTAGCAGTTTCCAATCCAAAGATTTTCGCCTTTTACCAGTTCGCCCAAGGACATTCGCAATCTCGCAAATACATATTGGTGCGAACGGTATTGCAGATCCAACGAGATTAGGGCGTCATTACATTTTTGAAAATTTGGCAAAATTGCGAAAGATACTCGAAAATGCGGTCAGAATGGGTCCAAAATTAACTCTAGCTCGATTCTGACAACGGATTCGAATTCGTCTCGAAAAACTAATACATTTCGCGCCAATATGCATTTTTTATTAGTTCCCCTCCCCCCCAGGGAAATTCACGATTTCGAAAATGTCAATTGGTGTATGTTGGGTTGCGTATTCGACGTGCCGAAGGCATTACCAGAATATTTGAAAATCCGAAATGAAATTGTGACGCCTTCTAAGAATTGAATATGCTATTACTCATACACCAATTGACGTTTTCAAAATCGCTAATTTCTCTGGGGCGAACTGATATTTTGTGAAAATCTTTGGATTGGAGGCAGCTACGGCGAAAAGGGTTGTCACTTTCGAAAGAGGAGATCAATTTGCTCTCAAAATTTCAAACTGTTTTCCTCTAGCTAGCCCCAGTCCGCAGATTTTCGCATTTTATTAGTTCCCCCCAGAGAAATTTGCGATTTCGGAAACGTCAATTGGTGTATGTTGGGTTGCGTAGTCAACGTGCTGAAGGCATTACCGAAATATTCGCAAAAGTAGTAGCGCCTTAAACGAGTAGAATATGCTATTTCTCATACGCCAATTGACGTTTTCAAAATCGGTAATTTCTCTGGGGCGAACTGATATTTTGTGAAAATCTTTGGTTTGGAGGCAGCTACAGCAAAAAGGGTTGTCACTTTCGAAAGAGGAGATCAATTTGCACTCAAAATTTCAAACCGTTTTCCTCTAGCTATCCCCAGTGTGGAGATTTTCGCATTTTATTAGTTCCCCCCAGAGAAATTGCGATTTCGGAAAACGTCAATTGGTGTATGTTGAGTTGCTATCTGACATGCTGAAGGCACTTCCGAAATATTGAATTCGAATGAAATTGTACGCCTTCTAAGATTGAATATGCTATTTCTCATACACCAATGACGTTTTCAAATCGCTAATTTCTCTGGGGCGAACTGATATTTTTCGAAAATCTTTCGGATTGGAGGCAGCTACAGCAAAAAGGGTTGTCACTTTCGAAAGAGGAGATCAATTTGCACTCAAAAATTTCAAACCTTTCCTCTAGCTATCCAGTGTGGAGATTTTCGCATTTTATTAGTTCCCCCAGAAATTGCATTCGAACGCAATGGTGTTTTGAGTTGCATCTGACATGAGCACTTCAAATATTAGAAATTCAAATAATGGACGCTTCTAATTGATATCTATCATACACAAATGACTTTAGAACGCTAATTTCTCTGGGACTGATTTTTGAATCTTCGATTGGAGGCAGCTACGAAAGGTTTCACTTTCAAAGGAGTCAATTTGCACTCAATTTCAAACGTTTTCCTTAGCATCCCAGGTGAGATTTTCGCATTATTAGCAGAAATTCGCCATTTCGAAACGTCAATTGGTGTATGTTGAGTTGCATATCTGACATGCTGAAGGCACTTCCAGAATATTAGAAATTCCGAAATGAAATTGTGACGCCCTCTAAGAATTGAATATGCTATTTCTCATACACCAAATGACGTTTTCAGAATCGCTAATTTCTCTGGGCGAACTGATAATTTGTGAAAATCTTTCGACTGGAGGGAGCTACAGCGAAAAGGGTTGTCACATTCGAAAGAGGAGATCAATTTGCACTCAAAATGTCAAACCGTTTTCCTCTAGCTATCCCAAGTGTGGAGATTTTCGCATTTTATTAGTTCCCCCCAGAGAAATTTGCGATTTCGGAAACGTCAATTGGTGTATGTTGGGTTGCGTAGTCAACTGCTGAAGGCATTCCGAAATATTCCAAAGAATTGTGCCTTAAAATGAATATGCTATTTCTCATACCCAAATGACGTTTCAAATCGTAATTTCTCTGGGGCGAACTGATATTTTGTGAAAATCTTTGGTTGGAGGCAGCTACAGCAAAAAGGGTTGTCACTTTCGAAAGAGGAGATCAATTTGCACTCAAAATTTCAAACCGTTTTCCTCTAGCTATCCCCAGTGTGGAGATTTTCGCATTTTATTAGTTCCCCCCAGAGAAATTCGCGATTTCGAAAACGTCAATTGGTGTATGTTGAGTTGCATATCTGACATGCTGAAGGCACTTCCAGAATATTAGAAATTCCGAAATGAAATTGTGACGCCTTCTAAGAATTGAATATGCTATTTCTCATACACCAAATGACGTTTTCAGAATCGCTAATTTCTCTGGGGCGAACTGATAATTTGTGAAAATCTTTGATGGGGAGCTACGGCGAAAAGGGTTGTCACTTTCGAAGAGGAGATCAATTTGCCTCAAAATTCAAACCGTTTTCTCTAGCTACCCAGTCGAGATTTTCGCATTTATTAGTTCCCCCAGAGAAATTGCGATTCGAAACGTCAATTGGTGTATGTTGAGTTGATATCTGACATGCTGAAGCACTTCCAGAATATTAGAAATTCCGAAATGAAATTGTGACGCCTTCTAAGAATTGAATATGCTATTTCTCATACACCAAATGACGTTTTAGAATCGCTAATTTCTCTGGGCGAACTGATAATTTTGAAAATCTTTGATGGAGGGAGCTACAGCGAAAGGGTTGTCATTTCGAAAGAGGAGATCAATTTGCACTCAAATGTCAAACCGTTTTCCTCTAGCTATCCCAAGTGTGGAGATTTCCGCATTTTATTAGTTCCCCCAGAGAAATTCGCGATTTCGAAAACGTCAATTGGTGTATGTTGAGTTGCATATCTGACATGCTGAAGGCACTTCCAGAATATTAGAAATTCCGAAATGAAATTGTGACGCCTTCTAAGAATTGAATATGCTATTTCTCATACACCAAATGACGTTTTCAGAATCGCTAATTTCTCTGGGGCGAACTGATATTTTGGAAAATCTTGGATTGGAGGCAGCTACAGCAAAACGGGTTGTCACTTTCGAAAGAGGAGATCAATTTGCACTCAAAATTTCAAACTTTTCCTCTAGCTATCCCCAGTGGGGATTTTCGCATTTTATTAGTTCCCCCCAGAGAAATTCGCGATTCGAAAGTCAATTGGTGTATGTTGAGTTGCATATCTGACATGCTGAAGGCACTTCCAGAATATTAGAAATTCCGAAATGAAATTGTGACGCTTCTAAGAATTGAATATGCTATTTCTCATACACCAAATGACGTTTTCAGAATCGCTAATTTCTCTGGGGCGAACTGATATTTTCGAAAATCTTCGATGAAGGAGCTCAGCAAAAAGGGTTGTCACTTCGAAAGAGAGATCATTTGCACTCAAAATTTCAAACCGTTTTCTCTAGCTATCCCGATGGAGATTTTCGCAATTTATTAGTCCCCCAGAGAAATTGCGATTTCGAAAACGTCAATTGGTGTATGTTGAGTTGCATATACATTGCTTAAGCACTTCCAGAAATTAGAAATTCGATAAATGAAATTGTGACGCTTCTAAGAATTGATATGCTATTCTCATACACCAAATGACTTTCAGAATCGCTAATTCTTGGGGCGAACTGATAATTTTGAAAACTTTCGAATGGATGCAGTCTACAGCAAAAGGTTGTCACTTTCGAAAGAGGAGATCAATTTGCACTCAAAATTTCAAACGTTTTCCTTAGCTATCCCAGTGGGAGATTTTCGCATTTTATTAGTTCCCCCAAGCAGAAATTTCGCATTTCGAAATCGTCAATTGGTGTATGTTCGAGTTGAATCTGAATGCTGAAGCACTTCCAGAATATTAGAATTCCGAATGAATTGTGACGCACTTCTAAGAATTGAATTGCTATTTCTCATACACAATGACGTTTCAGATCGCTAATTTCTACGGGGCAATGACTATTTGTCGAAATTCTTCGGATGGAGGCAGTTACAGCAAAGGGTTGTCATTTCGAAGAAGAGATCAATTTGCATCAAAATTTCAAACGTTTCCTCTAGCTATCCCAAGTGTGGAGATTTTCGCATTTTATTAGTTCCCCCCAGAGAAATTCGCGATTTCGAAAACGTCAATTGGTGTATGTTGAGTTGCATATCTGACATCTGAAGGCACTTCGAATATTAGAAAATATTGAAATGAAATTGTGACCTTCTAAGAATTGAATATGCTATTTCTCATCACAAATGACGTTTTCGAAGCTATTTCTCTGGGGCGAACTGATAATTATCAAAATTTACAGACTTTGCGCAAGCTTCCTGAAAAGGTTGTCATTTCGAAAGAGGAGATCAATTTGCACTCAAAATTGTCAAACCGTTTTCCTTAGCTATCCCCATGTGGAGATTTCGCATTTTATTAGTTCCCCCAGAGAAATTGCGCATTTCGAAAGTCAATTGGTGTATGTTGAGTTGCATATTGACATGCTGAAGGCACTTCCAGAATATTAGAAATTCCCAAATGAAATTGTGACGCCTTCTAAGAATTGAATATGCTATTTCTCATACACCAAATGAGTTTTCAGAATCGCTAATTTTCTTGGGCGAACTGATATTTTCGAAAATCTTCGACTTGGAGGAGCTACAGCAAAAGGGTTGTCACTTCGAAAGAGGAGATCAATTTGCACTCAAAATTCAAACCGTTTTCCTCTAGCTATCCCAAGTGTGGAGATTTTGCGATTTTATTAGTTCCCCCAAGAGAATTCGCATTTCGAAAACGTCAATTGGTGTAAAGTTGGAGTTGCATATCTGACATGCTGAAGGCACTTCAGAATATTAGAAATTCGAAATGGAATATGTGACCCTTCTAAGAATTGAATATGCTATTTCTCATACACCCAAATGACGTTTTCAGATCGCTAATTTCTCTGGGCGAATGATAATTTGTGAAAATCTTCGGATCTGGAGGAGCTACCAGAAAAAGGGTTGTACTTTCGAAAGAGGAGATCAATTTGCACTCAAAATTCAAACGTTTTCCTCTAGCTATCCCATGTGGAGATTTTCGCATTTTATTAGTTCCCCCCAGAGAAATTCGCATTTCGAAAACGTCAATTGGTGTATGTTGAGTTGCATATCTGACATGCTGAAGCACTTCCAGAATATTAGAAATTCCGAAATGAAATTGTGACGCTTCTAAGAATTGAATATGCTATTTCTCATACCCAAATGACGTTTTCAGAATCGCTAATTTTCTGGGCAACTGATAATTTTGAAAATTCGATGGAGGAGCTACAGCAAAAGGGTTGTCACTTTCGAAAGAGGAGATCATTTGCACTCAAAATTTCAAACCGTTTTCCTTAGCTATCCCAGTGTGGAGATTTTCGCATTTATTGTTCCCCCCAGAGAAATTTGCGATTTCGAAAACGTCAATTGGTGTATGTTGAGTTGCATATCTGACATGCTGAAGGCACTTCCAGAATATTAGAAATTCCGAAATGAAATTGTGACGCCTTCTAAGAATTGAATATGCTATTTCTCATACACCAAATGACGTTTCAGAATCGCTAATTTCTCTGGGCGAACTGATATTTTGAAAATCTTTCGATGGAGAGCTACAGCAAAAAGGGTTGTCACTTTCGAAAGAGGAGATCAATTTGCACTCAAAATTTCAAACCGTTTTCCTCTAGCTATCCCCAGTGTGGAGATTTTCGCATTTTATTAGTTCCCCCCAGAGAAATTCGCGATTTCGAAAACGTCAATTGGTGTATGTTGAGTTGCATATCTGACATGCTGAAGGCACTTCCAGAATATTAGAAATTCCGAAATGAAATTGTGACGCCTTCTAAGAATTGAATATGCTATTTCTCATACACCAAATGACGTTTTCAGAATCGCTAATTTCTCTGGGGCGAACTGATAATTTGTGAAAATCTTTCGACTGGAGGGAGCTACAGCGAAAAGGGTTGTCACTTTCGAAAGAGGAGATCAGTTTGCACTCAAAATTTCAAACCGTTTTCCTCTAGCTATCCCCAGTGTGGAGATTTTCGCATTTTATTAGTTCCCCCCAGAGAATTCGCGATTCGAAAACGTCAATTGGTGTATGTTGAGTTGCATATCTGACATGCTGAAGGCACTTCCAGAATATTAGAAATTCCGAAATGAAATTGTGACGCCTTCTAAGAATTGAATATGCTATTTCTCATACACCAAATGACGTTTTCAGAATCGCTAATTTCTCTGGGGCGAACTGATAATTTGTGAAAATCTTTCGACTGGAGGGAGCTACAGCGAAAAGGGTTGTCACTTTCGAAAGAGGAGATCAATTTGCACTCAAAATGTCAAACCGTTTTCCTCTAGCTATCCCAAGTGTGGAGATTTTCGCATTTTATTAGTTCCCCCCAGAGAAATTCGCGATTTCGAAAACGTCAATTGGTGTATGTTGAGTTGCATATCTGACATGCTGAAGGCACTTCCAGAATATTAGAAATTCCGAAATGAAATTGTGACGCCTTCTAAGAATTGAATATGCTATTTCTCATACACCAAATGACGTTTTCAGAATCGCTAATTTCTCTGGGGCGAACTGATATTTTTCGAAAATCTTCGGATTGGAGGCAGCTACAGCAAAAAGGGTTGTCACTTTCGAAAGAGGAGATCAATTTGCACTCAAAATTTCAAACCGTTTTCCTCTAGCTATCCCCAGTGTGGAGATTTTCGCATTTTATTAGTTCCCCCCAGAGAAATTCGCGATTTCGAAAACGTCAATTGGTGTATGTTGAGTTGCATATCTGACATGCTGAAGGCACTTCCAGAATATTAGAAATTCCGAAATGAAATTGTGACGCCTTCTAAGAATTGAATGCTATTTGCTACACAAAGATTCGAGTGTCAAATCTGGAGCGAAGATCAATTTGTAAAACTTTCATAAGTTTTCCTTAGACTATCCCCAAGGTAGTCACTTTCGAATTGTAATTGTTCGCCACTCAAAATTCAAACCATTTCTCAACTCAATTGGTAGTTGGAGTTTCGCATTTTATATGTTCCAGGCAAATTGCGATTTAGAAATCCGAAATGTTGTGACGCTTTAATGAATTGATATGCTTCACCCAAATCATTTTAATGAAATGAAATTTTGGGCCTAAGAATGATATTTTTCAAATCTTCAAGTGAGGACTTACAGCAAATGGTATTACTTCGGGGAGACAATTAATAATTCAAACTTTTCCTAGCACCAGCGGAAGGTTGTTTATTTTCCCAGAGAATTCGCATTTCGAAAAGTCAATCGTTTTCTTATATCCCAGTGAGGATTCGATATTGAATTCCCCAAGAAATTGCGCTTCAAGAATTGAATTGTATTTTCATTACAATGACGTTAAGATCGAATTTTGGAATGATATTTGTGATCTTCGTAGGATAGAAAGGGTTGTCACCAAAAGAGATCAATTTGCATTTTGGCAAACGTTTTTTGAATCCTTGTGGAGATTCGCATTATGTTTCCCAGAGAATTCAATTTGCCAAAATCAATGGTTTTTGTTCAATTGATGAATCTTCGATATTAGATTCCCCCAGAGAAATTGCCGATTTCGAAAACGTCAATTGGTGTATTTGAGTTTCATACTGACTTGAAGGCACTTCCAGATATTAGAATTCCGAAATATATTGTGACGCCTTCTAAGAATTGAATATGCTATTTTCTTCAAAGACAATTGACGTTTCAAAATCGCTAATTTCTCTGGTGACAACTGATATTTGTGAAAATCTTTCGATTGAGGACTACACGCCAAAAAGGTTTCACATTTCGAAACGAGGGTATTATTGCACTCAAAATTGCAAACCGTTTTCCTCTAGCTTCCCAATGTGGATTTCGCATTTTATTATTCCCCCCAAGAAATTCGCGATTTCGAAACGTCAATTGGTGTATGTTAGTGCATATCTGACATGCGAAGGCACTTCCAAATATTAGAAATCCGAAATGAAATTGTGACGCCTTCTAAGAATTGAATATGCTATTTCTCATACACCAAATGACGTTTTCAGAATCGCTAATTTCTCTGGGGCGAACTGATAATTTGTGAAAATCTTTCGACTGGAGGGAGCTACAGCGAAAAGGGTTGTCACTTTCGAAAGAGGAGATCAATTTGCACTCAAAATTTCAAACCGTTTTCCTCTAGCTATCCCCAGTGCGGAGATTTTCGCATTTTATTAGTTCCCCCCAGAGAAATTCGCGATTTCGAAAACGTCAATTGGTGTATGTTGAGTTGCATATCTGACATGCTGAAGGCACTTCCAGAATATTAGAAATTCCGAAATGAAATTGTGACGCCTTCTAAGAATTGAATATGCTATTTCTCATACACCAAATGACGTTTTCAAAATCGCTAATTTCTCTGGGGCGAACTGATATTTTTCGAAAATCTTTGGATTGGAGGCAGCTACAGCAAAAAGGGTTGTCACTTTCGAAAGAGGAGATCAATTTGCACTCAAAATTTCAAACCGTTTTCCTCTAGCTATCCCCAGTGCGGAGATTTTCGCATTTTATTAGTTCCCCCCAGAGAAATTCGCGATTTCGAAAACGTCAATTGGTGTATGTTGAGTTGCATATCTGACATGCTGAAGGCACTTCCAGAATATTAGAAATTCCGAAATGAAATTGTGACGCCTTCTAAGAATTGAATATGCTATTTCTCATACACCAAATGACGTTTTCAAAATCGCTAATTTCTCTGGGCGAACTGATATTTTGAAAATCTTCGATGGAGGCAGCTACAGCGAAAAGGGTTGTCACTTTCGAAAGAGGAGATCAATTTGCACTCAAAATTTCAAACCGTTTTCCTCTAGCTATCCCCAGTGTGGAGATTTTCGCATTTTATTAGTTCCCCCCAGAGAAATTCGCGATTTCGAAAACGTCAATTGGTGTATGTTGAGTTGCATATCTGACATGCTGAAGGCACTTCCAGAATATTAGAAATTCCGAAATGAAATTGTGACGCCTTCTAAGAATTGAATATGCTATTTCTCATACACCAAATGACGTTTTCAGAATCGCTAATTTCTCTGGGGCGAACTGATAATTTGTGAAAATCTTTCGACTGGAGGGAGCTACAGCGAAAGGTTGTCACTTCGAAAGAGGAGATCAATTTGCACTCAAATTCAAACCGTTTTCTCTAGCTACCCAGTGGGAATTTTCGCATTTTATTAGTTCCCCCAAAATCATTCGAATCATTGTTGTTGAGTTGCATATCTGACATGCTGAAGGCACTTCCAGAATATTAGAAATTCCGAAATGAAATTGTGACGCCTTCTAAGAATTGAATATGCTATTTCTCATACACCAAATGACGTTTTCAGAATCGCTAATTTCTCTGGGGCGAACTGATATTTTTCGAAAATCTTCGGATTGGAGGCAGCTACAGCGAAAAGGGTTGTCACTTTCGAAAGAGGAGATCAATTTGCTCCCAAAATTTCAAACTGTTTTCCTCTAGCTAGCCCCAGTCCGCAGATTTTCGCATTTTATTAGTTCCCCCCAGAGAAATTTGCGATTTCGAAAACGTCAATTGGTGTATGTTGGGTTGCATATCTGACGTGCTGAAGGCATTACCAGCATATTAGAAAATTCGAAATTCAATTGAGACGTCTTCTAAGAATTGAGTATGCTATTTCTCATACACCAATTGACGTTTTCATAATCGCTAATTTTTCTGGGGCGAACTGATAGTTTACGTTTTCGAAATTTTCATTTTACTGGGCTAAACTGACAATTAGCGAATAATTTCTGGAAAGAGGAGAAAATTTCGAATCACACTTGACTTGCAGTTTTGCTCCAGCGATCTCCAATCAAAAGTTTTTCTCGAATTATTAGTTCGCCCCAGGAAATGTGACATTGTGAAAACGTCAATTGGTGCGCTATGTGTTGCATAGTCAACGAGTTTAGTGCGTTACAACATTTATCAAAAATTCGCAGTACCATAAATATTCCTGTCAGTTTAGTTGCATAGCGCAGTGCTTGCTCGCAAAGGAAATTCAGTTATCAGCTTTCAGTGAGCTTGCAAGGTCAGTGGCGGAACTGCGTAGTCAGTTCGCAAGTCCAAAATTTCAATAAGTAAGAATATGTATAATGTTTAGAATTATTAAAATAAAGTCAAACATTCCTGAGTTTATATTTTACAATGTTTTTAATGTTCATAACAATTTCAATTTCCCCAATTTTTAAAATGGGGACAAACAATTAAAAAACAGATACTTAATATCAGCTTACATCGTATAAAATTCGTAATAATAATATCACATTGAATTATAAGGAACGAATTATAAAATAAGTAGATACGTAGCGAATATTGTGTGACCAAGCACGCAAGATAACGATGGAAAATAATATAAAAATACCTTAGAATATGCGGAGAATAAATAATTTAAATACTGTTACGTCTAGGTAAAACATTTACAAATTACAAATCTGAAAGTAGAATAATAACGAAAAATTGTTTAAAAATACAAGCTTCGAGGGACTGGTTGAGGTTGATTCAACTCGCGGAATTAATACTAAAAGCACTGGATAAATTTGTGGGGCCTCCAAAAAATAACCTGTAATACACAGAGAAAAACGAACATAAATTAGATTACTTTTTAGTCAGTTTCAGCTGTTTCTGAGCTTGAGAGTCCCGTACACAGCGCGATTTATTTTCGTTTTTGGCTGAAAGTGGATCGCTAGTGCTCGGTTATAGATCATTTGTTAGGATCGCGGTGAGGAAGCGGAGAGGGGTTATACATTTGCCCCAACGCTGTTTTCAAACTAATAAATCTAGACAGTTGATTTCTTATTTACCATCCGCGACCATTTACAATAATATGTAATTGGAGAGTTCATTTAAAAGACAGTTATAGTCAGTTTTGGAATTCTGACTTTGTAGACAGATGGCGTTCTATCCACAGTCGTTATGCTCCAACATAATAGTGCATTTGAGGGGTCTAGTTGGCAGAGTGGATAGCGGTCTGGTCTCTGAATCCGGAGGCCCCAGGTTCGAGTTCACGTAGCAACTCGCTATATTCCGACCTAGGCCGGATTTTCGGCAACAAGAGACGAGGGCTAAGACAGCCCTAACCGTCTCCCCGACGTCTCTAAGGTAATGCCGAAAGGGCGGATTCCAGGACTTAGGTTGAGAGTAGAAATGAAAAGGAAAATGGTGCATTTGAACGAGGCAACATCTGCCGGCAAACTCGCACCGACAGTTCACCTAGTTGAAGAGAACTTGCAGCACTATCTGTCGGCAAAGTTGAAGTTTCAAAACTGACTATGGTTATTTTAAATGAATCCTACAACTGTACCAGAGCAAGACCTCTCGCGTATCTCACTACAAATTTCGCATATACTTTGTGTTGTACAGGAGAAGTCGGTGAAAATCGGATGCACAACTCGAAAGAAACACTTTTACAATATTACGCTAAGTCTTTGTGAAACTTTCCCAGTCCCTGAGGAATGGAATTTATTAGTTCGCGACGGTAAAACCAAGGGGAGAGGGTTACCTCTCCAATATTTCTTCGTTTACGCGCCATACACACACGTGTTACACTCGCAGTCAGTCAATGTGCCCAAGAAAACGTAAATTTTACCACAGACGGAATTCGATTCGTCGATCGAGAATAGGAAAATTCAATTTGACGAACGGTACCGAGGAGAAATTATTTTCAACTTCTACTCCGCCACAATATCGAAAAGATCTTCGCGGAAAGCGAAGACTAACTGGAATGGGGGTTAAGGAAGATTCTTCACACGAATATCTTAGCCAAATGCTGCGACGGAATACTAATGAGAAAGGGGGAGAGAGGTAGTGCGGCGAAGGCTTAACTTGGCGAACGTATCCTCTGGCAGTACTACAGGTTTGCAGGTCTATTTCCAGAATCATTTTGATACTTGCTACCTCACTTTTATATAAACCGAACTGTTCGCACACGCCAATTTCAATTTTTTTAGGGTGGGGAAAACTATTGTGGCGAATAATCCCGAACATTCGAGAAAGAATCGACACGTGTCGAGCAGCAGAATAGAAGTTCGATAACGAAAGCGATAAGGAGTTTCGCCGATAACGCCGGGATATATATAAAGGCAGCTGGCCGTCGCCGTACAGTCTAGTTTTGTATACGATAAATTGTACGTTTTCTAGCGATTTAGCTACTGTTTTCGTGCGTTTGTATTAGTGTGACATTAAAAGTTCTGTTTACCGTGTTTTCATGCGTTTTTCGATGCGAATTCCGTTACACTATTATCTAAAAAAGAATGTCCTCGTGTCCACAAATCTGAATTTTGCACACTGGCTACCAGAATGTGTTAAGTGTGAATGGCGACTTTTCAAATAAACATTATGTGCGACTACCTCCATATCCCCGACCCCTGGTCTGATCTGAACCCTGTTCCTGGAATATGTTCTGACTTAAATCCTTGAAGATTTTGTCAAAAGGTGAAAACAAGACACGACTCGAAGAGGTTTTGTAAGTTTTCAAGGGAGTTTTAGATAGTCTTAGCGAGTCTATACCGGTTTAAAAAGACTTAAGTGTCCGACATCGTCTAACTGAGAAGTCTTAAGCATGTCTCTAAAAGTCTTCGGAAATTTAAAACAAGTCAGAAAAAGGCAAATCGTTCTAGACGAGTCTTGAAAACAAGGTGTCTACCAATTCTCCAAATCATTCACAAGTCCATCATTTTGGGAAAATACCCCTTTAAAAGTCTCCAAGTTTTATATAAAGTATCTAGAATTTGAAACTTTGTCTGTGTGTGCTAACTTGGCGCGGTGAGACGGCGTAAAGAAAAACTAAAGGCACATAGGAGGAGGAAAACTCCGACAGATAAAGCCTGATGTACATCAGTACTCTTCCCTGGAGATGCGTCTCCACCACCACAATTATGATGGCAACTCAGAAAGTAAATAATAATTCTGGATATAAAGAGTATCTATTCGGATACTTAGGTGGACACTAGGGGAGCCTGTTGTACCTTGAACCTCTTGTACCATGGAACAAAGCCTCTAAATCAGCAACTAGCACTCCTGCTGGAATTTTAATCATACCTACGTACTTACTACGGTTGTCAACTTTACATGATTTTCATTCTTTACAGTAAAAAATGTAAAGAATTGTAAAGTATGTAAAGACTGTAAAGAATAGTCAAAAAATTAATTATTTAAAGAAATGAAGATGGTAAATAAGATGGTAATCAGATCTCAGATGGTTTAGGAAAATAATTTTCTCAAATACGTCATTTAAAGTACAGTATCAGAATGAGTAAGGCAGGTCGAAAAATATCTTCTATTTATGCTGAATTGAACTTTACCCCAATAAGTGTAAATGGAGGGAGTAAAAGAAAGCGGATAGCGGAATGCAATATATGTTGCCGAACTTCTGCAAGTGTGGCATTACAACGATTAAAATCACACCGGGCAGTAATAAATTTACAAAACTATCAGTATCACTTTCTAGAGCATCACCAAAGTGAAACCGAATTTTCAAATTTTCAATTCAGTTTCTGTTTTAAAAACAACTACTATTTGTAGATCACACATTGAGAAAGCGAGATACATATCGATGCGATAATTTTTAAATATAATTATGAATCCAGCAGTTTCAAGAATTTTTTTTTTTTAATTTTACGCCTACTATTCTTAAAAATAAATTTAATAAATTTTACAACAAATACTCGATGAAAAAAATGTATGATGTGAGTGTGAATTCTCAAATACTAATTTTTTATACTACTTGATCAGAAAAGCAATGTTTACGTTGGTGTTTTACGGACGACAAGAAGCGCCTATCATTCATGCATCGAGTGCTAACGAAACCTGCATGTAAAGTATACACCCCTCAATGTACAGCGTTTTTACATGAAAAAAATTCTGGCCAGTAATTTCGTATCGGGGAATCAAACCCGCGTCCATTGAAACATTTGACTGAAATGCAGTGATCGTCTGTAACCACTCGGCTATGGAGCGAATTATAAAATAGTGACTTAGGAACGCATTTAAATATTCACGACGTAGTGCAGCTGTTACCGTTCATTGTCACTAGGGCTAGGAAAAATATGCTTTGGCACTTTTTTTTTTATTGCGCCATAGTGGGTTATGTTTGGTATCTGGATGAATCAGAAGATTTTGAGTAAGATGAGCTGAGCATATTTTTCTAATATTTTACTAAAATTCATAATTTCGAAGAATATTTGCTCATTTTTTCACTTTAAATTATCAACACTGTCAAATTGCGTGTCACAAGAAAAGAGTCTCAGTGTCCAATTACCATTGAGGCCTTTTTCTTGTGAAACGTTACAATAATTCTTGTGAATTAATCGAAAACCGCGACATCTACTGGCATGTGAAAGCAAGCTGGTAAGCTGCAAGTTTACACATCAACACGTTTTATTTGGACGCTGTTCAACAAAAGGGAACCAACTAACATTTGTAAACAAAATGAGTTATTAGTATCGTTGGAAAGAGCGTAACACGTAGAATTTTTCAAAATTGGGCCCCCGATTTAAAAATGTGTACTCACGTTGAAAAAAGCTTATCAGTAAACGCAATGCCATATAGTTTCTACATGGCTCTTAAACTTCAAATCACGTGTTCTCAAAAAGCGGATTTCGCTAGTTGGTTCCCTTTTGCTGAACAGCGACCATTTATCGGAGAGTGTGTGTGATGGTTCTGCTTTCTGCATCTGTGCAAGAATCTTGCATCTGTGTGCGATTCCCAACTGCGTTATCAAAATTCATCAATGTGGTCACTTCCGAGCATAG
The DNA here is from genome assembly GCA_031841125.1 of Acanthococcus lagerstroemiae. Lineage (NCBI taxonomy): Eukaryota > Metazoa > Arthropoda > Insecta > Hemiptera > Eriococcidae > Acanthococcus > Acanthococcus lagerstroemiae. The sequence continues at coordinate 18,768,505 of CM063108.1, read as the reverse complement.
AAACGTCATGACGAAATTCCAGAATCAATTATTCTCGTTTATGATAATTTTTGGCTGGGGGATAATGTAGGTAGTTTTTTAATGAACAATCTTCAGAACGGGGTCTTTAAAGTAATGAATATGCAACTTTGTAGAGTTTGTGCACGCGTTGTGGACAGTGGCGTAGCGTCGGGGAGCACGTGCCCTTCCCCCCAATATTTTTACATAATCCTCTAATGTCGGCGATTTTCAAAAAAACATACCGCAGTTTTCGACTTTTTCTCCCTTGAAAATCTTATTGTGCCCCCCCCCCTTTGGGAAACCCATAGCTACGTCACTGCGTGTGGAGTTGATAATGCTCTGTATTTCCAGAGAGAGAAAGAGCTTTAAAAAATTTCTGATTTGATATACCCATATTGCAAAAGCATATTTTGGCATTTTTTGGTTTTTGGAAAATAATTTTAGTATATTTTTCCAGTAATGCGACAAATTTTACGCGCACATTTTACATTTTTTTGAGCATATTTTTCCTAGCCCTAGTTGTTACCGTCGTTACCTGTGTATACTGTTTGTGCACGTGAACAAACTGAAGACAAGACTGTGATACTGTACTTTGTAGTAATTAACTGAGCAAATTAAATGTTTGAATTAATTACGCATACAAAAATCACCTGTCTATAATTTAAATAAATAAGTAAATTAAAAATTAAAAAAAAATACAGACCATGTCAGCGAAAAACATTGCCGCTTCTGATCAAGAAGTATAAAAAATATCTTCCACAACAAGAGCCAAAAGTGAGTTTACATGACTCGGGCGTTGCTCACTCGCTACGCTCATTCGCAAACTTTCCATTGCCATGTAAACACTCACTTTTGACTCTTGGTGTGTAATATACTATTTTATGTTCATTATATTATTTTAACTTTATATAAATTATAAAAAATAAGAGAAGATATATTTGAGGTGTTATTTTGTGTACTGTAGGTATATCTCCCCTCCCCCCCTACATATCCAAAAATATTATAAAAATTATACAAAATTATAATAAAAAAAATATTAATTCTTTACATTCTTTATGCGAGTACTTTACATAATTCTTTATGCATGTCAAGAATGTAACTTTACAGACTAAAACTTTACATTGACAACCCTGCTTACTACATACTCTACCTGGCCATCCTATACCGGGTGTCTCTTTTGGAATGCCTCCTTCCACCTGGTAAGTAGGCAACCTACCCCGACAATGTGTAGATATGTTTGCATACTTTTACTTTCAAAGGGGCTACGTTATGGTCCAATTTTAAAAAGTTTTCTATCTTTGAACTTTTTTTTCATTTTCTTTTTTCTCACGACTGGAGACAGACAAAAAATGGTACAAGTAGGTAATAGTAGAGGGCAGTTGTGGTAACCATAGAAAAAAGAATAATCCGAATTGGTTCAACAGGGTGTTCATAAAGTCAATTTCAGTACAAATTATATCAGAAAATTTTCACATTTTTTCAATTTCCCGTGAAACTTGCCTTCTTAAGCTACTGTTTTTTATATGCAATCGATTCTACATTAAATTTCCCATAAAAAAAGGTGATTAGCAATTTCCTTTTATCTGGATTAGAAATGCTCAAAACGGAGTTCAAGATATCCCAGTTAAGAATGATTACTTTTTAACACGGAGATGCACAGACCTTACGAAGATTATAATCATATTCTTCTACTGCTTTACCACTTCACAGAGTTATATCGTTTATGGGCCTTATTCACCTCCCTCCTTTCATCTATTTACCCCATATTGAGAATTGAGGCTCATGCCATGAGGGGAGGGGGTTCTAGTATTTTGTAAAGTTTATTATGGGTATCCAATAATTGGTCCCGAAGGTCGCTAAATTTGGTTTTGGTAACATGTTGGCCGTATTCCCCGAACTGTGACGCATTCCAATGGGAAAGAGGTACAAGCAAGATAACAGTTGTGGTAACCACACAGAAAAAAATTAAAGATCATGGGAAGTGGTTGAATATGATTTTCATAAGTTTCACTTAGTACAAAATTGTTGATATATATTACTTTATTGTCCATAAAACTTTGCTTTTTCAAGATGCTAAATTTTAATTGGCATAAGTTCTTCTTGCACCTTCTTCCCCACCCCAAACTTCGTAATTGTCTGTGCTCAATCCACTGGCAAAACATTCTCGCCGAGGGTGGTAATATCCGGGAAGAGTATAGTAGCGATCAGTGTCCTCTGTGATATGGATACAGCCCGTTGCTATTCAACACCCGCAGAGACGAAAGTTGACTTTCAGTTGTTGTTGTTTGGGGGGGGGGGGGGAAAATTTGCCGACAAATATTTTTTCCAATTTGAAAATTTGCCGATTTTTATTAAAGTATTTTTAATTAAAAAAAATAAATAAATAAATAAATAAACAAACAAACAAACAAACTAACGTTCTTAGAAAATGAAAAATTCAAATGAACAGTTTCAAAATTTGTCGATTACCAAATTATTTGGGGTGTTCTCCCCCCTCCCCATAGTTTCGTCCCTGCAAATGCAAATTGGAACCTCATCCCTCAAGCACTCACATTTGCGCACATGAGCATACCCTAGTCTGGGAGGGTAAGGTGGAAGGATGTTAGGAATACTTGTAAGGAACACACAACTTCCTTTACTTATTAAAGTGGTCGTTATTTACTTTTGGTGACCTTTTTTTTCTGAATTTCATCTGATTCGTCTCCGAAACTTGTTCCAGTAAAATAAAATAAAATAACAGAAAACCTACTAAGTTTCAGGTCGATCGGATTAGAGAAATCCGTACCACAAGCTCCCTTTCGTTCTTACTTTTGTTCCAGACTGGATTCCCCTCCTATATTCATCAGGACCAAAGCCCGTAAATTAAACAATAGAACATTTGCCAACGGATTCAGCTTATGACATTGGAAAATAAGTATTTTTGCTTTCAACTTTTAGATTTTAATAAAATATTCAACTTTCTCAAATTTTAGGCTCTAGGTCAAACCGAGAATCTAGTAAAAACTGAATATGTAGTCATTGAAATTTAAAATTCAGCATTTGCTACCGACTTTTCAGATTTTCGAAATGTCTTCCATATTTCAGCTTTGTTTCATCCTTCCAGATAATGTTCGATACTCAGCTTGAAGCCTTTGACTTTTGACAGACTAGTCTCTGGCAAGAGTCCAGGGTACTCCATTTTCAGAAAAGAAATTTGACTTTCAGCTCGGGGAGGTGGAGAAGAAAAATTTGCCGCCAAATATTTTTTTTTAACTAAAAATTCGCCGACAAAATTTAAAAAAAAATTATTTGTCGATTTTTTAATTGAAAGAAAAAGATATACTAAACAAACAAGCATTCATACAAATGAAAAATTCAAATGAATAGTTTCAGTTTCAAAATTTGCCGACTGCCAAATTGTTGGGGGGGGGGGACAACCCACACCTCCTATAGTTTCGTCTCTGTGTCGAACTTTTTAACAAGGCGGCCACTTTCCTTCAATTATGAATTTCCCTGTCTTTTTCCTGATTTTTCCAGATCCACTTCTCAATTTTCTCTCAACGAGTAAGCCTGCTAGTTGGAAATTTAATGAATGTTGACACTTTTTTTTTTCAATTTCTAGTGCCGTAATTTTCTACCAATAGGCAGTTAACAAAAATCTTATATAGAACTAAACATAGGCACTAACTTAACCATAAGGGAAAAAAATTTTATTCAGTTTTTTATAGATAACTATTTGTACATGATTCAAGTTGCAAATAAAATAGAATGATGAAACCACGATATTTCTAAGCCACGCAATTTTATTAAGAATTTATTTTCTGAAAATTCCCTGACTTTTCCACGGCTTTTCCCTGACTGAAAAAATTTTCCAATTTTCCCTTGATTTCCAATTTTTCCAGGGAAGTGGCCACCCTGTTTAAGGTTCATTCAGACTTCGCTGAGACTTTCTTAGCTGCGTTCAAACTTATCAAATTCGTGACGGATCAAAGAGATAATTCCAGGAGAGACGATTTGGAATGTGAGAATAAGAATTAAGTAGTTTTAATCTGCTCTCTCTCCCTTCACCAAAGAAAACATTGAGAATTATGGAAATACGATTATGATCATACAGCAAAGGTAGAAAATACAAAAATGACTAAAACGACCTAAATTATGTAAATGATGAAAATGAAAGAAATGATGAAAGTCCACCTGCCTGCTAGTCTGTTTGTCTGAATTGGTATGGAAACGTTATGGATATGTAATGGAGTAGTCTCGAAGGCCTGCGAGGGCGGGGGAAGAGATCACTAATCAAGATTTGCTATATCATTAACTTGCTCGGTAGGTCACCTCGGTGGCGTAGCGGTAAGAATGACGGCTTTTGAAATCCAAAGGTCCCGAGTTCGAATACCGCTACAGCCAGCGTTTCAGGTAATGTCTACGTGCATTGTACAACTATTACCTGGGACGTACCGAGGCGCAACAGTTAGCAGCAGAGGTAATGGAAAAGCACGCAATCTGTTACCAGTATCTAAACGCTGTTAACTGGCCGGAGCGTCGGTGGGAGTGCTCCAACGGAACTCAGGGTTGTAATAACCCGGCTAGTGAAGTTGGCGTAGTACTACACGGACAATGTAGAAAGCAACCTGGCGCTACTACATATGGCTCAACACGTTAGAGGCATAGTGCAATGGACATTAAAGTCTGAGCACTCGGTGTAACCACCACCTCTCCCACAACACTTAACATTTAACATTTAACTTGCTCGGTAAGCTCAGGCTATCATATACTAAACATCTCCCAGAGTTATTTTGAAATGCACCCAACTCTGATTATGATAGTGTGATTTATTAAGGCTTGGTTTAACATTCTTCTCTCTGCAAAACCCTCTTCCGAACATGATCAAGCCTCTGAAAAGCTCCTTTACAGAGATGCATCGAAAATACATTTTGTTGAGAAAGGTATCCTAATTCCAACAACAAAATGTTAGCCTTGACCAAGAGTTTTCACTCTTCAAATCGCACCACTTCTGGATCCGGTTTTCCCAGCTATTGGAAATTCAAAAATGTTTTAAATCCGTGAACAAATGAAGTTTTTGCTCTTCAAATATGTACATCCGACTGATACTTCGAATTTTCCATTTTTCACCCCACTTATGGAGAAGTGTACAACTGACGAAAGTGTCCTAGACCTTTCCCGTTTTTCTGAATTCTCCCTCGTGGAAAACGAAATTTGACTTTCAGTTTGGGGAGGTGGAGAAAAAAAAAATTGCCGAAAAAAATATTTTTTTTTAACTAAAAATTTGCCGATTTAATATTTCTTAATTGGAGAAAAAACAAAAAAACAAACAAACATTTATAAAAAATGAAAAATTCAAATGAGCAGCTTCAAAATTTTCTGATTGCGAAATTATTTGGGGGTCAACCCGCACGCCCCCTATATAGTTTTGCTCCTGGAGGGAAAAGGCCCAATGATTGACACGTGACCAATAACTGGCATTTTACCATATAAGTCTTGTGAGTGCTAAACAAAGTGTAAGTACACTACACGGATGTTCTGCCTAGCCGATCGACGGAGAAAAAGAGAATGAATCATGACCCGTCTGAAAAGTATTGCCTCTTAGGCAATTTAAAAATTTCCTGAACAGGTAATTGTTTGGTAACTTAGTAGTGCTGTGTTCTGATTGGTCGAAGCGGTCGAAGAATTGCCAGCTTAAATACTTTTTAATACCAGAATTAGCGACTTTTGTCAATGCCATTTTTTTGCCGCATTTTTGCAGACGGGGAGTAGCAGAAGAGGAAGAACGTGGCTTGGAAAAGATCACGTACTGAAACTACAGGAATACAGGAGACAGAAGACGTTTAGACACTCGCATCGTGCCTATGCAGAAAGTAACCAGGCAGAACGATTTATACGAAAATATACATTGTAGAGGAGAGCGTCACCGCACTGCCAGTTCAATTTGCTTTTCCATAATTTTTTAAAGCTCAAAAAATGCGGGGAGAATTTTTGTTATTTAATCCATAGCGGGCATCAACCATCATAAAGATCAGTGAGAATGAGCAAGGTGCCACGTTCAGTTAGTTCAAAGAAAATACCAACCCCAGGACTCTTAGCCACAAAGGGCTATTGAAAAATAAGTAAAAAGAAGGTCTGAAAGAATGGAGGAAAGAAAAATAGAAAGGGATAAAAAGAAAAATGATGGGGTAACTTCCACCCATTGAGAGTCTGGTTAGCGAGTGAATAGCGCGCTGGTCTCGGGATCCGGAGGTCCCGGGTTCGAGCCCATGTAGTAACTCGCTACATTTCGACCTAGGCCGGTTTTCCGACAAGAAGAGAAGAGGGCTAAGACAGCCCTAACAGCCTTCCCGACGTCTCTGAGGTAATGCTCGAAAGGGCGGATTCCAAGGCTCGGGTTGAGAGCAAAATTAGAAAAGAGAACTTCCACCCATTCCACCACTGTAGATATGTAGCACAACTCTTGCTACCCGGTTTTGTAAAGCTGAACTATGCGTTCGCACGTCGCACACGTCAGCGTGAATAATACTTACGTAAAAATCGAAGAGACAAGAACCACTGACTAGTTTGAAATGCGAGGATTTGGACGTTCTGTACAGCTTCTTCAGTACTTAGATTCTTGAGTTTTTGGCAGAGCACGTGGTTCTCACCCGCCAGTCTGATGGTAGCAGAATGCCCAGACGTTGACACTCGTGAGCGTACGCCGTCAACGACTCACAGTAACACATTCGGTCCGGACACTCGCACATATCTATTAAACAAGACCTGCAAGAAAACGTTCGAGATCACAGGATACGGAAACGGTAAGAATACATAAAATATCTGCAATGACAGCCACATGCCAACACTTCGGAGTTAAAAAAGAACGTATTCTCCATCACAGATAGTAAATAGTATATAAGTAACGTAGAGACTCACTTGAAGTAAATATCCGGATCGAGTTTTTCGTGGCAGGCGGAAAACGTATCACTTCTCAACGCTTTACATAGTTTATCTCTCTTCTTCTTGCGCATTCGATTGTCGCAGGGTATCCGTTGAGGCAACTCCTGCCTGTAGCATTTACTCTGGCCGCCCACCTGCCACGATGAGCCGAACGACTTCGCGTCAAAAACTACGCGGCCGTCCCTGGTCGTGAAGTCATCTCTGGGCACGGAATTATAGTTGCCGCAGAGGCCGCATAATTTACCTGCCGAAAACGAAAAAAAGGATCGTATAATTTCTTCGACCTCGAGCATACAACTCAATCAAGGCGGTAATCGGAGGGAGCAAATGGAGGATTCGCCTCTTTGACAACTATAGTCTTGCCGTTTAGCAGAAGAAGAATCCCATCGGTATCACCTCCCCATACCAGAGGCTGGATACAGTCCTGAACGCAACGCACAAATTTGCACGCGAGGATGGCGTGCATTTTGTGTATGAAATGTGCAATAACTGTTTCAATGTCGAATACGAAATAGTATCTCTCTTCTACCTTTGTAATGCGTAGGAACTGAAACTTCTAGAAAACTGTTTCCATCCCAGACCACCTTCACGCCCAGGTAGGTCTTCACCAGAACGCTGTCCGAGGTCTTCGTTATCCAGACGACGTTCTCCTTCGTGTACGGTACGGTGACGCGCTCGCCATTGATTTTCACGCGCATCTTGACGCCGAGATTCACTTTTACAGAGCCCATCTGCGCAGAAGAACAAAAAAGTTAATTTGTCACAAAACACCCTGATTCATATACACTCTGCTGCCGAACAGAACTGTTCTCAGGTCTGAGAGGCGGAGGAAGAACTCTTCTCCAGACACTTTTATGAGCAACCAAAAGCGTTTTCAGGAAAGAGAAGGTAAAAAATCGAGGCATCAGTAAGTGAACTTGAGAACCCTTTTTTCTTTCTGTTTACTCAGCTCGTCACCCTCAATATTTTTCCAGCTGGCTGATTCAACGTTTTGTAAAGTATTAAATCAAAATTCTCATCTTTATCAGCAATTTTTCTAGAGCATCTCTCTTTTTGTGGAACAATAAATCCAATTTTGAGGCAAAGGTATGAGAAGAAATGGGAATTAAAATAGCTTAAAAAATGCCGGTTAGGTTTTGTAATAATTCTACGATGGACCTAATAGAATCCTGCGTATCTATGTGCGATCTAGAATCCCACAAATGGGATCAGATAGAAATATTCTACATATTATGAGGGACTTATAATTCTGTACTAGTGCATATAATGATCTGACAAATATGAGCATGGGAGTTCGTAATTTGCACACCATTTTGGTAGCATATACATCAACTGGCTAGTGTAAATTGCACACACAGTGTACTCTTTCAACTTAAAATCGTCTTGCATAAAATGAACACACTGTAATTGTGGGCCCCGCTACGTAAACTACACACAAAGAGGTTGTAGATACCCTCAATAATATCTAAGCCTCCCTGTTTTATTCAATCATTCGATCAGTCTACGATTATTCGTATACCCTGTGGCCTGCCATGCAACTGATAGGTTGTCGGTTCCATATGCGACAGGCGTGGTATAGGCAGATTCGAAAAATAAGTCTGCAAGCGACCTACGCAAAGGTTAGGTCTGAAAGGGGTGGTATCACATGGAGGCCGATGGCTGATGTATATTTTTGAACTCACTTTCCTGAAACCGACGGAGGTCTGCGACGCCTTTATGAATGACCTTCTCATCCCCACTCGACCCCAGCGCCCGAAATTATCGAAGTTTACGGAATATTTATTAACCTACTACACTGTGTGCACTTTCTTGTTGTCCACGTCTATGTGTTATTTACATTGTGTGCACTTTATACTTGTTGTCCACGTCTGTGTGTTACTTACATTGTGTGCACTTATTCAATTCACTGAGTGCATTTTCCGCATTTGTGTGCAAATTACATAAGTCCATGTGCACATAGGCCATCCTACGGAAACTAAAAATATTGAGGGGGCATTTATTTTTTCATTAGACTCCCCCCCCCCCTCTCCAATAATACCTAGTTTATATGTGCTCAAGAATAATCTACATGAAACTTGAACAAACTCTGAATTTTCATGCGGTACCTGGTAGAAACTCGATTCTGACAATATTCTGCAATTTGTGTGCGAGCTAGCAGTGATCTGTATGCAAGCCCTTATATAGTGTGTTCTGAATAATTGAGACTTCATAGAATTCTGCGTGTGGGACCCGATGACCTGACAGAATTCTTCATATATCTACATGAAACTTGACAGAATTCTGAACTTTCATGCGGAACCTGATAGAAACTCCATTTTGACAATATTCTGTAATTTGTGTGAGAGCTAGCAGTTATCTGTATGTAAGCCCTTATAGTGTTCTGAATAACTGTGACTTCATAGAACCCTGCTAATCTGTGTAGGACTCAATGACCTCACAGAATTCTTCATACAAAAGTAGGTATCTACATGAAACTTGACAGAATTCTGAATTTTCATGCGGCTAGGTACTGATAGAAATTCGATTCTGATATTCTGTAATCTGTGTGAGAGCTAGCAGTTATCTGTATGTAAGCCCTTATAGTGTTCTGAATAACTGTGACTTCATAGAACCCTGCTAATCTGTGTAGGACTCAATGACCTCACAGAATTCTTCATACAAAAGTAGGTATCTACATGAAACTTGACAGAATTCTGAATTTTCATGCGGCTAGGTACTGATAGAAATTCTATTCTGATATTCTGTAATCTGTGTGAGAGCTAGCAGTGATCTGTATGCAAGCCCTTATACAGTGTGTTCTGAATAATTGAGACTTCATAGAATTCTGCGTGTGGAACCCGATGACCTGACAGTATTCTTCACATTATCTACCTGAAACTTGACAGAATTCTGAATTTTCATGCAGGACCTGATAGAAACTCTATTTTGAGAATATTCTGTAATCTAAGTGAGAGCTAGCAGTGATCTGTAGGCAAGCCTTTATAGTGTTCTGAATAATTGAGACTTTTCATATAGAACTCTGCATGTGGGACCCGATGACCTGACAGAATTCTTCATTATTAAGTATGTAGGTACATGAAACTTAACAGAATTCTGAATTTTTACGCAGTACCTGACAGAAACTCTATTCTAACAATATTCTGCAATCTGTGTGAGAGCTAGCAGTGATCTGTATGCACGCCGTTATAGCAGTATTCTGAATAATTGAGACTTCATAGAACTCTGCATATGGGACTCGATGACCTGACAGAGAATTCTGAATTTTCATGCAGTACTTAACTGATAGAAACTCTACTCTGATAATGTTCTGTAATGTGTATGAGAGCTAGCATAGTGATCTGTATGCACGCCGTTATAGTGTTCTGAATAATTGAGACTTCATAGAACTCTGCATGTGAGACTCGATGACCTGACAGAATTCTTCATATTATGTACCTACATGAAACTTGACAGAATTCTGAATTTTCATGCAGTAACTGATAGAAACTGTACTCTGATAATGTTAAAGAATGGGAACACTGGATCTAATAGTGTTTTATATACCTATACGTGAAACTTCACAGAATTCTAAGTATTTCTGGAAACCAACTAGAATTATGCATGTCATGATGGAACATCTGAAAGAATTTTGCCTACTAAATGGAGCCCAACAGAATCTGCCTAACTTCATGGGACTTGGTAGGATCCTATATTTCGATGAATCGTCTCACCATTTCCGCATGATAGGTATCTATGTAAGACCTGATAGACAGCTGGATATATATTTATGTCAAACCTCATAGAATTTTGCTCATCTATATGGAGCCTTATAAAACCCTGTACTTTTTGTCAAACCCCAACAGAATGATGCGGATTCTACGTAATATCCATGTGAGACCTGCTACAGTTCATCATATCTATGTGGTGGGACCTCATAGAATTCTATATTTCTAGGTTGGATCAGACAGAAATCTACCCCATCCAAAACATGATAAGCGTTTTATTTTTGGCCTATGTACATCGGAAGTGAATACAGAGTTGAATTTCTGAAGGGGGTAAGTCGGGGTTTCAAATTCCAGATCCCATAAACTCATTCTGAAATATGTAAATAGGTCTGCAGTACGCACTCAGTTCCCCAAAAGAGAGGGACTGCAATTCTGTAACCTCAGGAGGTCTTCAAGCACCTCTGCAATTTCACCCCTCCTACATTCCCGTGAACCCTGTTACCCACGAGTCTTCGAAGGCGCAACAGCCTTTTTTAAACAGGATACTCACTCGAATCGAGACAATCTTTGTCCACGAGGATGTCTTCGTCAAACGACCGTCGTTCGTCACCCGGATCGTAAACGTATTATTGGCGCAATCGCCAGTCAGCAGATACTTGCATCGTCCCTGGAAGTCATAAAATCGGCCGTCGAAGGTGCGGTAATGCGGGTCGCCGAACACCGTACACACTCCGTCCTCTGCGCCAACAAAATACCAGTCAACGATTAATTGTCAAAAATCAAATACTGAGGTTTATTTTGGCTACGTACCCAACTCCACCCATCCACCCACCACAGAGGTACAACTGCTCGCGAATTCTTTCGAGCCGCGCGACTGTTCGCCGTTTCCCGCTAGGCGAATATTATTTTATGTCGGTTGTGCACCCACTTTGAATACACGCGCGTGCGTCGAAATAAGAAATGAAACTGCGAGAACCGATTTTAAATCAAATTCTCGGGTTTATTTTGGCTACGTACCTAACTCCACCCATCCACCCACCACAGCACTGCTCGCGAATTTTTCCGAATCCACGACCGCTCGCCGCTGCGAGTATCATTAACGTCGGTTGTGCACCCACTCTGAATACGCAAACGGCTGGAACCGATTTTAAATTTACTATAACTATAATTTTTCTCCCTTCTTTCTTTCAATTACCTTCCACGCATTTTGGACAGCACGATCCGGGCTCCTTTTGCAGCACCATATTGGGCGGGCACGGCGTGTTGACGGACTGCGAGCATTCTTCGATGGTGCAGTGCATCTGACCTCGATTGCACGTACACGTTTTGCACTCGTTAACCTGCCACGTTTCCTCGTCCTGAAAATAAATTATCGTACAGATTCCGCGTACACGATGAAAACTTAATTATCGCAGACGAGAAAAATCGGCTCGTAAATTTACGGTGTTTCATTGACGAATAAAGGTCGCATTGGGCCGCGGGAAACGGACAACGTTCGCCGAATGTACCCTCGGCGACGAGGTCGCGCTCCAGCCCACGAACAGCAACCTATACGGTGGTCTTGCTTCGGGTAGCTCGACTACGGTTGAGGTTCCAGTACTGACTGACAAGTAGCCTACTGATGTAGCACAGGGCAACATTTTTGGCACGGAACACAATCATGGTCCAGGCTTCTGGATACCTGGGCCAGCGGACACTGAGACTGGTGTACAGAAAAGGACGAACCTTCGACATGAACACTTACCCGGTAGATCTTGTCGCCGATTTGGCAGATGGTCTTGTTCTCGTAGTGAGGTGGGCACTGCGGGCAGCACGACTCGTGCTTCGGGTAGAACTGCTCTTCGATGGGGCAGTTCAGCGGCGGGCAGGTTTCTCTGCGGCAGACGGACGTCGCGTTCATGCACGAGCAAAAGGTGCACTTGTCCTGACGCACAGTCTCGCCGGCTTTACGCATCACGATGCCCAGCAAGCAGCTACCTTTCGGAGGACTCAGCAGTTGTCTTCTTCCTGAAACACGTGAATGAAGCAGACTGAGTGCGTAAGTCTACGTTCAGAGGAAGCACGGACGCACTTCAACCGCACAAACGACCACAATGTGAGCTCACTTAGTGTGAGTGCTCGCGGAGTGATATACGAGTGAACAGAAAATGCGAGCACTAACCCTTACATCTCGGGCAGCATTCTCCGGGCCGCTGCTCGATACTGGTTGGCGGGCACTGCAGTACCGGGCAGGCGTTCTTCGAACACAACATTTGACCGTCTTGATTGCAGGAACACTTCAAGCACGGATCTTCTTGGAGGGTGATGTTGCGGTCCAAGCCGAATTTCTTACCATTGATCGCACATCCTGAAACATTGCAATGAGTGCTGAATGAGGCAGGTGTAGTTTCTGAATCCGAATGATGAGTACAGTGTAGATGGTCAAGTATATTTACTGTAACGCGATCAGGTTAGGTCAATTTTTATTTTTAGACAAACTAGCAGTGCGGCCAACCGCAATATTGAGGTATGCCTGTGATATAACCGAAAAAATGCCTGAGACAAAGTAGTAAAATAGGCACTAAAACTTAGAGTTCTCAACGTTGGTAGCCATGCGTACTGAAAAGGTGATCATGTACCTACAATTTTCCATAAGATTACAGCAAACTTTAAACGTCTTTAAATCAATTAGAAATTGATTTTAAGAAGAATCTCGTCCTACAATAGAATTACAGTCAACGTAAGCGGGTGGAATAATTTTGGGCCGTTTTTTGCCTTCCTGAGGATAGCAGTATTTCCATTTAAAATTATCCATGATCACCCTTTCATTTTCACCTGCGCAGGTGATTTTGTAGCGCTCTCTAGTGCAGGTTTTATCGCCTATTGACAGAAAAGTAAAAACATTGGCACAATTACCTGTCAGCAAAAATACCTGCCCGTCTTTGGGCTAACGAACGTATATATTGATTGTTTGACTCCTGTAAGAAAAACACACGGAGCAAAGATCCTATCTGAGAATAAGAAGTTTGTTAGAAACCAGAAGTTCATTAGCAAATGCTAAGAACTTTCTGGATTAAAAATATATACTTTTGGTTTCCAAGAAAGTTCTCATTCTCACATACTAACATAATGATCCTTGCTCCGTGTGTTTTTCTTATGGGAGTCAATAATGTTCGTTAGCCCAAAGACGGGTGTTTTTACTAACAGTAAGTCACTGTGTGATGTCACCATGTCACATAAAGGAAGTTTATGGTTTAATTCAAAGACAACACATTTGGACGCTGTTTAACAAAAGGGAACTAAAACCCACATTTGTAAACAAAATGAGTTATTAGTATCGTTGGAAAGAGCGTAAAACGCAGAATTTTTCAACATTGGGCCCCCGATTCGAAAATGTGTACTCATGTTGAAAAAAGCTTATCAATAAACGCAATGCCATATAGTTTCTGCATGGCTCTTGAACTTCAAATCACGTGTTCTCAAAAAGCGGATTTTGTGGGTTAGTTCCCTTTTGTTAAACAGCGTCCATTTGACTCGGAATTCTAACCGAAAGCTGCAGCTCTGCAGCTGGCGCTGAGTGCGTCGTTATCAATAGTCTTTTCTGAAAAGTATCTCAACATCACTGGACAGAATTACTTTTTTGCAGAACGCGTCAAAGAAAATAAAAAATCAATGTTCTAAGGTTCCAACTAGGTATAAGCATAGTAAAGTCAGTCAGGACATTTTGTAAAAAAAATTCTATTGCAAAATGTTGCGGAAATTCAGACGAATGAAAAACATTCTATTCGAGGCGAAATCGCTAATTTGATCGGAATTCCTAAGAAATACCTGATCTTTCCCTGAGACAAGTTTCAAATACCTGAGATCCTGAGGAACACCTGAAGAACTCAAAAATACCTCCAACCTCAGGCAAAATCCTGAAGGTTGGCCGCCTTGCAAACTAGAGACGGGTCGTTCGTTCTTGAATTAATTCAGTCAAATGATTCATTTGAATGAATGAATCAGATGAGGTATTCAGGAAGGAATTTGATTCACTGAATGACAGATCACAAGCTAAGAGTGTGGCTGTGAGCTCGAAGTATGATTTTCATGCCAACGTGGAATGAACGAACGAGTACATAGACCAAATGAACGTATGAATTATATACTGATTGAATGAATCAGAGTAAGTCAGCTGTGATGTAGAGGATCAGGCGAAGCGAAAACATCGCATTTCTCACATTCGGACCAGAGGATCGAATGAAAGAATGAACGAATCAAATGAATCAATCATTTTACGGAATCAGATCATTCAGATGAATTGAAATTCCCATCTATAAGAAAATAAAGTTGACCTCACTATTGAGCTGGTAACGCTGATTCATTTATTTATATTTATTTCTGCTTTCGGATTCTCCAAGATAGCGAAAGTAAGGCTCTATGAACTACACGAACTACTTATATATCTAGGTATGCTCATCCGCCATTTTGATCTTTACTTTTTCCATCGCATCATTGGCTGAGATGGAAAGCGATTTAATAAAACGCTTTCACTTTTAGATTTTGCATCTGACCTTGAAAGATAAAACTTTTACTTTTGGCTCGCTCTTTCAACATTTCTTTTGCTTTTCGCTGGCGCCTTTCACTTCCAGAAATGCCTGCGCTTTTCGCTTGAAGCGATTTTACTTTCCACTTTTTATTTCTTGTAAAAAAAAAACAAAAAAAAAACATTTAATAACGCTTTTACTTTTGGATTTGGATTTTGCTTGTAACCTTGAAAGATGAAACTGTTACATTTGACTTTTTGCTCTTTCAACATTTGTTTTGCTTTTCGCTTTTCAATTTCCTTCCATCTCTGGTCACAGGCGATGATCGAAGTTGCGTGGGAAATGAAAGGATAATATAATGGTGGCTGAGTATACCTATATGAACCTTACAGTGCATTAGGGCCCTAGCAAAAGCAGAGCACTAGAACACCTAAGGACCCAAGTGAGGACATACATATACGCCATTTTTAATCCAGCTTGTTCCGTGAAATGAAAACTGGTCACGCGGTTGTTACCACTCAGCTGACTTTCTTTTCACGATACCGAACTGGATTAAAAATGGCCTATGTCCTCACTTCGAAAGTATTAATGCTGGCCAAAACTGCTGCACCAACTGCTTGTACGCGACACTGGCGTTACCTAGCAACCTCGGATAGCCCAAATATATTTACATCAACATAATATCAACATTTCAGGGTTTGATATTCAATGGAAAATGATAACGACCGTTTCGCGTACATCGAGTTCAAGTTTGGTCGACAGACAAGATCTTCATAGGGCTTCAACGATAAAATCCCAAACAGTTGCTTCGTGGTCGTCCCATCACTTCGAAATAAATGAACAAGTCGCAAACAGAGTTGGAAAAAGCTAACTAAAAGCTGAATGTTCTAAGACGAAAGCTGAAGAATTTTCACGGTAAAAAGCCAAAAATCAAAAGCTGAAAAGTATATTTTTATGGGAAGCGAAAAGCCAAGCGTTTTATTTATTTTGCGTTTCTTTTCATTTTTTCGTCCTTTCTCTTTCCAATTCCCTTTTTTCTTTCGTCCAAGTCCTGAAGTGACATCAAGTTCTATTCTCAACAAAATAATGAACAATGCCTCAAAAATGTTTTGTTTTATTTTTCTTTTTGACAATTCAGTCAAAAGTTGAAAGTTTAAAGCCAAAAGTTGAAAGTTTAAAGCCAAAAGTTGAAACATTTTGATACTGGAAAGACAAAAGTCGAAAACTGAAAAAATATTTGGTGAAAAGCAAAAAGCCAAAAGTTTACTGTGTTAAAATTGAAAGCTAAAGTCAGTGAAAGCTTCATCTTACGGCTTTCCACCTCTGGTCGCGAACTCATGCCAAAATGTTTTCAAGACGATACTTGAAGTGCAGTTTGCAAAAATATTTTGGGTGTGGGTCACCAGAAGTGTTCAGTGTACAGGGCACGAAGGCAGATATTTCGAAAAAAGAGTAGCTAGTAACTCTTGCATCATTGTAATGAGACCGAAATAAAAAATTTTGAAATTTTTTCCAGTGAAACGTAAGAATTTCCTAAGCCAAAATTGAATTCGATGTACGCGAAATGCTGGTTATCATTTTCTACAGAGCCTTGAAATTTTTAGATATGTCAACACGTTAAGGCTACCCGCCTGTTTTTGTCCGAGGTCGCTAGATAGCGCTAGTGTCACGTACAAGCAGCTTGTGCAGTAGTTTTTGGCCCACTTTTGCACTTTGGCAACTAACAAGCTGAAATTTTCGAGATGTCGAGGCCTGATTTCGAAGATGGGCACCATCAGTTTCTTGGATCAAAAGTCAATTTTCACTAAACATTATCTCATGAAGAAAAAGTCACATTAAAATTCTGATGGCGGTTGGACTTAAGATTTTCTGAGCGCCGTACAACTGGGTTACTTCAATTTTTTTTTAATAGGTTTCACAGATCAGGAAATATTTGAAGATCGACGCTGAATTAAATTTATATACGAATACTATAGTTTGACTCAATGAATTAGAGTCCCCTAAGGCAGTGGTTCTCAAACTTCATATACTCGAGGACCCCATAATTATTTATGTAGTAAATGCGGACCCCTTTTTTTCACGTGATTCATAGCCGCAGGGTAGCCATCCGTCGAAAACAATATTGCCCTGCTCATAGGCATGGACTGAGCTAGCCATGTACACATTTCGTAATACAAACCAAAACTGTTATTTTCAGAAATAGGCGTTCTTAGTGCGAGTGATTTAATAAAATTAGATTAGAATATTTTTCGCGGACCCCACTTTGAGAAACTCTGCCCTAAGGCACAGATACACAATTCCAATTTGTATACTAGTTCAACATGATGAATTAGAGCCTCTTACTAGGCACAAGTACACGACCAAGGTAGCAGCAGAGCCGAAGGTGTCCCACCCCCAATACTGTAAAACTATATGGACGCTGTTAAGCAAAAACCGCCCAAGCGACATTTGTCACAAAACGAGTTATTAGTACCTATCGTTGGAAAGAACGTAAAAAGTAGAATTTTTTTTAATTGGTCCCCCGATACAAAAATATGTATCCACGTTGAGAAAAGGTTATCAGAGTAAACGCTATGTCCGCCAACCGGCATTATTCATTGGCTTTTAATGCTACGTTTTCTCAAAAAACAGATTTTGTGGCTTGGGCGGTTTTTGCTTAACACAGCGTCCATATCCAAAAATCAGAAAATTCCGACACCTAGTTGAAAAAATTAAGCAGATTTTTGTTTCCTTCTTGCTTTTTAAAATGTGTAACATTTCAGTGGCATTTACCTAAAAATTCAAAAATTTGATGACTCAGTTGGAAAACCTGAGATGAAGAGCTTTCATCTTTCTTTCTTTGTTGCATGTAAACTGAAATTATAACATTCTATGTTGGAATTTTTCTTGACTACATGCTCCCGAGAGCATGTTCTTCGCGCCTGCTTTGGGCAAAAGGGTCAACAGTCCCTCCAGAGAGATAAATTATCGAATTAAAAATGGCAGTTGACCAGGGGAAAATGCAACGAATCAGAATAATTAGAAGTGAAGTGGTACTTTTCCTCGTTATGTACTGAAAGCTGAGTCACTCACTGCCTTCACCCCATTTAAAACGGAAAAATTACAGAAGTAGAGATTTGGCATCGCGAGACCTAGTTAGTGATAGACTGCCAGCCAAGTCAAGAGACAGGAAGATGCAAAACATAGTCAGATAGTTTGCTAGAAAGACAGAGAGGCAGGCAGTCCCCTTCCTCTCCTTCGCTTGTAGACAAACAACAGAGTCGTGACGTTGAAAGCCAAACTCCAGAATCCGCAAGTCAAAGTTTCATGAGTTTGTCTTACACCGGATGTCTCTATCCAGAGACGTACCTAAGGAAAATGACTAAGAAGGAGGAAGAGAAATCCAAAATCTTCCACCTGGAAAGCTTCCAACACCGTAAGCGGAACGATAAAAAAATATAAGAGGTTTTTTTAGTAACTTTAGTTGATGGAAAACCAGGCAAAAATGTCTGAACAAATCTCGTCCAGCTGAGGGCCACTGATTTTCCAGTTGAAGCCAATTGTCATACCTTTGTCGGAGCTCCTTCTCATCCCTTCCTATACATCCCTGTCTTTATATTTCTGTCTTCTCTGACTGACCGTCTCTATCTCCCTGCAAGGTTTTTCTTGATCTCCCTGTCTTTTTAGGCGCCCATCTCCCAACCTTTACATTGTTTACCTGTCCATTTGAACTCGAGCTCCACGTGACTTTCTCGCTGTAAGTGAATTATAAATTACTATGTATAGGAAAAAACCTCACTCTGGGAGCAAGGGCGTACCGACGGAAAGGGATAGAGAGTTTCTCCCCAAGGTTTGACAAGTGACGTCAATTAAGAAATTCGAGATGTGTTTACCTGCTTTTGCATCCTGAATTACTATGTCTTTCCAGACTGGAAAATTTTAGGTTTCTCTGTACTCTCCCGCCAGGTCACTTCGGTACGCACCTGTCTCCAGACAAGTAGAGGTATTACTATGCGGCACAGGGCAGCAACTTCTATAACTATAGCCATCAGTCTACCAGGGTGGGTTGATTTCAGCAAAGGGAAGAGATAACGGATTTTTGTCTCTTTAGGGGGAGGGGGGAGAGTGTTAGGAAGGAAAGTCTCCTCATGTTAGCATGCAACAAACGATGCAAGATTCATCCTGTCAGTGTAGCGCGTTTGCAGTTGAAATTTTGTTTTACAAAATAGTATAGTAACGCACTCTGTCTTCATTCTTTCACATTAGAACTCGATAACATCGAACATTCGTGCACACGGTACAACATAGAGAGCGTAAATTATTTGAAATTTATTTTGCTTGGACGAAGCAATAAATTTCTTCGGTTTCATTGGAATGCTGAATGAATGAGGAAAGCTGCGTGCAAGAAGTGGCCAATTTTCTCGCAGTAACCGAACATACAGCAGAATCTCGGTCACAATTTTCGATCACTTTTCAGACTTCTTGTACTTAGCTCTCTAGGTAGATTTCACCCTCCTGGAAGAAACTTGGATACGCAGATTATTCTACAAGAATTTCGACTTTTCACTTTTCCTGTATAAATAACACGCGTCGTAAGGGGCCTTGGAGGTGATAGTTCTCGGGAACCAGGAGCAAATTTATATACATGTTTTTAGTCTCTACTTACTGTCCATCAATTTAAAGAGATAAAAATTTTTACAAATTCGAGTTTAGGCAGATTAAATTTTCTACGTGGAATTAGATTAGTTCAATTTTCTATAATATGGCTTTAAAAAATTTGATGAAATTAAAATATTAACACGTCAGGAGTGCGATTTACTGTAAGAAACGATTTCTTTTTTAAAACCAGGATTTTAAGTAGTAAAACCAGGTAACTTGGGGAAAAGTGAGCTTTTAAAGCATGTATCTCTTGAACTACTGTATGTATTGAAGAGGTGAAAAAGTTAAAAGTTAGAAGTGTGTTTGTAGATAAAGACTCTAACTGAAAATAATCACCCCCTTACTATTTAAAAATTTTTTTTGTGAGTGTCCCAAGTTGTCCACGTTTAGAATAGTTGAAACACCAAGAAAAGTGAATCGTGTTTTCAGTTGTATATCTGTAATGATTACTCTGGGCATTATTTAGATTTTTTTTTTAAATATGTAGGTAATGAGACCCTTCAAAAAAAAAAATCAAAATTTCTTATACCTATTATGAGCAAAACAAAATACGTTTAGGTTGGGTAAAGAAGAATAAACTTGGGTGCAAATCGGAATGAAAGTAAATTTACAAATAGGAGATCATAAAACTAATGAGTTCCTACCTATCTAGCAATAATAAGTAACAAAAGAAAACAAAAATCTAAGAAAGTAAGGTAGATAAGGTAGGTAAGTAGTCTGAAAAAATGTTTGATAAGTCCCCATAAAAATGAATACAAAGCACCTACTGTACCAGAAAAGGAACACAAATTGAGGTACGGTGTTAAACTTGGGACAGTAACATATGGAAATTTTGAAATCGACTTTTGTTTTGTTAAATTGAGCGTAGCTCGGCTTCTACTGAATCAATTGATTTCGAAAAAAGTTCATACTGAAGCTTATGAAATTATCTACTCGGCGTGTAAATTTCAGAATTTACTTACCATTATAAGTTCGTCCCTCGAATCAAGTTATTTCTAACATTTAAAGATGAAGTTCAAGAACACTGAAGTGATAACTCCAATTCCATAGTCCATACGAACGCCGGGGGTGATAAGCAATACACATAGACATTGTACAAAAATGTATGAACAACATGATAGTTATTCCGCTGGAGCGCTAGCGTGTAATCTAGCAGGGTCACCCGCCTTTAAAAAATAAAGGTCAAAATTGTCCGAAATTGACATTTGTCCCACGTTACCTGGTTTTATTACAAAATCTCACATTAAGCAGGACAATTTCGAAATCTTACTGGATAAAATGGTTTGCTATTTTGTGCCACATTGTAGCCATCATTCGGAGGTGCACCTGTGGCTGTACAGAAAATCAGTTAGTAGCAGCGAAAAACCAAATTTGCTTTTGGTTCCAACTTCAGGCTTCTTGCTGCACGGGCTAGTATGTCCGTAATATCGAAGGGGCTGGAATTTTTAGAGAATCTGGGTACGAACAAAGCTAATGGCTTTGCCAACGGCATGGTCACTTATAACGTTATAACTTTCAGTCTTAGAATTTCAGAAACTTACACTGTACACCGGTAATGCGTGAATCCATTCTAAAGTCGGTTGTGCACTACAGACTGAAATCAGCCAATGAGCTAGCATGCAAACCGTTAGCCAATCATCGTATTATGTTTCACACAGAATCCTTAATAGAGGCACATGATTTCGCATTTTCTGATTGCGTTGAAAGGTTCTCTCAACGTGTCGGCCGGCTCCAGCGTATATTTGACCGGTCTGTGTGTTTCAAGTACATCGTCCATATTATAAAACATCAATAATTATAATCCTGGTGAAGGTTTTACGCACGAAAACAAGCCCCCTCGGTCCAAATTACTATTTCCAGGCAAAATACGAGTACCTATACACTTATGTGCACACTGCACAGTGCACACGCAGCACGTGCACGCCTTTCAACGCGCAAGCCGAAACATGATAAATTACCTAAATACCCTGGACTTCTCACAATTTTCTATACGTGACGAGAATATGTCGGGCAGAATGAGAAAAGTGAGAGAGAAGTGTTTAATTTTCTGTTTTTCATTCGTAATTACGAGACGAAATTATTCGCTCGTATAATAACGGTTATTTCGTTGTTGGCGAAAATGAAATCGAGCGATTATTAACATGTCTGCTGGACAAAATTGATCATCATAATCCTAATGAATGGGTATCCGTAACTACATATGTAGGAGCATCGGGGAAGTGGAATGCAACGAAAATATTTCGATTATCGATTTTCCAGACGTTGATGCCTCGAAATGAGATTTTTGCACTCAAATATTAACGAGTACAGAGCTTAGAAGAAAGAAAAAGGTCCACATGGCCATCAGTTTTTCAATCGACTTGTTGGATACTCAACCAGTCGTAGGGCACAAAGTTAGCTGAGGGTCATTCTCCAGAAACAAAATATTAAGACGGCATTTCTTTTTTTTTTTTTTTTTTTTTGTTAAACTTTTATTTATTTTTTCTCATAATACCTACTCGTATTTAGGTTACACGTAGCAAAGAATATTCAACAGGTTTACTGAGCAGCAGCATGAAAATTTAGCAAGAGGGATAACTGTTGTCCACGACGATGATAGACATCTTGTCCGTCGCGAGAGCGCTGATATCCACGACTGTGGACAAAATAGCTTCAAGAATTACCTTTTCCATAGAACTTTTACAGCCGGCATAGCCGAGCCCATTGCAATCGCTTTTTTAGGGTCGGCTACGAGAAGGCCCCGACTATTGCAATCGCTATTTTTTCCCTCTTCTCTTCTCATTTCCAGTTTAGTTAAGTTCAGTGGTGCGTCATTTCAGACGTGCTGACTTGAGCGGATCTGAGTCACAGTTTTTATCCAAGAAATCAATTATTAGTTGAAAATAATAAAAATAACTATAAGTAACAGTTTCGATTTTATATAGGGCCGGTAGTGAGCCTCTTGCAGTCACTCTTTTCTTCTTCTTCAGTAATGCACATTGATTTTGATCTACATTACTGTGCAAGCGTAATTCTCAATGTACGTACAGAGCCAAGGATAATGAAAAATAAATATTATAATGGCAAGTGATAACTGATAAGTAACAATTTCGATTTTATTCTTATTCTTATTGTTATTGTTGACTACTGAGTACTGTTCCATTGAAAAAGATTTTGAAATTTAAAAAAAAAAAACAAAAAAAAACCTTTAATGGATGTAGAAGAGGTGAGTAAGCTGTTTGCTCATGTATAAAATGGGTTGTCAAGCAGAATATGTCCAGTACCAAATTCGTCTTATTATATTATGAGTAGATTCTTACAGCTCCGGATTACGATTAAGGCCACTTATAAGCACTCGAGGCCCCCAGCCGCCTAGCATGAATTTTTTTTTTTTTTTCGTATCTATTCAGTAATAGGTTTTTATTTACAGAACTCATTCATTACTTTCCTTGAGTGATTGCAATTCTCGACGATTCCAGCCGAATTTTCCTTACCCATTTGACTGAAGTCTTATATCAAATCAAG
Organism: Acanthococcus lagerstroemiae; assembly: GCA_031841125.1. Taxonomy (NCBI): domain Eukaryota; kingdom Metazoa; phylum Arthropoda; class Insecta; order Hemiptera; family Eriococcidae; genus Acanthococcus; species Acanthococcus lagerstroemiae. Next base: position 18,745,233 of record CM063108.1, on the reverse strand, counting down.
TCTATTTTTATGAATTTTTCGAATTATAAAATATTTTATTTTTAAAAATTTTTGTTATCATTTATCTAGAATGCGACCAGATTTTTCCAGAAATCTTTCTCAATTTTTGTACCCGATTTGTTCAAAAATTGACAATATCGAACTAACTTATGTTCAGTGTACTCAAATTTTTCAAATTTTCCACAATTTTTTCCGTTATTTTTATACTGACTTTCTGATTCTTTTTTCTGACAGGAACGCCATTATTTTCCATGAATCGTACATTCCAAATACCAGTTATGTGAAAACTCACGACATAATTTTCTATTCTATTAAATTATTCGAATTTTAATATTTTTATTTTATTTCATCAAAATTCTTGTCATAACACATCACTCATCTTTCATAAAATGATTGAAGAAAATTTTTCACGAATCAAACTGAATCTCCCTATATGATATTAAAATTAAATTAGTAATACCAAATTAATTTGAATTTTCAAATTTGAAGAATTTTTTCGAAATTTGAATTTTTTCCCCTTTGAAATCGTTACCGAAAACACAAGATGTTGTTTATTTCTCCAAGATGACTACAATTTTCCGACAATCAGCAAACTGAATTCTCGTATTTCAATGGGGCGAAAATTTTTTGTATCTATCAGACTAGGTTGATTTTCAACTTTCTCAAACTTTTCGTGTTTTAGGATTTTTTTATTCTTCCAAAATTTTTGTCGTAAGTATTTAATCATGCTTTCAGAGCGTGACTACAATTATTAATGAATCGCAATTTTCGTGAACTAGTTATTTACAGACGTATTATATCATTATTATTTACAGATTTATTATATCAATTAAATTCAATATTTAGCTTTGTCGAATTTCTCACATTTTTCATTTCTAGTATTCTTCTTATTTTATCTTTACCCTTTAATTTATAATTATAATTACTATTGTTTTTAGTGAAATACTTGGTATTAAATCAGAATTATTTTTCCATTTAGTCGAATTATTTGACTTTCTAGATGTTTCCCCTTGAAAATTCTAATTCAGAATTTATATTTCGAACACATTATTTCTCAACATTTTTTGCTGGGTCACTCGTATCCTTTTTAATCGATTTTTGGTAAGTAACCACCTATTTCGTGAGTTTTGGGTAGCTGGTCCATTTTATGATAATCCTATTTTGATTTTTCTATTTTTTCCTTCGCGACTTGAATCATTTGTTCAAGTGTCCGACCTACTCGTATAAATTATAGTAATACTCATGCTTTTAAGGGTATCTGAATTTTAGTGTGTTCGTAATTTAATTTTGAATATGATATTTTATTCTGAATATTGTTATCTGCTTCTTTCGATGTCCTTAATGGGCAGTACCAAAATTTTTTTAAGAAGTTACAAATACCAACAGTACATACCTACATATTTTCAGAAATTTGTTTATTACAAAAATTGTAAAGAAATATTAACGAAAACGTCAGTAAATTTTTTATCTCACTTTAAAATGAGGAACATTTAAAATTAGGTTCTTCATCAAAGTCAAGGTTAAACTTGAACAGTTGAGGCAATAGCGCTCAATATTTTTCCCCCGTTGGTTCTTTTCACTTTTTTTTTGAGGGGGTGAAATTTTTTCTATCGTAGATAATTATTTTTAGAAATCTTTTCGTCAAAAGGATAAATTTTTTCGCATCAAAAATAATTTTCTTTCTTTATGGACAAAAAAAAGAGACGACATTTATTCTATTTAATTATTTTTTATTCAAAGAGGAAAACTAAGTTCTTTTTATTCAAAAAAGGAGATGATTTCGCAGATAATTTTTTCCTTTTTCCCTTTTGGATTATTTTATTTTGGATTTGCAACTTTATCTCCTGTTTCGTGAATTTTGGAGTTTTGGTGCATTTTATTATAAACCTTTTTTGATTTTTCAATTCTTTCTTTTGCGAATTGAATTTGTCAAGAACGATGTATAAGTTATAGTAGTAGTCATCCTTAAGGGTGTCTGAATTTTAGTGTGTTTGTAATCGAATTTGGAATATGATATTTTATTCCAAATTGTTTTCTGCCTTTTCGATGGCCTTAATGGGCAGTACCAAACATTTTTTTGTCAGTTCCAAAGACCAACGGTACATACATATTTTTAAACATTTATTTATTTAAAAAATTGCGAAGAAATATTAACGAAAACGTGAGTAACTTTATCATTTTATTTTGAAAAGAGGAAAATTTGAAATTAGATACCTAATCAAAATCAAAGTCAAGGTTCAACTTGAACAGTTGAGGCGATAGCACAAGATAGGGAGAAATGGAGATCGGCATCAAACCGGTCGTAAGACTGATAACCTTATCATCAGCATCATCAAACTAAGGTAGGTATTTGTATTTCTAGATAGGTTCTAGGTTATAACACAGTGCTAAGAAAGTTTCCTCAGAAAAATGTATTTTTCCTTCGGAAGTAAGCGACAGGTTTCCTACCATATGAGAAGGGATCCTAACTTTCTAACTGGTAAGCTTATCAGGAGTGGCGGATGATGCCTGTGCTTACCATCACGACCATTTCGGTCCATGCTTGCTCGTTTTGTCTTTTGAGCATCACTCATTCTGATATCGTCTCCCGTATCTCCACTCATCGGATGTTATTGGCCACTCGATCGCAGTCACGTCTGCCGTGGTCACTTCAAAAGAGCGCGCACGCTCTTCCTTCCAAGAATAACACGATAAATTACTCGAAATAAGTAAAACGATCACGTAGTTTTTTTGTTTTTTTTGTTTTTTTTTAGGTAACACGATCCACGTGCTTAGGCTTTTCGAAACTAACCAGTTCAGGCAGCGGTGGCGCGGCGTCGTTTGCCGCGTTTCATATACGATCCCAAAAATAGCCAAATTCAAAAAAATGAACAAAAAAAGGTTATCGCGCGGATCGTGTACGTTGTAGATCACTGTGCGAGAAGACGATGGACGAGGATTATAAATATTATTTTTAAAAAAATAAATAAAATACGCCGCCGCGTTTCCCGGTTTCTCAAGTTTTGGTAAAATTTATATAGGTGTACCTTTATAGCGCGCATCGTCGTTGACCCTTGATTTGTGACAGAAAATTTTCGAATATTTTCGTGTCGGTATACGTGTGGAGACAAGTAGAAAGTAGGGAGGGGGAGGGGAACATAACAGAAAAGAGAACTGCATAGAAAAAACTTTTTAAAAAAAGGCTGCGACAGTATTAACGATAATAACGATAATTACCAGCTGCAACATGTTAGTAACAATTATTTACATACAAACTAGAACAAGTTTATTTTACGACTCATTCGACGCATTATTAGATTCTGGTTGAAAGAGAATCCTCCCAGTGGTTGGTCTTCTTCATATTTTTATGTGTATAAGCCGCCCGGCTTCGTATAATTATCCTCGGCTGGCAGCATTTTTCACAAGCCGCAGCCGACGAAACATCGAGAATACAAAATTGGTCGTAAAATGTCCGCCGCATACCTTTGAGGCTCGAAAATTGAAATCGAAGGCGAAAAGTTTTCGATGTACAGTTATTTTTCAGAAGTCCTTTTTTAGGTTCTCCTTTCATCCTCAATTCACTATAGATACATCGATCATCGGTATCACATTCCGATGTTAAATAATATCTAATTAATTTAGTTTTTTTTTTTTTTTTTTTCTATTCGCGCATAAACAATGACTTTCCACATCTTCTTGAGACCTCTAACCGCTGATGGATCATGGATGCAAGGAGCTACCCGCCACGTCGCGCCGCACCCGTGGCCGCGAACCGGGGCAGGGAAATATAAATGAAAAGCCTTCCAGCTCCGAAATCCGTTTCCCACGCTTCTAATAATTGCTTTTTTCATTCTTTCTTCTTCTGTCTCGCATTTTATTTTCAATTTTTTTATTTTATTTTTTATTTTCTGTTCGTTCATTTTGTTTTGTAATTAATCGGTAACCCGGCGTCCAAAGAGGAGAGATTAAGGGGATCAGGAGCGCGGGGTATTTCAAACGACGCGAGATATTAGCGACGAACTCGCGGACGAGCTTGAAATTTGTATTATTGAATTTTCTTTTTTCTTTTTCTTTTCTTTTTTCTTCGGCATGTTCCACGAATTTTTATTCAATAGATTGATTAAGGCCGCGCCCGCTGGCATTCTAGGTATACCAATAGTTAATTGCCATCGCCGAGTGTCGCATGAGACGGTAGCGAGGGAAGGTTAGACCGTCCGGTGTGGGAGGTGGTCGGAAGAATGCGTATTCAGCACTGACCATGAGTCATACACTATCGAGAATAAAAAGAGTTTTCAATTTTGAACGAGAAATTTCAATTCGATTGTCTCCTTCCGAGCTCTCTATTGTTGGTATCTCCTGCTCTGTCAGCTTGAGCATGTATCGATGTAGGTAACCATGCAGCTAACTCAGCTGCATGCTCAGAACTAGCGTTACGTTCAGTGGTGTACATTGTACCCCCGCCCACATTCTAGAAAAAAATTGAAAAAATCTAAAACTATTTAGCTGATTAATTAGGGTGGCCACTTAGTCATTTTTTCAATCTTGAGTCATTTTTTCGAAATTAGATCATCAAGTCATATTTTGCATTTAACTCCGCCAATACATCAAAGTAATATTGTGACTTTCAAACCCTCTACTGGAAATTCAGGTCCCATCACTTTAGTTCCTCTAAGTGTATCAGCGTCAACAGTATCAGATGCTTTGTTTCCTTCGAAAAGTGTTGCAATTACTCCTAATATCCAGCTCTTCTCTTGTAATGATGCTACAACCAGAGCTGAGATCTGGTGGGTACTAAAAGTAATTGTAAGTAATTTCAGTTTGCAATCTTGTGACGATATAAAGCTTCTCTATTCGACGCCATGTTTTTCATAACTCACGAAATAGAAAACCATTCCTTTAAATAAAACAAAAGCTCGATACCTAACAGAAGTTTGTGATTCATATTTTTACTGATGTTCAATTGAGGATATTCTCTTTTGTATGATGAAACGTTTGATGTCGCTTATGAGAAAGGGTTACAAATTTGTATTAGATTTTTGTATGAAAGTAAGAACAAGGTGCAAGTCGCTCGTTTAGAAACAATCCAACACAGAAAGTCTGGATATTGAGCTGCTTTCGTGCAACAGCATGACTTCGGCCCAAATTTACATACTCGTAGAATCGGTTTTGAAGCGAGTGGGGTATAGAGAACCATTAGGACTCACGATTTTCATCGATTTCTCAATTTCTGAAAATTATGGATTGAGCTGGTTTTGATACTCAACTCCTCAATTGTTCGGTAATTTTCACACCCGTCTGCTCTTGCTTTTTTGGTGTAGTTGCAATAGCACTCTTTCTAAAGTCCTCTGGCAATTCCCCTTCATCATAAATACAACATACTAATTTATACATTTTATGAAGTACATATTCCCCTATGTTCTGTAATAATTCAGCTGGTGTCTCATCCACTCCTGGAGCTTTCCTTCTCTTCAAATCTCTCAATGCTTTGTCAAATTCACCTCTTCAAATTCTCCCCTCTTATCTTCTTCCACATCTTCCTCCCTCCCCATTCTTAACTCTTCAAGGGTGTCTCTTTTGCAATGACCCACCTTCCACCTGGTAAGTAGGCAACCTACCCCGACAATATGTAGATCTGTTTGCATACTCTTACTTTTGAAGGGGCCGAGTTATGGTCAAATTTTGAAAAGTTTTCTATTTTTGACACCCCCCCCCCCACCTTCTCACGACTGGAGATAGACAGAGAAATGGTCCAAGTCTATTTGTCCTTTATTCGTAAACACTTCTATCTTATGACTTTTTCTTTTATCCATCCTTCTTTTGCTTTTTTACACTCTTTCTTTATTTCATTCCTTAACCTTTGATAAGCTAATTTACCTTCCCTATCGTGTGCATTGTTATATTTTCTTCATTCATCCATCTTTCTGAGATTTCCTTCTTCATCCATGGTTCCTGTTCTTCTCTCTCAATTTTACCTAGATTTTCTTCTGCTGATTTTAATATTCCCTCCTTTATTTTACCCCTCAGACTGCCATCAGCTGATATCTCACTCCCCACTCCATGGTTTATTTCACACTTACAGCGATTTGAAATACAATCGGATAACCAAGACTTGACAAACAAGACCACACCACCAGCTGATATCTCACTCCCAGTGCTGCCAACCAAGACTGTTGAAAAATCCCAGGATTCTTCGTAAAAAATCTTGAGATTTCCCAAAAAATCTTGGGACACAATTCTTCGCCTTTTTTAAAATGTTTTTCAACAATTAAATGTTAATTGACTCATCACATTTGTTGTTGTACCCCCCCCCCCCCAACACAGTTCTGTCGGGAATCCTAAAGATTTCCTATTTCTTTTCACTTTTGTTCTTGAATCCTACTGTGAATAAGAGAGAAGAGAATTTCATTACTTACGCCTTTTTGTTAGAACATTTTTCAGTACCACAAAGGGCTCTTTTCTTGTGATAGATCACAGATGTATTTTACATTTCTATTGCTGTGTAAAATCTGAGTGCTTACTACTTCCATAAGGTGATACATTTTCCATTTCCCAAAATTTGGAAGTGGAAAATTTGAAGCAGCTAAGCAAATTGACTCAGTTTTTACGTAAATTCTTTAAAACTCTTGAGATTCTCTTGAAAATCTTGAGATTTTGTCTCAAAATCTCAAGATCTTGAGAAAAACTTCAAAATCTTCAGATCTTAAGATTTATCTTGAGGTTGGCAGCGGTGCTCACTCCCTCATTCGATTGATTTCACTACAACAGCGATTTGAAATAGGACAGATTCCTGTGCTGCATCATGTAGAATAAAATTTGTTGAACCTTTTTGAAAATTAAAATTATAGTTGCAAAAAAGAAGAAGCCAATATTTTAGTTTGCACATTTACACACTGCACCACATGGAGTATGTTTCCATTTCAATCATGTTTAATTAAAAAATGAAAATGAAAAAAAAAACACAAAAAAACTAATTATGAAAATGAAAATGCGCTCTATGGGATGCAACGTAAAGGTACGATGCCGGTTGACGACTTTACGGTAGTTTTTTTTTTTTTTTTGGGGGGGGGGAGTATTTTTTGACTTTTCTCTCCCGTGTGGTGCACAGTAAACGCATAAATTACATTGCGTGAGGTGCACTGCACCACACTTACTACCGGCCGTACAGAAAGCTTGTTTAGAGTTCATAGAAGGTCGAGGTTTGTTGTTGAGGGGAAAGAAGATTGTTATCGTAAATGTTTTCGATTTTTTTTTTCTGTATTATTTTCTACAAATATTCAAACAACGATTTTTTTTTTTAAATAAAATTTATCGATTTTCTTTCTACTTCTTGATAGACTTTTATTAGATTTCGTCAGCAGAGTCCTTAAAAAGGGTATTATTTTGATTTTTGCCGTCGTCGAGTTTTCGTACACATATAACAGGGAAAAGGTGTTCAAGAAAGCCCCACAACCGAGATAATTTTGAACACATCCTTTATACCGAGCCGTACGCCTTCATAAGTAAGTTGTAAGGTATTTCAAAACATAAATTGATAGAGGGAACTGAACTTAAGACCATGGTCTGAGCACTTTTTTTTTCATTACAACCAGTGTAGTCACACTCCAAGAGCGAAATAAAATAGAATGGAAAATGTTCATAGTAGCCCCACTTTAGACACACATTCACTTTAAAAAATTTATTTTCGTTTTATTTCCTTTTTCATGTTTACGCCTGTAAAATCATGTAGAACCGTACTCCAAAATCAATTTTTATTGAGCATACTTAACGCTTACTACAGAGTGCATGTCCCTACTGACGGCATTCAATACGAGTAACGTGCAATTTTTAAGAGACTAAAAGGACCGCACTGGTATGACCCTGCATTAAGGTTTTCCTTATGGAAAATCTTTCAAGAAAGTAACGTCAGAATATTTTCATGTTTTTCAAAATTAACCTGACCTCCTGGAGCTTTAATGTTTCACGCGAGATTTACATGAGAGTGTGTTTTCCAGAAAACATATCATTGCTCAGTAACACCAACACAGAGAAAGTGCGATCACCATCATTACACACTAAAAGTGGATAAAATGTCAAACATTTTCAACAAAAAAAAAAAGTTACCAAGTTCGAAAATAAACTTTGAGACATTTTTGAAATTTAGATAATTACCAAAATAGTGAATTACGAAACAAATGTTTTCGAGATATTTTCAAAGGCAAATCAGCATGCGCAAGAACTGAGTTTTTGATATACCACCCCCTTGAGTATTTCGATTATTTTACTGATCTCGTGACTGTAACTCAGTAGATCTTAGAATTAAAAAAAAAAACAAAAAAAAAACGGCCGCTTTATATATTTATTACTGCACTGACTTTTTGATACACCCATGAAAATAACGGTTACTGTCTTGAGGGCTGTTAAAAATTTTTGAACGGCAACCGGCTTAGTCGGTAAGATAACGGCAACATGGCATCGTATCTCTGCATTCTCCCCCCCCCCCCCATAAAAATCAACGAAATCCAAAACAAGAGGACAGATGTAATCAAGAGAACTTCCCTTCATCTTCGTTGTGCAGATGAAACAAATGTGACCACAGGCGGCCCGATTACGGCCACTTGAATAACGCACTTCAGTTTGATGACGTCATATCTCGAAAATGAGAAGCTTGTCAATCGATAGTCGAACTATTGATACGATTCAAGTCCTTTTCTCTTGATACATTCTGATATTTTATTTAACATTAGCATTTCAGCTCAAGCTTTTCAATCAGTACATAGACTGGTATAGATTTATACTGCAAAAACCGTCTCGCAATGAGCAAACAACTCTCAGTTTGATTATGTCTAGTATGTATATCTATCTTGTGTGGTTTTTCTCAAATTATTAAAAATGAGTTTTCTCAATTCTAAAAATTCAATCACTGATAAGACATGAAGACCCCGAATTCAAAAACTGATAATTCCATTATCATCGAAAATGAGATTTCAGCGGCATCGGTTGCTAGATGTCGAAACTCATCAGTGCAAGAAACAAAAGTCTAGTTATATGCACATCCTAAGTTACGAAAATTGTTGTATTATTAGCAATGATAAGATAGCAATGGTACGCTGACGAACAAAGCTTTATTCCAAGAAATTTATTCTATCAATGTGATTATATCATCTGAGTGAAAAACAGAAGTTACATTTTCCCTCTTGTGTGTCCGCAAATAGAAACCGATAACTCCATAATTTTTCCACTTTTCAATGCAAATAACTGAAAATTTAAGTGGTCCTACGAAATGGTATTATAAGTCTGTAGAGTTTTTTTTTTTTTTACGTCTCTTGAACAATTACTTTTTGGGAGGTACATATCAGTTTTTGAATTCGGGGTCTTAATATGATGAAAGTATAACGGAACATTTGACACATGAAGCACGAACATGAAAGTATACATGATTGCAAATTAAATGGCTAACTTCACTTTCATCTTTATCGACTAGCTTTAGTCCTAGTGAGCTCGAAGGTTGACAGACTTTTAAAAATAACAGGCAACCTCTCTATCGCAAATTAGGTAGAGGATAATGGAAACGAGCTTTTCAGGGTTTGGAGGATGGGTAACTAATCACTAAAGTTTGAAAAAAATCTGAAAGACAAGGGTCGGAAGTAGTGCGATTTGATGTATAATGACCCAATTAATATTTGATATCAACCTCCTTCGGTGGCACCTTCAGAAGTCGGTTTCGAAAATCTTTTTTAAAATCGAATTCAGTGACATCGAAAATCAGATTTTCTAAATTCAACTCAGCGATAAGTCGACACAGATTCGAGTTTTAAACAGTGAATACTTTCATTGATTTTGCATAGTAAATGTACTGATTAGATTGGTGGGTAATCCTCCCCCTCCCAGACTATTCAAAATATAATTGTTTAATAAAATTTTCTGAAAAATTGAAAAAGCGTTGCTTCTTTTCCTCGATAATAAACATTTTGTTAATTTTGAAAGTCAACAGCCCGTAATCCACCCCACAAAAGAATTTTGGAACCGGGCTCAGAGGAGAATGATGATCTTAAATCTGAGAAAACATTTTAACATAATTGAATAGCCCAATTACAGAAGATGGGATGGGAAAAAGTATAACTTGAGGGCTGTCAAAATAAAGTGGCATGTTAAACGGAAAAATTCTGAGTACCAACCGGTCTTGAACTCATCGGGCACTTTCCTAATTTAATGCATCGAGTCATTAATTTTCATTGTCTCTTTCAACCTTCATCGCACCCTTCATTCTTCGAAGGAAGGGATGAGCCGAATAAGCACTTTGGAACTTGCTCACGCTTGTGCTAAGAAATGGTAATTTGAAGGGCTAATCGAGGTCTTGAATTCTTCAGGTACTTTCTTAATTTAATGAATCGAGTTACTGATTTTCACAGGCTCAACATTCATCGCACCCTTCGCGGTTTGAAAAAGGAAGGATTGAGCCGAATACGCGTTTCGCGACTTGTTCACGGCTGTGCTGAGAAATGATACGATTATTGTACCCTACCTGGACATCTGGGGCAGCATTCTCCTTTCCGTGGCTCCAGAGGATGTTGGCACGGGGTGTAACACTGTACGGTCGACTCGGTAACGACGCCTCCTTTACAGGTCATCACCAGGCACGGGTCACTTTCGTCGTGCCACTCGGTTCCACTCTCGTAGTACGTGCCTTGATAGTAACAACCTGCAACCATCGTACACAGGCGTTAGACAATTTTCATAACTGCGACGCCTTCTTTACTTTCGTGAAATGAATGCCCAACAAGAGCGACTTTTTCAGACTTATGCTGACCAGTGGTCAGTGACCACCCCGAAACTGACACGCGGCCAACCATAGTACCTCCCAGGGGCGGAGCGAGAATCAAAAGGGAGCTGTGACACCACCCCACGAATCTTCGGTGTCGGCATTTCTCGGTAAATTCGATCATGTGGTCAGCAATTTGGACCATTGTATAATAATATTTAGTGACAAAACAAGAAAATTGTGTTGATTTTTTTTGTTGTTGTTATTGTTGGACACAAAATTTTTGCAAGATTACTGTTTTTGGAGGGGAGGGGGGCTTACACCTTCCAATTCTTGAAAAATTTCGGTTATCCGATTTAAATTTCAAGATGGCTGAGCAGAAACAGCGATTACCCTCTCAGTTCGAAGGCTAGCTCACTTCACTCGTTGAATAAGCTATTGAAACCTTGTATCTGTAATAAACGGCTCGAGGTTACTGTATACTCACTAAAAAATAAGTTTGTTCAACGTAAAAAGAGTACACAAGCAATAAAACCAAGAGGTTACGTGAATTTCGAACGATAAACTTCACACGTACATATTACTTTTCCCCCTTCGTGTTTCTCGAATTCAACCGAAAATAAATTTTATGCGCAAACGTGGTCAGCGGTGTTGGGTGAAAAATGACCATCAATTTCTGCGCTATTTTACGAGACCGGGTGATACAGAAGAAAGTTCGACTAAAAATGTAGTAAAGCTCAGTTATAGTGTAGAAGCTGTCCACGACATGCACACGCACAGTACTAATTTTTGTGATCTGGTGGTAACACGCCCTGCTATTGCAATGCCTTGCTCGTGTGAACTGGTAGGGTTACAAGCCGCGCTATGTTTCCACCTCGATTGATACTGTAGTCGCAGTATTCGCTAGGATGCTAGCGGGGTATTCAAATATCACTAGCTTTCAGGCGTGGGTGGGACTCGAACCCAAGACGCAAGGATTGCGAACGGGCATTAACGTGGAGGCCACGCGGCTTCTAAACTGTGGTAATCAGGATGCTGAACATCAGTTTCCTCATACTCTCTGTCATTTGATTTCCACATCGCTGAAACAATTTTCTCGGTGCTGGTACGGTGGGAAACCTCTGCACCCTGCCCTAAAAGCCATCAGTCAGTGGTTCTACACAGTCTAACACAGACTTGAACACGAAGACCGTGTCTTAAGGCAGAATGAAGACCGGTGATTTAGTGAGGGTGAGGGGAGAGGTGAGTTCTCGAACATAGGTGTAAATAACGCCGGACTAAATCGCGTCAAGTCCATTCTTGGTGCACAAGCTTTACACGAACGATGTTAGCAGACGAAATGTTTAATGAACCAGTAAACGAACATGACTTGATTTCTAATTAAACTGCACGTTTTCTATTTTCTCGTTGGACCGCTACTAGCCACCATCGAGAGGTCTGTGTATACTTCGCGAGAAAATAGTGACGCGTCCATTTCGAAGAGGAACTGTGCCCGTGATGTAATTTATGGACGAATTTAAGTATCAGTTGGCGAAAAGACGAGCCAGGTGCTGCGGGAACTCGACTGGCTTAGTTGAGACAAGAGGCGAGGACAGCCGGAAGGATCAGGCGTGAGAAGCAGTAACGTAACCAGAAATGTGTGCTGAGAAGACATAAACGATGTAGAGGACGAAAAAATGTCTAAAATTTTGCTTAAATTTGCCGGGTCTGAAATGCTGGTTAATAAGCTCTATAATTTCAATTTTCCACTCAGTTACGGGGTGAGATATATCCTCATGTCCTTATTTCGACCCTCTCCCTCATTTACGTTACTGGTGAGAACAGGGCCGGCAACTTTTCATAATCCCATGTGTAGCGAAAGAAACAACACTGATTTTACACAATAACGTTTTATTATCGTATCATTAGGCCGTATGAATCGAAATTAAGCTTTACCGTCGAAACAAAAGAGCGGAGCGAGAGTCTTTGCTCCGAAGGGAAAGATAGAAGTTTAAGGTCTTGCTTCAATCCGTATGCATAAGCTTTCTCTTTCACTTCAAAGCGAACGCTCCACAAAATAAAGCGAGTGCTTCAAAGACAACAACGTTTGTTCAAGTTGTTACCAGCCGAGTATGTGTCCAAGGAACTTCTTCTAAATCTAAAATCATTCAAAGAAGCGAAGACAAAGATGATGGAGGTGTACAGGTGGAACACGCACCAAACGTACAAAACGATGAAATAATTTTCGAGGTAAATCTTCGATGATTTCCAACTAATTTCATCGGATATCTTCGAGAAGAGTCCTTTGATTTCCGAAGATAATTTCCGAAGAATTTTGTGGAAAATATTAGGGGACAATTTCCGATCATTTTCGAAGAGTTTCATCGGACATCATTGAGGAAAGTCTCCGATGATTTCAGGAGAATTTTTTCGGAAATCAAGTTTCCAATGTTTTCTAAAGAATTTCTTCAAAACTCTTCAGGAAAATTTTCCGACAATTTATGAAGAATTTCATCGGAAATATTTGTGAAAAAACTCCGATGGTTTTTGGAAGAGTTTTATCGAAAATCTTCAGGAAAAATCTCCGATGATTTCCAGAGATAATTTCATTGAAAATCTTCGAGAAGAATCCCAAATGATTTTTAAGGAATTTCATCGGATTTTTTTTTTTTTTGGGGGGGGGGATCCAAAGAATTGAGACTGTTTTCCACTCACGCGATGGAATCAGAAATATTTCCGGAAGATTTTCGATGAAATTCTTCGGAAATCAGCTCACAATTTCCGAAGAATTTTATCGAAAATGATTTGAGAAGAATCTACGATAATTTCAAAAAAATGTCATTGGAAATCTTCAAAAATAATCTTCACTAATTTTCGGAGAGTTTCATCGGAAATATTCAGAAAAAATTTCCAACGATTTCCGAAAAATTTTACAAAAAATCTTCGGAGAAAATCTCTGATCCCATCGCATGAAAAAGTTACCGATGAAATTCCTTCAAAATCATCGGAAATACTTCTTGATTTCTAATGAAATTATTCTTTGGAAATCATCGGAGATTTTTCCTGAAGATTTTCGATAAAATTCTTGAAAAACTATCGGAGTTTTCCCCCGATGTTTGATCAGAGGATGGCAGCTTCCAAACCATGCACTTACTCAGTAGTTTTGGTCTTTTGGTAAATTTAGTAGTAATTTCGAAGAATTAGGTGAATATGAATCTTTTCCTTCATTTACTAGAAAACTGGACACTACATCCTCCTTCCCCCGGTTACCAAGGTCACACGACGCACCTTTTTGTCTCAGTTTCAATGAAAATCCCGTTTTTTGGAAGATCATTTTATTGCTGATGGTATATTTTCATGCAAGACTCGGAGTCCAAATTTTCAAACTAAAAATATGAAATGTAGCATCACCTTTTTCATTTAGTCCACAGAATTCTTTAGAAGTTCATCCCCTAGCCACTTTGTAGTTCAATCTTCTCTCCTGTACCGATGGTTTTGAGGTGGACGCTGCACGTCTTGCGACTTGTCTGTCTAGGCTGACGACCTTCCTGACTCCATGCCTGTCTGTCTGTCACTTAGTCTATCAGTCTTTTTGTTTGGTTGTTTGTCTATTTGTCTATCTCTGCTTGTCTGACTAGCTGGTGATCTCTTTAATTATTAGTCCAGGAAAATTAGGCTTTAGAATGGACAAAAATGATATCAAAGATTTGTGAGAACAAGGACGAAACGCAGGGGGCACGGGAGGGCAGCTCCCTCGAGCCTCCGCCGGAGTTGGAAAATTTTAGTAGTTGGATCAAAAATTAGGAAAATTCAACAAGTCACAAAAGAATTCTAGTTTTTCCCTCCTCCACCCCCCCCCCATTTATCTCACGTAAGCCAACTCAGTTTAGCCGGCTCACTTTAGTCCACGGTCTAGATGAGCCGCGCCGCGGGTCAGCTAGTACAGTATATGGCATGAGCATGCACAAAATGTGCGAACTTCAGCGCGCGCTGACGACGTGGTTTTCAACTTATGAAAATTTTCCAAAGAAACCTTTTTTATGTAAATTTTAACAAGGAACAACTTTTGTTCGAAATCTTTTTCCATAAAACGTTTTTTACGCGACATATTTCCAAAAAAGTGAATTTCGACGTATTTGAAGCCCCCTGGGGGGGGGGGCTAGTTCCACCTGGCTCGTTGTGGACTTTTAGTATGTTAATTAAGGAGTCATTCCGAAAACATTCCAAAAAATGTTTTGGCATCATTTATGTCCATTTCCTGACATTTTTCTGTCTAATTTTCCTGGACTACATTCGTTTTCCGACGTTGAAATCATCTTCTGCTGTTTGGCACGTCGCTGAGTGACCAAGTGGTAACTTGCCTGCTTCGCCATCCCTGCATCTCAGACTCGAGTCCCACCAATGCCGGAAAGCCATCCTAGTGAACACAGCGACTACAGTATCAATCGAGGAGGAAGCATAGAATGTCCTGTAACTCCCACCAGTTCACACGAGCAAGGCATTACAATCGCAGGGCGTGTTACCACCAGATCAGAAAGATTTGTTCTGCGCGTGTGAATGTCGTGGACAGCTTACTGAACGTCGTGAAACACGTGGCTAGTAAGCGCTCTGCAGCTGTACACGCTTCGGCACAGAGAAAGAACACTCTAACGAAACAACACCCTAGGGAAAGCAACGGCAAACTACCCTTGTGCGTCAGGAATCGCGATCGCCAACGTCCGGTACCGGATACGGTACCTGAAGAAGAGGACTTGGCACAACGGTCCTTTGTACTTCACGCTGCTTCAACTCTCTGTTAGTGATGTCAATATCGAAGAATTCTTCAAGTCGACATTATCGACAATTACATTGCCAATATCGATGTCTTCCTCATTGGTTCAAAAAAGCCACAGGAGCGCTAATGTAGCGTAATAATTTGGCCATCTGTTGGCCTGTTCAGCATTCACCAGAGTCGCTAGTGTCGATCACATATACATACCAATACTAACATACGAAGAAAGCTGAAATGAGGTACATGCTAAAAACAAACCTAGGGGAAAAATTTTGAAATTTTATGAAGGTTTCCGAGAAGATTTAATTATTTTACAAGCTAGTGTATTTATCGTTCATTGTATGCAAAATCGATGTTCTTAATCAGAATCTTCAATTTAACTTTCATTATTCAGAAATCTCGATGCCATCCAAATTTCTTATGCAAAACGCGAGCTACAGATACCTCATTTCAGTCAGTAAAAAAAAAAAAAAAAAACCGCTAGATGTCAATCACTTTGTTTGAACAGGCGAACAGAATGGAATCTTCAGAACAAATGTACGTGCGTGAAACTGATGATGATGACACTACTCACAAGCACAAGTGTAGCCAGAGCACCTGGAAACATCCGAGTACTGACCTGACATTCGCCATTCTGAGCCGCTTGGTGTCCGACGATTCACAACAATTCACTACGCGGAACGTGCCGCGCGTATCGAATTGTGAATCATCAGGCACCAAGCGACTCAAAATGGCGGATATCAGTACTCGGGTGTTTTCAGGTGCTCCAGGGTAGCTAGTGGAGATAGTCCTCATTTCTTCATTAGCAAAAGGATGTATCCCCATTTGCGGCAATATTCTAAACAACGTGGAAGACTCGCGCCGGCTATCCACTACAGCGTGCGGCCGTGCAGTCTTTTATTCTTGAAAGTTGGTAAGATTAAACGATCTTCGATATTCATCGATATCTGGAAATTCACATCGATATTTCCGATAAGTTAGAAATGTTGATAATATCGACAAATATCGATAATTTTGGCATCACTACGCTCTAGGTTCCCTGAGAAAAAAGAATCTTGGATCAGATATGAAGTTTTTCGGTTCTCCAACTCAGCAACCTGATCTGAACAGAATATGCAAAACAACATACGCGTGAGTTACTCGTCTTGCCTCTTTATCCGCTGCAGTGTGACACATGTACTCTTGAATGACTTGGTGCTCTCCGTACACAATTATTTTGAAATGACCAACTGACTAACCTCGCACGTTTCTCTTACTCTCGAGTGAAACTTTCGGGAGTGAAGAACCCACAAGCCTTTTCATAGACATTGCATCCTATTTTAATCAGTCAGTTCACGAATAAGGGCCACCATACATGCCGTATGAATATAGTTGGTTGGCGCAATCAATTTCGTACTCGCGTTCGCCGCGACAGTGTGCAAATAGAGAAGGTCGTTATTTTTGGTACACCAGAAAATAACCAACCGTGTACGAATATATAACTCTATTTACCAATAAAATATTTACCTATTCGTGAAGAAGCATTGTATATTATACGAAATACGATTCGGATGAGATGCGTATGAAGGATGATAGTGAAAAATAAACACGATACAGACGCAAGGAGTGCACAAACGTTGTTGGCTCAATTGGGAATTTCAAGAATTTTTCGTATACACGTGCCACACGCGGAGGCCGAAAGCGACAGAGGTACTAAAAAGAGAAGTTAGGCGCTGCGAAGTACGTGATTGCTGACCAGCACAGGCGCGTCGAGAAACCACGAGTAACTTTGAAAAACACAGTCGACTAAAGCTCATGCATGGTTCCCAATCCACATTTCAGGTTCGATATACACTGCTGGACATCGATACTCCAAGACCAGAGGGAGGAGGTAGATAAATTTCTGGGAGCCAATGCCTCCTTTGCCCTTCTCTCAACATCCACCGACGTCGAAGCACCGTTATGACCTTTGACAACTAAACGTACACTCTGAAAGTGAAATGTACGTAGTTGCAATAAACTGCACTTACCTTTGCACTTTTTGCAGCATCCCTGGTTCGACGGTTCGTTCTGTAGCATGTAACAGCCTTCTTCGTGCGGACACGAGTTTCGAACGCATTCCACTTGTCCATTCTGTAACCAAAAAGCACAAAAATGGCGTTATCGATGCGGTCAAATACCACTTCAGCTGTTCATTCTCTCTCGCTCGCGCCAAAACAGGTATCGCAGAGCTGAAAATTTGATCGGGGATAAGTATAAACACAACCAAGGACGAATTCTTCTACGAGACATACTATCGCAATTTTTTTTTCTTCTCGAAACCTACGAGATGAACTTCAACATTTCACTCACCTGTCCTGCTGGCTGTCCCCTATAATCGTTACCGAGGACGCGACGGCGCGTATTTTGATTTCAAAACGCGGCTACGAGATAAATACGTTAAATTTAGATCTGGTACGGTCGATTAACCTTATTCCGCGTATATTATACGTCGGGGAACACCTATTATAGCTCATTTTGCTTCTCGCCTGTATCGCGTATAATATGTATTTTCTCAATCGCCAGCCTCCGGGAAGTACATAAGTACGATTTATAACGAGTTAATTTTTGACGCCTCTGCGCTCTCGCGTACCGAGTTAATTAAAAAATCGTTTATTACGACGCAGTTTACCTAATTGAAAATATGAATCTAATAAATTCCGACGCTGTAATTGGCGAACGCGTAGCGAATACATACAACGCGTACGACGAGAGAGCGATCTGTGATTCGGTATTTGTTATATCCCCTCCTCTTCCATCTCAGACTCGTAGTGCCGGGGAGGGGGCTGTAAAAGGGAGTATTGCCCCACCTTCGAGGCAATTGTTTACCTCCTGAGCAGAGAGACCAAAACCTTCTTTGTTTCCTGACGTGAAATGTTACATCGGCTGAAAATATGCTGAGACTGAATAAAGTGCTAACTATGTGTCACTGCTCAAAAAACCAAAATTCATTTCACGAAAGAGAAAGAACACGCCTAAGCGAAAACACATTCTATTTCACGCAAGTAAGTGCAGCGTTGGTCTTCATCTGTTAGTAGGAAGGACTACACTTGAGGACAAAATGCCTCCCTAATATTATAGCCCTCCCCCCTCCATGACATTATGTGGGTGTATCTATAATACGTACCGTCCCCGCCATTGAATAGCCAGGATGGTTCCAGCCCCTTAGCCGCCATTTTTGCCTTGAGAGAGAGAGAGAGAGAGAGAGTGTGTGTGTGTGTGTATGTGTGTATTTCATATGCTCGATTTAGTATCTAAGATACTTGATTTGGTACTAAAAATGCTCGATTTACTGTTATGTATGCTCAATTTAGTATTTGAAGTGCGCGTTTTACTATTTTGTATGCTCAATTTAGTATCAAAAATGCGCAATTTAGTGTTAAAATGCTCAATTTGCTGTTTGAAATGCGTATTTTATATTCAAAATGCGCAATTTACTGTTAAAATGTGTGATTTATATTTTGTATGCTCGACTATCACTCTTTCTTTTTTGAATCATTTTCAACTAAATAGCTGGTATTAATTATGTAATCAATTTTTTTTTCTTTCTTTATCTGATTTGTAACACAACTGTTTATTACAAAACTGTATAGTACAGACTACTAGGACTATATTCTACAAAAATCCGTTGCCAATTAAATAAGATTATGGTTCATTGAGTCTATCCGGGAAAATATTTATTTAGGAAAATTTCTATTTGGAAAAATGTTTATTCCAGATTCTCGATTTTTGATTTTGGTTGCACGTTTTATGTTTGAAATACTCGAAATAAGAGCCCTGGCTCTTAACAGTCTGTCTATTTATCTGAGGGGGAGGATATTGTTGTCTATCCAGACACTTTTTGATTAATTTTTTCGCATTTTATGTTCAAATTGTTTGATTTTTATTTGGGGAAAAATCCATTTGGGAAAAAACCGAGCTGGGAAAATTTCTATTTGGAAAAATATTATTCAGGAGCCGAAAGTCTAGCACCATCACCTACATATTTGTTTCTTCATTTAAATGTCACATAGAATGTTCAAATCTTCAAAAAATATTTGCTATCTGTTCTATTTTTTTTATTTTTTTTTTAATTTTTTTTTTTGGTAGCTGATTATTGTTAGCAGTCACAAATTTATTCTAAGGTGGAGGGTATCATTTTATACAGATTCTGTAAGTACTTCTAGTTTATAATATTTACCATTTGTCAGTCTACAAGATAGTCCATTTGCCCTATTCAGGAAAATGATTAAAAATATTCTACATTTTTGGTATTTTACTCAAAACTGGGTTCTTCTTTTATAGTTGGGGTCACTTTTCACAAATTGTAACATACTCGTATCTGACTTCTTTGAAGGTAGAGGTGGCCGCTCATCCAGACTCTTGGAAAATTTGTCTTTTGGGCATACATTTGATGGTTCATTGAGTCTGTTTGGGAAAAATCTAATCGGGAAAATGTTTATTTGGGCAAATTTCTACTTGGAAAAATGTTTATTCGGGGAAAATCCATCCGGGAAAATATTCGAGAATAACGTTTATTTGCGAGGCCAGGTCATGTATTTTTGTTGTAATTGTTTACTGCTTTTTAAATCTTCTTTCAGTTTCCTGGGGTCCCGAATAAATGTTATTCTCGAATATTCTTCCAAATAAACATTTCCCCAACTGGATTTTTCCCAAATCAACATTTTCCCAAAGAGACTCAATGAACCACCAAAAAATGTATACCAAAAAGACGAATTTTTCAAGAGTAGAGGTGGGAAAAATTGATAATTTTAGAAACTGATTAAGATTGATTTTTTGAGCCTCAAAATTGATTAAAATTGATTTTGATCGATTACATTCCCAGCCCTAGGACAAGTTCAAGAACACGTTATCAGCGCTGTGAAAAAATTATGTTTCTTAACTGGACCAGACTTTATACCAGTAGAACTAGTAGAACGTGTCGTGTACGTGAAGCCTGAAGCAAAAACTCAAAAAAAAAAAAAAAAAAAAAAAAGTGAAAAATGGAAAAAATCGATCTTAAGTATTGACGGTAAGTCAAAATCAATAATTAATAAGGTAGCTCGAAATCAATTTTAATCGATTTTGATCGATTACATTCCCAGCCCTATTCAAAAGTCTGGATGAGTGGCCACCTCTACCTTTGAAGAAGTCAGATATGTTACAATTTGTGAAAGTGACCCCGACTATATAAGAAGAACCCAGTTTTGAGTAAAATACTGAAAATGTAGAATTTTTTAATAATTTTCCTGAATATGGCAAATGGACTACCTTATAGACAGACAAATGGTAAATATTATGAACCAGAAGTACTTACAGAATTTGTATAAAACAATACCCTCCACCTTAGAAGAAATCAGTGAGTGCTAACAACAACCAACTACCAAAAAAAAATTAATGACAAATAGACCAGATAGCGAATATTTTTTGAACATTCTATGTAACATTTGAATGAAGAACAAATATAGGTGGATTTTGCTAGACCTTTGGCTCCCGAAAAATAATTTCCCAACTAGAAATTTTGCCAATTGGATTTTTTCATTTGAACGTAAAATGCAAAAAAATCAATCAAAAAGTGTCTAGATAGACAATATCCTCTCCCTCAGATAGACAGACAGACTGAGAGTTGGGGCTCCTATTTTGAGTATTTTGAACATAAAACATGCAACCAAAATCAGAAAAATTGAGAATCCCAAATAAACATTTTCCTGAATAGAAATTTTCCCAAATAGACTCAATGAACCATAATATTATTTAATTTGCGAAAGATTTTGTGGAATATAGTCCTAGTAGTCTATACTATATAGTTTTATAACAAACAGTTGTGTTACAAAAAATCAGATAAAGAAAGAAAAAAAAATTATTACATAATTAATACCAGCTATTTAGTTGAAAATGATTAAAAAAAGAGAGATAGTCGAGCATACAAAATATAAATTGCGCATTTCAAGTACAAAATCCTGCATTTTTAATATAAATCACGCATTTTAACAGTAAATTGCGCATTTTGAATATAAAACGCGCATTTCAAACAGTAAATTGAGCATTTTTAACATTAAATTGCGCATTTTTGATACTAAATTGAGCATACAAAATAGTAAAATGCGCATTTCAAATACTAAATCGAGCATACATAACAGTAAATTGAGCATTTTTAATACTAAATCAAGCATATGAAATACACACACGCACATCTCTCTCTCTCTTGATCTCTCTCTCTCTCTCTCTCTCTCTCTCTCTCTCTCTCTCTCTCTCTCGGCGAAAATGGCGACTAGGGGGCTGGAACCATCCTGACCATTTAATGGTGTGGACGGTACGTACTATAGATACACCCACATAATGGCACGGGGAGGGCCATAATACTGGGGGCGGCCTTTTGTCCTCAGGTGTAGTCCTTTCTACTTTTATTCGCTAACATACCAACAGTCGCTTGAAATAATGTTATTGTAAAACATAATGTGTTCTCCCTTTTAAAAGTTCTTACGGGAAATTGGTTTTTTAAGGTGGGACCATAGTTTTTGCCTTAGTCGAATTTTGTAATAAAATGTAGTCGGTAATCGGTAACTTACTTAACACAGATAGGGGAGGGTTACCAAAGATGACGCACCACTGTTTCAAAAAAAAAAAAAAAAAAAATGAAAGTGATGGCAGTCGAAAAGCCAAATAAACGGCAGTGTATCAGTCTATTAAATTTAGTAGATTCATGCGTTAATTTGTCTTGATATTAACCCGTCTTATAGTTTTTTGGTTCAAATTTTGTAATTTTTTGACGCGGTTTTGTAAGGATTTCACCAGTGAAAACAGAAAATTATCGTTTTCAATTACTGAAGAATCGACTGGTGTGTTGTTTTACATTTGTAGATAAATTTAAAGGTGAGAAAATACATTTTGAAAAATATAATTTTGCTGGTTCCTAAGATGGCGCACAAAATTTGATAAAACCAAATTGAGGAAAATTAAGAAACCAAACTTGGCAGTTCGTTTTAATACACGGTGAGTTAGATGACAATAACGATGACGACGACGCATCTTGCATTTCTTGTAATGGACTGTTCAGCCCAAATACGCAAAGTAATATACACAATGGGTTCAGTGTGAGATTCTGAGGTGAAATAATTGGGGGGGGGGGGTATAAATAAATAAAATAAAAATGGACTGCCACGATGGTGACATGCACAAAATGCCTAAGTGACATTTTCGTCGAAAATGAGTTAGATACAGAAACAAGGAGGTACCCGATGCGCAATCAGTTACCCTTTAGTTACCCGCGGAAAAGTTACCCATTTGCAACCCTCGGTTACCTTCAGATTACCCATTATCCCGTCAGTTACCCTTGGTTCCTCTTGGCGGGATTTTGCGCATCCTGATACGCAGTCAGTTCCCCTCTAGTTACGCGCGGAAAGGTTACCCTCAGATTACCCAGAAACCCGTCAGTCACCCTTAGTTTCCCTTTATCTACCCGGGTAATTGGCGGGATTTTGCGCATCGGATAAGTAGATATTTCCAGTATCTTACTTTCTCGTAATTGTGGAAATACAAGTACAAGTACGTTTTGACGATTTGTAGCGCTCTCTAGAGGTCTTGGATTTGCCAATATTGTTCTAGTGACGCTAGCTGGTGGGCTCAGTGCTAGAAATGGTCACGTCTATTCTTTTGAAGTGACAGTCTATGCTGACCGAAAACATGTTCGTCGTTGCTCCTAGTTCTTCAATTGCTCTCTTTCATACAGGTGACAGGGCCGTATTATGCAGTGGGTGGGGGGGACCAAAATCAGAAGTTTTCCAACTGTTGAGCAGAAAAAGAAAGTTCTTAAGATGCGCGAATTTGCCAACTGAGCTCCTGGAGCTGTCAACTTGCCAACATTGATATATAATTGAGGAGTTAGCTACGGCCCTGACTGACGGTCTGGCGCGTTTAAGAGCTATCACCACCATTGACATAGTTTTCTCCACGGCAGATTTAACGACCCGCCTAATCGTTATATTTTCGAGCAATTATCTCTCAAATGAAGGAAGCCTTCCAGAGGAGGAAAAACACCAAAAAATCGAATAAAAAGTACAGCATGACGTGGTCGTGTTCTACCATTTCAAAAATAAACCCATCGCAGCTCATCAACCTCACTAGATTTTAACCTACGATTACGATTTTACGCGTAATTGATTTTACGGTTTATATGTAACAGTCGTTAAATTGACTAATTATACGGTAGATTGTTATCATGTGACCGCGACTTCACGTGTGATTGGTTCTGCATTAACCGCGGCTGACGAGTCGACCAATTACGAACTGGTTTTCATCGGGCTCCGTAAATACAATGTAAAGGTGTCAACTTTGTTAAGTGTTTTTCAATTACTCCGTTGCGGTTATTACGTCCGGCCGATTAATGATTGTCGTCGCACCGAATCGCGCCGACCGCCGCTGTAATTTGACGCCGATCGATGTTACGGACTCGGTGTTGGTCCGTGCCCGTCTCTTTCATCCAGGGTCCCGGGTCAGGTCCTCGGACCCCGCTCCTCACTCTCGCTTTCACTCTTTCTCTCTCACTCGTACTCGTGCGATACATCTTCACTTTCATCGCTATCGGTGGGGAAAGGAATATTCGATCTGATATAGTACACGATCGCGGGGGGTCACGCCTCGCCGAGTGAAAATGTCTACACGTAATTTCGAGCTTTGTTATATCGTGTCAAATTCTGGCACCCACGAGCTACGCGAGAGTCTGTCGGGTTATTATAAGGTCGCCAAAATCTATGTACGTTCGTTTATCTTCATCGAGTAATAAATTCCGAAGAGTTTCACTGGATAGGTCGGCTGCACACGACAAGGTTACCTCGAACTAAACGCCATATCCTGGCGGTAACTTGCCGACTGCCCAGAATTACACCGCGGATGCAGAAATCAATCTGGAGAGGGCAATTTGCTATAAGTTGGGATTGAATTGTTTTCACCAGTTTCACCTCTCCACTGTCCAATTTTTGGATCATGTTTACCATCAATTCGAGCGAGAAGGGGGAGATATAATAAGTATTAAAATAATGCTGAGAACCCGATGCGCAATCAGTTACCCTTCAGCTACCCAATTACCCGCAGAAAAGTTACCCATTTGTTACCCTCGAATTACCCTCAGATTACTCTTGTTCCCCGTCAGTTACCCGGGTAACTTGTGGGATTTTGCGCGTTCGGGGCTTTCAGTGGACGGAGGCTACGCCCCCAGCATCCCCAATTGCGCCTATGATTCTTTAAACCTCTAAGACAGCAGTTGCTGAGTAGAAAAGTGAGAAGTGTTTGAAGGTTGAAAACGAAATTACCTTTCATAGTATGCTGTCAACTGTTTTGATCCCACTGGGTTTCCAACGATATGAGAGACAAGAGTGAAGTCTCCACCTAACTTTTGGTGAGAGCAAGACCATCGATTCGATTCTTGCAGCGAGTTTATAAAGGCAAAAATGTTCTCCCAGTTGGGATGGGTTTTGAAGACGTCAGAGCCGCACACGATAACTTGCGATTGCGAATCCCAACGATGGATCACTTCGGGTGAACGAGGTGTAATTGTTTCGAGGGACGGTCTCGACAACGTGCTGGATTTTTGATAATTGGGTATCGAACGATTTTTCGGAATACGAGTGTGAATCTGATTGGGTGCTAAGATTGTCGGAGGGAGACGGTGTCGATATTAATACGTTGCTTCCGGGTTATGCTCGTACTATCGGTGGATTCTGAGAACTTTGGAAACGTCGCTGCTGGATGAGCGCGTGTATGTGAATCATCGATATTCGAAAATAAGATCCGACGATGTCTTCCTGGCTATTGTCCGGAGGCTATTGTTTTTATTCTGGTAATTCTCGGAATGATCGAAAATAGATTGACAGGTGAGTTTCCGTGCGGTTCTCTGGTATAAGGCGCGGTATTGTTTTATTCGAGTAATTCTCGGATTGATCAGAAATAGATTGATGGGTGACTGTATGACGCCAATTAGGATGGCGTGAGAGAAAGAAGCCTTCGGAATTTGTAGAAGGTGATTTTCGCCTCACGACACAATGGAACTTTTCTTTTTCATTCTCTCGCTCTTTATAGGGCGCGCATGCACAGACTCATGCGCCAGAGTGCGACGCATGTATATGCTAAAGTATGCGTCAGAGAACGGCGTATGTACAGACTTACGCGCCAGAGCGCGGCGCATGAACACACGTGCCAGAACGTGACGCATATGGGTCATTCTCCAAATAAAACATAATTTAAGGTGTTTTTTTTTCCTTGATAATTTGAAAGTAATTTTTTTAATTTTTTTTTCTTTTTTCCATGAAATGTCGAACTTACACCTTCATGAAGATGACCCAGGGGTGAAACAATCTCCTACAACTTTACTGAGGGCCGGGGGCATCATTTGTAAACAAGAAAGGAATTTATCTGCAAACTACAATGGAATATCTGCAAACTATAATGGAAAAGTGTTGTGTAAACGACACAAGAAAAACTGATAAAGTCACCGCCCAAGGCATCCCAGCATACCTTAAAATGAAGAATGGAGCATTGCAGTATCATCAGCAGTACTGACTTGTGCCGAATACAGCATTAGGGCATACTTTGGATAATTACAGTCGGTACAATGGAAGGTTGAGAGTGCAGAAATTCACTTTTTCACAGAAAACCGTTCATCTATGCTGTACTGATGAAGAAAATTAACATTTTATATGTAGCTACTAGCTAGCATGCATGAGCCCTGATGTTGTGATAAAGATTCTGAGTGGTCAGCTTTCTCAGTAGTAAATATCATGTGAAGCATGCAGCCACAGAAATAGGCAACTATGAAGGAATGAAAGTGGTTACACAACTTCAGAACGTCTTATGGGCTATCCAAAGTGGCCAACATTTTTGATATTAAGCTCAAATGATTGCGGCAACATTCCTCTCTAAATTAAAATAATAAACAAGATTTTAATAGGAAAATATAGCACCTTGTGCGCTACTGAAAGATGAAAACCAGGAAAGGTTACATAGACTAAGATGGAACTTTTGTTGGGATTGAGAGCTGTGGAAATATTTAAAGGCATAAATAGAACCATTTACTGGCTGATATGATAGAGGAGATTGAGAACTACCAGTTCAAAAAAAAAAATTCTATTGTAAACCTTCTTTTGCTCAAGATATTAATGGGTCACACGTTTTGTTTTATTTGGAGAATGACCCAGGTGCGATATTGTTTTACTCGAGTAATTCTCGGAATGATCAGAAATAGATTGATGGGTGACTGTATGACGCCAATTAGGATGGCATGAGAGAAAGAAGCCTTTGGAATTTGTCTAAGGTGATTTTCACCTCACGACACAATGGAACTTTTCTTCTTCATTCTCTTGTTTTTTATAGGGCGCGCATGCACGGACTCATGCGCCAGAGTGCGACGCATGTGTACGCTAAAGTATGCGTTAGAGAACGGCGCATGTACAGACTTATGCGACACATGTACAGACTTATGCGCCAGAGCGCGACGCATGAACATACTTACATGCCAGAACGTGACGCATATACAGGCTCACACGCCAGAGTGCGACGCATATACAGACTTAGGTATGCGCCACAGCACGGCGCATGAACGTAATATGTGCCAAAATGTGACACATGTACAGATTTAAGTATGCTCCAGAGGGGGGCGCATGTACACTCATGCGCCAGGGCGCCTTAAAACTTGAATCTACAATCTACACTAGGTTATAAACATTCATTTTTAAGATTTGTAGAATCTGTTAGATATGGCATTTGCAAGCAAGCTGAGTTGAACAGTCAACAGCTGCATTTGTCTCATACTGGGGGTTGTACTTTGTCAAGATATGCGGGCTGCTTGACAAGACAGATTTGAATTCTGGCGAGAACTATTTCTTTACATATATTTTTACATGTTGAAATGTGCCAGGTAGATGTGAAATCCGTGTACGTTTCTTGAAAGAGGTCAACATTAGAGGGGTAAGGGAATTCAATGTATTGTTGTACCTAACCGCTCCTGCTTTCTGGTGCCACTGGGGCCTCCTCAGCTCCTTATGCAACTTATAAATTGGTAAACAAGCAACAGTTTTGACACTTAGTACTAAAATTACCCAAAACATAAAAAGATTCGAAGACCTGAGAGCAACACGAGACCGCGTTAACATAGAATTGCCGATTCTACACGACTTCATGGAAAACGCTTGCTGGAAGAGTGGCCAGAGCCAAACATTAACAGTAGAATATATAATTTGGTATCGATAGAATGAAATGAATATTTTGTGAACAGTCTGTATTCGGAACTACCAGTTTGACTTTATACCATCATTTCCATATATCTGTAAAGCCGTATCTACTAGAGTGCAGTGTAGTTATCCATCAAGTGGCTGGCGCGCCAGAGTCAGGTGTATCGTATTTACAGAATACACCTTGGCCTGGCAACTTTTATCTTCAGGTTTTCCGTGCTACAATCTGCTGGTTTCTTTCTTTCTCTTTCTCTGGCCGTACTACTATTAAATATATACGAGTTTGTGCCACTACCGTAGCATATACTCATCTTTTTATACGCACGTCTCGTATAGTAAAACTTTTTAAACGAGGTGATGTTTCTTTCCGACTTCTCGTTCTTCTTCTTTAACTCTCTGTGTTACATACCAAGGACATTTTCTATGTTTCTCAAGGACGCGCAGATTCCTCGCGTATTTTCAATTTTTCGACGCGTTTCTCCCCGCGTTCTTTTTCCTACTTTCCGCTCCGTTTTTATTTATTTATAATACATGAAATATGAAGTCGTGACGCGGAATATAAAACCAATTTTATTCTTTCCGTGTTTTTTTTTCTTCTTCATTCGATTCGCTGTATAAACAGTACACGCTACGCCACTGTTTGCAGTCCACGCAGTTGTAAGGAAATTCTATTGAAAATACGTTTTTTTCTTAATACGTTATAGCAGTGGCATCGAAAGGTTCTTTTCTAGGAGGGGAAGGGGCAAAAATATGAACTTTAAGCAAACAAGCATGAAAATAAGACTTTTCTCATTTCTCAAAAGGCTTTTTCTTCTTCTTCTTCCGGTATGGTATCCGCTGCCGGATGTTAACGATCGCGGTTTCTGATGCCCGACTCTCCTGGACCGGGTTAGTCAAGGTAGTTTGCTGGTGCTTTCCTTACGGTTTCTTGCGTCAGTGTTTTCCTTCTGTGTGCTGAAGAGTGTGCAACCGCAGTTCGCTTACTAGCTACGTGCTTTCACGATGTTCAGCAAGCTGTCCACGATGTGCACACACACAGTACTAATCTTTCTTATCTGGTGGTAACACGCCCTGCGACTGTAATGCCTCGTTCGTTCGAACTGGCATTGTTCCAGGACGCGCTATGGTTCCACCTCGATTCATACTGCAGTCACTGTGTTCGCCAGGATGTTAGTGGGGGTATTCGAATATAACTAGCTTTCCGGCGTAGATGTGGGACTCGAATCCGAGACGCAAGGAGTGTTATCAGACATAACGAAACAACAATTCAATTTTGAAAAATTTGTAGTATGACAAAACCATGAATCAGTTTTGTCATCGGAAATTTTTGAAACATGATATAAAATATGGATCAAATGACATAAACGAAATGACAAAAACATTTCGTTATGACAGTTTGTCATTTTTTCGATTCTCATTAGGATACTGATTTGGTTGGCCGAGTGGATAGCGCGCTGGTCTCAGAATCCAGAGGTCCCGGGTTCGAGCCCACATAGCAATTCGCTACATTTCGACCTAGGCCGGGGTTTCGGCAAGAAGAAGGCTAAGACAGCCCTAACAGCCTCCCCGACGTCTCTGAGGTAAAGTTCGAAAGAACGGATTTTAGAAAAGAGAAGGATACCGATGAGAAATAAGAACAAATGGAGAAGAAGACAGAATCTAAGAACACAAACAGGCCCTAATAAATAAATATTCAAACCGCAGTTATTGATTTCTACACAATCGTTGGTAGAATAGCATAGGTGGAACTGGACTGTGCGTAGAAATTTCTGTAAATTGATAAGTATACATACAGCAGTTTGACAAAATGACAGAACAAAATGACGAAATAATTGGTCAGATGTTGTTACCCCTCTCCCGTTCCGTCCTGTCAAGGACTCCACCAATGTTATGTAGTATTTACACATCGGGGAAATCGCGTTTATAAGCATGCACTAATGCATTGTTAGCACTGTCTTCTGCACCTTCAAACCCTCATTCCAGTTCTTATCAAGAAATATTAGGTCAACATAGCTTTGGCAACAAATACGTATTACCGCAAGTTGCAGATTATAAAAAACCTTTCCTTCCACAAGGCTCTTTTTTTCTAATTTGCTCTCAACCCGATCCCTGGAATCCGCCCTTTCGAGTATTACCTCAGAGAGGTGGGGCAGGCTTTTAGGGCTGCCTTAGCCCTCTTCCTTTCTGGCCGAAAAGCCGGTGTAGGTCTAAATTTGACGATGTGCTACGTGGGCTCGAACCCGGGACTTCCGAATTCTGAGACCAACACGCAATCCACTCGGCCAACCAGACCCCCTACCTTCCATAAAGCTGGGCATTACCCATTTACACGTTTCTAAGAACAATCAAAACTACCAACAGGTCTGGGTACACCTTCTTCTTCAGCCGCCGCGTCCGATCCTGGACGTTGGTGGTCGTGGATTTCTGACGCGCGACTCTCTTGGGCAGGTAAGTCGGAGTGTTTTGCCGTTGCTTTCTTCATGATTTTGTATGGTTAGAGTTTTACTTTTCTATGCCGAAGAAAGTGCACCTACAACTCGCTTTACTCAGCCACGTGTTTCACAATTTTGCGTAAGCTGTTCACAGCGTGCACATGCGCAGTACCAATCTTTCTGATCTGGTATTAACATGTCCTGCGACTGTAATGCCTTGATCGTGTAAATTAGTGGGGGTTACAAAACGTGCGGTGATACCACCTCTATTGATACTGAGAATGATGAATCAATATCCTTGTGTTTTGAGCAAACTGAGACAATACCTACACTTAGATAATGTCATAACAAATTTAGCATTTAAGCATTCAATAATCGATAAAATTAATCGTACAGAAGGTATGCATTTCAAAATGCATTTTGTATTACTTCCGCCAACTTACGTAAAAACCGAAGGGGGAAGGGGGTAGAACCTTCCACCTCAAGGCTGTCAAAAAGAGCATTTCAGAATGTAATTCAGCGCATTAATTACAGCAATAAGATGACGAGATATGTGCTATAGCGACCACTAAACCCCCTCCCCCCTCAAGACTGAAACCTTCCTACGACGGTGCTTCCGTCTAGCCATCTACACTCCTCTACTAACTCATTGTCCACTTTCTTCTATGGATCCAGATGAACTACATCGGTTCTTTTTCATAGTGTCCAATCAACAAAATAAGTTCCTATCTGCCATTTACTCCTTTTCTCGTTCAGTCTTTTAGCCCAATTTTCCGTTTCATTTTCTGTATGACATCACCTCAGCCTCACTGTATAGCGTATACCTCTGTATCTGCCTTAACTTCTAGCCTATACTGTTGGTTATTGATCTCCCGGTCTGCATTTTGTCTGAAGGCAGCCATGTTGCCAGCAGCTAGTGAAAACGGAGTTTTACCTATTGGTTAATGAACTTGAGGACACTTATGTTCGCAAGATGTGATTGTTCTATCCGTGTGGAACTAACCAACCTGCCACCATTATACTCCTAGTCCCAACTGTACGTCAGTTAAGCCTAGTATCTGGAACGAGTTGACAATCCCCTGCAAGTGGTCATTGTTGAATAGTTCTTAATATCTGACTCCAAGTCAACCATAACTAAGCAGCCTAATTCGGCCGTAGGTACCACAGAACTTGAGGATAATGAAATCCAAAGGTTATGGACGTGTTATGGTTGAAATGATTAATGGAACCCAAAAGTTATGGTCAAAAGATAATAACATCTAAGATTATGGTCGAAATCGAGGATCAGAAAATCTGAAGGTTATGGTCATAAGCTTCAGGTATTGAAGAATCGGAAGTACATTCTGTAGCTGAGAAAGTGTTCTCATTTCAGACATTTTTTTTTAAAACCGCAGTTGCCATATTGCCTGT
This sequence comes from Acanthococcus lagerstroemiae, assembly GCA_031841125.1. Classification (NCBI taxonomy): domain Eukaryota; kingdom Metazoa; phylum Arthropoda; class Insecta; order Hemiptera; family Eriococcidae; genus Acanthococcus; species Acanthococcus lagerstroemiae. Next base: position 18,713,706 of record CM063108.1, on the reverse strand, counting down.
TACAGAAAATTCAAAAAAGAAATTAATGCGTGAGGTGTCGAGGGACATCCGAGAGAAGTGAAGCTTGTTTCGCATTGTGTGAGTTACTACATCAATCGGTAGGTGCGTGTACTGAAGTTATCCGACAGAAAACTGTTAACAGAGGTGTGGAGGGGAAACAGTCTGGTTTCACATAGGCGTTCTCTCTCTCTCTCTCTCTCTCTCTTTTCGCGCTCTATCTCACTAAATATAGGTGGAGCGTTATTACATCACTAAGTTTGTATGTTTTTGCATTCGCGTTCGTTTCACTTTTCCTATGGTAACTATACCCATACTGTACCTGCGTAAAGATGCTTCGCTTCAGTAGAAGTAATGGAGTGAGTTATTCTGTTATAATAGCATTCATTATTTGACGATAGACGATAGGGTAACATCTGAAAACGCTCTTATCCAGCAGATATGGCAATATCTTTCTGTCTCCAAATCAAAAACTGAAGTGAAGGCTACTTTTTAGTATCCTTGACGTAAAATGTTCAGGAACCTAGGAGATGCACACGCGAGAACATGAAAACCTCGAATACGCGGACATTATGACAAGAAATGAGGACACCAACCCTAGACGAGTAAACTGAAAAAAAGATTAGACGAGCGTTACGAGAGGACAAACAAACATGGCAAAGAGATGCCATTAAAACCACCGAAACTCATTAGACTTTGATGAGACTCGCTGAAGAAACAGTCAACGCTGAGCACATTTTGTAAATTATCAAATTATCGCTTGTCACTGTACACAGCGAAATTGACTAGTAAATGTCCTCTCAATGAGACCCGTGAGATTCGTGTTCCGCTTATTCGTCACTAATTTGACTGGAAACGACGCATCCCAATATGAATTCCGACACCATTTTCCACTTTTCAAGCCTTTTCAATGGCGAAAGCTCCGCCATATTGCTATGTAAATACATATTCGTGCGGCGACTTTCTCCTCTCGAATGTATAAACTCGTCCTGCCTGGCTACTTCCTGCGTAGCACGATGCAGGCGTCTAACAAACATCTTTTGTTTCCTACATACCTGTCATTCGATGCATCGGAGCAAAATCGGGCTAATAAAACTTCTAAATAAGGAACTCCCCCCCCCCCCGCAAAAAATTGAAGCACAAAAACATCCAATAAGTACAGATAAGTTTTAAAAGATTGAATTAAAAATAAAAAATCCAATTTTCCACCTGGTGCATGTGCTCTAGTACATGCAATGGAAATTTTATCGTACCCTATCATTATGCCCATTTTTGGGGAAATCTAAAGTATTACAATTGAGTGTCCATTATGGAATTTCACGCTCTAACATTTGACACGTATATTTTGAATTGCAAATTACCCAATCGAAGGGCTCTGACAGCAATTTTTTACCTTGACCATTTTGCCGAATTTGTGACGCAGTAATTGTGGACATATTTGACACTAAAGTGTAGTGTTTTTGACATTTTGACAATTTTAAACATCCGAAGTTGAAGCATATGTTCTACACATTTTTACTGTCAAATAATATGCTATAAAACTCGCACCTACAAGAATATTAAGAACACAACATATCTGCATGCAAAATTGTACAAGATAGTTTCACGGCTATCAAAAACGTTCCACAATATATAGGATAGCGAATAATATCATGAAGCAACATTGCCGTTATAATGTTGTAATATTATCCTCGGCATTATTCGGCCATTCTCGGCATCCGTCGGCATTCTTGGTGTCGCTCCATCGTTTCGGTCGGTAAAACGTGACATACCTACATTGTTGTGGCTCTATGTCTATTGGCTGGCCCTCAATGAAAAATGTATATGTCTCGTTTTACCGACTGACACAATGAAGCGACATCAAGAATGCCGACAGATGCCGAGAATGGCCGACTAATGCCGAGGATAATATTACAACATTATAACGGCAATGTTGCTTCATGATATTATTCGCTATCCTATATTGTGGAACGTTTTCGATAGCCGTAAAACATATTCATGTGTCGATGTATCTGCATGCATGTAGATATTCTTTACTTTTTTCTACCTCAATCGGCGAGGTAGGACATCAGCTAAGTTTTAGTTCATGTTTCGTGACTCAAGACATCCTTTTAGTTCACTCACAGTTCAGTTACAGTTTATGTCGAGCACTCACGGAGATGTGTTTTTATTACTATTGATTACGCGCTTTCTCATCTAATTTCATGCACTTGCTGCGGACTGAACTCTTCTGTCGCCCGAAACTCAAAAGCCCTGCATTTGTACGAGATTTTGCTTTAACCTCCAATATTCCAGGCTCTGCGAAAGTGCACACCACTGAACTGTCTGGCACTCTGAATATGAATGCTTCTTGGCTTCACCTTTGCGTATCCAAACAAGAAGGGCGAAATGCAAATCCGACAACATTTTTAAATGGCCATATTTTCATTTCGTGAACGCCTGGTTAAAAATGCATTACAGATTTACAGCCTGCTTCAAACATGTATTTGGTCTCGACTGCAACAGAGCCTGTACTATTCTGATTTGCTTGATTAATCCGCGGAATTAATTCCGGATTTCATTAGATACAACTCATGATGACCTATATCTTTGGGTGCAGTGCGCTTTGATCAAGTCGTAGCACGGCTTTATATACGTATGATTTTATCTGCAAGAGTAGGCACCGTTCTTTTTTTTTTTTTACACTTTTTATTATCATTATTTTTTCTCATTTCAGCGTGCCCGAAGGCATGTACGCACGTCGACGTATACTACACGACGTACGTGTGTATACCTCGAAACAGTATCTTCTCCAGATCCGCAAACTTGTTCTGGGACCAAGAATAGGTATAAACTAACTTTTTGATAGTTGCGAATAAAAAATGACAACGTGATGCAGACGTGATGCCTCGATTGTATTTCGAACTTGTTTACCTGTATCGTAATCAGCTGAAATATGCGCGGGTCAGCGTAATAATAACTCTCTTCGATCGGGTTCACGGGGAGGGCATTATTCGAACGACCGACCCTGTACCGTGCGAAAAGGAACCGCAGCCGGAGCCGGGGCGACTTCGATGGTTCAGGATTCGCATTTGCATTGCGTGCGTATCCACGAAGGCAATGAACTCGCCCGCAAAAAATGCCTTCGCTATGGTCATTTCGCGTAATTTATAACGTGATTATCATTCGCTGGCACTTTCTTCTAATTACCCAGTCGTAAAAATACCAATACGATACGGTGACAACAGTTGCTCGTTCGGCTTGAAGAAATGTTTTGAGTCAGCAACTGAATTCAATAGAAAGAAAACGTGCTGCTTAGAGACGGAGTGGCGCGTTGGGCCACTGGGAGAATTCTTGGTTGCCTGGCACAAATGAGAAGGCTATAGAATCATACCTAAGAAAATCCCATTTTGTCAAAAATGACTTCACCATCGTTTCTGATAGTAAACAGCACGCTGAATCACGTCATGTCCCTCGTTTTCACGCTCAGAGCTCCCTTTCTTAGACATTGGGCTATGAAAACCAGCTTGAGAATCACAACTAACATCGCCCCACGAATGTTATCAGTTTTGACTCCAACATCTGATTTCGAGTTCTTTTTTCTTATTCTTCAGTTTAGTTCCGCGGTAGAAGAGGAAGAAAAATGTACTTTGTTGTTCGAAATAAACTTCAGAAAGCGATAACAAATGCCATGTCGTTCTACAGTTCCTGACCACCGCAGTTCGAGACCGGAAACTGCTAAAGGGCCGGGTTTCGTATACAGTCCCAATCCCTCAATCGAATTTTCAAATATTTGGTCCCACCATTCTCAAAAGAAAGTGAGTGAGTCATACTGGGGTGGCCGCAGAGCTATTGAATCAGCAGGTCAATTGATAGCGCCATTCATTACCACAGTACCCGGCTACCTACTACGAAGCCTTTGTTTCGCAATGCCCATGCCAGTCGCACGATTACAGCGGCAGTTCTCGAAATTCATTTCGCCGACCAGGATGTCAGATTTCTGAAATCGTTTGTGCAACTGTCGGCGATCGGCGAAGTGTGTTTTTCGCATCAGTGGTCGTCGGTATTTTTCACGTTCACCTGTGGAGAGCACCGCCGACCACGACGACGACATTTTGTTTATAACGACCTACAACCGCGACCGACTATCAGCCAATGAGGCACGCATCTATACCATACAACCAGTTTATTCTCACGCAATTCTTAACCTGTCACTGGTTTGAGATGCGATTTCCCAGAGATGAGCCGAGTAGAATGTCATCTCCAGTGTTAAAGGATGCGAGCATTTAGCCTTCAGCTTGTTCGCGTGTATGTATGTACATCGTAAAAATTGCAATATAAGAACAAGAAGAAGTGTACTTTTGAATGAGACGAAAATAAGAGGGACATGCTTGCTATCCCCCCTCCCCCTCCGAGCCTCCATCGAAGCTGGGAAATTTTAGTAGATGGATCAAAAGTTAGGAAAATCCAACAAGTCAAACTTTTTTTGTTGTTTTTTTTTAGCCAATATAAACTAATTTTGATACTTCGGAATTTTAAGTTGAGTCAGGAATTTAACACTTTTTGCCCCTTCAGAAAAATCTCTTCGCTACGTCCCTGAATCTGAGTTCTAAAGAAACTATGCTATTAATCGTAACTGAGAACTACGGGACCAAGGACTGGATACAGCCAATTGAAAATTCGATTTTTCCAACTGACAAACACTTTTTGAAGTCGACGACAACAGAAAACACCAACACCGTCGAAAAATTGACGACAGTTTAGCTGATTTTCTCATCTGATTTTATCGTACGTGCCAATTCTTGAAGAGAGGAAAATCTCCCCCACCTTTTTCTTACTGGTATATCACTCCTCATATTATCCTCAGGGTTCGTATAACGTACATGGTTGTGAAATGCTGTGAAGAAGAATCTTCAAGGTATTCTTTCTTGGTTCCGAAAATGCTGAAGAGCAGAAGCGTATGGAATCGGGAGTCGCCCTTCTTGTCTCGATCATCATGAAGAAGAAGATGGAGATGGACTGGTCGAGACAGAAGGGCTACGAACAAAGCTCGGCCCACAGTGGACACACCGAATCAGTACCATCCTAGAGCTGCTGCAGCTGCTACAAATCCCCCAGCAGGGTTCAGTAAGCGAGTGAGTGAGTGAATCACTGACTTATTGGACGAGTGACGGAGTGTGGAAGTGAATAAATAACTGAATTAGAGAATGAGTGAATCACTAAATAAGTAAGCGAACGACGGAGTGAATTGACTCATTGAGTGACTGATGGAGTGATGAAGTGAATGAATAACTAAATTAGAGAAACTGAATAACTGAGTACGTGATTTAGTAACCGAGTGAATCACTAAATAAGTAAGCAAATGACTGAGTAAGTGAGTGAGTGAGTGAGTGAGTAAAAAACAGACTCATTGAGTGAGTGACAAGTGAGGAAGTGAATGAATAACTGGACGCTATTCAGCGGAAGGGAACCAACCAACGTTTGTAAACAAAATGAGTTATTGGTATTGTTGGAAAGAGAGTAAAAAGTAGAATTTTTCAAAATTGGGCCTCCAATTCAAAAATATGTACTCACTTTGAAAAAAGCTTATCAGTAAACGCTATGTCATATAGTTTCACATGGCTCCTGAACTTCGAATCACGTGTTCTCTAAAAGCGGATTTTGCTAGTTGGTTCCCTTTTGCTGAATAGCGTTCAACTGAATTAGAGAATGAATGAACGAACAACGAACGAACAAACGGACGGACGGATGGATGGATGGATGGATGGATGGATGCATGGATAAATAAATAAATAAATGAATGAATGAATGAATGAATGAATGAATGAATGAATGAATGAATGAATGAATGAATGAATGAATGAACGAACGAACGAACGAACGAATGAATGAACGAACGAACGAACAACGAATGAGGAATTACTATGACTTATTGAGTGAGTGACAGAGTGAGAAAGTAAATGAATAACTACATCACAAAATGAGTGAATGAGTAAGTGAGTGAGTGAATCACTGAGTCACTGAGTAAGTGATTGAATAACTCTGGATAAGTAACTAAGTGAATAACTGAGTCAATGAGAGTGAGTGAGTGAGTGAGTAAATCACTGATTCACTGAGTAAGTGATTGAGTAACTGTATGAATAACTGAATAAGTAAGCGAGTGACTGAGTGAATCACTAATAAGTAAGTGAATGACTGATTGAATCACTAATAAGTAAGTGAATTACTGACTCAGTGAGTGACAGAGTGAATGAATGACTGAGTATGTGAGTGAATCACTAAATAAGTAAGCTAGTGAATGAGTGAATGAGTGAATGAGTGAATGAGTGAATGAGTGAATCACTGACTTAGAAGTCGCTATATAATATGCAATTTTTCCAGTTTCATCTAACGGATTCACAAGAGGAGAAAATGGACGCGTTTCATTTACAGGTATTATGAAAATGAAAGCGTTTATCGAAAACAATGATTAGGACAAATTTTAAAGTACATAAAATTTTCCTTCCATTAAAACCATTTTCATTTCAATCTGATGAATTTGTATAAAATACATATGTAGGGTTTCAATAGTTCTTTTTTTCACGTCCCTAAAATTATAGAGGGCAACTCTTGCAGTCCCAATAGTCACTGAGATTTGAAATTCAACGTTTGCTACCGACTTTCAGATTTTCGAAATGTTTTCCACATTTCAGCTTTGTTTCAACCTTTCAAATAACGTTCGATACTCAGCTTGAAACCTTCTGCGTTTGACTGACTAGTCTAAACGAAATTTGACTTTCAGTTTGGAAAGGTGGAGAAGAAAAATTTGCCGACAAATATTTTTTGAAAACTAAGAAGTCGCCGACAAAATGTTTAAAAAATTAAAAACATGCCAATTTTTTATTCGAAATATTTTTTAATTGAAAAAGAAAATAAATAAACAAACAAACATGCATAAAAAAATGAAAATTCAAATGAACAGTTTCAAAATTCGCCGACTGTCAAATAATTGGGGAGGTTTCAATTGAACATTCTTAAAATTTACCGACTGCCAAATTATTGAGAGGGGGGGTGTTTCAAGCCTCCACACCTCTCCATAGTTTCGCCCCTGCCATTATGTAATCCATGGCGGAAACACTATCCACGATTACGCATAAAACAGAATTTTTGAGAATAGTGCTATCACATGCGCGAATAACTACAATCTGGCACCTGAATCCTCTCCTATCCTGTTTCCGAGAGTTCAGTTCATAGAATTGGGTAAAGCCAATCAGTATGATTTAGCTCTTCATGGTTTCAGTTCAGAGGTCCAAATTTCCATGGAATTTACTTTTCCTTCTAGCCATGTGCTCGTTGATCTTGATCTTTGCTGCGCAGCTGCAGTCTGTAGCCGATTAATCTGCAATGCTCAAAAGTTTGACACCTTACAGCCATGGGTATACTTGAGCGAAAACTGTAACGCCCCCCCCCCCCACACACACACACACGCTTGACGCTCTACCCGACATTCTTCCAGCCATGTGCTCACTGATCTTCATCTTAGCTGCGTGACTGCAGTCTGCAGCCGTGTTGTCAATAGAAATTTTCACGGAAATTTTTTAATTAGGGTATGATACACTCCTTTACTATGAAGTCGTACCACTTGAGCGAAAACCGTATTTGTGTTTGTACCAAACGTTTGCGTCCTAACATTTCCTAGCATTTTGTCGCGAATGCCTTATTAATCGTGAAACTGGACACGTCTGAATAGTAAGACGAGAATGGTTCCGAAATCGAAAGGACATCTGACTGAATGCTATTTTGATCTCTTCGTCGGTTGGTAATGAAGATTTTCCCCATGTTACCGTTGTCAGAGGCTGCAGATAGAGAATGATCAGAACTTTCAAATCAAGGGTTGAGTGGATGACGATTCTATTGGACTGCGAACTCCAGAACCAAGTGTTGAGTGGATATCGACGTGGTCGTTGAGGGTATCTGTGTTCGGCAATGAATATGCCGCCGGATTGCCGATGGCAGTAAGCTTGAATCGACGGTATCTACAAAGTGCACATTGCACATAGAGAAACAAAGCCGGTGTACGCATCCAGGGTTCAAGGATGTGCAGGTAAATCCGAATAAATCTAAATCTATAGACCGCGTACTGGATGTGTATTATTTTAAGTAATAAGTTTCACGGTATGGTAGTTCAGTTCGTGATCTATCGAAGACAAAGTATATAATTCATGGGTAACTTATAGGTGTACCGTGCCCGTACATTTACACGGCACAGACTCGTGTGTCCTGGGCACGTAGATACGCGGTATTCGCAGTCCGTGCTGGAGCGCGTACACCGTCCACGCCGGAACATCGAATTAGTTCGGACAAGTACAAATTATTCGTATTTTTATGACGGGTATTACAACCTTTTTTACTCTTTCTTCTACCCTCCCCTTGGCGCGGAGCGGGAGCGGTGCGAGTGTGTAAATAAAGAATGTTTCATTAGACGGTGTAATTCACTTGACTCGGAGCACGTTAAGAGCTCGATCGATCGGATAAGCACGTAATTATTTGATGAATTACGTCCAGCCGTTCTCGCTGGAAGTCGTAAACGTATATAGACTTCGTATATTCGTCGTCGGTGTTCATCTCGTTGAACTCGATGGCCGTATAGTTACATGTCGCCGACGACGTTTACGATACCGACTGTTTCGAAAATTGCAACGACCGGCGTTAAATGGGTCCCGGCCTCTCTCAATCGGTCTACACTCTTCGCGATTTCGGCAATTTATGGGCAGAAATTCCAATTATCCGGGACGTGGAGGAGAAGCGGTGCTGATGGTTCCTATATACAGCCTACAGCACACAGCAGTGTTCTCTCGCTTCAATGTTGTATACTATTACATCGTCTCCACGATAAACCCTCCATTTAACGCGAATAGTACACACGTAGACCTGGATTGTAATTATGTAATCGCAATGTCGAACACGAATTTTTATGGCGTGTTTTATTGACGCGGTAATAACGATTTTTAATTCTCGTGTCACGCTCCGCAGTCTCGCGGATCTCCCAACCATCTACACGAATTTCCTTCCAACTTATAGCGTTTGTAAAGAAGAAAAAAAAGTGCACCTCGCATCTATCCAAGTATATATGGAAAAATAAAACAAAGGTTAAAACCATATATTTTTCAAGTTTACTATCCGAGTTCGCGGACAACAATTATTGTTAGTTCTGCGATAGAAAAATAAACTCAACCGGAGGAGGCGATCTTTTTTCCACGCTGCTTTTTTTTTTTTTTTTTTTTTTTTACAACTTACTCATCGCGAGTCTTCTCGACGTTCGAGAGTAATTAAGCCATCGACGGGAAAATAATTAGACGACCTGAACGAATACGATGTGATCACAATAAACTCTGCCGAGTGGATGGGAAGTAAAATTGAAAACTGAGATCTAAAAGAACGCGGTGACCGATTGATTTGTTTTTTTTTTCCTTCAACTTTTCTAACAGCGTTGAGTGAATTCTTCGAGTTAACGAAACAGTAAACTCGCTGGCCTTTGGCATTGCTGCCGGATAGTTTTTCGAATCAATTTACAAGGTATACACGAAGAGAGATTAAATCGTAGCTCGTAAATTATATTTCAGATAAAATTTACGACTTAAATCGCATAACCGAGTCATTCTATCACCGACAGTCGGAGAGGTATTATGCACTATGAGCGATACGACCAGAAGAATAATAATTTTCTGATGGAGGGGTCAGCATGTAAAATTCTTGCCATTTTTTTCCCTCTTCAAATACACTCTTGTATATATGACAGTAAATTTGAAGATAATAGTTCGCGAAACTGGGAAAGCCTGGTATGCCAGGTCTGTTCGAAGATACCTCCTCTTGGATGATGCCTTCCTGTGGCGAGAGACACGCGTAAAAAATAAAAAGACCTCTATGAGGTTAAATTTTGTTAAAATCGCGACAAAAAGCACTTAGGAGAAGGCGAACTCCAACAGATAACCCCTGTGGAAAGCAATGAAAAACTACAACAGTATCTTTTTCCAAAAAATGTAGCTTTTCCAAATATTAATTACTGACGATGGAGCTCATACCAGTTGTGTAGCCAGAGGAGGGAGAATTTTTTATATGCTGACAGTATCACAGTAAATGCGCGAAATGAAATTTAAATTCATAGTATAATTGAAGCTGAAAAGCACAACATACTGATACGTCAATGTAAAAACATACAGTTCATATTAGGTGTACCCCCCCCCCCCCCCGCCCAAATGGTGTTCCTGATGAAATCTCTCAATAACGCCTTTTTACAACTTGCTGAATAATTTTTCAATTTTCCTTCCAATTTTTTCTTCTTTTTATTGGGCGGGAGAGGGGGGTTGTAAGTTAGACCCTACACCACCGACTTTTGTACAGTGTACCACGGTACCGCCCCTGTTCCGAAGCCACTGATTTTGACAAGTTTGAACGAAATAGATCAAGAGTAACTTGTATCTCTATAGAGAGCTGAAGTTCTTTTAGAAATAATATGAACTTACGAATTATTTTTCTATTAAATAATATGGCTTCAGGTGTAATTGAATCCATTTATGGGATCGTCTGTTCCACCCCTTAGTCATTTTGACTCTTCAGGGCGCTAAAGTTTTCAGTTTTTCTAATTTTTAAGCCCCTTGTGTGGCTCAAAAGGTTGAGAAGAGGAAAGAAAGAATCCAGAAAATTGATTCGCGGATCCCTCAAATCCGCATTGCAAAAAAAAAAAAAAAAAAAAAAAAAAGTTATAGGCTTATAAAAATTTAAAGTAGCTGTGTAGGATTGCGGGAGTATTGTCTTTTGGTTTAAAAGTAATTATTAGTGTAAAATATTTTTGAAATAGGTCTGTATTTAGAGGGTGCATCACAAGTTGGAAGTTCGGACTGGGTAGATATTGAAAATTTAAGTACCCCCAATGTTGACTAATCAGTTATAATGAATCAGTCGATTTGTTTTTAACCCATGATCATAATTTGTGAGTATACTCAATTCGGATCCTTAATTTTTCTATTACTTCAGCTCATTAAATTAAAGCATGGTATAAGTCCAACTTAGAAAATTGCAGTTATTAGCTGGTTTCTGTCCGAGGTTGCGTCAAACGTGCCAAAAAGGGACGTACCGATGGGAGGGGGGCAACTTAACCCCCTCCCCTCCCCGTAGGAATTTTTCAATTTGCAGTTGAGAAAATTTACCATTTCAGTCAGGAGAGTTGGGAAAATCCAACAAGTTGAAAGTTTTTGTTACTTTTTTATTTTTTGCTTTGATACTCGGGAATTGAGTTGAGAAGTTGGGAAAACACAGCAAAGTCAAAAGTTTTTCTTCTTTTGCATTGATACTCGGGAATTTTGAGTTGAGTCAGTTCGGAAAATCCACCAGGTCAAAAGTTTGTTTTTTCTTTCTTTCTTTCTTTAATACTTGCAAATTCTGAGTTGAGCCAGTTGGGACTTCCACAATTTTTACCCCCCCCCCCCCCGGAAAAACTCTTCGGTACGTCCCTGGTGCCAAACTTGATTAATTTATAAATCAGGGAATGGAAAACGAATCGATTGATGCATGATACTCAAATTTTCTAATGCTTTGCCCTTTGCTCATACTGTGAATTCGTTATGTAGCCTTCAAGTATTTCCCAAATTTGAAAGGATTTTCCACAGCTTACTTTGAGACCAAAAGGCGCTTTTCGGGTACTTTTCCCTTCGTGTAACTTTTTGAAAAAATCTGTTTTTCGTCCCCCTCTGATTGAGAGGCTCCACCTGCTGGAAAATCTCAAATTCTCAAAATCAGTGTTGATTCTCGTAAAAATGTTGATACCTTGAGACCGGTTTTGCTCAAACTTGGCAAAACATTATTTTGAATATACGAAACCGCTCGGGGAGAAAGCGGTATTAAAAAAAAATCAAACTAAAAAATAAGGTACCTACCTAATATTCAGTTTTGGAAATTTGAACTTGTCCTGGTCCAATATTCTGTGGCACAATAGCAAGAAGGAAATCTACATACAAGTCCGCAGTTTAGCAGATCTAGGCGAGAGTCCTGAGAGGGATTCAGAATTCATACTAACTGAATAGTTTTTTTTTTTAGCTATTACTGTGTCCTTGGATCCGTTCAATATTTTGAATGGACGAATAAGTTTGAACGATTTGAACTTACTGACCATTTTCTTACTGATCATGAAAGTAAAAAAATACCGCTACGTTATCAATTTACTGAAATTTTTTATATTTTAGTTGGCATTTTTTCTTTCCCCCTCCCTCCTGAATCTAGTTACAGCGCTGTTGATTGCTTAGCTATTCGTTTGTTTTTCTCAAATCCAAACGTCATATTTCGCCGGAGGTGGAAGAAATAAGGCGAGGGGGTAAGTAAATAGTGTGATGAGAGAAAGACAGAAGAAAGCTTGCTGAATGACTGGTAAGCTGCGTGAGTCGAACCATGATTGGCTGTTAACTGGTATTCCACTGACCACGTGTCTGTCGAGTGGTGACCATGCAGGTTTTCTGTTCTTTCAGGCACTATACTGTCGTGAATGATAGAGGTGATCGAAAACTCAGCAGTTGAAGAATTTATCAGTGACAACAGTGATAGACAGGATGGCTTCTCTCTGCTTTGAGGGTAGCTTCACATTGACTATACTGTGTATCCTCTGCACAGGTGAGGTGATTCGTTTTTTCGAATTCGAGAGTGATTTCCTGTTATTCATGCAACCGGTATTAATTGGCGTCCCACAAATACGTGATCAGTCACCTCAACCAAAATATACGTACGTTTTATATGTTCCCCCTCTCCTCCACGAGACCACTCGTGTCCATGCAGTTAATTACATTCTTTTTATCTCTATTCATCGGCGATCCTCCATTTTCTTCCCCTTCACGTGGCGTTTCACCTGCGAGGCAACTTTCATTTCGGCTTTTACAGCAGCGACCACGTTCGTTTAATTCGAAAAATTAAAAAATGATATATGATACATTTTAACCAGTTTTTCTTTCTTCTCTTTTCTTCTATTTATTCCTGTGTATCTCCTTTCATGTAATGACTAATTACGTTTACGCGCATAATACGAATATTCGAATATACTCGCATGAATTTATTATAATTCACAATGGCCGACTTTTCTCCCTTCGTCGTCATGCGCCTTGTCTAGTCCCCTATTTATATATTTTTAATTATCTTCCTATTAGAGGTATATACCGTGCGCTGCAAACGGAATTACTATTATTTAAATCGCTTTCGGCTTCTCTTTTTACGTCGTTCTCGGATGTAATTACTTTATTCATACATGGTCACGTTTTTTTTCTCTCTCTCTCTTCTCTCCTCTCCTCCGGCTGATGAATCTCCTCAACCAGTTCGTTCAATTACCGCCACACAGTAAACACAGAGCGTAAGTGATGTACAAATAAACGTTTATCGCAACTGGTAATTAATATTAAAAGTTTTCAATCTGAAAGGCTGCGTCGTGCAGCGTTTTAGATCTTTTAAAAAAGTTTTCCTACTTAAGTTTCATTCAGACGATACACATAACCGACTGCAAACCGACGAGTTTTTCATGAGAAACAGAAAGAGGAAAATGTTGGTGTATGCAGACGATTGCATGGTGTTTGTTTAAGGTATACCTCAAAGGAAAATGGACATATTGGGTTTTGATTGTAGTTCAAACTGCGTCATTAGTTCATCTGTTCTTTCCATCGATTCCATCTATACCACACAGAGAAATCGCGAGCCCTGTCAGTGTGTATGTATGTGTGTATGGGGGAGGTGGAGGGGGGGGGGAATAATTTGAGAATTGCAACTCAGTAAAAGGTCTTATGCAAGAAAGAGGAAAATGAATAAGTAAATTTTGCCGACTGATGTCCAAAATGCCAACCAAGTGGCTGAAATCGAACGAAAATTCGCTGGAAAAACTCGATGCAAAAGTGTTCTATAAAAGCAAAAAATAAAAATGAATAAATAAATTTAGAAAAAAATTTAAGGTTCCACAATTTTTAAATTTTGCCGACTAATGTTGCAAATGTTGATTACATAGCTGAACCTTACCGAAAACTTGAAACACCGACTCGATAATCCATTGAGTCCCCCCCCCCCAACAGGTGCCCGAGGATCCCATTGACAAGGAGGGACTGTAGTACAATATAATTCTTAAAAACAAATAATTATTTTCAAATGAAGGGTGTTGGATAAAGAAGAAGGAAAAGATAATAGAAAGATGGAGGGAGAGACAGGAGAGGCGCCAGAGCCAGGGCAGAGCGGGGGTGAGGGGTGCAGAGGTCTACAGGGGCCGTTGTAAATTGTGAATTGAGAACTGAGGGTTGAAGGAAGCCGAGGGGCCGAAACCAACCACCCTTATCTATATATATTATAAATTGAAGTGTCGTTTTCTTTCTGATCGCATCATGCTCTTTCTGCTCGCATCCTCGCTCTTTGCATTGCATTAAATCGTAATTTCATGGAATTGTCATGACATAGATTGCATTTACCATAGATGATTTATATGCATAGAAAGAAGCTTCTAAGAAGTACTGGCTTCTAGCTTTTCAAGATTGTTGGAGAGAGTATTTATAACAATTATGTAATAAGTGTTACAAGATATTTTGTTAATTACCTCCACTTTCAGAACATCAAAATCTTTTTGTATTCCCGATTGGAAATTTATGATGATTTGCCTTAGTTCCTAGCTCGCATTTAAAAATTACAATTTTTCTCCCGACACCAACCATCTTGTACCTACTCTTAAAAATTTCAGAACCCACTTGTCAAATGATTTTAACTGAACGATTCAGTGTTGCCCCAATTGAAACTATATGAATCTTTTAGAATATATCCGGATCACCCGTCTGCACATAAATGCTGTCAACTGTCAGCTAAATGAATGATTTTTCTGTAATTTCACCAAAACATTAGCAAACATAAAGTTTCAATTCTGCTGACCTTCCTACGCGTTTTTCATCGCTTTTTTTTTTTTTTTTTTTTTTTGTTTTTGTTTGTTTGATACCTACTCTGTTTGAATATTGATAAGTATTAAACTCAAACTCATTGAATGGGGTCCGGACATTACGGCGCGACCGTTTTGGCGCGGGGTACTTGAAGGCGCGAATCCGTTTCAGCTCGATAACTTTTTGGGACTTTTTGGCGCGAAAAGAAAAACATAGTTGTTCCATATTGTATTTTTGTTAGTCGGTTACCAGGAGAAGCTGCAAATTTATGCTTCGTCATTACTGTGCACAACTCACACTCAGCGGATGTAATATGCGTGATACTATTTGGCTCCCAAATGGTAGGCTATAGCTCATGTCGTTACTTTATCACTACTGTATCTATCAAATACATACAAAAATCCATCAACCAACAACTTTTTGCGCCCATGTTTACTCTTGATCGACATTCTCACAAATACATAGAATTTTTGATGTTCTACTTAGCTGTATCACTGCACTTTCCATACTGACTCATCTCTCATTCTTGTAACAGGGAAGGCGTTGAATAAGCATTGTTATCTTATCATATGTCTGTACACGTTACACGAACTATTCAGTTCATCATTTGTTGACAGTTTCGCAGATCGTGTATGTAGCAGGGGCCTCAAACAGGAGACCAAAAACGTTAATAGCAGTTTTATTTCATCTCTTCTCGCGCCGAAACGTTCTAAGATTATCTGGTGCCGAAAAGACCTCGCGCTGAAAGAATGTCAGTGTCGAAGAGATGGCGCCAAAACGACAGCGCCGAAATGGTGGTTCCGAAACGTCCGTCAACCGCTAGAGTGATATTCGAATATCCCCATTACTATCCTAGCAAACACAGCGACTACAGCATCAATCGAGGGGTTCACGGACGTTTCGGTGCGACCGTATTAGCGCCGCCGTTTCGGCGCCATCTCTTCGGCACTGACATTCTTTCAGCGCGAGGTCTTTTCGGCACCAGATAATCTTAGGACGTTTCGGCACGAGAGGAGATGAAATAAAATTGCTATTAACGTTTTCGGTCTCCGCTTCGCAATCCTTGCATCTCGAGTTCGAGGTCTACTAACGCCAGAAAGCTAGTGATATTCGAATATCCCCCACTATCATCCTAGCGAACACAGCGACTCGGCATCAATCAAGGTGGAAAGATAACGCATCCTGTAGCCCCGCCAGTTCGAACGATTAAAGTATTACAGTCACAGGGCATGTTACCACCAGATCGGAAAGATTGAGAATGTCGTGCGCACGTCGTGGACAGCTTACTCAACGTCCTGCAAACACATGGCTAGTAAGTGAACTGCGACTGCACACTCTCCGGCACAGACAAGGAAAACTCTAACGCAACAACCCATGAGAAAAGCAACGGTAAACCACCCCGGCTAACCCTGCCCAGGAAAGTCGCGCGTCAGAAACCACAACCGGCAACATCCAGCAACGAATACGGCACCTGACTGACTGAACGAACTATCGATAGGTTTTGATACTTGGGCAGCCCTACTGCACATCTTTTAGGCATGGTCACCGTTTTTTGTACCCTGTCACCAACCCCTTGACACGAAATTACGAGCCAGTTCGCCAGTTCGTCCGGAATCTATTTCGATGAGAAAAGTCGATGAATACAGTAGGACCTAAATTATCCGAGCCTTTATTATCTGAGCTCTCGTATCTCCATCATGCGCAACTTGCTTTACCTTGATCAGAATCCGATATTCATAACCCATTATTTCTCGAGTCATAACGAAGAAAATTCATTGAGGGGGCCGGAAGCGAAAATTTTCCAATTGTTGGAGCGAAAAAATAAAAATTCTTCAATTGATAAGCAGAGGAAAATACTTTCACGATACATGAATCTGTCAATGGAGGACCTGAAATTGCCAATTTTTCAACTCTGGAGGATGATTAGTAAGGCGAGCCACTTTTTCATCCCCCCCCCATGGCCACAGCTCTCATTGTTTCATCCAAATACTTTTTTCTGAACTCCAAGCCGGCACGGGAGTTCAGACAAGTTGAAATTTATAACTTGAATTGCGTTTCAGTGTTCGTTTGTGTAATGCACCGAGGTTCGTATTCACACTTTCATCAGTCGACTCTAACCTCAACACCCTAAAACTGGGCAATCATAAATGCATACAAATCAACAGTTATCGACCGGGATCTATTAGAGGTATTTCTATCCGTGGCAGGGATCTGTACTTACTGTGTTCATCAGGTTCGTACATATGCCAAGAAAATTCCTGCAATGTATGTTTCATGATTTCTTTTCGTATTCTTTCAGTCTGAGTTCGGGAGAGCAGCATGAAGAGACGACACCTCTATTCGTGAAATTACGTCGAAAATTCGGGAAAACTGGAGCAATCAGAAAGTCTTCCTTTCTTTCTGCCAATCATCAAAAATTTATAACATTTCAGCCGGAATTTTTAGGCCCACCTCTTGCTACAGCGAATTTTTCGCGCCAGTTCTGCTTTTAGCTTCCCAAAATCCTATCGTGCAGTTCAGTGCGAACCACTTCGCGAAAATTCGAGAATAAAGATAAACACTCCACTCCGGAGACTTTCGGTTCGTGAAGTGCTTGTTCGACGTTGCAAGAGCCCCATTTCATTTTCGAGCACCAAGAAGTACCTAACCGTTTCCAGGCGTAATCATTTACGCTCAGCGATTAGGATAAGTAGCTTAAGTGGACCTAGTATTACATAAACATTTCAAAGATATACACGTTGCCGAAACGGGAAGAAGGACGTGGTCGAGCACCGGTAAACGGTATCCATATAATAACTCGTCAGCACGTCGAAAAATCATAATCCGAGGCGGAAAGAATGCGTGTCAGTTGACCAGGAAACGCCCTGCCCAGCACGAAAAGTTCGTTTGCGTTGTTTTCTTGACGCGCACCGACAATGAAAGGTGTAAAAATTGCAACCCGGCCGCGAGTCAATTTGAAATTTATCGGACACGAGCGAACACGAGAGACAGAGGGAGAGAGAAGGCGAGCGAAAGAGGCGCAGGAACGAGAGCCGGCCGCGGATACGAGAAAAACGAGCTTACTACGAGTACCGCTACGTGTTGTATAGTAAAACGGACGTGGAAATCAAGTATATATGATATATTAAAACTACAGTCGAGATGTGGCCGAAGATATGCAAATCGAAGAATGCTGGAATTTTGATAACCTCGTTCCGCAAGACAGACCAACAAAACACACCTGACTGGCGGACGAATCAGACTTACGCGAGTTGGTCCACGAGGAGGCTGCGCCGCGTAACACGGTAGCCGGCATTCGACCAGAATACCTTTCCTCGTCCTTGCCCTTCAACGTCGACGACCGTAGAAAAAGTAGAAAAATATTTTTTATAATACAGTATTATGTTTATATATATATATGTATATAAATGTAGAAAGTTGAAACGACAGCCTAATTGCTTTTTTGCTCTTCTTCTTCAGCGACAACATTTTAAAAAACGATCCGATCGCGGCTACAATGTGAAAAGCGGTTTCGGAGGGGAGAGAGGGGGCTGGCAACGGTAATTTCGAGCAAGGTCAACAATCTCAACCCGAGGACGCGAAAATCGCCAAGTCAGACTAGTTTTCTCGAATCGACCTGTACATCACGGCTGTTTTGTAAACGACTCGAACACAGGCTGTAGTCACTCGCACACGTCATCTCGAGAAAGTGTAAAAGTTTTTGTGCACACAAGCTGAACGACGGCATCGCATTCCGGGCACCTTGATAGACTTACCGCCCCCTGTGATACCTGCTTTGGGCAAAAACTTTTCCCAGCATGTTTTCGGCGGTAAGAAATTACGCAGGCGAACTCAAAGTGATTTGGACGAGCCATCTGGCAACACACCGTAACGTTTGTTTATGATTAAGAATTGAGAGTATCTCACATTACCTGAGAACACCGTAATGAACATTATAGGTGTTCTGTTCCGAAATACTGGAGCCCAACCCAGTCCGATGATGCGAAGTCTTACTACGCGGCAACTCCGCAAAGTCAAACTTGGCATCATTGGACTAAGTTAGACTCTAAAAGTTATAATAGTGTCCTTCTCATATTACCGAACGGCTTGTCTGTTCTAGAACAGACAGTCATGAACACCGTTGCGATTAAAAGTGACAGAGTATGGTAGAGATGTCAATTAGCTAAGTGGAGCTGCTGCGGAATTCGACTACGCGGAGTTGTCGGGGAGTTCGACTACACAGAGTTGCCACAAAGTCTGACTATATGTATATATATATGCGCAGTTGTCGAGAAGATCGACTAAGCAGATTTCCCGCGCAGTTCGACAACATGGAGTTGCTACAGAGTTCGACTATGCAGAGCTGCTAGGGAGTTCAACTACACATACTTGCCGCATAGTTGCGATGTTGCCCCAGAGTTTGACTACGCGGCGTTACTGCGGAGTTCGATTATGCGGAGCTGCTGTGGAGTTCGACTAAACAGAGTTGTCCTGAAGTTTGACTATATATGCGTAGTTGCCGGGAAGATTGACTATGCAGATTTGCCGCACAGTTCGACTATGCAGAGGTACTGCAGAGTCTGACTATGCAAAACTGCTGTGGAGTTTGACTACACAGAGTTATCGCCAAGTTCGACTATGCAGAGCTGCTGCGGAGTTCGACTATGCTGCGTTACTGGGAGTTCGATTATGCGGAGCTGTTGTGGAGTTCGACTGCACAGAGTTGCCGCAAAGTTTGACTATACATACGCAGTTGCCGGGAAGATCGACTATGCAGATTTGTCACACAGTTTGACTACACAGAGTTGCCACAGAATTCGACTATGCAGAGCTGCTGCGAAGTTCGATTACGCGGAGTTACGGCAAAGTTCGACTACACGGAGTTATCACAGAGTTCGACTATTCAGAGCTGCTGCGGAGTTCGACTACACGCAGTTTCCGGTGAGCTCGACTATGCGGAGCTGCTGTGGAGTTCGACTAAACAGAGTTGCCGCGGAGTTCGACTACATGGAGTTGTCGCATAGTCAACTTCGCAACATCAGACAAGGTCGGACTGTAATATTTCGAATGATCATACCTATAGTGTTTATGTATTATAAGTAGTATCCTCAGGTAATGTGAGATTCTCTTCATTCGAAATCATAAACACACATTTAGCATATTCTGTCATTGATTGCAATGGCGCTTATGACCGTTATAAGACCAACATTCTCAAGTTGAGAAACTAGGATTTTCACCAGGGTTGGTTACCTAACAATACATATGGTACGCGTAATTCGTGAAATTGCTCATTCCGTGTAATGGGTAGAGAAATTGCTCATTTCATGAAATGCGCAAGGCCATTGCTGATTACGTGAAACGCGCAGTTTTACACAGAGTGGGCAGCCGATTACATGAAATGCGGGGATACCTGAACATCGAAGCTGCCTAATTTGCGGAATTTTGTAAATCGCCGATAACATTACTGTAAACGGTCAAAAAATCTAATTAATAAAAATACATATTTTAAACGGTCAAAACATGCAACAGAAATCATAATTCACTGGTGTTTTCGCAAGCGCAACCCGAATGACACGCCGAGTTGCATACCATGTTATCTTTCCGGCACTTGCACCATCGCGAAGAGCAAGTTCAGTCCAACCCGTGCTTTTTGACCGAACACTGCCTTGTAGGGGCCCATTTTAATAGTTTATCATAGGTTACCTGGATGCATGGGTTTAGCTACAACTTTTTCCAAGGGAGGGGGGAAGGGTAGAATTATATATGTATATATAGGTGTTCGCAATTCCTCATGGTGCCCAAGTTGTTTAGTGTTACTGGGGAACCCAGTTATAAATTTACATTCTCGTGGTGCCCAGTAATTAGATGGCTTTGTAGTACCCCTGTTTATAAATTTGGGACCTGAGGTGCCCAGCTCAGTTGCTAAATTTACGCAGTTCGAAAATCATCACCTTTGGAGTTTGTACATCTGTGGAGCGTTCATGCGAACAGCGGGTCGATGAAATTACTTAGGTACAGTATACCGCATAGGGTCGGTTCACAAGACAATGCATGTACTCTCTTAGGAGTACTAACGCAATTTTGGTAGTGTTTAAAAAGATGAACGGGACAATAATTACAGGATATGTTGTTGACCGCGGCTTGATGGTCGATACCGATTTCCCATTTAATGAACATGTACTGAGCAATAATAACGAAAAACTGTTTGTTTTCTTGGACAATGTTCCCTCTGACATTTATAAATATTTCATCGTTGATTCTTTCCTAAAATTAGCTGTGACTCTCAATGAATCGGAAGTTGGACAATATGCTTCCATTAGGGACTGTTTTCTACTCAATTTTTCAGGCTGAGTTCGAATTCATTATTCAAATTTGGTGGTGACGCTTCGTTCCCGAGATAGGCTAGAAAATGTTGGAGATATTGATTTGAAAAAAAAAAACCTAGTTCAATTTAGACACAACGGATTTCGAAAAATTGAGTAATCAACAGTAGCAGTGCTGATGCCGAAGCTCGCCGAAAATTTTTTCGCCCTAAAAAGCATTTAAAGGGTAAAGAATCAAAATTCACATTTGCCATTTTACTTCAAGGGCGCAAATAGGCAAAATACTGTACACGGGTGCAGGAATATCTTTGCTACCTCTGTGAATGTGCGATATGTATAACATACTCCACGTTCACAGGCGCAGCAAAAAAATATTCCTGCAACCGTGTACAGTATTTTGCCTATTTGCGCCCTTGAAGTTAAATGGCAAAATGTGAGTTCTGATTCTTTACCCTTCATATGATGAATAGCACGGAGAAATTTTCAGCATTCGAATTTTGAATTAAGGACTGTTTTCTACCCAATTGTTTACGCTAAGTTCAAATTTGGCGGTGACGCTCCGTTCCCGAGAGATAGACTAGAAAATGTTCGAGATATTGGTGAAAAAATGACTTTAGCTCAGTTTTGACACGACGGCTTTGAGTATTTCTAGAAAAACTGAGTAATTAGGACCAGCGACGACGCCATAATGTATCTGATATTGTATCTCTCAAGTTCGGCATATTTTGTGGAATGAAATTTTCTTTTTTCAGTTCTGTCCTTGTTCGGAGTTGTGTTTCTATCGTATCTGTATTCACGATGCCTTGTTTCACGACAACAACAATTGTCTTCTAAATTCTGTGTAGGCCTTATCCTCCCGCGAATACACGAAACAAACATCAACCTAGGCATTTTCCCTAAAAAGCAATCGGCCTACCTATGAAGGAAGACTGTTTTCGATATGATTTTTCCAGCATTCGGCTTTTCAACTGTCTTTGCTATTCACTCTATCTATGTATTCTTTAGTTCCTGTGTTTTCGCCGATTTCTACAACATGTTGTTTATACGAGTATTGTAAATAGTTCAGTTTTTGCAATGTCTTTTTATTAAATCTTTACGCAATTTATGGCCCTCGCGCCTTCATGGAAATCTCAATTTGAGTTTGGGACCATACTGATAGCAGAAATGGATTTGGCTACCTCCAAAACCTGGAATATGATTTTAAGTTACGTTTCAATTCTTGTATATTACAGCCTTGTTCTTTTTTTCTCTTTCTATGCCGTTGACTTTCCATTCCAATTTTCCTAGGTGAGGGTCAATTTTTTCTAAATTGAACAACTCTGGAAGACGTTGTAGGAGGCACCCCTTCATCGAGTGGACAAGATTCTAATTTCGCCGAGATGAGAACGATTGAGACAAATAAGCATATAATCGATTTCTTTTTTTTTACTTTTTCAATTTTGACAACTCAGACTTCGACCTAGTCAGCTCATAAACATTTTCAAACGTGACAATAAGCAATGAGAAAAAGTTCTGAAAGTACAAATAAATAATACAGGTAGAAACAGCATATTGCTTCTATTTCTCCAACTGCTGAGCCACTTTCCTAAATTATCAAGAAATTTAAATTTTGAAATCCGAAAAAAAAAATTTGGGAGACCTTCCTCCAACATTCTTTAGTACATTTTCTTGATGATTATTATTTTTTTATATACTTTAAGATTCTTTAAAATTCGTCAAGGTTGATTAAGATTCGTAAAAACTCGATTACAACATTTTAAGACCCATTTTCTGCTGTGGGGAAGGGAATTACAAACCAGATATTCAATATTTAGTACGATAGTTTACATATACCTAATACGGAATACATCAGATGAAATTTTTTTTCAAAATCCAGGAGGGGCAATAGCCCCCTCTGGCCCCTCGCTGGCTACGCCCAAGCCTGGATGCCTCACTGAACGAAAGGAAGCCCGCGGCTCCATGCAGAGGTCTTGGCATCTCGCATCCATGCCAGCGGGGAGTCCTTAAGAGTACAACTGCCCTGACTTGGTGGGTAACAAGAGCGTCCATTAATCAGCACGAGGTCCAGCCACACGACAGCCAACTCCCGGATAACCTGCGCTGTGAACTCTTGAGACTGGAGCA
Source organism: Acanthococcus lagerstroemiae (assembly GCA_031841125.1). NCBI lineage: Eukaryota > Metazoa > Arthropoda > Insecta > Hemiptera > Eriococcidae > Acanthococcus > Acanthococcus lagerstroemiae. The sequence continues at coordinate 18,690,389 of CM063108.1, read as the reverse complement.
CCTGAGGGGCATTGAACTCAAGAAAGACGAAGAGCTACATATGTGTGCGCGACCTCGAAGGCTTTCTTACTTGTGAGGGGCCGGAAGGATGAGTACTTGGTAAGGTGCTCCTTATAATGGAAAATGAACTCGTTCGGCCCATCAAGCAAGCTTTGATAGTCCAGGAGATCCACCTGCCGGTGGTGGTTCAGTGCAGATGCTAAAATGGCTCGGATCACAACTCCTCTAGCGCATTTCTTCTTTGATTTTTCGACGCACCATTCACAGTCTTCTTATCTCATATTCTTACTAGCATTGTGTCACACTTTAACTGTAACTCTTCAATCGTCAATACCGAGCTTTCAATGTTTCAATGGTCTGCGTGATTCACGCCTTCGGCAGCTTATTTCACAAAATCGGCAGAAAGATTCCCGCTTAATTTGTGAAATATGCGAACGATTCCGGTTAATAGGCAGACATACTGCGCATTTCTCGTAATCGGCAACGGGCATGCGCATTTCACAAAATGAGCAATTTTTCTGCCCATTACACGAATACCAATTTACATTACGCGTTAACACAACACTGCATAACAATAACTTCGCTAAATACATATTATGTTGATGATCAACTATAGTAAATTATGTACCATACAGCACAGAACAGCAGACTCCCCATTATCCGCCATCAGTTCATCTACCCTCCGGATTATCCGCCTCGAATTTATCCGACCGCCCTTCTAGGTTGAATTCTTACTTAAAATCGTAACTTACGTACGTTGAATTCACTCACAAGATTACATACTGAAGTTGCAGAAACTGAATTCTGCAAAATAAATATGAGAAATTCTGTGGTCAGAGGCGTATTAAGGAAAGAAGCTGCTCTAGGCAATATAAAATCTACCGCCTCATTTTATCATAGAAATACATGGTAGGAGCACGTGGAATCATAAGTGCGCGCAATTTATAATGGCCAGGAGACTTATGAACTAGGCTGCTAAAGTGCTAAGACCAGTTTTTAGTCTGAAAATTCAAAATCTTGCCGCTCTAGGCAGCTGCCTGGGTTGCCTAACGGTGAAAACGCCTCTATCTGTGGTGGATTAAGGGTAAGCGACTAGAGCGGCAGTCCCTTCCACTGTAATTTCATCTGCAAATATGGAAGAGCTTGAACGAACTTCGGGAAGTACTATAATAAATATACAGCTCTAATGAAAAATACAAGCAAATGAGTTTTCATAGCATCTGAATGATATTCACATCAACCTAAGCCTCAGTGAGACAGTCATCCTTACGTCCTTATAAAAGGTTCAATGAGTTTATATTTTGAAACATTCTGAAGAAGTCTTGTTAGGGTCTTAACGAATCTTATTGAATTTGAACATACCAAGTTCAAATGTCTACACGAATCTAAGCAAGTCCATAGAGGCTGGATATGTGGCTAGGTACACGGGGCGGGCAATCAAGGCTGTGATTAGTAAGTTTCTTTTTTGAGGGGAAAGGGGAGCTGATAAAACATAAACAAGAGGTCGAGTTCCCCAGTAGTTCACAATGAAAGTAGACTTGATAACAAATTAAATGGCGTAAAGCGCACTAATCTATCATAACTAGTTTCGGAGACACGAGACTTTAAAATTGACAATATTTCAAAAATGTATAAATCTGACCCCTTCTGTACTACAAAGATAGGTGACAATGAGTGGAAGGGCACTTCAAAGGTCTTGGAAAAAGGGTAACTAATCTGTAAAATTGGTCGATCTGAGGTTCATCAGAGCATAGAGTGACCCTGCACATTCCAAATTGCACCCCAGATTGATTCTTGGGACGCACCACTGACATGCCATCGTAACGACCTCCGATGCTGCTTACCCAAATTGGAGCAAATACATCATTGAACGAACGTGAAATAGTTTTGATTTACGAGACAAAAAATGCACGCTCGCCAGCTCGCCAGTCACCGCACCGGCTTCGGCACCAGTCGCCTTTCAGCCAAATGTTGAAACTCGCTTTACCGCGAATCGGTTCGAAATATCAACCGTTAATTGGTATGTGTGAGAGAGAGAGAGAGAGAGAGAGAGCCACATTCCAATGCCGTCCAAAAAAATGATACCTATACACGCGCTCAAGTTTTAGAAGTCAAACTCCGATGAAAATAGTTTGGAAAAAGCGCCGTAATTAGAACACGTTTTCGAATAGTATCGGTTGAAGATTTCGGCCATAAATTAAAACGCTATATAGTTCGAGGTGGACAAGCGTGCGAGCTATAAGCGTCATGAATTAGTCATTATATTAAGATTAGATGTTAGGATATTATTCATTTCAACGTCGTCGGACTGATTCGGCGTTCAGCAGCCAACTCACTGAACATATGGAAGACAGATAGACGAAAACTGTACCAGTGCGTTCTATTATTTATGTGCAGAAATCTGAGGGGCTATGTGCACCCTGTACTGGGTTCCATCAAATTGAAACACATCTGAACGCCATACTATGTATATGTGTCAATTTTTTGCGCGGATGTATTAATTTTAAGCCGTAAATCAACGAATTTTCTTGGCATAGAACAAAACTGGGCTAAGGCGAGGGGGCCGACGCGACACGCATATACAAACAAACGACATTTGACGTTAATTAAGGCGAACAAAACACGCGACATTTGTTTCGGTTCAACACTGCTAAACGGGTGTACACGGTGCGCATTAATCGGAGATGAGTGTTGACGAGCACGCGAATGTCAGCTAACAAAATATGTACCACGGATCAGTAATCTGTTTCTTTTTTGGTACATCATTATACGGGTATTCTAGTGAATACAAATTTCTTCAAATACCTACGTTATGTTTTGCCTGCACGTGGACATGCACAAATCGGAAATGTTATTTTTATGATGTTGACATTAGAGGAGGAAAACTTACTGAAAACAAAAGTTTAAAGTTGACTGAACCGAAGTTCAATGATTTTGTTCCCTGCATTCCTGAATGCAATTCTACAAATGAAGGGCTCGGTACGAGAAACTTTCGAGTCACATTTACAGACATCATACACTTTGTCACTAACTTAGGTACTTGTTGCACTGATTTTCTTTATCAGTCTGGATAGTAGAAACCATCGATCCCCGGACTGTTCTGTCTGTGAGATTCTTGCAATGGTGAACAAATATTACAATGTAGCCAAATCGCTCACCCAACCTCCAAGGAGTTTGCCTCTCTGATTTTCTCAACCCCTAAAACATCTATAGAACGAAATCAACGAGCTCTAAACGCAAATAGAGAAGTCGCCGCATGCTTCATCGATTATGAAAAGGCTTTTGATCGAGTAAATCATGAAAAGCTGATCGAAGTTTTGAAGAAATACAATATCGATGATAAAGATCTTCAGATGATAAAGGCTTTATATTGGAACCAGCGGGCAAATATCAAGACCGGCGCAAAATATTCGACTGGGAAGTGCAGTATAAGGAGAGGAGTGAGACAAGGATGCCCACTCTCTTTCAGACTTTTCAGAGGTAAGAATCGAAAACATGGGCCTGAAGATCAACGGAAAAAGAATATCAGAAATAAGCTATGCCGACGATAAAGTATAGTAATAGCAGAATCAGAAGCGCAACTACAGGAAATGGTTGATAAAATAAATTGTGCTGGAATAAAATATGGAATGAAGATAAATGCAAAGAAGACGAAGGTGATAGAATTCTCAAGAACAAATGACACCAAAGTAGAAATTAAGATAGACAATGAGGAAATTGAGAACGTCACAGAATTCAGACTTCTAGGTGCTCTTATAAACGAGGATGGTTGAGACCTAAAAGAAATTAAAAGCAGAATTGGCATGGCGAAGCAGGCCTTCAATAACCTCGACAGCGTTTTGAAAAACCAAACTCTGAGCCTCAGTCTGCAGAAAAGAATAATGAGATGCTACGTATGGAGTATGCTAAAACACTCTTGTGAAACCTGGACAATAAATGCGGAAAGCGAAAAGAGGCTGAATGCATTCGAGATTTGGTGCTATCGAAGACTGCTGAAAATACTGTGGACTGATTTTGTAACGAACTGATGGCTGTGAGATTCTTGTAACAGTAAACAAACATTACAGTATTGCCAGATCGCTTGCCCAAGCTCTGTAAGGTTCGCATTTGTAATTTTCAACGTCCAAAACATTTACATAGCAAAAACCATGCAACATTCTGTTGACTATTAAGTCGGCTACTCTGATGTCTGTGAGATTCTTGTAACAGGAAATAAACATTTACAGTGTTGCCAGATCGCTCGCCCAAGTCCTGTGAAGTTGGCCTTTGTAATTTTCAATTCCCAAAATATCTTCATAGTAGAAACCAACGTGCTTCTGACTGTTAAGCCGGCTAGTTTGATGTCTGTGAGATTCTCGCAACAGTAAACAAACATTACAATGCTGCCACATTGCCTGCCCAAACCCTATAAAGTTCGACCTTATAATTTTCAATGTCTAAAACATCTACACAGTAGAAATTGACGTTCCGCTGATTAAAATGTCGGCTAGTTTGATGTCGGTGAGATCCTTGAAACAATAAGTAAACATTACAGTGTTGCCAGATTGCTCGCCCAAGCCCTGTAAAGTTCACGTTGTAATTTTTAGTGTCCAAAACACCTACATAGTAGGAATCAACGTTCTGCTGACGGTCAAGCTGGCTAATTTGATGTCTGTAAGATTCTTGTCTGTACAAGCAGCAAAAGCAGGGCCAGATTTAGGGGGGCAGGGGGCCCCGGGCCCGCACAAATTGGGGGCCCGCGCATTTTTCATTACATGCTTGTACAGACGCGCGCGCTACGCACGCTCACGTACAATATAAAATACCTAATAATAATGACGATGATGACGATATTAAATATAATAATAATAATAATAATGATGATCAATGTTGCTAAAAAAAAATTTTTGGGGGTCCACACAAAATTTGGGCCCCGGGCCCGGAAGTGCCTAAATCAGGCCCTGAGCAAAAGTGAAAACTATCGAACAGTTGCGGTACTCACGAATTGCTGCTCGTACTGTTAGATTATTTTTTTAAGCGAATAGAATACGCACTGAATGTATACCTACAATATTTTTAAAATACTGATTCAAGCAGCAAGTTTCCATTGAACTAACTTCAACTTTCCAAATTCAAACGTCAGCCATCAATCGTCATCAAATCTGAAGAACGAGATTTTGGAGCTGTTAGGTTTGACCAATGAAAATCGTCGATGGTGTAAGCCGTGGTGAAAAGAGAGAAATGTGACGAGTCACAAGGAAAGGGCCTCAGTGTTCACCTACCACTCAGGCCCTTTTCTTGTGACATCACAAATATTTTTCGCCACGGCTTTGTATTTTCGCCACAAGTTTCATCGCTATCATTGTTGCCAAATTGGATAGTTATAAACATAATTTACGCTGTCTGAAATAATCGCACTTTCGCTGTATGAGTTTAAAAAACAAACATTAAAATGTTTGTTCACTGTTACAAGAATCTCACAGACATCAGATTAGCCGGCTTAACGGTTAACAGAACATTGGTGTCTACTACGTGGATGTTTTAGGCATTGAAAATTACAAAGGCAGAATTTACAGGGCTTGGGCAAGTATAATCTGGCAACATTGTAGTATTTGTGTACTGTTACAAGCGCGCACGGCATGGCTGGGGGTGCAGATATGCCAATGCGTCCTGGGTCTTTCGACCTACTGTGGCCTTCTGAGCCCTTTTGTCGCAGTCCACAACATCACTGAAATTTTTTTTTTTTATTTGTTGGCCAGTCCCCTTTTGTTTTGCATCAAAAGAATTTAATCGCCAGGCCGTGCCTGGTTACAAGAATCTCGCAGACATCTGACTAGCCGGCCTAACTATGACGGCAGAACGTTGGTTTCTAGTTTGTAGATGTTTTTAGGCATTGAAAATTACGAAGGCAAACTTCACAGGACGTCGGCAAGCGACTTGGCAACACTGTTACACTGTTGCCAGATTGCTCACCCAAACCCTGTTAAGTTTACCTTTGTAATTTTCAATGCCCAAAATATGTATGCGGAAAAGTTTTCGTTATCCTACAGGATATGGTAAAGCTGTTCGTAATGCTGCAAATGTGGTGCATCATTCCGCTAATAAAGAACACATTTTCGCAAAACCTGATTGCTGGTTGATTCTTATCTTCTTAGACTTATAGCAGTCAGCGGTGCACAAAATAAGCTCCAGCGCATCTGGAGTCCAGAATAGGTTCACTTTGAAATAAATCAGGTATATGAAAAGTTGATACGCAAAATTCGTCACTACCGTGGGCGAACATTATATAAAATTCCATGGAAAAGTTGAGATACCACGTTGATGTCGACTTTTGGATCGAATTTGGCATCGATTTCAATATAGAATCTATCAAATGGTAACTCGATCACTGGATCGAAATCTCCACCCCAAATTCGAATACATTGTCTTCGAAACAAGAGTCGATTTTGTACCACTGTATTTCAAGGGTTTAAATCTGGAGTCTAGAACTGGTTGTAAATCGTGAGTGCAAACAAAACAGTCATTTTAGAAACCATTTTGTCAGGCCGAATTCAAAGGTCGCAACGGATTATATACCTTCGCTACCGCGCTCAAAAACGCAGGTAATCAAATACACATGAACTCGAGGACAACCGAAACCAGAGCTACGGAGATATGACCGAAAAACAACAAACCTACATTCTCAGTAAGTGAGTAGGTACCTTATATGTATTTAACGTATTAGTCTTACATTATTTATACGGAGAAGAGCATCGGTCCTAAACAAACGTCGACAACCGAAACGAAATTAATCGAGATTAATACTCGAAAAACGATTTATACATACTAGGAGAAAGAAAAAAGAAGGTATTTTTAAACTGGTACGTGGCCCCAAGTTGAGAAAGTGAAACATCCGGATAAACGTATAAAAAGTTAACATTTTGCTGCCGTCATCTTCGAGAGGTTCCAGCTCCTGCGCGCGGATAAAGTTCGCAGAATGCGCCATAATCCGCGCGATTAGTGATCATTTCGCGGTCAGCAACATTATAATCGTTTTATACACACTTTTTATAAGCGCCACATAATAAATATAGTCAGCGGAGCTAGTCAGTTCGAACGGGTGAATATTCAATTTCTCGAAAACGTACAGATGGAAGAATGTAAGTTTACGTGTATTTAGGTACAGAACGCAGATGAGAAAGGGCAATCGTAAATCTAGTTCCAATACTCTACGACATATCCCTGACAATTCTCCAAGAGGGTGTTTCCTGCGATGAGTAAATCTACATCACTAATAATCCAGAATGATTAAATTGTTCTAGAATGATACAGATATAACATAATTGTTTCCATCAGTGGCGTGCGGTGATTTTTCCTAGGAGGTAAGCGACAAACGTAGAGGTGAAGTAAAAATCAGAATAAAAGTATGAAACATGCTACTATAAAACGGCATTGATGAAATTATTCAAATTGTTGTAGCCCTGTGTAGGATCATTGTATGCATTTATTATTTTCTGTGACAAATAATAGACACAGGGACGCACCACCGAAGAGTTTTCCCTGGGGAGATGGGGGCAAAAATTGTGAAAGTCCCAACTGACTCAACTCAAAATTACCAAATATCAAAAAAAAAAATCTTCGACTTGTCGGATTTTTCCAACTTTACAACTCAATTCCCAAGTATCGAAGCAAAAAAAAAAAAACCTTTTGTTTTGACTTGTTGGATTTTCCCCATTCCGCCCTCCGCTTGATTGAAATTGTAAATTTTCCCAACTGCTGAATGAAAAATTCTGACGCCCCCCCCCCTCCCTGAATAGACATGGCCAACAAAACAGATCATACACCATTTTTACAACCAGTTAACCACAAAATGTTTTCATATTGCGATACGCGACTATGTCTAGAAAAACTCAAACCATCTCTCTTTTGCTCAGTTTTTAAAACTGGTAATTCTGGTTTAGGCTCCCCACTATTAATAATTTCTAATTGTTCATTACGAGTAAGTCGCAAAAACAGTTTTTCAATAAGATCTCAAATACGCATTTTGTGGGCAAAAAAACACGGGGCAACCTGGAAGACCATAATCATGTTTCACTGTCAACTTCGACCTTCATGTGCAGCCGAGCCGAGCCGGAAGCGCTTCCAGAACGCAACCAAACGCACAGGTTTCGTCGCGTTTAACATGCTAGTGTGTTTTTGGGTTCGTAATTAACACGGAGGCGGAGCGTAAGTCTGCAATGTTAGTGCAGTATGGACAAAAAGCGTTAGATCCGACGCATACCTCGCTGGCCTATACGAATGTACAAGGATTGCCGAAACGCCAAACAGTATACATCTCCCATGAATTTATTATACACTTAAGCGTAAGCGTCAATACAGTCACTATCTTTTATTTGTTACACTTTCTCGGGAATTATTAGAGTCAGCAGCGCTTACCTTGCTTGCCTGGAATGCACGCCACACTGGTTGTACATATCACTAACTGATACTTCTGGGTTTGATGATAGGTTTTATATTTAATAGTTCTTCGAAATAAGTATTGTATATTGAATTTTAACCAACACTAAGCATCATTTGGGACATTTACAAGGAATTTCAGACAAGGACTTTCCCATTGTCCTTATAAGCCATATGAGATGAACAATTTGTGCTTTTTCTGTAACCAAGCCGCAAACGAATGGGCATAATACCCGCGAATAGAAATTATTCAGAAAACAGTATCGATCAAGTGCAGTTAAGTGAAAGAGATTATTCCCAGTTTTTTTGTTCTACTAATCTTTGATAAGATGTTAACCGCTGACAGCAAGGCTTGCATTTTCCGAATAGGGCAAGAGAGAAAGACCAATACGATAACCGAGATGATACAGTCTACCTTTGCGGACGTGATGAAATACTCGTTTCGGTCGTATCTCTCGACTGTGGACAGTTCGCCCGAGAATAAACTGATAAAGTAAATACATTTGTCCGGTATATGTTGGGGGTTATACGAGTTCGTAAAAATAACATCCACTGTAAAGTGGGATGTGAAAGACAATCAGCGACCATTAATGCAAGCCGATCAGTTTCAAAGTAAATGTTGAAACCCCTTCCTCAACTAAGGAAGTTCTACAATTTTATTATTACCTAGTCGGTTACGAAACTGTTGACTTAACTGGTTTCTGTGTGATGAGAGATAGCAAAAATGAGATACCGAGAATTTTCAGCAAATCCGAGATTTTAACGAAATTTGATTTCCCGACAGTAGCACTCCGGAGTCAGCTCATTCGAGTGTTGGGAAAATACAATGACCATTTCGCCCTACCTCCAATTTCAACTCGTGCGACTGTTAAAAACGCTCCAACTCCAAGGTCGCCACTTTTTGTAACCGTAGCGCAGTACTCGCAGATCGTAAATAGCCGATTTTCAATTCTACTTTCCGCCTGCATTCATAATTTGATTCCAGCGCCTGTACTCTTCAGTGAAATAATATAAGCTGAAAATGCTTTTGGGTGTTACATTTGAACCGCTTTTGAAACCGAGTTCGGTTGATTGATTGAAGCCTTTCTCATTAGTCGAGTCACTTGGTGGAGCATATGGCGATGCACTCACGCCAAAGTGGCTTCCCAAACACTGCACCCCCTAGAGGGGACTTATTAGTCGAGAAACAATTTCCCTCCGGCTTACTCTAGTACAAGCCCTGATTACGCGGTCGACTATAAGCAATGCGCTTGCGAGGATAAGCCATGCGCGAAATAACAAAGGTATTAAGCGTCAAGAAAATGTCATGTTCTGGTATTTCCATAACCTCGGAATAGCTGTGGCCACTTTTGTTCAACGATGCACCCCGTCGTTGATTTTCTTTCTCCTCTGTATCTGCTTCAATCCTAGCACACCAGGAGACCTCTTGCCCGGATGCGGACTCGCAACCAAGGAAGGATTACTCATCAACCTACTTACAAGGTGGAAAACGTTGTTTCTCACAATGTCAGGAGGTCTTATTATCGTTGATCAAATGTTCTTCAAAGAGAAGACTTAAGCGCTAGGAAATAGATGAATGCGACTCACCTTACACATGCAGAAGAAGCAGTCAATATTCCGAATAGTTCTCGGCGGGAACACTCGACTTCCTTCACTGTCACAGGTTTGAGGGTTACCTAAAACAACAATTAGAAAATAATCATTACTGATGACTGATGGTGTTGATAACACTTTTATTGTTGGAAATTTAGATCATTATGCCAGGGGTAAGGTCGAGGAAAGAAGGGTGATGGGAGCATAGTCCTCATGAGCTGACGGCTTGCCTTCCTCCACAGAAGATCACCAAATTCGAGAGTGAAGATCGAATTGAAAAACTTTTCTTGTTGGTTCACTAGAGATTGAATTCGTTTTGTTGCTTCAAGTTGCCCTCTACGAAAGTACATAGTCATGCTGGGAACCATTTCTATACCAGAGAATCAGATCTCGTAGAAACGTGCACCTTTATGAGACTTGATGCAGACTTAATCACAGCCATAGCCATAGGGATATGGGAAGAGGGCTAACCCCCATCCATCATCTACTTCACATTGGCGAGGTTTTAATATCAAAACGTTCGAATTTTAGAGGGATTTTCACGTGTTATTTCTTCGTATTACTGAGGGTGTCAAAAAGAATGTATTTTTTTCGAATGTTGGAGGTTTCCCCAAAGGACGAGCGTTTTACTTCGTATTACGAGTACAGAGGTTTTCGTATTAACGAGGTTTGATTTAATGACCACATAGCATAAGGGGTGAGAAAAAGACCAGCCTCCCAGAATGAGTTCGAGGTCCGAGAATGGGGCAAAAATTTGTGTACAATGCGTATAGTTTATGTATCCACCTCCGGAAATTTGTGTATCCACTATCCACCCTTAGCGACCACATAACGTAAGGATTGTGAAAAAGACCAGCCTCCAAGATAAGTTCAAGGTCTAGAAATGGGGCAGAGATTTGTGTATAACTTGTGTACGTTGGTCCCAGAATGTGGGTACGTTCCCCTCCCCCACAGTAAACGATCAAAGTTTGGGAGGCTGTGAAAATGCCAGCCCCCTCCTCAGCTGAGTTGGAGATCTGTTTTCTAATTTTACTCTCAACCCGAGCCCTGAAATCCACCCGTTCAAACATTACTTCAGAGACGTCGGGGAGGCTGTTAAGGCTATAATCCAATTGTAAATATATGATGAGCTCATACAATAAATCCTAAAATTCCAATTGAAATTATAGAATAGATTATATTAATTTTTCTAAAAATTTCTATTTTTCCATTTTCTTGATTAAGAATTTGTGATATTAATCCAGATCCTGGAGGAATTAAAATATAGACTTTTGGATGACCAAAAAATCAAAATAAATGTTGGAAAATAATTGGATTTCCATTTCCTAATGGATTAAAAAATATTGTTGCTTAGCCCTCTTCGCATCTTGCCGAAAAACCGGCCTAGGTCGAAATGCAGCGAGTTGCTACGTGGGCTCGAACCCGGGATCTCCGGATTCCTAGATCAGCGCGCTATCCACTCGGCCAACCAGACCCCTTGAGTTGGAGGTCTGGAAATGGTGGCCAAAATGTGTATATAATTTGTGTACGTTGGTCCCAGAATTTGTGTACGCTCCCTTCCCCCACTATAAACGCTTAATGTTTGGGGTGGGGCTGGGAAAATGCTTGCCCTCACGTTGAGTTGAAGGGAGCTAGAATTTCTCCAGCCCCCGACATTGACTGTTTACAGTAGTGGGAGAAGGGAACGTACACAAATTCTGGGACCAACTTACGCAAATTATACATAAATTCTTGCCCTCATTTCCGGACCTCTATCTCAACATGGGAGGGGTGGGGCAGCACCTAACAGTTTACCTATCTTGTATCGATCACAGAGAGGAAAGGAAGGGTGCACAAATTGAGGGAGGTGGATACACAAAATACACAAATTGTACACAAATTTCCACCTCCATCTCCAGACCTCCATCTCAACTTGTAGAGAGGGGCTGCACTTAACAGTTTACCTATCTTGTGTCGTCCATAGCGGGGAAGGGAGGGGTATACAAATTGAGGGATGTGGATACACAAAATACACAAATTGTACACAAATTTCCGCCCCCATCTCCAGACCTCCAACTCAACTTGGGGAGCTAGCATTTCCCCAGCCCCCAAACTTTGATCGTTTATAGTGGGGGAGGGGAGCGTACACAAATTCTGGGACCAACGTACATAAATTACACAAATTATGCACAAATTTTTGCCCCCATTACCTTCTTCAGAATCCACCTTGGAGGGGCCGGTGAAATGGACCTAAGAATTGGGTCGGTCGGCAAAGATTCCAGAATGTTAAACAGATAATCGAGGATGTCAAAATGTAAGAGTTTTTTGGCACAGGATAGCGAACCGGTCGTAAGACTGATAACCTTATCATCATCATCATCATCATCATCATCATAGTTCAAAGTACAGTTCACGGCCGGCACTTTTTCATTTTCCCTCGGAAAGGGGTAAAATTCTTGTCTCAATATGTAAGTAAAATTACAAAAATGTTGAATTAAAGTTGAAGAAAAAAGTAATTGAATTTCCAATCAGGTGCGTTGCACTGATTCGAAATCCAATTAGATGCAAGCGCACGCTTGCTACTGGGAATTCGCCGACCATGCTACAGTTCACTTGCCATTACCTCAGAACCATTAAATCAATTCTTTATACATCCAGGAGTGTGGAGAACACTTGTCAAGATCGAGACCATTTCACAATGCAGTCACAACTAAAGGAACATGAAGCGACCAAATCCACCACAGAGAGATGTTGTCTCAACTATCTATGAAACTATTTTGTTGTCGACCAGTTACACACCATTTTTCCTTTCCTCTTTTCACAAAGTTCGAAAGCGTATTCAGCATCATGCAATAACTCCATAAAACGGTGGTTACACAAGACTTTTTTCATCCCCGTCATCAGCAATTTCAAAATCCACATTCCAACATCAAACATACACACCTCCATGACAGGTACATTGACTTTTCTTCTCTCCTCCGTGACTCCGCGTTAACTTTCACATGCACTGGCTCGCACGCCGAGAAAGCAGACGAGAGAGAAACGAGCAGCAGACAATCGATTGGAAGATGGCGATAAGGAGCGAGGAAAATAGAAAAAAATTTCCGCATTTTATTCGGGCAATTCACTGGCTACTTTCCCATAACACAGCGATATAATAAACTCGAACGAAATCTTTTTCCTTACATACTTTGATACATGCAGTATGGTTTACAATGAAGTATAGCACATGGACAGAAGCCAAACTAAACAGTAATTTTGTAGTCTTTCATCTATTTTTCTAACACTCGCCGGATTTTCACATTTACAGATTTTATTACATCAACGTTCGGTGGTCCGGTACAACCGGCCACTAAAAGCGGTTGTCTCGATTCGCGAAAGCCAAAAAATCGTGAAAGATTTTTCTTTCTCGAGTCTATGGACACCGAGATACACGCAGCTCCAAAGGAATTACTTGGAAGGCATATCCGTGTTCGGTTGCGCACACACATATATCATCACATCGATATCGAGTACCAATGTGTCAACTGTCAAGTACCAACCTACAATAACTCGTATTGAGTTCTGTATGCTGAACACCCCTGTTGCCTTACATACCCACCTCAAATCGAAAAGGGAAAGAAACGCACGCGTCACCTGTATGGCTTTCATTCGGTTCTGTAAAGACCGCCGGGTGGCGCTTCCATTCAGTATTTGCCTCTTCATTCATGAAAATGTCCTTAAGGATTTCTCTTAATTTTGGGTTTTTATTTTTATTGTGTCGCATCCTTCCGATGTTCTTTTTTTCTCTTCTTTTTTTTTTTTTCGGTTATTGGCCACGACCTAATTGAAATTCTACCATTATCCGGCTGCGCTGCCTGCCTGCGTTCCAGCGACCCTGCCGGAGGTAATATAACCTAAATGGAAAACTCGTGTTCCCTGTCAACTTGAAGCGTTTATTTATTTTTTATGAACGACGACGTCAACGCTGTTACCATTATACGTGTTGAGAGACCTTTGTCTACAAATGATAAGAACCGTTTCTTCTCTCATTTTGTTAAATTTTTCTCATCCTATTCCCGGCGCTCCGATACGAATCGATTTAAATTACAGCGCTATCGCTAATCATTTTTCAACATTTACTGAGAAATTGGTCGCCCAGGAAAACAGTGTTACTCGGTCGCCGTATGCAAAAATTTGCATTCTCGCAGAAACGATCTCCGGCATGGCCCTAAACAGGTCGTTTTCCCGCCGACGGTAATCTGCCCCGGGGGCAGGGGGAGGCTCTTTGATACCGTATGATTAAGTGCCGGCGATCATCTCTCTGCCGGGCTCGTGCTAATGCACGCTCCATTTCGCCAATAACCGATACCGGGTCGATATATCGATTTTTCGGCAACCGAGCGGATGATGTTTTTTCGAAGTCGCACGTGGTCGAGCACGACAACGGCTGTAGGTATTTTTCGAAAAGTACCACTCGTGTTATGAGGAATGTACTACACATTAAGTGCTCCATAAATATTCAAAAAGAAACTCGAGAACTCGTTGGTATCGCGTGCGCAAACTGCTTTTCGAGTTTTCAAAGAACTGAACACGCAGAAAAGCAGAAATTTGTGTTCGATGATACCGGTGACGTCACCGACACGGCAAATGATTTAATAGGAGTCGAATAGTCTTTATAAGTGTCTGCGTACGAAAAAGCCATTTATTATCCTAGGTAGATAGCTCCACTCACACTCAACGAAAAGGAGAGATACACGATAATTCGTTTACATGCTCGCTGATTCGCGCATAATTGCCTCTCTTTTAGGAGCACCTACCTGGGACATCGATGCGACGTCTGGAAGGACACCGATCACAGTTTTCGAAGAAAAATCGCAGACGACAGGGGGCAGACACACAGAGCTTAAAATTCGGTAACAGAGCGCAAGAAACGAGCCTGTAACGTGATTCCTTTTTTGCGGAAAGAGACAACTTGGGGTGAGATATCAATTTTAACTTCGCTGAATCAATTTTAGCTCACCAGCCACTTCGAGGGTGTACCCATTCACTGACACTCAATTCGGTCATATGGCTTCTTACTTGGCGTTACGAATATCGTTTTTGGTTAGTTTATTTCTATCAGTGTCGTCGGAATGGGAGTACACAAGAGTACACTAGGGTGTCTCATATTTTACAAGTTTCCGACAGTCGATTAGGTGCGCACTGAAATTTGTTCCAATGGACCTAGAAACTCGCCATAAAAAATTTGAGCTCAATCTAAAGTCATTAACCCCTGGCGTTTTGACCTTGAAGTTATGTGTGATATCGAGATTTTACAAAAATTCGCGAATATCTCGGAACATATCAACTTCAGGTCAAAAGTCTATATAAAATAAAATATTCCTTGTTGAATTTTCTATAAGAAAGATTTCATACAACTTTTCTCTAGAACGCATATTTACCGAGATAATCACAAAAACGAGTGAAAGTTTCGAGGAATGTGACTTTTGTTATTTTTTCTTCCATAACCGATCTTTACTAACTAAACCAGCTTTAGGATCAAAATGCAAATAACATAAAATGTTCCTCGTTGAATTTCCTACAAAACATATTCATCAAGATAATCGCAAGAATGCGTGGAATTTGCAAAAACATAGGTTTTTTTATTATTTTACGGCTGAAATACATATCTATTAACGTCGGGTAGGGAAACGCTCAGTAAATTAACGTTACTGACCTTACCACAAAAGAGTGAACTAACAGAACTATGCAAGTGTACAAGGAGGGAGGTGAGAAAGGACATCCGCAAATTCGAGGAAGAGGTGACGAAAGAAATAATTGAAGAGACTTGGTCGACAAGAAAAGTTAAGAAGGCACTCGCGAGTGATATTCAAGTAATAAATACATTGAGGGATGAGAAAGGAATTTTAGAACATGGTAAGAGAAACGTTTTAAAGATTGCTACGAATTACTATAGGCAGCTGTATGCAGAACAGCGCACTCAACCTCATACGGATTCGGAGAAAGATATGGAAACGAGGGAATGTATAAATAACCCACCCACACCCACCCTTTTCCCACACATAATGGAATGCGAAGTGGAGTCCATGATCTGTCATTTGAAAACGGACAAATCCCCGGGTCCAGACCGCATAGCGAATGAAATACCAGTACGACTTTCCGAAGGTATCACGGGACCAGTGACCCAAGTATTTAATAAAATTGTAGAAACCGAAATAGTTCCCAGACAATGGGATATGACAGAGATTATTTTAATACATAAAAACGGAGACAAAACATTAATAGATAACTGTAGACCAATAAGTCTCACTACATGCATTGGTAAGGGACTTATGACGATACTCAAGAAGATCATATAATCAACTGGAATGGTATCTTGACAAAACACAGGCGGGCTTTAGGAAGGGGTTCTCCACGGTTGATCATATATACACGCTAGGTCAAGTGATAGAAAAAGCGAACGAGTACAACCTATAGAAATACACCTCCTCTTCATTGACTTTCGGAAAGCATTCGACTTGGTTGAGCACCATTGCATATGGGAGGCACTAGAACAAGCAGGATGCGATAGGAAAATCATAAGAATTGTGGAGGAAAATGTATCTGAATTCCAAAGCCTACATAAGAATGGAAGGGAAAGGGCAAGCATTCAAGATAGGGTGGGGGGTCAGGCAGGGTGATCCATTCTCACCGAATTTTTTTACATGCGTACTGGAAAAAGTGTTCAAGAGGATGGACTGGGACAACTATGGGGTGTCGATAAATGGGAAGAAACTAAATAATTTGAAATTCGCGGATGATGTGGTGTTGATACATGTAAATAATGTGGAACTGGGGAAAATGACAGAAGAATTATTCAAGGAATGTGACAAAATAGGACTACATGAAAACATCAATAAAACAAAATATATGAGCAACACCGACGATACACACCTTCAGATTGGCACAATTAAAATTGAAAGAGTCCAAAACTATACCTACCTAGGACAAAATGTCTCGTTTCAGAAAGGTCTAGATAACATTCCAAATCAGGCGGGGAAAAGCATGGAGAAGTCTTTGGGCCTTAGGGAAGGTATTCAAAGGTAACATGAGCGTACAAGCCAAAGCAAAAACTTTTAACATAGCGTAATTCCGGTGCTGACCTATGGGGCACAGACATGGGCCCTCACAAAGATGCAATTGGAGAAATTTAGATCCACCCAGACAGCCATGGAACGCAGTATATTGGGTATAAAAAGGATAGACAAAGTTAAAAACGCAACAACCAGGAAAAGGACGGGACTAACAGACGTGGGATATAAAATTAAAAAATTCAAATTCAAATACGCGGGTCATGTTATGAGAGGGGAAAGATGACAAGTGGACAAAGAGACTTACAGAATGGCAAACATATGAGGGTTCGAGATAGAGGGGAAGGCCAAAACTAAGATGGAGGGATGAATTAACAAGGAGGGTGGGTACAATATGGGGTAGGAAAATTTTTGATAGAAAAAAGTGGAAGAAAATCGGTGAGGCGTATGCCCAACAATAGGGCAGATAAAAACGAATCTGGTTAAAGGATAACTATGTTAAGTAGTATTAAGTTTGTACATCCTACGCTGTGAATAAAAAAAACAATGTCGGGTAATGCACACTAAAACATGCAGAAGTGTTTGTGATTGTTAAAAGCTTATGGTACATATTTGCAAGAGGTAGGACCGTTGGTCTGACTCTAGTGATACAAAATTTGCGGAAGAACCTAATATTGAAACGTTAACTAGGTATCCATGGGCCATAACTAATTTGAAATTCAATGATTGAAGAAAACCAAACTTTGCGATCTAGGGTTAACAAACTGTTTTTATTGTATCTTGAGCATTCCGAGATTCCGCTGAAGACTTGGTATGGCGGCGGACTTGAGATGATGTCTATCAACAATAGGAAATAGCGATCTGCTCATAGGAAATTACCCTGAATTCTGAGAACACGGGACTGTTCCTTAACAGCACAATGTTATATCTTATGCGTAAATTGTCGACTATTGTTGATTACATACAATAATCCGAGGTCTACTTTACAGTAGGTACCCAACAAACTGTTATGGGCGTAGCCAGGTGGTGGAGGGAGCAAACTGGGGCACTTGCCCCAGTAGACAGAGCCTGAAGTTATATTGTAGTGTGCATTACGCTGCATTAATAGATATTTCAGCGGTAAAATAATAAGAAACCTGTTTCTTTCAAAAAGTCCACGCATTTTTGCGATTATTTCGATAAATATATTTTCTAAGGAAAAGTTGTATGATATTTTTTTATAGACAATTCAACATGGAATATTTAATGACATTTGCATTTTGGTCCTACAGTGAATATTCTTTTTTAAGTAACTGAGATTTAGTTAGTAAAGATCGGTTATGAAAGAAAAAATAACAACAGCCACATTCCTTGAAACTTTCACTTATTTTTGCGATTAACTCAGTATATATGCGCTCTAGAGAAAAGTTGTGTAGGATATTTTTATATAAAATTCAAGAAGAAATATTTTATGCTATATGCATTTTGGTCCTGAAGTTGATATGTTCCGAGATATTCGCGGTTTTTTGTAAACTCTCAGGATTACACTAACATCAAGGCTAAAGCACCACGGGTTAATGAGCTCAGACTGAGCTCAAATTTTTAATGGCGAATTTCTAGATCCATTGGAACCAATTTCAGTGCGCATCTAATCTATTTACGAAACCTTGTAAAATAAGAAACAGCCTAGGGTACACTGTAAACCCATTTGGGGGGGCGAAGAGCATTATTTGTATCCCTTCCTCCCTCCCTCTCCCAAAAATACTAATAACAATAATAATAAAAAATTATTGAGCAACAGTATAAGAATGCGCTTTCATAAATTCAGAGACGAGAAGCAAGATATTTTTAGATATTTCCGAGAGTTTTTGCTTGTTACCTCCACTTTTAAAAGAAAAGCGAATTTTTTCCCCTGCTAGTCGACTTGGATTTTAAATTTTTGTACTTTCGTTAAATAAAAGAAAAAAGAAAAGCTAGTTGACTAACGACTTAGATTTCTAATTTTTGTACTACCGTAAAAGAAAGAAAGAAAAAAAAAACACACGATTGATTGACAGACTAGCGAGCTATCAGTTTCAAATACGGTATTATTTTATCCCCTCGAGAGGTGAAGATAACGGATGCTAGGTTTTCACCTTGATTATTCTCAGAGGGATGACAAAAACAGCAGGAAGAATACAGATAATAAGGATACATCACATGACAGGAGTAACTTGACTAGTTGCGTAAAGAAGGTGGTGATATGGGGACATATCCCCCTCCGGCCAAGAAAATAGCAAAAATTTTACGTCTTGTAAAGTAACATTTTAGGCTCCACATTTTTTTTTTTTTTTTTTTGCACTCATACCCTCCAATTCTACAAGAGTGCGTTCCATTTCGTGATAAATTAATTGGGTGACAGAAATTACAACAGTTAGGATAAAAACAACCATTCAGTAAAAACAACACTGAAGATAAAAACAACAGAAAATTCACAAAAAAAGCGAGAAGAAAGAAATGACAGAATTAATAAGAATGACCAAACTGATAGAAAAGATAGAATTAACATACATTTCTGAGATGACAGAAATAGGCAGAATCAATCGAAATGACAGGAATATGAATTGAATAATAAAAACAAAATAGATGGCAGAGGTGAGTTAATTGGCAGACAAGTTAATTAAATGATAGCCTACACGCATGAACAAAATTAAAAAAGAAATTGTTGATAACAAGTGGGGGAGGAAATACCTCCAAGGTTCCTTAATCTTCCTGGAAGCTGGAAAGCAATGTCGAAATCTAATTCCACTACCTCAAAATCCCAACAAACGATATTCATCGGCAGTCAATACATTTTTTACCCTCCCTCATCCATCCTTATTTTCATGGTGGTTGTTCATCGACAAATTTCACGACCCCAAAAAATCTGCGACCAATCTCGAGCCTGTAAGTTTTTCTCCATTTGCAGCCTCCCTCCTGCCAAATTCAACAATTTTCATCGTAGCTGAAAATCAATGTTGAAACCGAATTCCGCGACCAAGAGAACTTGAAAGACGGTACCCATATTGTACAAATAGTTAGCGCAATTTTCGACCTTTACTTCCCTCAGGGGTCCACATTTTAAGTTAGGGAGGAACAGGTTTGAAAAATTAACGTAGTAGCCTTGAAAACCTAGTTATCTGCACGTCGATTTTTTCCTGTTTGTGTAAGTTCCAAAGTGTTGACATTGAATCTTCAGACATTCTTTTTTCTAATTTTGCACCTTTGGTTGAAAACTGACTCAAGTGCAACTACAAAAATTTTTCATTGTCATAATTATTAAATCGTGGATTCGAGATCCCGCATGAGACTGTATCAAAACTCAAATGAGATATTCAAAATCGATGACCTAACAAAACACCTATTCTGATCTTCCCTTGAGACTTAATTTTATCATCTCTCAGAGGAATAAAAACTTAATGTTGAGGGTTGAAATTTGAGTCAAATTAATTCTAATAGAATGTTTTAAATTCCCGAACAGTAATTTTTCAAACCGAGCTTTTCAAGTCGGGAATTTTAAATTTGGAAACTGAAATTTTGGTTCTTAGTTTCCCCGAAAAAGTAGAAGTAGTTCTTTCTTTTATCTTTGGCTAGACCTCTAGAGTTGTAGTTTAAATATTGATGCCAAAAGATTTCTTTTTTGGTTATTTATTGTTGACTGAAAGTTTTACTTTAGTTTTGTAAGATTTAGACTGACCTACTCATAGGGGGTTTACAGCTTTACTTCCCCGCGATGGCTGTCTTCGCTTATTAAGAAATAAAGGCTGCTGTAATATATTTGAGGCTATCACAAATTCGGCAGTCTTGTACACACATGTACACACCATTACATGATATACCGGAGGTGCGTACCTTCGCACTGCGTAAAACTGCGCACAGCTCTTCCAAGGGTTGTACAGGATTACACTGGCGATTCGTACCCATCAATGACAGGTATATTATGCCGTCAGTGCACCGTAACATTGCCTGGGCACGAAGCTATAGTCCGCTAAAGGGTTTCCGGATAAAGGTGGAGTCCTTTCCACCGTGACTAATAAAAGTAAACGTGCTCAGTTGGAGTAGGTATGTAGGTGTACGCTTTGCGAGACATGTTTAAAACAAATCGACCCTCGTAGAACGGAGACTACTGCGGCGCGACCTCCACCTCAGTCGACCTCTTCAAACAAGGTGGGAACGGTTAACCAGCCAATCTAAGATATTGTAACCCATCCAGAAGGCAACAATGAAAACGGCGAGCGCAACATAGAAGCGGCGATCGCATCGCATACCAAGCCGCCCGACAAAAGGATCGATTTCCAAATACTAGACTCGTGATGATGAAGAGCTGGAGGAGAGAAAGAAGGGAAGATACGGCAAAAATGAAGAAGAAGAAAAAAATAAACAATAAACAAACGCGTATAAAACAAAAGGAATAAATTCTAACGATTGATTTCTTATTTTCTCGTTATCGAAAGGGAATTTAGTGGAAAGAAGACATCACAGACCACCAGGTTAGTAAAAAGGTTGCACGTAATCGGCGGAGCACAGGTACCGGTAACAGATGAGTCGAGCCGAGCTAAGCGGGAGACATCGTTCTTTAATTGAGAGAGAAGTTCCGCCCTCACGCTGGTTCGAAAACTCTCCGCCAAACGCGGTTGAGCTTCGGGGGCCGGACTCAAAGAAGGGGACGAGTGGAAATTGATAATGCGGTAGGTCCGGTTACGACTTTTGAAGCACCGACGTTGCTTCTATCGTCAAAGTCATCAAGATGATATAAATTATCTATCAACTAGAGGATAACCTTTTTTTTCCTCCGCTTACCGGACTGCGGCGTGTATGTTATTAATTCCATCAAAAATTACTTCCCCGTCTTCGTTGTGCGGTAATTGCCTGGTAAAAATGATCCTCGGCGGATGGAGAAAAACTGGATTCCGAAAATGAAATGTCATTTCGTGGGTCCGGAAATCTTTGTCAAAATTATAGCAGTAGATGGCTCGGCGTGGTCGGCCTCCCGTAATCAAGAAGGCCCCAGCCGGAGGCATTCTCTCGAGTGCAGATAAGTACCTTGTTAAAAAGATTGAAGGAAAACGCGAGCAGTTTTCGGTTTACGCCATCGCCACCTACTCACAATTTCCCCGGTTCGCTGTCTCCGTCTCGCTCCCGGGCTGTTTTTCTCGAGTAATCCGAATTAATAAACCTCGTTTCGAAGCCGCAGATGAAGTGCAGACACGAATGGTCGAAATGGGTAATGCGTAGACAGAGTGCGGGCATGGACCGCCCTCTGCGTAAAAACAGTTCCTTTTTGGCGATGGATACACATGCGATGAATCTGGCTGATGGCGTTTCAGAGGGAGGGAAAGTGGAACCTGGATACGAATTCGATACTGAGAATGTTCGTAGGGTTTTGGGTAAAATCGGGCGAGATTTTCCGCAATAACGGCAAGCAATACGAGAAATACTGGGACGTCAAACTGTGGCTCCTTTGCACCTCACTATGCCTATCTGCTGGGGCAGAATTGTTAAATGTCTTCGAACAAGACCTCAACACACATCCTGAAAACTGTTTCAAAGGTACAAAAAATGTGACGTCAGTGTAGAAACGAATATCGACTGAATAACAAATTGTTTCTTAAATGCCACGGAAGTCGTAATGTGAAAATACATATGTAATCAAGAGCGAAAATTATGAATGCATCTCTACGTCTGCATAGTTTACACTGTGACTTACCGGGAGGGTTCTCAGGTTGGCTTGCGATTTTCAGTAAGATTATGATACAAAGAACAGACCGACAGACTGGATATAAAAGGCTGGAATCTAGCAGTCACGGACTTAGCTTTCGTGCGGACATAGCCTTATGGAAATTTGGCGGACCCTTCATGTAAGTCAAGACACAAGAAAGAAGCAGTGACAAGCAAGCAGTGCTGCCAGGTGGTTTCCTCAAAAATCTGTATTTTTGACATCTGCGTTCCGTACTGCAATTTTTTTCAATATTGCATAATTATGTTTTGTGAACTCTCATACATCTTATCCTCATCGATGGTGTACTGCAAAAAGGCCCTATATCCAGTTTTTTTTTTGTAGTTTCAAGACATTGCTATCACGTGAAAGGAAATTTTACCTCTTCCTATTACATGTAAACGTTCCCCTTCACGCTAGATGCTTGAATTCTTTGTACCGATTGAATTCTAAAAACATAATATCAAATATCGTACATCCCCCCTATCCCTACCATTGAAATTATCGGTGCAAAAAGGCCATTTAGCCGCTTACAAGCGCATCTGATGCAATAAAATTACAAATTAGCATGAAAGGTATCTGAATCTGGCCCGAGTGTGCTTCCTCTTGACGATCTTCATGATTTAAATTGTTATTTTGGTGCACTTTAATCTAAATTTGGATTACCTAGCTTCATCGGTCCGTATTTTATTTTATTAAATAACAGCTAATGGAAATTTCGAAAAGGGAGAGTAATTATTATCTAGTTTTTAATAAATGTGAACATGTTCCTAAAAAGGTCCCACTTTTGAGTTATTAGTTGAAGAGACATATAAGGTTGGCCAAAAAAACCTGACACATTTCGAAAGTGAATTTCTTTGGTTCTTGATGTCGCAACAAAATGGTCCAAAAAACAACAGAAAGTAGGGAAAATAAGGTTTATTTTGAAAATATAACCATAGCCAAATGGTGGCCATTTTGCGTGATGCAGTCACCGAGCCGATTCTGGAAACTTTCGAACACCGTTTTCAGTGTAGCATAAGAAATATGACTAAATTCGTTTTTTGTGACGGATATTTGCCTTCAGTTGATCCAGATTACGCGACTTGTTAACGTATACGCGCGATTTTAAATATCCCCACAGAAAGTAGTCAGGCGCTGATAGATATAAGGAGAGTGCAGTGGCCAGGGGAATGATGTTAAACGAGAAATTTCGCGCTTCCCGAATGTTAAACGAGAAATTTCGCGCTTCCCGAATATTTTGCTAAGCAGATATCGCGTTATAGTCGATGTGTGGCAGGTAGCGCCATCTTGTTGGAAGAGGAGAAGCATAACGCGATATCTGCTTAGCAAAGTATTCGTTTAACATCATTCCCCTGGTCATTGCGCTCGCCGGATCTATCAGCCCCTGACTACTTTCTGTGGGGATATTTAAAATCGCGTGTATACGTCAACAAGCCGCGTAGTCTGGATCAACTGAAGGCGAATATCCGTCACAAAAAACAAAATTAGTCAAATTTCTCGAGCCACACTGAAAACTGTGTTCGGAAATTTTCAGAAACGGCTTGATGACTGCATCACGCAGAATGGCCATCATTTGGCTAACGTTATATTTTCGAAATAAACCTTATTTTCTATACTTTCTGTTGTTTTTGGATCATTTTGATGCGACATCGAGAACCGGAGAAATTCACGTTTGAAATGTGTCAGGTTTTTTTGGCCAACCATGTAGCAATTTTCCGAAAATATCAATTTTCGAATTTTTAGCATTTCTGATAGAGTGAACCCTGTTCCTCCAATCAATGAAAACTCAATTCACTTTTAAGGTATTTAGTTGAGACCACCGGGTAATATACTATAAATAAAGTTTGTGATCAATTGAGACCTCGTGGAGCCTTCAAAATACAAAATTTGCTGAGTTATTCGTACCTAATGTTGAAGTTTTATGTCATTTTTACAAAAGGAAAACTTCAAACGCGTTTTTGTCAAAACTTTGTTTTTTGAAATTTCAACTTCAAATGCGAATAACTCAGCAAATTCTGCACTTAGAAGGCTCAGCGAGGTCTTGATTGGTTAGAAATTTCATCTAGTATTACCAGGTGGTCTTAACTCAGTGCCTCAAACATAGGATCTTATTAGGAAAACGTGCACAAATTAGTTAATTTTTCAAATCTCGGCTGTTATTTAACTATCCTTGCAACTAGTCAGATACTCTAGAGAGCACAAAAGTAGTACATCCACCATCCATTGCATATTTTTACTTTTTTATGGATTCTTATTCAATATTTTTTCACCAAATGAAGTAGATGACATAATACCAGAAACTTCAGAAAAGCGGATAAAATGACCGAGTGACTGATCACACCTAGTTCACAGATCACAGATGTACAATTGCACAAGTTATTTTCTTATTTTACTCGAAACTTGCCTTTTTGGAGATACGGCCTCTACGCAGTACACCATCGATCACTAAGAACTTTGCAAATAAGAAATAACTGTTCAATTTTGGAGTAACTAACACCCTAATAACAGCGCTACCTACGGTTTGTTGCGAAAATTAGAAAGGAACTATTCTTTACTCGTTATAATTTGAACTCCAAATCTCAAACACTCCAACTCGACTACTCAACTCAATGTTACAGAGTTAATTTTCGGCTTTCGGCTTAAATTTTCCATTTTCACCCGTTTTCATCCGCTTTTCAGTGAAATCCGTACGACTTTATTCGTACAGACCAGAGGTGCTTAGCTTAGCCATTAGCTTCAACTTTTAGCTGTTGGCCGACCCTTATTTGCTTGATATTAGCTAGTTGTTAGCTAGCCTTTCAGCAGTAAATTAGCATTAGCTTATTTGTTAGTCAATCAACATCAGCTAAAAGCTACAAAAGATTTTTAAAAAAGGGAAGCAAACAAAAAAATCAATTAAAAAAGATCTTATCACATGTGAACTTACAGGCCTTTTTAGTGTTTACATTTATTAGCAACAGTGAAGTGACTACCTAAATTACAATTCACCTTTTCATTGTAGTCTAATCATTATATATCATCCCAGAAAAGGGGCCTAAACATCTGTTATTTGTGGGCTTTTCTTCTGAATAGGGTACTCAAGTTAGCTTCAGCTTTAACCATTAGTTAGTCAATAAAATTAGGCCAGCTATTAGTTTTAGTTGTAGCCTTGTAGCTGTTTGATTTCACGGACCCAGTTTTTAGCTAGGTTTTAGCCAATACGATCAGCTAGGTACCTCTGGTACAGACTTACTCAAAATTGGGAAATTCTATAATTATACCGACAAATCCATACATCCGGCAGCACTGCAAGTGAGTGACCAGTGACGACTGTCGGCAGTATCGGGTGTTGTCGCTTGTCGCATTGACTTGAAGAGTAATGAGACTTGAAGTGAGCGCGCGGAATAGGCGTGCGCCTCTCATGCCTTCCCGTTAATCCGTCGCTGGAATCCAGACAACTAGAGAAGATAGTTTTTTTATTTTATTTTTTTTTTAAATCCAGCTAGGGGCGAAGAGTTTACCTGGCGGCCAGTCCCGAACTCCTTCGAGTGACTCTATATATTATCCAGAAACGCATAAAATCAAAGTTGGAGTATGCTCCTCCACTGTCTTACATACTAGGAATAGGTTTGAGCGGGCTAGGGAGGGGAGCTCACGCTTTTAAATTACACATGCGAATTTACAGTAGACTCCCGATTATTCGCCCTAATTGAGCTGAAGGTGGGGCGGATAACGAAAAGGGCGGATAAACCGGAAACATTTAATTTTGATCAAAAGCATTGAGAAATGGGGAAAACAATTTTTATTGAATCAGTTACGTTAGGTGGTAAGATATTTTATACGAAAAGAACTTCAATTAGAAAATATTCGCCAATTTTGGCTTTCTTGGTCAATGAAGGGGAAAAAAGACAATTGTACAAGAAAAAAGCTAAAAAGTAAAGTCATTTCTTGAAAAAACTCTGCAATTTTTGTTTGCTTTTTCATGATGAGCCGCCCTTCAGCATCGCTATACTCGTATTTCATTTCTTCACAACATTTACGTATGAAAGAATTTTTTCCCTTACAGTTTATGTTGTAGCATTGAAAATTACATTGAAATACGAACGTTTTTTACCCCTGGTGGTTCGCCTTTTGTTCCGCATGCCGGGGTAATAAGTGAACATGAAGACTGGTGAATAACTACAGTATTATGCGCTGGATCTCCTAATCGATATCAAGCCAAAATGAGCAGAAAGGTCTTGCGCGTACATTGGCATGATCAAAAGAGTTAAAAAAAAAACAAAAAAAAAACGCCAAGTAAAGAAATTATTCACAAAAAAGTATTTTTTTCGACTTTTGCCCCGGATCACCCAACCTTTAAAAACATAGGGGTTGTAATTTTGTGTAAACAAATGGAAACTAACCCTATGCAATGGTAACAAAATGAAGATTCAGTCTCACTCAAGGGGTAGGTACCAGCAGCGTTGTAACTAGGTCCCAGTTTTTTGTTGTTTTTTGGGAGTGGGGAGGGGGGTCATTTTTGTGGAATTTTTGGTGCCGCTGATGAATGTTGTCAGTAGTTAGAAATTTTAAGAAGATGGAGGTAATTACTTCAATACTCAATACAGAACGACAAATCAAACGTCGAAGTAAATAATATCATCATTGTCGATCGGATGAATTCTGGATGTCGTACATCATTATTTTTTCAGAACTAAAATTCTTCTAAAGTCTTTTTCTTCCCTTGGGAGGGGGGGGGGGGTTAACCCCAAAAACTTTTATGCTCCTACGCCACTGGATACAAAATCAGGTAGATACCAAATCGTGCTTTCACCCCTGCCCAAGTTTTTTTTTCTAAATTATAGCCCCAAGGAAAAAAAAGTTCTGGTTGCGCCTCTGGTCTCACTCATCATCGCTCTTAAGTAACTAATAGGTAGACAAGGTACACTCTTTATAACTACATGGCAGTTCAGTCTCAGCCAACTGATACAATTAATCATCCGCTACACGCATATAGGCAAACAAATGGCTACAGAATAATGATTTTGTCTCATTCGTTATTCTTAGCCAGCTAAAAGGTAGACAATGTAACTCGCGGCAAATAAATAAAGTTTAAGTTCCCAGTCAGTGATAGATTAATGAGGTCCCTCTCTGTCCATGAGCATCAGTTGGGTATCTAGGATGGACAGAAGTGACAATGGGTCTTATTTTCGATTTCTGATTTCTGTGGTGAACTATGCATGCTTACGAAGATCCGTACAGAAGATTGTAGGTATCAGCTGATTGTTTGGCATATTAGATGCTACCAGCTTGAAGGGATAGAGAATCTAATTTTCGTTAAATAGCAAACTCTTTAGGCCAGGGAAACAAAAGACTGAAGTGGTCAAGAATGTTATGGACGATTCCTCAGCGGTTTGAGCGAGAGGTTATGAGCAACAGTAAAAGAAATTTGTTGGTGAGCTAAGCCGTGTTCTAAAGGCGAATGGTGGAACGATTGATGATGTTGGACGCTTCATCTCAGGTCCAAGAACACCAACAGCATCAATGCTCCTGGTTTCGTCTAAACTGCACTTGCGGCAGAAGGGCCATGGCCAGCTCGATTTCCTAAACCATAACAGGTAGATGCGACCTGACTACGCAACCAACTCCGAACATACCCGAGTCAGCGGCGGTGTGTTTCCTCTCAGGCCAATTAGCACGTTCGCAATGGCGGTAGGTGTAGACCTCGAAGCCTCGTAAAACGAAAACGACCATTTCGAGGAATTTGTTTTTCGCAACCGACTACAGTCGGCTTAGAAACAAACGCAAAACTGCCATGCTAATTTTGCCAATGATGATGAGCCCAGGTAGTACGAGTATTTACATTGTAAAACCTGAAGCATTTCACACACTTCACCTGAAAATCGGCCGCCATCGTGGTACTCAATGTTCCTTCGTACACACTTTTTATCTACGCGCACATAAATTACCAGACATTTCTTACCAAAAATGGTGTATTTAAGACGAGAGCTAAAAAAAGAGGAAGAACGAAACGACAGAAAAAAGCGTGTTTACGTTTTTTCTTCTTCTTTTTTTTTCTGTCTTTTTTTAATGGTCATTGCGATTGAACTTTAAACCTTAACTTGTGTGGAATCGTAAAACGCAGACACGCAGCTTTGTTTCATTTTATTGCTTGTAATGATTAGTGGGAATGCGAAGATGCGCGGGCTATTAAAACGAGAATGTTAATTTAGATGCTTTTATTCAAAAAGTTTCTATTAGACGAGTGTTGTAAAAATATTTTACAGTATCTCGTAGTGGCGCAGCGGCTAATTATTATTCGAGGGGCGGGAGCGAATAGTTTTTGAAAAAGTTTTTCCATTTTATTGTTCATTCGGATACTTATTACTATAGCAAATAGATCTAAGGTGCGAGATGTTTTCCCGTATAATTTATCGATACGATCGGATTATAAAATTACCCGTTCCGAGAAAATATACACGAAAAAAATTCAGCCAAGTCGACGGTTCTCGATAAATGAAACAGTAAATAGCGGAACGCGTTTGAATGCAAGACGTAATGAAACCATCTTCGGTCTTGTTACAAAGAATTTTAGGTATTTATAAGCGCAACACCACACGTGACTTCGAAAACTTTTCGAGAAAAACAGTGTATTTCCGTACAAATGAAACATTAGTCGGTATTTGGAATTAAAACGCAGAAAAAAAAGTTCTTATACGCCAACATTCATCGGAAATCAAGATTCAAGACCAAAACAATTCTATTTACGACTCGCAGAAGATTCAGGTAAGATTCGAGTAATGGGATAAAAACATCCGGGAAGTAGTGAGAAAAAATCGCGGCACAAACTACTAGGAATTAGAGTAATTTTTATCACCATTTTTTCTGTGTACATCCTGTTGTTCTAGATTATCCTTCAAATTTGTCTCTTCACCATTTTATCCGAATAAATGAAACGAAGTTTTCATCTTTCCTTTAAAATTATATTACCCAGCTCCAAAAATGCCCTAAAAATCGAAGTACTTGTTCTGAGCCCATTTCTCACGCTGATGATGAATGCTTCGGCCGACCATTTTCTCTTCCTCCTCCAGAAGCGCAAATATGGCTCAGAACTGGGGGGAGCTTAAGCCCCCTTATTATGAAGCAACATCACTCCCTGCATCATTTTCTTTGGTAATCTTTCAGAGTTTGGGGGCTAAGCCCCCCAAGCCCCTACCTATTTGCGCCTATGGCCTCCTCCATCCTACCTGAGCGTTAGTAGAAGTGGCCGGAAGACCATTCCTAGTGTTTCTCAGGCTTAGGATGTAAACCCATATATACATCGATGGCAAATCAAAACGTGCGGTAGTTTCAAGACCCTTTCTTCGGGCAAATCCTGAATTTGGCAACTTAATGTGAATAAATGCATATTTTTTCTCGCTGTATAGTATAATGGTCCTCACACCCTTAATAAGGCTCGTAATTTCACACTTTAATATCACAGATAAAATATAATCAGCTGTGTTCCTAGATTTATTTTTCTTGCTGATTTCGAATCTGATTCCTTGTAATTCCGGCTGAAGACTTTTTCAATTGAAGATAACTTTTCAAATACTACAAATTCCAAAACTTGATCAAGAGAAACCGCTTTTCTGACTTAAATTTTCACGCTATTTTCGGATTTATTAAGAAAACTATTTATTGGGTAAGAAAAAAGGCTTTTATCAAAGAGTCGGATCCAAAATTATTGCAAAAATTTTATTCAGGAACACTATGGTTTCTTTTTTCGATATGTCAGCGTGTAGAGAAGGCAAAGAGTGCAACGTCGTCTTCTCAAGAGTAAAATTTAAATTGAACAAGTTTAAAAAGTACGTACTTAAATAGTTGAAAAGTCTTACAGGGCCCTCCATAAACAAGACAACGAGAGTTTCAAATAGTCTCAAAACATTTTTAATAGGAATTTAAGCGTTTTGAATGTCTTAAAAACCACTCCGGAAGGGTTTTAGTGAGTTTTAAACCAACCCGGAAAAACCTTGTGGAATATTAAACAAATCCACGAAACTCCTCATTAGTTTTGAAAATTCTGAAAGAACTTCAAGGGGTCTCAAAAAATTCCGATCAAGTCTCGAGAACCTTATTCAAACTTGAGAAAAACCTAATCGAGTTTCGAACAGTCATCGCGAGTTAAAACAACTTCGAAAAAGTCTTGAAGAGTCTTATGCGAGCCTCTAAACGTCTTTAACAAATATGAAAGAATCCTTAGAAGTCACCAAGAATGAGGGGTCTGGTTGGACGAGTGGATTGCGCGTTGGTCTCGGAATCCGGAGGTTCCGGGTTCGAGCCCACGTAGCAACTCGCCAGATTTCGACCTAGGCCGGTTTTTCAGCCAGAAGGGAAGAAGGCTAAGAAAGCCCTAACAGCATCCCCGATGTCTCTGAAGTAATGTTCGAAAGGGCGGATTCCAGGGTTCGGGTTGAGAGCAAATTCGAAAAAACAAAAAAGAAGAAGTCTTAAAGAATATCGAACAACGTCTGGAAAAGTAATAAAAAATCTAAACTGCGCCTTTAATCAGAGGTTTTCAAATAAAATTTTTACAGAATCTCGAAACAAGTTTGGGAAAGTTATGGAAAAGGCCCGTATCTTGAGGGCCAGTACCGAAAATAAAAGGTCGGCTGAGGGTGGAACTGAAGAGATTTTAACTGGGAGCAATTTAAGCGAGCGGGAAAATGTTGAAGTTTT
Source organism: Acanthococcus lagerstroemiae (assembly GCA_031841125.1). Taxonomy (NCBI): domain Eukaryota; kingdom Metazoa; phylum Arthropoda; class Insecta; order Hemiptera; family Eriococcidae; genus Acanthococcus; species Acanthococcus lagerstroemiae. The sequence continues at coordinate 18,658,958 of CM063108.1, read as the reverse complement.
CAAATGATTTGACCAGTAAAAATGTCCTTTTTAACTTCTTATCTGGCTCGGGGAAAATATCCCGATATCCCCCTCCTCTTTATTTACGCAATTGTTGAAACTATGATTTTCCTTCCGTAAGCTGATAGTTACCCGCAAGAAGAACCTATTTTTCTGATTCTGACATGAAAATCGAAGTGACAAGCATTAGTTTTCTTTCTTCGTTCAGTTGCTGAAATTAGGAAGTTAATTAAATTAATATCTTGTCCCAAACGACTGCCCAGGAAACCTGAAATGAACCTTCAAGAATCTGAGCTAGTTTCAAGGAGCGTTAGAGTCTTGAACAGTCTTAAAAACGCGTGGAAAATTTCTGAAAATCTTGCTTATCAGTCTGGAAGCGTTTTAAGTTGTCGTAAACAAGTTTTTAACAATATTTCCGGGTGTCACACAAGTTTGGCAACGTTTTAAAGACTCTTAAACAAGTTTGGAGAATCCGACAGATTCTTACACCAGGATTGAAACGTTTCTGGGACTGTTTTCCCCCTTCTTGAAAGAAAAAATTAAGTTTCTCTAGAAATAGTTGCCCGGTAAAAACATTCTGAGAGTTGAAGACATTCGACAGAACACTTTCTAAAAGATATTTTTATTTTAAATATCAATGAAAAAAATAAAATGACCAGCAGCATATATCGTTCGAAACTTCAAATATTGCTTGTCAATCAACGCATTCAATTATCCTCTAGAGGGCATTAAAATGATTCATAACTTTTAATTAAGATTCGGGGGCGACATGCATCAAATTTCTATACATTCTTAACTACCCAGTGATTCACCCGAAACTGCTCTCTGGACCTAACTGTGAGAAAAATCAAAATTTTTGGTATTCTTAGTCTTTAGAAAGCCCCACAGTAAACAAGACCAACAGCTGATTTTAAAAATCAGCTACTAGGGTGTCCAATGGAAATGTCAAATTCAGATTCGTAATCTCTCTCTACAAAAAAAAAAATAAAATAAAATAAACAAATAACCTCGCTACTCGAGGAGGGTCAGCATGAAAGAACGTATCTTGACTCTCGACAAGGAATAATGGGGGAAAAAATCTATGAAAAAAATGTGACCTGGGCTGAAGAAACATGCCTTAGCTTCGAAAAAATCAATTTTCGTATTGATATTGATTCTTTTTCTATTTTCAATGCTCTTTCACGTGATCAACTCAGAAATCACCTACGATCAACCATTTCGACGCTACAGTGCTCAGAATTGACGTAATGACATTGCACAAAATCGAGCCAATTATCTTTAAATCGCTCTCCTGAGAAAAAAACTTTTCGAAGCTAAGGCATGTTTCTTCAGCACAGATCACAAATATTAAATAAGTTGACCTGATTCCCTCTTAATGAAAAAAAAAAAAAAGAAGAAAGAAGATAAATAACATGGACATTTCTATTAACAACACGAACGCACTCTGCAATCAATTCAGGGAATCAATGGTTGGCTAACGGAAAATATCCATGGAAATTGCGGACCACTGAACTGAAATGTGACCATGTAGAGCTAAATGACACGGATTGGCTTCACGCAGTACGCACCACTGAACTGAACTGTGACTCAGATCATATGGTTGGAAGAAACAGAAACGTCAATAATGAAAAGGAAAAAAAATGATTGCAAGAGACTCGTTGCCAAAAATGGAGAACCCAGCGTCTAGAAACACCATATTCTTTAAATAAAATCGGAAATACGAAACTGAGCCTTCCTGAGCGTAGTGCCTCAAGAAACGTGTATAGAGTCCAAAGACCTGCTATCGAGAAAAATGAGTCATAAGGTTTCAGTGTACATGTCTTGGGGCACGGTCACCTAAACTCATCTTTCTTGATAGCAGGTCTTTGGACACTGTGCACGTTTCCTGATACACGGTCACAGTATTCAAACTGAAAGGCCGGATTCGAAATGTACACGAAAAATTGGCCCAGAAACTTCTTCTGATTCGCTATCAATTTGTGTGTGGGTCAGAAATCAATCAGAGAAACGCCAAACTAGTACACTATGCAATTAGGGAAAACATGGAGAAATATGATTGCGAGTTTGCATACGAGGTGAAGGCGATGACAGCTACATTAAAAATCGTATTTTACTATTTAGTTTTCTACTGTATGCAATATTTTTCTCAACAGCGTCATATGAAAACTACAAGCAGTGAGGTGGTAATGAGATACTTTCCATAAAGGTGATAAAAAAACAGTTTTTGGCCCCTTCAAAGGCCAAAAGTGAAATATTTAAGGGTCTAAGGGAAAATCAAAACAACGAATATCGAATCAGCGTGAAAAACTGGTTCTCTTAACAAGGCGCCAAAAAAAAAGGATAAAATATGTAGCAGCATCATGTATTGTTTCCATCGTATCCTCGCCACTCGAAAAGAATGGCCGGATCTGGAGCCTTGGAAGACATAGGTGATTATCAACAACCCCTCCTCTATCACAACAAAATAAGACTCGATACAATATTTTACACACTCAAGTTCATTACAATTTCAAAAATTAGCTCTTTTCCCTCTGCTCCCCATCTGAATTGCAGTGTAGGGGTCATAATGCTGATTAACACGGGTAAAAGGAGTGAATCTCTTCTAGCATAACATGATCAGCGACATACCCATGGTACTTGAATTTAATAACAGCGCAGTAGTTTTTGTTTCCCGTCTTTTTGCTCTTCTTTTAAAACTTAACTTTTTCCTGATAAACAAGATAAGTTATAATTCTTCTAGTCGTCAAAGAAGATCGGCTCGAGGAAAACCTGCTGTGGCCTCAGCCCAACAATTTGAATCAGAATCAGATCATAATCCTAGGTAACTAGCATGAATCTCACGAGACCTTTATGACGATGGAGGAGAGGTGGAGTATGTGAAACACTCAAATGTACCTAAGGCAGTACCTCGGACAAACAAACGGCAACAAAAACTTCATTTTTGCACAATGTTATACAGAATTCTGCTGGACATTGGATTTGGCAAGAGATGCGGATAAGAATAATGGTCTAGTGTCTCGGCGGGTCGCTACGAGCACAGGTTCCCGCATCCCCAACTTCCTGAAAGTGCAAGTGCACAACCCAATCACGATATCTCACAGCTTGTGTGCTTGACAGACGGCTATGAAGTTGTTGTGAATTTAGAGTATTCATTACCCAGATGGTTCTACTGGCACACGTGAATTCAAATGGATAGAATGCACAGATCACATCCCATTCTTACCCTCGGAAGTAAAATGATGTCTATAATCCCCGTATAGCCGTTGGGTTAAAGTTTTCTGAACTCTATAATCACAAAAGGAAACGGGTATAGAGTACGACATTTTGAGGTAAGCTAGCCGGCACTCACGTCGAGCGGCCGTTGGCGACCTTTCGACTATCGACCGCGCCAACGCATTTCGAGGAGGATTTTCCGGTGAACGGCGCGCCGCGTCTGTCCATCGCACCGGCCGCCAACCACGCACTGTGTATCCGGGGCGAAAATTATAAGGCGAATTTTTCCTTCGCATTTTTCGCCGATGAGCTCGATGGCGTGCACAGGACTCGACCAACGGCGGATCGTTTTCGCTTCGCGCACCCGGCCACGTATGGTCGTAAAAATTTACGATTTCCACGTGAAAGTCTGTCTAGCGTCGTAAATTTTGCAGACTCAGTGCCCTCGACGACCACCACTGCCGAACAGCAACACAGCATCAACTACGACAGCCGCAGCCCCGCAGTAGCAGCAGCAGCAGGTTTATTTGTGCTGGTTGAAATGTCGACAGGAGCTGTTGGCATTTCATATTATGTATACCTAACAAGCTAATCATTGTAGGTCAAGGCATATACATACATGGTCCATAAAAACTATGTGCCGCAAATCGCTCTCGCACGTACGGCGAAAAGTTAGAGTGTTTATCCGAAAATTCCTTTGAGCTGATCGCTTCCGCGATGTGGTAATGAACAACTCTCCAACCGCTGACCGAACCGAACTGAGTCGAGCGGTTAAAAACAAAACAGTCCAGACAGAAAAAAGAAAAAAAAAAAAACTAACCAGAAATGTAGTAAAGCTGAATTTCAGTGTAACTGATCAACGGGGAATATTGGCAAACGTTCTCAAAGTCCCATGAAATCTCACGGGAATTTTCGACTACTAGAATTTCGAAATCGTTTCCAAAACGTTGAGTTTTGATTTGAAGTCAACAAATACTGATCGTATCGAAGAACGTCTCAAACATAAATTACTCTAGATTAAATTCTACATAAAAACGGCCTTCTACAAATTTTCAATATCTGCCTTCGATACATCATGATAGGTGGATTCAAAATACTTCTTTGCACTGCTGTACTAATTAACACAGGCTTTATAGGCACAAACTTACAACTATAGATTTCTCCTCTTGTTTCACCCGATTCTATACGAACTCTGAAGGAAATTAATGACTCCCGCTCGTTTCCCTACATCTGTATCTATCCATCCATGAGAATATTTTCATACCACCTGTCCACCTTCAGACACCACATGTGTAAATTTTTTTGTGTTTTAGATATTTTTGAAAATGCTGTGAAAATAACTTGTTGAACTTCGTCGAGTTCAATTAAGGATATCAACAAGTGAGTTTTTAAAGCTGCTGAACTGATTTTTTGCTGTCGGTTTAACCCTGAAGACTGAGGCATCGTTAGGGGACGAAGAACTTCAGAAATACAAAATAGACACCGAACTATACGTATTTTAAAGACGCTTAGGCACCAATCGGGAATCCTCCCACACAAATCTTCAAAGTTCAAATGTTTCGAACAAAAATTATTCCCTATAAAATTCCCTAATTAATGGTGTACATATACGCTAGTCTAGATTAAACAGTGTCCAAAATACATTTCGTTGAAAATTGATAATTTCCGATTTTTTTGTACTTAATATCTTTCAAGTTACCCTCAGCAAAGCATCTTGTTACCATGTAACTATACAGAATAAGCACTGATATGAAAATTATAGTGAAGAATATATTAGAAATAGTACAACTGAAGGGTGAAGAATCAAAACTCACATTTGCGATTTTACTTCAAGGACGCAAATAGGCAAAATACTACACACAAGTGCAGAAATATCTTTGCTGCGCCTGTGAATGTGGAATATGTTATACATATTGCACAGTCATAGGCCCAGCAAAGATATTCCTGCACCCGTGTACAGTATTTTGCCTATTTGCGCCCTTGAAGTAAAATGGCAAATGTGAGTTTTGATTCTTTACCCTTCAATTATAAAATTTTACGAAAAGAAACATGCATCTATACGTGGCAGTTTCTATAAAAAGGGGTAACTTTGTCGATCCGACGAATTTTGAGTTACGGATAGTACATAATAGAAGAATGAATGCCCGTTCCAAGGAGTTATCGGCGAGATCTGTAGCGTTTTTATTTGCGGAGATACAAGCGGCCAAAGATGAGTGTAACGAGAAGGCGCGAAAATACGTTTTCGAGAAAAACGTGTCTAAAGTTAGACACACCTTTTTCTCCCACTCCTTCAAGCGGCCGTAACTCACCATAGAGTCACGTTACCAGCCTCGAGGAGGGTGGGTTGGAAAGGTAATTTTTCGCTCTTCTATATGGTAACATTTCAGAACATCGGATTTATTCGTGAGCTCCGAAAAACCGCGAAGAAGCGACGCAGACATTCGCATTCTTTTCTCATTCTCTTTCATATTTCTCTTTCTCTCTCTTCTCGTTCACACCCGTAAATTTTGTCTCTTCGTTATTGCGATGTTTTTTCCATAGAAATCGACCAAAATCTCAAAACTGATTTTTTCACCAAAAAACTCTGTTTTTCTTTTTTCGCGTTTTCTAAGACTTTGATCGATCGAGAAAGTTACCCCTTTTTATAGAAACTGCCACACATACTCTTTTAATACCACTCTCAGGCCTGTAGCCAGCTATCTGCGGTAGGGAACGCTGACTGTTTACCAAGGGGGCTTGAGGATACAAATAGTATATAATGTGAAGATTTCTACAAAGCAGTGGTGTAGCCAGGGGGAAAGGGGCCAATGCCCCCAAGGCACTTAAAATTGAATGTAAAATATGAAAAATGAGCAATTTTTCTTCTTTAAAACACGTTTTTTTCCCGAAAACTTTTCGCTCAAGCAGTACCTAATTTACCTTCATTTTTATAAAATACTCTTCTAATATTGGTGATTTTTAAAAATACCTCAATTTTCGACTTTTCTTCCTCAAAAATCTTACTTTACCCCCCCCCCCCCCCACGCAAGGAAGATCCTGGCTACGTCACTGATTGAATTCGGTCTCAAAATTCATAATCAAAACTAGCGATTCAAGTTACCAACAAGCCAACAACCCATTATTGAAAAAAAAAAAATTGAATGTATCACGTTGAAAAAAGATCAATACTTTTACAACTATTAAATTTTCGAACTTCTGGAAGTAAAAAGTTCTATTTTTGTGGACTTATCCAGTTATCAGTTCTCAAACAGCCATTCAGGCATTTAGCCATCGATATTCAATGTGAACTGGATCCCGAGCCTACCACTGTGTTTGTGAATTGTAATGTGACACAAGAAAATGGCCTGTATGTCTGAAACTGCTGATTGGATACTCACGTCAGGCCCTTTTCTTGCGACACGTCACATACGCAGAACGACCAACACACGATTTGTCTATCTTTCAAAGCAAAATCAGTGTTGCCAAGTTTATGAACATTAATTAATGTAGTGGAAAGAAAAGTTTTGAACAAAACTAGTGAGAAAAATATAAGGAATTCGTTAATTTTATTCACGAAGTTTTGCCAAGGAGGCTCCGGCAAGCGCTAGAGGGTGCTTAACACTCCCAAGCACCTCTTTGGCTACGGGTCTGACCACTCTTCTGCCGAGTTTGCATCTGAATTATCTAAGTCTGCTAAATTACTACTCCATTCTTCATCTGGTTCATCGACTGTTTCCTCATATTAACCTCGATTACTGACAAGTTGCCTACGCACATCAACTACTATAAAACATTCTTCTCAACGCACAAAGGTAACAGAATACTCTCTCTTGGAGACCGATGCTGTCAGCTCCTACATACTTACCAAACTGAGATACAGCCTCCATTCCAACAGAATCAATTGCCGGAAATCATCTCATATATTGCGGGCAAAATCCAATTGAAACATCAAGAAGAGTGGACAGCGGGACCCCCAAACGAACTTCGCATAGTAAAACCTATTATTGAACATTGGCATACCTCATTCAACACGAACAGGAGAATAGAAATAATGCTAGCGAGACTTCGAATAGGACATCTAATAGGCACTCATGGACCCTTGCTACGCGGGGAACCTTATCCAAATTGCCCATCGTGTATAAATGAGCCCCTTACCGCTAAACACCTCATCGACAACTGCCCTGCACACGCGGAGGCTCGAACCTCCATTTATGGAGCTCCTTCCTATCCCATACTACATGCACTCATCGACAATCCTCGAGCTGCACAGACAATTCTACTATTTCTTGCCCATGCCCAAATCACCTCAAAGGTCTAAATGTACCCCTTACCACTAATTTACTTGTTCGTCACCTTCTTGCTATTTGTTTTGTGAATTTGTCCTTGTTTTCTATATCACTTCCCAACTATGTTACTCCCTTACACACTCCTTAAATATTTTCTTTGTTACTTTACATTCGTTAAATTTTTTTCTTTATTATTTGTTAGTTATTTATTTGTTAATTGTTACAGTGAATTATGCCTTTCTCCATATTAGTTTAATTGTACCATTAACTTGCCTTTGTTATTTATTTATATTTTGTATACGGGTACCTAGTAACACATTTTGTTATGTAATACGGCTGGACGCTAAAGACCTAGATGTCGAGCGTCGTTAAATAACAAATAATTGATGATGATGATGATAGTAAAATTGAGACATGAAAATGCTCTCCCGGGGTTGCAGATCCGTCTGCGGGGGGAGCATTACAGGGGAGCGTTACGGTTTTCACTCAAGTATACCCAATAGTAAAAGCATATAAAATAATTTTCATAGAAATTTGAACCAGGAGCGTATCGGGAGAGCATTGCGGGAGGCGTTACGGGGGAACGTTACGGTTTCCGTTCAAGTATACCCAGTAGTGAAAGCACATAAAATACTAAATACTAAAAAATATAAAATGCTAAAAAATGATTTCCATAGAAATTCGAACCAGGAGCATGTCGGGGGAGTGTGTCGGGGAGCGTCACGATCTTTGCTCAAGTATACCCAATAGTAAAAGCATATAAAATGCTAAATTAAATACTGAAGATGGCTAGAAGAAATAAAAATTTCCATGGAAATGTGGACCCCTGAACTGAAATTGAACTGACTTGTGACCACGAAGAGCTAAATCATACGGACTGGCTTCGGGTCGGGGGGGATGGCTGGAAGAAATAATAAATTTCCATGGAAATGTCAACCACTGAATTCGTGTTGGGGGAGCGTTACGGGCGCTAAAGTAACGCTTTAAAGTAATTTTTTTAGAAAGTTTTTCTGTGTACCAAAGTGAAGACACAAAAATGTCAAGAATCATGAATTCTGGAAATCATCAATTTTGAACGAAGTGTATTTCGAATGCTGTTCAACTTAGAACAGCGTATATGTACACCATTTGATAGAAAATTTTATGAGGAATAATTTTTGTTTGAAACATTTTTCATTTGGGTCGCATTTTGATGAAATATTCACGAAAAACTGAAATTTTAGACCTTCTAGCCCCCCAAAAAGTGGAAGCACAGGGTTTAAGGGGTGGGATTTTTAATATGTTCTATTGAAAGGGATTCCCTACATGTTCCAGTGAAATCCTCTTTGTTTCCAAAAAATGTTTTTTTTCTTACGTTTAAGTCTTCATTGCCTAGACTTTAAACAGAAAGCTAATCTTACGGAAATTTGACTTTTTGATTGACTAAAATCGCTTGACCGTTCGTGGTGATACTCGCTTCCGAAACTGAAATTGACTGTGCATTTTCTGTCATAGGGTTCAGCTTTCGTGAACACCTGTACAGGTAATTTTCAGATCACCACGCGTGTATTATTGAGGATTTATTGATTAATACGTCGGATATAAATCCCGCCAATATGAAAAACCATTTCGGCTTTCATAATTCCGGTAAATCACTACCTTCAAATTCTTCTGCCTGCTGGTAATCCACCGTATCCTCGCTTCGGGTCTAATCCGAAGCTATCACGCTCTAACACGTCCATCCGAAGTCGAGGAATTTCATTTGTGCCGGCAAGTAAACACGCAGCCGGCATTGCGGACTTGGGCTGATCGGTCGGCCGCATTCTTAAGTACCGCTTTGGCCGGGGCTAGCGCACCTACAGCCCCTGAGGCCCGTTCGAACCCTTCAATTCGTATACGTCACTCCGACGGTGCTCGTTTCTGGCGGAGACCGGAGATATCTGTAGCCGTGACTCCCATCATTCAAAAGCCGTCGACCATACCGAAGGGGGCCGATCGACTCGAACGTCAATTGACTCCGGGGAGCTCACGTCAAATTACTCGAGAAAACGCCGAGTCCCGTGAGAAAATACTCGCAGCGAAAATTCCGAATTTCGGTATTTTCATCGCGTATAATCATACAGACGGTCGGTGTATACGGCCAGACGTAGACCGATGATCGCTCCAAATCACTGGGTTGTCGATTCGAATGCAACAAAAATTGGAATCCTCTCGCGAGAAGAGCCCGGCCCGCAACCGACGTACATATAATTATACGAGAGCAGGTACGACCCCAGCCTTGGAAAAAGTGAACAAAAATTATAAACACATACATCGAGTCTGGGACAATGATATATAAATTATTGGCTGGAGAGAGGCCGAAAATCGTAATTCAAAAATTCGGAAAACGAAGGTAAACAGAGGAGGGAAAAAAACAAGAGAGAAAAAAACGTGCCGTGCCGATTGCCACATGCCGGTGGAAATGTAAATAGCTCAGTGATCCTTAACCCGGTAGCGATTTTTATCGTAATCCCGAGCCTAATTAGGTTTTTATTGAAATCAAGATTAAAAGGCTGGAATTATCGAATTATCGGATACGTTATCCGGCGGCGATCCGGGGGTAATTATAGTCGGTGGTGTTTAATTTGTTGGAAGCGGATGCCGGAACGAGTGCGAGCGAGAGAGGGTTAGCGAGTGCGGGAGTGCGGGCGGCGTACGCGACAGAGCCGTTGAGAACCCATGAGCCAGAATAAGACAAGTGAATTAATTGTTCACGAAATGGAGAGAGGAAAACCCGAAGAGAAGAAAATAGCCGGTGATAGATCAGTATAGAATGAAAGATGAAGACAAGAATACATTATAAGTGACTCAGAAGAAAAAACGCAGGCAGCCGTGGCCCACCAGGTGGACTCGGATAAGTTAATATTTGGATAGGGATTGTCTGCGAGTTTTTCGGTGCTCTTTCTCTCTGCGGAGATCGGTCGGTAACATGTTGAAAAAGAGTTCTAAAACAATAAAACATGTCACTTAAAAATGTTTAGACATGTTTTATGATTATATCTACCGTATAGCGTGCAGAGGTTAAAAATGTTTATTTGTCCAGGTATATACCCGTAGTAAAGTTATAAGATGATGGTATTAATGGAACGAACGGTCTGGGACTGTAGATCCGGTTCTGTGATAATCCACAAATAAGACAAGCAGAGAAAACTTGTTTACTGATTTTTATTAGATCCGATCGTGCGCCAAGGATTTAGAAATTGATTTTGACTTCTGTAGAACAATGTGTCTTTTCACATTACCTACGTCTTCATTACAAGGATAATAAATGTTTCCGACCCGAAAAATTCTTAGGTTTATCTCTCATTCGGGATGATTAACTCCTGTCAAACGTAGCAGCGTCCACCGGCGTGTATATTCCACACATCCACACACATTCGCTAAGCCTATAATTTTGTAATCCCGCGCGACCACTTTTCCACTTTTTTTTTCATTCCTATTTTTTTTTTTTTTTTTTCCTTTTCTGGTGATTTATATTTGATGCCTCGGATCGAACCGACCGACAGACGTACCCTCGTATTATTTCGTCCACAAATTTTCTCGTAATAAATATTTCGCCTGGAACACGTTAATCATGCCGAATATGCCGAATGACGCAGACGTTTTTTTCACGTTCAATAAACTTCTCAAGGAGTATATATTGTGTACGTGAGGGTATACTTTATTCTGTATATTACACGCACACTTGCTGCACTTAGTATACGCACATCGAATCGGCGAACGGTGACAAGCAGCCTGGTCATCACACGCTACTACGAACACACATCACGCGGCTGTGTGTAATATACAAGTGTAAAAATATGAGCAATAAATTTCACGAGTCAACACTTACGAAAAAAATAACCACTCGCCCCGATTACGAAATGCACGGCTTAAATTATGAATTCCGAGAGCGTGCGTACAATATATCCTCCCAAAAACAGATATCTGTACAGGAATTAAGAAGAATATCGAGAAATTTTTATACAAATTTGATTTACGGACACACGACGAATAGGTGTTCTTGTATAGAAATTTGCAAACTCGTTTAGCCCGGGAAAAATTAAACGAACATGAAGGAAAGTTCGACAGAAAATGTCGATGATCTCACGGACATTGGGACACGCTGTTAAGTATAGTCCACTATTTATTTACCCCCCACTATATACTTTATATATAATTATTTATTTATCTATGAAATTGTTCATATTTATCAGCATGTATATTAATACCCATATTATTTAAATTTATTTAATTATTTATTTTACATTATTTATCAGATTTTTTTTTGATATTTTTATGTATTTTGATCTCTAGAGGAATATTTTTTATGAGAATATTTTATTTAAAAAAATTATTTTATTTTAATTAAATTTAATAATTTTTTTTAGGTTAATTTATATAATTAAATTATTTAAAAGAATATTTTTATTAAATAATTTAATATTAAGAAGATTTAATAGAAATGAAAGTGTTTTTTTTATTATTAGTTTTATTTATATTATTGATTTTAGTTAGCCCAAATAAGAGTACAAAAAGGGAAAAAATCATAGAAAGCTGAAAGTATGTACATTTTGGTCTAATTAAGTATCCCCGAGTGCTTTCGATAAAATTCTTCAAAAATTATCAGGAAATTTTCTCGAAGAATTTTTCTGAAATTTCTTGGAAAATAATGGAGATCTTTTCTAAAAATTTTCGAAATTATTAAAAAATTTTTCGACAATTTACAGTGAAACTGCTTCAAAATCATCCGAGATTTTTTCCGAAGATATACAATGAAATTCTTCGGAGATTATCGAACATTTTTCCACAAGATTTTCGATGAAATTCATCAGAAACCATCGAAGTTCTTCTCCAAATATTTCCTATAAAAATTCTTCAAAAACTGTCAGGAAACTTTCTCGAAGAATACTGATCAACTTTCTTGGAAAATATTGGAAATTTTTTCTAAAAATTTTCGATGAGACTCTTCGAAAATTATCGGAGTTGTTCTTGAAAATTATCGGAAAATTTTCCCGAAGATTTTCGAGGAAATTCTTTGGAAAACACTGGACTTTTTTCTGAATATTTCCGATGAAATTCTACGGAAATCATCACATTTTTCTCCAAGATTTCTGATTAATTCCTTAGAAATCATTGGCGATTCTCCCCGAACATTTTTGACGAAAATCGCTCTGAAAAGCATCAACATTTTTTCTAAGGATATCCTTCCAAAATCATCAGAGATACTTCTGGATGATTCTTGATAAAATTGCTGGGAATCATTGTACCTTTTCCCAAAAATTTGTAGACAAAATTTGACTGAAATCATTGGAGATATTTCGCAATGATGTCCGATGAAATTATTCGAAAATTATCGCAAATTTTTCCTGAATAAGCAGATTTTTCTAGAAGATTTCCGATGAAATTCTTCGGAGATTTAGAACATTTTTCCTGAAGATTTTGATAAAATTTTTCAAAAGCCATCGGAGTGTTCCCCGAATATTTCCCATGAAATTCTTGTCGAAAAGACCGCTCGCCTGGCGAAACAACGTGCACCTGGTTTCGCGAAAAACTAGTTTTCCTATGGCAGAAGGAAAACAGACTAACCCTGTATGCACCTATATATTTGATTTTGACCGATTTTCAAAACATTTTTTCCCTCCCCACTATATTATTTGCCCCCTCGAAAATCACAGTCTGGCTACGAGCCTAATTCAATTTGTTCATCATCGTTCATTTTGCATTGAACAGATATAAATATAGTTCGCGTTGTCTAATTACCACGGGCGAAAAAAAGGTGATCTTTGGCCGAAAAAATAAATGCTAGAAGCCTCGGGAATTTCGTATAGTCGCGCTAAACTATTTCAATTTGGTCGTGTATATGTGGACGTCAGTTGTACAACATGTTTTTGCATGACCGCGACATGTTGCGTGTTGCGCAACGTCGTCGTATGATGTTGTACAACCAAATCTCTGTTTGTGTGGACGGACGCGCCTTAACGTAACCCAGGTAAATAGCTGCCTTTGGTAAAAAAAAGTCTTAAATTTTTTTCTAAATTTGTAAATTTTTCCTAAAGGGATTTGTTCTTGAAGTTATGTACTATAACGTTGAAAATTAAATATTACGCCGCATCTTAAAAATGCCGGTTAGGCAAAATTTTTACATAACCTTTTTAAAGTATTCATCGCGAACTTTAAATTAGTTCATAAACAAATTTTGCCTATCTGTAAAATTGAAGGCGCTAAAGCACTTACAAGCCTTTGTTGCTTTATCACGCCTTCAGTATGGTAGATTGGCAAAATTCAAATACAACCTGAACAGCAGTAATGATTGGGATCTATAAAATGAGTTATATACAAATTTTGCCTACCTGCACACTGAAGGCGCTAAAGCACTCAGAATATATATTTTGTTGCTCTTAAACGCCTTCAATGTCTCAGATAAGCAAAGTTTGTTTGAACTAATTTAAAGTTCGCAATGAACACTATTAAAATCGTGATCTGCAAATTTGATCCATCTCGTATATTGAAGGCAGTGGACCATTGAATAAAAGTATTGGTAAAAATCAAAACTTTGAAAGAAATGCGGTATGGGTTAAAATTATTCTTATGATAAAACATTGATAGAGGCTCATTTTTGGACTAAATGGACCAACATTAGACCCAATGCTGGGAAAAAATCTGAAAAAAATCTTTCTCTCCTATACAGGCCATGCAAAAAATTCGTTAATAATATTCACTCTCTCCCTTTGGTGGAGTTATAAGGAGTCTTATCGTTATCTCTCGCTTTCTTGCGAAAGATAAAGAATTTCATACGATGCTTTCTGCTTATTATATGCTAGACCGTAAAAAAGTAACGTTTCACCGTACTCAAAAATTCATGGGTTTTGTCCTATAGGAAACAAGCTTACTCCCCAAGAAGGGTATTGCCTTTTTGCCTTTTTGAAATGCGCCCATGCGTGTAACATGCTAACTTCATATTTTTGCACCCATTAATGCAATCAGTTTTCATCTCAAGGATATGAAAACGAGTTCAAGACTGATGATGGGAGGGAGGGGAGGAAGAAGGTTGAACAATTTACTTCCTACATGTTCCGAATTGCCCCCTTCTTCTAGGATTACTTCCTATAATATCTGCCACTGTTTTGAGAACTACATTATTTTGTAAAGAAATGATTAACACTTCGGTGGTTTCGAAAAACAACACTCATGCACGCTTATTCGTTTGTATAAAAAAGAACGTGAATCATTATTTTGGCTAACGATACGATTACCGAGAACATGTGCAAGCTCTAGACAGCTAGACATGTAAACATGCGTACACACGCGGGTACTGTCTTATCATTATCGGGGTACGAGATGACGATCCGCGTCTGGTCGAATGTGTGACCTGCGAACAACAGCGTGCTGAGATTATGTCACGATTCCCGCCATGTCCCATATAAGCCCCAGATTGACGTTGGCTTTAATTCAGACAAAATGATTCACTATTTGTCTCCTCGTCGAACTGATGCATGCACTTTTCACTTTCCGTCGTAATTCTAATTTATTTCTAATCTAGATCTGGGATAATGACGCCACTGACGCCGCGCCGGGCTTTGCAATTTCATGGCGACATTAATAAGTGAACGAATCTGCCTTTCGAATTTAATTACATTGTTCGGTGTAGGCCGACAGAACGAGACTAAAATAACGTCCCCTAAGCCTAAGCGCAGACCATTCGTGGATTGTTTTCGTCTCCGAGCTTTTTACGAGGAATTAAAATTCCTGGGATCTGCGGACTGCCTGTTTTCTCCGAGAAGAGTATTTACGCTTAATGATCTGAAGACTCGGCCAGGAATCAAGAGCAGGGGATACAAGTTAACACTAGAGGTGGGAACGTGTTGGAGGTCACCCGAATATTTCACAAAAATCAAAGATACGGGAGTACCCCTTAAATTACAAACAGTTTTTGCAAAGAGTTTGTTGCGTTTTGATTTTTGTTTGAAGTGAAGGCTAGAGTAAATGTGCCTGTTCCATCTCGCTGCTGTAGCTTGACGTCTAGAGGACTAAGGGCGGTTGTTTTCAGTAGGTTTACATTAGTACCCGATTCATTTTTCGCTTCAAGTTTAAGTAAGTAAAGTATTGTATATATCTAAAGATAGGACACGTATCTTTCCCTTCGATCAGGGACGAAAATAAGGGAGACAGCTTGCCCCCAAGCCTCCGCCGGTGTTGGGAAATTTGAGTAGATGGATCGAAAGTTGGGAAAATCCAACAAGTCACAAGTTTTTTTGTTCTTTTATTTATTTATTTCTTTCTTTGCTAATACAAGCCAATTTTGATACTTGGGCATCCAACAAGCCAAAAGTTTTTTTTTGTTGCTAGTACAAATAAATTTTGATACTTGAGATTTTGATTTAAGTCAGTTGGGAATTTGACAAATTTTTGCACCTCCAGAAAAAACTCTTCGCTATGCTCCTGCCTTCAATCGTATCACACAATCATGAATGGTGTTTGTCATGTGGAACCAGGCGATGTCAGCTCCCCCCCCCCATATTTCGCGATCATTAGCAATGTTTAGCCTAACATTTTCCAGCAACGCGTAGTTTCGAGATCTGCTCTGCGTTTCAAATACAAAAATCCTTCCCCAGCTTCTGACGACTTTGAAAGGAGACAACGATATGAAGGATAAGACCTGGGCGGGGAAAGTGATGTCATAGTAATGACTTAGAGAAGAGAGTGAAGATGAAGACCTGAACAGAGAAAGTGATGTCAGTACAATGACTGATGAGAAGAAGTTTGGAGGAATAGGACCAGTCTTAAATTGGTCTATAACAGTGGTTCCTAACCCGGGGGTGATCACCCTCAAGTGGGCGATTTGGGTTGTCAGGGGGACAATAAATAAGTGGTGGGCGATTGGGGGGCGATGAGAATTCAAAGGGCAAAAAATAAAAATCTTGACCAGTTAAAAATTGACATGGAATCAAGATTTGAAGATTTGACCAAGTTACAAATTCCAGATTGGATTCTAGATCCATTCTCGTTTGAAGCTGTTGATAAGCTTGATAACGCTTTGCAGCCGGAGTTTCTAGATCTGAAGTATGACTGTGAGGCGAAAATCATTTTCAAGCAGAGCGGTTACGAGTTAGCCTGGGTGAAGCTTATGAACACGTATCCACAACTGTGGGGAAAAACTGAACCACTTCTTATCTCGTTCCCGTCAACATATTTAGTTGAAAAAGGATTTAGTACTAAAAAGACAGAAAGAAAGAAAGAAAAAAAAAAGAATAAGTTTCCAGGCCCTGTAGTCTCTGGAATCTCGAAAATTTCAATTGACAAGCAGAAAAAACTCGGCTGTTAATCATTCGAGGCGCCTCTTTATCAACTTACTGAATAGTTTTTTACCTTTTTTTCAGGATGGAAGGGGTGGGGGTACAATGCATTGAACTTTTTATTACTTCCCCTCCTCCTCATTTCGACGCCGCTAATTCTAATGACATCTAGTTGGATTTTTGGGACGTGTTTGATATTACAGGCTAATATTGTTGAAATTCAGTCACATATTTGGTCTTAATTTGGTGGTGTTATCATTTTCACAGCCAATTTTAGTAACTTTCAATAGTTTTCCGTCATTTTTTGTCAATTTTTGTAGTTCTTGTTAATGTGAACTCATTTTTATTTCGGATTTTTTGTGGTCAGTTTTCATCAATTTTTTAAAAACGTCGTGGAATTTGATCAGATTTGATTTCTCGGCGCCATTCTTGGTCAACTATAGAATTTTCAATAGTTTTAGCTTGTTTTCAATCATGTTGCAATATTGGTAAGTAAGCAACGAAAACAAGCAGAGGACATCACGACAACAAGAAGCATTATTATCAATTGAGGACCCGACTTCCAAAACGCGCTTAGTCCAAAAAACGAAATGATGGGAAATCGAAAAAAACATTCAGACTCACGAAAGGTAAGTAGTAACACTGATTCAATGAGGAGTCAATGGTAATACCACCCAAGTATGAAGCTTGGCGTGCGAACAGTCTTCGAGCTATGGGAGTGCAAAGTGGGGGAACTCGTGGACTTAGCTCGTTTTGGCAGACCATGTCATACTTGTGAAAGGTCAAAATTCGTACATTTTGACCAAGAAAATGTTGGAAATTGGAAGATACAGCTTAGAGACGACCATTCCGGTGAACGAGACACACGTGAACAATGTCCCCCTCCCTCCACCCATCAGACATCCATGTAACCCCCTCCCCCGAATAGGAAAAATCAAGTATGACTTACAGTCGTAAGAGTCTTATATTTATAAAATTTGAAGGAAAAAAAAAACAAGTAAGTCAGGATTATAAAAAAGAACGGAAGAAAGGTTTAGCTGACTTTAAACGGATCAGAACAATAGACAAAGTGAGAATAAGAAAATTAAGAGCAAACTGAAGACAAATTTGATGGCAAAACATGCAGCGAAGCGGTTGAAATGAGACTGGGCCCGTGGGCCGGACATATTTAAAGATTACGGGACGATAGGTGGACGTATAAGGTGAACAATTGGTATCAGAATATAGGCAGGAAACAAGGCAGGCAAAAATAAAGTGGGGGATGGCATTCTCTTTTTCTAATTTGCTCTCCACCCGAGTCCTGGAATCCGTCCTTTCGAGCATTACTTCAGAGATGTCGAGGGAGGCTGGCTGTCTTAGCCCTCTTCCCTTCTGGCTGAAAAACCGGCCTAGGTCGAAAATTCTGGCGAGTTGCTATGTAGGCGTGAACCCGGGACCTCCGGATTCTGAGACCAACGCGCTATCCACTCAACCAACCAGACATCGTTAAATTCATAGAAAACAAATTATTTCATAGGGTAGCATTGGACAGGGGCAGAATGGACAAGGCTGCGAGAGGCTTATGCCCAAGAAAGGGTCTAATACTATTGTATACGAGTATCAAAGCCGAATATAAATAAATGAAAAAGTCGTGATAAAATCATGAAACCGACTCTGAAAGGCGCCTTTTGACTTCCTCCATCAGACTGCGCTAAAAACTCGATTTTCGATTTTTTGAACTAAGCGCGTCAGGTCCTCAATTATCCTACACTAACTCACACTGTGCTTAAGCGCTCCGTCACTAGTGTTTATAATTCTCGAAACGTGCCTAGAATGGTTTCCAGTGGCGTCGCCTAAAGGAGGGCCAGCCCCCTTGCGATTTCCTTAAATAGTGGTTTAGCACCCTCTTCAATACCCCTCTCCCTTTGGTCAAGACCAGACCTCACCGAATGGATGGTTTCTCTTTAATGCTAGCTATTTATTTCATTTCGTTTATTAAAAATTTTTGTGAGGGAAAAGTTGTGGAGTGAGCAGCACCGGGTGTCAAAGGTAATGCTGAGAACAGTATACTCACATTAATGAGTGAAGAGGAAGCGCGTTCGGCTGTGGGGCACCCAAATTCCAGGTTAGCGCTGGGAGCGTTAACTTCGGTCAGTAGGGGACCCCATGGTGGCCTTTGCAAGACAGCGCGCACCGGAAGCGGAACAGCGAAATGGGGGCTCGGGCCGGCTTCAACACTGATGTGGTACTCGAAAGAGTAGTTTCCGGGGGCCGGGAGTGTGGTGTCTCAGGGGCAACTTTGGCATACGTGCATCGCTATACGTCCCACCACACCATGCTCACGTTAAGCAGAAGCGACATAAATAAAAAGATACACCACGGCAATCACTGAAAAATTTCCTTTCTGGGGTAAGTAACGATAAGTATGTCCCTAATCAGTGGCGTAGCCAGAGAGGCAAAGGGGCCGAATACCCTCCCTCCAAGACACTTAAAATTGAATGTAAAATATGCAAAAATGAACAATTTTTCGCCTTTAAAATAGGTTTTTTTCAATAAATTTTTGCTCGAGCAGTAATTTTACCTTCATTTTCATAAAATAGTCCTCTAATACAGTACCGTGCAAATTAATTGAGCCGTTCAATAAACATTTTCTATGTTTCGTGTTCTCTGTAGTGCAACACTGTTTCCCAGAAGTCTGGGTACTTTTGGTCATGTGTGATCGAGAATCGATCGTTAGCGATATTTTTCGACCGTAGGAACGTGATTCAAGTAGAGCGACTCAATTAATTTGCACGAATCATAGGCTCAATAATTTGCACGGTACTGTATCGGCGATTTTAAAAAAATACCTCAATTTTCGACTTTTTCTCCCTTTCTCTCCCCCCATCGGGAAAATCTTGGCTACGCCACAGTCCCTAATATTTTCGCCATTCAGTTCACTCTTCTTTTCTTCTTGTCTATTTTGGTCTTTTCTCCCTCCGCTTTTGCTACCACCCACACTTCCAAAGATGGCGCGGCCACACCATCTTGACCCTCGGTTGGGCGCCGCTGCCCGTTACAATGTCCGCGTTTCTAGGCTGAAGTCGCCATTTTCACCACCTTCATCTCGAAGAACAAGCGAAAGACAATGCCCAAAGAAAATATAGCCAATCGGTGAACTCGGCAGTACACCTTGCCCTGCACGCACTCTTCCGAAACCTCATTTTCGAAGCGTAAATTTCAATTAAACCTACCATCCATCCTGCTCCATTGTTAGTACATCGTAAAATTCCGACATGCTATTTAATGAAGAAGAAAAATTATATACGAGTAGCAGTTTCTACTTCACTTGAAAAATACCGTCGTCGTTTTAATGTACTCGCGTTTTATTCTCAAACAAACAATCGTATTAATTTTTCAATAAAAAGAATCAATTAATCTCGCTGAATTCTCCAGCAACTATATTTTATTGCTATCAGAACTGCGCTTCCAGGCATTTGCATTTCAACCGTTCGTGTAATGAGCAACCGCTATTGTTTTTAATCGAAGGCGATCCGAAGGGAATGTAGACTGGTGCAGATTTCCGATGTGATTAATGGGGTTTACTTTAATAAATTCCTGTATGATTGAACGGCCGGCCAGCTGAAAATTATTTAATATAGAAAAGAAAAAAATTTCTTACGTACTTCGTCGACATATAGCTCTTATATAATTCAAGTCGAACCTTTATTTGTACGGAATAATAAGAGAAATAAAAAAATTGGTCGATGATTGTAACCAATTATTACAGAGAGACGAGCTTGACATACAAATTGGGCTAATTTGACGTATTAAATCGGCTTTTGGCGATGAAGTTGTCAGAATAGTAAATTCGACGGAGGAGAGGGTAGCGATATATCAGTGTTGGATTGGTGTTGTAAATTTGAAGTGTTGTACCCGCGTGAGATATCGATCAGATCGATTGGCTCGTATTTCAAGACTGGTTTTGCCGGTCTGGTTAAATTCGCTCCTAAAATGAATTCAAATGGAAGCCTTTCGGAGAGCTGTATACCAAAGAATACTCTAAATTGTGCATCAGAATGATTTAATTGGATTTCACGAGTAGCTGGAGGGAAATTTAAAGAACAACTGAAGCCGCATACTCAGATCAAGGGGACTTCGTTCGTTTCGCTTTAAACTTAACTTTGCCTATCTGACTGAACTAATCATTCTGCCCGAACCGAGGCTGCCCTCTTTTGAAACCGAAAAATTAGCCCGAACTCGTTACATCGTACTGCGTAAAAAAGTGCTCATCTTCCAGTTACTGACAGATTTTCGCAACTACTTTTTGAAGTTTGAAAATAGTTAATTTTGTCTATTTCAATTTTATAAAAGCCGGCCTCTGCCCTTTATCAATGCATTCTACTTTGACGCGTCAAATTACTTATTCGCCACATACTGAACGAATGTCTATTTGTACCTTTTGCTGAGGTAGGTACCCCGAATATGGCCCGGTTCCCTAATAAAGCCCAATATAAAAATTGTGTTGGGTATGATTGCTATCATGTAACCAAGAGATGGATATTGTTGCTTGCGCGTCTGGCAACACTGCACCACGAAAATACGTTTAGAGGCAAGGAATCGACGATGTGATAGTCGAAAACGAAAAAAATTCGTCGAGATCTTCAATTGTGGCCGAAAATTATGTCGAAACGAGGTAAGTTGATTGAAATTACAAATAATCAAATACCAAAATCTAGTTATACATGTACCTAGGTACGTAATAGCGAAAGAATCGTGAATTGGTTCGTGGCATGAGAAATTCACTTCCAAAGAAGAAAAGTGACAAGCACCTAATAAGGCACGTGACGTAAGACGAATTTTATTTTTCTTTATTTCAGGCGAAATTAAAACGAGTACGCCGAAGCGTGCCTAATGGACCAGCGAAATGCTGAGGAAGGGTTCGCAGTTACTTAAAAATGGCTACTCTCAAGTGCAAGCCGCTGAGTTGAGTGGTGTTCCGCGCAAGTATTGGAAAAGAAAGTGGGTAGAGCCCCGATTCTGAGTTCAATTCAGGGACGTACCGATAGGTGGCAGAGGGCAACTTCCCCCCCCCCCCCCGTAGGAATTTTTCACTCAGCAGTTGGGAAAATTTACAATTTCAGTCAGGCTAGTTGGTAAAATCCAACAAGTTTAAAAAGTTAAAAGGCTTTGTTTCCCCTTTTTATTTTGCTTTGATACTTGAGAATTGAGTTGAGAAATTGGGAAAACCCGACAAGTCAAAAAGTTTTTCTACTATAGCAAGATTTCACGAAAGCAAGATGTCCCGCCCAAATTTCGGAATAAGAAGAAGAAAGAACTCCTTTCTAGGATCTCACCTGTGGGAAATTTGCCGATAGTAGATTGCCGACGAAGGGGGCTAATAACTCGTAATAACGAACGTTCAGCCTACTATCACCATACTCATAGGTGTTTAACCGCAGACTACCACCAAGCCCCACGGGAGTCTGGGCGATTCTACGATGACCCCTGTCCCCAGTGTACATCATTAACGAAGTAATGCTGAAAGACCTGAGCCATCGGAATGGACTTAAGTACTTGGGAACCTACCCTTCATGTCCCTGAATGAAAAGAGGTCCACCAAAGGAAAAATTAATTTAGAAAAAAGTCCAGGGATGCCCCGTACCATAAATCAAACACTTAGCATGGTGGTACGTCCATGCACTTTCGATAAATAAACAGAAAAGATAAAGTTGTTCCAAATTCACCTCACTGAAATTATAAGATCATGTCGAACAGCACAAAATACGTGTATTCTAAATTGATAAAATTGGAAATAAATCATAATAAGAATAATAATAATAATAATAAAAAATGATAAAAAATTAAATGAGGCGCAATGGAGTACTCGAATCATCCTACACCTACGCTTATATCATAAAACTCCTTAGATTCGCTCCGTGCTGCAATTTGGGAGCTATGGGAAAGGTGATGTTTTTTGAAAATGCATGGTTACGCCCCCCAAAGGCCCCGAGAAAGCAGGCCTCACACCCTGAACGAATAATTCTGCTACACTACTTTTGCTTTGGTACTTGGAATTTTTTTTTTTTTATTTTGCTTTGATACTTGGAAATTTTGAGTTGAGTCAGTTGGGATTTTCACAAATTTTACTCCCCCCCCCCCCCCCCGGAAAAACTCTTCGGTACGTCCCTGGTTCAATTACTCATTTTTGTTATTCATAACCTCATTAAACAATTATTACGAACATTTTAACATTTTTTGAAGCAAAAAACAGCTCGGGTCTTATAAGGTTCCAGGTCGGGCCTTATTATGGTACACGTGTTCCTAATAAGGCCTAACTGCATATTTCTTTGAAATAAAAATTATAATAATGTAGAAAGCGAGAGAGTGTCGTGAAGAGATTTCAATGTTGTCAGATTGTGAGTTATTGAGTTTACTTGCAATTCAAAAGAAAAATATATATATGGACTTGAAGGGCAATAATACTCAGTTTTTAAGATGCGGGCCTTATTAGGCACACTTATATCTTGTATCATTTGTCCTGTAAATATCCTTTTGTTAACAGGACTGCTTGAATAGCTGAACGTTGACAAGGGAACCGGTGCATCAACCCCAAGGTGATTAAAGGGAGGTGCACTCACTGGGGTATGCATGAAACCCGCAACAATTCTTCCCGTCTCACTTGCGCCGAAATTCACTTCATAAGAAAGTAAATGGGGAAATTGAATTTTTGTTGCAGCGGGTTCCTTTTTTTTAACGGTAGCTAATTGAATGTTGTATGCGGTAAAGATAATAGAAAAATATGTTGAGGGCACCAATTATGAGTAAAGATCGAAAAAAGCGTATTCCCATGTATAAGACAAAGGCAGTCCCACACCAGTGACGTCACCAATGTTGTTGCGCCTACTGGAGTGAACCCACCTCCCTAATCACCTTGCACCAACCCTACTCACGAATATTTTTGTAATGTCACTGCTCATTAATTACACACTTTTATTTGGGATTTTTCCTTTATTTCAACGATACTTTCTTGATCAGATGCCACTTGGAATCATGAACAACTTCAGTGACAGAGATACTTTCTGTTCAGGAGAAATGGTGACATTTTCACGATTTTCAGTCACACAATTATTGATATAATATACCTGGCTTTAACAATTTTCGCGATTCTTATGTTCATTCGAAAAAGAAAAAAAAGAAAAAAATCCATCAGCTCGGCAAAAATTTAGATTTTCGCGTTAGAATTCAAAAACATCTTCTTGAAAATTGGAATTTGAAAATCAAGTTCCTTTGGTCAATTTGTAAAAGCTATCAGTGGGCGGAAGAGGGTAAGTACCCAATGTCCTCTGCTAATCTGCCAGAAAGTCACAACTTGATAAAAAGTTCAATTATTCGACACAGCATTAATTGGAAATAGATCACTTGGTTTACATTTGTGCGGTTCAGATAATAGTATCCCTGAGAAAGAAGGCGGTGGAGGGGGAGCTGAAGTGCACGGCTTCGGAGAACAAATTCGGTTTATATTTGCGTAGTCCAGATGATAAAAGAGAAGTGAATTTCCTTAGAAGACTTATGCTATCAAATCATGGAAGGTTTGCTGAGGGCAACCCTGTCGAGAAGGAGGGGGAAGGGGGGAAATACCCCGGGCCCGGACTTTCAGGAGGGCCCGATATTTTTAAAAGACCTGAATCTCAACGCTTACGGCTACATCATACTGTACATCAAATCAGTAATCACTCTTTACACCATGAAAGAAACCTCTTATCCCGCAGCTTATAATTTTTTCCCATCTGACAAAATAAAAAATGAATGGAAGGAGGGGGGCGTGGAAATTCCTCCGGGCCCTCTTTCTCTCAACGGGCTGGCTGAGGGTGGGCATATATACCGTTAATAAATTCTCACACTTAGATGTTTTCTGTTCCAGAGAAACGGCTACAACGATTAGCACAGTTCCACTCAGCTAGATAATAATACATTTGTGCAGTTCAGTTGATAAAATTATTAGAGGAGACGTTAAGTTTTCGGCTCTGGTTCTCCTCTCAGCAATAAGGATACCTTTTGGAAGGGTGGAAGCAAGTACCCGCCATGATTGAATATGACTGAACTTAAACTTTCATCATTTAAAAACATTTCTGATCTACTGACTCATTTTGAAAGATTGTTTCATCGTTTTCTTTCTTTTAAGATCAAATATCGAAATAGGAACTTGCTGTACTGAAGCTTATTGTTGAGTAAACAACAGTTCACATAGGATTAATTATGATCTAGGTACTGAATGTTCTATAGACCACCTATAGTTACTCATGTGAAATTAATGAGCATAAAACGTAAAGCTTGAAAAAAGCAAATTATGCAATTACTCACATTTTTCGGGTGCTGGTAATTAACATTACAACTCAATCAAACTCACCTGAAACACAAGAAAATACACAACTGTTAAAATTTTTCCAACACTCCAAAGAATTTAAATCCACTAATATATCACAGGTATGATGGAGGTCGATGTATTTTACATAATAAAACTTCAAAAAAAAAAGGGGGGAAAAGCATGATGGAGCATTCACGTACAGTTTTATTCTTAACTCAACTTCTAAACAGCACCGGAACACGCACATTTGCATTGGTTTACGATCCGGGTCTTTAACAACGAGGAAGAAAAAGGTTGGGATACTGACAATCCTGAGCTAAAATGCTCCCCAGAAGATCTTCAATTCCAATTAGAAATGACAAATTTTTTGGCTCTTGCACTGAAATTTGGTAATCCAATTTATCTTACTCCAAGTTACCTTCCTACCTAAAGCCAAGCATCTTAACGGGGCGACGACACGAGGCCGTTACAACGAGCTGTATAACTTGCAGCTACACAGAATGTAAGTATTTACGATAACCCAAAATCGAATCTTCAGATACAACCTCACCCCATTTACATCCATTTCTTTCATTTTTGCCAGCTGGTGAAACTTGTTAAAAGGGAGCCCCTCTCTACCCCTGTAATATATCCCTGATCGGGCTGGATTTGGTTTGTCCAATCCTGAATCACCTGATTATGGACTCGGATACAAAATGTTGATATTGGATTTTATACAGCTGGAATTCGACGACCAAGGGCGATTTTTCAAACCGACCGAAAAGTGTCCGGGGCTGGGCTCTTTTCACACAAGTCTCTTCAACACGTTCCTGATAGTGTTACTCAATGGGCGAGAAAAAAAATCCGCAAGAATTTTCGACACATTCTCGCATTTTATTGTGTTTTCTGTACAAACTGCACCAAAACAGTCAGTGAATTTGTTGTAGTGTGTATGATGGTGGCGGCGGAATGAGCAGTGTTTTTTTTTTTTTTTTTTAATAATTGCTTTCTATTACTTTAGTAATGTACTTGTATGCAAAATTATGATGTTTCTGGGTCACCTAGTAATTGGCCATAATTAACTGTTAGGGACCCCCTCCCCGTTTACAAAACTGGCAACGGCTTTGTTGGAACAACTTTCGCCGGAAACAGCACAAATCTAACACTTAAACTCATGTCGACCGCGAATCGACATCAACCTGACGTCAAATCGACCTTCTGTCTTGATTCAGAATCGACTCATCACCGACGTCGATTTTTCGTCGAAATAGTTCCGGGGTTGACGACTACAAATCGACCCCAGTTAACTGCACATCGACATCGAAATCGGGTCGACATGAAATTAACAGTACTTAAAATCAACGTCTAAATTGAGCCATTTTTGGGTAAATGCCGTTCCGTGCGCTGTGAACCCACGTCGACATCGAGTCCAATTTGAGCATAATATAATTTCCCATGGGTCTTAAATCGGCGTCGAAACTCAATCGATTATACGGGTAAATAACTTTTCAACGTCGATATGAATTCGATTTTGTGCGAAGGGTTTTCTATAGGCCTTTAATCAGCGTCAAAATTCAGCTCAGTTTGGGTTTACATATTTAGTCGGTGACCATCTATTGACGTCAGACTGAAATATGGTTCATGTAAAAGGCTGTTGAGAATCTATAAACAGGCTGACGCAAATTAGACTCGGTATTGCTGTCGATTTTGAGTCGACTTAGTAATCTACACAGAATCAACTAGCCATGAACGTCGACATCAAGTCAATATTCGGTCGACATTGATGATGACGCAAGAATTTTTGACAGTTCAAAGTCGACAGCAAAATGGAGTAGAAATTGAGTGGATTCTATAGTCAACATTGCATTTCGACTCGAAGTTGACAACGAAATGGAGTCGAAATAAAGTAGCAGGTGGTATGGTTTTTCATTCAACTCAGTTTCGACTTCAAGTCGACGGCGAAATAGAATGAGTGGCACACATGACTTAAAATTCGACTGCATTTCGACTTGAATTCGACGGCGAAATGGAGTCAGAATTGAGAGCGTGGAATAGTTCGAAATTCGACTGCATTACGACTCAAAGTCGACGTCAATTAGCAACGAACTTTTGTGAAGACCTCAATTCGACGTCACATTTCAATCGACTTCAGGTCGTACCTAACGACTCCAAGTCGACTGAAAATGGCATGGTTTAGCCTTAGCTGACTTTCAGTGCAATGTACGCTACATAGATCTGACTTTTCTGAAAACGTAATCGGATCGCGATGTAAAGATCATTCGGTTATTCAGGTATATACGTTGTCAGATCTTCTTCGTTCTTCTGTGTTGAAAAACATTTGAAAACCACTGAAGGATCACATATAGTGTTTACTGTACGCGTGCTCGGTTATGACCTCTCTCTGCTTCCGTATGAGCGGAGTGCTTGGCCACCCAGAACGGTGGTGGCTGCTGGTCGGGGCAGAGTCTTCGCCATCTCTGTCCCCGGCGCTGGCGAAGTGCACCCTCCGACTCTCCCGAATTCCAGTGGTTTCGGCGGACAGCCAGCCGTCGTCGCTGGTCGAAACAGATGCCCAGCGAGACGACATCCATGTTACGTTTGTGCAGTAAAAACGCGACCAGGGTATAAATTACTTCAAAATGTACACGTATACGTATGTACGTTTCTTTTTTTTTCTCTCTCTCTTTCTGTTTCTTCTTTCTGAATTTTACGTAATGCGTGTGGAACCAGTTTATAAAAATGTGTAACGACACCCGAAACAGCGCTTCAAGTCTCTCACGTCGTACATGCGCACTGTATCGAATCAATAAAACACTATCATTTGGAATACGAAATATCATAATTTAGAGGAAGTTTTTCCGCATGTTGAAGTTTAGGAAGAAGTGGGGAAAAAATCGTCGACAAAGAGATGATCCGAGCGACGAAGGCAGCGAATGCTCAAGATTTACATTACAAAGGTTATATTTTTTTTCGGTTGCCCATGTCTGTTATATTCGGTTTGGAGACGATTTTTATCCGTTATTTATTCGGACGTAAATTGTTATTTATTTTATTTGCTTTTAATGGCATTTTGTCGCTTTGCTACACACACACACACACACACGCGCGCGCACAGACGTAGACACATCGTCGCATTATAATACTTCTGCATCGTGGACACATTCAATTGCGTAATTTCTGACTTTTTGTGACGGCCACTAGCATCGGTCGTTCTCGTTTTCTCCTTCATTGTATACGCGCGAAGACGTATCTGTTTACCATAAAAATGAAAGTTAAACGTTCATAAATTAACATTACCGTGGATGACCGGCGCCTCCACCTTCGTGCCCCGAAATTCCGCGTTGGTATTTTGGCCGCGCGAGCTTCGCGCCAATCGCAATCGCGGCTCTGACGTTCGCGGCCGGCAACGTCGAGGCTGCGACGACCGTCGGTAAATACCAACAGGTTGCGAGCTACTGCAAACGAATGCGAAGAATTTTACGATTTACGACATTTACGTCCCAAGTTATTGCCGACTATTACATAGAGCGAGTACCTACATCGACCAAATGCGTTAATCGATATCGTTTAAAAAGAGAAGCTACATGGGCGCGCGATTATCGCTCGTCCTGTCGCCGAAATATACGACGAAATGATGCTCCTCGTAATTGTTTTCCTAGCTGTGTTTACGAGTGGTTCTTAAAATGTCACGATTTAGCGGTCTCGTACTTTTCCGGTTGTTAAAGGTCCTGCGTCCGTAACCGGAGTATGTATATCATTAAAAGGATGAGGCTCAATCGGGCTCATTTTTACCCTAAGTTCGTGTACTACACTAATAGTCCAGGGGAATTAGCATTTTTGATGGAATCAATTACAGCACAGCTGAAACTTGGTACGATTGTTTAGTACCCTCTCCGGAAAAGCCCGTAATTTCCGCCCTTCCCCGGTGAGAGCATCACCCCCCCCCCCAGAGTCCAAAAAGTGCCCCCGAAAACCGTCTTTGGCTTGTATCTAGCTTAAAATTGAGTTATAGGTAAAAATATTTCTTACCAAAATTAAAGAGCGTACAATTCTGTACAAAAATGATATCCGTGTTTTTTTTCGTGAATCCCATACCAACCAAGATAATGGGCGTTCAAAATTACACAAACATGTACATATGGAGAAACCTACACTCGTCACTCATGCGAGAACCGTTGAACGCTGTAATTTCAAATCTCTATTCGGGGATTTGGGCTGGTCGAGTAGGTGGCGCGCTGTCATCGCCAACTTGTAGTAATATGATCATGTGGGAATATCCCATTAACATACGTACTTAATTTTCAGGAAATATCTCAAAAATGAAAGAGTTTTTCAAAAAAATTAAGAGAACAGAATTGATAGAGGTTGAAATTTCATTTCAGAAGAGTCCATTTTCATTTCAATCAGAGCAATTTCCTAAAATGATCACTTTTATGTCAGTTCATCTTTTTCACGCTATTGAAATTGTAGAGCGCAACTTTTTCGCGCTCTCAGTCCAAATCCCTATATTAGATGGACCAGCTTGTTTTAGAAACCGGATTGAAGACAGACAATAGAAATGGAGCGACATGACTATTGGCATTTGGACACTCCTGTAGGTGCGTTAGTGTAGTGGACAAAAAGATGATCAGGGTATTTTTACCACAAAAACATGTACAGATGAAATGAGCTCTAGCATTTTCAGTATTGAAGAGAACTAAAGTGTTAGCCCTTATCATTTCCTTTCAGATGAGCCCAACTTGAGTTTTTTTGCAGAACATTTTTGTCCCTGATCATCTTTTCGTCCAAATACACCAATCAGCGCGCCACATTTCATTAGGCCGCTAGAGAGCGACTCTTTAGCGTCCAAACGCGAATCGAACAAACATTCATGCGAATTATGAAGAGTGCAGGCGGACTGACTCAATTGACGCAGTGTTACCTCTAGCGTTTTGCAGCAGTGGATTCTTAGCGCCCCTGTCATATGCTTCATCTTTGCTAAGGTTTGGAAAAGTTCACAAACTGTCAACCAGAAACGAGTGCTTTGCAGAAAGAATTGAGGGAATCACGAGTGCAGTATGATAGAAGGGATGTTCAAATTTTTTTTAACTGGCTGAGAGCCCATCATCCCTTCCGATATGTATCTGAATTACAAGAGAGGATCTACCCGGGTTTACGGAGGAGATTCGTGAAGGGGATATAAAAGGGCTATACGACGGGTCTACACGGGGAATCCATGGAAGGGGAAACAAAGGAATATGCAACGGGTCTTCAAAGGGGATCCATGCGAGGGGAAACCGAGGGGCTATACGACAGTTTACAAAGAGGATACTTCAAGGCATATAGAGGGGCTATACGACGAGTCTACAAAGGGCATACATGAAGGGTATAGCACGGGTGTCTCAACGCCGGTGTATAGCTCGGGTAGTGAGAGGGCTACACGTAAATGAAGCGCTGTGATTAGCTAACCTGATGGCTCCCCGATGCGAATGAGCGCTCTGATGGCTTACGGGTGAATAGCGTGAGAGTCGCTATAAGGGTCGATTTCAGGGTTCCGACTAGGTTTACACGAACTGGATCCGATCGGGTGCCGTAAAGTGGTGCTAAAGTGGGTACCTGGACGCGTTTGTGAGGAGGTTGTTTAAACACAGAAAATTGTATTCATGTAGATTCGGATGAAGATGAATTCTTATAGTAATAAAGATAATAAATTGAAATTATATCATGTAACATTCTATGTATCCAGTCATGTGTTTTCACGGTTATTTCAGCGTTCTATCAGCGTCGTTATAGGTTACTTTAGTATCCATTTCACATGCTCGTGTTATTTTGAACGCCGATCATCTTGGTTGGCGTGGGATTCACGAAAAAAAAACAACAACATAGATATCATTTTTATAGAGAATTTTACGCTCTTTAATTTTAGTAAGGAATATTTCTACCTATAACTCAATTTTAAGCTAGATACAAGTCAAAAACTGTTTCTGTGGGCCCGTTTGGGACTCTGAGGGGTGATGCTCACACCGGGGGAGGGAGAAAATCACGAGGCATTTCCAGAGAGGGTACTAAACAATCGTACCAAGTTTCAGCTGTGCTGCAATTAATTCCATCAAACATCTCTTTTTTAGCTAATTCTCCTGGACTATAACAGCCCTGAATGCGGTCCGATTGTTCGCCAAGAACAGCCAGACTGCATGCAGGGAAATGAACGAGGAGACACGCAGAT
The DNA here is from genome assembly GCA_031841125.1 of Acanthococcus lagerstroemiae. Classification (NCBI taxonomy): domain Eukaryota; kingdom Metazoa; phylum Arthropoda; class Insecta; order Hemiptera; family Eriococcidae; genus Acanthococcus; species Acanthococcus lagerstroemiae. The sequence goes on along the minus strand of CM063108.1, from coordinate 18,627,677 downwards.
TGTGCAGAGCAGCTAAAGAGAAATGGTGGTCCCTGAAATGCGAGGAAACTGAAGAATTCCAGCGAAAACACGACTCGTTAAACATTCACAAACTAGTCAAGTAACAGGCACTTACCGTACACATGAGGCGAGTCTCTTAGGTGAAAATAGTAGACCAGTGATTGGAATCGAGGGAAAATTAGAAAAATAGTGGAACTACGTTATGCTGTTTAAGACCTCCTTCAGGTACCGTCAACAATGGAGATCGGATAGAAGGTGCTCGCCCCATAACCAAAAGCGATCTAGTGCACGCTATCAAAAGACAAAGCAAAGATGCCGCAGTCGGCACAGACAAAAGACATTCGGACAGGGTGCCCAGTTCTGAAAAAGTCAGGGAAAATGGAAAAGTCAGGAAATTTTGAAATTCTAGCAAAGTCAGGGAAAAGTTAAGGATTTTAGGAAATATTTCTGGAAAAAGCATAATGCATAAAAGAGAACTTCCACAAACTTACTTTTATGCGTTGTCCTTGGAAGTGGTTGAAGCCGAAATGAAGCCAATTAATAAGTTTTTTTGATTCTTATATCTCAGTTTTGTTTTTGTGTTTTCATTCTTCGTAATAAAGTTGCAAAAATTTGAATACTGCTCATGTCTTTTTGCGCGCCCTATAACTTCATTCAGCCACCTTTTGGATCGCTCTGAAATATGTCTGAAGAAGTCAGAGAGAATCAAACAAAAGAACAAAGTTTTTTTCTCGGACAGCGGAACAAACACTAAATTAAACCTTCTATATTACAACTGCAGGGGATTGCTGGCCAAGGAGAGAATCTATGAATCCGAAAATAACATCAGAAAAATAAAATTGGACATTATAGCACTTTCGGAGATAAGGGAAAATGGGGAAAATTTGGTGAAGAAGATACAAGCGTACTCCTTCTACCATTTCGGGCAAACCAAAGGATACAGGGGAGTGGGGTTTTGTATAAAAGAAGAAATAATGAACAGAGTGGTTGAATTTGCTTCTTGAAATTACAGCTGGAGAAAAAGGTAAGGACCTTGGTGATCTCAGTATACGCCCTAGTGCTGGATTCGGGGGAACGCGAAATTGCTAAATTTTATGAGGCTTTAGAGGAAACTCTACGAAACCAAAAAGAATACTATAATATTATAGTGGGTGACTGAAACGCAATTGTTGGAGACTGCCAAAACATTATCGAAAACGTAGGAAATTTCAGTCTGGGAACTAGAAATGAAAATGGAAATAAGTTGGTAGATTTCTGTGTAAGAAACAACCTAAAAGTAACTAACACTTTCTTCCCAAAGAACCAAAAGTTAAAATGGACTTGGCACTCAGGGGGAGGGGGGATATAAAAATGAAATTGACCACATTTTGGTCAATGACATCAGTTGTGGAGAACGTCATGGCTCTTCCAGGCTTCCGCTTCAGCTCCGACCACAGGATGTGCAGAGGTACTCTGAGCTTTCACAGGCGAGCCGTGTTTAAGAACTGCTGAAAGAAAAAACAGGGGAAAAGGATCATTCCTATGTAGAGGATGAACGAGGCCAGACGGATGCTACCCGAGGGCATGAAAGAGATTGAGCAAGCTTGGGAGCAGTGCAGCATCCAAAAACTGTACGATAAAATCGAGAATAGGATCAAAAGCATGTATGAACAATTTGGAAAGCCAGTATCAGTAGAACGAACGGACTGCAAAAGAAAGAACAAAAAATGCAAAATGAGAAGATTGAGGTGCTTCTGCTAAGGAAGAAAGTGAGAGCGAAAATTAAAAAGGACGTGGGTAACTACGAGGTGGAAAAGATTGAGGAGATCCTAGCAGAGAGCAACTCTCTGAAAAAAGTGAAAAAGATGTTGTACTCGGACAAAAAGCTCATTTCAAGCATGGAGGACGAATGCGGCCAGACGGTGACTGACCGAAAAGGTATCACGGAGGTAGCAACACGTTTCTATGAAGGGTTGAATAAGGCAAGACACAACTATCAAGAAAGTCCAGTGGAAATGGTTAGAGAGGAGGAGGAGGACGTCCCAGAAATAGTACAAGAGGAAGTCATAAACGCGATCAAGTCTCTGAAGACGGACAAAGCGGTCGGTCCAGACAGAATTGAAAATAGTAGACTTAAGCTATTCATGGAAGAACTTACATTAACAAAAAATTTTCAACCGGATGGTGGACTCTGAAACTGTCCCAAGACAGTGGAAAGGGGCCGAGATTATTATACTGCACAAAAAAGGGAAAAAAGAAGACGAGCCATCGCGTATGTTAAGAAAGTTTGAAAGCTCGTATAAAGAACATTATTTTGGTCTTTTTTTGTCCATTTTGGTCCTAAAAAAAATCGAGAGTGGTCCGATTCAGCGTCGCTCATCTGGCCACTCTGAGTTTAGTTTCCTGTTAGGTAAAATGAAGGCTGGATTGTTTGATAGGCTGTCCTGAGTCGCTCCTACTCGTAAACTTTTTTCGATAGCACATAGAAAGCGAAAGAAGTCTGGCAGTTCTTGGTTCCTGCGTCTTACAGCTTGCTGGCTTCTATTTCCTCTAAAGACAGGAGACCCTACATTTTCAGTTATCGTATTATACACGAACGCAGATGTAAGTACAGTAAAAAGTATGATGTGGGCGAAGAGACTTTCCTATCGAGGAACGAGGGGTTGGCTTATGCATCAATTCTTATGGGGAAACCCGGCGAATTCGGAGCTTCCACTTACCAACCCTACAAGGTTGACCAGGAGGCAGATCAGTTTTTCAATTTGAAAAGGTTATTCCATTCAGTTATTCCAATTCTGATGATTCAATAAACGCATTATTTCCAGTTTCATCGTGCACTACTAAGGTAGAACTGAAAATAGCATAACTATACATATATCGTGCTAAGAACACAGACTGCAATCATATAAATTAACCCAGTGACCATGAAAACCGCGTGTACTACGGAACGTCATCGAGAGAGCCGAACTACCCTGGTTTCCGCGATCGCTCGCGTACGTACATGAAATTTAGTAATCGATGATGGAAAAACTGTGATCATGCGATTGCGAGAAGACTGAATCGGAGAGGAAGAAGAGGAAAAAAAAAAGAAGCACATTGGAGGAGAAAGAACGAGATAACCATAAGAATCATACGGAGACACCCTGCGCTATACGGCAGGCATTGCGTGCTAAAACATGTTCGTACAAACTTTTACAAGACAGTCTACATGTTCTTAATATCTTTCTTCTATATACGTGATTAATATCCTAGAACATAAATTTTCTCATGTATTACATATTCATTATTATTTTCAATTGTAGCGGCTCGGCGACCTATACAAGGCTCGCAAATCAAACCGGATAGGCTGAATTTACGATCTCTTAGCGAATATAGGAATTCGCATCGGCTATAACGTAACGAAGCGATACATGCCGTTAAATTCGTGAAGGAATAAAAAAAAAACATAGAATGACAGAGAAAGAGTGTGTGTGTGTGTGTGTGTGTGAGAGAGAGAGAGAGAGAGAGAAGAAGAGAGGAGAATACGAAAATTAATTTAAAATATGCAAATGCGTAAACCCGTCGAGCGAAAATTCGCGAAAATTTGCACGGTGATAGTTAATTTTTCAAGCACGAGCGGGAACATAACAGATACTATCTGACAATAACAATATTCGAAAAAGCGTTATCAAAAATATTTCGCGTGTGGACAAGAAAATCAAGTGCTGTTTCGAGTGTCGGTTTGATGACAGATCGCAGGAATGGAGAGGGTAATGAGCCGTATGCCCGCGAGACGAGATTGAAGAAAACAAATTTAATTTAGAAAAAAAAAAAAACAGAACCGAGGCAGGCGGTGAGTCTGCAAACTGAGGAGACTGACAGATGAGCGAGAGCTTTTGTGGCTCTTTTACCACGAGGTGAAGGATGCTGTGTGGTCTTCACCTTTGATGAACTCGAATATATGTATACGTCGCCTGTCTCATTATATCGTTTCAGTGATTTGTCAAGTGCTTCGAAATTTATTGAACTCTTGTTGAATACTTTGTTTCGTTTCAAGGTTATAAAGCAGGAAATACCTAGTATGTGTTACACATAGTCACGCAGAGTCGTGTCATTAACCGAAGACTCTTAATGTACATACACTTCTGCCTATTTATGTCACCACATTTCAAACAGATAGACTGTACTTCTGAGCTTCAGATAGTGGTGATCTCATTTTCGAACCCACCGCAACACGCATCTGACAAGTTCTCTGAATTCTGGTCTTTATCCAGATGATTTTCATGATCATCAGTACAGATGTATAACAGCTAAAAATTATTGCCCGATTCTAGAGAATGAATGTCTCGGATTTGCAACGTTTATTATCTAGAAATAGTTCGCAACATTCAGAGATCCATTCTGCATACTGCCCGATTGACCAGAAGCGACACAAAATAGCTACAATTTTGAAGCCTCTTCACAAGCAATTAGGAAGCTCCATTGAAGTAAAATGACTCCCAGTAAGCAGATTTTTTGCTAATTTCTCTATACAGGGAGTAAGTTGCTTCAGCCTCCATGTCACCCGTGTAAAAGATGCTTTTTTGAAGAAAAACCAACAATTAAAACATCCGAAGAACTTGCAGTCACCTACCGATCAAAAATCCTTTCCTCATGACACCAATTTTAACATAAAGAATCCAACAACAAACTCCGTGCAGTAAAAGAGAAAATCGATACCCCGGATCACCTCTAACCGGAAATCACGACACGAAGAAATAGTAATAGCACGACTTAGAATTGACCATTCTCGTCTCACTTACCTGCACCTCCACAGTCCGTATATATTCCCCCCGCAACGCCATAAATGACCCTCAAATGAATTCACTGACGAACATATACTTCACTGCCCTTTACATAACTCTCACCACCATGCCTAGCCCGACAGATCCAAGACTGGGCGGTACTGGAAGAGGAGTCAGGAAGCGATCACAACTACATCACCTTTGCTGCGGCAAGGGAGAGAGTGGTCGCTACTCCAAGGAAGCTGGGAAAATAGGCGACTAGCAAATTGGACAAGGACAAGCTAGAAGCAGCCTTGCTACTGAACAGCTGGGGCAGAGAAGAGGCGGAAGATTTCGAGAATGCAGGAGAGGCGGCGGAGAAGCTACATCGAAGAGTAGCTGCCGTCTGCGATGCCGCGATGTCCCGCCGTGGTCCGCCGAGGAAGAAAGGAGAGACATATTGGTGGACCGCGGACATTGTCCATCTGAAGTCCGAGGCCAATCAGTCGCGCAGAAGATATCAGCGTACACGTGGCCGAGAGGAGGCGCAACTGGTGGCCGAGGAATACCAGCACGCTCGGAAAAGCCTGAAAACTGCAATCAGACACAGCAAGCTGAGATGCTAGAGGGAGCTGTGCAGTCAGATGGAGGATGACCCCTTTGGAAGACCCTACAGAATGGTGATGAAGAAAGTCCGGGGGCCATCCCATAACCGAACGTATGAAGTCGGGCATTGTGGAACAGATAGTGGACCATCTATTTCCACAACGCCTAGCACCAGTGGACACACCTCTGCAAGTAGACGCCGTACCACCACTGATGGCAGCGGAAATCGACGCAGCAGTAGACAGAATTCGTACAAAAGCGAAGAAGGCGCCGGGAGCAGATAGGATACCGAATAGTGTGTGGTACGTCATCCATCAGGCCGGCCCAGGAATACTGGCTGTAGTCTTTAATGCAGCGTTAAGCGGAGCAGTATTCCTTGCCAGATGGAAGATAGCCCGACTGGTGCGGTTGCCAAAGCCAGGGGAACCAGTCGGCGGGCTAGCGTCATACCGTTTGCTGGACACAGATGGGAAGATTTTTGAGAGGATCATCGCCAACAGGCTGGAGAAACACTTCCAGGGAGAAGGTATAAAAGGCCAGTCCGGCAACACCTACAGCAGACTATGCTAAGCGCCATAGTCATTGACCTCTCGAGGCGCGTGGTTAGATTCGCGCGCTTTTGAATCATATGCTCGATGATGACATGTTTCGCGTGTGAATATTTTTAATCACGCGCCTCGAGAGGTCAATGACTATGGCGCTTAGCATAGTCTGCTGTAGGTGTTGCCGGACTGGCCTTTTATACCTTCTCCAGGGGAGGCGCGTGTTGAGCCCCAACCAGTATCGGTTCCAAGCTGGCCGCTGGGAAGCTGAAGAGGCATCAGTCCCCGCGTACTTACGGGAAATAATCCAGGACTACTTCCGTGGTCGGATAATTCTTGCAAAAACGGCTACGGATGTGGTGTAGCGGGAGATGTCGTGCGGGGTTCCGCAGGGATCAGTTCTTGGTCCACTCCTATGGAACATCGCGTTTGACGGCATTCTGCGAGCAGAAGTACCATCAGGGGTGAACATCATCTGCTACGCTGATGACACGCTGGTGGTTGCAGTCAAAGACGACGTAGCCACACTTGAAAGCAAGGTGAACGCGGGACTGGAGGCAATGACCCGTTGGATCAAGTCGGCCGGGTTGTGCCTAGCAGCCGAGAAGACAGAAGCGGTGGTGTTCATACGCCGTCGACGGTACAACCCTCCTTCTTTTTGCCTAAAGGGAGCGGAGACTGCGCCCTGTACAGCTCTAAAGTACCTCGGGCTGTGGTTTGACAGGAAGCTGTCATTCTGAGAACACGCGAAGAGGACAGCGCAGAAAGCGGAGAGAGTGGTAGCCGGATTAAGCCGACTCATGTCGAACCTAGGGGGCCGACAGAGAAGAAACGTAAGCTGCTGGCCAACGTTGTCATGTCGGTCTTCCTATATGGGGTGCCAATCTGGTCCGACGTCATTGGTGCCAGGGAGTACAGAAGAACCGATCTGGCAAGCGTCCAACGGAAGGCTGCACTGAGGTGTGTCAGTGCCTATCGCACTGTCTCCACAGAGGCAGTGTGCGTGCTAGCAAGTATACCGCCAGTAGAGTTACTAGCGGATGAGCGGAAGAGGGTATACAGCGCAACGCGGAAGATGCCACCAAAGAGCAGTGCGGCGCTACGGGTCAAGCGGGATAATAGGCAATCCACACTTCGCATTTGGGAAGAGTGGCTCTCCTGCAGTACCAAGGGGGAGTAGACCCGACTGCTAGTACACGACCTCAACGCGTGGTTGGGCAGACGCCATGGCCAGCTGGACTTCTACCTCACACAGGTGATGAGTGGCCATGGACCAGATGGGCATAGCCGAAAGCTCGCGGTGCTCCTACTGCGCTTCAGGAAGGCAAGATGATGATGCCTGGCACACCCTATTCGAGTGTCCGGCATTCGACCAAGAGAGGGAAGAAGCGGCGGCCGCCTTTCAAAACGCGGACGTTGAGCCTCTTACACCGGAGAACCTGGTCCCGACCATGCTGAAGAGCAGAGCAGGATGGGATCGGACAGCTGCCTTCGTCAAGAAGACGTTGGGCCACAAGATGGAGCTGGAGTGGCAGAGACAAAGGCAGTGGCCGCAGCACCCTATGCCGGCACTCGCCATCCCACCAACATCAACGACAACGACGACGTCAACGAGAACGACGACGACGATGTCGCAGCTGCCATCAACCGAAGAAGAAGACGATCCGGCGCAACTCGACAGCGAAGATGAAGAATAAGACGCCGTAGATTCGTCGCCGTGAGGAGGCGACAGGAGAAATGGGGGTAGCAGGAGCTACCTCAAAGCGACCCCCCTATTCTGAGGCAGGCCCATTCGGGGCGTTTCTGGGATAGGGGTGCGATGTCCCGGGGCCAATTTGGCATGCGTGCATCGCCATACGCCCCTCTATCATCGAACTCTCACCACCAAAAACATCAACTACCACCAACAACGAAAAACATGCTCCAAAAGAACCCAATGACAATAGATAAACTCATCTCCTTCCTCCATGACACAGACCTCTTTCTATTAATTTAACCATCTCCACCATCCGAGTCGTATAGCCCTTGGTGCAGCTAGTGGCTCGTAAATAAACAAATAAAAAATAATAATAAATAATAAAATTAAAAAAAAAATTAAACGGAGCTTGTGGCACGGATTCCCCTAATCCGATCGACTTGAAACTTTGTAGGTTTTTATTTTATTTTATTGGAACCAATTCAGGAGACGAATCAGGGGAAATTCAGAAGAAAAAAAAAAGATCAAGAGTAAATAACGACCACCAGAAGTGTAAAGGAAGTTGTGTGTTCCTCTCAAGTATTCCTATAATATCCTTCCAGCTTACCCTCCCAGGCTAGGGTATGCTCATGTGCGAGAATGTGAGAGCTTGGGGGATAAGGTTCCAATCTGCATTTGCAAGGACTAAATTATGGGGGAGGGGGGATGAAACACCCCCAATAATTTGGCAGTTGGCAAATTTTGAAACTGTTCATTTGAATTCTCCATTTTCTAAGAACGTTTGTGTGTTTATTTGCTTACATTTTTTTTTTTTCAATAAAAAATATTTTGAATAAAAAATTGGCAAATTTTGAAATTTAAAAAAAAAAGTTGTCGGCGGCGAATTTTTAGTTAAAAAAAATATTTCTCGGCAAATTTTACATCTCCACCCCCCCCCTCTCACCCAAACTGAAAGTTAAGTTTCGCCTCTGATTAGCTAGCACAACCCAAAAGAGAGTAGCCATAAGTCCAAATAAGTTTCTCCACTGTTAGGTGCCTACAGCAGACGTTTAGACAAGCGGCTAAGCTGTGAATTTTTACCTAGTAGCCAGCAGACGGAGAGCATACGATCTTTCATTTGTTGTCTTTTCATTGTCACATGTGCTGTCCAGTTTAATTGGGTATCTAGGTGCATACCTAGGTACTTGGCAGAGTCGGTATTAGGAATGATCCGATTGGCTAGGACGACTATCGTTGCAGAGCGCAATAGGATGTCTCGATTCACAGTACGCTTTATCCGGTGTCTTGGCTCCGTGCTGTTATTTTAAAACTGTCGTATCTCCATTATGCGCGAAATTACAAGAAAATGGATGAAAACATCTTTTGTAGATAATTTTGTGACGAATATTTCTTGCCAGATTATATTTTCCGATTGCATGCGTTTTTGCTGAGAGAAAAGGCAAAAACCTAAATGTCGGGTCTTCTCCCCACCATAGTTCGGGACTCACAGGGTTGGGGAGTTACGTTTTCCCCTGTGTGCAGGGTGCCATCCCCAACAATTTCTAGGAATAAAATTTTATGTAGCAATTTTTTCCGTTTCAACCCGCGTATATGACTTATATTTCCTGCACTCGAGATGTCTAGGCGAACGGGTGACCATGTTTCTGCCGCTTCTGGGTGAGCCTCGCCGGCTTCGGAAAAGCTCGGCATCGTCGAACCTCGAAAACAAACGAATTCCCGAACAAGACAGAGTGCGGGGAACTCGAGCGATTCTAATTACTCGCAATTAACTGCACACACGTGAAACGGCGATGAGTCGGCGATAATTTTCGGCGCTTAAAATTCCACTTGAAACCTCGTGAACGAGTCGCCAGGTTCGCGCTTTCGGCCGCGTCTCTATAGATGGTGGACGTGTTACATTGTATCCGATTAATTAATATCTGGACGCTGGGCGATAAATTAAAGCCAGAGATAGCGCCGATAGCGGTTTATCTGGAAGCGGCCGCCCGGCCACGTTCCTCTCTGGAAACTTTCGTCGGGCGGGAAAAAACTCGCATCCAGCGAGCTCGTAGCTGCAGAACCCGTTTCCCGTTCGGCGTATTTTTCGCCGCTACCTGAATTCGCTGTTCGGCATTCCTCGACCTGTTGAACTAAAAGAGAGACAGATAGGAAAAACATGCATAGAATTTTACTGACCCGGCGGATCCGTGCCTTCTTGTATACGTATTAAGCGGGACGGGAATTTGGATCGAATACTGGTGGCGAGTATTTACACAATCTGCCGAGAAGGGCGTGAAATGGCGACACGTGGTTTCGCGAACCGAATTCGTACGAACAGCTTTGAGCATTTTCGATTAAAAGCGTGAACAGCTCGACAGCTAATCACGACTCGGCCGGCGGAAAACAGATGGCCGGATTATACGAAATTAACGAGCACGATGTATCGGTTTTTGCCGAACAGACTGACATGAGATGGCTTCCAGAAAGAATCGGTATGGTCGGAAAGCGGAGAGGACTGACTGGAAGGGAAATCATGACGTCGAGTTGGGAGATAAGGTGGGATCGTCACACACAGGCTAAAAAAACTTTCGAATTTTTGAGTGCGACCTAGTTAAAAAGTAGCCGTTGGTGAAAAGAAGTATTTTAAAAATTTTTGTTTAATTTGAAAAGTTTTCCGAAGGGAATTGTCCTTGAAGTTACGTACTGTAGGGCTGAAAATTGAATGTTACGCAGCGCCTTAAAAATGCAAGTAATGCAAAATTTTTACATAACTTTTTTAGTAGTATTCATCGCGAACTTTAAATGAGTTCATATACAAATGTTGCCTATTTGTGAAATTGAAGGGGCTAAAGCATGTACAATACTTTTTGCTTTATAGCGCCTTCAGTTGGCAGATAGGCAAGATTCTAGTTAGCCGTAATAGTAGTAATAACTGAGATCTACAAAATGAGTTATATATGAATTTTGCCTATCTGCAATATTGAAGGCGATATAAAGTGACAAAGTATTGTAAGTGCTTTAGCGCCTTTAGCTTCACGGATAGGCAAAATTTGAACATGACCTTTTTTATTACTCTTACTTAGTAGAACTAGAAAGGCTATCCGCAAATTTGGTCCATCTCGCATATTAAATTTAAAAATAAATAAATAAATAAATAATAAGGGTAAATACCAGAAAAAATCTTTTTTCCTTTTTATTTTTTTACTTGAATTCCGAACGATTTTTCCTATTAAATCAGCGAAATTGAACATGTTTTCAATAGCACTGGTGAGGTCGTCCCTATCCTCCAAGCAGAAGTAATGACGATCACGGTGGCCATTGACAGAAGCCAGCAGAAGGGCCTTGTTAAGAAGCGGATCTATAGCTGTACAGACAGTCAAACGGCTATTAGGGCACTATCGTCACACCAAACTACATCCCTGGTGGTGACAGACTGCGCTAACAAATTATACACTCGTGCCCAGGAGAACGGTGTCACCATACTACGGACACTGGGACACTGCGGCACAAAAGTGAACATGATCGTTGACAAGCTAGCGAAGGAGGGCATAAAAAGGAACTGGCAACACCCAGGCCGTGTTTTCCTGTAGCATACAGCGAGTGAAGGCTTGGATAAGTAAGCAGACGGAAATGCACAGGCAGTTGGCCGGTGGCATGAAAATCAGCAAAACACTGATAGAGGACGCCCCCAGTAAGTACGCCAAGTTCCTACTAGGGCTTGACTGGAAACATCCAAAGCTCATGGACTACTAACTGGTCATGGGGCCACAAACCACATCATGTGGTATAAAATAGGAGTGGCGAAAAGCGGCTCCAATCCATATCATAAGTCAATGCCCAGCAATAGTCGGGATAAGACGCGAAACACGGGGACTAGAGTATCCAACATCCAGTGAAATCAAAGGGGTGATGTGTGGGACGTATAGCAATGCACGTATGCCAAAGTGGCCCTTATGACACCGCACCGTCGACCCCGGAAACTACCCTTTCGAGTATCGCATCAGTGGTCGAAGGGACGCTTTGAGGCCGGGCCCGAGCCTCCATTTCGCCGCGCCACAACCGGTGCGCACATCCTGCAAAGGCCACCATGAGGTTCCTTACTGACCGAGGTCCGCGCTCCCCGAGCACTCGCCTGGAATTCAGGTCCCCCACAGCCGGACGCGCTTCCTCTTCACTCACCCCTCACTTCCTCGTCTTGGTCCGCGTGGCGACGCAGGCAGGTGCTGACGAGGGGGGAGCCCTGCCGGGGGTCCGCAGCACAGCTGCAGCAGCTCTCCTAGAAATGCCATTCTCTTTCAGTTTTTTAATTTTTCGTTTTTACAGAAAAGCTACCCTCGTTAATGCAAGAAACTGTAGATTACCTTCCATATCTGGAGAAGCACAGGGTTGTTGGGAATTGGGTTTTCCTACACTCGGGGGACTATACGTAACAAGTTCCAGCAATAAAATTTTGTGCAGTAATTTTTTTCATTTTCAACCGTCGTGTATGACCTACATTTCCTGAACTATAGAGATTATTGTATCTCCGTTACGCGCAAACTTACAAGAAAATAAGCAAGTACATCTCTCGTAGATAATTTTGGGACGAATATTTCTCCTCAGATCATATTTTCCGATTACATGCGCCCTTTGTGAAAAAATAGGCAGAAACCAAAATGTGGGGTCTTCTTCCCATTATAGCTCGGGACGCACAAAGTTGGAAGGAATTCCCCCCCCCTCTGTATTTGGGATGTCAATCCAACAATTTCCAACATTAAGATTTTATATAGAAATTTCGTCCTCTTCGAAACCCTTATTTGCCTGTACTATTCCAGTGCAGTCCGAAGTTCGATGTTCGCGATCTGGGCTGCATCTTGATTACGAAATCTCGCAAGTAGACCACAACCGTCATCGCCGATTATGCAATCTTACAGCCGATATCTTCTGTTCGTTTTTCCATCTTGGCTCCCAGGTAACTCGAGGCTTTGGTTTAGAAAAGAGCACGCGTTCGTTATCTACGCCAATGATGACCATGGGCTCTCGACTCCACACCGTACCTATACGAAACGTGTATACGATGGCACATCTCTATAGGAAACGGTCACAAACATACACACGCGCAATCGACGACGATCTGTGGCACCGTGACTGCGTGTAATGAAATACTTCGACACTCACTTGTCGGTGACCTGCCCCGATGCAATCGATCGCGAATCGATGTCGTAATTTTATTTGAAGAAAAAATTTAATAAAAAAAAATAAAGGGGGAAAAGAAAACCCTATCATTAATCACGCACATCGAGTACCCGATAAAGATCTTTTAATAGACGTACTAATTATAGAGCGACCGTGAGATAACCTAATAATTAAATGGTAGCGTACTCTATGTTCTAGGAAACACAAACACGATACCGACTTTCAGCACGGCGTGAATAATGACACATTAAACCCGGTTCGAATTCCTCCTTTTTCTTTAACTTGTATAATATTACTATAGGAAGAAAAAAAAAGTAAAATAACGAAGAAAATAAAAAATGAAAGAAAAACTATCTGTTTACATTTCCTATGGGAAATGAGAACGACCGTGCGTGACGTGGTCGAGCAGGTTCTACAGAATCAACACCGGTAATCGTCATCAGTCTGGTGAAATTCGATTTGCTTATCTGCGAGGCGATAACGTGATTAGAAATTGGGAAATTTTCGGCAAATATCAGTACATATGATCGGTAGGTGCGCCAACCGCGCGATGATTGCGAACAAAATTTGAACCTGTAGTTTGAAAAACAACTGTTCTGTTTAGCAGACAGCTAGGCACGATTAGACTACTGTGTTCAGTGCTGTCGAATCTGGCTACTTGTTGCCAGTTCTAGCTATTTTCATGGCCGGCGAATCCCCGGTAGCAAGCGTGTGCTTGCACCTCACTGGATTTCCAATCCAAGTACCTGCACCGGATGGGCATAACAGAAAGCCCGCGGTGCTTCTACTGCGCTTCAGGAGAGCGAGATGATGATGCCTTGGACACCCTGTCCGAGTGTTCGGCATTCGACCAAGAGAGGGAGACCGTCTTTCAAAACGCGGGCGGTGAGCCGCTTACACCGGAGAACCTGGTCCCGACCATGCTGAAGAGCAGAGCGGGATGGGATCAGGCAGCTGCCTTTGTCAAGAAGACGTTGGGCCGCAAAATGGACCTGGAGTGGCAGAGGCAAAGGCAGCGGACGCAGCACCCTATGCCGGAACTCGCCATCCCACCAACATCAACGAACACGACGATGTCGCAGCTGCCATCAACCGACGAAGAAGACGATCCGGCGCAACTCGACAGCGAAGATGAAGAATAAGACGCCGTAGATTCGCCGCCGTGAGCATTCACCATTTCAGTCAGGCGGAGTTGTGAAAATCTAACAAGTCAAAAGGTTTTTTTTTTGCTTTGATACTTGCGAATTGAGCTGAAAAGTTGGGAAAATCCAACAAGTCAAAGGTGTTTTCTTTTTGGTCTTAAGAGGAAAATGTAACTTGTTGCAAAAATTTTTCAAGGAAGAGCCCTGATTTCTTGAGAAACGTAAAAGAAGCATTCCTAACATCTCTGGACTGCATTTTCAAAAGTCCAGAAATTCCTTAATCTGCATTTTTGAACTAAAAAAAATCTTGCCCCTTCACTGTCTAGAAAAAATGAAGTTTCGCTACCAGTACGGTTTCTACGAACGCATTTCTTGTTCGGACCGGATCCGTAGGTTGGTTTGCTGACCCTTTCCGGTCCTTGGTTCTATAGCCCCGGTGGGGTCAAATAACGAATACATATTCTGCAGAGACTATGTCCCATTTTTCCATCATCAGTACCTCCTTGAATATTGGGGTGGCAGATTAGGGGCGGTTGGGGACTAACTCTCCAAAATTTTGATTTAATGTCTGAATAGGATGGAGTATTAGTCGTATATACATAAATGAGTTGTACAATAAGTTTTAATACAGTGTCACGTAGTTTTCTCAGGTTCTTTGAAAATCTTAACACCATTTTAATGGATCGCGATGCTTGTTATCATATGTGTAGTCTAGATAAAGAGTCTGAATGAACATTCAAAGACTGATCAAATTCTACATGAGTATAACTGAATCTTGACGAAAATTTATTAATTCATGAGTCCTGGATGTAATTCTAGCAGAGTCTGAGAAAAAACCATAACTTATTATGTCTTCTTTATCTGAATGTTCTTTATATGCACACTGATCGTAATCAGTATACACTCGTGTTTTTTTGTGTTTTTTTTTCTGGTCCGTATTATACTTGGATTTATCGGTTTTTGCTGCCATTTTCGAGCACTTGGTGACTGTAACACTTTTCCATTTTGAATGTACCTAATCTTCTCCTTTCGAGTTGGAATGTAGACGAGAAAATAAGACTTTAATAAGACCTCACAAATCCCTCGGGTATAGTTAGTCTTTCATCAAAAAGTTGAGTATGAAGTTTGATATTGTCATTTATTGGAGAACGAATAGCACTTTTTTTTGTGTGTCTGTGGTGGCGATGTGTGCGTCGAAAGCTCAGACTACACTTTTCCTCAGGTTGCTGTTAAGGATCAGCTCAGTAGTTTCTCTTCTACAGCCAACGTGAGAATTTTACTGAGTTCTATCCCTTCGATTTCATCGGATGTTGGATACTCCAGACCTAATGCTTCGCGCCATGTCCCGGCTATTGCTGAGCACTGACATAAGATGTAAATCGAGGTTTCCACCTCTTCTCCACAGTGCCTACGGGAGCTGCTTTACACCACTCCTATTTTGTACCACATGTTGTGTTTTATGGCTCAATGTCCAGTTTATAGTTCGATTATGAGCCAGCATGTTTTCTGTTGAGCCTCAGTAGGAACTCGGCGTACTTACTGGGGATGTCACCTATCAGTGTTCTGCTGGCTTTCATGCCACTGGCCGTCCGCCAGTGCATTTCCAACTATTTCCTTATTCTAGCCTTCACCTTGGATTTTATGAAGACGCTGTATGCTATAGGAAGGACACACATCGGCCCGGGAGATACCAGTTCGTTCTTTATGCCCTCCCTCGCTACCTTATCCGCGATCATGTTCCCTTCTGTGCCGCGATGCCCCGGTGTCCACAGTATGATGACGTGGTTCTCCTGAGCAAGGGTGAATAGTATTTATGATCTTCCTCAGACATCGACGTATCTGTACTCGTATTTTACGCAAACGTGATACCGTGAATCGAAAATAAGGCGGCACGTAATCAACCCTTTTAAATGACCGAAATGAAGCTACCAATTAAATGAACTGCATACGCGGAATATCGCGAGGTCTTTCAAAATATTTATGCGCGAACGCTGGCTCGATTCGGTACCCTCTCCGCGCTCCGGATGATAACTTTCAATAAAATAATAAATCACCGGGATCGTGTTTTCGGAATTTCAATAACTCGAACCAGTTTACCGATTACTGTAGTGAAAAAAGAAGAAGGAAAAAAAAACTCACGTAGATCAGTGGTCAGAAAATGTGTACGAATCGGATGCGAGGATGGTGTATAAAAAACGGTTCGGTTGAAATTATAAAAGCATGGAGGATACTAATCGCGTATAGCTTATCATTTATCATTCGCGTCTTGAGCCAGGAATTTGAGAATCGCAAACTTGCATTTTCAGATGTAGATTCGACGTTTAGTTAGAATGAGTAGAGCGATCTTTCTCTCTCTCTGTCTCTCCCTTTTTTTTCTCTTATGAATCTCTGTGCCTTGTATGTAATTGTGTGGCGACCTTACCCACTTGTTGAAGCAGACTTGAGAGTCGAGACTACCAGAGGATATCTGAAGATAAAAATCACACGTTAAAACTTCGCTAAGTCGAAGATTGAGAGCTAAATTAGTATAAGGAAAGCGTGGACTTTGCTGTCCCAAATGAAAAATCTCAAGGAAGAGGATGAGCAGCTCCTATTGATTTATAGAATAAGAGATGAAAGCTGCCTCGTAACTCAGGTTTTGTAATAACAAAAATACACCGCACCGTTATCCGACAAGGCAATAAGCCCAGAGAGAGTCGGAAAATGATGACTTTGTAGATGTATTGTCCGCGAGCGGAGAGTCAATAAGATCGCAAGTTTTGAATTCTATTCTGGTTGTCGGCTAAAGAAGAAAAAGGGGAGTTTAGTTTTCTAATTATGATTTTTCTATTGAGTGATTTCCTTTTAATTTACATTTATCAGATGAAACAAAACATTTAAAAAAAAAACAAAGACACATAGATACTCTAGCAGTGACGAGTAACTGGAAATAGAAACAAAATGAGTAAACGGAAAGCATAAGTAGAAATAGCCTGAAAAATGTAATGAATCTTGCTTACAAATTGGCTGCGACTCTTCGGGACTATTCGAAAATCAACTGTATACTTTCAAGACTCGGAAAGCCTGATTAAGTTGCCTTGAAATTTCTTAAGAATTTCTTATTTTCTCAACTTACATAGTCTTTTTCACGTTCAATAGTGAGTTTTATTTATAAAACGTGTTCGAGGGTGAGTTTATTTTCGGTGTCTTGTAGTTACTTGATTCCTCCGTAGCGGAAGGAAGCAGCTGGGGATTTCCCTTTGAATCCAACCCCGTCAAATAACAATCATTGGAAATGAAGAAAAAAATATCATTTTTCTATATGCACACAACATAATAAGAAGGCAACAATTATTTTCACTTATTCTGCTCGCAAATATTTGTGCTGCGCATTTCACTCTATAAGGCCCAATATTCGTTGTATCTTTTCTCCATGGCTCTGACCTTACTACTAAGATTCTTGGGACTTGAGTTACACTATATCCTATTGAAGTGGTGCCGGGTGATAAGCATGTAATGTTCTGTTTTCGTATTGCTTCATAGTAGTTATAGTAGGCCTGTAGCATCGAGGGAAGGCTAATGGGGACATTGTCCTTCCTCAGTTGACAGTTTGTCATCCCAGAAGATCATATTTTCTAAATTCAGGTGCAAAAATCAAACTGAATCACCTCTTTCCCGCTTGTTTACAGAAATTTGGAGGTGAAAATTGTTATCATATCCCTCTCTCAATTTTGGATCCTGAGTATTTCCTTGCGAAAGTGTTCATGCTATGAAGCTATATTATAAGGGGGGACACAAAGTCGCTGTACATTGTTTTGAATTATAAGGAGTTTTAATTTAGATGTTCGCACCTGTTACGATTTCATGAATTGCGCAAAAAATCGATCTCAACGCCAAAAGATATAATAGTTTGATTTCTTCCACCAGACTGCGTTAAGATCTCAGTTTTCGTCATTCTGGACTGAGGACAGTTTGGAATCCGACCCTTCAATTGTAAAATAAGAATTACTCATCAATTTTAAATGTGTGATTTATCGAAATTTTCGCTATCACTCATGAATTTTGTACATAATTCATTTTTGTTCCAATCTTGGTAATTTTGCCTGCTGTACTTGCTCGAAATTTTTGCTGCACAGGGGCGCAACCAGAACATTTTTATGATGGTGACTAGAATTTAGAAAAAGAAAAAAAATCTTAGGCAGGAGAGAAAATTCGATTTGGTACCTACCTGATTTAGGATTTTGAAAAAATTTTGAATTTTTGGAGGGGCTATATAGCCCCCTAGCTCCTCCTTGGTTGCGCCCTTGTTGCTGTCACTTATAACTTTTGCAAATAATTATTTTACGTTATGCTCGTGGTAATTTTGCATGTTCTAATAATGTTATTTAAAAAACTTTTCTTTCATTCATAAATTTTACTTACGTATTTATAAATTTTTCATAATCATCGACAGCTTATGTCTTCTTTTGGGCAAGTATTTTCCTTCTGAGTAGTGCCTCGTGACATAACATTCCATACCATGTGCAGTGAGAGTTTGAAAAAAATGTTGATACGTAATCTTGTAATTTAGAAAATAAGAACGAATTTTCTATGATTTTGTACGCAACAGGGATTGAAAAACTCACGATATCGGATGCTTACAGTATGTATTTTCGGTTTCGGCCAATGATAGATCATTAAGGAGGGTTTGAACAATTAAAAAACGTCAAAACCTGAAAATTGATTTTTAGCCATAAAGCTTACTTGTTTCCTCCGAGTCGGTCACATTTTTGGTTATTTCAAATATTTTCGTTAGATGAGGAGATGGGACTCTCAGCAAGCAAAATTTACATATTAAGGGAGCAGGGTTCAACTTTTTCTCCCCCCCCCCCAAAAAAAAAAAAAGTCGCTAAGTCGCTTCAGTTTTGGTAGGCATGCGTAGCAGAGTCTTGGGTTGGTCATTTGGTCCTTTTTTTATTGTTGGTGGCGTTTTCATCATTTTTGGTATTGTAGCGGCTTTTGTCACATTAAGTTTTTTTGGTCATGCTTGGTTTTTGGTTTGGTCGATTCGGTCTTCTGTGCTCATGTTGGGTCCCCAGTTTCTCATTTGCCTTTTTGGCGCTGTTGGCTGTTTTCGTTTTTTTTTTTGTTTTTTTTTCCTTTTTTCCTAATCTTATTTTAGTTGTTTTGCTTTCCTGGTCTTTTATTGACGTGTTTCTGTAATTTTTAGTGGTTTTTGGGCATCTTAGATCTCTTTTGGTAACTTTTAGGTTCTATTTCCTTGATATTGTTCGCTTTCTAGATCATTTTTGGTCTTCTTGACACTTTGGCCTCCTTTCGTTTTCTAGGTCATGTTTCATCTTTCCGGACCATCCGATCGCATTTGATCGGTTTTAGTTACGGGTCAAGGGTAACCGATTACACAGATGAGGTCACTTGTCAGGCGCACAGAGCGTGTTGACATCTACAAAGCGACTCGCCAGCAAAAAATATCCAATTTTCCGACTCATTTTAGAGCACGAATGGGAAGAGAATCAGCGATTATTTTTGACGGATTTGTATAACTCTTAACCCAAGATTTCGACTAGGCCGGTTTTTCGGCAAGAAGAGAGCTAAGACTCGAAAGGATGGATTTCAGAGCTCGGGTTGAGAGCAAAGATTAGAAAAGAAAACACAAGATTTTGAGTGATATGTAGGGGAGAGTGGTCCAAGATGACATAGCAACGATTTCTCGAAAACTACCCACGAGAAAAATACAATTCTTCGCTTCCAATGTTGGTCACACTCTAGCGAGTAAAAGCCGCGAGAAACTGATCTTGCAACTGCGTAATGCTAAAAAAAATCTGTTTAGATTTTTCATGGCGTATGATTTTTATTTGAAACAGATATCAACAAGTGATGGTAAATTCGTTTCTCGTTATTTTTGGTTAAAAATGATTCCAAGTGAAAGAGCAACAGGTAAGCTTCAAAACACCATATTACAGATCCTTTTAAAAAGTAAGTTTCAATTTTCTTCTTCTTTACTATTTTGAAAAAGATGACATAGTGAGCGGAGGGCAAGATGACATACAATCAAATAAGTAATTTCATAATTTTATTAATTGAAATACCTTGTTTTAGACAAAATTATTAATTCTCATCGCGCCAGAACTACTGAAAGGGGTTCTTGGACGGAAGAAAATATGAAATCTGTGATTGGTGCCATCAAAAGGAAGCCAATGGTGAGTACATAAATCAATTTTGTACCTTGTTTTGTAATACAATAAATCAATTTTTGATTTAAAATAAAAAACCTAAATTTGTTTATTTTTTACTTTTTCTTGTTTTCTATAATTGAAAAAAAAATCAGCAATGTTATCTTACCAACCATACGGCCTAAGATTACGTACTCGACAAATTTTAAAAAAAAAATCAAATTTTGAAGCATTTAAAAAATTTCAAAAAATATGTTGCCCAGGGTTAGTGATAGCCACAGAGTTATGCTTTATTGGGTTCCAATTAGTTTTCTCCAAATGTCAATAGTTTGCCCCAAAAAATTGGTAAAAACAAGACCTATGTCATCTTGGGCCACCCTCCCCAACAGTGACGTACCTTCCTATCTAAAATTAAAAATTCGTAAATCCCCTGGGATCCTCTTATTTGAGGAAGAAAATCTTCTAATCTATAAGGAGCAAGACTTCATTACTATTATACGATCATTCGCTTGAATAATAATCGCGATTAGTACCAAGTGAACTTATAAAACTTTTTCAAATATCCTCAAAGAGATCAAAGCTGAGCGAGTTGCATTCGGAGTGGCTTCATCTGCGTGGTCTGTCACTCTTGATAACAAGGAGTCACATTGATGACAATCATAATGTAAGTGAAGATGGATCAAATTCCGCTATTAAAAATAAAAATATGAAGGAAATGATTAGGCTGAAAGTCAGCACGTTTCGCCCAAAAAATCTTAATCTCTAAAAATCTTATCTCTAGATGAAGGATCATTCAGACAAGTGCCCACAAACAAGCGATCACTATAGGTTGGTCAACCATGTTCGGTCATTTCAGTTCATTTTTGGTTAAGGGTGATCGATTTATCATTCTGTAAGGAGGTGGAATTCGACACCAATTCCTCTTAAAATATAACCCAAAAATGCTAGAACTGCAACTATCCGTCGGTAAGGAGGGGGAACTCAACATCAATTCTTTTTCAAATGTAACCCCAAAATGCTACAGAATGCAACTACCCTTCGGTAAGGAGGGGAAACTGAACACCAATTCCTCTTCAAATGTAACCACAAAATGCTCCGGAGAGCGGCAGAGAAGGCGGACCGGGTCGCCGGGCAGCTGTCGCGACTGATGGCGAACCTGGGCGGCCCGCGGGAGCAGAAGGGGAGGTTGTACGCGAACGTCGTGCTGTCGGTCCTGATGTACGGCGCACCGGTATTCACGGACGCTGTTCAGATCCCGTACCAGAGAGTGGAGCTAGAGAAGGTGCAGCGGAGAGTCGCGCTAAGGTGCGTCAGCGCGTATCGCACCGTGTCAACGGAGGCGGTAGGCGTGCTGGCGCGCCTTCCACCCATCGATCTGAAGGTCGACGAGTTGGCGCAGTCCTACAAAGCGCAGAAGAAGGCGAGGATGCGGCAGGAGGCACGCCGGGCGAAGCGAGGCATTCAGCTGACCACGCTTCAGCGATGGACGGAGAGGCTCGCCCAGTCTTTGAAAGGCGAGTGAACCCGGGAGCTGATCGGTGAGCTTGACCTGTGATTAGGTAGGAGGCACGGAAGCCTGAACTTCCACCTGACCCAGGTCTTGAGCGGACACGGTTGTTTCGGCTCATACCTGCACCAGATGGGTTTGGCGGGGAGCGCCGAGTGCACCCATTATGCAAGCGGAGAGGAGGACACGCCGTGGTATACGCTGTTCGAGTGCGACGCCTGGGAGGAGGAGAGGCGCGGGACGGTCACGATCGATCCCGGAGACGGCGTGATCGACCGTCTTGCGCTGGACACCCTGGTCCCGGAGCTGTTGAGGAGCCGAAGCGGTTGGAACCGGGTGTCGGGTTTCGTTTCGGCCATCATGCGACGGAAGATGGAGGCTGAGTGGTCGAGACAGAGAACGCAAGGAGGAGGAGAAGCTGGACTTGCTGCTGCTGCTGCGGCGGCGGATACCATCCAGCGAAGTTCGCCCGCAGTGCAAGGGCTGGAGCTTCAATCAGACGAGTCTCACACGACGAGTGAGTGAAGAGGAAGAGGCAGCGCGTCCGGCTGCGGGGGACCTGAAATTTCCAGGCGAGCGCTCTGGGAGTGCGGACCTCGGTCAGTAGGGAACCCCATGGTGGCCCTGGCAGGCCGGCCAGGAGAAATGGGGGCTCGTGCCCGGCCCCAAAGCGTTCCCCTCGGTACTGATGCGATGCTCGAAAAGGGTAGTTTCCGGTGCCGGGGGTGTGGTGTCTCAGGGGCCACTTTGGCATGCGTGCATCGCCATACGTCCCACCACATCAACCACAAAATGCTAGAAATGCAACTATCCTTCTGTAAAGTGGTGGAACTCAACCTCAATTCCTTTTCAAATGTAACTCCAAAATGCTACAAATGCATTTTCTTCTGCGTTTTTAAGAAAAGACAAGGTTAGAAGTCAGATTAGCCTCCTACCTCCCCAATCCCGATGCGCAATCAGTTACCCTCCAGTTACCCACGGAAAAGTTACCCATTTGTTACCCTCGAATTACCCTCAGATTACCCTTGTTCCCCTTTAGTTACCCGGGTAATTCGCGGGATACTACGCAATGAGTTATCCTTTAGTTACCCGCCAAGGAAAAGTTACCCATTTGTTACCCTCGGTTACCCCAGATTACCCTTGTTCCCCTTTAGTTACCCGGGTAACTTGTGGAATTTTGCGCATCGGGGTTCTGCCACCTGTGCTTGGCGATACTCGTTAACCGATGCCAATTGCTCCGTAATCACTGATTCGCTTGTCAGAAAAAATCGATCTGTTTTGGCCAACACTGATAGACGACAGAAACAAGAAGTTATACTCGCTAACCACTGGAATTTAAAGGGGGAAAAAAGAAGAAGTAAACGTCGATAAAATCGTTTATTACACATCTCGAGTTATGACTTCCATTTCCCGAAATAAACAGGCTGCAAATTAGAATAAAAATTCTTGAAATAAGCTATCGCGTAATAAAGATTTTTCCCCCTCCGCTCTGTTCACAACGCGCTTTTTCCCTAATTTTATACGATCGCATTAACGGTCAAAATTAGGAAAGTAGCTTCAGATTAATGGCCGTGTTCACTTACGTATACAGAATATTCGTTCTAAAATTTATTCTCTCGTTTCGATGCCCTCTCAATGCTTCGATTTTACCGGCGCGGCGACAATTTCATTGCTCTCGCTGTCGAGCACAAATAAAATAAGAAAATTACTCGTTCGTCCAGCGTGCGCGTATCACTTCATAAAACCACCCTATGATTTAAATAATAAAGAAACAATTAAAGATGAAATCGAATACATTTGACGAGGATTACACACGTACTCGTCAGACTCCAGCTTGTCCGTTTAACTGCTCCTTAAACTGAATCGCGATTAGATAATAATTGGAATGAATATATAAAAACGTCAACCGTGCCCGCTGATAAAAGTAAATTATCCCGGTGTTAGTAAACAATAATAATTATTTAAATGGGTGTTATTTCGGAAATGGAATGCGCCCAACGGAAGAAAAGGAAAACCAATTTGATCTTTCGAACAGATATACCAAAATTACTCGTGTCTTATCTCCCGTTGGGTCGTGACGCGTCTCGGAGACGGCGTTAATTTACGTCCGTCCGTCCCTTCCTCTGTCAACGGTATTCGCGTGCTCAAAATTACGCTGGAAGACGATCCGATCATCCGACACTCGAACACTACACTGCTCTCAAGTTTGTAAGGCGCTCTTCAGAGATTTCGTAAATAAGTGGTTTTTCTAACTTAAATGCTCTAACGTATACATATAATAGTCCAGGGGAATTAGCATTTTTGATGGAATTAATTGCAGCACAGCTGAAACTTGGTACGATTGCTTGGTACCCTCTCCGGAGAAGCCCCCGTAATCCCCCCTCTCCCGGTGTGAGCATCACCACTAGAGTCCAAAAAGTGCCTCCGGAAACAATTTTTGGCTTGTATCTAGCTTGAAATCGAGTTATAGGCAAAAATATTTCTTACCAAAATTAAAGAGCGTAAAATTCTATACAAAAATAATATCCATGTTGTTTTTTTTTTTGTGAATCCCATACTAACCAAGATAATTGGTGTTCAAGACCACACAAGCATGTAAATATGGAGTAGCCTACAACGTACGCGGTATAGGAACGCCGAACTCGTCACTCTAACATGCGAGAAGTGTTGAACGCTGTAATTTGAAATCCCTTTGGACTGAGAGCGCGAAAGAGTCGCGCTCTACAATAAATTTCAATAGCGTGAAAAAGATGAACTGCTATAAAAGTGATCATTTTAGAAAATTGCTCTGATTGAAATGAAAATGGACTCTTCTGAAAGGAAATTTCAACCTCTATCAATTTGGTCCTTTTCAATTTTTTGAAAAACTCTTTTATTTTTGAGATATTTCCAACTGAAAGTAATCCATTGATTCAAAATAATCAATTAATCCGTCTTATCTAATAGGTCTATACATGAATCAAATTTTATATAATCATTTATTATTAGATTTATTTTCTCTATCATTCATATATATGACTTTTAGAATTTAATTATTTTATGGTACATATTAGTTAATAGAGAAATTTCTTATCTATTAACTTCATTATTTCCTAGCAGATTTAATTCTTATTTATATGTATTTACAAAATATAAAAACACATATTTACCACAGGACTTTTAGTTTAAAATTTTTAATTTGGAATAGAATTTATATTTTTAAATTATAAATTAATCTGAAACTGTATAAGTACATAGATATATTAACTAATTAATTGAGTATTAATAAAAAAAAAACATAATGTAATAAAAATTTATAAAATAATTGAAGCTCATGAATAGTAGTATAAATTAACTAATTAATCAAAATTGATGAATTGTTTTAAAATATTTGATTAATTAAAATTATTTGGTTAATTAAAATTAATTGAACAATTAAGGTTATCTGGTTAATCACCATTCACTGATCCATCAAAACTGACTGATCAATCAAAATAAATTGATTATTCCATGATTATTTAAAATTAGTTGATTATTCAAAATGTATTAATTATTTCAAATTGATTAGATGGTTAATTTATTTATTAATCAAAATGATTAAATTATAGTAAAATTAATCAGTAAATCATAATTAATTAACTCAATTTTGATAGTGAAAATTATTTGACTATCAATTATTAATAACTGGTTTATAGATGTACATCAAAATTAATTAATTAGTTGAACAAACCGATTAAAAAAATTAATTGATAAATTAGAAATAATGGATTAATTAAAATTAACTGATTTATCAAAATCAATTGAAAATAATCCATTTATCAAGAGTTTTTCTTTTGCTTTCATCGATTTTTTTTTTCGTCCACACCAAATGGAAATGAGAGAAAGCTCCTCCTCCTCCAGAAAAATGTGTATCCGTTGCCAAAATATCAAATGTGTGAACCAAATTTTTCGTGTTTTTTTTTTGTTCGTTTATCGTTCTTCCTTTCCTTTTTTGTTTGTTTGTTTGTTTGTTTCTTTTCTTTTTTTTAATTTATTTATTCATTCAGTCTTTTTGGTTATCGACTTCAAAAAATTTCTGTCCGTTTGCAATATGACAAACTCAAATACAAGGTTTCCGGAAGGAAGAACTTAGGTTTTTTTTTTTATTTCTTTCCTTTTTCTTTTTTTTTGCTCGTTCACCTCAATATTCTTCTAATCTGAAATGTATGACTGGCATACTGAGTTCAAGCTATTAGCATTGATCCTCTCCCTTCTCCTAGGATCATATTGAGTGAAGAATGAGGACCCTTCTCCCCCTCCACAAGAATTAAGTGAATGAAATTGATTTTTAGTTGGCACAATCAGGAATGTACCGATAGGGGAGGGGGAGGGCAACTTCTCCTCCCCCCCGCAGTAATTTTTTACTCAGCCGTTGGAAAAATTTACCGTTTCAGTCAGACGAGTTGAGAAAATCCAACAAGTTATTTTTCCTTTCTTTAATACTTGGAAATTGAGTTGAGAAGCTGGGACTTTCACAATATTACCCTCCCCCCCCCTTCCCCAGGAGAAACTTTTCGGTAAGTCTCTGGTTACAATAGGGTTTTCAGTCAATTCAAAGGTGTATAAGTAGACTTTTTCTTTTCTTCTTTCTTTCAAGTAGCACTACGATTCAACAAATATTTGTTAGTTAACACAATCATATCCTCAGTTAGCAAAATTTTACAAATGAATATTTTTTTCACTTATCTTAGAATCATTGTTCTAATTGACAAAATTGAGTTGGAAAATTTGAACTTTATCCTTCCGCAAAGTCGCTTCGTCAGTGCTGCTAGACGTACGAATTTATCAGTACAAATACGTATTTACGACATCGAAAAAATGTGTACTGGATTTTTGTAAGGATTTCAGGGTAAATACGGATTTTTCATAGAAAAATACGGATTTTTGGATAAAAGTGATTATTTATCGACTATTTCTTATTATTGACAATATTTTGAAATAATATCTTAAATTAACAAATACGGATAATTCGATAAATAATAATTAAAATTTTCAATTCAAAAAATCATTTAGTGGAAAAATGCCATTCTTGGCGTGCGGAAAAATACGGATTTTTATGAGCACCTATTTTCACAAAGAATACGGATTTTTGAAAATCTAATCTGGTAACCCTGCTTCGTATGACTTCCTCGTTCCTACCTTCCTCCCCAAATAAATTCGCTTCGATACCTCCCTCTTAATGGCATTTAAATGAGTAACCATTCTTTGAACGGCGGAATGAGTCTTCACCAAATCTGGATGAATAACCTGAAATCCTGCGAGAGACTGAACATGAGTTTGTTTACAAGTCGATCCTACAAAAGTCTGAAAGGCTATGAAAGCCTTAAAAAATCATGACAAGACCTAGATAAATTCTAAATTAGTCTCAATAAGTCCTAACACAGTTTGAAGAGAGTTAGTATTTTTTCTTAAAGCGTCTCAATGAGTCTAACGGGTCTTTGCCGGTTTGAATAACAGAATCAGAATCACTGGCGCAGAAGAAGAGAAAAGAAGGCCAAAAAAACGACCTGTCTTTTGGGAAAATACGAAAAAAAAAACAATTTCTAGCGGTTTTAAGTCTTATTTTGAAATTAGCGTTTTTTAGCCAAATATGCAGCTATATATACGTACAGTTTTTCTTTCCCTCCAAATTCTGATTACGAAAAAAAAAAAAAAAAAAAAAAGTGTTTTGCCACCGTTGGTCGGAAAGAGTCTTCACAAAGCTGAATAAATCCTAAATGAATTTCATCAGGTCTTAAAGAACCTGATTCATAGTATCGGAGTCTTTTATTGAATTCCTAGGAGTTCTAAGTTCCCATTATCACCATCAAATTTTTCATCTCTTCCATATGTACGGTTTTTACGGTTTTCTAATACCAACGTTTTCGAGTTCTTGCCTCGTCATTGTCTATGCCAAATACTGTTCAAGTTAATAGAATTTGTAGGGAGAAACCCAGTCGAGATCAGTGGTCTCGGGAGACCTATACGACAAAGGAGGGAGTAGAAGAGGCAGTACCCACATAGCCCGAATAACAACTCAAAAATACTGTAGGAATTGGGTAAAAAACTTCTTATTCTGCAATTTCACCGAACGATTACTGAACCTGCCATTAATTCTGAATAAAAGCACGGCCGAAGTGTATTCCTTCCTTGTCCACAAGCCCTACTCAGCAGACCTCTGTCAACAGTTACAATGCAGAAGTTTACAAACCGTCGAACTGATGAGGCGCTCAGTTCCCTAAAACCTACATACCACGGGATTGAGAGATGTGGAACGATGCGCCGCACAGGGGTCTCAGACCTCAAAAATACGCGCGTTACCGGAAAATTTGAAAGATAGGTGAATGCACCTCACTTTACGGCATTTAATTTCTCCTTGTAGTTAGAAATCCTTCAGTTTTATCACATCCACCGTATGATCCGACGGGCTGTGAGTCTGATGATCCACACACCACTGGACTTGCAGTACTTCACGAAACCCGGAAGAAAACAGCACCATGCTACTAAGCGACCGAGAAAACACCGACCATTTTACCCACTGGGTCGTGAATTCGTATTGGACTCCTTGTTATTATGGACTGCTTATCAGCTTTCAGGTTTTTGTTACATGGTATTCGCGTTTGGACGCTAAAAAGTCGCTCTCTAGCGGCCTAATATGCGGCGCGCTCATTGGTGTACTTGGACAAAAAGATAATCAGTGACAAAAATGTTCTGCAAAAAAACTGAAGTTGGGCTCATCTGAAAGAAAATGATGGGGATGACACTTTAGTCCCCTTCGGTTTTCTATAAAAAACAATACTGAAGATGCCAGAGCTCATTTTACTGGTACTTTTTTTAATGGTAAGAATACCCTGATCATGTTTTCATCCACGACACTAGCGCACCTACAGGAGTGTCCAAACGCCAATGGTCGTCGACGTTTGGGTTCTTTCAGACGAGTTCTTCGGTACGTGGTGAAACAATCAAAGCTTTCAAATAAGGAAGGCCGCACATAACTCGATTTATTTAGTATACGTGCATCTACATACAAACTAGGCAATACCTGGGCAGAAGTGTGGATAATGACGCGTAAGGGTGTCTTTAAAAGACAAAAATTACACAGAGTTTGACGATCAGTACTATTTATCAACAGCTCTGATCAGCAGTTCAGTAAAAATCCGAAAATAACCCCAGTACATGTGTTCCAAACAACTGAAATTTGAATGCGACGAATTGATCAAACCACGCATTTCGAATGCCGAAACAGCATTATTATTCAAGTTCAGGTGAGTCCCTTATTCACCACATCGGGGAGCTACTGTGATCTCATCTGCTCTTTTTCTAATTTGCTCTCAATCCGAGCCCTCGAATCCTCCCTTTCGAGCATTACTTCAGAGATGTCGGGGAGGCCGTTAGGGTTGTCTTAGTTCTCTTCCCTTCTGGCCGAAAAGCCGGCCTAGTTCGAAATCTGGCGAGTTTCTACTGGAGCTCAAACCCGAGACCTCCGGATTCCGAGACTAACGCGCTATCCACTCGGTAAACCAGACCCCTGATCTAATCTGCTAGTTTATTACCTAATACAATGTCGATGTTACCAACCGAATCTGTTCAATTCTCGGGCCGACATGTTCACTAGTACCACCGACCATTTCATCAGCCGTTACGTGGGAAAAACTATTTCCCAAGGGATGAAGTTCTGACTGTGATATGTGGCCTGAATCTAAAATTTTGTTCAAGAGGGCGCCCGTTAAATAACCACACGGCAATGTATTTTCTATGAA
Source organism: Acanthococcus lagerstroemiae (assembly GCA_031841125.1). Taxonomy (NCBI): domain Eukaryota; kingdom Metazoa; phylum Arthropoda; class Insecta; order Hemiptera; family Eriococcidae; genus Acanthococcus; species Acanthococcus lagerstroemiae. The sequence continues at coordinate 18,598,400 of CM063108.1, read as the reverse complement.
ATGCACCTTAAGTTGCATACCTAAGTCTTCGAAGGGGTTCCAGATTTCACAACCGGTTTAAAGTCTGAAAAGGTGACTAATGTAAACTGTTTCCATACCAATTTTCTTCGGAAAATCAAAATGAAATCCATTTCAGATGGCATTCGGCCATTCCTGTCATTCAGTTCTTAAAAATACGTAACTCCGAAAAAGGATGCAAATTATTTTCCACTCAACGTAGCAGTGGTGAAGGGAAAACACGGTACCTATTTCAAATTTGGTGGTTTTCAAATTATCATCTGAGTGACGAAGAAAATTTTACGGCAATAAGGGTAGCTTTAATTTGAATTTCAGAAAAATCAAAATTGCTAATCCAAAGCAATCAGAGATGGCGGTGATGATATTGAATTTGGGAAGGAAATTAGAGTACCAAAGCAGCCGCAGGAATATTACTTTCGCAGACAAGAAATACTTTGGATTTGTAATTTCTGGCTGGCGTTAATTCCATTTTAAAAATTTCCACCATTTCCATCAAGTCGTTATTTCTGTCAACCGTAAGTATTTCGTGCCAATCAATTTTTTTCATTTTTATCATTCTTCTACCACACCTACTAATTTTGTTACTCCTTTTATTACCGTCTCTCCGTTCATGTCTATCGTTTCTGTTCGTAATTTCTTTCATTTTTCTTTCATCTCGAATCAATATCAGTTAGTCTTTTAATCAATCAAGCCAGCTAACCAATAAATCAATCAGTCAGTTAATCCATCAGTCCATCAATCAATCTTATTACATAGTAACTTTATAAATTCATTTATTTTCGTCACGTCTCCTAATTCTAATATGCACTTCGGACGATTCAGTGCAAGAAGTTGTGAATAAAATTACTGGTTAGCATATAGCGTATCACTGCTTCTTACATCGCGAAGACGGAGTGATAGACTATGCTCACTGGAAATGTCCCTTCACTACTTCTTACAATAAACCTCCCATTTACATCTTTCAATCGTGTTGTTTTTTCTCATTTGACCATTTCATAATTTTCAAGTCGTTCATTTTGTTCATTTCATTCTCCATTACATTATTTCTATACACGGGTTCTTTTCTCAGTTACTCTCAACCCGAGCCCTGGGATCCGTCCTTTCAACCATTACCTCAGAAACGTCGGGGAGCTGTTAAGGGCTGTCTTAGAACTCTTCCCTTCCGGCCGAAAAACCGGCCTATCTCTACACAGGTGGCGAAACCTTTCCGATAACTTTTTAAATGTTCTGCTGTTTTACCAACTCAGGACCCCATGCTCCCCATTCGTTTCCGAAATCAACAGTCATCCAACCAAAATTTTCTTTCAGGGGCAAGATTCCTTTTAGAACAGAGCTAATACCTAGATATGAATTATTTTCAATACTTCTCTATGAAAACAATTGGATATCTACTGTCCATCAATATTTTTTTATTACATCTCTGTTCACTTCTGTCCAGTGGCGTAGTCAGCCAAGGGTTGGGAGGATGTTGGAGGGGGGGGGCTAAAATTAGATAACGTCTATCTGAAGTCGCAAAGGGGGTCTAGACATACAGGACTCCCCTTGGTTACGCCACTGTTTCTATCAGTCATGCATATACCCAGAAATCGGGGGGAGAAAAAGGCATTAGAGTTGTTAGGATTCAATTCAATTCAATTCAATTCAATTAGCCTTTATTATATGTAAGTAATTCATTTTATATTATATCACTACACTTAATTAATTAACTGGCCCTTTATATTGGGCATAGGCCTCCATCAATCTGGCCCATTCAAGCCGGTCATATGCCACTCGATGATATAATTTGTTTTCCAACAGTCTTTCGATATCCTCCCCCATCTCGCTCTCTGCCTTCCCTTTTTTCTCTTTCCATATGTTACCCAGTTTGTTATTTTTGCTGCCCAACTTTCGCATCCCATTCTCGTCACATGTCCAGCCCAATCCCATTTCAATCTTTTCACTGATTCCAAAAAGTCCAAATTTTCCTTGAGCTTCCTTTTAATTACCGTTAGTTTTATTTGATCTCTTAATCTTATCTTCAACATCGATCTTTCCATCGCATTTTGGGTTGTCTCTATCCTCTTGCTTATATTTTTTGTGAGTGTCCATGTTTGACAACCGTATGATAGTGTTGGGAATACACAGCTATTAAGGATTGTACTTTTTGCTCTGTTGCTGTATTTTCCCTTGAATATGAACTCCAGTGACCAGTACTTTCCCCACGTCACTGATATTCTCCGCTTTACTTCCCTTTCTGTTTATTTTCCATGGAAATAATCTGCCCCAAGTATATTATTTCCTCTACTTTCTCTATTTCCATGCCTTCCACCGTTATACTCTGCGATACTTCCTTTTTATTCATTAATATTTTTGTTTTGTTCCTATTCATATTTAGTCCCGCCTCTTTTCCTGCTATATTTAGTTCATTTATCATGATTTGCTCTGTATCCTTGCTTATAATTACCACGTCGTCCGCAAATCTTAGATTACTTAATCTTTCCCCATTTATTTTAATTCCTCTTTCCCTCCAGTCCAGGCTCCGGAATACTTCCACCAGTGCAGCGCAGAATAGCATTGACGATAGGAGATCTTGTTTTATTCCTTTCTTGATTAGGAAATATTTTCTATTTTTGTCTGTTATTATTCTTGCTTCCGGATCTGTATACATGTCTTCTATTATCTCTCTATATTCCAGAGGTACACCATGTTTTTCCAAAGCTTTTAGTATAGTTGTTAGGATAGTTGAATTAAAAAAAATCTTTAGGATTCGTTTAGCTTCTTTTGAAGAAAAAGCGTCTCCATGCGAGTATTTCTGATCTTCATTATGTAATAAATACTCGTATTTAGAGAGTGGCTCTCTACCGAAAGATTTAACCCGTAATTCTCAAAAACTGTTATTGTACATGTAAAAAACTGTTCATGAGAAAAATAATTTACAGTTTCTCTATCAGTAGTACTCATGCGGAAGTATGTAGTTGGGTATTATAATTTCAACTTCCATAAATAACATGACCGACTGAGTACCCCCTCGCCAGTCTACTTTCATAGGAAACAAATATGCAGCAACTCTGTTTGAAAAAATAATAATAAAAGAAAATAAAAAATAAAAACAAATCCGCCCTTTTTGAAAATTCTAACTTTCAGAATTCAACTTTGTTGTTTCAAGAATATTCTTACAGCCGTAGACTATATAAACATACACCAGAAATCAGATCATTGCAAAGTCGCATATTAATCCAAAATACATACTATTATTCATGCTTCCGCCGGCAAACCGATTTCAACATGAAAAATCAGAATGCTTGTCATCAGGTCATCACAATTCACAATAAAAGTGAATCATTATGTTATCGCTATACCTACATGCGTACAACATATGCCAGATATCGTCGGAAAATACGCAGATACAGATATGCGATTTAGATAAGAAAATAAAGGACGCTTCACAGACTTCATTTCATCAAGATTATCAAGAAAGTCTTATCCGTCAATATGCGCTTTCTTGCATTCTTAAATTCAATTCGGCTATTTCTCTCGCTCTAACAATTTCTCTCAATTCTGACAAGTCTTCGATTCTACCAAGACCGGTTCAAAGCCGGCGGGATGCGGATAATTATATGGCACTCTTTTCGACCGGCCAAAATACAATTTTTCCGCAAGAATTTCCTCACGGATCGAAAAGTTTTCGCCTGCTCCAGACTAGCTTTTTTTAATTCTCAGAATCAATGTTAATTTTCATAAGAACATCAACCCCCTGTGACACAAGTCACCCTTCAATAATTTTGTTCAAACTTCGCTTCTGTTTTCCCTTTTAATATTACAACCGATCTGACGAGTGTCCCAACAGAAAATATGAAATTTTCTTTCACCAAAAGTAAGTAAGGACCTAAGGACTCCCTAGTGCCCACAACGCTGAAATTACTTGAAGGCAATCAATACTTTCAAAGCTTCAAGTGTGAAGTCAGAATTTAACTACGGGGGAGGGGAGACTGCATTATGCAACAATTAAATAAAACACATTTCTAATATACATAAAAGTGTTTGTTCATTAGTGTGTTTGTTCGAGGTTAGCGAGTGAACCGTTAGAAGTGGGGGCTTCGTATTTTCTGGATGTGTTCGTATGAATTTTGAAAGGTTGTAGACTATAAACAATTTCGGTACCCAGAAGTGGGCATTAAATTTTTCCCCTCTGGATGCTCTAATTTTTTCTCCAGTAATGGACTTTTCGGAAGTATTTTAAATTTGAATTTCTTCATATTATGTTAAAATTTGGTGCCTGTAATTGTTTCCCTTTAGAAATTATCTGAAATTTCCAAAACACTACAGCCACAAATATTTATTATCATAAGTACATGCATTATTACTAATCAAACTTTCAATTTGGTGCAAGAGTTTATCTACCCATACCAAAAGAACATGTATCTACCCGATGTTAAGTAGGTATCTACACCCCAGTTGTAACAAAGGGCATTTGAGTAATTAGGACTTTGCGGGGATCTTCAGAATTCTGTTGCTACCATTCGGAAAAAATATGGCAAGTATGGGTCCAGATGTATATTCAGGGAGATCGAATAAAGAACTAAATTTAGCGAAAATATCAACGGAACTTGAATATGGAGTCACTTTCTAGCTAATAAAACAAGGGTTAAAGAAGAGAAAGAGAAACCAATTCAGTCTAAAAGATGCACACGGGTACCTCAGACGTTTGGCCAGGCAGGACATTCGTATGTAACATAAATACAAAAAAACTATATACAAAACAAGTCAGTATTTAGAAGTTAATAGGGGTAAAGAGTACCACAGTATAATTGGGATGTGGAACGAAATGTACGCTAATGTGCACCTCCTAATAAAAGGTTGAGTGACCATGGAGGGAAATAATATTACTGTAAATGGGAAATAGAGGGTTTTTAACAAATCACTATAAAATAAAGAAAAGACGGACATGCTTCAAATTTGAACTACAGGGGGCTACATATTTGAACTTGCGATTAAAAATTTAATACGTCCGGTAACAACATTAATAGGAGTGCGGTGAAGTAAGAAATGACAGTAGTATTTTCAAACAACACTTAATTCTTCAAGTGCCCTTAAATAGAAACAATCACTTAAAATTGCACTTAGGTGATTGTTTCCATTTAAGGACACTTGAAAATTAAGTGTTTTTTCTCCATGATCACTCAGTGAGGGTTCAAAAAACATTCGCTAGATGTTAGCCACTTTGATTCCGAGTTCCAATAGATGCCCTTTTTTCGCCGAACCTCTTGCAATCACTTTTTTTCTCTCTTCTCTTTCTTTTTCAGTATCATCTGAGTCACCGTTCCGTTCAGCGTTCAGTAGCGTGTGTTATTTAGGATGTGAAGCCGATGAATAGTTTTCAGTAGTGTTCATTGACCTGAGTCACAGTTCAGTTTAGTGACGCATCACTTCCGATGTGTGATGCCAATCAGTTGAAGAATAAAAATGATAAGCAACAATTTCGATGTTATTATGCGTTTATGATTTTATGTCTTACTGTGGACGATTTCGCTAATGATTACTGTGTCGCCCAAATTATAATGAAGATGAAGAAGAAGAAGAAAACGTTTAAAGAAGATTTGGAACTTGCCTTCTCGGTAAATTCTTTAAGTGAACTGTTCCTGAATTCTGATTAAGTCTCGATCAAGTGAAACATGTTCCGTTGAGAATTCGTTATACATAACGTATCTATTTTTACCCTACTGTCTCCTTTATCAGTAAAGGTTCAGAGTAATAATGTGATGTGAATCATGCCTCTTACATATAATCGCGTGTTAATGGTAATTTGATATTCTGTTTGAAGTCTTGAGCGATGAGGTCTAATCGTCGTGGCTGTCTTTGGCTGAAGACGAAACAACGGCGTTCCCCTCTGTGGTGATTGTGGGAAATGGGAATGTATGATGCTGTGAATGAATCGATAGCAAATGAACAATTATAGCTACATGATGAAGCCTTACTACATGTGCACGGAGATTTTGTGAATGTAGATTAGAACGCCAGAGGTAGAATAGTAAATATTACAAGAAGCATTCAGGAGAAATACTATAACTGAGATATGAACTAAGGAAATGTCAGCATGAATATTATAAGGCGAACCGAGAACGTAAACTGCAATATCATCCAGAGAATTGAGAAAAAAATCGTCAAACGTATTATTTATTGCGAGGATATTAAAAAGGACTGAACTTCTGATGTTCTCGAAACTGCATGCCCATTAACGTGTCTTGATAGCATTGGTGATAATTTTGGTTATGAATGTTGAAATTGTAAACTTCATTTGAATCCAAATGAAATAAAATTCCCCTTTGTCTCTAGGACAGGAAGAATAACGATTTTCGGAATTGTCATCTGAATTAGATGATACGAATTACAGAAGACTATTTTCTAGCTTGACTCCAGGAGTAAGTGGGTTTCATTCAAATTCAGAATTGTTTAATCAAATTCCTAACAGAATGCGTTCCTGTTGTTGATAGATGAGTGACAGAGCTGCGCGACTGCAGGGTGTTCTTGTTCTGTCATTCAATGAATCTGATTCTTTCATTCATTCAAGTGAATCGTTCAACTGAATAATTAAAGAACGAAGCACCCATCTATACTTTCCAGCCGACCCTCTTCGAATAGCGAGATTTCTTGTTCTCTTTACAACAATGAATTAATAAAAACGATTCATTAACGTGTTTAAATTAATATTAACGAAACATCGAAATAGTCCGCAAATAAATGACAGCCCATGACTATTATCTGGGTCAGGCCCTTAGCCAGAGGGGTGCTAGGGGGTGCTGAGCCACCCCTAGCGATTACCGGAGCTTCCTCTGGCGAAATTTCATGAATAAAAAAAAAATTCCTTACATTTTTCTCGCTAGTTTTGTTCAAAACTTTTCCTTTCTCTGCATTTTATAGTTTATAAACTTGGCAACACTAATTTTGCTTTGAAAGATAGATGAATCGTGTGTTTCTTGTTCTTTATATGTGACATGTCATAAGAAAAAGGCCCGAATGTCTATCTAGCAATTTCAGACACACAGGCCTTCTTCTTGTGTCACATTAAGTACAATCAGTGGTAGGCTCGCGATCCAGTTCACATTGAATATCGATGGCTAGATGCCTGAATGGCTGTTTGAGAACTGATAACTTGATAAGTCCAGAGAAATAGAAGTTTTTTACTTCCAAAAGTTCGGAAAATTTGATCATTGTAAAAGTGTTAACTTTTTTTCAGGCGATATATTCAATTTTTTTAAAAGGGTTGTCGGTAAGTTGATCATGAATTTTGAGACCAAATTCAATGTTCTTATTGTAACACTGTAAATTTGCTATTTTTCTTCCAGAATGTTTGGTTTATATATTTTAAACATAATTGATAAGTGGCTGGAAAAATTTACGGTAAAATCCGAAAAATGCGACGATACAGATTCGACTCCAACTTCTTCAAATTCGAGCCTGAACAACAAACCTCCGGTTTCATCGAATGATTCGAATGTACAGCCCAGCTGTTCTACCCATGATTCAGTGACGCAGCCAGGATTTCCAAGGGGGGAGGAAGAAGTAGGATTCTCAAGGGAGAAAAAGTCGAAAATTGAGGTATTTTTTTATACAATCGCAGATATTAGAGGACAATTTTATAAGAATGAAGGTAAAATTATTGCTCGAGCGAAAATTTTTCGAAAACTTCATTCGCCTGCAAGTACCACACTCCTTGAATCAACCTGTGTTCCCATGCGAGCATCACGTTCCTTGTACCAGCCTGCGAGCACTACCCTCTGCTAGTGCTTCATCTTGCAGACGGGTCTGTAACCACGGGAGAGCATTTTCATGACGTCCGCTACGCGCCGTAGAGCACGTTGCCCTCCATACTTTTTGGCGCGCTCATTTTTTGGACGCTACGTTCGCTGGACGACGACATTCTCATGTCAGCGCAGTCCGTTAAGTTGGCATGAAAATGCTCTCCCGTGGTTGCAGACTCGTCTGCAGGATGATGCACTAGCAGAGCGTAGTGCTCGCAGGCTGGTACAAGAAACGTGATGCTAGCATGGGAAAACAGGCTGATACAAGGTGGTACTCGCAGGCGAATGAAGTGTTGAGTCAGTCAGTCAGTCAGTCAGTAGTTTTATTATTATTATTATTATTATTCGTAACGCTCTTTTTGTCACACTCCAAAGTAACGCTTTTTTTTCTGGCGCGTGAAAGTAACGATTTTCCGGTTTGTGTGCCAAAGCAAAAACATGAAAATGTCAAAAACGTGTTTTAAAGGCGAAAAGTTGCTCATTTTTGCCTATTTTACATTGAGAGAACATTAGCCCACTTCGCCCCCCCCTGGCTACACCACTGCCTCGTATAAATCTTCACATTATATATTATGAGTATCCTCAAGCCCCCTCCCCCCGGTAAATAGTCAGCACCCTCTTCCGCTAATGGCTGGCTATATATGGACCTGATCTGTATGGTGAAATATAAATGTAAAGAAGACAATGCTGATGACAAGTGTTCAATGAATGACAGTTCCTGAAAATTTCCGAATTATTTTCAATGCATGTAAGTAGGTAAGTACGTACCCGGCTCATACTATATTTCCATCCAACTCACATACGCCAACTCACTACAGCACCCACGGTCTAGATGACCAATTGGTTAATAAAGAAGAGAGAAGGGAACCCCTCCTTACCAAAATGCATCCCTATGAACGTCTTAGGTCAACTCTAATTGACAATCACTTCCTCATGTTCTGAATGGAGGAAGATGCAACACGAAAACCCACCCCCCTGTAAACGTCTTGGGTCAACTACAATCAACAATCAACATTACTTCATCCCGATTTCGAAGTCTTCACCGTGTTCTTTTGAATTGTGAATTAGGTCCAAGTGCTGTTTACGATTCTTCAGTTAGTTCCATTTTCCGTTCATGTTCGGAAAAAAGGACGACTTGTACAAGACAGATAAGGAGGGCTCTCACCCCAGCTACATCCGAGCTACACTAACCTCTCCGGTCTCCATGTAAGTCGATCACGAATGGAACATTTTTCCTCTTTTCAAATCTTAAATCTTCTTATCGGCCAGATTAGTAACAGCTCAGCTATATTGTAATTACTGCAAACCGGGTCCATTATTTGTATAAATTAATCAGTCTATGCTCAAGGACGACTGAAAAGCAGCCTCACTTTTTTTCTATAACTACGCGACATCATAGTAATGATTCTTGCACTGACCTTATTGGCTCGTTGGGACAGTCAAGTGAAAACCCGTATCACCCCGACTAGGTGACCATCATTTAGACGTCAACAGTGGCTCCTGTAGGGTCGGGGGGGGCAGAGCCAGACACGCTAGCACAAACCGGTGCCTGTAGCTAGGTTTTCCGTCTCTGCTGCGATTTTCGTCAACAACCCACATTCTTTTTCAGACATCAGAAAATGGGAACCGAATGACGTAAATGTATCGAAAAGAGATCCCGAAGATTCATCGAGATTAATGAGGTGTATGTCGGTCGAATTTCTGAAGATCCGTTTGAGGTGGAATCGCGCCACCGCCACCGATTCCGAGTATTTTGATTCTTAATAGATCAAGGCCGGCGCAGGAGGATTACAGAAGCAGAATTCATTCAAAAAAGGATTGCGTAATAATTTTCTCGCACGTACATTATTTACATTCGCTATTCCAATCAACTTATTTTTAAACTTTCGCATTTTTCGCGGATTATTTTTAACAACACTAATCTTCCTCGTTTTTCCGGACAATTATTCAAACAGGTTTTTTCTATTCTTTGAGTTCTCTGGCACAACGCCACCAAATAATCAAATACCAAAGAGTGATATTATACGAAGAATCCAACGTACTCATTTTTGAAAAAACAATTACAGTGGACTTGACTGCGTTATTACGTTATTACTTCCGACGAAACATTTTTCACCTCGAATATAACTATCATTGTTCACGTGCATTCTGAAGCTAGACACATTCGCGAATTTGTGTAGGTACAATGTCTTCCAGAATCAGTGTAACCTCGCCATTGAGACCTGGCGCCGGGTCGCGCCTATATGTGAAAAAGAAAGTCGACGTGATTCGGACCCGTTATTTAGTAAATAAAATCCTCTCAACTGTGTCCTGGAAACAGTTTCCATGTTCTTTTTTATATTTCTTTCTCCCTCGGGCATACACGTGAAATTATCTCTATTCACTCGGTATAGAAGTAAACGCGGGTATATTGTATCCGCCTTTAATTTCAAGTTGGTCAGTCCGATCTGAATTCACTTCCAAAAACAGTACCTTCGACTTTTTAGCTAAAGTAAAAATCGGGGCTACGGTTTCAGGCCTTCTGTTCTAATTTACTCTCAACCCGAGCCCTGGAATCCGCTCTTTCGAGCATTACCTCAGAGACGTCGGGGAGGCTATTAGGGCTGTCTTAGCCCTCTTCCTTTCTGGCCGAAAAATCGGCCTAGGTCGGTTGCTACGCGGGCTCGAACCCGAGACCACCGGATTCCGAGACCAACGCGCTATCCACTCAGCTAACCAGACCCCCTTCGCACGATCAATTTTCGTGTTACCAAAATTGATAGTAGAGATCATTATAATCGAACTCCTCACCAAATGGCCTTAGAAAATAGCCGTGAAAAGGTCATTACAAAGGTTTAAGGCCTGAGTTCTCTCTTTCGGAAAGTTTGTAGCAAAGGAAAGTTCAAAATCGAGAAAATATACGACGTAGTTTTCGAAACTGATTTAGTCCTTTTCCGAAAAGAAGAATTTATAATTCCTCGAAATTGTTGGCCAATAACTGAGAAACGGTTGAGCATTCTTCGTTGCCATTACAAAGTTAGCTGGACCGAACATTCCCGTACATTGTGGTACAATAGTACCAAGAAATAGTCCGCCATTCTCCAATTAATTGGCCAACAAAGTTGAAGAAATATTTTTGTTATTTGAACCAGTGACCATTAGTGCTATGACTAGCATTTTTCGGGGGAAAGGGGTATTAAACAGTGGAAATACCGACTAAGATAAAAGGAGAAAAAATTAGTTGAAACCTGAAAACAAAGAGAAAGAAACGAAACTAAGAAATAAAAATAAACATCTGTTGACCTCCGGTGCACTGTGCAAGCATGAAAGGGGAAAAATAATTCTCAAGTTCCACATTTCCAATTTTAGAGACTGACAGAATTTGCCGAGTGCCAACTACATGAGAGTGGATGCGACTCCTCCTATCACCGCTACAACCATGGCGACCAGTTTGGAATATTTATCAAGAAAACTCGATGGAGGGCACTCAGATAACAAAATAAGAGTGCTCATTCTCAATTAGACGCTGTTAAAAACAAAACCAAGTGACCATTTGTTGACAAAATGAGTTATTAGTATCGTTGAAAAGAGCGTCATAGTCAAAATCTATAAAAGGAAAGACGATGTGCATGACTGTGGAAATTACAGAGGTATCTCTCTTTTGTCCACGACAGGCAAGTTGTTGGCGAAAGTAATCAATAATCGGCTGGTACAAATCGTAGAGCGAGTAACTCCAGTCTCCCAGGCTGGCTTCTGAAAAAATAGAGGCACCTCAGATATGATATTTACTCTTCGTCAGCTACGGAAAAAACCAGGGAACAATATGTGGAACTTTTCATCTCCTTTGTGGACTTGGAAAAAGCGTTCGATACAGTGAATACAGAAATGTTATGGAAAGTCATTCAGAAGTTTGGCTGTCCCCCTAGGATGCTGCAGATCATTCAACAACTTCACACTCAAATTGTTAGTGGTGGGCCCGGTGCTCCCTTCATTGCCTGCTGTGGTGTGAAGCAAGGCTGCGTGCTGGCACCAACGCTATTCATTGCTTTTACAAACGCTGTGATGCACCTTGTGAACCTTAAGCTGCAGTCTAGGAGCCTTTGCATATCACGTCGCGTGGATGACAATCTGTTCGATCTGTGCCCCCTCAGAGCTAAAACTAAGTGCCGCAGGACTTATATCCTTGAGCTTTAATATGCTGACGACTGTGCCGTTAGTGGCTACATCTGCTGAGGCTCTACAGGATACCCTAAACTGCTTCAATGAGGCTTACACTAGTCTTGGCTTGAAGGTAAATGAGGGAAAGACCAAACTATTGGAAGTTGCAGAGATCCTCTATCATTTCAATATAAGTCAGGAGGAATCAATGACTTGTTACCTTGGCAGCATATAGTCACAGACAGCCTGGATCTAGGAGTGTAGGAGTTGAAATTCAGCATAAAATTCAAGCTGCGTTCAAAGCCACTTACAAGCTTAAGAATAGAGTACTCAACAATTGTGATATCACACCAGCTACCAAGACCATGGTATATAAGGCGGTGATGTTGCCCACTCTGCTGTATGGGTGTGAGTCCTGGACCCTCTATATCGCAAACAGGTTAAGTAGCTGGAAAGGTTCCACCAAAGGCAGCTCAGGAAAATACTGAGGATACGTTGGGACGACTTCATCTCAAACAAAGAAGTCCTGAGACGAGCTCAGGCGCTGCCGGTGGAAGTCCTTATTGAAAAAAGTCAATTAAAATGGTTTGGGCACGTATGCAGAATGCAGGGGACTGCTGAGTTTCCCAAGGAGGTGCTGTATGGGGAACTAAGCCTCTGGGGGCCAGCAGCGCAGGTACAAGGACCAGATGAATGCTCTGCTCAAACAGATCGGAATCTCAAACTCGTGCCAAGTCCTGGTCAACGACAGGGACCAGTGGAGAAAAATGATTGCCTCTTACAAAAGGGCAGAGTAGCCAAGAAGAAGAGCACAGCGGAGCGCCTCAGCTGATCCTCCAGTGTATGAGTGTCATTACTGTGGCAGGCAGATATCGTCGAGAATTGGGATGACTGCACACAGCAAGACCCACCTACGTTGCTGAAGAAGTGGACCAGCAATAGTCAGAATCAACAGGCTGCGCTCGCTCGCTCTGGAAAAAGCGTAAGAAGTAGCATTTTTCAGAATTGGGCTCCCGATGCAAAAATACGTACCCACGTTGAAAAGAGCTCATCAGTAAACGCTATGTCTCATGTCATATGGCTCTTGAACTTCGAATCACGTGTTCTCAAAAGACAGATTTCGTCGTTTGGTTCTGTTTTGCTTAACAGCGTCCAATTATATCCGCTTATGAATTAAACTAGAATCGCCTAATACTCAATAAATAAGGTAATACGAAGCTGGATTCAAGAAGGACTAGGGCCCAACCCACCAGTCTAAAATATTTGGTACTACATAACCAAAAAGAAGTAAGTAACTGTGTTCGTTTTGTTTACACATGACACATTCGTGTTTTTATTTTTATACGTATATTTTATAGTCTATATCAAAACTATCACTGCACTGGTTAACCGCACGAGCTAATTTACAGTCACAAATTTAATGGTCAATGCACTCCCAAGCACGAGTTAGTCATCGCACCGAAGTACTCTGCTCATCGAGATAACCAAGACTGGTACATAGTGAAGTATCTCAAGATTATGACTTCGGGGAATTGAAACTAAGAAAACTTCAATTCGTATCTATTCTGTGTGTATTTTTCTTAAACAGTAGACAGTTTCAGGTTAACTAGCTGGTGTTGAGATGCCAATCAACCACACCCAGTGAGCTGAAACGTTTGTATATTGGTGGGGAAAATGTGAACCCTGGTAAACATAATTCTCAGCTTTCAGAATTGTGACCCCACAAAATAAGAAAACCTTTTGGACCAAGAGCGAAAGAAGATATTATGTTTGTACGGGTATCCTAACTAAGACTTCTTATAAGTTTGTACTTTTTGTAGTTTGGTGCAGTTTTCGCTGAGTGTTATGATAGAAGAAATCTGAAATTTAACATATGGAACAAATTTAACCAAGATGGACGGGTTTCATAGCGTTTTAAACACTCAAAATTTTGCAATAAGATTTTTGAGTTTTTGTAATTGAGAATAATTATCACTGACCATGAGATCTCGGAATATGTAGCTAGTCTACATCAACGAAAACATTTTGTTTTTGAACGGTATATCGAAAAAATAAAAGTGTGTAACGTTGATTCATAATACGTATTGTGAGAGAAGAAAAAACTGAGTGGCCTGAAAAGAAATCTGTGAATATAACGTTGCCAGATATCTGTGAAGACGAAATACTGCGATCGCTTGTTGAAATACAGAACCTGAGTGTTACTCATACCCACGCAGCACGCAGTCCTCTTTCTTTCAACAATCATAAATCTGATCCTTCCATTTGATGATGTACATGCAGAATTCTGTGCGTTGAAATACACGCGGTTCTAGCTGTCTTAGGACAGATACAGCAGGAAACTTCTCTTTCTCAATAGTATGAACCATGCATTACTCTATTATACCCTGCGATTTATTCAAATTCAACTGAATACTTTTACAAATGAGGACCTTTCTGGCAGAAGCTTGTGTAGTACACAGTTAAACTTGAACCAGAATTACGGAGCAGTAAGCAGATGGTTTTTGCTCGGAATAATTTCGCGAACTGCTTTTTTCATGAACCAACTCATTTAATTTGCTCCTGCTCGGAGTCGACCAACGTTATTACTTGCGTACAGGTGAATTAAATTAACCCTTCCGCATACAAATTAACCAGGGTGACGCGCCTACCTGGTAAACAGGAGCGTTTTAGTTTGAGTAAACCTGACAACTTGATACGAAACTACGAGCGTCAACTTACACTGAGCGGACTATATTTTCGGGTAAAGCGACACAATCAACTTCTTACAGTAAGAGTACAACTTTCATTCTGGCCTGGAGCAAGAGGTAGCCAGCTGGCTGAAATACCGGCAGAATGCGATAACCAGGGCGAAAAAGCTAGAAGAGAGAAAGGAAGCAGGAGGTGCAACACAATTTTAAAATTGTTCATTCATTCATTCATTTTTTCTTTTCACCTGCCAAAAAGAACCTTGAAAACAGTGATGAACAACATGAAGTGGTGTCAAGTCAATCGTCATTGGAGCAGCGTACTGGTAATATTAGGACGCTATATTTTTTTTATTCTAATTTGAAAAAATTCATTTATACTTTCCAATTTCAATTCCGAACACTGATACACGCAATTTATAGTATATTAAATACACCTGACATTTCTTTCTATCATTACCACTCTTCATTTAATATTTATTGCAGTTTTCCTATGTTTAAAATTAAAAGAAGAAAAAGATGAATGCGTCACTGTATAAGTATTAAAATTTATAATGCACGATGTTTATTTCTACGTCATTTTCAATTCTTAAAATTTTTTATCATTGTTGTAATGGACATTTTAGTTGTTTTGTGGTTGACTAGTTTATGAAAAATGTTTTACCTACATTTTTGAAACAATGTGTGTTCCTATGTTTATTTTTATTTATTTTTTTACCAATTTGTTTTCCTATTAATATTAAATATAATTTTTGCATATTTAATTTCTATTCAATTATTTTTTCTTAAAAAGTAATGAAAAGAAGCGCCTTTGAAAAGTATTTGTGAGGGCGTTTTTTAAGAAACAATCGGAAGGAGCGTTTTTAAATTTATTAGAAAAAGGGCGTTTTACAAACGTCACATAAACGCTCTCATATAAAGAACGCTTGATTACTTGCGTTTTTTGGGTAAGTTGAAAATCGCGCGTTTTCTTAAGTTGAAAAATCGCGCGGTTTCATCGGTGTCACATTATCTCCCGCGTTCCGCCCGGCGGCGGTATTTTGCCCGCAGGGGAGCTACACTCTCAGGCCATGGGCTCGGAAAACGTTGTTGTCTATTATGTCACAGAGGTATTCAGCAGCGGAAAGGTAGGCGAGGGTGTTGTTTATGTGCTTATGGGAGTTGGGGAGGGCCAAAGTTCGACTATGGTGGACGTGGTGAGAGTTATGAAAAGGCAAGTGAGGGAGGGGCATGAGAAGAGATGGTCCACAGTGAGTTTGATTTTGAAGTGTGTTTGAAAATAGCGAGAGTTGTAATTGAGAGTTTAAATTCAGATATGTTATCTGCGATAACTAAACAAAATTCAAGCATCAAACTGTTAGAGGAGGGAGCAAGGACCAAAATATGTTTTCCGGAGGAAATGACGATTGACCTACCGGACTAAAATTTTCACAATGAACTTTGACAACCTTAATGGAGTTCAAATTCAACAATGAGCCTAATTAGTCCAGTGGATCAACCGCAGCGGTACTTGTGAGTGATTTTTTTATTTTTTAATATATATCTGGCAAACCATAAGTCCTATTGAACTTTCAATGACAGAAAGTAACATTATTTCTCTGATATCTACGAGTTTAGTAATAACTATTTTTTTGTAGAATCAACAGCTGATAAGATACCTGATATTAAAAGTGTGATGAGGCCCAGTCCATAAGTATGGACAGCAATATTCCGTGTAGGTAATATTCCTTCAGAATATCTAGGTCGTGCAGCGCCTATTCTTCATCAATTTAGCCCTCACGAGGGAACGGCAGTGCGACTATTTTACAAAAATTAGGCTCATTTTGTGCTTTCAGTTTAGATAGATGGTAGTGTGGAAGGTCATATGTTCGAATCCTCAGGAATACTTTGTTCGTTTCTTCCTCTATTTCTCTCTTTATACTCACTAAAGAACATTATCCCATTTATCATTACTACTTCATTTATTTTCATTTATTTATCTACACCAGTATAACGTAGATGTAATAATTGTTCGCAAGCAAAATCTCTCAAGTAACTTTTGGAATATACGCTCGTGAATTTTCTAAGCCCGTTTCATATTACCTTCATTTGCCTCGTGAATTCGCGAGCAAAGCAGGCGAGTACTCGTTTGAGATTTTTTCTGCACTATCTGGAACAACTTTTCTATGGACATGTACTCCGCGGTATGGTTCATTAATCATCGAGTTTCAATAATAAAGATCTTCACTCTTTATCGATGTACTTTAAAGGTGAACTTTGAAGACCCCTATGATCTTTGGCATATCAAGAGCATGTAATCATCAATTTACCATATTAACCTATTGCAGTATCTGTTCAAGTGTGAACCTGCCGGTGCATCGGTAAATCAAAGGTAAATGAAAATTTCCATAGCAGCCGATGACACGTCCCAGAGTTCCACAGCCATGCCACCAAATTCGAGACGAAAACTCGGGTTCCGTCAGAATTTCTCAGCACTTTTCGATAGATATCAATTTTCATTTCGCGGCCAATCAGAGCGGAACTGCAGATCGCAATCTCATAACCACTAATTAACCCGATACTGGTTTTATTAATATTTCGAATCGGCGATACGAATAATACGCATCCAATCGAAATTATTAATATTGCATCAGGAATTGAATTCCTGCGAACAGCGATAAAACCTGTGTATCTGTTAATCGCGATGATAAAGAGCAGAAGCTGTTTAAAAATTCAACGCGTCGAAAATTTGCGGTTGCCAAAAATTTACGTTTGTCGAGAATGATAGCACAGCTTTCTTTACTCGTAAATTAATATTCGAGAATCGGGCAGCCTCGAATTGAAGCTGCGAAGCGCGGTGAAATATTGAAGGAATTTTCGATGAACTTATGATCGATATAGACACACGCAATTCGTATATTGAACACCAACAATTTGTCGTGATAAGCCGCAAAGTTCAATGCACGTACACCCGTTAGCCGTTATCGTAATCAGTCATGTGATTTCATTCGATAATGGCTTCAATTAGGCTAATTGATCGTACAATTTGAAGCTCATTATATATTAGTTTTCCTTCTGTTAAACCAACATTATGATTTTCCAAAAGTTATATAACTTTATGTACAGCTGAGTAGGTATCCCGAATAGATGAGAAATTTGAAAATGTAAAAAGCGCAGCAGAGGAGACATAATTGTTGGACACCCCTTTCCCATGGTTCTCCAAAAACATCCCTATGAATTCTACTTCTACTTCCTACAGGGAGGTAAAACGTAGAGCAAATTCAGCTCTCTGTTCTGTAATGCATTCTATGAAAAAATATTTCAGACAAAAAATATTCCTGACGTAATACGACCCAAAGTTTGTAAGGAATTTCTCGTAACCACCCTAACAAAGAAATGGGAAAAGCCGGGGCGGGGGAGGCCAGGGGGGTTAAAATAACTTTTCATACACAGTCAGAAAAATTGAGCATTCTTCAAATTAGTTTTGCTGAGCAGGAAAAGCCATACAGATGGTACTTGTACCCTTGGTCCTTTCCGTACATCACACTTCCCTTCCCTTTCCCCTCACTCCACAGATATGATACATGTAAAAATGTATTTTTGTGCTTTGTTGGTTTCATGAAAGAGGTTTAGGATTTCAGGACTTTTATTATAAGAAGTAATTAAATTGAGGTATCACCCGTTGAGCGGAGAGGGCCTTTCTAGATACTGAGTTCATTTTTTACGTCGGCTTAGCTGGAAGGCAGTGGCTGATCAAGGGTGTGAGAGGGAAATAATAAGAGTACGACAGAACATCGAGAGGCTAAGGCGTATATAAAAACTGAAGAAGCGGGAACAAAATTCGAGGTAAAAAGAGGAGTAAAACAGGAGGATCCACTTTCACCAAACCTCTTCACTTGCTTGCTAGAAGATATCTTCAGATCACTGGACTGGAAAAATTACGGATTATCGATTAACGGTACAAGACTAAACAATTTAAGATTTGCGGACGATATAATCCTCATAGGAAGAGCAAAGAGGACGAGTTGGAAAGAATGGGGATAGAATGGTTCAAAGAGCGTGGGAAAAGAGAATTACAGCCGAACAAAACAAAAACGGAATACATGAGTAACAACCCACAGCCGCAGCCATAGGCGCCGACTTATGGAAAATATTGGGGGGGGGGGTCAGAATTAAAGTTATCACGGTTCTTAGGAGCGGTCAAAAATTCCTCTCTTTGAAAATTCGAATGGTCGTCTTCCATCTATTTTGGTGCCAAAATTATACCCTTCTCATTATTATTACGAGTACTTATCATATTTTACCTTCTTTTTTGTTAAATTAAAAAATTAATCGTAGAATTTGTTGTATTTTTTCCATTTTTGAGTTAAAAATATTAAGGGGAGGCAAAGCCCCCCCCCCAAAAAAAAGCCAAGTCGGCGCCTATGGTCGCAGCCAGATATAGAGAAAACGCATCTAGAGAAAGTGGAAGAGTACACATATCTAGGACAAGTGGTTTTGTTTAAAGAAGGATGGGAAATGTATGCGCTACCAGTACTGTGCCATGGGGCACAAACATGGACGTTAACTAAATCACAAGTCGAGGGATTAAGAGTTACACAGAGGGCAATGGAACGAAGCATTCTGAAAATCAAGAAAAAATATAAAATAACAAACGAATATTCAGGAGACAGACTAATATAAATGATTTAGGGCAGTATCAAAAAATCGAAATTCAGATATGCAGGACACATCATGTGAGGGAAGAATGATAGATGGGGGAAAATGGCAACGATATGGAGACCGTATGAGGGAAAGAGAAGGAGAGGACGTCCGAAAACGAGATGGAAAGACGAACTGGAGGGAAGAGTGAGCACCTTATGGCATAGGGAGGTTTACGGCAGGGAAAAATTGAGAAAAATCGGTGAGGCATATGCCGGCTTTGGGCGGTTGGTGACGTGTTCGGGTGGGTAAATACCTGTAAATATTATAAGTGTAATTGTAAGAGTAGATGTAGTACACGTGGCCAATAAAGATGCTGCTATTATTAGCCCTAATTTATGGGTTGTGCTATTTATGATAGGGTAAAAGAGCACGTAGAAATGCCGATAAATACAATATGGGTATGAATTCATGGTCCCATTGGATGTTGAAACTCATTTTTGATAATCATTTGAGGTTAACTTGTTAATCGGAATGGGTTTTTGTGCTTCACTGGTTTCATAAAAGACATTAAAATTCTCAAGACTTTTATTAAACGTAATCAAATTGAGGTATCAGCCGATAAGGAGTGGGGGGGGGGGCTTTTTGTAATACTGAGTTCATTTTTAGGTCGGCTTAACCCTAACAAGTGAATTGTGTTATTTATGATAGGGTAAGTAGAAGTGTCGATAAATACAACATGCATACAGGAACGAAACTATAGGAGGGTGTGGGGGTTGAAACACTCCTCCCAATAATTTGGCAGTCGACAAATTCTGAAACTGTTCATTTGAATGTTTCATTTCTTAAGAACGTATGTTTATTTATTTTATTTTTTTCAATTAAAAAATATTTCGATTGAAAAATCGGTAGATTTTTAATTTTTTTTAAATCGAATTTTCAATTTTTCAAAAATATTTGTCGGCAAATTTTTCTTCTTAACCCCCTCCCCCAACTGTAAGTTAAATTTCGTATCTGTATTGGGTGTGATTTTGTGGTCCGAAAAGTTGTTAAACTCGTTTTTGACAATCATGTGAAGCTAACTTGCCAACTAGGGCATTACGGAGGGGTGAGGGAGGGAGCTCAAAAGTGATAGTCTGTAAATATGTACGCAATACGGATATCATTTTATAGGTTCGAAACGTCACCGAACTTACTTTATGATCACTTAACCCTCGTTTGCAAACTTTGAGTAAACTTTGACCTACAGGATGGAATGGGAGGGGGCTCAGAAGTAAAGATGTCAAAACTACATAATGTATAATAGAGATATTATTCTATAGATAACCTATAACTCATTTTTAATTCTGATTTGACCCTAATTTGTGAACTGTGACATTCAGGATGGACGTGAGAACAGCTCAAAATTAAAGAGTTCTGGGAAATTGGTCACAACAAAGTAGTTAAGTACGAGAAATTCCGCAGAAATTAAACTTCTTGTATTTACACCGTATCACTTGAGATGAAATTTAGAATAAAAGAAAAATGGTTTGCACAAAATTATTTATGATAGATCACTTTCTTTACACGTGGCACCAGAAAGCCGAGTTTCTGTTGCGTTATCAAGTGCCTTTCAATAGGATCAAAATGCCATACTGAACAAAAATACGTGCAGCATTTGCATTGTCCAACTCGAGAGTATTAATTCACTACGAGTCGATTCGTGAATAAATTCGTGGCAATAAAACTAATACCTATATAACTACTTTGATACCAGAAGGTTACAATGCATTCATTGCTTTACTGTTTTAAACTGAAAATTACAAAAGAAAGATGATTGCTCCCACATGTTCTTCAACAACAAACTGACAGCTGAATTTAATTTTCAGACTGTGACTGCAAAGCTGGAACTACAAACATGTCCTTCGGTTTGTGCCCCACTGAGCCCAGAAACTACGAAAGACACCGAACGAGTTTGATTTATTTCTAACAATTTTCTCCATTCAAAATCAAACCGACTGATTTTTGGGCCATTCCCGACTCTTAATTGATTACTTGTAACGTACATGGCAAACTGACAACTATTCGCAATAACAAATAAGAAAAGCGATGCACATGAGGGAGGATTGGGAACATGCACACATTCGGCATGCGGACTATCAATTAAAAAACAGATGCAATTCTGCTTAAATATACCGAATGCGTAGTACGTGCATTTTACGATAACGTGCATAAATTACAGGCCATTTCTGGCGCCCCCTAATTTGTAAAATGATGTTCATATTTATTCTTGAATCTCCTCCAGGCCACGATTTGCAAATGGGGGTCATACTCGTCATCAGAGTGATGATTCAAACCTGTGAAATCATGCCCTATTTAGTGCTTATTCCCTTTTCAGCGTTCTGCCTCATCTCTTCTAAATGCTCCAATTTGCGAGGATCAAATGATTATCAAAAATGAACCCAGGAATCTCTCGAACCTACGGAGTAATACTCATCTAATAAAAATGTTCACTAGTCTGTCTGCAGGTTTGTTCGAGGTTAGCGGGTGAACCGTAAGAGCTGGGGGACTCGTACTTTCTGGATATGTTCGTATGAACCCGGAATAGGTGTTCGGCTATAAAAAATTTCGGTGTCTTTATTAGAAGGAGGGCCACAAAATTTTGCCTCTTAGGGCCCTTACTTTTTTTTTCTATTTGGACTTTTTGGAATTGTTTTACATTAAACTTCTTCTCATTATGTTAAGATTTGGTGGCTGTAACTGTCTCACTTTGGACATAATTAAGGGGTGGAAAATCTGAAATTTCCCAAAGGAGCTCGAAATGCGTTACTGTTTTATATCTGATTTAACACGACCATCATATACTTGGATACTGTTTCGTACTCATTTATGTACCACATGGCCCATTTTCAGCGCCGTATCCCTGAGATTTCAGTTTTTGGAAACGTATGTTTGGCATTTATTTTAATCACCCGATTGAATTTGAAAAACATTAATATCTGCGTCTGAACAACACAATCATGAAGCGACAAACTACAAATAAATCAGAACACTCCGAATGAACGCAATGTAAATTGAAGGAGAAGAGTTCCCAGACGGTCTGAACCCCCTGAGATTTGTCAAATAGTGTTTTTCTAATTTTAGCGCCCCCTCTAATACACCCTTCCTCCTTTGGTCAAGACCAGACCCCCGAGAATATTAGGCTGGCGACGCCACTGCGCACACATAGAACAGAAATCAGTTGTTATTGTTTGACTGTACATAACAATATTCCTTGTGTTTTACGTATCAAAATATGAAATAACCATAGGTACGAATATTGTCCACTGTCATAAGTACACACATTATTACTAAACAAACATCCAATTTGATGCTCAAGTTTACCTACCCATCACAAAAAAACATGTACCTACCCGCTGTTAAGTAGGTATCTACACGAAAGACATTTCGGTACTTGAGAGTTTGGTGTAAGTCCAGGATCCTGTTACTACCATTCAGAAAAAAAGACCGAAGTTAGGTGTCGAGATGTATGTTTAGCAAGATCGAATGGAGAACTAGATTTAGCGAGAATATCAACAGACTTCGAACATGCATAGGCGTAACCAAAGGTGGGCTGTGGGGCTATACCCCCTCTCCTCTCCAAGATCTAAGCATTTTCTTAAAAATCATGGTGACTAAGCAAAGTTATTTAAAGTGTTCATTTCGTTTTGAAAAATGTACCCCTCACACCAATTTTTTCTGGTTCAGCCCCTCCCAGAGGTAATTCCTGATGAAATCACTGCCTAGCTGGACAATAAGGTGATAAAACGAGGGCAAAAGAAGAGCAAGAGAGAAAACGAGAAAACTATGGGTTACCAGCGAATTCAAATCATCAATATAATGCTCATGCGGCGTCTTTTATGCTGGAGGAATGAACAAGAACGAGAAGAAAAATGACATATTCTCGTTCTCGTTCTCATTCTGAGAACGGGAACAGGACCAGGTTGGGAACAAGAACGAGAACGGGAACGTTGGTAATTATAGGGTAAAGAGAACAATGAGCATGAATGTAAACCATGCAGTTAGAGAAGAACGAACGAGAACGGGAATGAGATGATTTTTGCCTTCTTCCAACACCTTTGCAGTTGGCGCGAGAACGAGAACGAAAAGGAAAACGGCATGTTCTCGTTCCCAGAACGAGAATGAAACCGAGACCATGATGTGATCAGTGTTGGAAAGAACGAACAAGAACGAGAACAAGCATATGATGGGATTAAGAACGAGAACAGGAACCGGGAACGGAATAGGACCCAGTTTGGAACAAGAACGAGAACGGGAACACCAGTGGCGTAGCGTCAGGGGGAGGGGGCATGTGCCCCCACTCCCCAATATTTTTACATAGTCCTCTAATATTGGCGATTTTTTAAAAATACCTCAATTTTCGACTTTTTCTCCCTTGTCCCTTGAAAACCGTATTGTGCCCCCCCCCGGGAAACTTCTAGCTATGCCACTGGGGAACATTGGTAAATAAAGGGGAAAGGAGAACGAGGAACATGAACGAAAACCATGTAGTTAGAGAAGGAGAGAAGGACGAACGAGAACGGGAACAAGATTATATTTGCGTTCTTCCAACACCTTTGCAACTGGCGCAAAAGTAAAATTCTGAAAGCCTAAAACCATCAATTATAAACTTTTTCAATGAGAAAATCGACCTGCAGTACTCGGATGTTGGAAAAACATACAAGAACGAAAAGAAAAACGGCATATTCTCGTTTTCGTTCTCAGAACGAGAATGAGAACAAGAACATGATGCGATTGAGAACAAGAACGGGAACAGGACCCAGATGGGAACAAGAACAGGAATCGGAACAGGAACAATATGGAAAGGAGAACGAGAACAGGAACGTTGGTAATTTTAAGGTACGGAGAACAAAGAACATGAATGAGAACCATGCAGTTAGAGAAGAACAAACGGGAACGATGATTTTTTGCGTTCTTCCAACACTGGATGGGATTGAGAACGAGAATGGGAAGCAGGAACAATATGGAAATGGGAACGAGAACGGGATTAAGGTAAGGAGAAGAAAGAACATGAATGAGAACCATGCAGTTAGAGAAGAACAAACGGGAATGGGATTGATGATTTTTGCAGTCTTCTAACACTGACGGTGTCTTTCATTTGTTTTTTCATTAACGCTCTCTTCGAGTAATGTAGATTAATGGTGAAATATTTGTATAACGTGTACTGCATGCCTGCACATTTTTCAACATCCCTGCCTAAAATAATTCACGGCCGGTCCCAAGTCTGAAAACTAAATGTGAGGCTAATTGTGCACCAAATAATTCGTTTGATTAGCAATAACTTACGTGTACTCCGATACAGAGCTAGATACCAATGTTCCTCCATCAAACTCATTCAAACCAACCCACTTTAGCCGACTCACTTGAGTCCACGAGCTAGTATTATGTGTGGCCGTGCCTAAAAAAAGGATACATATAGGTAAAAACCCAATTTTGAGCTTTTGACGGTTTCACATGGAGGGACCTCTTTTGATAGAGAACCTATAAACACAAGAACGCGTATACGCCATTTTGGATCCAACCGTGCCCGTGGATGCTGAGTCCGACTATGCGGAGCGTACCGCGTAGTCAATTCGGCATCGACGGGCGCGGTTGGATCCAAAATGGCGTATGCACGAACTCGTGTTTACAGTGCTTTACTTTTGAATATAATTTGTTTCAGCATCGTAACTTTAAGAAAGAGCGCTCATTTTTAAAGCTACGATGCTGGAACGAATTGCATTCAAAAGAGGAAGGTTCCCTCTATCTGAAACCGTCAAAAGCTCAAAATTGGTTTTTTACCTGTATGTATCCTTTCTTCGGGCACGGTCACATAATATGTATATATTTACTATTTCATTTTTAAGCCCACTGTCCCTACCTAGATGCCACACTTTGCAAATTAGAGTATACTGCATTACAAAGAGTTTTTAACTTCTTGTCAGATATCGAAACTGAATTCAGTGATCTCACAAGTTTCCTAAGTGATATCCTGATATTTAATAATTCTTCGTACACGTAATAAAAGCTCCAAAGGTTTTTCATAAAACGGAGATAATATAAAAAAAAAAGTTTCTACATCTATGGTATGTAAGAGAGGTAGAAAATTCCAGGGATGAGTTGATGAGAATGTATGGAAAAGAGTTCAGAGATAATTGGCACCCTTACTGCTCACACAGTTTGATGTGGCTGATGAAAAAATAGTCAGAAATTCTGCGGTTTCTCCGTAAAGTCTGTGTTCATAGGCGGTTTCAAGGGGGGAGGATTTAGAAGGTAATCCCCAACCCGGACCATCAAAAATACAATTTTTCGTGGAAATTCTCCTGAAAAAAGTTGTTCACTTCGCTCGCAGAAGAGAGACTTTTTTATCACATTCTCGAGGTCGACACGGGACCCCCCCCCCGAAAGAAGAATTCTGATACCGGATTTGCCTTCGTTATGGTATGGCAGTACACCGGTTTTTCTAACCCTCTCCATTGGTGAAGTTTTTCAAGTAATTAAGAAAAGAAATGGTTGCGGACATTTTTTTAAAAAGAATATCATGTCAAGCATATTTTTTATCCGAAACATGTTGGCATAAAATGTACCGTTCGCATATTAAAGCACAATACCTAAATTTCCTCGACATTTTTCCCTCTAAGAGACGAAGGGCTGGGATCCACGGTGATTTCTAAGCATAAATGGCCGAGAAGTATCAAACAATTACACCAAATTTCTCTCTAGTACATTTTCGTATTTTGACGTCATTTTTCAATCTGAATTCCCCGGACTAGTATGAAACTGAAAATGAATGATGTTCCAGAAATGGAAATTACACAACTCGATCGATAAATTATTCGTTTTACGAACGCACGGTATGATATGGCATGCAAACCGAAATATAAATCTTACAATTTTTCCGGTAGCAATATTCATATAGTGCACTTCATTTTTGGGAGAGCAATCCTATCGCTACGGCGATGAATAATAATTACAATTACTATTTCATCAACACACCTCGTTGAAAAGTTCGCATCAAAGAAAACCATCATCGGCGCTGCGAGCCATTAATTTGTCAGCGCGCCTTCGACAAAGCGCGATAAATCAAATTTCCGCGACTCCAGTTTAGCGAAGAGCTGCGCCAATCTAATCAATGACTCAATGCTCAATGCATGCGTACCTTTTTGTGCAAAAGAGAGCGAAAAATCAACAGTGCGACCCCATTAACACCACACGAAACTAGTTGTCTTTATTCGAAAGTGTACGAGAAAGACTATACGCATATAAAGGCACAAAGACCGTTGTCCTTTTCAACAAAAGAGAGAAAGGTTTGGTTGCAAGATGATAAAGGAGCGTGAATTGGGCTATAAGGCTTACAAAGAAGTCGATTGTACTCGGTTTTTCGACTACGAGGTTTATCAATCAAGTTGTTACTGAGAGAACAGCAGCCAGAATGACACACTGATTCAGATTTTCGAATTCGGGTAAACAGAAGAGTTTTGACCTATAATTTTGCCCGACACCTGTGTCTCAAATATCTCATCACCAGTGCCAGATTCATAGTAAGGCGAACTAGGCGACCGCCTTAGGCACCAATCTCTGATGGGCGCCGTTTAAATTTTTTCTAATTCTTTCATTCTTTCTTTATTTTCATTCTTGTTGAACGTTGAAAATAATAATGCAATTCTTTTAAATTTCAAAATCCACCCTGAAGTCCTACACACACGAGAAGGAAGGGGTAAAATATAAAAGAAATTAAGAGACATCCCCCTTATGTACAAACGAGTCGTTTATGCTATAAGGTGTAAATCTGTCTCTGCTCATTACCGGCATCTTGTAGTCTTCAGGTAATTTTGGACTTTCTGAAAAGGTACTGAGTAAGATTTCACAGGCAATTTATGGGGAAACTGATAACATACGACGCCTATGTTGCAGCGCTCGCATATCTAATCGTTGTATTTCATTAATTTTCCTCCAAGATGCATAATATACTTCGATATTTGATAAGAAGAATGTTCTATCCTGGCTCTAGGATCAGAAATTCCTATCGTTTCTGGCGATTTCAATTCAGGCCTGTAGTGGGGTCTGTTGTATTTGGGCGCATACGATTAGGCGCGTGAGACAAGGAATTTATTTGGGCGCAGAAGTGTTGGGGCGCGGCTACAATCGGGCGCCGGAAAAAATTATGGATATATGTGAAAAATACTGCGAATTTACAAATTGTGCGTGATCGCACGTAAAAATAGGAACGTTTCTCATTATCTTGCGGACACGGCGAATTTTCTCTTTCAAAGCGTACACACTTGACAATGCTCCTTATGATGCTTGGGATAAGGTACTCAACTGTGAGCTGACGACGCAGCCAGTACTCTCTTCAGTTTCCTCAGCATGACGTTTTATGGCGGTGATACTTTGAAACGCCTCTGCTTTCCCCGGCTTAGGTTGGTGCGTGTGTCTATAAACTCCACGATTCTTAACAATACCATTTACTTCATGAATTCGAGTAGGGGAAGTCTGACTTCCCTCACTTCCCTCACAAAACTGCCACTGATATATTTCATCTTGCGCCCGAAAGATCTTGTCTTTGCGCCCACCAGCGTTTCAACTTGTTTGCGCCCAAAGAATCCGCGGCTAATTTTATGCGCCCGATCATATGCGCCTAATCGTGAGCGCCCAATAACCCGGTCCTGCTGTAGTGCGACCATTGCTCCAGGGGGAACAATCACTCTTCTGGGGAAAGAGGGGCAATTTGGGGTAAAATTGCAAATCTCACACTCAAAAGAGAAAATAAGGTTCCAGACATTCTACTAGTGGAGGGGGTAATACCTCCATTTGACTTCCGTTAGTATTTAGCAGAGTGGGCATTATTCGAATGATTTTTTATTCTGAATAATATTCAGAATAAATAATTATTCATTAGTCATCGATCATTATTCGGGAACCGTGAATTTAGTCATGAGCAATGAAAATGAGATATCTGTCGGAGGGTTTTCAAGATCGCCGAATTTATTTTCGATCATGTTTTCACTTGGAAGTAAAAATTGTGGCAGTAGAGAGCAGAAGATGAAAAATGTTAGGCATGATTTCTTTGGTTTCGAGGGTAGCTGAATTCGTCAATTTCGCCTAATTTTCAAAACTAAGGCACCTAAGAGGCAAAGGACGGGAACAGAGACGAAACTTGCTTTCAGTTGGGGAAGGAGAGGGGGTGAAAAAGGAAAATTTGCCGACGAATATTTTTGAAAACTAAAAATTTGTCGACAAATATTTTTTGAAAATTAATACCGATTTTTTAAACAAAATATTAATTAATTGAAAAAATAAATAAACAAGCAAACGTTCTTAGAAAACGAGGAATTCAAATGAACAGTTTCAAATTTTGCCAGTTGCCAAATTACTGGGGGTATTTCACCCCCCCCCCCTCCACCGAGGTTTCGTCCGTACAAATTCAAATTGGAACCTTATCCCCCAAGCATTCACATTCGCGTACATGAGCATACCCTAGTCTGGGAGAGTAAGCTGGATGGGTGTTAAGAATACTTGAGAGGAACCAGTGGCGTAGCCAGAATTCTTCCAGGGGGAGGAGGTCAGCAAAATTTTTGGGATACACCAATTATGAACTGTATGTTTTTACATTGACGTATTAGTATGTTGTGCTTTTCAACTTCAGTTATGCATCTGAATTTAAATTTCATTTCGCGTATTTACTGTGATACTTCACAAGAGGGAATTCATCCCCTTCGTCGCCCCCACCCCCACTGAGAGGAACACAGAACTTCCGTTACACATTAAGGGGGTCGTTATTTACTCTTCGTGATCTTTTCTCTGATTTATCTCCTAGATTGGTTTCAATAAAATCAGAGAAAGAAAAAAGAAAAAAAGAAAAAAAAAACCTACAAAGTTTCAGGTTGATTGGATTTAGGGAATCCGTGCTCAGGGCCGTGCATAGGAAATCCAGGCCCTGGGGGAGGGTGTAAAAAGTAGTTAAGAGAAAAAAAAATGTTTTTAGGGCCCTTTTTGTAAAAACAGATTTTTTTAGCACTGGCGGGCCCTTAGCGGGCCCTCAAAACCCTTAGCGGGTCCCTCCAAAAAACTCGGGCCCGGAGGGGAACCCCTCCTTTCTACTCTCTCTGCACAGGCCTGTTCGTGCCACGAGCTCCATTTCGTTCTTATGGGAAAAACACATGCAGATTTGACGTTTGTTCCAGACTAAATTTCCCTCCTATTATCACTAGGACCAATGCTCGTAAATTAAACAATCGAACATTTGCTATCGGATTTAGCTTGTGGCATTAGAAAATAAGTCTTTTGCTTTCAACTTTTAGATTTTAATAAAATTTTCAACTTCCTCAAATTTCAGGCTCTAGGTCGAACAGAGAATTTAGTAAAAACAGAATAACCATTGAAATTCGAAATTCAACGTTTGCTATCTTACCGACATTCAGATATTCGAAATATCTTCCACATTTCAACTTTGTTTCAACCATTCAGATAACGTTCGATACTCAGCTTGAAACCATCGGCTTTTGACTGACTAGTCTCTGACAGGAGTCCAGGGTACTCCATTTTCAGAAACGAAATTTGACTTTAAGTTTGGGGAAGTGGAGAAGAAAAATTTGCCGACAAATATATTTTACAAAGTAAAAGTTCACCGACAAAATATTTGAAAATAAAACACATGGAGAGCGAGGGGGGGCTCGAAAATATCATTAACAACATCCTTTCTCCCATATCGTTCATTAAAATTCTCGATTTTTTGAGAAAACTATTTTTTGTGGTACGCCCAGCTCTCTGAGACTTCACCGCGATCACTGACGATGACGTCTTCTGATACTGCTTGGGGGCAAATCCGGAGAGATCTGGGAAGAAAAGTGTCCCCTGGAAATTTTGTCCATCTAAAAAAAACAGATAGAGATAGAAAAACTGAAATCTGAAAAAGAAATCAATTTTGTTCCGAATTTAGAATTGGATTTGATAGGTGGATGATTAGAAGTTGAAACTGGTTCCCAGCAGCCGGGGCATACCGTTCGAGCGGGAGGGAGTTGATAGGGGAACTCATTAAAATAGAGCAGATTTTTAAAGATTTTTACTGGGTGGCACTAATAATTTCAATCAGTGGCATACCTAGACTAAAATAGGGGGGGGAGTGAATTAGAAAAAAGTATTAGGTTTGCATCGATGTAGACAAATTCTCTGGAAAAGGAGGGAGTGCGTGGCACTGCTTCGCCACCAGGTGGTACTAGTGCCACCCACTTTGTATGTAAATTTATGGCATGCATTAAAAACTCGAAAGCAATTAGTTCAACACTTGTCCTTCAATTCTTAATTTAATAATGTATATGTCAGATGCATTATATGATGTAGGACGGACATTAACCATTATGGGTTCAACGTTCGAACCATCGAGAACCCTAACAACTTTTCACTTTCGGAGCATTTGCTGAAAATTTCTACGCATTTGTATGCCAATAGTACATGCTCAATTATTTGCCATCGTTAATGACGACTTGCCCTTAACACAAGCTATCGAACTCCTACGACACCGAAAACTGAATGCTTCGGTACGAATTGAATATAATGTCATACGAGCGTACACGGCTACAGGTATTCAAAAATATTCTACGGTTGTTTCGGATAAAATTTCGTCACGTGGTTGAAGGACTGTGCCAGGTAACAGTCCTTCAAACTGCTCTGGAAACGACACATCAATCTCATATCTGTATATCGAGATCAGTTCTGATAAACATATAAATGACAGTCCACGATAGGCATCTAGATTAATTAACAAGGTATAATTGAAATGCAAATTTTTTCCCGATCTCGAGTTGAATGTATAAAAAAAAAAAACATTTATCTGGCAACGTCTCATCGTAATTAATACATTCGTTGGGGGTCTCATTTTCGAACCTCACACCGGCTGGCACGATTTCTATCACTTTGATTCAGATAAGAAAACACAGGCCATGAATGCGCGCTCACAGGAGCAGAGTCCACCCTCCGAAATTTCGTATTCATGATTACGATTTCAGTCGGTTGCTTGAGAGGTTCCACGCTGCAGGTGACAGCATTTACAAAGTAAAACTCAGCATTTAAAAAGTAAAGACTCTCACTACCTCTCCACTGGTCACAGCTCCTGTGATTTTGTTCTTCCTAGGAAGATTTCAAAAAATATCGTTCACTACTCGGGAGAAAATAAAGAAATACGACTCTTGTGTTGCAGTCCTCGCCGTCAGCTCGTACCCCTCATATTTCACCATTTTTCCCTAGTTACATAATATGCTATATTTTGTGCTTGTCTTCCGAAATTCTTGCATTTGGCGAACATCAATAGTAATCTTATTTTAATGAATAGGTAGTTATCCCTTTAAGAAGAAACCTCGGTAGAAACGCATTTATAGTCCATTTGCAAAAGCAAAAGAATGAACGACTGATTGGTCGTTACTTTGCATTTTGTCCAGAATTTCAATCGATAAGCGGGAGAACGAAACGGAAAATTTAAACAAATGAGTTTCACTTTATATTTTCGTCAGTCAGTTGCGTCGGTTTTTACGGCCTTTTGATTAACGAGCAAAAAAGAAATCATTTGTCATTTTAATTTTGTTTCTACCAATTCTGTCTCGCAAACTCAATTCCCAGACTGGAGGAAAGAAAGTTCTGCATTGTTTCAAATTTTATAATTAGCACGCGACAGTAACTCAAATTTCTCTTCAATCAACATCTTCTTACAATGGGTTAAGGGTAGTTTGGGTAACTCGGCAGGGGCGTAACTAGATTAGTCTCCCATTCTTTAAAAATTGAATTTTACGGAACCTCGAAATAAAATGGTAGAATTTGAGAACCGAACTAAATAAAATAACAGTCACACCCCTCCCCACTGTCTTTTTCAAAACGCAGCTTATGTTATCTCTTCTCCCCCCTCAAAGCGAATTTCACTAACTTTGAATTAGCCCAACATTTTAATTTTCACTCTTTTACTGTGTTCTTCTCATTGAAAGCATAAGAAAGGTCACTCTAAGGACATGTTATGTTCAATTAAGACAGATCTTAAGTGGCCATCGCCCACTTACTCGGGTCAAAATGTGCATTTGGCGTAACTAGGCCACCCTGATTAAAATATATTCCTTAATTTACGGTTTTGCATTTTAAAAATAAATAAATAAATAAATCAAATTCGTACGTATATGCACAACTTGCCAATGACGGTGGAGGGGAAGAGGCTTCGCCCAAACGTCTTCCTCAGTCAGCATATTTTATTAAATCAACTTTTTGATGACAAAATCGGATCTGTAGCTGACCAAATTTTCAGAGGCGTTCACCCTCTTTTATTTTACTTTTTGATTTCAAGAATATTCAGGAAATGGCAAAATGAAGTTTCGTTCCCCCATCCCCTCTCAAGAAAAAAAACAACGTAAGTCTCTTCAGTACGTCTTCGCATGAAATATGCACAATATCGACTATCAGCACACCACATTGGATACTTTCAATATCTCATACAATAGTCTGTCACATCAGACAGTTTTCAGAACTTCTTTCTGTGACAATAACAGTTTCCAAAGTTTCCAAATGGGATAAAAGAATAAACCAAAGAAAAAAAAAAAAGAAAAAAAAAAAAGAAACGGCGTATAGAATCCAAAAAACAGACCTCATTCGAATTTCACTCATGCAGTTAAGAAAAAATAAATCTAAAAAACGGGGTTTTTCTTCTAGCTACTTTATTCTCACAGGAAAAAACATTTCAAACTCGCCAGACGTATTTTATTGCAACCTACTCTCACATCATCACAAAATAAATCTGCCTAATCACTTTTTTCTATTACCTACTCTCACATAACCATAAAATCAAATCTACCAAGTTACTTTTTTCTATATTAGCTGCGCGTTCATTAGAAGGAAAAATAATTCATTCTTAAGGCCATTGCAAAGGGGGTGGTGTAACACACATCCCTCAAAAAATTTCCAAGTTAATAGGCTCAGCAAATTTTCAACGTTTTTTAAATCTATCGGGAAAACTAAGAGAAAGCGATGACATTTTTACTTGTCAGGGGAAAATTCGTCAATATTTTTGTCATTTATACCCTCTTCTTCCCCTTCCTCCACAAAAGAAAAAATTGTTCACACCGGCCGTGATTCTTTCAAGAATCAAATTCATCTTGAACAGCGGCCCAGTTACCCAAATCTTCCCATTTTTCAAGGATTGTCTCCACTTAGACTATCTGAAATGTGACTAAAAAAAGAAGACTAAGCAAAACAAAAGGAAAATCGATTTTCCAACCTTTCAACTGAAAAGTCAAACAATGAAAAGCAGGGACTCAGAGCGAGAACTCGGATTGGAGCTCGGAGCCGACTATATTCTAATCAAACCGAAGTCGATACCCGAAAAAATAATTAGTCGCTGCAGTCGGGGCCGAAACCTGGATAACACTATTGGCTCCTGGAACCGGAGTCGGAGCCTACGAAAAATCATTTTTGAAGCCGGACCTGGAGCTCGAAGAAATTTATCCGCTGGCGCCGGGAAGCCGAAGCCTGAGCCAATTTCAGAATTTTATCGAGGCCAGTTCCGGCTTTGGATCCGACTTCGGCTCCGGCCTTTCAAACTTCCCTTTTCTCTCCATTGACTTCCTGCCCCCGTGGTACCACCCTTCTTTCTCTTCTCGAAAATGACCCAAGCCGACGCCAAAACAACCTTTTTGGTGAAGTTTTGGCTATCAAGTTTTCTTCCGTTATTCCAAAGCCGGAGTCGGAGTTTGCAGTTCCCAGAGTCGAAGTACAAGAAAAATTGTTTCCAGAAGGTGGAGCCGAAGCTGGAGACGACTTCAAGAATTTCAACGAGTACTGGAGAAAGAAAGAAAAACAAAGAAAAAACGAAAATAAGAACGATTCTCAAAATCTCTAATTACCTTTCAAATTTGTCCTAACTTCAGATTGGTAAGAAGAAATACCTAAATGTCCGTTTATTACGAATTCTGGTTTACAAGCGAAAACAACAAGAGTTCAAAATCAGATTAATAAGTGACATGTACAAAATAAAAAAGAAAATCAAGCTTTACCTTCGATTTATTTCAAATTTCACTAGGCAACAGCTTTCGGTTTGTAAAAATTCCTGATTTTTCCATTATCATGTTTTGATTCCCGAACAAAATAAATTCTGTTTAATTTTGCCTTAAATTTCGGCAAGTAAGCAAACGTACTTTTCCAGAGAGGCAGCTTGGGGCAGGTTAATTATAACTTTCAAGGTGCAGTACACGAGCAAAATGAAAAAAAATTCTTTGACACGAATTTGCTTTTTCCGAATTAGGAAAACAAAATCTTCCAGGAATCAGTAAAGATTATAATTTCGACAGAGAAGGATATTCTCCATTTATGCTGGATATGCTCGTGAGTAAAATTAAATTTCCTTAAATTCTGTTAGTGTAGTAGGAGGGGGGGGGGTACAATCGGATAGATAAAGAATGTATGCACGTAGGACATTTATCCTAGACTTCGAAGCCTGTTCGAGCGTCCAATGAGCGAGTTAGAAAATCTCGAAAAATTTTCAGGGGGCACACGGCATGCGGGGACTTACAAAAAAAATCTAAGCTGCTCTATACGACTTCATTCCACTCGAATCGAACACTCTTCGAGAATGTCAATTTCTAAATCTCCGCCATTGACCAATATCAACTAATTTGCCCAATATCTGTGAAGAGCTTAATAATTCTATTTTACTTTTTACATTTCGGTGTCAGAATTTCGAAAGCGGGATTAGACGGTACTTATAATCAGAGACCCGGGCCATGTTATCAGCAGGGCCACTGCTGACCACCCTTGCGTCTCTAGTCGGCTTCATCGTTTCGTTAATGTCTTATACGTACCTTCTGAATTATCTATACGAACTGATCTTTATTGTAGGTTAGAGGACGGTTTATGTTTGAAAAACTGTTGTCACATTCGTGTAAGTGGTTTATAAGATGAAGATGGCCTCCTAAAATGTGAACTGAGGGAGAAAATCAGAAGGCTAATAATAGTGCGCCGGACGTTTCTTACGGTCGAATTCGTCGCAGAATAAGACGAGGGCACTAATCGTGCGATTTTGATTTTATAGCATGCAATCCGAGATGGGCAAGGGTTGAGGGTTTACTCGCGACAGAGGTTCCCAAACTTTGTTACCGAGTTTGGCAGTACCACCGTAGATGTCAGTTGGTTTAATATTTTCGTGTACAAATTCGGAATTTTCGTTGTGGCAAGAATGAAAAATAATTCCCTTTCAAATCCTGTTGTTTTCTCATAGCGCAAAGCTGAGATTAAAATAACTGACACCAATGCTGCAAGAAGGGCGTATCTTATTACAGTGGAATCGCCGCAGATGAGTACCACCCCTGGATTACAGATCAGTTAAAAACAAGGCCAACGTGAGACTTCTTTCTTTTTTTGGGGGGGGATTATACCCGAATGTTTGGAAATTCCCGACACTTAGGAAAATCAGTGAGACTTTCCCATCTTCCAATCAACCACCAGTTAGAAAAAACTGTTTTTTTGTTGTTAACTGGAAGTTGTGAAATTTTAGTTATTTTTTGTGTCTACACCCCTTCTCGCTTCCAAGAATATGCTCTTGATGGTAATTTCCCTGGTGGGAAAAGAAAAGCAGTCTGTCTGCTACGAATCATAAGGTCATATCATAACATGGTGTCTACCAGTTTCAGAAAATGGAATTATTTTCTTGTTTTTTCATGCCATTTCTTATGCTTCAAATTTTCTCTACAAAGTACCCCCCCCCCCATTTAGTACACTTGTTTTGCAGGAAATTTCATGCACTCTTTTGGAGAATTACTGTGTAACCTTTTTCTTTTTTTTTAACGTCGAATCGAAAAAAATTTTAGAGTAAAAAATGTTAAAAATTCATGCTTTTACAAAGAAATTGCTATTTTCATGGTTTTATGCTACTTTCAGCAACTATCAATCTATTTCCTGATTTTGCGTGTTTCCATGCCCTGTAGATACCCTTCGTAGCATCCTACAAGAAATTTCAATGCTATTCTACGTCCGGTGGGTCTCCAAAAGGTGCCCAGTGAATTTGGAAATCTACACATCTTCTTGTAGAAGGTACGGGTAGGGCCTTATGACTTGTTTGCGGAAGGTCCCAAGTTCGGCTAGGCTTCGGTTGGAATATATAAGAATCTCTCATATGAGCTACCGGAGGGTCAATTTTACCGCACTCAAACCCCATCCATGATTTCCGTTTCCAATGGACGCCCTCCAAGCTTTACGTCTATCTAAGGTAAAACTGAATTCAGCGAGGTAAACTTGGAAATCGGGATATAAGTTAAGAACATTGAAGGTGCAGACTGTTTTTCGCTATAGCTGATTTCAAAAATTCCCTTAAGAAGAATTTGATCCTAGTCGATCTCAACATGTTACCAGCAACTAAAACGGACAATTTTAGTCGGGAAAATTAGAAATTTCTCCTCTCCCCCTCAATAGCGTGTCGGTTTGTCTTTTGACATGAATAAGTAGGATCATATTATGATCTTTAGATCGAAGAAAAAAAAAATCATGACCTGAAATCACCAAAAGCTGATTAGATTCGTGGTTAAATCATCGTGATCGTTTCGTAATTTATAAAATAATCTAAGATCAGAGAGATCATAAGAATCAGGCACAATCTTGATTTGAACATCAAAAAGATCAAAATGTGAAAAAAACTTCGAAATTCCTTCTTCCCAGGACCAGTCGTCCTTCCATGATTTGTGAAGTAATACTGAAAAGTCAGAAAATTCCGCACTCAGTTGCAATTAGATCAACGATTTTCTTTCTATCTTATTTTTTTAGAGGGGCGTGGGATCGAGAAAGTCAGAAAATTCTGGGACCCAGGCCAAAAAATTCAGATAAGCTTTTTTCCATTGGCTTGTCAACTTAAATTTGTCACGTTCCAGTCGAGATTTTTCACATCTACACTCGCCAAAGAATAAATTCTTAAATTTTTGAAAGAGTGCTCCCTCCTTTGCTGTACAAAAGGTGCAAAAAACAAGCACAGAGGGGCAAAATTAAGTTACCTTAGAAAATTGAGAAGACATTGAGGTTGCGATAAATTCTTTGATGTTTTTAGAGTCTATTACGAACTTATTTTATTTATTGAAATTTCAACCAATTTTGAAAATTATTTCAACTCTCTGTCAGGTCTCTCTAGGTCAGCAATGTAGAGAAATCGACCAGCATTTTTAAACATCGAACGTTTTCAATTTTTACTGTCCTGGTTACCATGCTTATATGAATCAAAAAAAGTTCCAAAATCTGTTTCTTCGACAAGTTCCGTTAATGTGGACATAAACAGCCCCCTCTGGTTTTTAAGCACAAATGACGTTAGCTAGTACATTTGGCCACAAATCGTCCATTGATGGTGCTCGTGTTGGAATAATTATCACACAATAATTATTTTAAACTTTCCCATTACAAGCTTTCCGTATCTACCTTAGAACAGCCACGAAGGGAAGATTCAAAAGAATCCCTCAGAGAGAAAAACTTCAATATCAGCCTCACTGGAAGAACAGTTTGGGTTACTTTTTTTTTCCTTCATTTTATCCAGATGGACGAACAGAATTAATGCCAATTTTCTTCGTAATTACTTTTGCACCTTTATACCTTTTCATCCCTGCAATTTTTCTATTATCACACTATTAAAATGGTAATTTTCCATTTCATTTTTTCTTGCTGCTGGGTTGTAACATCCTTACATCACTTCTCAAATTCCCTAAATATAAAATCGGTAAATCATTTGAGGATTTCCATCCCGATGATTTCATTTTCGATGCCGATATGACCCAAGTTGTATAATGGGGCACTTCCGAGAGAGGTGAGGGATCAACTTTTTATAGAATTTAATAGGCATATGGAACATTACAAATTTCGAATATCGATGGATTCATTTTTATAACATTCAGCCCCTATTTTCGAGAAGAGTGGGAACGAGAATCAAAATTTAATGGAAACAAATCTAGGAACGAAAAGTACGTCGATAGGAAAATGGTTTCAAAGAAAAAATTGGCATCAATGCTGTTCGTTTAGTTCAGAGAAATGAGGGAAAACAGGGAGAAGACTGTGTTCACATTTACGGGATTTATGGAGAGAGGAGTTTCGAGGACTTTTATGTGGTTTATGTGGGGGTACGGACGAGTAACATCGTACGATCTTTAGAACAACAAAATTATGTTTCAAGATCACTAAGACATCATTAGATTTTCTCAGTAATCACTAGATTTCTGACCTGAATGATCGTAATCTCTTTCTGATTTCTACGATAATCTGAGATTAAAGATATCACAAAAATCGGGTAGAATCAAAATCTACAGATCAGAAGAATCAAAAATATCACGAGACCATATTATATAATCTTTTCTGCAATCTCATTTTTGTTATTTTAAAAGTGATATTTTGATGTAAATTCGTGATTATTTTCTATTTGCTATATGATCTGCAAATGCGATTTTAGATCACTAAATTTCCGATCTTGCCAGTCTCTCTCGAGGTTTACCCATGACCCATGACTTCTCTCTCACTTTGTTTGAATATTTTGGAGTCACACTCTGAACCTTGGAACGAGTCTCGAGCACTCTTGGGGTGGCGCAACGCTGGCGTACAGTGGGGTAAACTTGTATAGCATCAGAGGAAAAGGGCACCCAGGACCGGTTTCAAGTACTTTGCCACCCCGAGCTGCAATATTTTTGCTACCTTATTTTTTTAAACCCCCTTCCTCTCCGCAAAATTGAGGTAACTAGTTTCTTGAAGCTGAAAATTTTGCCGCTCTGGGCTGCAATCCAGACAGCCCGTATGGTAACATTGGCACTGGGGGCACCCCTAAGTCGATAGTTTGCCCGCTCTCACTACTACAGGAAGGCCAAAGTTGTTTGTTTTTTTTATTCCTGGGCGTGAAATTTGCAACTTTGCCAAATGTTGCCCTCCTGGGAAAAAACGTTATGCTACAGGCTTGCAGAGGAAACGTGTTTTTTTTTTTTTTAAATTTGATCTATACTATCGAAACTATGATCTAGGTGTATAAATAATCTGACAGTTATTGGTGAGACTTACTGTTTTTTGAAAAGACACCTCTCTCAGGAAATCAAAATCAAATAATTTGAGGTTATAGGCGAATTTCTCCTAAATGTTATACCGTACGGATCAAAATCTGGTTCATTAACAATAAGATGGGGGAGGAGGTGCAAGACGAATTGATTGATGAATAATAAGCTAAAATTTGAAGATATGAAAATGCTGTATCCCTTGTTCAGTAGCGGATGAAGAAAATGTTTTTCGAGAGATGGGGCGTGAATTTGACACCTAAACTCCCACCAGGATCAAACGTTTTCCAACTGCGAAAGCACATTTTTCTACAAAATAATTTTAAGGAAGTTTTCTTTTTTAATACGAATGTACTGAATGAACTGGGGTCGGGCTGGAGCTAGGATGATTCCTGAGGTGACCGGATTCTCGGCTCCTATCTGAAGCTGTCACTTTATTCAAGCTGTGGCAGGCTAAAACCAGAGACGAAACTTGACTTTCAGTTGGCGATGGGGGAGGGGTGGAGAAGGAAAATTTACCATCGATATTTTTTGAAAACTAAAAATTTGCCGACAACATTTTTCATGAATTTGAAAATTTGCCAATTTTGTAATCAAAATATTTTTTAATTGGGGGAAAAAAAAAGTTCTTAGAAAATGAAAAATTCAAATGAACAGTTTCAAAATTTGTCGACTGCCAAATTATTGGGGGTGTTTCACCACCTCCCGAAGTTTCGTCCCTCCAAAATGCAGATTGGAACCTTATTCCCCAAGCACTCACATTCGCGCACATGGGCATACCCTAGTCTGGGTACGTAAGGTTGGACGGATGTCAGGAATACTTGAGGGCATGCATTTATCAGCGCGCAAAAAAAAAGAAGATTTTGCACGAAATCGCGGCCCTACAAAAATAATGAAGAAGGAACGCAAACATGATTATGTTTGCACGAAATGATAATACTCATATGGAACGCAATCGAATAGAAATCGAAAAATTGAGACGTACTCATCGAGCCACATCCAGTTTCGACATGTATTGTAACATGAATCATTATTTACATTATCATCTTGTGCCTGCTTACTCGCATTTTCGTGTTCTAGTCAATTTTTACAGTTCAAGCAGTACAGAGGTCGAGAGTGTCCAGCTGGATTATGTTTACTATATCACGCTCACTGGTGGATCTAGAAATTTTCCAGGGAGGGTGTTTTAAGAATAAAACATTTTCCACCTCCGCCCCCTAAAAAACTGAGATTAACTGAGATGGATGTTATTTTAAATAGTTTCTGAAGACAAGTTTCATAATGTGATTAAATCGTTTCAAAATGAACATTGTAGACTGTAGTGCTGATGCAGATACTCAAAAACAGGAGAAAAACTTAAAACTCACGCGGTTTTTTTTGTTCTTCGGCCCGAAGGGGGTGTTCGAACCACACCCCGCCCCCTAGATCCGCCACTGATCACGCTCACTCTGTGCAAGTGTCACTGTACCAATTTCGTTCAATATATTTTTATTTCGTGCAAATTTTATTATGTTTGCGTTCAGGTTTTTCTTTTTTTGTAGGACCTCGATTTGCGTGCGAAACCTTTTATTTTTGCGTGCTATATATTTTCCCCCATACTTGAGTAAGGTGGTCGTTATTTACTCTTGGTGATCTGTTTTTCTGAATTTCCTCTGATTCGTCTCTGGTTTCAACAGAATCTATATATTTAAAATATGTTTGAAAAACGGGGTTCTATGAAGTTCAACACTCATATCTCAGGCCCTATAATTATCGCACAATGTTGGTTACAGTCTTAAAACACTCGGTGAATCAAGCTCCTTATGAATCTTTTTCTATCACTCAGATCCGTTCAGTCTGAGGAGAGTTATGAGGTAACAACCAACTCAACCTCACACTACTCACACGAATTCCACTCCAGAAGCAGGAGAAAAAGAATTCTCAGAATTCTTGCTACAGATTGGTAATGGTACATTCCCTCATTCTGTCTCTGAAAATGGGGGCATTATAGAATTACCAGCAAGCATAATTTCTCAGTACATCATAAGAGATGTCTATAGTGAAAAGTTTGACACTCCAGAGGATGTCCTGAAATTTTCTAATGTTGCAATTCTGAAGCATGATCATTGTCAGAAGATCAACGACAAGATTTTTGGACTTGATTCCTGGAAAAGCCAAAACCTACACAAGCGTGAATAGCCTGATCAGCGAAAATGACAGTGAAATCCAGCAATTTCCCGTTGAATTTCTGGATAGTCTGGAGTTGACAGGTTTACCACCAAATAAATTACACTTAAAGGTTGGTGCGATTGTTATGTTGCTACGTAATATGAATGGGGAACTTGGACTGCTGAATGGGACACGACTAACAGTGAGAAACATGTACACGAATGCACTGGATCTGGAAATAATAAATGGGGTGGAGTGCGGTCGAAGGATATTACTCCCAAGCGTGGACCTGTCGCCAGCGGATTCCATCTTGCCTTTTTCATTCAAAAGGAGACAAGTTCCAATAAAGTTAGCCTTTTGTATGACGATCAACAAGTCCCAGGGACAGACGCTGGAGAAGGTTGGGATATATCTATTCGAGTATGTCTTCAGTTATGGACAATGATACGTAGCTCTGTTGCGGACAACTTCGTTTAATAATTGAAAAATCCAAGTACAACCTGGAAGTTATAAAACTGCAAATGTGGTGTGAAAGGAGGTCTTGTAATATAATAAATTTATAAATTTTTGTAATTTTCATTTTTTTAATATATTTTTTTTTAAATATTATATGGAATAGAGATATGTGGTGCGCTGCTAGTTGTAAAATAACTCTTTTGCTTTTAACTTTTAGATTTTAATAAAATATTCAACTTTCTCAAATTTCAGGCTCTAGGTCAAACAGAGGATTTAGTGAAAACAGAATAGTCATTGAAATTCGAAATTCAACGTTTGCTACCGACTTTCAGATTTTCGAAACGTCTTCCACATTTCAGCTTCGTTTCAACCATTCAGATAACGTTTGATACTCAGCTTGAAACCGTTGGCTTTTAACTGACTAATCTGTGACAGGAGTCCAGGGTACTCCATTTTCAGAAACGAAATTTGATTTTCACTTTGGAGAGGCGGAGACGAAAAATTTGCTGACAAATATTTTTTGAAAATTGAAAAATTTGCCGTATAATTTTTAAAAAATAAAAAATTTCCCGATTTCTTAATCGAAATATTTTTTAATTGAAAAAAAAAAAATTATAATAATAAACAAAAACAAACATTCACAAAAAATGAAAAATTCTAACGAACAGCTGCCAAATTATCAAGTGGGAGGGGGGGGGGGGGGGTTAACCCTCACACCCCTATAGTTTCGCCCCTAAAATTATCGATCAAATGCAGAGCACTTCTCCAAAATGGTATAAGTCAGTTTTTGTCAAAAATTAGTTTCATGCGCCATCTTGTGATACAAAATAGGAGCTATAAAAGGTAGGTTTCCCAACATATCTATCTCCTTTCGTTCAAAGTCGTTGGTTTCCAAAGTGGCTTACGGCAAAAGTCTTCCAGAATGACGTAATGTCAAAATATATGAAATTGAGCTGTATTGTAGTAATACATGAAATTTCCATTTTTCAGTGAATGCAATAAAAAGGAAGTTAATTTTTACAATAGTAAAACGAGTAAGAAAAAGAAATCGAAGTAGATTTCGACAATGTGCAACACAGTACAACTTATGAAGAAAATCGCACGTAGTCATGAACTCAATTTACTCTTCCAAAGTGGCTTAAGTCAAGGAGTTTCCAACGGCTTGTAGCCCCCGAAATACCGATTTTTTACGAGTCATTTTTATGAATTAGTTAGATACACCACTCAAGAACATTTTCTAGTCTTTGCCAAATAAAACGCTGCAGAGAGCAGGAAGGAAAACAGTTTTTATCGTATTTTACAAAATCATGTTTTTTGATCTAAGCCATTTTGGAAAAGAGCTCTTCACTAGTAAAAAATGTTAACCATGTCTTCTCACCAAATGGGAATTGAACCTTCGGAGGGAGAAGGCGCCAACTTTTTTTTTTTTCTAAAACAGTGTTTGTTTGTTGTTGTTTTTTTTAGTTCTACCCTAGTGAACATGGCTGGATGAAAAACGAGAACCACTAACCGGTCGACCGGCGAAATTGAAAGAATAACTAATAACTGTAGAATCAAGAACGGGCAGTTGCATAAATTGGCGGTTCGTTAATTCATTGGACAACTCGAAAGCCGGGGGAAATCCAATTAGTATTATCTATTCGGCTGAGCTCTACATTTTTCGCATCAAGTCAATTATCAGCGTCGTGGATGATTAAATCAACGCGAGATCGAAAATTAATTAAATTGAAACATATACGTACAATGAAAGGGAAAAAAATGAAATAAAAACACGTCTCACTGTTGCCATATGCATGCAATAAAGTTATTTTGGCGGGCAAACTGAAATCTACCTAATCAAAGCAGCCTGGCCCAGCCGGCTTGTTTTTTATACTCTCCTTCAAATTGCTGGATCCATTCGCGAATATTAATCAGCGTCGATTAAAATGCTTTCAGAAACACACATGCACACTGTAATACTACCGCACAGATTACGCGAGTGAAGAAACCCGGTATAGACGTGACGCCGAAATTCGAAATAGATTTTTCGGTAACCATCCGAGCGAAGGTGAAGTGCAAAAAATTAAGCTCGTTCGGCGATTTCGCTGGCTCGCGGACAGAAACCGGCCGAGCTGATAGCTGCGCCGATCTGCTGATAAAATCGCGAGCTTGGACGTCAGCACGAGCGACGCGATATTGGATTTCGAATCACGAAACCGCGCTACGTATTTGTGTTCGCCATTAGCGTCCTCCTCGCTAATTACAGCGCGTAAAGTGAAAATTCGAACGTGCCCCTCGTTAGACCCGACCGCGCACCGATCTTCGACTTGTGTGTCGAAACCATCGCCGAAATTACGACACTACCTATTAGCCGGCGGCGGCTGAAATCGATTTCGAAAGCTGAAGCTTTCACACCTAGCTGTAGAAATGGCTCGATGGGGGCGCATTTCATGGTGCCAATCCCTAAAGAAAAAACACTCGAGCTACCGGAGCAATCCTACGAAAAAAGTATATTTTGGTGAGGGGAGATAATGTGATGCTTAGAGATCCACTGGCCAGACTTCACATCCTCAGAGATCAAACCACGAAGGCACGGCAATCAATTTCCTACGAGATTCACGAATTTTTGAGCTCCCCAGCCCGCTTCGGTTATTGACCCGACGTGGCTGCTCGGACACTGTCCACAGCAGGCGGCAGTGCGACCCTACAAAATGAAAATCGAAATCCTACCTGGATGGAATGCATTCTTGACAGTCGAAAAGCGTGACTCGGCAATCAGTGTTGACAAAAAAGAAAAAACCGCACAATGCGAACACGATAGAATCGCACGAATATTAGGTATCGCGATCGATGGCACTAGAAACATTCGTTGGCGAATCGCAAAAACCGAAATTATTTAGCAACCGACCGATTCGAGGAGAAAATAGTAAAAACGTCACATCGATCATGGAAAATTGGCGCGCCGGCAGCGACTAGGACGGCGAAATTTTCGAAAAATTAGAAATATCGAAACCGAAATACACCCGGCCCGGACGCGGTCGAATTTACGATTCGGAAAACGCGGACGGAAAATTCATTTTAAAACCGATTATCTTGTTTTCCGCTTTTCGTGATCACGACTCGTGCACGTTTCGTA
Source organism: Acanthococcus lagerstroemiae (assembly GCA_031841125.1). Classification (NCBI taxonomy): domain Eukaryota; kingdom Metazoa; phylum Arthropoda; class Insecta; order Hemiptera; family Eriococcidae; genus Acanthococcus; species Acanthococcus lagerstroemiae. The sequence continues at coordinate 18,553,402 of CM063108.1, read as the reverse complement.
GCAGAACAAGACAGGTTCGGGACGACCGGTCGCATTGACCATTATACGTGCGAGCAAATGAAAGACACGAAAGAGCAGAGAACTTCTCGAGTCTTCAAAATCGCGACTCCACGTTAGAACGAGTAATACCCCCCCGGCCCGCGAATCGCCTTCGTTCGGGTTAAATCACTCAAATGCGTGTTGTATTCGATTCCCCACTAAAAATGTTCGACGGCGTTGCCGACCATTGGACACGCAAGGCGCTGCATGTTCTCCCCTCCGAAGAAGTTCGTAAGTACTTTTTTGCTCTTCCCTCCTCCGCCACACCGATGATCTCACTCAGTCTCTCGCTCTCGGTCTCTCTCTCTCTCTCTCTCTCACGCACACGGACGCCCGTTCTGTGAAAATTCATCCGATTAATTTCGCGCCGAAGAAATTTACGCGATTTCGTCGCTACATTTTTCTTTGCTCGAATTTTGGGAGTCGAACTTGGCGAGTCGAAGCCGAAAAAAGCGACTGGCAATTTCGCTGCCGCCTAGCTCCGTAATTAATTAGTTTTCTCGATTTTTCGTATATATGTACGCTGTACGTACACGGAATACGCCGCACACATGCCCGATAAATTTGCAGCTATCGGTTGCCTGAAATGGAATATGTTTATGAGACGATGACTGATACATGGCAGTAAGCAGAAAATGTTTGTGGCTTGAACAGCGTACAATTGTGCATAAGTTCGCGTGATCGTCTTCGATTTTTTTTTTTTTCTTTAATTTATTATTTTCTTTTTCCATTTTTATTTTCATTTGCATACACACGTATACAAGAATCCGGGAGCTGAGTGTGCGTGTTCTGGGGAAACGAATTACGAGCACACGTCTAATTACGAATTTACTTTTCGCGATTCGTGTGTAAGTAAATTCCCGGAGTAAATACATATACGAGATCCGGGTGTGAAGGAAGTTGAGAAACAACTGTGTTCAATGTGGATTCCAATGTGTAGTAGTACACGTTAGGGTGGTCATTATTTCTGAATTTTTGTTGCGGTTTTTTTCGGATTGATGGTTCCCGGACTGCAAGTTGTTGGGTTTGATGAGAAAACGATTTGGTGAAGCAGCCCGGATATGCTAGTTGAATGTCCGCCGCGTTTTTTGAGAGCAAGAGTTGTCTCTTGGCACATCTGTAGTTGAAACCCTACGGAATATTCTGAGAACTGTGGCCACTAGGGGCAGGGGCGAGTGGGACGTATGGCAAATCAGGCAAATGCCGGGTGCACTGCCAGGTGATTCTCAAATTTGGGGAACGATTTGTGTCCTAATTGAATATCTCCGGAATGGTGACACTGAATTTCTTCAATTTTGGTATCGGACTCGAAAACAATACACTCAAAATGTTTAGCGACGAACTGACACGGGCAAAACTATCCCAATAATTTAGCAGTCGGCAAATTTTACGACTGTTCAATTGAGCCGCCCCCCAATAATTTGACAAGTCGGTAAATTTTGAAACTGTTCATTTGAATTTTCATTTTTTATGCATGCTTGTTTGTTTATTTATTTTCTTTTTCAATTAAAAAATATTTCGAATAAAAAATTGGCAAGTTTTTAATTTTTTAAACATTTTGTCGGCGACTTTTTAGTTTTCAAAGAATATTTGTCGGCAAATGTTTCTTCTCCACCTTTCCAAACTGAAAGTCAAATTTCGTTTCTGAAAATGGAGTACCCTGAACCCATGTTAGAGACTAGTCAGTCAAAAGCAGAAGGTTTTAAGCTGAGTATCGAACGTTATTTGAAAGGTTGAAACAAAGCTGAAATGTGGAAAATATTTCGAAAATCTGAAAGTCGGTAGCCAACGTTGAATTTCAAATTTCAGTGACTATTCGGACTGCCAGCACGAAAGAGTCTCCCTCTATAATTTTAGGCACGTGAAAAAAGGAACTATTGAAACCAAACATATTTTAGAAAAATTCATCAGGCTGAAATGAAAATGGTCTCAATGGAAGGAAAATTTTATGTACTATAAATTTTGTCCTAATTCTTTTTTCGATAAACACTTTCGTTTTCGACTGTAAATGAAACACGTCCATTTTCTCCTCTAGTAAAACCGTTACGTGAAACTGGAAAAATTGCATATTATATAGCGACTTCTAAGTCAGTGATTCACTCATTCACTCAGTCACTAGCTTACTTATTGAGTGATTCACTCACATACTCAGTCACATTCATTCACTTCATCACTCCGTCACTCACTCACTCATCACTCAGTCATTCACTTACTTATTAGTGATTCACTCAGTCACTCGCTTACTTATTCAGTTATACACACAGTTACTCAATCACTTACTCAGTGACTCAGTGATTCACTCAGTTACTTGCTTACTTATCCAGTTATTCCACAAATTTAGTCAATCACTTACTCAGTGACTCAGTGATTCACTCACTTACTTAGTTATTCACTCATTCTGTAATGTAGTTATTCATTTACTTTCTCACTCCGTTACTCACTCAATAAGTCAGTAACTCCTCAGTCAGTCATTCATTCATTCATCCATTTATTCATTCATTCATTCATTCATTCTCTAATTCATTTGGACGCTATTCAGCAAAAGGGAACCAACCAGCAAAATCCGCTTTTTGAGAACACGTGATTCGAAGTTCAGGAGCTATGTGAAACTATATGACATGGCGTTTACCGATAAGCTTTTCTCAAAGTGAGTATACATTTTTGAATCGGGGGCCCAATTTTGAAAAATTCTAGTTTTTACGCTCTTTCCAACAGTACCACTAACTCATTTTGTTTACAAATGTTGTTTGGTTCCCTTTTGCTGAATAGCGTCCAGTTATTCATTCACTTCCTCACTTTGTCACTCACTCAATGAGTCGGTTATTTACTCACTCACTCATCTGCTTACTTATTTAGTGATTCATTCAGTCACTCGCTTACTTATTCAGTTATTCACACAGTTACTCAATCACTTACTCAGTCACTCAGTGATTCATCTACTCAGTCAATCAGTCATTCATTCATTCATTCTCTAATTCAGTTATTCATTCACTTCCTCACTTCGTCACTCGCTCAATGAGTCAGTGATTCACTCACTCACTCAATCATTCGTATACGAATACAGCGCGCCACCGCATTGAGCAGCCCGAAATCTGTTGTTACTAGATTCTCTGTTTGACCTAGAGCCTGAAATTTGAGAAAGTTGATCATTTTATTAAAATCTAAAAGTTGAAAGCAAAAGACTTATCTTCCAATGTCACAAGCTAAATCCGATAGCAAATGTTCTATTAGAAAATTTTGTCAGCAAATTTTTAGTTAAAAGAAAATATTTGTCGGCAAATTTTTAGTTAAAAGAAAATATTTGTCGGCAAATTTTCCTTCGCCACCCCCCCCCCGCCCCCAAACTGAAAGTCCAGTTTCGCCTCTGCGAACTGGCCCCACTAGACCAGTTTTGTGTGACGTCACACCAGTGAATTACTGTTAGCAAAAGTACCCGTACTTTTTCGTGCGGACGTATTGACTCCCATATCAAAAACACACGGAGCAAAGATCATTATGTTACTACCTCAGAATAAGAAATTTGTTAAAAAGCAGACGTATATATTTTTAATTCAGAAGGCCCTTAGCTTCTGCTAATAAATTTCTGATGTCTAACAAATTTCTTATTCGCAGGTAGTAACATGATGATCTTTGCTCCGTGGGTTTTTCTTATGGAAGTCAGTAAGTTCGCACGAAAAAAGACGGGCACTTCTTCTAACCGTAATCAAGAGTAGTAGCATACAGTGTGATGTCATCACAAAACTGGTCTATTGTATCTATGCTGTTTAATTCCATCTGACAGCGAAACGTCGCTCCAAAGCAATGGAAGGAGGCGGAAATCATATCTACTACTATTCAAAAAGGGAGGGAATTGGGAAGTTAACATTGCCTAGGTAGCGCTAGTGTAATACACTAACACATGGGTGTCGCTGTGGGGGGGGGCGTAGAAATGATCAAAATAACCCACCCCTTTCAAATTCAAAGCCGTATAATTATATTTATACTTGTAGTTATAAAAAATTTGTAAACGAATTAGTGTCATGTGATACCGCAATTAGTAGTACCGTACCATACACTTCACTCGCAATACACATAGCGAGGGGCAAGGGGGGCGATTGCCTCCCTGGATTTTAGCCAAAAATCTGTAGCAATCTTCGAAATACTTTTATTTCGATATTTCGTTCGGTTTCTCAAGCTAAAAGTCAATTTTTCCAGCTGGACGGATGAAACTATTACTTTGTGGGCTAAATCGAAAATAAATCAAACATCTCTATCTGATAGGATATTCGAATTCAGCAAAGTGAAAAACGAACATTTTCGATGCAGATTATAAAGATTAAATTTGGTTGACCTCAACCAGTGTGCAATGGTAAGTGGATTCTTTGATCCTCCAAGGAACAGGATTTTAACATTTCAAGATTTTGTTTGGTTCAAACACTGTACAAAGTATTGATGCAAAAGAAGATTATTCTCGATCATTCTGAAGTTTCACTTGAACCTTTCAGCTTCAAACTTTCACCTCCTGGGTTTTAAACAGAAAAGAAAAAAAAAAGTCAATCGTAATATTTTGTTATCTACCCCCTCATGTTTTCATTTTGGCAGGTCTGTTTCTAGGAAGAAAATCTGAAGGTATCCGTGATTCCGTGTGTTCACAGTATACGTCTACAAGGGAATGAAATCAAATTTGTATGCTTTAGCCGATTATGAAATCCTTTACAGAATTTCCTCATTTTCCAGAGATATATATTACTAGTAGGTGAGGCCTACTAAATCAGGGATTCTAGAGGAATCTGATGAAATTTTCGAATTCAACAACCCAGAAAATTCCTAAGATAGGGAAATAAGATTCTACAAAGACAAAAAAGTAATACATCAACAACTACTAAAAGCAGGAGTACCACAAGGATCGGCTCTATCACCAACTATTTTTAATATTGCAATGGCAATAGTACATAATGAATGTGACCTTAATGGAGAAATGGAACTCCTCAGCTATGCAGATGATCTCTTACTAATAGCTGGTATTCAAAATTTAGATGATGTTAAACCCATAAATTCCGTAATTAAGCTAAAGCATCTGGGCTTAGAAATAAACCCTCTAAAAACAAACATCATCCTAATCACCAGGAAACATAACAAAAAAAAACCTTAAAAAAACATAGAAAGGCAACTTAGACTAGAAGATCAAAAAATTAAATTAAATAAAGAAATGAAATACTTAGGAATAATTCTGGATGAAAACCTCAACTTCAACAGCCACACCAATTACATATAAGAAAAAATTAAAAAATACTACTCCAAAATAACAGCATTATACAAAAACACTATTGGCATGAAATATGCAGGTAGGAAAATTTTATACTCGGCACTTTTCAGATCTATTATAGAATATGGTAGCACTATTCTGAGCATAAAAAACAAAAAAAAATAAAGAACAAAGGAAAATTTTACTGGGTATTATAGCAGCATATAGAACAGTATCATACACTGCAACTAATGTCATAGCTGGAATACCACCTATAGACCTACAATTTACAAAAAGTGAACGAAATCAAAACGATAAAATGGTCTCAAATGGATGAAAAACAAAAAAAAGGAAAACATAAAAGAAATAAATAACAAATATAATAATCTATGGTAGGAAGAATACCGAAATGGAAAAACTGGAAGAAGAACACCTGCACTAATACCAACTATAAAGGAAAGACTTCAAAACAAAGCGCTAGTACCAAATTTCTATCTAACTCAGTTTCTAACGGGGCATGGGAGCTTCGGGGAATATGTCAAAAAATACAAAATAACAGATATGCCATTCATGGTGTGGTGGGACGTATGAGGATGCACGCATGCCAAAGTGGCCCTTATGACACCGCACCCCCGGCCACAGGAACTACCCTTTCGAGTATCGCGTCAGTGATCAGAGGGACAAAATATAGACACTTGCATAAATTGTAAAAGGGACGAAACAGATACACCTGACCACACATTCTTAAAATGTTCTACTTTCAAACATATGAGGGCCAAATACAACATACAAGAAACCATTCGAAACTGGTTCAAAGAAAAAGAAAGCACACAAAAAACCATCAATTATGTCAATGAAATTATGAATAACAAAGAGAAGTATAATAACTAGGTACAATAGCTACAGTAAGAAGTTGAGCTACAAAAACAAAATTTTCCTATTCAGACCAAACAAATTGATTAATAATAAAACCTAAAAACTTTCCCCCTATTAATATAAAAATAACCTATCCTAATGAATAAATTTAATAATATATTATATAAAACTTTTATTATTACTTTAAAGTTTTCAAAATCTAAATTTAATAATTAAATTAATAAATTATGTATATTTTAATTTGTAAAATTAAAAAATTATGGTAAGACTATAAAAAATTGTAATGACCTGCGGAGCGTCGATAAGCTTAAGAAGCAAAAGTGGTCCCCAGGTCAGCACAATATATTGTATATTATGTATGTAAAATAAATAAATTGGGGGGGGGGATTGATACTTTACTCGACCCTACATATGTTATAAATTACGGGCGTTCAATAAGACATTTCGGAAAAGAATTATACTCTCCCAAATGTACCCTTGTTTTCGTTTATCTAGCCTTAGAAAATGTCAACTCCTCTCAACGATGAGAACTTACAAGTTTTCTTCTCCTTTCGCCCTCGCCTTCCCAATATTGTCTTACGGCATTCTTTCGGCTAGAGGAGGGACAGAGAACTTGGGAGTCGGCAGCCTGAAGAACTTCAGTTGACGTTTGACGTTCTCAAATCCCTGCCCCCCCCCCAAATGTCTTCGATAAGGCTCTGCACCTACCTCGCCAACTTGCCTATGAAATGAATGACATTGGGAACCAAAATACACGTCATCAGTCGCAGGTTTGATCTTGCTCGGACGCAACGATCGACATGCTAATCGCAAGATAATCAGTACTATTTAAATCAGTTCCTCCTCGCATCTCGATCAATATACAGGTCGAACAGTAAACCATTTTGCGCCAACTGTGCAGAACGTGAATCACGCCAGACACCAAAAATTATCTTCAATTCTTACTGATAATGTTTATCGCACGTGCTTGTAAATTAGATCATTCAAGCCGACACAAAAGCAATAATAAATGACAAAAAAAAAAAAACAGATCAGACGGAATGTTAATCCAAGCAACAGTTGCAAGACTACGAGCAAATTGATAAAACTGGAGAGACAGTAACATGTGCTGTTAATCAGCTGGCTCCGGAATACCGCTAGACAGAGCGAGGCTACGATGAGGTCTGTTTATAAAATTCGAGGACTCTGTCGAAGATACGAGCTCTAGAGGTCGAGGACCGAGTCACATTCAGATCTCAACACCGCAGGAAGCCGTACAAGCCAAAGAAACGGGCAAGAATGAATTAGAAATCAACCCTTTGTCGTTTTGATTTGATTTTCCACGATACGTAGGAAACTGTTGTAATAATTTTCACTAAATTTCCCCCAACCGCGTACCCGTTCGAATGATGCTAGTGAGGGGAGGGCGCCGCCACACTGTTCTTTGAAATACGCGGACAAGGAAGTGAACTGGGGATTAACTTGCCCGGAGAGAGCTCTCTGTTAATACGTCCGAACAATTTCGAGCATTACATCAGTGCTCCTCGTACATAGAGTCGGGTACATCCGGCGAAGCGAGCTCCACCTCCCACCCTTCGGTCCTCGCAGAATATCTTAATTCTGGAAAAGTTATCTCGAGTGATGAAGCGAAAACTGACTATGACAAATGCTGGCAAATTTTGAAAAAGCCACGAAGCGTAAACGTTATAACAAACCCTATAAGAGAGAGGTTGACGGATACGGAGTCCCTGCGAATGCCGGACGAGTATAGCCGATCGTTACCGCGAATGCTCGGCTGAATAAGCGGCGGGCTGCAGGCGCAACACGAAGGGTAAGATCGGGATTCACGATCTGGCATCGAATTTTGCTCTTAAACGAATTAGTATACAAAACGGCGCGACGAGAGGAGGGGGTTGAAAAACGCAATTGCGTAAATGTAATTGACGGCGATTTCGGAAGCACACAGCCCGGCCGCGAGCAAAGAAAAGTATTCGCGAAAAGGGGGCGAGCGAGAAAGAAATAGAGAGGAAAAAGAAAAAAGCTCTTACTGTGTTTGCTTTTCCAAATGAACGGGCAATAAGATCATCCAGTTTAGGGATTTTCTAGATATACATCGTTTTATAGCTTTTATGAAATACGACAACTGCTTAAAATATCTATTCCGGACCTTTTAACTTTTCTTCTCTTTCATTCCCGCCTCCCCCCTCTTCGTCACTTCGGTTTTCAATGTCCATTTGTTCATTGTTTTTCTTATACATATATTTTTTAAAGCCCCATCTCCCGGACCTGCGGAATTCAATTACGCCCTTCGTGGTAATGGATGGAACACGATTGTGAAAGGAACTGAACGAGGTAACGGTTTAATTTATCGAATCTTTTCTCCGGGAAATCGGATACGAATATTTTCACGAATCCATCACGAAAGCTGAAATTATAATTTCAAATTTGAAAATCGAATTCAATGACCTCCTGACATCGTGTCCGTGTGGGTCTATTCGCAAAGAGAATGCGGCAAACCAGGCGAGGGTACTAAAGGCAACTGCCCCAGCTAGCGAGAAAACTTTTAAACTTCAAAATTCTTCGAGAAAAGTGAGAATATCTAATTGCGATGTGGAACGGAATGTGGGAGCGCTAATGTGCACCTCCTAATAAAAGTGATCATCGAGGGAAATAACTTGGCCGTAAATGGGAAATAGGGGTTTTTCAAAAAATCATAACGAACATGCTTCAAATTTGAACTGCAGGGAGCTACATACCTCGAACTCACGATTAAAAATTTAATACGTCAGGTAATAAAATTCATAGAAGTGCGGTGAAGTAAAAAATGACAGCCGTATTTTCAAACCACACTGAATTTTTTAAGTGCCTTTAACTGGAAAAAATCACTTCAAATTGCACTTAAGTAACCTGCGAAGTTTACTTAAGGGCAATTTTAAGCGATTTTTTCCATTTAAGGGCACTTAAAAATTCAGTGTTTTTTCTCCATGATCACTCAATGAGGGTTCACAAAACATCCGCTAGATATCAGCCACTTTGATTCCGAGTCCCAAAGAATCAGAAAAATTTTATTGGTGTCTAACAGGGTGATGTTACCTAAACCGTACCACCCTTCCCCACGAGTATCAGCCAATATAAATTGTTAGCTCTTTTTCCTAATTTGCTCTCAGCTCGAGCCCTGGAATCCGCCCTTTCCAGCATTACTTCAGAGACGTCGGGGAGGCTGTTAGGGCTGTCTTAGCCTTCTTTCCTTCTAGCCGAAAAACCGGCCCAGGTCGAAATCTGGCGAGTTGCTACGTGGGCTCGAACCCGGGACCTCCGGATTCAGAGACCAACGCACTATCCACTCGGCCAACCAGACCCCTATAAACTATTAGCTATTCCTGGCGGTAAAATGGAAACTGCAAGTAAACTAGCTTCTGATTTGACCATTAGGAAAACCTAATAATTATTTGCAGATTTGCTGATAATCAAGTAGAACGATTTGTGCATCATTGCCCTAATTTATCAAGATTAAAATTTTTAAAAAAAGGATCAGCTGTAAGTCCTGAAAATACTAAACATTTTCTCTTTCGCCGCCCTTACCCTCTCTGCGAGAGTAAAAATTAAATTCTTTGCACTGCATATGAAACATTCTTGAAAAATTGTCGTTAAGGAAAGGTATTCAGTGGGGGGGGGGGCAAAGAGGAAAGTGGCAAGAGCAATATCCCCTTCCATTATAATTCCATCTGTAAGGACGAAACTGCATGAACAATGTCGTTAAATTAGTCCTAACAAAGGATAAATAAGTTTCAAGAGAATTTCAACGAATCCCTTCAGACCAATTTTTGAATAAATCTTAGGTGCACATATATTTACATCGAAATCTTAATAAGCTGTCTTCAATCGTAACGCAATTTAATCTGAACTGAGTCTATTAAAAAGTCGATGAGTCTGAATAAAGTCTACGTCAGCCTTAACAGAGTCAAAAGAAGTCTTAGAAGAATCGCACCCCAGTCGGAATAAGTCTTCAAGCAGTTTTTACGATTCTGAATGAATTTTGCCGAGTCCTCAGGAGATCTTCATGAGTGTTTTTGTCTTCAACTAGTCTTAATATATTCCATGTGTCTGAATGAAGGCTAAATGAGTCTTGACCAAATTCGAACAAGTCATGTCGAGCCCTAAATCTGAATGGGTCTGACAGGACATGATTCGACAGAGTTTTAATGAGTCCTCACAAAATATCTGAGGGGATGAGGGGTAGACACCAATCTTAGATAAAATATTAGATGACGCAAGCAAATAATAGAAAAAAAAACTTTACTTATCTTTCTAATTTTTTTGATTAAAGGACAGAATTTCTCAACTTTTTGGCCAAGACTGACTGAAGTATAAATTTCCTACGACGAGCAAAAATAAAAGAAAACAGAAAGAATAACGAGATCGTTTCTCTGTTCACGTATTTTCCCGTCTCCTTATTTTGAGCTTAATTTCAGGAATAAAAGAGTGGGTATCATCAATCCCCCCCCCCCGCCAGTTCGGGAGTACTGACAGAGTCAAGAAGTTTTTAAGTACTCTTAATAAGTCTATGTAAGTTTAATTAATTATAATTTCATCTGGAACTGAATCTCAGTGCTTCTTGATAGTCAGAATAAGATCCAAATGTTTGAACTAGTTTGAATTCGGCAGACGCTCATGGGGGAGGGGGTATGGGATATAGCCTCCCCCCCCCCCAGAATGAAGCTCTAATGAACACTGCTGGAAAAATGAAATAATTTTTCGCTCGCTCTGCTCATGAGCATTGCTTTAGATTTTTCAACTTTTTAGCCCATCTCAGAAAAATTTTCTGAGTACACGCCTGGTCTTAGTAGAGGTGGAGTCAGAAAATATCTTAACGTAGTCTGAATAAGACTGACGAGTCTTATCTTCGTCTAAATGAATTTAAACTGATCTCGATAGAATCTAAATGAAACAATGAGGCTTACGAAAGGGTTTTAACAAATCATAACAGAATTTGAAAAAGTCTGAAAATAGTCTGATTGAGTTGTAACTGAATCCGAATGAGTTCTAAGGAAAGGGAGGTACTGGTGGCAATCACTCTTCCCTCCCCGGAAAATAATATTGAAAACTGAAACGTTGCACAAATGGCAACGGCTTATAAAATCTCAAACGAGCTTGCTCGGCTCTCTTAAAGAATCTCAAGAAATCCTAAACAAATGTGAAAGAGTCTTGAAGGTCGTAGATAAGTCTTCAAAGTCGCAGCGAGTTTTAAATAATCTAGAAGAATTCTAAGCCAGTTTTCGAGAATTTTAAAAGAGCCTCAAAGAGTTTGAAAGAGTCTTGGAAACTCAAACAGTTATAAAGTCTTGAAAAATGCTGATCAAGCTCGAGAGTCCGAAAGAGTTTTCAGTAAGTTTTGCAAAGTCAATAAGAGTCTTAAATGAGTCTTAGACGGTCTTGGCCAATCTCAAAGATATTTGGAAGAACCTTAAAAAGTATTTAAACTTGATTTAAAGGGAAACCGTTCATTTCGGCGCCGCCATTTGGGCGATGCATACCTTGTGGCGCTACAATAATTTAGACTCTGAGTAAACATTATACTCAGTTAACCCTCAGATCACACACGTGGTGAAATTCACCACCATTGCACTGTAACTCCACGGACCTGCGGCTGTTAGTGAGAACTCAGTTTATGTACGCTTGGTGTTGGTGCGCCTGAAATAAAAGTTCAATTTCCGCTACCGAGTTGGTTGCATACTTTCTATTTTGAAGGGGCAATTTAATTTAATTTTTCTTTTAGAATGCTGATAATAATTTCAAAAAATTTTTAATAAAAAATTCAAAGATGGTATTTCATTGTTCATACTATTCGTAACAAAATACTTTTTAGACAATATTGTCTATCTTTAATAATAAAGGCGCAAAAAATCCACCAAAATATCAATTTTTTAAATTAATGTATGGCCCCTTCGATTTTGAGAATAAGCAATTCTTTCTGAAAAGATTTTTTGTATTTCTGTAAATGAAGTAACATACAAAGATGAGTTTCCCCAATTTGGCATGTTTCCACCGTACATTATTTTATGCTGGTGAATAATCGGTGTCAGTAGACAGCAAAGATGTCGACAGAACGACAGGTTCGTACTTCTTAATTATCAAGATCGAATATCACGATACTTGTCTCGGTACTGATGCGATGCCCGAAAGGGTAGTTTCCGGTGCCGGGGGTGCGGTGTCTCAGGGGCCACTTTGGCATGCGTGCATCGCCATACGTCCCACCACACCATCATGATACTTGTACCCGAACGATTGCAGTGACGCTGCTTGAAGGCGAATCATTTTCAATTTTAATAGCCGAAGTGAGTCAGCGTCGGATCGTCCGTGCCATAACAATTCCAGTGCCGAATCGTCCGCGCCGAAATGATAGGTACCCGTTTTAAAGACGTATGGAATAATTTTTTCCAGTCTTCATCCAGTCTCGAAGGTTTATAAGAAATTTCAAACAGATCTTGAACAGTCAGTGAGATTTGAAGAAAAGTCTAAAAAATCTTAAATAAATCTTAGAGAGCTTTAAACGAGCATTGAAGACTTTTACTCAGTTTCAAGGCATCTTCTAAAATATTATACGAGTCCTAAATAGCTGAAAGAGTTCTAAGAAGTTTCGATGATGCCCCGAAGTGTCATAATCGAGCCTGGAAAAGTCACAGAAGGGGTCAATAATGAGTTTTTGAACCGCAGTGGGTCTTAAATAAGTTCGCAGAAAAGTTTGAAGAATCGAAAGGACACTCACATGAGCACAGAAGACTGAATAATCTCAGTTAACCTTGAGAATTGCTCACTTCCCTCCGCAAGGAAAAAATTGAATACTGTAGCGATGAATATTGAGAATTCTCCAAAAATCGGCGTCTAATCGAGGATCCAGTGAATTGAGTGGAAGGGATTATTATCTCAGGGTTATTAATAAAACAGTCAACAATTCAAATCACTCAAAATTCCAAGTACTTCTTTCTAATCTATTTATTCAATTACTATTTCAAAAATGAAAACATAATCTAATTACTCAGGAAGAGGAGGCGATGAAACTATTCTTACATATTTTGAATTGCTCCTCCCAGGATAGCTAATTGGATCCGCCACTATTTCTAAGAAACTACATGAGTTTTAAGGAGTTTGGTTATCGCCAGGAAATAATGTGAACGTGTGTTTCTGCGTTACAATTCACGTTAGTAAAGACCAGTGTATCGATAAAAGTGATAAAGGTGAACATTCTAGTGTTAGATATCACACAGCAGGTAAAATCTTGCCGCTACGGTACGGTACGTAAACTCTACATACTCGTATAAACAAATTATATACACGACCGAGAATGATTCCCGAAGATTTCAAAAAAGAATTTAGCAAATTGTCAAAATTGATAATGGAATCAAAAGAAGAACTGAAAACGGACTTCAAAAAGGAGATGGCTGACTTGAAAATAACTATAGATGAAGTGGCGAAAAAACACGAGGCTCTAGAGTATGAAATATTACAATTAAAAAATAAGAACGAAAACCTCAACCACAAAATAGAAACCCTTGAACAATATAGTCGGAAAAGTAATATTGTGGTGAATGGCATTCGGAAAGAAAGAGGGGAAAGTGAAGAAGGCTTGATCATGGCTATAAAAGAGGTGGCAGGGAAACTCGGAGTTCAGTTAGAAACTCAGGACATTAGTTGTCTCCACAGATTACCAGCAAAAAACAAACAATTTCCCCCTATTATCGTAAAAATGAACAACTGGCGTAAAAAAACTGAAATGGATGAAAAAATCTAAAGAAAAAAAGTTAGAAAACATCTACGTAAGCGAACACCTCACACGCTATACCCGAGAATTGTTAGCAGAAGCTCAGAAACTATGTAATGAAAGATGGGTCAAATATGCATGGGTAAAGGAGGGTAGTGTTTTCATTCGCCAGGATGACAAGGAGCCGGCAATCAAAATTAGGGACAAAAATACCTTGAACAAAATCAAAAGCACAATCATAGAAATGAGGAAGATGACTGGAAATCGAGGTAGTATAAAGGAAACAGAAGAAGCTGGACCAACTTCAGAAAAACGAACTCTAGAGTCACCTACTAGCCCAATACTGCATGAAATAGTAAGGAGAAAGTCAGAGGATATTCGTCACTACGCAACCCCAGCTGGGAAACAACATAAAAAATAATGTAATCTTATCAGGCCTCGTCCGAGTCAGGCAAAGGTACATAAAGAATCAAAAGAGGATGATCAAACTCAAAAGAATTACCTAGAAAGTTTGGTCAACGAAGGTAATCCAGACCGAAACCTCCCAATCTGTTCACAATCTGAATCTAAAATAATAAGACCACCCCTTAAAATGAAAAGCAAATCAATTAAAATAAATTTGAAACAAATTTACCCTGAAAGGTTAACTAAAGAAAACTCTCATGATCATATCCCTATCCTGAAAACTCTGGAAAGTAAAAACAAAAAGCAAAAACCCTACCCTATCGGGACCAATAATAAGAAAAAAGATGATCGGTCGATAGCCACCCTAAATGTAAGAACTCTGAAATCACAAGAAAATCTGTTAGAACTAGAAGAAGCGCTAGGAAATACAAACATCAGCATTTTAGGTTTAGCAGAGGTTCGTAGGACAGGAAATAATATTCAAAACACACCATATGGAAACTTATTATTCTACATCGGGGAACAGGGTGGACAAGCGGGGGTAGGATTCATTGTAAAGTCACACATGAAAAGAAATATCATAGAAATAAAAGGCATATCAGATAGAATAGCTAAAATTACAGTAAAAACAGGAAAGGAAAAAACTTTAACCATCATTCAAGTATATGCTCCCACAGCTACACCAGAAGAAACTACAATTGACGAATTCTATAACAAGCTATCAGATTCAATTTCGAACATGAAAAGGAACTTTAAACATCAATTTATTATAATGGGAGACTTTAACAGCCAAGTAGGGAAGGGGAAAAAAGAAGAATCACCAATAATAGGAAAGTATACCTACGGAAAACGCAACAAAAGTGGATGGAAATTAATGAGATTTTGCCAATCAAACAACCTGAAAATCTCAAGCACTTTCTTCAAAAAAAGAAAGGGAAAACGATGGACTTGGATAGCCCCCAACATGGAGTACAAGACACAAATTGATTATATTTTAACACCAATAAACAACAATAACATCAGGAATATCATTGTAGGACAAAGATTCAACTATAACACAGACCATAGGATAATTATATGTAAAATTATAAACAAGCGACACTTTAAGAAAATTGAGGTTATGGGGAAAATAACAAAAGAAAGTTGGACTCAGTATCAAGAAAAAATTACAGATAAATTATC
This sequence comes from Acanthococcus lagerstroemiae, assembly GCA_031841125.1. Classification (NCBI taxonomy): domain Eukaryota; kingdom Metazoa; phylum Arthropoda; class Insecta; order Hemiptera; family Eriococcidae; genus Acanthococcus; species Acanthococcus lagerstroemiae. The sequence continues at coordinate 18,537,938 of CM063108.1, read as the reverse complement.
AATGATAGAAAAAAATCAGCTATTAGGAAATATAGAAGAATTGGATTCCCAAATAAAATATATAATAACAGAAGTAGACAAAACAACCAAGAAAAATATAACAAACATAACCAAAGGTAAACTACCTAATAATATTCAAGATCTAATTAATCAACGAGAAGAAATAAAAAAGAAAAAAAGAAAAAATGGCAAAGACAAAATAGAATTGAGTATTATATGCAAAATCATCAAAAATGAATTAAGAAAATACAACAAAAATAAAACAGAAACAACTATAAGAGAAATTTTAGAGACAACAAGAAGTACAAAAAATATTAAGAAGAAATTATCCCTTGGAACTAAATGGATGACCCATTTAAAAGACTCAGAGGGAATAAAGAGGTATGAAAGACAAGAAATAAACGAAATAGCTACAAAATACTATATGGAACTATACAAAGACCCAGAAATGACAAAATATACAAAAATAGAAATAGATAATACAGAACCCTATTTTTTGGAAACAGAAGTAAGACATATAGTTAAAGATTTGAAAAATAACAAAGCCCCTGGTGATGATAAAATAAGGAACGAACATATAAAAAATGGAGGACAAAAATTGGAAAAACTCATCGCACAGTTATTCAATAACATTTTGGAAATACAAAAAATACCCACAACATGGAAAACTTCAGAAATAATTTTGATCTTCAAAAAAGGGGAAAAGGATAACATCGAAAACTATCGCCCAATAAGTTTAAGCCAAACACTGTCAAAAATTTTCTCTAAACTTGTGGAAACAAGAATAAACAAAAACCTCGACTACCATCAACCAAGAGAACAGGCGGGCTTCCGTAAGGGATTCTCAACGATAGATCATTTGCATACCATAAACCAGCTAATTGAAAAAAGTACAGAATACCAAATTAGTATCTGCTTGGCCTTCGTGGATTACAAAAAAGCATTCGATTCGATAAAACACAAATCAATACACCAAGCATTAATAAATCAAGGAACACCAGACCAATTCATTAACATAATCACGGATATGTACACAAATCTAAAAGCTAGAGTGATAACAGATGTAACAGGAAGATACTTTAATATAGAAAAAGGCCTGAAGCAGGGCGATCCGCTATCGCCAATATTATTTAGTAGTGTTCTGGAAGAAGTAATCAAAAAATTAAATTGGGATGAAAGAGGGATATCAATAAATGGAGAAAAGTTGAATAACTTGAGGTTTGCGGATGATCTGGTAATAATAGCAGAAAATTATGGGGAGTTAAAAGAAATTCTAAAAGAATTAAACACAATAGGAAAAGAAGCAGGGTTAGAAATCAATACAACAAAAACCAAAATCTTGACCAACAACTCGGAACAACAACCAATAAAAATAGACAATCAAATAATTGAAAATGTAAAAGAAGTGGTATATCTTGGACAGTTAATAACCCTCACAAACAAAACTGAAAATGAAGTGAACAGACGGATCAGTATCGCATGGGGCAAATATTGGGCATTGAAATATATCTTCAAAGGTCCGTATAATAACAAACTAAAAGCTGAAATATTTAATGCTTGCATTATCCCTGCTATAGCCTATGGGGCACAAACGTGGTCATTAAATGAAAAAATATTACATAAAATAGAAGTCACCCAAAATAAAATGCAAAGATCAATACTAAAAATAAAATTAATAAACAAAATTAGCAACAAAAAAATAAAGCAAAAATTAATGGGAATCCAAAGTATCAAACATATTATTAAAAAACAAAAATGGAAATGGGCTGGTCATGTAAACAGGTTAAACGATAACAGATGGCCCTATAAACTTACTATGTGGAACCCATATAAAAAACGAAAAAAAGGAGGACAGCCAACAAGATGGAAAGACGATATAGTAAAATTGCTACAAAATAAACAATACCAAAGAGTGACTATCGACAGAAGGGAGTGGAACAGATTGGGAGAGGCCTATGCCCTAGACAGGGCCTGATAGGAATAGAAGTCAAATAAAAATTATAATAACCATAATTAAAGCTAGCCATATTCCTGTTAAAATAAAGGCTATGGCTATTATTATTATTATTATTATTATTACATGAGTTTTAAGAGTTGCAATGAGTTTTAGAAGCCTGAGTAAGTTGTAAAAGAGTCTAAATGGGCCTAAAGAGTTACACTAGAGCCTTATCTGAATAAGTCGTTCCAGAGTCAAAAAAATTCTCAACGAGCTCTGCTCAAGTTCCAATGGGCGTGAGTAAGTTTTACTAACTGGACATAGTTACAATGAATTTTACCCGGGTGTGGATGAGTTTTATCATTTTTTCTGAAATCGCTAAGTGATTTTATTGGAATTTTTATTAATCTCAGCAAAGTCGGAACGAGCCTCAGCGAGTAATGAAAGAATCTGGATGAGTCGCATGGCGCCCTCAGCTATTTGTCTTACAGCTTTATGTTGCCTCAACTGAACAGACTCATTTGCGAGTTGCGGGGAAGGGAAGGGGGCATAATAACAGCCCAAACATTTGGCGAAGGCAAAAGGTGGTGAAAATTAAATTCCTATATATTCTAAATTCCCCAACACAGAACTGATTCCTGAATCCGCCACTGCAGACTGATGCATACCTACTATTAAATAATTTCTTGTTTCTGGCAACCAAAAAATGTGGTAATGATTTACCACTTGAACACTCCCTGTTCGTCATGATGGTAAAATTTGGTGTAATTTTGAAACTACGGGTACCTGGAGATTCATTACATCATAACATAAATAATCATAATATGTAAATTACACAGAACTCCCGACCTTAAATTCCTGCGTTACTTATTAGTTTGAGAAATACCTACTGACCGTAGGCCTTCCCCGGGATACTCTTTCGCTTGGGTATAGCTATTCAATTATCTTACTGTTTGCAATTACCAGCGTTATTATCCATTGAAGGAGGTTTCCTTATTAGAATAAAACAAGATATTTTCAACAATTTGCACGAGAAAAATAAAGAACATCCGGGTTCTTAAGTTACTGAAAACTAAAATCAAATCGTCTTTTTCAAACGTAAATACTGCGGGTACAAGTAAATAGTGTTTATCGCCGGTTTCTGATTTCTGGACATAACTTCCTCCAAGTGATTTAACGTCACCAACATTTATTTTTTTAAGGAACCGAAAACAAACAAATTTTTTGTTTACGTGTGTGGCGAGTGATGGGAGGGGGGCTTTTATGAGTACTAATCGAAAACTATGGCTGATATTTATATTTCTCAATGTGACTGCGCGACAAACATGAGCGTGAAGAGATCGAGTTTTAGGATGAAGTGAAATAAGATTTTTTTCGATTTTGAATTGGGATATAGATGGTTTTTGAATCTTTATCAATAAAGGTTTGAAGATTACCTGCGAGCAGAAAAACTACTTCAAAAAAAAATCCAAGTTCGAATTTGAAATTAGCTTAAGAAGAATGCATATTATAGCTATGTTTTTCTTCGGACGATTTAGATCATGAGCTGACCCCAAAATTTCAAGTCTCGGAATAAGCTAATAAATAAACCAGCAAAATTCAATATTTGTAGTGATATTTTGCACACCAGAATTTTGTAAGTCAGAAATGAAGATGCATTTCAATGTCCTTTCCCCCTCGATTTCGAAACTGAGAGAAAAAGTATACTAGCCCTCAGTAAAGATTTCTATTCTACATGCTAATAAATACAATTTATACTTATACTCATTCATTTCATTAGCACCACCAGTGGAAATAGTGAAAAATGATAGCCTTGTTTAAAATTTTGGTTTAAAAATACTTCAAGTGTTGGCATTTTGTTATTATACGGTAGTGTACCCACCCTGCCAACAAATCAGAAAAAAAGGGTTATCAAATGGTAGCTCCCCATCCCCTCATTATCAATTTCGGGGTGAAAATTACAGCAATATTCATTTCGTTAGCGTGTACACCTTTTCTACGAATCAGGTGACAGTCCACTATTTCGAATTTTTAAATTAAATACGTATCAGCTGTCAGTAATAAGTTAGTATACACTGTTATGCATTTAAAACCCTACAAATTTTCAAACTGACGCTACTATTTTGATGGGCCCCCACCGGTGGATCCGTACGAAAGGAGTGTATACTATCGAAATTAATGCGTACACTAGTATAAATGCTAATGAAATACTAAAAATCGGTATACTTTTTATACCCAATTTCAAAACGGGGGGAGGGGTAGTTTTTTCAATGATTCTATCAAAAAGAAAACTGTAGAAGCACTCTTTCATTTTGACCCCTAGGTCGAATTTTGGAATGAGTCACGAGAAGGACCACACACACGTAGCACGAACCCTCCGATTCCAGGGAGTTTCTATATCAAATGGACCTGGTTTTAAGCCCTGGGTTGCTCTTTTTTTCTAATTCTGTGCACGAGTACCTTACTCCGAAACCCATAAAGCTCCCTTGCGTTCACCTCTACAAAATCTGGTGCAGAGGAAGCGGTTGGCATTTTTACATTTTAGCAATAGTCAAACTTAAAGCTTCATATCTGAAGTGCAGTTCGCACTATCTGCTTCGTTATCAAGTTTCCCCTATCACCAATTATGAGCCTAAACTGAAATCAAAAACGTCTCACAAGTGACAAAGTCTTATAGAGTACCAAACGAACTTCCTAGAGTTTTTAACAGCTCCCAGGAATCTTAGGAAGTTGTAAGTTAATCTTTAAGGGTCGTAACGTGTTTTTATGTAAGTCTAAAAGAGTCTAGAAGAGTCTCTAACAAGTTTTCAAATTTGGTGAAAGGAGTAAGGACTAACAAAACAAATGTCCATACTAACGAAGCAGTAACAAATGAAACCATTATCGACTCTGAACTTAACGCTGGACTTAAGGTTAGATGAAGGACTGTCATTTTCCTAGACCCTTCCTCCTTGAATTAAAGAACAGCAGTGATCACTAACAAAGAATTAATTCCTCAAAATAACTCAAGGACGTAGATAGCTCCGCTATAGGAGGTCTAAACAAATTAAACACATTTTTTTCTCTGTCCTGTCTGACCCTTCACATCTTCTCCATGATTTGCCTCGCACAGCTCCTAAGAAAACACCATTTTTTGGCTAAGGGGTACAGACTCCCAGTCCCTCCTATCTACTCCATGTAGCAACTGTTGTGCGAATACACGGATATTATTAATCGAACATCAGTTACAATTATCATCACGAACGACCTACAGACTGAATACTGAATGAAATACTCGCGAGGCAAAGTTCCAAACGTGATGAAGAATGGATTTGCCGTTAAGAATGCCAAAAATTATTCACAAACACAGAGGGGTAGGCTCGCGATCCAGTTTACATTGAATATCGATGGCTAAATGCCTGAATGGCTGGTTGAGAACTGATAACTTGATAAGTCCACAGACGTAGAATTTTTTTACTTCCAAAAGTTCGAAAATCTGATCGTTGTAAAAATGTTAATCTTTTTTCACGCATATACGTATTCAATTTTTTTTTTTCAATGGATTGTCGGTAAGTTGAATCATCAGTTTTAAAATGAATTTTGAGACCAAATTCAATTTTCATATTGCAACACTGTAAATTTGCTATTTTTCTTCCAGAATGTTTGGTTTATATATTTTAAGCATAACTGATAAGTGGCTGAAAAAATTTACGGTAAAATCCAAAAAATGAGACGATACAGATTCGACTCCAACTTCTTCGAATTTGAGACTGAACAACAAACCTCCGGTTTCATCGAATGATTCGAATGTACAGCCCAGCTGTTCTACCCATGATTCAGTGACGCAGCCAGGATTTCCCAAGGGGGGAGGAAGAAGTAAGATTTTCAAGGGAGAAAAAATCGAAAATTGAGGGATTTTTTAATAATCGCTGATATTAGAGGACTATTTTATACGAATGAAAGCAAAATTACTGCTCGAGCAAAAATTTTTCGAAAACTTCATTCGCCTGCGAGTACCACACTCCCTCCTTGTATCAGTCTGTATTCCAATGCGAGCATCACGTTCCTTGTACCAGCCTGCGAGCACTACGTTCTGCTAGTGCTGGGTGTATTCTCGTCCCTTTCAGAGATTTTTTGGTTTTTGCCGAATACTGCCGAAAAGTTAATTTTCAGTGCCAAATTTTCACCTCAATACAGCCAAAAAATTCGCACTCTAATTATTATTTTTTATAACGCTCCAAAGTAACGCTTTTTTACGACGCGTGAAAGTAACGACTTTCCGGTTTGTGTGCCAAAGTATAAACATGAAAATGCAAAAAACGTGTTTTAAAGGCGAAAAATTACTCATGTTTGCCTATTTTACATTCAATTTCAGGTGCCTCGAGGGAACATTAACCCCCTTCACCTCTCCCCCCACTGGCTACACCTGCCTCATAGAAATCTTCACATTATATATTACGTGTATCCGCAAGCCCCCTACCCCTGGTAAATAGTCAGCCCCCTCTATCTCTGATGGCTGTCTACGGGCCTGCATTGGGCACAGAAAGGAGCGATTGTACTGCCGCTTATTAGGAACATTTATAAATTCACATTAAACAAATGGCGCCGCTTGTCAATGGTTGAGCAGACAGTTGAAACAGAATCGTTCAGTACTCGGCAATCAGCTCGTACCTATTCGTATTTATTTGTATCAGGGCAGCGATCCGAAAATCGCTTATTTTTCATATTACACGTTGACTTACACACGATTTACGCCCCGCCACCTTATTGATGACTACCACAAAAACACACTAGCATGTTTAACACGACGAAAACTGTGCGTTCCGTAATCGATTTTAATATCGCTTATGATCTTATTGAAAAACCTTTTTCGCGATTTACTTTTAATGAACAATTAGAATTTATTAATGGTGGTAAGCCGATACCAGAATTACCGTTTTGAAAACTACCCAAAAGAAAGGTGGTTCAATTTTTACTGGACATTTCCACAAACCGCAATATGAAAACATTTTATGGTTAACCGGTTTTGAAGATGGTGGAAAACTGTTTTGTTGGCCATATCTATTCAGGAACGTACCGATGGGAGGGGGAACTCCCCCGTAGGAATTTTTCACTTAGCAGTTGGGAAAATTTACAATTTCAATCAGGCAGAGTTGGGAAAATCCAATAAGTCAAAAGTTCATTTTGCTTTCATACTTGGGAATTGAGTTGAAAAGTTGGAAAAATCCAACAAGTCGAAGGTTTTTTTTTTGCTTCGATGTTTCGGAATTTTGAGTTGAGTTGAAAATCCAACAAGTCAAGAAGTTTTTTTTCTTTGCTTTGATACTTCGTAATTTTGAGTTGAACTGCCCAGTAAAGCCCGGTCAGCAAATGTAGTCACGACTAAACCTCTTGACCATAGCTACGTTCCATGTTCGTACCCTAAAAGACCCAGAGAGAATAATAGAACTCGAAAATGCCATCGACCAGTCAGAAATTCAGATTTTAAGATCAGCAGAAATAAGAAGACCGGGGGGGGAATTAGAATTAAGGAAGGGAACACCCTTTGTTATATAGGAAACGACAGCGGACAAAGAGGGGTAGGTTTTCGGATAAATAGAAAATGGGGACATTCACTGATAGAATTCAGGGGATACTCCGACAGAATAGCAAGACTAAAATTAGAACTAAAAAAAGGTAAATATCTAAATTTAATCCAGGTGTACGCACCAACAGCAACATTATCGGAAGAAGAGTGCGAGAAATTTTACGATGAATTGACCCCAATTATCCAAGAAAAAAGAGATAACGCAAAAAATATGACGTTAATTATGGGAGACTTCAATAGTCAAGTCGGAAAAAGAAAGGAAAACGAAAGAAACATAGGCCCCTATAATTACGGAAATAGAAACGAACGAGGGGAAAGCCTAGTGAGATGGTGTCGAGAGAATAATTTAAAGGTAATCAACACATTCTTTAAAAAAAGAAAGGGAAAATTATGAATATGACTGGCACCAAACGAGGAATATAAAAGTCAAATAGACTATATCCTAGCTCCGATAAAGTATCAAAGTGGTAAACAACCTAAAATTCGTATCGGATCACCGGCCACTACAAATAGAAATCAAAATTACAAAAGATAGAAAGTTTCCAACAAATAAGGGGTACGATCCATGGAGTATGGAAGGAAATGGCTTAGGTACGAACACGAACTAGCCCAAACAGTCGAAAGATATACATGGGAGATCGAAACGGAGGTGGACATGATATGGGAGCAACTTGCGGAAGCAATAAACTCAGCTACACAGAAATCTAAAATTCACAAACCCCAAAATAAAAAAAAGAAAATTCCCAAAGATATACGAAACCTAATTGAAAAAAGGGGAAAATAAGAAATAAAAAACACAGAAACGCTAAAGAAAAAATATAACTTCGAGAACTATGTAAATTAACAAAGAAGAAACTAAAAGACTTCAGAAACGAACAAAGTAATATTCAAATACAACGAATTCTAGACTCGACCAACAGCACTAAATCCATCAGAAAGATCTCCTCCCTGGGTAACTACTGGATGAACTATTTGGAAGACGATAACAAACACAAATACTACGAAAGAGGAGAGATAAACAGAATAGCTACGGAATTTTACGCAAAATTATACAAAAGGAAAGAAAAAGAATTAGAGCTAAAAATAACGGAGGACTTAACCGAACCATATTCTCTGGAGAGGGAAATTGAAAATATAACGAGTAGACTGAAACCAAAAAAACAAGCCCCAGAGAGCGATAGAATAATAAATGAACGAATAAAATACGAAGGGAAAACATTAAATAAATTTTTCTGATGTCCCTGTTTAATAAAATTTTAGATACAAAAACAATTCCAAAACAATGGGGACGCTCAGATATAATATTAATTTTTAAAAAAGGTATATCACTTAGTCTAACGGTTTCAAAAATGTTCACAAAACTTATTGAATCAAGAATAAAAGGAAAACTCGATACACAGCAACCAAGAAAGCAAGCGGGCTTCCGTAGGGGGTTCTCCACAATTGACCACCTCCACACTATTAGACTTTTGATAGAAAAGAGCTACGAGTATCAGTTTGATCTCCACCTGGTTTTCATTGATTACACAAAAGCTTTTGACAGCCTAAATCATAATTTCATGCTCAAAGCTTTACTAAATCAAGGCGCACCAAAAACATTCGTAATATTGATTCAAAACTCACATAAAAACTTAGAAGGAAGAATTATTACAGATATATCGGGAGAATATTTTAAAATCGAAAAAGGGATAAAGCAAGGAGACCCACTGTTGCCGACCCTGTTCACCTGCGCTCTGGAAGAGATATTTAGGAACTTCGACTGGTCCAAGAAAGGAATAAATATAAACGGAGAATATCTTAATAATATCCGGTTTGCCGATGATGTTGTTCTGATAGGGAAAAATAAAGAAGAAATACAACAGATGATAGTGGAACTGAACGAACAAGGGAAAAAAAGCGGGGTCAGAAATAAACACAAGCAAAACAAGTATGCTGAGCAATAGGCAAGAAGAAAGTACAATTGTAATAGAAAACCAAAAAATCAAGAAAGAAAAAGAAATATTATATTTAGGCCAGATAATAAGTTTCGAGAATAGTATGGAAAAAGAATTGGGTCATAGAATAACAGCGGGCTGGAACAAATATTGGTCCTTAAAGAAAGTATTTAAAGGTCCGTTCTCCAACAAAAATAAAACCGAAATCTTTAAAAGCAGTGTCCTGCCCACTTTAACATATGGATCGCAAGTATGGGCAACAAGTGCAAAAGAAAGGAAAAATTTGAAAACTACACAAAACTCAATGGAGAGATCAATGTTAAATATAAAATTACGCGAAAAAAAAAATTAAAACGATAAAGGATAGTTGAAAACATAATAAAGATGTTAATTTTATCAGCTATAGAACCAAATGGAAGTGAGCAGGGCACGTGGCTAGACTCAGGGACAACAGGAGGCTGGGTCTATTATTCGTAAAAAAAAAAAAAAAAAAAAAAAAAGCATATGGAATAATCCGACACCGGTATACGACAATTTGAATAATTTCATCAATACCGTTTTGTAGCAGCATTTTTCAATGATTCATACTTTTCTGATTTTTACTTCACCTCTACGCTTATGGCTTACCTCCTAGGAAAACTCACCGCACACCACTGTCTCTCTCCATTCAGTAATCAATATGGGGACGTGAAAATCATCCAAGTACTCAACAGGAGGAATGATGAAACCACAACTATTCTTGCGTAGAGGAAGCGCGTCCGGCCGTGGGAGACCTGAATTCCAGGCTAGTGCTCGAGGAGCGCGAACCTCGGTCAGTAGGAAACCCTATGGCGGCCCTTGCAGGACGCACGCACCGGCAGCGGCACCGTGAAATGGGGGCTCGGGCCCAGCCCCAAAGCGTTCCTCCGGCCACTGATGCGATGCTCGGAAGGGTAGTTTCCGAGGCCGGGGGTGCGGTGTTACAGGAGCCACTTTGGCACGCGTGCATCGCCATACGTTCGACCACACCATTCTAGCATATTTTGAATTACTCCTCCCGGGATGGCTCCCTGGATCGAGCACTGATCGAAAGGCCACATCGTCAGTGCCGTGTACAGTTCTGGGAACTGCTCAAAGAAAAAGTTTGCGAACAAAACAAAAAACGTGGTGGGTTGACGTAGACGAAACAGCGAAGATTGATACCGTTAGCACGAGATGTCTGAAACCGATGCGAAGCCGGGATCTTGGAATGCCAAAACACACAGCTAGACACTCACAAAGGCATCTCCAGTCAACGAGTCATTTGTTTAAAGACTCAAAGAGTCAACGGGGGGAATCTTACGAAAAGAATACCTGTCTTTCCAAATAACTGCGTAAGGTGACACGACACAGTCGCTGGTAGTTCACAAAAGGTAACAGACTGCCCCGATTTAAATTAGTCCGATTCTACGTCCCACCCCTGTTTTACTTTTTTCCTGCCCTCCTTCTTGAGGCGCCACTTGAACGACCCTCCACAACCGTGCCCTGTGGTCACGTCATTTCTAAATAATGAATACTTTTTATTCGATCCAGAAAGAGAGACGCGATTTACAGCCCCTTGCTATTGTACACCCGAAATCTGAATGGAGGTTTCCTTTCTTCGGGATCACAGGCGACGTATATAGAGTTGAATTAGTCTGCGTCCAAATTTTACAATAGACGTACATTTTTGTTTTTTCTTCGACAAACGAAAGCGCAATCAGGCATTTCGAGTTTGAATTACCGATCACACAGCCTTTCACCAGGAGTCCATCAGTTCTACGCGATCGTTGGCGAGATCGCGTCCTCCTTTGATTCCAGACAACGATGGCGTATCGCACGTGCTCGCGGGACCCGCCGCGTCAACCGAATACCGGGCGCGCGTTCGCGAATTTCGAGGCGAATTTTTCACATTTTTTTGCGCACGTATTCGTTGGTAGGCGGTATCGGCGTCCGCATAACCGCGTTCAATTATAAACAGAACTTTCGACGCGGCGCCGCGATGTTATATCCGGTTTTTTCCTCCTGACCTTGCGCTTCCCGGAAGGTCATTGTAAATCGGACAAGGACGATGTGTTTTTCACCCGTACTAGCGGGGCGCGGATGAGAGCGCGCAGACATAGATACCTGCTTCGGGTGAAAAATTTCAAAAATGCGGTGGAACACTTCCAAAGTGATCGATCACCCGCGAGGATTGGCGGGTGCTGAAATTTTATAAATAGTGCGTCGCCGCGGGCTGCCAGGGGGGGGGGGTGCTGAAGCGGCGTCGGCAGTGCCATAGCGTCCGCGTTATTCGAACTCGGCCCAACACGGAGTTGGCGAGTTCATGGGAAAACGTGATTAGTGGGTGGGACGAATACAGACACATCGGACGCGCAGAAGAACCAGTGCTGACGACAAACACCTTCTTCGAAGCCGGCCGGATAATTTGAGGTACGGACGAGTACACCGAATCGCAGATCGTATACCATGTTCTCGCGCATCCTTGGAACTGATCCGCGGGTTTTCACACGTACAGCAATTTTCAACGCGGGGTTCCTAATTTGTATTTGCGTTTCGCTGAATTCCGTAGGTGAATGCTGGAAGTGAGTAAGGCCGTAGCGAAGGCAAATCTTGTAGGCGATGGCCGAGACTTCAAAATATCAACATGGTATTTTCAAATTGTGAACTCTTGAGTTCTTCATCTTTAGAGGGAAGAGAGGCATTTGATATGTTCAAAAATGACAATGTGGGTATTATTTCCTAGATTTTTAGCTGTCATAGAATTCATTCTTCACTGAAAGATGAAAATTAGGGCACGTCCTTAAACTCCTTTAGCAAGTGTCACAATTTCCAAATTCGGGCCAAACTAACATCAAAAGTGAATTCGACAACCTTGAAAACTTTACAATACATATTTTGATTTTAAATTTTTAGTTAATGAGTGCTGGAGAAGTTACAATGTGGAAAGACCAAATGATCCACATAAAAAGATGAAAGGTACGAAGGTAGGCAATGGTGTAGTCAGACTTGGTATGAAGGGGGGGGGGTTCGTTTCAATTTTACAACATTACAGGTGTAATACTTACTATTATCAGAATAAATTTTAATTTTTTCACATTGTAGGCCCGTGCCAAGGGGGGGGGGGTATTACAAGTTTCAAAACTTTCATCATCTGAAATTATCCGATGGAGAAATATGGCTTTTTGAAGGGGGGGGGGATTAAAGATCACAGAATTACATTTTTACGTTGATTTGACTGGAAGTTAAAAATTGTACTAAATACAAGCGAGGGGGAAGATGTTCAAAATTTTCATAGAATAGAATATGACTGACTGTACTGGCTATGCTCAAGGTTGGGCATATGCCTCTCCTTTAATTGCCCAGGTCTGTCGAATTTGTACTGGGAACAAAGGGCAAAGGTCAGAATTGGTGCATCAAACTCGGAAACATGCTGTGATATAAAGTGCGGAGTGAGGCAGGGATGTCCTCTGTCTCCTAGACTGTTCAATTTATATGCAGAACAAATCATGCAACATCCAAGGTTCAGCAACACCGGTTTCCAGATAAACGGACAACGGATCAACAACGTGAGTTACGCAGATGATAAGGTAATCATAGCGGCATCACCGCAACAACTACAGCAAATGATGAAAAGACTGAACACAGAAAGCAGAAAATTCGGCATGGCAATCAACGCTACAAAAACCAAGGTCATGCGAATTGAGAAATCTGGAGAGAGTAAACCACTCAGAATAATGATAGAGAACGTAACCTTGGAGCAGATAGACAGATACCAATACCTGGGAGTAATGATTCAAAGCGATGGCAGAGACAAAACAGAAATCAAATGTCGACTAGCAAAAGCCAGGGAAGCATACTACAACCTGCAACACATCCTTCAATGTAAGAAAATTGCCTTCCCGACGAGGTGGAGAATACTGAGCTGCTACATATGGTCCACGTTACAATACTCATCCGAAGCCTGGATAATGAACAAGGAGGAGAAAACAAAAATCACAGCATTCGAAATGTGGTGCTACAGACGAATGTGGAAAATACGCCTGGACAGAGAAAGTTAGAAATGAAGAAGTCCTCCAAAAATGCCGCATCAACAAACCAGTACTGTTGGATAAGATCATCCGGACCAAGAGCCGATTCCTGGGGCAACAGAGTACAACACGGAAAGATACCAGGGAAGATTTCGCGCGGAAGAAGAAGAACGACTTTATTAGATATAACCATGTAACATTTACTAGTACCTTTAACTGTAAATTAGTCAAGGGGCTACCTCCATGAGGAGACGCCTACAATACATACATACTGTCAATCCGCAGTCATTCTCCTCCAGAGTGGTTCTAGGTGCTTTGTAAATCTTGTTAGTGGTCTCCCTTGTGATCTTTTTGCCCCATATGGTACCCATTCTTCAACTTTCCTCTCCCATCTCTCTGTTTTGTATCTAGTCACATGTCCTCCATACTTCCATTTTAGTCTTTTTATCAAATATCCTATGTCCTTCAATCTAGTTTACTGTCTAGTTGTTTTGTTTGTGACTAATTCTTGATTCCTAATTCCTAACATACTCCTTTCCATTGTGTTTAGTGTGTTCTGTAGTTTTTGTGCATCTTTTCTGGTTAGAGACCATGTCTGGGGACCATATGTACGTACTGAGTGGACGCAGAGCTTTTCCAGATTAGCGATTTTGTTTTTTTGCGGTGTTTTCCCTTTAAATATTTCTTTCAATTCCCAATATTTTTTTCATCCTTTCAAAATTCGTGTTCTCAGCTCTCTCGTTCTTTTGTTTTGGAATGCCACAGACTGTCCGAGATAAGGGAATTCTTCTTCCCATTCTACTTCTCTTCCCTCTATTTCAACCCTTTCCTTGGCTTGGTTAGATAGAATTCTTGTTTTTTCCCAGTTGATCTCTAATCCCGCTTCTTTACTCGTATGGGAGTATACTGCGCCAAGTTGTTCTATTTCTTCCTTTGCATTCCCTATAATTACCATGTCGTCGGCAAGTCGTAAGTTATTCAAGTGTTCTCCATTTATTTTTATTCCTTTCCCTTCCCATTTTAATCCTCTAATAACTTCTTTCAAAGCACAATTGAACAAGTTGGGGAGAGTGGATCTCCTTGTCTTACCCCTCTACCAATTTTGAATTTACTTCCCACTTGATCTAGGCTTATATATGCTTCAGCATCTCGGTACATCATTTGTATTACTTTTATGTATTTTTGATTGATACCTTGCTTTCCTAGTGCCTCCCATAGATATCCGTGTTTAACTGTGTCAAACACCTTTTTAAAGTCAACAAACAGGAAGTAGATTTTAAAGTTGTGTTCTGTTGTCTTTTCAATTATCTGATTAATTATAAATATTTGATCAATAGCGGACCTATCTTTCCTAAACCCTGTTTGATTACTTGCTTGGTTGAATTCCAACATCTCGTTTATTCTGTCTTTAATTATTTTTGAAAATACTTTACTTAAATTAGCAGCTAGGCTGATTAGGTGGTAATTATTTATTTGGTTGTGGTTACCTTTTTTATATATTAAAATAATTTCTACAAGTTTCCATTGTTTAGGGATAATTTCTTCTTGGATAATTTGGTTAAACCGTTTTGTGAGTATGCCTGTTAACTCCTCATTAAACATTCTTAGTATCTCATTTTCATTTCCATCGGGGCCTGCTGCTTTAGAGTTTTTACACTTACTTAATGTAAATTCGACTTCCCTTCTCATAATTTTAGGGGTTTCTTCATCAACTTCTGTTAGGGATGGGTCTCTTCGTGTGTTCCTCTCTTCTCTTCCCTTGTATAGGTTTTTATAGAATTCAGTTGCTTCTTCTACTATTCCTAATCTGTTTGTAATTTCTTTCCTTTTTACGTTTACTATCGCTGTTAGTAGGTTTTTACCTCTATAGCGCTCCTTTCTTGTTTTTTTAATAGCCCCATTTTCCCCTATTAGCTCTAGTAATCGTTGATGATCACAAGTTTTGGATGTCATTTCGTATGTGTCTTTTTGTTAATCTTTTTATCAACAGTAGCTCAATTTTCTCTTTCCTTGTGAGCTGAAGTTTTTCTGATAGCGTATTCCTTTTTTATATCAGGTCTTTGGTTTCTTGCCTTAGCTTGTTTCACTCTTTTTACTTTCCTTCCAAAGTTGCCAACCAGTTGTTTTATTGTCTTCTCTATAAAGTCGTAGAGTTTTTGTATCGAATATTACTCACTATTTCTAAGTAGTCTTTCCACTTCGTCCTTCAACTTGTTTTTTGCCTCTTCTAAGTTGCTTATTGGAATAATCGTTTTTATTACCTTGATCTTTTGACTTTTAGGGGTGAATTTATAACGTTTTGGGATTTTCAGTTTTACTCTGGACATCCTATAGTCAGTTGGGAATTTGAAGCCTGGGAGGGTTGATACATTTTGAATTATAGTTTTGTTATTTGTTAAGGTATGGTCTATTTCATTTTTTGTTACACGATTGGGGGCTCTCATAGGTCCACTTAATCTTGGAGCCTTTATTGAACAAGGCATTCGCGATAATCAGATTATTTTCCATCACAAAATTAAGTAGCCTATCTCCATTTTCATTTCTTACTCCTAATCCAAATTTGCCGACATTATTTATATTAGTTTCTTCTCTGCCAACTTTTGTGTTGAAGTCTCCCATAATGATTATAAAGTCCTCCTTTTCCCTCTGTATTACCTTTTTAAATTAGTATAGAATTCATCTTTTTCGGGGTCAGCTGCGTCCATTGTGGGGGCATATATTTGGACTACTAACAGGCTAGTTTTATTGTCTATAACCACTTTTAGCCAACATATTCGTTCGTTTTCCCCTTTGATTTCTATAATTCTCTTCATTATTTCACTCCGCACGTAGAATCCTACTCCTCTGTAACCAACTGTGTTTCCGATGTAATAAATATAATTCCCACTGTTAGACTGGTATAATTTCTCGCCCTTTCCTTCTTGTTTCTGATAACTTCCTCGAACAGCCTCCGCCAGTCAGGTATAAACTCATAATTTTGCACAGATTCGCTCGACATTGTAAAGTATTATCACGAATTATACACGAATTAACACGTTTGCCTAAGTTGCACTCGTATTATTGCATAGAACTCGGGCAGTACACGTAGAACGCTACACAACACAACTTTCTCGTTCACCTATCTTATCCGGACTCCGAGGCCAGAGGCGAAACTAGACTTTCAGTTTGGGGGGGGGGGGGTGGAGAAGGAAAATTGCCGACAAATATTTTCTTTCAACTAAAAATTTGACGACAAAATTTTCTAAAAATTTGAAAATTCGCCGATTTTTCAATCAAAATATTTTTAATTGAAAAAAAAAAAGTTCTAAGAAAATGAAACATTCAAATAAACAATTTCAAAATTTGCTGACTGACTAATTTTTGTTATTGGGGGTGTTTCACCCGCCCACCCCATAGTTTCGTCCCTGCAAATTATCCCCCAAGCACTCACATACTCACATTTGCGCACATGAGCATACCCTATTCTGGGAGGGTAAGGTGGAAGGATGTTAGGAATACTTGAAAGGAACACACAACTTCCTTTACACATTGAGGTGGTCGTCGTTTACTCTTGATGATCTTTTTTTCTGAATTTCCTCTGATTCGTCTCCTAAATTGATTCCAATAAAATCAAATCAAATCAAAAATAAAACTACAAAGTTCCCTGTGGATCGGATTAGGGGAATCCGTGCCAGAAGTACCCTTTCGTTCTTATGGGAAAAATACATGGAGTTTTGACTTTTTTTCCAGACTAAATTTCCCTTCTATATCGGGCCGTACAGCGCTGGTATCGACTACTCTTATCAGCGACCAAAAGGTGTGGTTTTTGACACATGTAGCAAAATTTTGGAATCAAGGTATAAAAATAGTCTAAATCGAAAGAAAATTCTTTGTTCGAAAAATTTGTTTCTCTTCAAAATACTTCAAAAACGTCTTAATTTTCGAGATATTTCAACTTTAATAAGTATATGTACATTATTGGGGAACCTGTATAGATTTACCTTTTGCTACTTATCTCTTCAACTCGATAGCGGTACGGCCCGAAATTTCATTAGGACCAAAGACTGTAAATTAAACAATAGAACATTTGCTATCGGATTCAGCTTCTGACATTGGAAGATAAGTTTTTTTTATTTTCAACTTTTAGATTTCAATAAAATGTTCAACTTTCTCAAATTTCAAGCTCTAGGACAAACAGAGAACCTATTAATAACAGATTTCGGGCAGCTCAAAGCGGTGGTGCGCCGTAGTCGTTTACGAATGATTGAGTGAATGACGAAGTGAAGAAATGAATGAATAACTGAATTAGAGAATGCCTGAATGACTGAGTGAGTGAGTGAATCACTGAGTCACTGAGTAAGTGATTGAGTAACTGTGTGAATAACTGAATAAGTAAGCAAGTGACTGAGTGAATCACTAAATAAGTAAGCGAATGAGTGAGTGAGTGAGTGACGGAGTGAAAAAGTGAATGAATAACTGAATTAGAGAATGAACGAATAACTGAGTAAGTGAGCGAATCACTAAATAAGTAAGCGAGTGACGGAGTCAATCACTGACTTATTGAGTGAGTGATGGAGTGAGGAAGTGAATAAATAACCAAATTAGAAAATGAGTGAATGACTAAGTAAGTGAGTGAATCACTTGAATCACTGAGTATGTAATTGTGTGACTGAGTGAATCACTAAATAAGTAAACAAATTACTGAGTGGGTGAATCACTGGCTTATGGAGTAAGTGATGGAGTGAGGAAGAGAATGAATAACTACATTACAGAATTAGTATGAATAACTAAGTGAGTGAGTGAGTGAGTGAGTAACTGAGTGAATCACTAAATGAGTAAGCTAATGATTGAGTGAATCATTGAGTCATTGAGTAAGTCATTGAGTAAGTGAGTGACGGAGTAACTGAGTGAATAACTTGATAAATAAGCGAGTGACTGAGTGAATCACTGAGTCCCTGAGTGAGTGATTGGGTAACTGTGTGAATAACTGAATAAGTAAGCGAGTGACTGAGTGAATCACTAAATAAGTTGTGTTGGTTGTGCCGATTTGAGAATCTGGTGAGTTTCACTAAGTATATCTTATCCTTACAATACCTTAGATTACGTACTTATATAGTTATGTGCGTGTACTTAGGGGTAAGAAGCAGCCTGACGCGAGAGAGAAGCGAACAAAGCAGAGAGAGCGAGTTGGATGCCATGTTTGCTTGATAGAGTTTCTCTTCAGTATGGCTTTAGTAGTCTGCATTGTCAGATAGAAAGTACTACAGGGGAAGTGTCTCAGAGTTCAGCTCAAGCACCCCCTGCAGTCCTGTAGCCAATAACGGAAGTTGGGGGCGAACGGTTGTCTTGCGGAGGTTGAAGGTGGAACTAGTGCGGGACAGTCCTGCGGGATGTCCATTGCATTCCCATAGTTGGTTTCATGTGCTGGTCAGTGGATCACAATCAGTGTCAGAGTGAATCAGACGGACTTGATTCACTGGTCTAGGGACACCACGGGGGAGGGTCGCGCCTTCCAGACCCTGTGGCATACACTCGACTTCATATGGAGTACTTATCGAATATAGAGGGCGACTCTTTCGCGCTGGCAGTCCGAATAGTCACTGAAATTTGAAATTCAACGTTTGCTACCGACTTTCAGATTTTCGAAAGCTTTTTATTTCAACCTTTCAAATAAAGTTCGATACTCAGCTTGAAACCTTCTGCTTTTGACTGACTAGTCTCTAACAGGCGTCCAGGGTACTCCATTTTCAGAAACAGAACTTGACTTTCAGTTTGGAAAGGCGGAGAAGAAACCTTTGCCGACAAATATGTTTTGAAAACTAAAAATTCGCCGACAAAATGTAAAAAAATTAAAAATTTGCCAATTTTTTAATCGAAATATTTTTTAATTGAAAAAGAAAATAAAAAATTAAAAAAAAAACATGCATAAAAATGAAAATTCAAATGAACAGTCTTAAAATTTGCCGAATGTCAAATTATTGGGAAGGGATGTTTCAACCCCCAACACCCCCTATAGTTTCGCCCCTGTCCGAGGCCGCTATTAGCCCTGCCTATTTCTATCTCAGGCACCACCACTGGCTCGCCAGGGATAATGTTTTAGGTCATAATATAAGACATCCAGAGATAATGTTATTACTGTTAGGGAGTGATTAGGGAAAATACCTGGAAAGAAAGGCAAAAAATGAGCTATTAAGAGCAGCTAATGAAGTATACAAATACAAAGTGTAAATCCTTCTCAACAATGAAAGGATAAGCACAGGAGAGAGAAAAGCGGACAGAGGCAACCTACTAATCGAGAGACTAAGGAATACATCACCAAGACCATCGACGTCAATCTTCTAGATCTCCACGTCTACTTCAACTGGACCTCTGTCTGATGGTATCTTCGCCACCCGACTACAAGCGGAAGAGAGTTGCCTCTATCTGGCGTGTGGATACGCGTCGAGAAGAGCTTTTGAGAATGGCCGCTGACGCACGAGCTCAGTGACAATCGGCGTTGCGAAGACGAAGCCGTGGAAACAGGCCATCAGCTGGAGGCGCACAGTGGCCGCGTCGAGGACGTCGACGACATACCAGTTTCACCTTTCCGTCGGCCGCTAACTGATAATATAGAAATCGAATCAGCATGCAGGACATTTTTGACCGAAAATGACCTTGACCATAACTCGTATTTTTTTGACATATACGCCGTTCCGGAACATCTGGTATTTTCGAACGACGTCGAACGTCCTCCACAAAGTCGCGACACCGAATAGAACACGCGTCTCTACATTTTTATACATCGGGTACATCGGGTACTTTTGGTTTCACAAAAATTTTCGTGTATTACATAATGAAAAAAATGCGGTCCCCGTTCGACACGACACGCGGGACACACGGCGCTACGATTTGAAAATTAGAGTAATTCAGTTCGCGTTTTTGGCTTCGTTTCAATCCTTCGGTATAATCTCGGAGTCGATATTTGCATATCGCCGTCGAATTCCATCGGTTAATTTTCCAGCTTTTAATTACGCGCGAATACGTACTTTGCCGTCTACCTTTTTCCTCGCCATCGTTATGCAACCCCCTCCCCCTCTTCCCGCTGCTCAAAATGCTCTCTCTAATTCTAATTAGAAGTTATAATATATAATGTACATGTGCGCGCGTACATACATACACGAGAACTGGTACGATATTTTTCATTTTTATGGCTTATTGGCGCACCGGGGCGCCTAGTGTTGGCGTTTTAATTAGTCGGGCCAATTCGACGAAAGACGGCCGTGTAAAACAAGGAAATATTCCCGTTTCGCGGATGCCTCTCGAGTAATCGAAAGTTAATTGAATGCGGTGGAATGCGACGATGGCTGGTGCACGAATCGGCAGCTCGTAAAGATCATTTTAATCGTCTCGTTAACGCCTGCTCGGCGAATGAAAAATATCGTTATACACCCCCGACGCTATAAAGCAATTTTCAAATTCGCCCGAAAGTTGCACCGTTAGAAGCACTGCCGGGATTTTTTTCCCTCCTCGTTCATTTCGACCGCACTCGTCAACTGTATAATTTAATTTCCTAAATGATCTTATTCGACTATTAAAATTTTGCAAGGAAGCTGTATAACGACTCTCGGAGCACGATCTAAATAGGGATGAAAAGCACGCTGAAAACCGTTTCACACTCGGATAAATAAGTCTGTAAAATTTCGTGTAATATAACTTATACTACGATATAAAACGTCGACAAGTATCTGCGGTTTTCGTTTTTGCAGATGCGAAGCGCCGGAAGAGTGCACACACTTTCCTTAGCGATCACCTTCTCCCCAGTGAGAGCTTTCGATTTCCTGCTGACCCCTTTTCCACTCGAGGGACCAGAATTTTTAAATTTGTCTGAACCTCTTCCCTTTGCACACTAAAAACCTGACCGCTCACTTTTCCCCCAGTTTTTGAAAAAAACTCCAAGATTCGATAACAGAAGATATAAAGGAAAAATCTGACTCTTGCAATTTTGTTAGTTTCCTCAATTTTTCGAAAAAATTTGATTTTACTCTTTTATAAAGGCGAAATTTAAACACTACGATCTAAATTGAAAGCCAAAGTATAAATCAGATGAACAGGGCCCAAATTCTTAGGCAAAAACCTCTCCCCCCCCCCCAGCCTATGTTTGGTTTATTGAGGTTTTCTGAACAAATCAGGAAATTCTGAAACCATTAAATCAACTTTTATAGTGCTTTTCCCGAACTATTTTCCCTTAAAAATGACATTTTCTCCTAAAATTAATGTTTTCAGAGACTTTTTGGGACTATATGTCAGTAGAGTAAGAACTGGGGAGCACGTTGAACCCGTATCTTTAAAATGAACAGGGAAGCGTGGCCTAATTCTTCTTCTTCGGAGCCGAAAGATGAGGCTGATGTTAGCACATCAGCAAAAATTGAGTAATGTATAGTAACATAAATGTAGCTTTCTCTGAAGCAGTGGTGTGCGGTGAGTTTTCCTGGGAGATCAGCGATAAGCGGGCGAAATTAGGAGGAGGCTTGAGGGGGCTAAGCCCCGGTTTCAAAATTAGCCCCCATAAATTTTATTTTTTTAAATTAATCTTAATACAGTAAGACTTTTTTTCTTTTTTTTTTCTTACAAAGGAAGTATCACATAGAACAAATCGGTTTATATATATACATTTTTGGGGGGAGGGGGCTATGATTTTTGGTTTTTTATAAAGTTATTTTAGGCACTGGGACTTCGGCCCCCAAAGTTTTCGCTCCATTTCCGCCCTTGGGTGAAGTAAACATCAGAATAAAAGTATGAAAAATGCTACTACAAAATGGCATTGATGAAATTATTCAGGTTGTTTTATCCCTGTGTAGGGTCATTCCATATGCATTTATTCTTTTCTGTGACGATATAATAGACACAGCGATGTAACACCAAAGAGTTTTTCCTGGGGAGGGGGCAAAAATTGTGAAAGTCCCAACTGACTCAACCCAAAATTACCAAATATCAAAGCAAAAAAAAACTTTTGACTTGTTGGATTTTTCCAACTCTGCCTGATTTAAATTGTAAATTTTCCCAACTGCTGAGGTTAAAATTCCTACAGGGGGGGAGGGAGTTGCCTCCCCCTATTGGTACGTCCCTGAATAGACATGGCCAATAAAACAGTTTTCCACCATCTTCACAACCAGTTAACCACAAAATTTTTTCATATTGCGATACGTGGAAATGTCCAGTAAAAATCGAACAACCTTCCTTTTGCTTAGTTTTCAAAAATGGTAATTCTGGTATCGGCTTTCCACCATTAATAAATAATTCTAATTGTTCATTAAAAGTAAATCGCGAAAATGGTTTTTCAATAAAATCCAAAATAAGCATTTTAGGGGCCAAAAAAAATTGGAGCATTTAAACACGAATGCGTTGATTCGTACAAACACAGAACATTGATCACGGTTCACAGCTAACTTCGACGTTCGACTAGCCATAAGCGATATTAAAATCGCTTACAAAATGCACAGTTTTCGTCGCGTTAAACATGCTAATGTATTTTTGTGTTGGTTATCAACACGGAGGTGGAGCGTAAGTCGTGTATACGTTTACATGTAATATGAAAAACAAGCAATTTATGGATCGCTGCCCTGATACGAATAAATACGAATACGTAGGAGGTGATTGCCAAACAGTGAACTAGCCTAGCCTAGCTACTTCACCGCTTCTTCCGCCTAATTTCTGCTGCCAATCTTCTGGCCTACTTTCACTGCTTCTTCTTGCCTACTTGCTCTAAGTTTACATACCGGACTGGAAGCCTACTGATTGTAAACCTACACCAGTGGCCTGCTAGCTTGACTGCGTACTGGGGTCGGATGCCACCTGGTTGCAAGCGGATTCTGTTCCTACTGCTATCTCACAAGCCTACATCTACTTCACCTTCTTGCCTGCTTGCTCTTAAGTTTATGTACCGGACTGGAAGCCTACTGGTTGTGCCGCTGTGCGGCCCCTTTTTTTTGTGCATTTTTACTTTTTCACTTGTATGTATGTAATTATTATTTTTAAGTGGCTGTAGTAGTGGGCATTATCCCGTTATATTGTACAGAAGTATTAAATAATTTGAATTGTCCTAAACCTGCGTCATTCGTGCATTTCGAATTCTACACCGCAACCCCCGCTTAACTACGTCGCTTCACGATGAGACCAGCGTGTCGACCAATTATGCAGCATTCCGGTCACTCCCGGCCTCCCCTGCGGAGCTGCCGGGCCAGATGATCCGGAGATCACGACAATTCCTATTATTATGCACAAAAACTACATTCGATTTCACCACAAATGTGGGAAACTGGGGAGACTCGATGGGCTGGGTTGTAGTACCCCTGAGACAGGGACATGGACAAATATTCACCTTCTCCCTCTTACCACTGTGTGTTATATATTCCATATTCGAATTATTATACACGAAAATACAAGTTCAACCACAAGTGTGAGAATCTGGATCTAGTTGATAAGGGGAGAACAGGGGGTCTCTGGGATATGGTATACTTGGGGCAAGCTTTTGGGACAAATTTCTTCTTCGAAGAAGAAGAACCAATAGGCCGCGCCTCCCTGTACATTTCAAATGGACGGGGGTCAATGTACTCTCCATTTTTACACAACTTATGTTCCGTAGAAATCCTATTTTCGAGACTACTTTGTCAATGTTCAATTTTTTGAGAAGAGAAGTTTTTAAGTACATGAGAAACACATTTTTTAAAACCCGTTTTCCTTGGGAAAAAAAAAAAAAAAAAATCGTAACCACCTTGTTATTTGTTGCAGTGAAGTATTTTTATTCAACATTGTTGCGTTGTACAGAATAGGAGGAATAAAAAATATAAAAATTGGGTTCATTTTCCAAGACCTTTGATACCAATGATGAAGCCATAGTTTTATACGAACTTTTTGGGACTCTTATACTTTTTTTGGACTTTGTAAATCTTATTAGAGACTTTTAATACTTTTTTAAAAATAGTTTTTAGCGTCCAAAAATCGGGACCCTGCTGATACAATGTTCGATATCAGAGTGACTCAATAAACCTCTACTTCGATACCTTGTTCAATTCTTTAAACTTCATTGAGATATGGTCCCTAATGAGTTACCTTGTTCATGGGTGGTTAAATTATTAGCCGGAATATGAATCTTATGAAAAAACAGTTTTAAAACGAAAGTTTTTTTTTTTTTTGGTGGAATCACGCAAGGATGTACAAACATATGAAGGGTAAAGAATCAAAACTCACATTTGCCATTTTACTTCAAGGGCGCAAATAGGCAAAATACTGTACACGGGTGCAGGAATATCTTTGCTGCGCCTGTGAACGTGGAGTATGTTATACATATCGCACATTCACAGGCGTTACAAAGATATTCCTGCACCCGTGTCCAGTATTTTGCCTGTTTGCGCCCTTGAGGTAAAATGGCAAACGTGAGTTTTGATTCTTTACCCTTCATATGAGTCATTCCAGATAAAATCGCCCGAGTTTCGAATCTTAAATCACCGAATTCTTCTTTAAATTTTCAAAATATTCACAATTTGTAAATTTTGTACAATACGTAAAGAGCCATGGGGCAACGTGGAGGCGCTCTCCTTCAATAATTTGGAAATTCAAAGAGTTGGTAACCTAAGCAGCTGCAGTTGGCAACATTGGTAATTAGAAATATAAAATTATTTTTCACTTGACGATATTGAACTTTTAGTTTTCAGTTGGAGACCCCCCCCCCCCCCAGTAATTTAAAATTATTCAAGTGTTAATACATTGAGCAGCAGCAGCTGGCAAACTTAAGATGTTGCAACTTCTTTTGCTTGACGATTTCGGAATTTTAATTTTCAGTCAGACCCCTCCCCCTCTATAATTTGAGAATTCTCCAGAGTTCGTAAATTTAGTGACTGCAAAATTAAAATAATTAAAATGTTATACTGTTGCAACCCTCTTTTTTTGCTTGATAATTTTGGAATTTTAATTTTCAAATGGAAAAATTCTATCTTTCCTTCCCGTCTACTCCAATCGTTTCACTATACACCCGTGAAAATATGTCCCTAGATTAATTTTTCAGACCGAAAATTTGACGGACATTCGCGGTCAGCGACCCAGGAAACCTCTATTTTGACAAAGTTTATTCAAAGAGTTCTCATGTTGTATCTATCGAAAGGGCTCATATTGTCAATTTTAGGTTTGGCTGTAGAGCCGTTTTTTGAATTTCGACCAAAAAAATCGATTTTTGGGCCTTGAGCGTTCTGGAATTGTAGAAATCCTGCTCTCTTCACATACACTTTTGCTGTTTTTTGAGATCTCAGTCGGTTCCAGCTCCAGAGTATGAAATGTGTAGAAACAGAAAGGGCCCAGGTTATCGATTCCAGGATTTCCTTGCAGGATGTTTTCACACTTGATTACTTGCTAATTCATAAACCCGTTTTTCTCAAAATACATCTAAGCCAACCGAAGCCTACCAGTTAGTCTACTACAAAAGGATCGACATCAACTGACTACCTAAGTTAAAAAGACGAAGAAAAAGATCGATAGACGATAGTAGTATATAATTAGTGTGATACAGACACACATTTTTTTTCGAAGAAAAAAAAATGTGTGGATGTATCACACTAATTATATACTACATCCACATCATATTTACTCTAATTTAACGTTTTTTCAACATGCTCAACGAATCTCAACGAATGTAAAATCGGTTCAAGAACTAATTTTTCAACACACTAAATAAACTTTCAACAAACTCAAAATCGGTTTCAAGAATCAATAATCAGCTTAGCAGCTGCTTTTAAAAAAATTTTGGCTCACATTTAATTTTACTACTATTCAACCGAAAAAGCTGGATCATATTTAGTTTACCACTACTCAATCAATGATATACTATATCCCTACCTTGGTGAAAATATTTCACTGTGTACCTACCTTAGTAAAAATCTGGCTCACATTTAATTTTACTACTATTCAACCGAAAAAACCTGACTCACATTTACTAATTCTCAATTATCAGAACAAGAATCAATAAAATATGTACGGTAACAGATCCGAAAAAACCTAGCTCACAACTATTCGTTGATAATAAAAAAAAGTATGATATTGAACAAGTTGGAATTATTTTAATTACAAATTATTTTATCGAAGATAAACAAAAGATAGAAGCGGTGAATAAATTTTCATAGGAGCAATTATATATGTAATTCAACACGATATCTCTAAAGGGAAATAAAAAAACATAAAAAAGCATGACATACGAACGATGTTTCTAGGGCCGATCTTACTGAGGAAAATCAAATCTTTCTTGACCAACACTCGGCGAAATTAACGAGAATCGAATCTTTACACAACTTAACTTTAATCGATAAATACGATAATATATACGACTCGGTTACATAAATAAATATTTCGTTATAGAACGGATATACGAATCACATAAGAATCACAGTCGTTTACATACAACCAAAATATTGACAGTACATCATACGGAGCGCCACGAACACGGCTGTCCTCCCATCAGATAGTCGATCTCCATCACGACTATATCACGATGCGCTATGACGCTCGATGCGCGCTCTTATTTATCCCGAGAAAAAACCCACAAAAATTACCGTAATTTCAACACTTACACTATTAATATGGAATTATCGTAGCCATTATCTCTACACATTGTTTCTCCGGAGGACTGAGACGAGGTACCGATTCGATGGCGGCTAGATATTCATCCAAGGAATGGAGTGTTCGAAACGCTTGGGTACAAGCGTGAATTATAGAGCTTGTGCGAGCGTATGAGTTCATACAATGATCGATGAAATCATCTGTACTTATATTCTCTGCTGATAGAGCTGCCTTCAATGACCTTGCTTTTTGATTCCTTTGATCGATAAAAAAAGCGATGTAGGCGTTTTTGATATTGACTGCAGTTTCCGGTGCCGTCACAGGCAAGTATTTTCTCCCCCGTCTAGGTTGTAATACTCTTTTTTTGAAGTCATCAAGAGTATCTCGAACTAAGTTTGCGGCACTGAGACCTCCTGCTTGTTCCTACAGAAAATAAAATGAAGAATATTAATATAAAGGTAACGGTGTACAATCCGACTACCTTCGAATCGCTTCATTCGAAGGTAGGCAGATTGTACACCGTTACCCATTCAACATGGCGTCGTTCCTTAACTAAATTTTCTAGTCGATCGATGAGTCAATTACTCAATAATTCAATACCGTACACAATACTCGGTCGAAAACTTTTAAAATATTCTACTTACTAATCGCGTTTGCAATGTGCCTATTTTAGTAGCTTGCTGCTGAATTAAGGTGTCTTTTTCGCTGAGCTGACGGCGTAATTCGTCCAACACCTAACGAACATTAATTATACTCATACAATAAGAAATCCAGGATTGTGTCATCAGAAGTTGAAATCGTTCATAATTCCACACGTTCTGAGTAATTCGACAGTTACCAGAAAAATGAACGATTTCGACCATTTTCGTTTGAATAATAAGAAATTTCAACTTACTTCCTGTGACATTTCAAAAAACGAATAATCCTGAAGTGATCCCGGACTACGGTATGTAAAAGTTCACGTGCAGAACCACAAGATCGATATAAATCGTTTTGCCAACACTTTATTGCTTTCCTCGAACAAAAACTTAGAAAGAAAATATTCGCGAATTGTTTTTCATTCCTGAACGGATCATCTAAATTCTCAAATGAGATTCGAGCACTAATTAAGAACATACAATGAGTTCGTGCAAGATAAAAACGAAGCGAACAAACAGAACAAACAGCTGCAGCAACTTTCGATAACAACCAGCCGGTCACAGGTGCCAGCCGTCTACGGTGCCAGCAGAAGGAGCGAAAAAAAAAATGCCAGCCACGCAAAGGACTGGGTGTCACCGTGATAATGCAGTGCCCGAACGACGGAGAAAACAATATACACAGCGCTAGTGTACCGAGTCGAATTATTCCTTGCCGAGTCGCTGCTTATTTTATTTTTATTTTTTTCACAAGGCTTGTGGAAGCGTTAGAATGGAAAATACTATGAGATAAGTATATTCATTCTCATTAATCACATTTTTCATTAATTAACAGCGATTTCTAAAAGGAATTAAATTTTCTGTGTTCCAGATGAAACTACACTGAAGAATTGAAAATAGAAAAGGTGTTACCATTGGGTAATTTAGTGTATTCTTACAGTGTGTCTGAAGGAGAAGTACTCAATTATTCTGACTTTTTTTAATGAGAAGTTTTTTATTGTATATTAATATTTATTTTAATTGATGATTTTTTTTTCTAGGTTTCTGCTTATAACTTCTGACAACAACTACATTTGTGGAGAACTCATTATCAGGACTCACACATCTATACACACTGGTATCATTCAAATTTAGATTTTTTATGGAGAGAACATTACTATATCAAGGTTGAGATGAACTCGTTCATTAAATTTTACCATTTCATTTTTCCCTTTATACCAAGTCTTATAATCTGGAAATTGTTGCTCATCATAAACACATTTAAGAATAATGTTAGTGCCTTCCTCTGCCACCAAAGTTTTTACCCAGTATTTCAAGACATATGGATCAGGAAAGAATTTAACAAGTAAATCATCATTTGGAGGACATTTGTCCAGATATACAGTTCTGTCAAGTTTTTTTGAGACAGAATATCCTGTGTGAATCTCACATTTATACATTTTTCCTCCACATTCTTCATCTTTTGGGAATTTCAAGAATGAGGCTATATCTATTCTTTTAGGTGTAAAAGAGTTCAAATATCCTACATGAGCAGGTTTGAATAAATAATTACTCTCAATCCATTGTACTTTTGTCACCAATTCTTGATCATTGAATGAAACATTACACCATAAAGTAACAGTCTGTTTCTCCACATTTTTATCAGTCTGTATGAAAATATTTTCTTGCTTTGAAAATGCAAAAAGGAATAATAGAAGATTTAA
The DNA here is from genome assembly GCA_031841125.1 of Acanthococcus lagerstroemiae. Taxonomy (NCBI): domain Eukaryota; kingdom Metazoa; phylum Arthropoda; class Insecta; order Hemiptera; family Eriococcidae; genus Acanthococcus; species Acanthococcus lagerstroemiae. The sequence goes on along the minus strand of CM063108.1, from coordinate 18,508,576 downwards.
CTTTAGAATCCACATTTATATAGAAAATTTTTTTAATGAACTACAGCAGTATTCTTGAGAGGATTATATCTAGCCCTATCTGAGGTAATTACTAGGCAATGAATAACTGAATCTACAGCAAATGAATCCCACCATTGAAAATTAATCTTAATATTTATTGTAGACCCTTTTATGACATCTGACTGCTTAGAGTAATCAATGACAATAATTGGATATTTACTCAGAAAATCATTATAGTCAATTAGAGGTTTCCCCTCCTTTCCATAGTATGAATATTTAAAATTCTTGAACATATTATAAATTTGGGTACATTTATTCTCAGCTAGGGAAATATTTAGCCTATTATTAGGGTAATAGATGTTGTTATTGAGATGTACTTGAACATTTTCAAGATTACATAGGTCAAATTGACCATTATCAGTACTGATTTTATCATTTTTATTTTTTTGGAATCCAATAAGGACATATCTTGGTTTATAATATGAAGTTGGTATATCCCAAGTAAATGTTTTCCCAGTAATAGATGATTTTTCTATATATATCCAATGTCTATAATACATTTCATATTCTATAGAAGATGATATTTCCTTATTAATTTCTGCCTCATATGCTAGAGAAAACTTATACTGAGGCATTCTCCAAATAATTTCAGATAAATTTATAGTAATTGTATGAGCATTGGCTATAGTCTCATCCACTAGAAGAGCATTATTACAATTAGTATTTGCTCTAATTAACTTTAATTCCTGATGAATACGATATATATAATTTGTATAATCTTCAAAAAATCCTAGAATTACTTTCAATGGAATAAAAATAGAGAAATATCCATCCTTGTTTATTATATTAGAAGTTGATTTGACTCTCCAACACGCATCGTGATAGGCTATATCATCATTGAAAGAGACTATTCCTTCTATTGCCGTTGCAATTCCTGGAGTATCTACAGAATCAATCTCAATTCCTGCAATTGAGTAATTAATTCTACTAAATAGATGTAAAATTCCATTATTAACAAAATTTACCTTTTTTGTATCTATAGAACTTAAAACTGTACTACATCAATAATTTAGAAATTTCCAAAAGAACAAATCCCCCATAAATTGGTTTATTCAACTTTACTGTTTGCTTTTTTCTAGCAAGTAAAATTGTTTCTTCGTCTAGTATTGTTCTAGTTTCATAGTCTATTTGTTTGAGAAATGATTCTGGAGAAGTTAATATTTTTACATCACATCTATTCCTTATATTTTCCATTTGCTTTCCATAAACTGAGTTATTCATTAATTTATAGAAATCTTTTTCAAAATTATTATTTGCTTCTTGTCTCAATCTTGTATTCAAGTCTATATATGGTTTTAACCAGGCTTTCTGTTTGAATCTTATATAATTATTCACACTTTTCAAAATAATACCCTGTCTCAAACATTCCTTCAACATTCTAAAATCAATAACATAGTCTTGTTTTGAATGCAGTGTAGTTATCAATTTACCTTCTTTAGGTGCATTTCCAATTTTTTTGATATTCAGATAATTCTCCTTCTTTAGGTATGTAATGGTCAGGAAGCATAGGATAATCTTTGAATTTCTCATATAAATCTATTGGAATTTCTAAATCAACTATAAATGTGTATCCATATTCAGCATTATCATCTAAATTAAGAATCAAATCTCTAGTAAAGTCAGATGGTTTAAATTCTAGTTTTCTAAAATCAGCATTTCCAATGAACATTTGAGTAATATCCTTTACAAAAGATTTAGATTGATACAATTCATTAGCCTTTTTTCTATACTCATCTTCACTTCCACTGTGACTTATATCTATTAAATCATTTATTAATTTGACTACTTTTTAATTTTTACAATTCAAAAGTTTACTAGCTTTTTCTTCAACAGATTTATAAAGTTTCCCCCGCAATAAATTATAATTAAGAAATTCAACAATTGGTAATGATTGACTTAGTGCCCAACCATATAAATTATTATAATCCAGATATAAGATATAACTAATGTGTTTTTGACTATTCCAGATTCCTTTCTCCTGAGCCTTTTCCTTACTTAGTTTTATTGTTTTACCAAGTTTCTCATCATAAAAGTAACAATTGTTTGCTATTGCGTGTCTTAATGGAATATTAGAAATACCTCCTCTGATTCCTTTTTCATATAGTTCATAATTTTCTTGATCAGAAATTAATTCAAGTTCTTGACCTGTATATTTTAATGAGGCAGCATCCGATAATTGTGGAGCTGAAATATAATAAACTGGATCCAATTTATAATTTTTATAACATGTCTCTCGAAAATTATCAAAAACATCTGTTGTAAGAATTGTATCCACTTTTAAGTACAAATTATGATAATCTCCAAAATTTTTACATTTGAAATGATTATAAACTTCAATTGCAAATGCTAAGTCCTTATCAGATATTTCTTTATCATTTAATATAGAGTACCAATATTTTCTATCCAATGGTAATTGTTCTTTGAACTTAGTATAATCATCTACCCATTCATATGGATAAATTCCTTTTTGTAAAACTAAATGTAAGTCTTCTTTTTTAAATACTCTCAAAATATTTTTGAACTTGTTGTAATTAATGAGTTTCTTCAATATTTTTCCATAATTTTTACATTCAGCTTCATATTTTAGAACTCCATTTTCATTTATTGGTAGGAATTTTCCTTTATCTATTTCTTGAACTTTGTTACACTTTGGGCAGAAACAATTATTAATTTCTGCTAAATTTTTGACTGCTTTATCTAAACTTGTACCTATAAAAGCTAATGTGTCAATAAATCTAAATTCCATTGTTTTTGGAAATTTATCACCCTTTCTTTTTATATTAAGATTAGGTTTATCACATTTTGGACATTTCTCCCATATTTCATATTTTTTCTTCTTATTGCATTTTAGACATTTTGATAGATCATATTTTTGTATATCAAATTTGATTAATAGTTCTGATTCAGAATATGGTCTATATATTTTATCACATTTCCTAAGTATTTCAAGATTGGGAATTAAATTTGCATCACACTTGGGACATTTATCTAATATTTCATCATAATACTTTTTATTACATTTGAGACATTTTGTTAAATCATGATCTTGTTCATATTCATCAATAATTACTTTCCTAGAAAATGTGCTATAATTTTCATTATTTTTTGGAATAATATTTAAATCATATTTTTGTTCATATTCATTACCTATTTTTAATAACCATCTTAAAAATATCTTTGAATCGTATTTTAAATTATGAATTAATACTGGAATGAATTTGGGCATTGTTAAGTTCAAATTACATTTATTACAAGCTGCTCCTCTAAAATTACCAGTAAAATGATCGTGATCTTTTATTTTTTCATTTTCATTTTTGAATTCATGATTACAAATATGACAATGAGTAGCTGAGTTGAACTTAATTCGGTATTGCATATCCATGACTTCATATTTTGTAATATCATAGTTAGAAACTCTATCACCATTTTTTGCTACTGGTTGTAAAATACTTTCCATTGCATATTCAAAACATCTTAAATCTTCTCGCTTGAGACATTTGAATTTATTAGTTTTCATATTTTTCACATTAATACAACATTTCTTTGAGATAATGAAACTTGGTAATTGAATATAAGTTCCACCACACAAAGGATTATTTTGATCAGAATGAATATCAACTTTAATTACTCTATCAAATCTATATCTTGTATTTCTAGCATTGTAACTATCAAAATTTCTTAATACTTCATTTTTTGCTGATGTCAGGGCACTTTTAATTGCACCTGAATGAACTATAATATTTCTTGTTGATCGAAAATATTTTCTATGAGTATCAACTTGTTCACCAGATAAATTAACTTCAATATAGTCTACAACTGCTACCAATTGGAAGCTTATACTATTCTTTGTTTTCAATTCTCTTTTAGCAATTTCATAAAGTTTTTCATTAACCTTAAATAGAAATCTTATTAAATCATACTTTGCAGAATCACAGTATATTTCATAATCATGAATCATATTTTGCCAATTTCTTGTAGTACCTTCTCTCACTTCAATATCCCTATCTCGTCTTGGGGGTAATTGTTCAGGTGTGTCAGTACTGAAAATACTGGGATCAAATTTAAATTGATGGAATTTTTGATCTGGTTTATCTGCACTAAAAATGCTATCATCAAAATTGAATACCAGTGGTGTCTTATTTTTCATCAATTTTTGGGCCACAAGTTTTACTAGGTCATTTTTCTTTAATCTTGAACATCCTTTTATATTCTCCTTTTTGAGGTAATTATATAATTCTTCTCTAGAGAATTCATTTTGAAGTTTTGTGATTAAATCCATTTTGCTAATTGTAAGCTATTATTTATAAAGAATTTTTAAAAATTTAAAATTAGTTGACTCACATTATTTTATATTTATTTTTCAACTTTTTTCTCAATAATATAAATATACTCACCAGATTAGAAAAATGTGGCAATTTTCAAGTTTATGAATAAAATCAAAAGAAATTGAAATAATAGTATAAGTTATTAAATATATATTAACTAACAAACATGATGAAAACTTCAATGAGACATTGTAGACCTTGTAATAAAACAATCAAACATTCAATTACGGAGGAAGAAATTAAATCCACATTAAAAAAAGAAGTTAGAACATGCACTCAATGTAAAATCACTCTCTCTAGGGTGATAAGTACCGAAGATAAAATCACACTTGTGTGTTATAAATGTAAAGAAAAAACCTGGCATTTCCAAGAAAAATGGTATTATCAATGTACAATATGTGGGGATTTTAGGAAAATAGGATTCTAATTATTATTAGATAATTTAAGTAATTTTTTATTTCATAATTTTGAGTACTGCAATCAATGCTCAGAATATTTTCTCACTCGTTCTCTCTCCTATACCTTACATTTGTCTTATAGACACAATGAGAATAAACGCTTGACTCATTTTATTGATTCTAAAAGTGAGTCTTGATTTATTAAATGTGAGCCAGGTTTTTTCGGATCTGTTACTGTACATATTTTATTGATTCTTGTTCTGATAATTGAGAATTAGTAAATGTGAGTCAGGTTTTTTCGGTTGAATAGTAGTAAAATTAAATGTGAGCCAGATTTTTACTAAGGTAGGTACACAGTGAAATATTTTCACCAAGGTAGGGATATAGTATATCATTGATTGAGTAGTGGTAAACTAAATATGATCCAGCTTTTTTGGTTGAATAGTAGTAAAATTAAATGTGTGCCAAAATTTTTTTAAAAGCAGCTGCGTCGCACCGTAAGTGCTCCGCAGCTGCTAAGCTGATTATTGATTCTTGAAACCGATTTTGAGTTTGTTGAAAGTTTATTTAGTGTGTTGAAAAATTAGTTCTTGAACCGATTTTACATTCGTTGAGATTCGTTGAGCATGTTGAAAAAACGTTAAATTAGAGTAAATATGATGTGGATGTAGTATATAATTAGTGTGATATACTACTGACGATTATAGTACAAAAAAGACAGAAAAAGACCAACGAAGGCCAAAACAGGTTAAGAAAAATGCGCAAAAAATACAGAGGAGGAAAAATTAAGTAAGAAAAACCGAATAGAAAATGACAGATATAAGAGGGGAAAGGACGGAAACAAACGCAAAAACGAGAAAAAGGCAGAACGACAAAAACATTCAAAAAATAAGAAACAGGGCAAAAAAAAAATTAAAATCTGAAGAGCGGAGATGTGAAATATCTATTATAGTTACCGTTCATTTTCTACCCACCTGCGTATCCTCTATCTTAAGATAGTACTTTTCAAATTGCCAGACACGGTACCAAAATTCGTCTATGAGGTAAATTTCAGGATATTGACATTTAAAAGTAATGAGAAACATCTCATAAGCGAGTGAAAGAATATTTTTTCAATTTTTCGGGGAAATTCTATGAAAACTTTTCATTTTGGACAGTCCAGGCGCTCCCGAGTTCCTCCAGTTGAAACCGGCTATCTCCTTGCTCATGGCGTTTATTTAGAGATTCATGTATGAAAGTTGTAAAGTACACAACACTTTTATCTTTCATCTTTCACACATCTGACCATTTTACTCACGACAGAGCGAAATACTCTGGGTCACGAATTCGATTCACAGGACTGCTTTTTTTACAAAGTTGTAAACCAAGTAGGCGTTCCTACTAATAAGAAGAACCAAATTGAAGGACTTTTGCGAAGCACATTAGGACTGCTGAATCAGAGCTCTTCAGCATTCATGAATTCAAAAATTCATCGCTGGTTAGCATTTTACGGATGGGTACTTGGCTCTGATAAAAGTGTTGTGATAGCAATAAGTGTACAAAAAGTCGTATCTTACCTTCAATCATGTACGGAACATTCGCTGCGCTGATGTAGAAGGTAACGAAGCATAAATGTAACACAGCAGAATCCATAAAATTATTGTGTTCTCTGAAAGCAAAGAAAGAAATGGAATCAATAATTCTGTTGATGCCGTTAGATGTGCAACTATATAATACATATATGTACGTCAGTAGATCAAAAAGAGAAATTATTCACGCTTTTTAGATCAGAGTCTGTATGAGGACGTGTATTACAGTCACGGATTCTCTCAAATGCATTTGGGCTTTAAAATGTAAAAAAAAAAAAAAAAGAAGAAGTCGGCTTTCCAAAATATTTGATGAGCTCTAAAGTGTTACGTTTATCCTGGCTCAAGGGAAGGGTGTATCTCCATACATCCTTTATTTACGCCGTACCACAAAATGAGTTTACTGACCATAAGGATTTGAGAAATTATACGAAAACAGAGGCAGAATAGAAGGAGGTGTAAGGGGCTTAGGGTTTCCAAGACCTCCTAAAGCCCCATAAGAATTTTGTTTCCTTTCAAATATCCCCCCTCCCCTCTAGAATAGTGAACGCGTGTTACAGACCTACACACATACTATGAATTGTAGAAACATTCATGCATGACCTCCCCCTCTCTTCAAGGAAATGTCACTCTATCTCTACCTTTAGCAAAGTAGGCGAATTCAATTTACTCCGGATTAAATTTTGGGAAATTATGAACACTTTTGGAACTGATGAGCGAACTATTGTATATATATATCCTACCCAAAACGGGTGCCATATTGATTTTTTAATAAAACAGCCAGATACTGAAGATGCTGTGTTTTTTCAATTTTTAAGGACAAACAGTAATCGTTCTAAATTGGGTTTCTGAGAAGCTTCAGTACATAAATCGTGAATAATTTAACGAAGAATGAAGTCAGTCTGTTGTAATTAGGCGTAATCGTTATATAATAACAGCTGTACAAATTCAACAAGCCTTCGGTTTCCGCACCGGCCACCACAATGCGAAAAAAAGTTGTCCAATCGTTAGAATTCGAAATTCGAACTCGTTTCCCATACACAGTTCTGACATGTTTCAATGTTCAGGTTACCGATTTCACAAGCATTTGGAAAACTGAAGAACACACTAAATTTTCAAATTCATTGATCCTGAAATTGAAAAGAAGATCCGGTTTTGTTTTTGTTCGCCTCATCGGCGTCTGCTGTTTGGTTTGCGGAGCCATCTGTAGCGTCCCTTGATTTGGAATTCGTCCTACAAAAGCGGAACTATAAAATTTGTCCGTTGTAAGCGAACGAAATTCATAATTAAAAATTTAATGTTCTCGGTATAGAAAATCAGAAACTATGTATGGAAATGCTGTCTCGAAGGTCGTTCTCGTGTATATTCCTCAATTCATCATTTACACAATTTGCTTTTGTTATTCCTTTTAGGCTATACATTTTTTGCGCTCAATACAAAAAGACTTGTACTTTCTGTTTTCTTTGAAAAATCAACTTTTATGAATTTTTCAATTTTGGCGATAATTTTCCACTTTTTTGTCGTACAACTTTTTTGTTTCAAGTTCTCAAATAATATCCTCAAAAACTGGCTGATTTCAATCTTAAGAATCTGGCAATAAATTTCGATCAAGATCCTCCAGAATTAGTAATTTTTTATCCCGGAGGAAAAGTCGAAAATTTTCTTAATGTAATACATCATTTATCATTTTTTTGTATTGGCGTTACGTACATAAAATCTCGTTTTTCAATTTCATCAAGGCCTTTCATGGGCAAAAAGAAGTTCACACGATTCCGATAGGAGTCTCCTAAAAAAAGAGGTCTGACGGTGTTCATCCAGTCCTCCAGATTTGGGGATTTTTTCGTTTCCAAGCAGCCGAGGGGTCTACCGGGACCTTTGGACGGAGGGGGCAGTCAGAAAATGTCTACCACCTATCAAATTTAACTTTACCAAAAAAATTGAACACAGTATCGTTTCTTAGGTCGCAAGTTCGAAAACTGCATCAGAATAATTATAATCCGATTCTGATTTGGGTCCACAATCCAAATTGATTCCTCCAAATGAACTAATTCGACTTCGCTGAAAAAACTGAACAAGGTATCGACATAAAAGTTTTTGGAGCATCCAGTTTTGAAAAGTCTATCAGATTTTTTATCCGACACCGATTTGAGCGCCAATTTGACCTCGTTCACCCTTTGAAGAGACCATTTTGACTTCCGAAACATTTGAACAGTGTATCGGAATTACGGGTTTTTGTGATGCTTATTTCAAGAATTAAATGATTAAATCAGACTCTGATTTGGGCTCTAAAATCAAAATTTGACCTTTTTTGATTAGGCAAAATTAACGCGCGTTAGAAAATAGAACAAAGGATTCGAGTAGAGCTTCTTGGGGCCATTGAGTTTGAAAATGTTAGATTTCTAATTCAATTCCAATTTGGGCCTCGAATGTGATTTCGCTCTCTCTTCTAAAAAACCAATTCATGAATGTTCCACGGAAAAAGGAAAAACCCTCCTTAGGCCCTGAAATAAGGAAATCTGAACTTTTCACGAGTAAGGAAAAATTTATTCTTTTCAATTAAACCAAATTCGAAAATCAGAATACTGGAATAATAGCGCTTTCGTATCCGTTTTTGGCTTGAAAATTCGATCAAGTTTTGGATTTGACCGCGATTGGTACTCCAAATTCAATTTTTTTACTTCAAAGATGTCAATTTGATTCGGTCTAGACAATTGAACGAAGTAGTGGAAAAGGGTCTTCGTGAGTTGTTAATTTCTGAATTCGATAAAATTTCGATTTTCTTCTATTTTTTCTAAGGAAGAACGACAATTTTCTTATCGAGCACCGAAATCAGTTTATCTTTTATTTTCAATACACATTTCCCGTTCTGTAAAAAAAAAAAAAATTTATTTTCTTCCTCCAAGTTCTCATTCAGGAAATTGAAAGATGTTTTTTTTTTCTATTTTCTAAAGAAAAAGAGAAGAAAACAACGAAGAGCGATGTTCTTTTCACCGAGGAACCTCTTCATTAATTTTTTTTAATTTATTCTTCAAAAAGTTAAACAATTTATTTTCCTATTTTCAGGAATAGAGATTCGATTTTTTTTTTAATTTATTCAAAAAAGGGAGAGGCTTGCCTTCCTAGAAGAAACAAAGTTCATCTCAGCTAGGCCGATTTCCTCCTTTTTTCTTGGGAAAATAAATTTTCGTTTTCTATCAGGATTTTAATGATTTTATCTCACCTTAGTTCGAACGAAGGCCAATATCCAAATAATAAACTTTAAATGAGCCAAACTAACACAACTTGAAAAAACTGAAAAGCCATCTACATTAAGTTTCTCTCGTGTCAGTTATTTCGGAAAACTCAGATTTCGTTTTGAACTCAGCGATCCTAAGAACGCCTTCCCTATTCCGGCACTTAGTTCGATCTTCTAAGTCAGATCAACCTTGCCTATTTAGAAGTCAAATTCGTATTTTGGAGCCCCAATCGGAGTCTGATCGAGTATCTATTTTCGTTTTCAGAATTAGAGAATTAGTGACGCGAAAAATTCTCATCCCATTACAGTTACATATAAAGTTTTTCGGGAAAATCAAATGGGACAATAGAGGGCGGAGGGGGGGGGGAGGAAGTTGAATTAAGACCCGAACTGTGGTTGGATCAAAAATTTGATTTCATTTTGAAACTTAACCACACGAAAGAATCCTATTCCGACACTTTGAATTCTCTAACGTAGATTAATTTTGCCTATTTGAATAATTTGGATCTCAAGTTCCAAATTGGGTTCGGATACAAAATTTTGATAGAATCCTCGAAACCAGAGACCCAAGGAACCCTTATTCCAATGCCTTGTTCAATTTTTCGGCTAAGTCAAATTAGTCTCTTTGAAGGAGGACAAGTCGAACATAAAGCACCAGTTAAGGTTCGAACTCAGCTATACAAAAAAAAAACTGATTTCGATGCTTCGCATTCAATTTTTTCAGTTACACTAGTTCTGTTCATTTGAAGGGGTCACAAATCAAGGTCGCATCCAAAACGTGATAGAATTTTTGAAATTAACAATCCAGAAATCTCCCATTCTGATACTTATTTCAACTGTGTGGGCAAAGTCAAATTGGCCATATAAGACGGAAAAGACGAATTCGGGGCTCAACTCGAAGTTAAATCAAAAATCTGATGGGGTATTTTCGAATTCAGCGACTCAAAATACTCCTATTTTGATGTTTGTTTTTTTTTCAACATGTTATTTTAAATCTTAATGCTGATGGCACGTCACAGCTCCTCCTTGGGGAGAGAGGAAATTTTTTCACCTGAAAAGAAACTAGACCTCAGTCCTTAAGGCGTTCGTCCCTCAATAAATGGGAAAAATAAAAGGAAATTGAGGCGTGAAATATCCAGAACACTCCTTTCTTATTACAAGAAAACCCCGTTATGGGGAGGGGCGACATGATATACCACCCACATTCGATTTCCGGACTGAAAAAGACTGTATTCGTTTGTATTTCAATTGTTTCCTTTTGTACGTACCATTACTTCATTCGTAACTCCCTCTTAAGTTCTGGGACAGGTGGGGGGGGGCTAATTAATGGTACCAATCAACCAATCAATCAATATCCTTTATTGGGAACAGTTATAAGCATTTGTGCTCAATTAATTTTATGTTGTCCCCTCTCCGAGTCATAGAGAACAAAGGATTCCTGTAGACGCTTCTATTCTTGTCTTTTGAAAATTTTGACTTTTGAGGAATCCATTTACGTCCTTCCGATCTCGTTTTTTGGTGTCCCCGGTTTCTTTTGTGTTCGAGAGGTTGTCAGAAGATTATAAAATACGTCCATCTTTCGTTTTTTAATTTTGAAATGTTCCCTGTCGGTCCCCATTTTAGCTTTCATATATTTCTTACTCCATCTTGGTTATTTATCATTTTCCTTTTGATAATTTACAGGTTTAGCTGATCTTCTCTTTTAATACCCAAAACTGATCGTTCCACTATGTTTTTTGTAGTTTTTACTTTATTTAAAAGTTTTTGTTTTAGTGACTATGTTTGGCAGCCATAGAGTTGAAAGCACACGTACATTAGAAAATTCGCATTTTTGCGGGGAGATGAAAGAGCCTTTGAAAATATTTTCAAGACTTTGGCAATGGCTGTGTAATTCTTAGCATTTATTTATTTTTCGTCAGATTACCAAGAGATATGTATTAATTGGCCAAGGTACGTTACGCTTCTTTTATTACTTATATTTTTAGAATGTCTTTTTGTTACAATTTGTTTAAAGTCTTCTGATTTGGTCAGTTTTTTATACGTATTAAATATTGTCAATCCTACTTCACCTTCAATTTTTTAAAGTTCATTTATCCATTTTTATCAATTCTTTTGGTGTATTGGCAAAAAGGCAACATCATCTGAAAATCTCACGTTTGATATGTACATATTTTCCCACAATATTCATCCCCTTTCCTTCCAAATTTATTCTCCTGAACATTTCTTCAAAAGTAGTATTAAATAAGATTGGAGATAAGGGGTCCCCTAGTTTGACCCCTTTGCGTATATCAAAGTATATTCCCTCAGTATCTGTTAATATATCTGCATTTAGCCTAATGTGTATTTCTTCTATTAACAGTATAAAATTTTAGGGAATTCCTTGGTTTTCTAATGCTGAAAACATGAAATGGTGTTTTAGGCAATCGAAGGCGTTTTTATAATAAATTAATGAAATATAAAGGCCAATTTTGTATTCTAAGCAATTTTCTATAATTTGATTCACAGAGTGCAAATGGTCAATGGTTGAGAGCGATTTCCTGAACCCTGCTTGATTTGTAGATAGTTGGTAAGATGATATTGCTCGAATTTTTTGTTTCCTGTAACTTCGCAATAATTTTTGTTACAGCAGAGGACTTGAGGTTATACGGCGGTAGTGTTTCAGGTTTGTGTTCATCTCCTTTTCCAATCTTTGGGTATTTTTCATTTTTCAAAATTATGTTCAAAAATTTCGTAAGTCTTTTTCCCATGTACCTGCGGCTGTGAACGCCATGTGGTTAATATCGCCATATCGCTCAAAAACATATTAGTAATCAAAAGACACGGTAGATGGCGTGATATATACTGATTTCTAGCATAAAATAAAGTAACCAGGCCAAATTTCGGGTCCGTACAACTATCTGTGTTTTTTTATCATCACTTCTTGTAAAACTCGTTGATATTTTTACGTAACCAGTAATTAGTCCGAAATTTCAACGTTAATTATGAAATGAAGAAAATAAGTTCAGTGTTTTGTATGAATTTGAAAAGCTTATTTCATTTACTTTACAATGCCTTTTTTTTTCAAAAAGTTTTAACTGTGAAAAGTTTACGACGAATTTGCAAACAAGTCTCGGTTTTAGCAGATACCAACATCATAAATCAAAATTTTTAATGGTTTTTGATAATATTAAATTGGGTCTGAAAACGATTGTATTCATTCGTATTTTATTAGTATACACAATGAATACAATTATTTCACCATTGAGACTTGAACTTGGGAAGTGACAAAATTTACTTTCCAGGCAGGGATTTTGCTCCCAGTCCGTACCTGCTAAAAGACTGAATGGTTCGTGGTTCTTATTTTACAAACCATATAGAAATAATAAAGCTTGTGTCTTCTCATTGTTCCCTACGCTCCCTTAATTGTATCAGACTATTATTCGGAATTCGTGCCACCGGTTTCCCCACAGCACGAACATCCGGACACTCTTTCAGTGAAACACTTTTTATCTTCTGCATTTACGATTTATAAAATGCACCGGCTTCTTCTCTCGTCGCCCATTTTCCCTGTTTATACTATCGCAGTAGGTATGCCGTATGTGGCCATACAATATGCATACCTATAAGAAATAATGATAACAGTGATAAGGAGATACAATAAGTAATACGAAATACGTTTTCTATCTTCCCCCTGGATCGCGGTGATTTCATCTCCCGATTCACTCGTCGCGCAATCTTAACTCGAAAGATACGCCGACAACGAGAGCAACTCAAGTGTTGGCAGCCCTGTATACG